>JAVMKO010000007.1:28616672-30042505 GCA_032164245.1 Sternotherus odoratus | reverse complement strand
ATGTTACTGAGAAGGCAATTTTCCCTAATTTGCAATAAGAACTCATTTTTCACATACCCTATAACTGTGGTGTCAGAGACATTGATGATGATTGTCCAGGTAAGATACGTGCAAACAAAAAGGATGGTTTGGGGGTTGATTCTGCTCTCACTGAACTCAGTTAAAGTTTTGCCATTGTCTTCAGTGGATGCAGGATCAGGGCTTGGGATACATTTGCTAATATTTATTTATTTAATACCCCATACTGCAAATGGCTCTGTGCTGGGAGAAGCTCCTTTGAAATCAGTTGAGCTTGATAGGTGGCTAGGATCTACCAATGGGGAGTGAACTATAGGCTGAGGCCTTAGAAAGCAAGTAATGTCGCATGACAGTTGAAAAGTAATTTAACTAGATCTTTAAAAATATTTTAGATTTAGACAATGGACATAGGTCAAATCCAAGTGAATCACTGATAAAAGGATCTTAATCCAGGCCACAGCCAGGTAAACAAAGTAATTATTTTACACGTGCTAAGACATATTAATTTACATGGACTGTAGTATTACTTATTAGTGTCAAAAGTTACTTATTTGTACTCATGTATAATGAAATAAATTCATTTTATGTACTTGGTGGCTGAATGTATACAGCCAGTTGCATAATGCACTCATGATATACATAGCCCATTGCTAAACCCACAGTAAGGTTTCATCCCTTATTCCTCTATTTCAAACACACACCCCTCTGGAATGCTCTACTCTTTTTTTTTTTTTTTTTGGTTGTATTGTTTGGAAAGAGGGAATGAGAAAGAATTGAGTTAATTTAGTGCTCAGTTGTGAAAGACACTCAACTAGAACCCCTACAGAGGGTATGGTTAGACTGAAGATTGTAGCGCGTTTATTTGTAGCGCTTCCCAATGTAGCGCAATAGGTATCGCACTAGAGACTGTACAAATTGAAACCTTGTAGCGCAAAATAATGGATACATTTGTCGCGCTTCTGCCGGCAGTAGCAGTTGCGGGATAGGGCAGGTATCCCAGAATTCAGCTGGGTGCAACGTCTTTTGCAAAGGAGGGGGGTGAGGGGGAACTGGGAAGTTGTTCACAGGGAGATGAGATCTGGCTGTCAGTTAGTTTTCATTAGCGAAAACTGACAGGCTGTCTATTTCAGACACACAGCTCCGTCCGCAAGCATTTTCACTAATTATTTGCTGTGTGAGTTGTTAGAGAGAAACTGCAAATCTACTTCCACTTTTATAAAACAACACCTCATGTCATTTGCCTTTCATGGCAAGTTGATTGTCTTTAATGGCTTGCTGATGGCCTTCAATGGTTTGCTGATGGCTTTACATGGCTTGGAGGCATGCAAGAGATCCCATGGGTGTCCACATTCCCACCCTTGCACTATAACGTTATCGCAAAAAGGCTTATCACTCTGGAAAAGGAGGTTTAATACTTGCGCTTTAAACAGGGAGTCATTGCGCAAAATCTCCCTTTGAAGTGTGTTCGCTATGAAAATTATAGCGCTACAGGAGGGTTTTTGCGCTGCAAAGCGCCAGTCTAACCACGCCCAGAGAGTGAAATCCTCTATTTGTTCAGCAAACAAGTACAAGAGATGGAGAAATGATAGTGTAAGCATTAACTCATTGACTCCACAAGATGCTTTGCTTAGAGGGGCCATCCAGAGGAGTGAGAATCTAGCTCAATCTCCATAACCCAATTTTTTAGCCTCTCTGCTTACACTACCAACAAGAGAAGCCCATGGTGATGATGTTTTTTTATGCACATGACTACTAAGGGCCAGAGCCCACTGAAGTCAAGGGAAAAAATCAAACTACTAATTCATAGGCCTCACTGAATAGCTGCCATATCATTTCTGCCTTTACCAATACAGATATCTTTTAAAATTATACAGTTACAAGCTGTACCATTGTAAAAAATGATTTGCTGAGGAGAACATGAGCCTGCCAACTATTTAAGAAAGAGCATTGACTAACACAGTGTAGATTTTTTTTTTTTGGAAGTTGATATTAAAAAAACAGGCTTGTTCATTTATTATTTTGGCAGCTACCAATAGATTTGTTTTACCACCTAGGCTTTACAGGCTAAAAATGTGACGTCTGTTAGATTCAGTTACTTTTTGTACATTATGAAAAAGGCTAAACTCACAAAATGATGTAATTACATTGTTCTTTTCTTTTGTTATTCTCCTAATTCCCACACAATGTAGGCCTGGTCCAAGCGATGACTCA
This sequence comes from Sternotherus odoratus, assembly GCA_032164245.1. NCBI lineage: Eukaryota > Metazoa > Chordata > Testudines > Kinosternidae > Sternotherus > Sternotherus odoratus. Next base: position 30,040,276 of record JAVMKO010000007.1, on the reverse strand, counting down.
GCAGGCTCCAGTTTATTTGCTTTCTGCCATACAATTTTATTCCATTGTATCACTGTGTGCAAAAATTCTATTTTCATTTATTTTACCCTCACAGATATGTAGATATGCAGTTAAATATAAACACCTTGCTAGCTCCTCACTGAAGAGGCTCTTTTATGGGCAACCCATCATTGATGATTGACTGAATACCTATGTTAAAGAGCAGAATATGCAAAGTCTGTTGCCGACAACTGATCAAAATATAGCTGGAAGAATCTACATCCAACTTAAGTCACTGGTTCCCAGCACAACTGTTAGAATGTAGAAAATTCAATTAGATAGGCATTTGTATTAGAGAATAAAACAAACCTTTAAACCAAATGTGATGCATCATGTTGACATAACAAATGTGGACATTAATTAAAGAGCAGCAGAATCCAGCAGAGAAGTTTGCCCTCCATCTGCTTGACCTGAGGTAATAACAATGTTCCTTTAACAACAACTGACAGATTTTCTTTTGTTTGTCTTGAATTACTGAAGTCGCCACCCTTTGTATGAATAACCATATGTGTGACATCACACACAACAGGCAGGTCACAATTAACTACTCTTATTTTGCTTTGTTCCTTTTCATTTATTTTTATTCTCCTGGGATACGTGGGATCTCTATTTTTCTGCATCATTTATATTAGATGATCTTATGTTTGGGTCTGGGTTCAGATCTAGACTGTCTCTCCCCATCTCCCGTCATAAAAGTCTAAGTGGTTCAGACTGAGGTTTGGGTTGGACTGATACCTAATTTGCATGTTTGTGTTTTATTGGCCAGGTTCAAGAAAACTGGTGCAGATTGTAAATTACACCTTGTTGCTCCTACCAAATCCCAGGGATCCCAGGGATCATTCACTCCAGGCTGTTCCTGTCACCACCCTCAGTGGGGGATCTTCTGATGCAGAAGGGGGAATTCTTAAACTTTCCCATTAAGTGCTTTCCTGGTGGGAATCATTGAGGGAAGGCACCTAGAACATGGTTCCTACACCCAGTGCAATCAAGGACAAAACTCAAATTGACTTCAGGGGTGCAAGATCAGGAGCCAAGTCGATTTTTTGATGTCAGGAACGTGCACCAGGGTTTATTCTTGTGGAAGCGAAGGTAAACTTATTGAGTTATTATTGAGAGCTAAGAGTATGCTAGGTACCTTCTAGTTTTGCATGAAGACGCCCCTAGGGCCTAATTCTCAGTTAAATTACAGCCCCTTTAGATTGCTATGGCAGGGTAAAAGGGCCTTAAAAGTGGGTTTAAATATCATTTACAGTGACCCCAGGGGCTCCCATATACACCCACAGCTGTGTAATGGAGCCTTAGTGTAAATGAGAAATAGGCCTTGGATATCCAAGATGAATCTGGTCAAAGGCAATAAGGCAATCCAACAAATGTAAGTAGATAACTACCATGTGTTTAAAATATATATTCTAGCATTTCACTATTAAGTATAAGAAAGTGCAACTGTAGTTAAATGAGAGTAACTAATGTAACTAAAAAGAAGAAATATAAGAATGCAGCCCAATCCCATTTCTATTACTCTTGTTATTAGCAAACTAGATGATAAAGCACAAATGCATTAGTAGTAACAGTTTACTTGTACCATAAGAAGTGTGTAATGTTTACTTGCACAATAGGCACTTTTAGTGTCCAATAAATAACAAATTGATGTTATCTTCCAGAACTGAAATGGAACTATTTAAACTTGTACACATACTCATTAGATAATCAGGAAAGCTGTTTTCTCCCATCTCATTATGCACTAAACATCAAATGAGTTCCACTAAAAATAGACACCCAAGAGGCTACTTGCTTTGTCACAATATAGTATGTAATGTCTCTCCAATAGGAGAGTTAATTCTCTTGGTCGATTTAAAAAAAACCAAAACAAAAAAAGCTGTTTCCCCCCGCCCCCTGGAATTGTTGCCGCAGTGTAATAAATAACATTCCTTCTAATTACCTAAGTTCCTCAAGCTGCCTTTGCTGACCCACATGACGAAAGCACAGCTTCACAGTTCAGGATCATAAATCCAAAGGTTACAAACATGCAGCAAAATTCATGAGAAAGTCATGAACTCATGGCACACTTCTACGAAAGCAGATGGATGATGTGTAAGAATTTATTTTTAAACTTCTTACTCCTTTTCTTCTCACTCCTAACCATTAAGTCAAGGACAATGATTTAACACTAAGCAATATCCAAGAGTGTTAGGAACCCTGAACATTGCTGACTTTCCCCCCCGTAATCATGCTGCAAAATAAGTATGCAAATACCATCCTCTAGAGGGCAGCAATCATATTGAAAGATACATTTCAGAGCTCACTGTGCAGGTTCCATATTCACTATGACTGAGCTATACACCTCTACGTAAATGTTGCACACAGTCTCCATTGTTATATTCCAATAGAAAGTGAATATGAGATCATGCTTCTGGGTATTCTAAAGTCAATTTTTTTTCCTTTAATGATAACCCAAAAGATATTCAGGAATTCTTCATGTTGGTTTCCAGAGCTTTGAATTGAAAATTTCCTCTCTCTCTCTTCCTAAGTCTTTGGCTTCCCTGTCCCTTTATGGGGAGAGAAAGGACAAAATGGGCAAGCACAATTTTACATTGCTCCATTTACACTCTAATTTACACTACTAGTGTCCTTGACTCTTCCTAAGAGCTCGTTAGGCTTCTAAACCTCCTCTTCTTACAGTATAAATTATTAAATCTTTAGAGAATTTCTTGGAAGCAAAAGAGAAATAGTACCCCATTTCTGTGTGTTTTGGTACAACATTACATAGGAAATTAAAACATTCTTTTTGTTGCTGGAATTGGCTCAGGAACAGACAGCATTTTTCTTGGTCTGGAACTCTGATGTCAATATGAGTTAAAATATTCTCTCCCTCTCCCTGATCGCTGCTGCTTCTGCCTGTCTCCTTATAAAGATTATGCTTATGCTAGTAAATGAAGAAAGGAATTAGTGATGCTCCTCTCATTTCCTGTCTTCCCACAGATGGTGATAAATTCAAATTCAGACTCCATTAAACCTGAGTAGAGAAACCCAGCAGGTGGCTACACTAATGGAAAATCCTGGCTTTGGAATAATGGGAATTACAACCGACAGCTCTTCTACACCACAAAAAAGATGATGTATTCCTATTGACAGTATTGCATTTGAGTCCAGAAGGCTGATCTGATAGTTCAGACCTGCACAAGGGAAACTAAAAGCCCCATGGGTATTTTTCTTGGCCACACCACTGTAATTTTTGTCATCTGAACCTTCTATTACAATTCATTGTACAAATCTCATATAAGTTGGAGAGGGAAAAAACGTTCTTCATTTGGCCTACAGGCATACATTTGTTCTTTCTTCTTGGTTTAAAGGACAAATAAAGGTTGACACACAACAGCATTTCCAGCCACTTCTGTATTTTTAATGCTGACATTCTTGGCCCAAGTGCTTTTAGTGTTTCCAGACAAGCCTATCTGAGAGAATTTGTGTTAAAAAGATGAATAAATTGCCCTGGAGGTGTAATGCCTGATGTTCTGCTATAAATTCTGCAGAAATACTGTATTTGTGAGAGTATTTTTCCCCCCTGGACTTTTTTTTTTTTTTTTTTTCAAAAATAGGTACAGTATTTGCAACAGAGACATTCAGTCAAAACTGATTTGGGACTCTAATATTTAGAATCTCCTATCTGAAGTATTCTTTGAAGCTTCATAAAATATAGGAAATTTGTGCACATTTGTGCACATTTTTGTACTCTACCTCTGGCAGTAATTTTTATATACCATGTCCAAATAATTTATCTTAATATAGTTTTGTAATAGTTTTAACACTGAGTTAATATAAGAGATGTATGCATTGATTAACAAAAAAAAAGGGGTTTATTCTGTCCATCCCTCATAATTTACATAATTAATTATAAGGCTCTTTGTCCAAGGAATTCATATTTCTAACAATTAACAAATCCTTACAAACTAATATTTACACAAGCACATAAAAGTAATGCTCTGAAACATACTCTATAGATATATTTAATTTTTTCCCGTTATTATTCTGGTGTAGTCCTGTGAGGCTGTATAGCAAGTTTCTTATCCTGACCTAAATATTCCTACAATATACTATTTGGAATGTTTTCAGTGACATCTATGACATTTCTTATTTATAAGAAATAAAGATAAATAAAGGTCACAGCATAGAAAATTTTAGATGACACCATTATAGGGCTATTTTCAATCAAATTGGATTTTTGCTGTAATGTAGGATATTCATTTAACAAAATTGCTGTATAGAAATATTCATAATCTATTAATGATGTGAATTAAAATGATTTGAATTCACTTATTTTTAATATCATACAACACTATTTGTTTTGCTTTCATATGTTCTTAGCAAAAACAGATCAAAATAACTTTCTGATTTTATTTTCATAGGGCCAGGCATATAATTTTGTGTACAGTAAAACCTCGATTTAACGGACCTCGATTTAACGGACTTCGGATGCAACGGACAAAATTTCTGATCCATATCAGACCGCGACCCCTCCCTGCTGCGGCCCTGGACCCTTCCCTGGCGACCGTCTGCTGGCTCCCGCTGCTACCCCGGTCCCGCCAGCGGGCGGGCTGGTTGTCGGCTCCCGCCAGCGGGCAGGCTGACTGCCGGCTCCCGCCCGGGTCCCACCAGCGGGTGGGCTGGCTGCCGGGTCCCGGCTGCTGCCCGGGTCCCAGCAGCAGGCGGGCTGTGGAGCTGCTGTCCCGACCCTGTGGCAGGCGGGCTGCTGCTCAGACAGCTCGGGTTTTTTTTTTAAATTAAATAATGAACTTTTTGATTTAACGGACACCCCCTCGCCCAAATTAGTCCGTTAAGTGGAGGTTTTACTGTACGTGTGTTCTGACTGAGAAATGGGTTAAGACTCTATATTCAAGTACAACATTTCTCTTTTTGCTGGCTATTTAGTGCTTGCAACTATCCTTCTTTACCACCTAAATTACCACCTTTTTACATTTTCATTCCTGACAATTATTTCCCATCTTTTATTGCCAATATACAGTATTTTCCTTCAATTCCTTTTCTCTTCAGCTCAATCAAGTTTAGTTATTTCTAGCTGAAAAATGGGTCATAGGTGAAAATTTGCCTCAGAACTTGTTTTACTAGCTTGTATTTCATCCGTAACTTTCTTCACTCCCGAAATTTTCATATATTGCTCCTACATAACACTGATTTGATGGCTTAACAAAGAGGAAAAAAAATAATCGGTTGCATAACATTATGCAATGGGTCAAAGATCAACACTTTTCTTTAACAGTCTAAATAAAAACATGCATGCATAATGGAATCAAGGTTGAAAAAGAAACCCATTCTGCTGTGACCTCTTTCTACTTTACTAAGAAATATAATTTTTAAAAAATGTCCTCAGTTCATTCTGAGTATATACTGAATCTGCAATTGTTATTCTGCTAAGAGATCACGGGTTTCTGAACATTTTATGTTTCCAAAGAAAATAGTTATCCACCTATCTCATAGGATTTAAATAGTCGGGGACTAGAACATGGGAATGCACTCTTTTTTTTTTAAAAAAAAAAGGGAATGTGCGTTCTGTATATCTGTAAGTACATTATTCTTGTGTGGGATCTTGTTTGTAAATGATGAAAAATGTCTGGCAGTATTGAAGATAAGTCAAATGGCAATGCTTGCATTCTGATATAAAAGTCTTATCAAAGTATTTTCATAGGGCCAGGCATATACATATCATTCATATTCCCATTTTAGGATATATCACTGTTATGATGGCTGAGTATAACTTGGCTTAGACAAAGTGTTGTCTCATAAATAGACTTAATGCATAAATGTCTGCCGGGAGCAAGCAACAGCAAAATGTGGACAGATGTTTGGCTCTCTTTAGAGCTCATCAGCACAGTTCAACTGCTTCATCTGTCAGATGGGTTCATCCCCAAGTCCAAATTCAGAGAAGCTCAGCAGTTTGAGACTATGATAGTGATGAATAGAGCTGAATGAATAATTTGTCAACAAATTTATTTATTTTTAAATGCAACCTACTACTCTTCTCACAGAATTTCCTATGAGCAGATCAAGATTTCCTCAAATTCATTATTTACATTTACTCAAAGCCTATCTTTCAGACTATATTATATGGATCAAGCAAAAAGATGAAATTCACTCTGTTCTTTAGCTGAGATTGGTCAGATAAGTCACATGGCATTAATTCTGTTCTCATGTGGGATAAATAGGAACATACTTGTGATGCAAATTCTTATGTCTACTTGCTTGGGGAAATTTAAAATTTGGATTACATCAATATTTATGCATGTGGCTTCAGGGAAAGAGGAGAGGTGGGATTGAGGTCCTGGGGCAGGAATGCTTTTCTGCTGCTCCCCAATGTTTCAATAAATGCCCCCTCCCCAAAGCGAAGTGCTGGGTAGCAGCTCCTGGCTGTGGATTCATTAGAGTCAGAGTGCCCGGGAACAAGAGACAGGAGCAATAGGGATGAGAACAGGCATAGAGATATAGGGCCTTCACTCCTGTGTCTGGCCATGCCCTCCAGCCTCGCTATGTATTGATACCATGAAAACAGGGAGGAATTTCACATGGAGCTGTCTACTTCCCAGAGCCCCATCTTTGCCAATGTTTTTCTAAAGGAGGCAGTGATAAACCAAGGGGGGTTAGAAATTGAAAAGAGATCAGGTTACCTAGCCCATTCCCCTGCACATGAAGGATTGATTCCTACAGTTAGAGTTGGTTAAATTATTAATTGGTGGTGATTTATCTGATGAGCTGGGACATTTTTCATTGAAATAAATTATTCAGAAATATTCATTTGACCAGCTTTGTGGATGGATTTATAATATTCCATGAATAATTTATTATTTCTCTATTCTCCAACAGTAGTGCCTATGGTGCAATCAGGATCAGGGCCCCCTTGTGGTAGGTGTAGTAGGGAAAATATGGACCGTGGCTCAAAAACAAGACACAACAAATGAATATGGCATGCAGTAGGAGGGAAGGGAGGACAAGGTTAATAGTGATAAGATTGTGCAATTTCAGATTAGCCACATGCATAACGTAATAGTTCCAAAACACTTACCATGAATTTTCTTTTATAAATAATGTCTATTCTACCTAATAACCTACACCTGAGCCATCATTATCTCATTTCTTGTTGGTGTCACAGAATACACAGTAGTGTTCAGGAGGTCTTTGAAGAGACAGAGTTGTGGCCTTACAGTTTAATTCAGGGTGGGCAATCCATTTGTAAAGGGTAGCTTTACATCAGGAAAGGACTGGAATGATGGATAAGGCAGATCATTTTATCAGATTAGTGTATTGAGCTTGTGCTTGTTCATTATATTGAGCAGTTCTGCTGATGTTGTACCTTTCTTGTATTCTTTACATTGGCTGCCTCCGAGGTGGCAGATTGTTTTAAAAGCCAAAATCTTTTTGGCCTTTAAATTAAGTGTTGGGTAATCAGACTACATATTTTTGAGACCTCCTTGAGCCTCATCCTGGGGAACATTTGAGTCATGACAGCTGCATTTCAGCGCTACCTATCTTAGGCCAGCAGAAGACTGAATCCTTGATCTAAAACCCATTAAAATCAATGAATTTCAGTGAGTTTTGGATCAGACTTCTATTTAATTTGGTGACTTCTGTGACATGGAATTCTCTCCCCATTTTCAGTCCATTTCTCTTTACACATAAAAATATTCTCAAAGATTCTTCCTGATTTAACCCTGTCAGCCCTTGTATATGACTGTTATCATGTCTCATCCTATCTTGCAAGGGAGAATCTCCTTTGCTGGTCAATTCATAGAGTTGGCCTCTTGGACCAAACTTATCTGAATACCCCAGACTCTGAGATTCCTCTGCACATCATCTAGGGCTCGTCTTCATTACAGCAGGGAAGGATCAATCTTTTGGCGATCGATTTATTGCATCTCATCAAGACGCGATAAATCGATTGCCAGCGGCTCCACCGTTGACTCCAGCTCGCCAAAAGGCACAAGCTGGAGTCGACTGGGGACCGCGCCGCCGACTGCCACCACCGTGAGGACGGCAGGTAAGTCGGCTGTAGAGACGCCGATTTCAGCTACGTTATTAACGTAGCTGAAATTGCGTATCTACAGTCGATCTCCTCCCCTAGTGGAGACCAGCCCCTAAGCATAGTAGCTGTCAGAGACCTACAACAGCTCCGTTTTACCAACCTCCACCCAATCTTAAAATAGACCCTTTCTTCTGGGGAGAAGAGGTATGTAGTCAGAAGGTTTTATGGAAGGGCTGTGCTTATACAAGTGGGATGGTGCAGACCTACTGCAGTATCAGAGGTCAAATGGGAGGAGAGAAAAATCATGAACATATGGAAACTCAGGGACAGGGAGGAGAGGTTTTCATCCAAAAAATATTTCAGTTAAGCTCAGAGCATGGGCAAAGGTTCAGGTGTGTGTGTGTAAACGGTTTCCATTATCCTTATTTTTGTCTCTTCAAAGCTCATTTGGCTCAACTGTCACACGACGAAGACACAGAGCAGATGGGTGGTTCAGCTGTAGGAAAATATGCATTTGCCTTTGATGACAGTGCTAAGGGTAACACTTGCAGGAAGGTCTGTTTTACTACACTAATATTCTACACTCACTCTGGAATACATCATGTCTTTGTGACATTTTGGGAATTACCCACACCAATATGGGGTTCTGTCACCAACTGCCCTCCAACTCTGGGTGCCTTCAGAGTATGGTGCTAGGTCTCAGACAACTGATGTCAGTTAGCAAGCCTAGAAGCATAAAGGTCCCACCCTGACTTCCAGCAGCCTAGTTACTCCTTGCAGAGTGACACGCACATTCCTTCCAGTCTAGAGTCTCCCGAAATCCATCCACCACAAGTTCTTAAGTATCAAACACTCTGACTTTTCCCCCACTGGTTTCTCACCCCTGAAGGTGTGAAGCCTGGCCCCAGATATCAGTTCACTTTGTGGGACATGCTCCGCCCAGTTTGCAAAACAGAACTGTGTGTGCATAGACAGCAGGTATGATAGATCAGGAAGGCTCTGCCCCATGCAGATTTCGGGGCAGCTAAGGAGGCACATACCACCTCCTCCACTGCCCCGACCCTGCATGGGACATATGAAAAAAGCATTATCTACATATACTTTTCCCTTAGGTGGTGGATGGGTTGAGTCCAAGGGAGGAGGTGCAGCTCAGAGCTTCAGCAAGCCCGGGCTCCTATCAGTGGGTGGGAGGGGGGCTTGTGGCTCTGGCCAGGAGTGGGGGATGGCACAGGGGGTCTCCTGGCTGCGGCCATGGGCGGAAGGGGCAGAGCTAAGGTCTATCCTACACAGAGTGGGGCTCCACCTGCCACCCATGTTCTTAGGATAAAAAACAAACAAAAATGTATTTAACAGAAAAGCATAGAATTAAAGATGAAATAGTAAAGAAAAAGTAAACACATACGTTATTTAGAAGATAACCACAAAGACAAGCTCAGGCTCTATACTTCTGTATTAGTTTTCCAAGACAGGCTTTCTTTTCAGTTTCAAATGTATTTCAGTATTTTCCCCATTAACTTGTCTCTTCCGGCTGGACCGTGGATGGGTATTTAAAGCTTGTTTCATTTAAACAATTACCTTGGGACTCGGAAAGCACCCCTACTTGTCTGATTGCTTCTTTACCTTTGTGGTGCAACCACATTATTAGCTCATAACAGTTACTACACACACCCATAACTGGTGTACCAATCTCTTAATGACCATCAAGTTCAGAACTTTACAAGCTTTCATAAAAGATCTTACTTGACATATTTATACAAAATAGCGTTGTGTACAACCAGCTGATTCAATTGCTTATTCTTAGGGGATCAGACCCCCTTTTCTCCCCTTGGGCTGCCTGAATCCTGATTGTCACAGTGTTTCATCCTCAAAGATCCCAAATTGTGTGGCAAACACAAATTCACACACCACCTGTTCACTGAAGAGCACAGAAAAAATAGGAGTGTTTTTATTATAGACTCTAATATTTCCCCTTCATTTTGTATGAGGCTTAGATACAAATTTGATTTGTGCATTTCCAAGGCACCTGAGAGAGAAAACACCTGAAAGTGCAATGACTCCTTACGCAGCATACTGCAGAACATGCTGTTCAAACTCTGACTCTTATGAAATGTCCTACAGGATTTTAAATGTTCACGGAGAGCAGAAAGACCCTGGAAGACCTAAACAGAGTTAATAGTATGATAGCCATTTTCTCTTAGAAAGATGATGTGCCAAGTTCATTCTACCAAGATTTGAATCCATGGCTCCAGCAACTTTAGCTATTTCACTATTGTGTGTGTTTGAAACTTGATGGTTATCCCTGAAAAGCACCTCATGCTGCAGGCAGCTGTACATATTGTGCACCTGTAGCACTAGCAAAGAAAGCGTCCACCCGTTTTTATTTTATTTTGTTAATTTATTCCTGCCTGCTTCCCCCCCCCCATCTCCTACTATTTCTTCTCTTCTTCGTTTTCCTATTCCTCCTCTTCTCCTACTTTGCCATTTTTAGCTGTAACTGTAGGAAAGTTAAGTTAAAGACTTGAGTTTTACACTTGCCCCTGAAGGCAGTGAGTTCCACAGTCTGCACTCAACTGCTGATGAATTGCTGTTTCCTATCTAACAAGTTTCAACAAGGAGGATGATAGTGTTGTAGTTCCTGAGGAACTCAGCGATGGTGAGGAATCTCACAGTGGCATCTCACAGTGTGAGTTGGTCTCTGAGGTATCCTGGGCCTTGTAAAGCCTTGAGGATTATCACGGAGGCTTTGAATTTGAGTTGATAATCTGCGTGAAACCAGTGAAGTGAGTAGTGCACTGGGGTGATGTTCTCTTGGTGGCTAGTGTTTCTGAAGAAATAGGCTGCTGCAGTCTGTCTTAACTGAAGCTTTTACAATGTTGGCATACATATGCCTAGCTTCAGTGATCTAAACAAGAAAAAAAAATGCAAATATCTGTAGATTTTTCTTCTCAATTATCAGTGAATTCAATGTTGATGAAAGAATGAATAAGGCCTGCAAGTTGCTTCACATGGCTCAATCACTATGTTCGCATACATCCCCATTGATTTAATTCACAACATAGCTCTGTATGGGTGCTGGGGTTCTCATGCAAGCAGTTTGAAGAAGGAGTCTAACAGAATTGTCTTGAGCCCATAGGGATCCATGCAGGTTATTGTTTTCCCAATACACTTTAATACAGACCTCTACTGTTGCAGTCTTGGCTTAAAATATATTATCTCACCTCTCTTATCTTTCTCATATCCTGGGACCAAAACAGCTAGAACAACACTGCCAATCTTTTGAGCAAGGACCATCATGCCAAACTGGTGGTTTTGTGAGGAGTGCAAATGGGATTAAGCAATGAACAGTACTTCATTTTCAATCTTGTCCTCATTTTCAATACGTGTAAGCTTTTGTTTGTAAATGAAGGATAGGATTTTCAAAAATACCTAAAAAAGTAGGAACCCAACTCATAGTGACTTAGCAAGTTAATAGGTGTTTGCTACCAACTCTATTAGATGCTTTTGAAAAACCCATCCTAAAATGTCTTAACTCAGTTGTGTGTGGCAAATTGTTTAATACTAATTTCTTTTTGAGTTAGACAAGTTTTTTAAAAGTCTCATTTATATGTAAATGTTCATGTTCACATAAGTCAACTGACATATTGCTTACTAAAATATTTATCATTGAGCTAAAATTATTGTAAGCTTGAACATTTTTTAATCTGTAAATAACAATTTGGGAATGTGCGCAATCCAGGACTGGGAATGAACTCTGTGGCAGTTTTGGTATCACTGTCTCATTGGCAGAGGAACATGGAACTCTCTAGCTGAAATTCACAGGCAGTACAAAGAGTTAATATTGCGCAGATGACACTACTTCCTGTGTCTTTTACTGGCATCATTTTAGCCATGTACAGAGCAGAGATAGAGCAGCTATTTCTAACTTCTTTGCATACTTTCAAGTCACATTCCCTTTTCAGTGTGGAAGTCCAGCTTTATCTGATTTATGGGAGAGATGGGGTAGACTAGATAGTGCTAAAGGATCATACCATAATTCCCTTCAGCAAGACCTTCCAAGACCAGTTTCCACAAGGTTTTTCCTCTACAGGGTTTTCAATCAGAATGCCTAGTTGAAAAGGGACCCTGGTGGCTCCAGTCAGCAGCAGACTCTTAAAATTCCATTAGGCAGCACAACTGGTCTAAGGCAGACTCCCTGCCTGCCCTGGCTCTGTGCAGCTCCCTGAAAACATGTCTGGCTCCTAGGTGCAGGAGTGGCCACGGGAGCTGTGTGTGCTGCCCCCTCCACGAGCACCAGCTCTGCAGCTCCCACTGGCCGGGAACCATGACCAGTGGGAGCTTTGGGGGTGGTGCCTTCAGGCACAGACAGTACACAGAGCCCCCTGGCCCCTCCACCTAGGAGCCGGACATGCCGTTTGCTTCCAGGAGCCACCTCAGGTAAATACTGTCTGGAGCCTGCACCTCAATCCCCTACCCCAGGTCAGAACTCCCATCCACATCTTAACTCCTTCCCGGAGCCCACATCCCAACCCCTTGGCCCCATCCCAGACCCCCCTCCTACACCACAAACCCCTCATCCCCAGCCCCACCCCAGAGTCTGCACTGCCAGCCAGAGCTCTCATTCCCTTTCGCACCTCAACCCCCTGTCCTAACCCAGAGCCCCCTCCCACATTCTGAACCCCTCATTCCTAGGTCCTCCCCCAACTGGAGCCTCTCCCCTCAAACCTCAAACCCCGTCCCAGCCCGGTGAAAGTGAGTGAGGATGGGGAAGAGTGAGCAATGAAGGGAGAGGGGATGGAGTGAGCAGGGGCAGGACAAGGGTGTTCGCATTTGTGCAATTCAAAAACTGGCAACCCAGGTCCTCTACATAGCATGACCAGATAGCAAGTGTAAAAAAATCTGGATAGGGTGGGATGTAATAGGTGCCTATATAGGGAAAAGCCCCCAAAATCAAGACAGTCCTTAAAAATTGGGACATCTGGTCACCCTACGTCTACATTACACAACAGAGGTCATCAGCTACGCAAGCAGCATGATTAATTTAACACAACACCTTGCCTAGCTGTAAAAACAAAAAGGAGGAGAGAGGTCTGGCAAAGTGAAGAAAAACTAAAGAATTTTTATATATCAAGCATCCATTCCTATCCCCAAGCAACTGTACCTTATGTGAAACAACTCATCAGTTCCATATGGGGCACATACCTAATACTGCAAACTGGGAGCATTTGCTCAGTTTTGTCCATTGGAGGCTCTTTCCAATTCTCATGTATTGCCCATGGTGCTAATGCTTTAGTACTAGCAACTGAAATATGGTTCGTATGAAGTGACGGTCTTGGAGTGCCCTTGAACACAATTGGTTCAGAACATCTCTGGGCAGCTTTCAAATACCCTTTCAGTTTGCATTCATATATTTCCAGTCTGAGATTTCTTTTAATAATAAAAAAGACTTTTAAAAGAATAAGAAGAAAGTTGGATGTTTCCTAAAGCAACATTCAAAGCAATTAAATGAAACCTTTTTAACAGCATGGTCTTTTTCATTTTCACTATCACCTCTTTAGCCTTAAGTAAAAACTAAAAGAGACCTTTGAAAAATGATGATTTTTTATATTTAATATGTGATCTTTTCATGTTTCTGCTGTTGTATGCTTTTGAGCTGTCTAACAACTATGGATATGTAACCGGCAGAAGGGCAAACTTGTCTCATATCCTGTGAAGAGGTGACTACCTGAAGTGTGGGTATGAAAGAAAGAATGAGAATTCTCTGAAAGGTTTTACTACAGAGAATATGGGGCCGAGACCTTCATCTAACCCTGGATGCACATTATTCTTAATAATGCATACCCATACAGTTTTTGCAGACTTTAAGTAGTGAGCTTACTAAAATTGACAATATTTTACAGAAACAGAAAAAGTCATGTTTCCTGTATCTTTCACAGTTCTTTAATTTGTGACATATCACTTTTATCTCTTCTTGCTTTAACACCAGATTTGGTTTAATTAAATTTATGTCAAATGAACACATGAAACGAAAGGAAAATCAGAAAGCCTGCAGTTGCCCATTAGTGAGTCAGTGACTGCACAGGGAAAGGCTTTTGAAGCCTGGCTTACTGCCAGAACAAGCTTGCAATGATGCTCAGAGACACCCAGGATGCTTTGAAGGAAAGGAGTTAGCTGACCTGAACCTGCTCATTGGAACTGGTCCAAATCCTCATGGGCTGGATGTAAAATCTATAATAAGTCTTCTGTCTTCAACCATTTACCTGTCAAGTGAAAACAGTAGGGGTTGTGAAACTACAATAATGATACATAATTAATTAGAATATATTCTGCTTTATTTTAGTTTAAAAATACAAACAGTCTCAACATTTCTTAACCATTTGGAAACAAAGATATAATACTATTGAGCACATAGATCATGCTGTACATTCATGGATCTCAAAGTGCTTCACAAAGGATTGTGTTACCCCATTACTACAGATGGTGAAATAGATGTATAAAAGATAAATGACTTGCCAAGATCAGATGGGGCTTAATCTTGCAACATGCTGATCACTGTAGCCCCGATCCAACAAAGCTCATCAGCACATGCTTATCTTGAAGCATATAACTATGGTGTAACAGGGTCTTCCTGCTGCCCCACTTTCTGGGGGGCCCCTGGCCGTCCCAATAAAGCTTAGAGAGGCTTTAGATGTGCAGCACCCGTGTCTTTATTTACAGCATGGTCCCACCACCAGTGTTCAGCTATGTACAAGGCTTACCAGCCGAGTTAGTGCCTTCTACCAACAGAGTCAGGCCCCAGTCAGGAGATTGACCTTTCCCTGGCCATTCACCCTTGTCTTCTGGCCTCCTCCCAGCCTTTATAGACTTCAGGTTCAGCCAATCCTTAGGCCAGGCATCAGGCTTTCCCCAGCCCCAATCCTTTTCCCCCAATTGGGGCTGGCTGAGCAAGGGCTAATTAGATGCCTTTTGCACCAGCACCCTGCTACATATGGGACTGGTCATATGCTTAACATGCTTTGCAAAATTGGGGCTAAAATATTCAGCACCTTACAGAATTGAGCCCATTTTGGTCAGTGGCTCAGACAGAAACAGAATTTGGATCTCTTGACTAAGTGATCTGAGTCCTAACCACTGCATAATCACACAGATTGATTAGATTAGTGTAGACAATGTATTGGCTATATAAATTTAATCATCTTCATGCTGGACAGCTTGCAGATATGATCATACATGATTTAGACAATTTACTTCTACTTCAACACTGTAATTTGTGGGAGTTTTGTAAGTATCTCATACTGAAACCAAGATTTCTCATGGCAACTGTTTTGTTATTATCAGGCTAAAATGTCAAGTACCATGTCTGCATCCTGTTTAGCCACTCTATCACATGATCCATATACTTTCCTATAGTAACAAATCAAATTAAGTCCTGGAGCTTCAACATTTCAAAATATCAACATTTTAACACTTTATTTCAGGATAAACATAGGACATTTTAATCTGAATTTATAGTTCCCCCTCCCCCAAAAAATTTACTTAGATATTATTTAGAATAAATTCAAACTAAATTTTATGTCCATATTTTCATTTTTTTTGTACCAGTTTTTAACATGTCTTTTCTTAATAGCTCTTTTTTCTAAGATTTGTCAGAAAAAAATACTTTGTTGATAGTAAGGATGCACATAAACTATATAGTCATTGGGTAATATTATTCATCACAATCCGCCATATTCACCACCTTCCAGAATTATGCTAGTCTACAATGGAGTCAAAGTGACCAAGGTGTTCTCTGTATTATTACTGATTTTGTTGTATTGCAAGAGCACCTAGAGGTTTCTGGTAAGGTCGGGGCCCTCTTATTCTAGGTGCTATATGTAAACATATTAGGAGACAGTCCCTGCTTCAATGAATGTACAGTCTAACTAAACAAGGCAAAGGATGGATGAGAGATAGAGGGGAAGTGACTTGTCACACAACAGGTCAGAGTCAGAAATAAAATCAAGGTATCCTGATTCCTACTTCAGCATCTACTTCAGCAGATTGGGCCATGTGGCTTCTCTAGACTTGTGCTCTTGGAGAGAACCAGGCAAAAACATGAGTAGCCAAGTTAAGATCCAGAATAATTTCTGCATCTGATTTTCCCTAGAGTCTGTGGTGTTTGCAGGTCACCCCAGCACAGAGATAGATTTGAGTTAAAGAATCTGTATCTGTATCGGAATGCAGATCTGGGGTTGTCCCCAGTTTGGGAACATCTGTAGTAAGAATCAGAGAGGTAGCCGTGTTAGTCTGGAATAGCAGAGGTAAGAAAGTCCTGTGGCACCTTAAAGACTAACTATAAAGTTTTGAAGCATAAGCTTTCATGGGCTAATACCCACTTCGTCGGATGCAAGCAGTGGAAGTTTCCAGGGGCAGGTATAGAAAAGTAGGCAAGAACCAGGTAGGAGGTAACAAGGTTAGTCCAATTAGGCTGAACCAGCTTGTTATCTCCAATCAGGGAGGGTGGGTTATTCTTCTAGCAATTGAATAGGGGGTGTGAACTCGGAGAGAGGAGAAGCTATTTTTGTAATTAGCAAGCCACTGAAGGTCTTTGTTCAGTCCCAGATTGATTGTGTTAAATTTGCAAATGAATTGCAGATCTGTAGTAAGGACCACGTGGAAATTGGCACTATCAGTTTGCAAAGTATAAAGTGATCCCCAAAGTGGAAGGGGGTGTTCTTTCCCCTTGATTTGCACCCCTGTGTTTCAATTTGAGTTTTCAATTCAAAATAATTAAAAACCTCAAAGAGAGATTAAACCCAAGGCACCCCATAAAATCATACACTCCTCTGCAGAACTTGACAGGAATCAGCTGAGCAACTTTCCAGGTAAATGAATCTTAACAGAATGCTTTGTTAGGGAAGTTTCAACCATCTCTGCTATTGCTATAGCCTGTCCTCATATTAGAATTCAAGAGACAAGGTGAATCTGTTGAAAAAGCTTAATTAATTTTGATTAGGATGCTATAACTAAATAGAACTCCCTTGATTTAATGTGAAAAAAGTACTAGTATTATGAAAAATATACCTTGATTTTTGTTTTGTTTGCCTAATAGCCTACACTCTAAGTGGTCTCAGTTTTTCTTACCTTGTCATTTGCCCTGTCAAGCCCGAGGTACAATATGTGTTATCTCATAATAACACATGCCTTGTTATTTCTTACTGCTTAATTTTCAGATAAAACAATCAATATAATTTATTTTATTATTTTCCCATTGACCTCTAAACATTCAAGACCTCGTACACCAATTTTCAGGATTACAAAGCTGAAAAGAGTTTCATTTCACATAACAGTGGTGTTTCAGTGTTTCTTCTTTGTATGCTCCCTTTTGCTAAATAAGATCTTGTCTGCACAAATTGGCATGTTCAGTTTTGTTCTCAGCAAAGTTACACCATTAGAGAAGAATACAATCATGCTTAGAGCTGTACCTCTGAGTTTATATTCTGGTTAACGGCAAAAGCTGTAATATCATGAAGTCCCATGAAACGCCCATAGTCAGTTTTTGGAATTCTTCGTCACTTCTAGGAGATCAAATATTACTTGAAAGTAGTTACAGTATTTTCCAATTCCTTGAATTAATAGCACAAAGTGCATACAGGAAAATAGAAAGACAGATATAATTTTCAGCTGCCTTAAGCCTGTTGTCACTTGGAAAAAATGGGTTTTGTTTTTTTAATAAGAGAACGGGTTCTTAAGAAGCATGAATATTTTTCCTACTAAAAATGTTCATCATATCATACAAAAATACTCAATTTAAAAACACGATATATTTCTACAACCAAAAAGTGTCCGATGGTGAAACCTGTGCTTTTTATTTAGTAACTACTGGAAATCAGCAATAGGATATAAAAATGTAGTTTGTCCATGTAAAGTTTGTTTGTTTTGTATTCAGCTTCTATTCAACTATATTGTTTTATAAAACCAGGCTAGAACTAAATTAAGTCCCAAGCTTAGGGCAAGACATGGGAAAGCACTGTCAAAATGACCCAGAGCAGGAGACAACAGGGGAAAGAAAAGGAAACAAGGTCTGAAGTCGCAAGAGGAACCTGCTCATTGGAGAGTTGTGCTTGTTCTCTTACTTACGCCATCACACCAAATAAGAGAGCAAAGTACTTCTGCCCCATCAGGTCTGCAGATCCCAGGAATCTTCTCAGACAGGCCCAGAGTGGGGTTTCATTTTGAAGCCTTGTGCACGGGAGGGTTCTGCAGCTCTCTCACCCAGAGTATGGTTAGACTACAGGGGGAAGCGCTATTGTTTATAGCCCTTCCCGATTTAGCGCTACAGGTGTTGCGCTAGAGGGTGTCCAGATTGAAGCCCTCTAGCGGCAGAGAGCGAACAGATTTGTCCCGCTTTTGGCGGCAGAAGGAGTTGCGGGATAGGGCAGGTATCCCAGCATTCAGCTGGGTGCAGCCCTCTTTGCAAAGGAGTGGGGCGAGGGGGGACTGGGAAGGGAGGGAACTTCTGGCTGTCAGTTTCATTTCCAAAACTGACAGGCTCTGAACCTCCCTTCCCTAACCATTTACTTGGGGGGGTTTCAGTGGCGGGGACTGGTGCAGGAGCTGTGAGCGCCTCCGGGCTGCCGCCCACAGCGGCGGGGACCCGGCAGCCCTGCCCGCAGCGGCGGGGACCGGGGCAGGGGCTGGGAGCGCCTCCAGGCTGCCGCCCATAGCGGCAGGGGACCCCGCAGCCCTGCCGCCCGTAGCGTCAGGGGACCCCGCAGCCCTGCCGCCCGTAGCGTCAGGGGACCCGGCAGCCCTGCCGCCCGTAGCGTCAGGGGACCCCGCAGCCCTGCCGCCCACAGCAGCAGGGGACCCAGCAGCCATGCCCGCAGTAGTGGGCTGGTTTTTCAAATTTCAAAAGGACTGAGGGGGAGGGTCTGATGTGGGGTCACCGAGGACGGACAGAAGAGTTTTAAATGGTGGCCAGAGAGGATGGAATTTGGAATTCTGGGCCAGGATGCCGGAGGCTGGAGGCTCACTATAACGCAAGGGCAGTACACATTGCATCCCTTGTGTTAAAACAGCAGCGCTGAGAGCTTTATTCCTCTCGTTTTGAGGTATACCAGTACCGCTTTAAAAGGTCAGTAAAAGTGGAAAAAGTGCCTTGGGAGTGTGTACTGGCAGTGCTATTGTAGCGCTAAAGAGGGGTTTTAGCGCTAAAACAGCCCCAGTCTAACCTGACCCCCACAGAGGTGTGCAAGTAAAAATTCTGATGATCCTCTCCCCCTTTTTTTGGTCAAATTATAGAATGGGTTACAGTTTTTCAAAATGTGAAAACAAGTTTTGTTGTATTTTGCCCCCATTTTTAATCAGCTCTTATAGATTGAAAGATAGCACTAAACCTGTGAATCTCTGTAGATATTCTTATTGCTAATGAAATTCTCTTCAAGTTATTTCCTCACCCAAATGGAGGCTTCTGAATGGCAAGCTTTCTTAAAAAATAAAAATAAAAAATTCACTGTGAAAGAATCACCATTTCCAGTCAGTGATACACTACATTTCGTTTCTCTGTATCCAGAGGTATGACTTTCCCAGACATAGCCAGTAATAGAATTCACACGAATGCTTCTGCTTTTGTTAAAATAGTAAAATAGAAAATTAGTGGGACAAAGTTAGGGAAAGAAAATGGAAAATAAGACATGGTAATTCTCAGTAAAAAAAAAAGGTTTGTAATTTGAACCTTGTATTTAGAGAGCATATTTTAGCCCAAAATTTACTTTTCTCTCTCACCCACTCACACTCACACACCCCAGGTTGTAAGAAGCAGATGGAAAAGTACCTGTCCTAACTCCAAATAACACATTTTGAGTACAATTTACTTATTGAGTAATTTCTTTGAAGTCTATGGAGCTAAACCATGGATGAATTTGACTCAATGACCATTTGATTTGTGGAAGCATCCATATCTTAGATTTATTTATGACATCACTAGGATTTTACATTAGCCTCCTAAAATTCCTGTGTTCTCACATCCTAATTTATATTTTAACAAAAAGAGGCAACAGGACTGATAATTAGGTACAAAGCATTTTGAGGTCAGATTAGCCATTTATTTTCCTTGTTTATTTTTTCTTGGAATAGCTGTACCTCTCTGGAAGCTGTTTTCTAGCTGCCTGGCTTCACTGACAGTTTTTTGGGGGGAGAAATTGAAGGCAATCCTACACAATCAAAAGCATCCTTGCAAAATGGGGAATTAAAATTAGCTGATGTGACAACTTCCTTTGAAGATACAAAGTTCAACTTCATTTTATAAATGAAAGAAATGTAGTCTGTGCAAATTGACACAGATTGCTTCAAATGATACAGATTTCTTTTTAAAAGACCCTGAATTAGAAAAGGGATCATTACTGCTATAGGTAGGCTCAATTTTTTTATGAAGGGAAAAATGCATCACTAAATCTTGTAGTAAACAATTCTAAGTGAAACATGGTATTTACATAATTTACTCCATTAGGACTTTTATTCCTTTTGCTTGAATATACTGATTTACAGTAAACTATACTGATTTACAGTAGAGCAGGTGCAGAGATTTATAAAGTAGAAGCTGTACAAACATAGGTACAGCTGAAATTAAATGCTCCACTGCAACATTTAGTTGGTAATTTCCATGCTTCCATCAAGGAATTAAACAGTGGCATCACCTAACACACACACCAAAATTGCTTTCAGTTAGAATTTATGGATCAAAGAGCATCTGTCCTGACAAGTCTTGTCTTCACAAATTCCCTAGTTCCTTTAACCATGTTACATTACAAAATTACAAACAAAAACAGTCTATTCTTGAGAACATAACATTTTAAAGCTTCTAGTCAAGTTATGATCTGAACAAGCACTGCAAACCATCAGCTTGTACAGTTCACATGCTTCATATACGAATGCTGCCTCAGTTTACAGTTGCATGATAAAACTATACCTGCGTTGTTGTCTACAGCAGAGCTATTGCAGCAATGACAATAGCATCTTAAAATATGTAACAATTGGGAGAGATAGGACAAGGTCTGTCAAAGACCTATTAGCCTCACCACGTTAATGTTTTTGCAAAACACTTTAGTAGATTGCTTTGTATGGAATATTCTGTGCTCTGGATTAGAAGATGCAGTATAAAATATGCCCCTTGAGAGAGAGAGAGAATTACATGCCTGTTAAGAATATGCAGTGAATTTATGGACCTTGCTTTTACATACACTATTTAATAGCAACAGGATAAGGAAAAGAGTGTTGCCAATGAAGTCACTTACAGTTTGCAATTCATTTATCATGCAAAAGCTTGCAATAGGTATGAGCAAAATGTACCATGAAGAATATGTGCCTCTGTATTATACAGCAAAAGTGAACTTTGCAATTGCTTATGCATAATGAAGTGCTTGAGACTAGCTAACTCTTGTGCATCTCTTTTATACAGTAATAAAAAATTAAAGTGAAAATACAGACTTCTAGGCAACTGTATAAATAGTAAAACTCTTCCTTCCTTTGATCTTTTGTCATCTGGCTGTATCTGGCATTCTATATGAACACATTTTTGCATACATTTTGTTTATGTGTGAGCCTTGGCATTTTAGCCATCTCCTGCAGAGGCCCCTTAGTACCATATGCTTCTGTTTTTCTTCATTGTGTGATGTGATCTCTTCTGACTGTTACACGCACGTGAAAGGACAGTGGGCTTTTGGGGGAGAAGAAGCCATGCTTTAAGAGAGCACACGTCAGTTGGCCTTCAGTCGGTTAGAGCTGATTGGATCTGACAAGTGTTGTAGCTACTCATCGTAATGGATGTCTCTGCTTTAGCAGAGGAGAGGTGAAAAGGATGTAATTCCCAGTGAAAGAAGGCAACATGAACTATTATTTAATTACTGGCTAATATAAAACTCCCTTGGAATCCCTTGTTGGTTTACAGAATTACTTCTTCCTTTCTTTTAATAAAGAACAATCTGGGCTTTTAATGCTGTGCTGTTAGCTACAGCTGGAATGCTTGCTAAAAGATACGGTATGCATATTGCTCTCTTATATTAAAAAACAAAACACAAATTTTGATGTAGATTTACCCTGTCCTCTCGAATTTAGAAATCTTTATGTTTGATCCTTCTTAAAAGATTACTGCTCCTCAGACATGGTCTGCAATAATAATTCCACATTCAATGACCACTTTCTTTTTGTTCAAGATTTGGGTGTTGTTTATTCAGTCACTGTCAAAGCTCTGTTACTCCTCAGAGGGACTCTTTCCACCTTCTCTCTGTTTATGCACTAATGTTTTGGATCAATCAGTCATGCACCCATCAGGCCCATTTCTGTGAAACCGAAATTTATGGCAGATACTCAACTGGAGACTGATTTCGTTGTTGTCATTGTTTCTGTGGAAAGCAAGGAGTGTGACCTTGAGCTTTAGCTGACATATCTCTGGTACGCCCTCAGTGTGTGCACAGCGAAAACAAATGGTGGTGTCAAAGGAACATTCCTAGCTTCAACACAGGAAATTAAAAACTAAACTACTAAACTACGACTAAAAAACTAAAAATCATAAATAATCATGGTTTTAAAAGGAAAAATAGGATGATCATCAATGTAATACAAACAGCAAAACTCTGAAAGGCGCTCAGCAATCAACAACTCAGAAAGGTTTCAGAGGGAGATGCAAGCATTCAGTACCTTCCAGGATTTAGCCCCGTGGGTTTACATGCAATTTACTGTACTTAGCACATAGGAGAAAGAACATGTCTTGAGCTCTCTGAGACCTCAGTTCTGCAAGATTAACTCATATGAGAAATACCACTAAAATTAACACAGTCAGCATATTCCACATATGAGTAAGACTTCACAAGTCTTCATCCCCGAGATATTCATCCCCGAGAAAAAGGAGGAATGCAGAAATTTTAACACCTTTTTAATGGGGGAGACCCACAACATTCAGGCCCAAAATGAGCCCTTATCCAAAGACCCTCTTACATAGAGAAGTGTGTATGTGTTGGAAATTATTTTTGTTATTTACCCTATCCTCTTAAAATATCATTTCAGTGAAATCTTCGCCATCCACCATCATATGAAAGCTAACTATGGTATTGTTCATACAACGAGCATGCAACCACAGATCACATAAGCTTCTGTACTTATTGCAGGCAGCAAACAAAGGGGTGGGTAGTTTTATTTATAAATACAGAACGATAATACTTAGCATTTCACATATTGAAGCACTGCACAGAAAATGAACAATTCTCATCAATGCCCTATTCTATAGGTAAGGAACTATTATTAACCCCTTTTTAGTCATGGAAAAACTGAGGCAGAAAGATTAAATGGTTTGCTCATGGTCACACAGCTGGTCAAGAACGCAAGATTTCCTTACGTCTAACACTATTCTCAGTCCTCCAACTCATGCTGCCTCTACTTGTGCATAATGGTATGTTTCATAGGTTCCTATGTTCTCTTTTACTATATTTCACACTTAAGATAATTTCTGTTTAGAAAACATTTCTCTTGCACATTTTCTTAATTTTTAACCAGCTGCAATTTACAAACACATTAATATTTTATACCGGAGAGGAAAGGTTTCATGCCTGACATCTAATCTGAACACGCCGTTAAACCACCTACATTCAAATCTGACAAATTTTCACTAATGAATATTTGCAAAGTAAAAGTATAATGTAACTTCTAAGGAATATAAATATTGTGATCACCTTGTTGGAGTTGCAAAAAGGCAGTTTTTCTTACTTTATATTTTATGATGCATTGTATAAACTCACCCACGTGACACAGGATATGAGTGTTTTTCCTTTTCAACTCACTGATATAATATAATATATGATATAAATTTTCAGAAACAATGTGAACTAACCATGAATATATTTTATATGTACAGTCCATTCAGTACTGTTTACTTAATCAAGTGTATCTATAGTTGCTTTGTTCTTTAAATGGTATGAAGATAAATTGGAAAGAAGATATTTCCCTCCACTTTATCTTCATTCTGAAGTTAGATCCTCAACTATTGCAAAGACAAGAAATCATACTACCTGAAATTCTGACCCTATTATTTAATTTTATCTTGCATGTTATACATAAGCAAACTACTAATTGGTAAGGTATATTTGCAATTAGTGATTAGCTAAATTGGGTTGATTTTTGGTATTGGTTTTGCAAAACTTTGTCATTTAGATTTCTTTATTTGAAAAAAGCAGCGATGGTTCAGATATGATGTTGGTGTACACATACTGCATTGGTTCAGATGAGCAGTTCCAGTTTTGAGCCCTTTGAGACAGCAACAAATGAGTAGTTCTGGATTTGAAAAACCAGCTCAGTGAGGATTATTCTTTGCAAAATTAAGAAACCAGGGACTATTTGAAACCTGTTCCTCTTGTAACTGAGCCAACAAAATTTCAAGTAATCATAAATAGCTCATGTATGGCTCACAACTACTTGTGACTAGGACTGGATGAAATATTTGGAACAAAGCTTTGGTTTTGCTGAAATATACAGATTAGAGTGAAGCAAAACAGTTCACAACATTTCTGTGAATTCACAGAATTGTTTTGGTCAGAAAAAGATTCCAAAACCTGAAAATATTTTGATTTCAAGCAAACTTTACAGTAAATGTATTTGTTTTTAAAAGGTTAAAAACCCTCAAACGTTAAACAAAACATTTAGTTTGGGCTGAATTTTTTTTATTCAACCTGAAACAAAGTTTTTAAAAGCTTTTTTTTTGGTTTACCAATAAGTTATTTGTTTGTTTGTTTATTAATTTCAGGTTGGTCCAATTTTTTTTCCAGTTTTGTGGTTCTGCCATTAAACAAACAAACAAACAAACAAAAATCACTTGTTTTCACAGTTCTGCTTACGACATCACAAAGATATCATAATTATTTAACTAACAATAGAATGGTAAGAAAATAAAGTATAGAAAATAAGAGGTCAGGCTTATATTTACACATACTATTTAAGGAGTAATAATCCATTTAGAGGGAAGAACTTTTATGTGTATTTTCATCTTGATTCCAATGCTGTTTTTTTTGTCAGGCAGCATATATATGAAAAAGGAGGAAGGGACATGGGAGTTTGTCCTCTTGTGCTCAAAAGTGTCTTAGTGCAAACACTGCAACAGGTTGCATATTTATAAAGGCACGCATAGCACAATATCAACCCCATATCATTCATGGTATCAAAGAGCGTGGCATAAGCAATTAGGTCTTAGTATTGTTGTGAAATCAGCCAAAACTGGGCAGAAAGGGGGAAGTTCTTAAAAGAGAACCATAGCAGACAAACCATTGAGAAACAACACACCCATTGTCTAGCATACCAAACCACATTGTCAGGTTAGTACCCATGGTTAGACCAGACAGGGTGCCTCCGTCCTTGACTAGGTATAGTGGGAACACAGAAATAAAGAGTACAGGAACATCAGAATCATATTTGACAAAAATAAAGATTACTACATAGATCAGTATCCTTATGGCAGAACTCTGCAGAATGCTATCCATTCAGTGAATGGGAATGTAGAAAATATCCCCTGCAGATACCTGGATGGTGATATTATATTATATAGTCTGATGATATTATACATTGGATTCCTTACTTTTTCCTATTATGTGCCAGACAGCTGGGAGCCAATTTAAAGATACCTTTGGCTACTTGTGCCCTGTGTTACACGTGTGGCATGGATGTAGAATACTGCACTGGTTGAGCCCTTGTTAGCACACCCACTTTATCAAAGGACATGCATGCCCTCCCCACATCCCTTTCCACGATAGCACACCACCTGTGCTCTCTGCAGCATCCTTCCGTGCAGGCAGCTCTGTACCTGTGTAAGCATAAAAGTAGATATTCGTTTGTACTGCTTACTGCCATTTTGCACAGCTGGCATGTGTTTATGCCTTTCCACACTGCTTCATGCTGTGTAGGATGATCAGGACAGGCAGTTTATGCACGAGCTCAGTGGAGACGAGACTCAGACCACAGTAGCCTAGTTTCATTAGGAGCCCAATAGACAGGGGATGCTAGATAACAACATTTCTTTAGCAAGGCTGTCTGGAGAAGTCTCCATGTGGGGCAGACTCAGTGTGGCACACTGGTAATAAGACATCTCCCATTGCTGTTTATGAGACTTTGGAGCCTTGGCTTTGTACCCATTGACAGAGTAAGCTCTGCAATGTTTCCACTCCCAATTATCCAAGATCTATTTAATCTTCAGGATTTTAGCCAACACTGTGTACGTGCCAGGAAGCAGGGGTGAGTGAGTGCATGTAAGAGGGACAGTGGGAGGAGAAGTGGGTATTTATCGAAGCATGATAGAAAATGTAAAATAAAACAACTTAATTCTACCAAAATCTAGAACTGGATGACATGTTACCAAGCCTGAAGTCTTTAATATAAGGAACGCTGTATTGTAGGCTAAAGGCTTGATCACAAAGCCAAAAAAAAAAAAAAGAAGAAGAAGAAGAAGAAGAAGAAAAGAAAAAGAAAAAGAAACCCTTTGAGGTTTACCAAATACTTTTCTCAAACATGAAGCAGGGGGTCCTTTCCTCATTTGTGGGTCCACTCACACTCCAAACAAAGCTGAAACTATTACAACACAAGGCAGTTGGTTGATAGTGTAGAAAAACCTCATTTACTGACTGGCCAGACAGTTTTAAAACCTTCAGATTTTTCTAAGTCTAGGTTATTAACTGTCTGACTGTAATCACATCTTCACCATAGGGAGCTTCAAAAGCTTTTCATTTGCATTGAATCAGTTGCCTTCCTCCCTGTCTTTTTTCCCCCTGGAAATAAGCTTAAATAATTCAACAAACTGCACACATGGCTAGTGATTATTGAACCATTCTGAAACACTCGAGGCAAATGGACCATTATGTGGTAGGAATTAAAACTTTCCTTGCAGTCAATAGGGGAGTGTGTGTGTAAAAAACACTCACTAATCACACAGCCATTGTGATTACTCGGATATAAACACTGTTATTTAGTACAATGCTGAACTATGGCATTGGAGGTGATCTACTGCTATAGTATGATGAACATATGCTATGTATTTTGAAGGCAATCCAGAAATTTCATTCTTTTTCATACTATACTTCTGTACTTTGAGAAAGTATGAAATTGCCCTTCACATTACATCTGTGTGAAAGAAAAAGTCACACAGCATCCTTCTGATGAAATCTTCCAGCCCCAGAACAGAATTATGTATTTAGTGTATGCCACGCATGTTTAAAAAGACTGAGACAGACAGAGAAATAGGGGAGTTAAAGAATTTTTTAAAACATTATTGGGATTATTTTTGTGTCCCTCCATTTAGTTCTCTTTAGTCCAATGCTCAAATTATCATTAATAAAACCTCTTTAAATGTCCTAAAATAACGTTTTTGTGCCTCAAAGTGTCACAGATTTAAGGTTCAATATTTTAGATAAGAACTGAGTTTCACTGGGAAGCTGGGACTCTCACCATTGCAATAGTATAAAACTCCTGTTTCTATCCCTATAGAACCCCAAATAATCAGACCAGAGTACTCTCACTGCCTCAGGATTTATGTTGTCTAATGTTTTTAATGTTCAAGGCTACAGGCCAGGGTAATTATGGGGTGGAAATCATGTATTGTAATTTTAAGGGGGGCAGGGAGAAAAAGGTATCATATTGCTGGCAAGTTACTTTGAATGGCTATGTCTATTTGGTTAATGGGCAAAAGATAAGTGAGCTGGTAAATGTTAATGATAAATTTTATTTATTACATGCTTCCTCAATTTATAACATGTGTGAGGAAAAGAAGGACAGTCACTACCCAGCTGCCAGATTCTAATCCTTAGAAGCCCTCTACTTGGATGTCTTAGAATTGAGCCTATGGCCATGGCTTTTGATTAAACAGGAGGAAACAAATATACAGCAACAGTGAATTGGGGAGCTCTTGTTTTGTACCACACTAGGACAAAACTTGCTTCTTGCTCCCATATGAATATATAATATTTACATCATTTATATGCTCACATGTATGGTGAAAAATAAGCTAGAATGGGAAATAATGCTCAGCTGTTAAATATCTGAAAGTCATAGCTGATGAAAAATCCTCCATGTCTCACTAATTACAACAAAACTGTTTTCATGAATACTGAAGAAACCCCAAACTACTTGTCATAATTCAATTTTTGCATCGTATTAGGGAAAACAAGACAGAAGACTGTTCTGCTATGGTAAAATATTGCTTATTCCATATGGAGGTGCTAATACTCTATGATAAATATCTATTGGAAAAAATGCTTTTCTACTTGAGCCCATTTCAGATTTTAACCGAATAAAAGAGCAAATTTAAAACAACACTAACAATTACTCATGCAGATCCCTCCATTTGAGACAATATGTGGAAATTGTCTCCATGGCCCTACATATGGCCTTTATATTTATAGTCTAAAGTAGGGTGTTGAATCATTTGGGTTCAAATTCTGAGGATATTCTCAATTGATATTCGTTCCTTGCTTCAGGAAGCTCCCACTGATTTCAATGGGAATAAAGTAGGTAAAGTAAAAACTGATCCTGCAAACACTTATCTTTATACTTAACTTTACTCATAAGATGAGACCTCTTGCCATCAATGATGAGCATATAAAACTTTTTTCCTGACTAAAGGCTGAGTAAAAACTGGGAAAGAACCTCAGGATTTGGGGTCAGGCTGAGTGACACCATGATAATTCCAGAATAAAACATGCTGGTGTAACAGAGCATGTTCATCTAGAGAAGATCTCCTTCCATTTCTATCTTTCCCATTAACTGAACAAGCAGGAGGGGAAGTTAAATTACAAAGACCACTAGTCCACATGAATACCTCCATTCTCAATGTCATCACATTTTCTTTTTTCAGCTGTTTTTCCATGGCCATTTATTGATAAAGTGTGTGGGGCCAAATTCTTCACAAATGGTCAAAAGGCTTCAGATCAAGCTACAGAGCCTTAAAGGTATTTAGTTACCTAACTCCTATTAAAATCAATAGGAGTTAAGCAGCTGAATACTTCTGAGGATCTAGTTCTAAGTCCATAAGTGTAAATAGCCATTTTCACGGGTATACTATTCAAGTAGAGATTCTGTTGTGCAGACTAAGACTCTGATCCTACAAAAACTTACAAGTAATGCTTGGCATTCTTCATGTTAGCTTTCAGTCTGTCAATCTCACTGGGACTACTCACACAAGTAAAGGTCTGCACATGCATAAGTATTTGCAGAACTGAGACTTTAGAATAATGTACGACCCAGAAACATTAAGAGATGGGCCAGAATTCAATGGGAACTAAAAAAAAAAAATAAAAAAAATCAGACCTCTGAATTTACACCCTAACTTAAGATTTAAATGTCTAACTGACATTTTGGGGTTCACCCAAATCAACAAGGGGTTTGGTCACCATCTGCTTTGTAACTGTGGTTGTCCTGTGGCTGTGCTGCTTTGGACCAGAGCTCTGACCCTGCCAGCAGCCCAGAAGCCTCACTGTGGCTTTACCCAATCAGGTTACTCCTTCCAGACTGACCACAGCACCCTTTCAGCTGCAAATTATGCCCCCAAATCATCTTAGTGTAGGGACCAATCCCTCTTACTGGATCCTCACAGAGAAAAAAAGTGATGGGTTGATGCCTCTGCAGAGACATTGAATTCCTTCTTTCTGACAGCCTTCTAGAAAAACACATTTCACTTAACTTACCCAGCACTGATCATTTATAATGAGAGCAAAACAAGTTTAGGAACAAAAGAACATGGATTAGCTGATCTCAAGTAAAAGGGATAAAGGTAGAAATGATTACAAGCAAATAAAATTGAAAACATTCCTCTCCAAAGACTAAGAAGCTAGCAAGATAGTCTTTGTTCAAGATGATTTCTCTCACCCAGAGTCTCCTTTTCCATCTTTTACTGGTGAAGATCCATTACTTAATATTTTGAAAATTTTAACTTAAATATCTTATCCAAGACCATGGAGAGAGTCAGTGGTAGAGCGGGGCCTGATATTGCTTGTGAAAGGCAACAGGAGTTTCACCATTGACACACATTTTTAGGCCCCTAATCTTGTATTCAGTACACTGGAACACACTCCTCACTTTGACAGTCATTTTCTATGTTTTGGAATATGTATGGCTATAAAATGCATAAGTTTTACTAGAGGGTTAGCTGTAACTGATACTGGGTGTAATATGTTATCAGTATATGAAAAGAAAAATAAAATAAAGATAATGTATCATCTCTTCAGGCATATGTCTGACTAACATTGCATATTTCACAAAATATCTATGGAACTGTACATGTTAGCATCATATATCTGAAATACTGTAGAGCCGTTTATTTAAGGACATTTTTTTAGCAAGAAGAAATGCTGTTCACATGCTCATGTACCTTAATGGATGTTGTTTACACAGTCAAACCTGTGGAAACTCACTGGAAACTATAAATTCCACAGATGTCTCTGAATGCATAATTTGAAGACAATAGGGCTGTACGGGTATCACTGAGTGAGGGCCTAATGTGACTGGCAGAAACTTCGTTAGAGGAAATGACAGCCTAGAAGAATCCAGCTTGGCTGTCAGAGTTTTGGTGAATTTGCAGTTTTGTTTTTCTAGCTGCCAAAACAAAAACTTCTTACTTCTTAACTGAGCATATTTAAAATGGAAATGATTAAAGAGTCAATGCAGAACCCTACAATGACATTTGCAGAGAATCACTTATAAGCACTGTAGAATTTAACACTATTTACAGCATATGATTGGTGTTGACATACTGCTTGTTCTGATAGAAGACTTTCCTGGAATACTGAGGGGGGGTGGGGGGGTCTGTGAGGCTGCATGTCAGCTGCCAGGAGAGCTAGCAATGTTTAATATTGTTTAAATTAAGGGGATCGGGGATCGAGTGACCTATTTACACCTTGTTATTAGCTTTACTCTGAAGTGTCACTTTTCTCTCCACACTTCCCTTTTTTGGCTGACAATGCCCCCTTCTTCTGCTAGGGACCTTTCCCTCCCTTTCTGTTCCCTTACTTGCAAGTCCATTTGTATGACAAATTGTTACAATTAATTCTACTGTGCTACTTGCACCTATTTTTGGATCAACTTATCTCAGACCTTGAACTTGCAGTACTGTTTAAGACAGCACAGAACTGGAGCCGTTGTATAGTTTTCATATGTGCAAACATAGGGACAAATTGTATACTACACACTTCTGCCAAACTGACTGACTGACGCGGGATTGCATGGGCCTAAATGAGATTATAATTTGGCTCTGAATGTTTTGCCTTCTATTTTGTAACACAAAGGAATCTGGCAATAGGGATGGCTGAAAGAGTTTGGGGGAAAAATGGGAATTCCCAAGTCTTCACTCCTGTTTTGAACCCACCCCCCTTCAGTTTTTTTGTTAAAGTTCACAAAAGAAGTTATTTCACCCACTTCCCCATTACTTTAATTTTGGTTTCCTTTCCTTGAAATATCACATGAAACCTCTTCTGTGAAATTTTCAGCTCTATTGTACAGACAAAGAGAGGTTCAGATTTTTCACCTAAATACCTGAACTTTTGGGTGAACATAAATTCCAGCCATCTAACGTTCACCTTCCTTTGCTTGGTAGCACTGGCCCTGTTGTGAGCTGCTGATTAATTTATGATTATCTGTCCACATTATGAAGTGGAATAATATCTTGGGCACTGGCAGCTGAGGTTTTCCGACACTAAGCACTAATGGAAATTGCTAATCCCAACTCATTTTGTCATGGGGTTCATATTATGCAAGTCCACACGTTTTGCTGTGTGCAGCAGTTTTACACAGCACTTGTAATAGGCACTAAGATTAAAAAGTAAAATGTATTTCTGTGCTATAATATATGAATCAAAATGCTTTCATGAAACAATATAAAACCACTCAGAAGGACATGCTTTACATTTTAACCAATGTGCTATATAGATATAAAAAACACATCTAATGATTAGCCAGAGTTCAGAATCTTGATACAGCCTTTATTTAGGTCAGTTACATCTATTTGACCTTTGGAAAGCAACACTAGTCTTGGAATCATACAGCCAATTTCTACGTTGGTGCAAATTCAGAGTAAGCTCTCCTGAAGGCAGTGGTGTTACTCTAATTTACATTGGTATAAATCAGAACATTATTTGAATATTAGGTTTGGGAGGGACCTCCTAGGGTATCTGGACCTTCCACTTTTCATTGCTCATTCAGATATCATTTTGGAGTTTTCTTCATGCCATTTCACAAAAGAAGGGTTTAAATCAGATTAAATGTGAGGCCCGGTTGATTAATTATTCTGTTATTGAAGCAGGATTGTGTGGTTTTTAATTCTAAGAATCAGCTTCTTTAGTCCCACCTCCTGTCATCATCTGTCAGATTATGCTTCATTACTAGTCCATTCATTTTATAGATAAAGTGGTTCCTCGCTCTTATGAGCTACCAAAGAAGATAGCCTTCATTTTCATAAACTGTAGAAAAAAGTTAATAAAAATCAATCACTCTCTATCTTCCTGTAGTGTACTATCTGAAGAGACAGCGCTCTCAATTCCTATTTAGCAGCAATATTATACACAGTAAAGGTTTAATAACCCAGGATTTGATTTATATTTATTGGTCTTGAAACAAATGGAATAGGAGAGGGAGGATAAGATCATGGTTCTTAGAACTATTTCAATGCTATTTCTCTGGAAATGGGTGGGGGCATCTTTTGTAGGTTGTCATCAGAAATGAGAATGTTTTGTACACACACGCACACACCAGAATCCTACTCTAATTATTTACAGAACTGATTTATTGTGCTGACTTTCTTATAATATTATTATTTATTAACTTCTTCAGACATCTACTGAAATGCTGTTATGTTACTTCTAATGGACATATTTTCCCTAAACCATTTAATCACTGTAGATTTCACTTGTCAAGAAAAGAGGTGGACTTTTGAACCATTTTATAAACTGACAGTTAATGGCACTGACAACAGGAACAAAAACTTTTGCATATGTTAAATACTTCTGCTTCACTGTTCTCAGTATTTTAAAAATCTTTTGTTCTCTTCCACGATTAATTGTCTGTTTTGCATATTGTTTGTTTGAAAAATGTGTATCTTAAGTTAGTTGGTAACTATTGTACTAATTTTTAAAAAGGTGATACATACACACACACACAGAAGTACAAGAAGGTGAAAGCAGTTTGAGAAGAACTTCAGCTACAAAATGTAAACCTCCCTCCTCCATCTCTCCACCGCCATGACTGCTGCTTTATTTAGAAAATATAGTACCAAATTAGAAAATAAGATTTATAATGTGGGGAGAACATTTTCAAAATTGGTAATCAAAGGTCTTTGTTTAGACACCAGGGTGATTTGCAAAAAGTGCAAAGCACCTAACAGCTCCCATTGCCCTAAAACCTTTGCAGGGTTACTCTTACTAGTTCTAACATTTCCTGAAAATTTAGTTCAAAGAGAATATTGATGTATATTACAGCTAAACATAAAACATCCTAGGTACTTAAAAAAAACATAAAAAGACATTCAGGACAACAGAAAGGGAGGGTAAAAAAGAAAATACACAGTTAAAAATTGATGGAATATTTAATTTGAAGTTTCCAAGAAGAATTTACTGTTATTGTAAATCTGAAATTTTAATAAAAGGCTTATATTTTTTCATATTTTTGCTAACTTTGAAATTTCAAATTATTTACATTTCAGAAAGCTATTTTTTCTCATCCGCCCCACTCTATTTTTCCTCAATGCCATGGAATATCCATCTTGGGCAGGAGGAGAGGGGAAGGAGTTTTCCTACTTTTATTTATTTTTTAAGAGTAACATTAAATAAAATAAACTCATCTTCAGATACAGACTGACTAACCTAGGGAGATAGGCTTTAAACTAGATTTTTACAGGGACAAGATACAAAAAACCCCAGGTAAATTCAAACCATGGAGACCTAGGTGAAGGATTGAAATCTCGGGGGAGGGGAGAACATGGGAGATCCAGTAGGTACAAAGACAAGAGGGAATACAGAGGGGAAATCTAATAAACATCTTAGATGTCTGCAATGTGCAAAACCGGAAGAACCAGAAATAGTAGTGAATAATCAAAATTATGACATAACTGGCACCATAGAAATTTGGTGTGATAATTCACGACTTGAATATTAGTATAGAAAGGTACAGGAAGATCAGGAAGAAAAGGCAGGAGAAAAAGGGAGGAGGTATTGGCTTGTATCTCAAAGATGTGTGCACTTGCACTGAGGTTGACATAGAAGTGTGGTGAAGACCTGTAGAAAATCTCTGGGCAAGGATAAAAGGAGTAAAAAACCAGAGGGATGTCATGGCAGGGGTCTACTAAAGACCCCTAATCCGAACGAAGAGGTGGGTGAGACTATTTAACTAACAAAATACAGGAATTGGTGCTGAGGGGGACTTCAACTAACCAGACATTTGTTGGGAAAATATCACAGCAGGGAACAGATTAGCCAACAAGTGATTGGAATACATTGAAGACAACTTTTTTTATTACATAAGGTGGAGAAAATGACTAGGGGAGAGGCTATTCTAGATTTGACAAACAGGAACTCTGAAGCAGGAAGGCAGCTTGGGTGAAATAGATCATAAAATGTTAAGTTCCTGATTCTAAGCAATGGTAAGAAGGAAAAACGGCAAAACAAAGACAATGGACTTCAAGAAGGTAGACTTAAGCAAAGTCAGAGAATTGGTAGGTAAGTTTAAGGGAAGTAAGTTTAAGGGAAGTAAGTTTAAATGGAAAAAAGAGTTCAGGGAATTAGACAGGTTTTTCCCCCCACGAAACATTATTGAGGAAACAAGAGAAAACTATACCAATGCTTAGAAAAAATAGCAAATAGGAGCCACCCTAGCTTAACCAAGAGATCTTCAACAATCTGAAACTCAAAAAGGTCAAACAAGAAGTGAAAACTAGGTCAAATTACAAAGGATGAATATAGTAAAAATCACACAAGTATGTAGGGACATAATTAGAAATCCCAATGCACTAAATGAGGCTAAACTAGTTTGGGATATAAAGAGTAACAAGAACACATTTTAAAATACATGGGAAGCAAGAGGAAGACTAGAGATAGGGTAAACCCATGAATAAATGAGGATGGAAGGACAAGAACAGCAATTGAAGCAACAGTCAAAGTGTAGAATGTCTTTTTTGTTTCAGTTTTCACCAAAAAAAAGTTAGCAGTTATTGGACGATGTATTGGACGATTTTACACTCCAGTATAAATGGGGTTAACACAGCCCTTTGCAGGGCTGTAGCTAGGAAAAAGCAGCCCAGCAGAGCGCTGCAAGTGAAAACAGCTGGGGTGGAGCCGCCACACCTGAGGCTGGGTCAATTAGGGCCCAGCTGGCTCTGGTATAAGGGCCCAGAGTTTGGTGCTCAGAGAAGAGAGTCTACTCTGTCTGCAGAGGCAGACAGGCCTAGCTGCTGGGAGCTTGACAAGGTACCTAGGGTGAAGCAGGGCTGGGGCAAGGCAAGAGGAGCTGGCGAAGCTCTGGCCTGGAAACTCCCAGGCTGCAGGGCCTAGGAGAAACAGGGGGCAGCCCATGGCTGCAGAGGCAGAAGTAGCAGGCCAACCCCCCCCTTGCCGGTGATGAATGATAATGATACTGCAGTCTGCCCCAGTGAACGGGGATAATTGATGACTAGCAGTTGCCTAGACTGAGGCAAGTTGGGGATAAGGAGTGGGGGTCCTGAACTGTGGGGGTGCAGGGGTGCAGCACCCTCGGTAAGAGGGCACCGGGGTCCGGCAGGGACACGGGGCCAGCAGCAAGCGGGACCTCAGCCTGCAGAGGGCTCTCCGGATGCTGGAAGAACTAATTCCCGAACCGACCAGCAGGAGGCGCTTCGGGGTGAGTCGCCACCCTGCTATGGATGACTAACAGAGAACATCAGTGTAACCGGAGTAAGAGCGGAGACTAAAATAGGAAAAGAACAAGTTGTAGATATTTTCAAGTCAGTAAGGCCTGATTAAATACATCCTAGACTACTTAAGGAACGGACTGAAGAGATCTTTGAGGACTCGTGGCGGACAGGAGCAGGGATGGTGCAAGCACTAGGTGATCGCCTAGGGCAGCACTTTTTTTTTTTTGAGGGTGGCGTTTTGGCACTTTTGGCAGCAGCTCTCATGGCCTCTGGATGCTTCCAAGTATGTCCGCTGAAATGCCGCCGAAGTGGACAAGGACCCTGCGAGCTGCCGCCAAAATGCCGCTGAAGCGGATGGGGGCCGTGCGAGCTGCTGCCAAAATGCCACCACCGCCTAGGGCGCCAAAAAAGCTTACCCTGGCCCTGGACAGGAGAGATGCCTGAGGACTAGAAAAGGGAAAAGATGGTAAAAATGGGATAACGGACAACCTAGGGAATTATAAGCCAGTTAGTTAGTTTAACTTTGGTACCCAGAAAGATAATCGAGCAAACATTCAAAACAATGAATTTGTGAGCACCTAGAAGAAAATAAAGAAATAAGTAACTGTCAGCATGGATTTTTCATGAAAAAAAATCATGTCAAAACAGCCTAACATCATTCTCTGGCAGGGTAACTAGCTTTCTAGATGGGGAGAAAACAGTAAGTGTCATATATTTCAACTTTTGTAAACAAACTAGACAA
This sequence comes from Sternotherus odoratus, assembly GCA_032164245.1. Taxonomy (NCBI): domain Eukaryota; kingdom Metazoa; phylum Chordata; order Testudines; family Kinosternidae; genus Sternotherus; species Sternotherus odoratus. Next base: position 30,003,595 of record JAVMKO010000007.1, on the reverse strand, counting down.
ATGTAACCTAGAAAAACTTACGCTAAGATGGATGCACAACTGACTGGAAAATTCTACTCAGCAAGTAGTTATCAATGGCTACCAACCAAGCTAGAAGGGCATATCAAGTGGGCCCTGGCGGGGATCTGTCCTGGGTGTAGTTCTATTCGCTAGCTTCATAAATGATTTGGATAATGGCATAGAGAGTACACTTATAAAGTTTGCAGACGATACAAACTGGGGAGGGATTGCAAGTGGAGACATGCATTGATAACTACTTGGAGGATAGGATAAAAATTCAAAATGATCTTCACAAGCTAGATAAATGATATGAATTACACAGGATAAAATTCAATAAGGATATATGCAAAATACTACACTGAAGAATGAACAATGAATTGCACAAACACAAAATGAGAAATGACTGCCTAATAAGGAGTACAGCAGAGCAGGACAAGGGGGTTATAGAGCATCACAAATTGAATATGGGTCAATGTAATACTGTTGCAAAAAAATAAAAAGTAAAAATCATTCTCATATGTATTAGTAGAAGTGTTGTAAGCAAGACATAAAAGGTAATTCTTCCATTGTACTCAGCACTGATATGATCTCAACTGGAGTATTGTGTCCAGTTCTGGGAAGATGTGGACAAATAGGAGAAAGCCCAAAGAAAAGCAACAAAAATTATTAAAGGTCTAGAAAATGTGACTTTTAGAGGAAAGACTGAAAAAAAATGGGTTTGTTTAGTCTGGAGAAGAAAAGAATGGTGGGGGACATATTTAAGGTGACCAGACAGCACGTGTGAAAAATCAGGACTGGGGTCGGGGGTAATAGAAGCCTAGATAAGAAGAACACCCACAAATCAGGATCGTCCTTATAAAATCAGGACATCTGGTCACACTAGACATATTATTCAAATACATAAAAGGTTATTATAAAGAGGAGGGTTATAAATTGTTCTCCTTAACCACTAAGGACAGGATAAGAAACAATGGGCTTAAGTTGCAGCAGGGGAGACTTAGGATAAACCTTATGAAAAGCTTCATAACTGTCAGGGTGGTTAAGCACTGGAATAAATTGTGTAGGAAGGTTGTGGAATTTCAGTCACTGGGGGTGTCTAAGGACAGGTTACACAGCTACCTATCTGGGATGATCTAAATAATACTTAATCCTGCCTCAGTGCAGGATACTGAACTATATTACCTATAGAGGTCCCTTCTAGTACTACATTTCTAGCATTCATGATTTATTTTATTACATTTTTCTATTTGCTACTCCAATGGTGAAAGTTCCATGCTCCCAGTGAATACAAGAAACTCAAACTTGATGTCAAGGAAAATGGGGAAACAGCTGAAGGAACATATGACCAATAAAGAGGGAGTGAGAATTGGACACAGCCCGGATTTGTGGCGCAAGAGAGAAGGAGGAATTACAACTGACACCCAAGTTAAAGGTCTGAGCAACAGAGTGGAGCTGGTGTTATCAACATTGACTTAGAATAAGGGGAGTTCTTGATAAAAAAGATAAGGAGCCTGATTTTGACCATGTTATGTTTGGCAGTGAGACAGCTCAGAGGAAATGTCAGAAAGGCATCTGTATTAAAGGCATTGGGTCAGGAACTGAATGGTGTATGTAGGAGTTCTCAAGATGGAGACTGCAGTAGTGAGTAGGTAAGACCACACAAAAAGTGAAGGAAACAGAGTCCTCACCCTGCCCTCTCCCAAAGAGATGCCTCAGAACTTGGAGGAGAACAAAGAATGGATGTAATTATGAAAGCCACAAGGACATGATTTTATGAAGGTGGATTATGATCATCAGTCTCAAAATCAGCAGAGCAGTTGAGAAGAATCAGGATGGAATAGAATTCCTGGTTTGGCCGTGAAGAGATTGGAGACGTCAGTAAGAGCAGTTTCAGTGGACTGGGTTTTCAGAGGATAAAAGGAACCAGAGTATGCGTGTATTTTGAGAGGAATGAGCTAGAAGACTGTAAAGGTTATGGATGAAGGAGAAAGAAGATAAGAATGAGGGCACAGGAAGGCAAAGGCAATAGGATTTTGAAGTGGTCAGAGGTAGACAGCAAGCAGGAAACCTGGATGAGGCATTAGAGAGCATGAGGAAAGGAGGAAGAGGAAAAAGAGGAGGAGGTCCCTGATCTCTCTAGATTTATTTGTTCTATTTGGGGGAAAAAAGAACCCAGCAAGATAGGGATGAAGTCATGAGTGTTGCAAGGGTTTCAAGGAGAAGTCCAAGTTCACAAATGAGTTTTAGCAATTGTTGGACTTGGAGCTGTTCTGTTTGACAAGAAAATGGCAGAACTGAAGGAAGACAGAACAGACGTACTAGAAGAAGTCTGCAATGAGACATCAAGTCTGTAATAGACAAGAATCAGAATAACAAACAAGGATTTCTTGTCACCATACCGTAGTAGCTTATAGCCAGCCAACTCCACAAGGCAAAGTAGCACCCGCCTAATCCTTATGTGGCCTTTGGATGAACAAAAAATCCTCTAATCTCTGTTTCTAATCCTTCTGTTTTTACTGACATTCACCAAATAACTGGGACTAGAGAAAACAAAAGAAAAAATAAAGAAAACTTGACAAAGGCCTACAGTATAGACCCCTATGATGGAAAGGGGACAGAAGACCACAGACAAGCAATAAAGGCCAACTGAAGAAGATTGGGCCTGATCATCTTCCCACTGAGGTAAATTAGTGGTAACTCCACTGCATTCAATGGAGTTACACCAATGTCAAACCCACAGAGTCCAAGTCATGCATGCTCTATAGTCCATATATACCAGTTACATGGATGAATTCCCCTGCTATAGAACATGCCTTTACACTACCAGTCACTGAGCCAGTTCCACTAGCTCTGTGCAACCCCCAGAAAAAATATGTTCCAGGGCATATCAGAGGTAGGACAGGAGTTGGAGGGGAAGTGATTAGGTGTTCTTACTCCCCAGGGATAGGGAATATGGTAGTAGTGTTACAAATTAAAGCTGCTTTATGGCATCAGCAGGACAGGGGAGATGCAAGCTGCCTCACCTTGGTCTTTATACCACAGCCCTAGTGCCAGTACAGTGATTAATCTGAATCACAGTTTTCAATGACTCAGGCATAGTATCCACTCTAAAAATAAATATGTGTGAGAGGAACAAACTCTTCCATTTCTTAAAATATCCTTCAAATCTTAAGAACAGGAAATGCTCTATACTCAATTATGTAGATCCTCCATAAATACCAAATAATTCTTGAATAAGGTAATCATTCACTGAAACATGCATCTCATTTATTCTTCAGCAAAGAAAACAGACATTTCTATCCTTTAACGGTGGTGGGACAAACGGAAAATACATTCTGTGTTGTGAGCAGAACAATTTGTGTAATTAGCAATTTGAGTTTGTTAGACAGTGCACTTGTGTAAATCAGGACTATAATTCATATGGCGTAAGGTCACCAAATTAGTTTTCCAGCAAATGGTTTTTGGATAGCCACCTTGGGACCTGATTTTTCACATGGCATTTATTTTAGTCTTGCACCGATTTAGCTATTAGCTCCTTTCACTTCTATCCTTTATGTATTCTTGTTCTATTCCATTCAGTATAGCTGCATATAATGCAACACAGACAAGTGCTGGAGTAAAAACGTGAACAGGAAAGCATTTCCATATCAATATAGGAAAACAGGTACTTTGTCTACTTTACTTTAGGTAGGGTAAGGAAGGCAGGGAAAAATAGGTCTTCATTGGAAAGAAAGCAGAGTACATCTGACTCTTTAAATGTCCTCCATCTTAAGTTTCCTCATAGTCCTGCCTCCTGTCACAGACAGGCAAATTCTGACACTTGAAAGTGTCAGAACAATGCAAACTGAATCATAGATAGCTACAAACACTATAGAAAGAGACAGCAACATAAGGATAGTTTGGAAAATATAACTTGAAATATTTTGCTTGTAGTTCTGGTGGTAGTAAACAGTGTATTACTAAAATGAATCTAATGTGACAAACCTTCCCTAAGTACAATTAAGTATTTTTCTCTCCATCACATTTTGTTTTCATTTTCACACATACATTATGGGGTTGGGGTCCTCAGGAGAGACATGATCAAACCAAAGGGAAGGGATTGATGACAGTTGCATTTTGTGTTAACTGGAGACGGTGGGTATGTGTTGAGAGTGGAGTAAGGCAGAAAGAAGTTAAATAAGTATGTGGATGATTGTCTCTTTTTAATTTCTTTCCTCATATTGATGCCCTTTGCTAATCCTACACTACTTTTATACAAACATCAGCAGAATTACTCTCTCCCTCTCAGCAGTGACCTCTGGTAGGACAAAGATGCCCCCAACGTGGTCAGTTTAAGTAATTAAAAAAAATGGTGGTAACAGTGACTGAAAAAAGGAAGTGGATAGTTAAGGCAAAAGATGGGGACATTCATTTTAACCATGTTAAAGTATTTGTGGGGTTTGATTCCTAATTAAAAAATGTAAAACATTCATAGACCAGCTCTTATGAGTTCACATTTCTGTCTTTTAATCTCACAGATACTTTTTGTTCAGTATACATACTCATTTCAGTCAAGATACTGAGTATTTAAAACTTATTAATCATCCTTGAGAAGCTATTTAAATCTGGGCATTATTAAGTCATTCTTTAGCACAAGGGTGCAGTACATGTCTGGTGTAACTGATGAGCTCCTCCCAGATCTAATGCTGTCAAATTCCTTTCTGGGGTGATGTTACTGAATTGACTACACATTTTTGTAATAATACAATTCAAATGTGAATTTAATGGGTAATTATATTAGCAGAAGAGAATCCTTTTGTCTGAAACAAAAACAAATGTCTTCCTTTTACCAATCCCAATACTTTTTTCTTCTTAAAACTGTATGAAGATGTGTGTGTTTTAACTTGCCCTCCACTGAAATAAGATTTAAGATACCATACCTGTTCAGAGTTGTATCATTAGCAATTCAGTAATGCCAGATGAAATAAAATCCATTGCACGGTAATGATGTTATCAGATTTAGAAAGCTTTCCTTCGGAAATCTCTTCAAAGTTTCTTAACTTAGGGAAGAAACTCAGAAATGAATCCTAATCATTGGATATTTTTAAAGACATTTCTCTATTGAAAGAATGGCAAGAACTCAAATCACTAACAGAGACACAAAAGGAAACATGGTACTTTTACCATTTATATCAATTTATGATCTTTTTATAAACAGGAGATGCCTGAGGTTTCTCTACCGTAAAAGAAATGGTTATAAGAGATATAAAGTGGAATGGCACACTGCACTTTTGGGGCCCATTTTTAACACATGCAAATCGGTGCTGTGTTTTAGAAATGCAGGTGCAAATATGCACCCGGTAGTGTGTACTCATTTACACAATTGTGTAAACAAAGTCGCGCAAGAGAGCAAATGGATGCAATGGAAAGCCCTAAGTATTTTGGGAGGGGTAAAACAGATACCAACAATTTTGCAGGAAGGAAGGGGAAACAGTGTATTTCAAAGACAAAGAAAAGAGGGGGATTTCATAGTGGGAGACAGATGGGGCTCTTCTACTAGAAGAGTGTTAACCCTCCAAAGGGAAGAGAAAAACAGCTCTTGGGAAGAGGAAGGGAAATAATGGGAATTAAATGAATGAGAGATTACAGCATAAAAGACAAGTGACTAGACGGAGGAAGGAAATAAAGTTCCTAGAATGCAAGAGAGGAAGAGGTTAGAATGGTGCAGGGAAGAAGGTGCACATTGGCGGCAGAATGCATCACAGCTTTGGGAAGTGATGGCAGGTAGCGAGGAAGAAGCCTTTGAAAAGACTTTTTCCTCGAGACTTTAGTCAAAATGCTGGTTCTCCACTCAATAATTGCAAAAAATGCCAAACAAAAATCCTTTGGATTTTTAACTTGCTCTATTCAGTGAAAACTAATACAAACATCCATTCTCACCATGAGAAATGGAGGAAAGTACACTGTTTGAGATATTTAAACCAGATTGAACAAGGCATGGGAAAATATTCTATTGGGGACACTACTGAATTAGAAGCTGCTGGACTAAGCTATCTAATGCCAGTAAATCATCTCCAGTTTCAGATTCTATTATCATAATCTATGATTCTATAATTTATTACACTGTGGACTAAGGTGGTCAGTTGTTCTAAGCATAATGAGGGTAGTAACCAAAAGTTCTTACTATCTGATGACTGCTTGATGACCTATAGTTTGGTGATTTCCACGCAAGTTGCTAGTACACAGGAGTCCACACTACAGAACCCAGCACCACAGATGGTGCAAAATTTTATCCTTGTCTGAAGAATAGAATGGTCATGAAGACAGCAAGGAACAACAATCTCCAGGGCTGTCAGCATGACAACTTGCAGGAGCCCTAAACTCACACGTATTTAAAGGGGAAGAAAAAAAGTACCGAGTTGATGGCTTAGATTCCAAGAAATGCAGATTTCTTAAATTGTGTAATCTGCATTACTTAATAGAGCAGGGAACCAATTAAGAACAGTCCTCTATTCAATTTAATTAGGCTAACTACAGGTAAGGGAATCATATGGTATAGGGAGGAGCATTAGGTGGAGGTATCTCTCATCTATGACCCCTCCACTGTGACAGTGTTAAAGATTTCTAGTGCTTGACTTTCACTCTTTTAATGCTAAAAGTAAATGAATCACACTTTACATTAGCAAGACTTTGAAATTGTAAGCTCCAGGCATACTTTACCCTGATGCTGGAACGAATGGAAGGGAAGCAATTGATGTATTTTTTTTCCAGCTGAACAACTGACAAATTATGTCTTAATCTTAATTCCAATTTCTCTATAAATTTAGCCACACAGAATTATATAAAATCTATCTTTTAAAGTGACCAGAAAAGCAAACTTTATATGTCATTTGAACTGCATTCTAGATGTTGCATGATAGAATCTTAGTATTTTCAGGATTCTAAGAAGAAATGCAGCAACATTTTCCTTTCAGTGGTCTTACATAGATCTAAACTGCATTTTACATAGCTCTAAATTTCTCTCTATTTAATGGAAAATTAGCATTCTCTGACACTACCATCTCTCCCCATTTGCCTGGTCTAGCCATGCCCGTTGAAGCTCAGCTGGTGCAATAGAAATATGGGCAAATCCACAAGGGGGCAATGACAAAATCATTATATACAAGGAAGAGAACATTCATGAATACAAAAACAAAGAAAATCAGGGGGGCAGAAATATATAACTCTGTAAGTACTTTTAAACTACACAACTTGCACTTATGCAGGCCAGAGCAAGATGATCATATTTGGTTATTTAGATAGCATAAACTGAGAGAAAATGTGTATCTTTGATATCTATATTGCTCCTATTACCATAGTACCTCACTGACTCAATGTTTTTAAATTTATTTATCTCACAACATGCATGTGAGTTTGAGTTGTACCAATATCCCCATTTTACAGTTCAGGAACTGAGCTACAGAGAGGCCAAGTGGCTTGTCCAAGGTCACACAGGAAGCTTGTAGAAGAGAAGGAAGTTGAATTTGGGCCTTCCAAATCCCGGGCTAGGACCCTAACCAGTGGAATATCCTTCCTGTCAGAGTCCACAACATTCTCTCTCTCTCTCTCTCTCTCTCTCTCTCTCTCTCTCTCTCTCTCTCTCACACACACACACACACACACACACACACACACACACACACACACACACACACACACATAAAATGAACATTTTTCTCAACACCTGGTCTATTACATTAGTAGCACTGTTTGTAGCTATGAGTAATGAAGCGAATATGAAAAATCGTCATCCACGAACTAGAATTCATTTCAAATTAGTGACGAGATGTGCCCTCTAAAGACCCAGTGCCACATTTTTTCAACAGACATCACAATAGGCTCCACTAGAGTTGCTGGAGGTGGAAGTGGGGACAGCATTGAGGAAGGGCCTAGGATGCCATACCCTCTTAGGTCCCCACTGTACAATTGGTTTCATACTCACTCGTGATATCTATGCCACAAGGGACAGATATTCCTTACTTTCAACTATCATGTTTAGTTTGAATTTTAATTTTTCATTTCAGTATTTTCTATCACTAGGTCTAATTGTTTTCCCCAAAAGAAAACATGGACTGCTATGGGGGCACCAAGAAGTTGGCAGCTGGGAAAGGAAAGTGAAGAATCCTTTATTTTAAATGTTATCCGATAGCATTTCTAATAAAAGAAGTATTGAACAGATTTTCTGCTAACAGCAGCCTAGATTTCAAGTCCAGAAGGGGCCATTATGATCATCTAGTCTGACTGCCTACATACCCAGGCGACAGAATCTCACCCAGGTATTGGTTTCGTTTCTCTTTACGGTTATAAGTGAGCAAGTAATTGTAAGGGATAGAAGGACTTTACTAAATGCAGGCTCACGAGATGCTGTAGATGGGAAGTTAGGCCATCAGTTACCTCCCCCTTTTTTATCCTGCTGGTAAAGAAAGGATGGATTTGACAGTGTGCTCTTTCTTTCTCTTCTGATTCTGCTGCTGGAGTGCAATACCCAGGACTTAAAATATTCCTGGGATACAAGGTCACCCAAAAGCCACTTCCTTTTCTTGTTCTAAAATCAACTCTTCAACCTGAAGGGTTGAGTTTTGCATAATCATGTATTCTATTGGCCCGCTCCTGCTTCCATGTAAGTTAATGAGAAAACTCCCAATGATATCAATAGAAGCAAAACTGAGCCCTAAGTGAGGCATATTTAAGAGCACACCAAAAAAAATCTAGCCATCAACACTATTGGCGTTGCTGCAATCCTAGCTTTTTTACTTCACTTCCTGACCACATCCACTTTCAAGACTAGGGAAGAGAGGGTTTTTCAATAAATGGTATGGGCTTTGGGCTCCCATTAGGTCCTGTCTCTAGGTATGGTCCCCATTTTATACTGGATGACCCCACATTACTGAGCAAAGTTTGATAACTAACACACACAACATATTGTTAAGCTTGGCTGATTTTTTAAAAAAATAATTTTGACATAAAAATTTAAAAAAATGTTATCTATTTAAATTTTCACAGTTGTGAAAAATTATGGGTAGCCAGTCAATTTTTTATGGCAGATACAGAGATTTAAAAAATTAAAGGTTTATAAACTGTTAAACACAAATTGTCAATACCATACATCAAAATATATATAATAAATCTCTTTAAATCAAACTCTAATAAGTTCTTAAGTATCTTTTTTGTGTGTTCATTTTTACTTTGCCTATCTGTAAGGTTTTTTTTAAAAAAAATCATAAGTAGAAATATTTTTCCTTGGTTTGTGTGTGGACTGTGAAATTGACATCTACTGACATTTACCAATAAAAATCTACATTAAGGCTTGCAAGGATTAATTTGTGACTGCCCTCACCAGATATAGATGTTTAAAAACAAATTTTCCCACATGTATAATGACACCACAGTTCTTTGCACTGATGAGGACATGAGCTCAGAGAATCAGACACAAAGAAGTGTGGGGGCGAGAACAGTTTGCTACTAAATTCACCTATTCATATTTCATATTTTGTGATGTTCATTAAATATTCACTCCCTTTATTGTTCTGGATCAAGTATAACTGTGAAAATTATTATTTTAAAAATGTAAATCCTTGTTTCTTTTAGTTGCACTGCAAGAATCTACCCCAATTCACATTTTGAAGCAGGCAGGTCAATACTTTTTATATGAAATAAAACTTTATAGTATAAGACTTTATGCCATGACTTGAGCTAATATTATGTTCTATACACCAACTCAGAATCAGAGTGCACCAATAGCCCATACAGATTATGAATGATCTGAGCCGAACGAAATTTAATTGCTTAAAAGATGAGATTTAGAAGGGAAAGCAACCTACCATAGATGAATTCAATCCTGCCAAACAAAGGTCTGAAAAAGATGACTTATTATTAAAACATATTTAGGCATGGATCTGTCACTAAATTAATCTAGGGCATTCTAAACAAGAATACGGCTATGTAATCCACAGGAAAGATATCCAGATGCACATCAACAACATTCAACACTTAGAGGGCAGCTGGTAAACCGGATTGTATTCCTTTTGAAAAGGCACTATGACGCAGTTGTTTATTCAGCAAAACAAACTGCTCCCTGTGTCCGTTAACAAGGCTGGCTTTGTCTAGCACAGACTTCTGCAGTGCTGACTCCTGTTTGGAACCATTTCACACTAATTAGAAATAAGAGAAAAGACCATGTTCATAAACAGTCCAGCCCAAGACCTCTTTCAAGCCACTCTTTCTGAAAGTTAACTCTGTTGTAACCCTGGATGAATAACAGCTTTGCGCAAACAGTTTAGAGAAATATATTGTTAATAATTGTCTTCTTGCTGTGCAAGATACTGGCAAAAATTTTACATAACAGTACAAACCCAGATGAAATTATGGGTTCCAAAATGCAGTGCAATCTTGTTTTCTAAGGCTCTCCCCATAATGAGCTTGCACTCTTTAACAGCACTGGGAACAAGTAACAAGGGGATGAGGAAGTTAGCTAGAAAAATAAAACTAATATGGTAGTGGATTAAATGAATAAATTATCTCCATCTTCATGTAAATTTGACTAATACTATAGGATTCTCTACAATCAAAACAAGATGTAGGAATCCCAGATGCATTTCAGTTGGAGACCAAACATGACGTTGAAGGGCATTACTGTATATTATTAAAATGTGCAACAATGTATATTGAAATTTTTAAAACTAGACTGGAAAATGTTGTAGAAAACATTCATTTGGGGAACAACTATTCACCCGTAGAGCCTTTTAGATCTTATCCATTTTTATGGATCTGATTCATGTTGAATAGCACTTATGAGTATATCTATGCTGCAATTAAAAACCTGTGGCTGGTCCATAGCAGCTGACTCAGTCTTGCAGGGGTCAAGTGAAGGGGCTGTTTAATTATAGTGTAGCTGTTTGGCCTTGAACCAGAGCCCAAGCCCTGTGACCCCATGAGGTAGGAAGGGTCCCAGAGCTCAGGATCCAGCCTGACTCAAACAGCTACATTGTAATTCTACAGACCCTTAGCCCAAGACCCAGTTACCTGGAATGGGCCAGCCCAAGTGCCTAACTGCATATTCACTCATGCAAATAGTCGCACTGACATCAATCTAGCTACTTGTATAAGTGCCATACAACACAAGTCAGAGTTGCGGAATTGAGTCCTATGTTTCTATATCCCATGACATACTTCATCAAATATGGCAGGCTGTTACCAGAAGAATTAATACATATGAAATATTTTCTATATACCATTTGTTATAAAAAGGGGCGGGGGGGACCACACACTTGGGATACAAATTTTCTTCTATCCCATATTTATCTGATTTTGTCCCTATTTTATTATTAAAATGTAATGTCTAGATCTCATTGCAAGAACCTGCAGATAGGAAGTACCTGCAGATAGCAACAAGCTGTGCTTTGGAAGAATTTTGAAAGTGGCATGAGACCCTAATATGATGCATCATATCAGGAAATTATGGATTATTTCCATGAAGGAAAAATCTCTCAGATTATCAGAGACAAGGATAGTAGTTTCTTACAGCCTTGAGGCGCATTGCTAAAATACAAAGAAAAAGAGAGACAAAAGAAAGACACGAGAAATATATAAATTTTGTTTCCCTGTAAAATGTATAAACTTTAGCCTCTATTGCAGTAATAAATGGAACTGAGAATTGCTGGATGTTACATTTCTGTGCCTAATCAGATCTTACTCTCAGAATTCTGCAAGGACTGTATTTTCATTTGAAACGTAACAGATTTTTTTTTCTTGGAACTGTTTAAAGTCTGCCAAATACAAGTTATAAACAATTAAACCAAAACATAGAATACTGTTTAGAGTAAAGCAGTGATTCCTTTGTTGTCGATTGTACCTGGTTCACCACTTGCCATTGTGATAACCTTTTTCATTACTTTCCATTGTTTTCAAAGGAGTAGGGTCTCATGTAATTGGTCATATGATGACAAAGTAAATGAAATGAGCCTTGTGACACCCTCAGACCCCAATATTAACCACTGTTATGTAATTAGCATATGTTTTGTATAATGCAGGTCTTGTGAGGTATCATTCTAAAAGTCTTGATGTGCTAGACATGAATATATTTTTGGATTGTATGCGCTACCATCGTATCTGAAGTTATGAAGTTTTGTTATGTATGTATTACTGAAACATGTTGTGAGGTTGAAAACACCCACAGGTACAACATTAAAAAGGCCAAACAATGTTAATAGCTTATTGAGGTAATGCACACAAGCACAAGGGTTATCCCAGGAACTGTGTACAATAGAAACCTTTCAGAGATAGCACTACACAATGGGAACTGTTTGACCCAGGTCACAGCAAAAGAGCTTTTCAGCAAATGGGAAGAAGACAATGACATCATGATGGGACCTTACTCTCCCTGCAACAGCACATCTGAAAACACCTGAGGGGTAAGGATTGAACAGTGGAAAGTGATGGTCCCATTCTAGAAGGATCTTTAGTCGGTGTATGAAAACCTGGGAAAGCTAAGACAACTTGTGCCTTAAGAATCGGTTTATCACTCAGGGTGAGAATTTGCTGATTTATATCTTACCTATCTAATGCACTGAGCTCAGTTTGCAGTTTTTGTTTATTTATTAAGGTAATCTGCATTAATCTGTTTGCTGTCACTTGTCACTTTAAATTTATCTTTTGTAGTTAATAAATTTGTTTTTGTTTTCTCTAAAACCAGTATGTGGAATGTATGAGTGAGAGTGACAAAAAAGCTGTGCATAACTTACTCCACATTGAGGGAGGCAGCAAATTTTATCTTACACTGTACAGTTTTCAGTGAGCTTCAAGACGATACAATTTTGGGTTTACACTCCAGAGAGGGTATGCACATGAGGGCTGGGAAGTTCCCTAGCTGACTCTTCCCATGCAGAGCTGATTTCAGTGTCTTTCTGCAGCTGAGTGTGTCCCTATCTGTGCTTGTACACTGGAGGAGGGTTGAGGGCCTGACTCAGTAGGACAGTGTAAGGTAGACCAGGCTGGTGGAACAGGCAGGTTCAGTGGTAGTCCAGTACATCAGGTGGCATATCATAGTGGGGTATAAGCTGTCAGAAGACTCATGGACCTAAGCCTCAGAACTACTATAGATAATTAATTGAGGGCCAAATCCATCTCTTAGTTAAGTGAATTGAAGTATTTCCATTAACTTTTAAAGACAGTGAGATGGGGCTTATATGGCCAGATTTCCCAAAGACCTTAGCTCCTATTAAGGCACCACAATGAAACATCAAGATTTTCAGAAGTGTTCAGGATCCATTATTCTCATTGATTGTTTCCATTGACTTCAATGGGTACTGGATCAGTCTCTAACTGACCACCAGATTTTATATGAAAGAGTCTAAGTAGTTGCTCAAAGAGATCAGAAAAGGAAGATATGACAACCTCTCACCAAAAATGAACAACAGGAACCATCCTTTACTAAGAACATTCTAAACATATATTTTTGCAGATTAATTTACATGCTGAAGTTGTAGCAGAAATTATCAACACTACATAGTCTACAAATTGAATTGATTGTCTCACCACCAAATGTTTAATTGCACTTTGGCTTTCAGTTGTTAAGGGAAAAGTAGCAAAACTGATATTTCCCTCCTATTTCTAAAAATTGGAATGGTTGGATAAATGGGTAATAACACTATTCAAAACTGGTAAAGACCAAAGAAGCTCTGTGAAAGTTGTACAAAAAGCTAGCTTTTAAGTTTAGATTATCATGGTAAATTGATAAATTAAGTAAAAACAATTCGGTATAAATTCCAATACAAAATATTCCTTTTTATTTCTTTCCACATTGAAGAGAATTAAAATAATGCCTGTTTATTAAATTAATAAACATTTTCTATTATAGTTTGACTGTATAATTCCATGTAATCATATTCTTTTCTTTATTTTTTAAAGGAGACAGAAGTCATAGCTGATGTTGATCACTAATTTTTTTCATGGATTTTTTTCTGCTGTTACCTGTAGTTCGTATACTAACAACCAGCACAATTTCAGTTTTTCAATTATTTTCACTTGAGTGTGTTTTTTTCTTTTACTTGTGTGTGAAGTTAGTGTAGTTCTTTGTGTGTGCAGTTATATTCCTTCAACACAATTGTTTCAGTACTGAATGTGTTTTGTTTTTGAGTCATTTGTTGCAGCTCTGACCTCAACAGGAACACTAGTATAATAAAAAGTGCATGCAATGGAAGAAAAAATAGAATTAAAGAAGAAAATTCACTGTATGAAACTTCCAAGGTCTGAATATGAATAGCAGTGAGTAAATAAATTATTCAAAAATAGTATGACAGTATATATTTAAGATTTCCCAAAGGCTCCTATTAACTAGTATGACGACAGCATCGGATTTTCTATACTGTTTTGTCTGGTTTGCAGAATGAGGGACATATTTAGCAAGACCGGATTTTTAAATGCAGAGGTTTTCAAAAAGCCTATGCTTTAGGAGCACAGTTCATGCCTTTTTATGTCTCTGACCACATGTGCACTGCCATGTAGTTTTCGCCATCTTTGGAAGCCTTGACCTGAAAGCAGTACTTCCTAGAATGACATCAAACAGTCAGTAAGTTTTTACTGCTAATACTTGTGATATCCTTGTTCTTTGATGCTGGTTCCAAAACACTCACGAAAGAAGGTATTCAAGGGCTCAGATAGCCATAGAAAGGTTAAATATTTGATGAATAACCAAAAGATTTACAGCTTTTAAAAGCCTGGTTATTAATAGTCATAGTCCAGATGTGTGTCCCATCTCAAGGTAATAAGATAGCGGAGCTATTCTCTCTTTTGCTGTTTCACAAGTCATAAAAGCCATTACTCAGGCCTCATCTATACTTAAATTAGATCAACTGAACAATGTCACTCAGGGCTGTGAAAAAATTTGCATCCTGAGCACTTTAGTTAGGTTGACTTAGCCCCCAGTGTAGATGCAGCTAGATCAATGGAATAATTCTGTTAAGCTAGCTACCACCTCTCTGAGAGGTGAATTTACTAAATCACTGGGGGAAAAAACCCTCCATCAGTGTAGGAAGTGTCTACACAACAGTGACATAAATGTAGTGCATCACATTTGTAATGTAGACTTCCCCTCTGTAGTTATAACAGTAGCAGTGTAGTTGGGCGGTGTCCCCACCTTACTCTCCACACACTTACACTTTCTAGGGTGGCCTTTAGCAATGACCAATAACAAAACAAACCACGGGCTGAGTTTAATTCTGAGCTGGGTGTTTCTAAGCATTTTCCATCCAAGGCCTCACGTTTCACCCCTCCCCGGTCTCTCCTTTTCAATATAAAGATCCACAAAAACCTTTTAAAACTTGGACTACACCCAGGACTGCATAGTGAGACACACCTGGGAAAGGTACCTGTGAGGCAGCAGGATAGTTCTTTCCCAGTCCTAGCACCAGAATACTTTCATAAGCAGGTAGGAAAGTCTAAGGGATTATAATACCACTTTGTACTTATAGTATGTAATGATTTCCATCCTAGGCTCTCACACTGCTTTATAGACATTACACTATAGCTCACAATACCCTTCTAAGTCAAGTAAGCATTATTATACTCATTTTACAAATAGGAAGATGGATGCAGAGAGAAGCTAAGGCCCAGATCCACAGAGGTACTCTGGCATCTAAAGCACAAACTTAGTTGCCTAAGTCCCAATTTTGGTTCCATTGCAATCCACAAGATTCTTGGTGAATCCAGGAGACACTTCACTCACTAAGCATCTAAGTTTTCAGGCTAAATTTCCCTAGGGACTCATGTTTTGCCTTTGAAAATGAGTATTGCTGTCTGTGTCTGGGCATCCAGATACGTCTCCCGCACCTAAGCCCCAGTGATTAACAAACGCAGACAAGATGGGCATTCAGTTGCTGATGTTGCATGTGGGGCCCAACCTGGTAGGTGTGCTCAGAGGCCTCTTTCTGGATTGGGTCACATTCAAATATCCAGGTGATTGTGGTAGTGTACCCACTTTATAACTTTAGCCCAGTGTTTAGAGAACAACTCTGAGATGTAGAAGACCCCAGCTCTCCTTTGCTCTGTCAGGGAGAGGGGAACAGAACCTGGATCTCCTACATCCCAGGGGGCTGCTCTAACCACTGGGTTAAAAGTTACAAGGTGGGCAGTGACACCACCACCTCTTCCTTAGGCTGTTTTGTGTGGTCTAAGGTAGGTGTCTAACTCATTTATTCAAAAAATCACTTTAGGCACCTAAGCCGCCTGACTCCAGGTGGCTGATTCCTGTTCATGGATCACTAAGAGGAGATATGCACTTCTCTTCAACCCAGCCATTGATGCCTCTCTCAGAGAGGTCAGTGCTTAGCACGCACACTTCTCATGGGCTACCGAGATGGCTCCCTGCCTAGTATGCTGGCTTATGTGCATCACATTTTTAGGAGACAACTCCTCCTTTTCATTGTACAGGGATCCTAAGCAACTAACTCAGTTTTGTGGATTGCAATGTAGTTCCTATGATTTTTCTAGACAACTAAAAGTTAGGAAATGTGATGCTCACTGTTGTAAAGTGACTTGACCAAGTATCAAGTTAATGACATAGTTAAAAATAGAATCCACGATGCTTCCAGTCATGTTCTGACCACTAAAGATGACTTCCTCTGTGGGTCCCACAGAACCTGGGGAAGATGTAACGATGTACTTGCCAGTAAATTCTTTTCTTTAAGTGATTTTTGCTTTATTCTTTAATGTTAAGTATATTTGACTTAACAGCAACTCTTGTATTTTAAAATTAGGAAACATGTTTCCACATTAGAAGGTGCTGGAGAGATGAAGACACTTTCCCGATTTTTCTATATTTTTAATATAAGCCATCAATCAATTGTAGTCCCGGAAAATAAGGCCCCAGTTCAGCAAAGAACTTCAGCATCTGCCAAACTTTAAGCTCTTGAGTTTTTCCATTGACTAAATTTGGATCTTTTTTATATTTTCCAAATTCTTGGAATCTAGTGGTCTCATCCAAATTGTAAACTGCCAGTTCACAGCACACAGATGGGTAGAGTTGGAAGCAATTTTATCATGGGATTGGCTTTTTCTAATGATTATTAAAGTAACCAGGAAGTCCTATTATAAAAAAAAATGATCATAAATACAAATCAATTACTCTTATCAAATGCGCTCCCTGATCTAATTATTTTTATCCGTTTCTAGTACATTAGTTCATTATATCACTGAAAATCCTGTTTCTAGCATGAAAATTGTTTTAAGACCATTTCTCATTCTTTCTTAACTGAATACATTTTACTCAGAATAAAAGTTATAGGAAAAGTCCTTTGTTGGTGCCTTTGAACTCACTAGTTGTGGACTACAAAGAGTCCAGCGCTCTGCCTCTCACCACCATGGAACAGAAGCGCTGCCTTTTCTTTGGAGCTTGATATACAGAATACGTTACTGAGGGCCTATAAAAAGGTTTGTGAATCTTGACAGAAATCAGAGGTGAAAATGACAGTTCAAATGTCTAGTCTGGGTTAGAGAGATCTGTGGTAATGTATTCTTACTTATAAAGATTTGCTGCCGACCAACAAAAAGCAGCAAAGCCATGTACACACTTACATTATTCTCTCTCTGCTCCTGCCCCTTCTCTAGGCTGTCAAACCCATAGCATTCTCTGAAAGGTAAAAGGATTCCATGTTGGTTAACAACCCATTCGGTGAGACAAGGTAGATGAAGTCATGTTTTTTATTGGACCAACTTCTGTTGGTGAGAGGTCTTCTGCAGGTCTTGCTCTGGACCACAATACAATTTTCTGCAATGGGAAAAATAAATATTGTTAGTTCTTAGGAACACAATTAACATTAACACCTTCAAACTACTGCTGATTTTAGACCTAAAGATCTCTTGTGTGTCTTGAAAGCTTGTCTCTCTAAACTGCAGCAGTTGGCCCAATAAAAGGTATTACCACACTCATCTCATCTGTCTAATATTCTGAGACTGACATGGCTACAACTACACTGCACACAATCCATTTGGTATCTTCATTTTTTTATACTATTCGTTCTTAAAATCCATATGATGCTTAACATCTACAAACAATGAGTCAAAGTCATTGCTCATTTAGAGCATGTGCCCTCATATGGATGTCAATGAAACTACACAGAGTTTAAGTCAATGCAAATTTTTGCCCATTTAGTAATCCACATCCTGAGTCTTTATGGAAGATTTAACTGGAAATAAAAATAAAAGCAGTACTAGTCTGAAGGTTATTGCTTATTACTTACTATATGTACACCCTTCACTATTATTATTGCAGTAGTGCCTAGAGACCCCAGTCATAAAAAAAGGACCCTGTTTGTGTAGGCAAAATCCCTATAGTGTTGAGCACAAGCTCCTCAGCCCTACAGTGCCCTTATTCCAGTGATCTTACAGTGAAAGTGACATATACAAATTAGACAATGTGTGATGGGAAACCCATAGAAAGGTTATGAAAGAGCTCCCTGACATTTTTCCTCATGGATGATAGAAGACTCATCCATGCCCAGTTATTTCTGTTTGGCTTATACACAGGCCCATGTTTTTATTTTATTTTTGTGACACGGGGACTCTTCCCTTTGTGGCCCTTCTTAATTCTTTTCTGATGGGGGATCAAAAGAAAAATTATATGCCGCAGTGCACGCAAGAATAACTTCTTCCCAGAGACAACTCAAAGGAAATAAAGGCTAAGCAGTACTTTCTTACTCTGGGGTCATCTGCATAGCAGTTTTTGAGGAGCCCTTCTGGATGGACTGCTAAGTTGGGCTCACTGTGTCAGACTTACTCTTGGAATTCACTGCACTCCCTGTAGGGTCGGAGTGGAGCTCTCCTGGATGGGAGTTCCACCTCTGGCTTCAGAAGTCACTCCAGCAGACTCCTGCTCAGGCTGATCTCTTCCCCCATTTGACTGTAATTTCCTGCTTTTTAAAGGCTGTCTCTCTACCATACTTGATTGGTGGAGCCAGAGGGATGGGTCTAGCCTCACACACAGGGCCTTTCTGGTGCCTCTCTCATCAGTGTGTATGTGTGAGAGAGTGTCTATAAATCCCATCACAAAAATATGAACTAGAGATTAATCATTATTGTGAACAATTATCAAGATTTTCACAATTTTTTACTTTCTTTTTGATGCATTCATATTTGTATCCCTTTTTATTTGCTTTTCTGTGAAAACTGTTTGTTACAGGTATTGCAGTATATCTGTCCTTTATCTGAATTACCCATCACCACATGCAAACAAAAGGTATCTGCAAGAAAATATATCGTAATGGACTCCCTGTTCATAGCATTTGTCATTCGCTCAAGGATTAGCAATGATTCCATCTGATGTAGAGGACTTCAATCACACACCACAAAGACAATGAATAGTCACATCAACATGGTTTGTGAACAACTCAAATTGAGATGTATTTGCATATAGTGTTAAAACAGTTACAGGAAAAGGATATTAATAAAAATAAAAATCTTTGTGGATAATTCATAAAAAGATAAATTTAATATAGCTATGGACTAAAAATGGCTGTTGAGAAATCATGTTTGCAGAGTTAGAATTATTGTTACACTGGAGGTAACAAAGGGAATTATTTTTTTAAAGTTACGACTGTAGTTTTAAAGCTATGACTGAATGATGATTGCTCTATTGTGTACCACTTGAGGGAAACATAACTAAAGCCCTCTGGAAAAGAGACCATTAGCATGCAAATGAAGAATCCCAATCACCTGAACACTTTTTTCCCCTGGACCGAGGTACAGGAAAGATCAAAGGAACATTTGAGCTGTCAGATTTCAGGAGAGGAAATTAGAAAAATAACTCTAGGTCTAGGAAAGGCAGTGGGTGATTATCAAAGACAATTTAGAATGGCTACTGTATGGGAAAGGATAGAGATCACTTCTGAAGACAGGACACTTCAGGAAGCAGTAATTATATCTACATGAACACAACCAAAGAATTCCATAGCTAAATGACAAATGCAAGTTAACACCTCCAACTTAGATGACTCTCAAGGATATACTATATCATTAGGCAGGTACTGGGTATGTGTGAGGGAAGGGAATTTTGTTTATGCAAATGAATCCTAATACTAAGGAGATCTCTGGATCCAGGAGACCTGATACAAGGGGGACACTTTACACAGTTGCCAGGCTGCAATGCAGGCAGGAGAAAAAGCCACTTAGAAACTGACACAAATGTTCCCATCTTTGGCCTATTCTATTATCTGGTTTCTCTTTCCTATGACTCTAAGGAGACTGACTTACCTGGAGAATATTATCCAGTGTGAGACCAGATGTGATTTTTGTTTTGATGGGATTTTTTTCTTACTTGTCCCAATAAACTTGACTTTCCTTAAACTACTTGTGTCTCAGACCATTCTGGGGTATGTCACAGCAGTCCATTCTCAGAAATCAGGAAGTCTGTTTTCTGGCAAGAGACAAAAAGAAGTATTTGTCAGACACTCAGCTAAAAGTCATATGGTAAAAAGACAGTCTACATCCAGATTCTGACTGTAGTCAATCAGATACAAGAAAACCCTGGTGGCTAGTAGGAGACACGTATAGGGCCACCAAAGGTAGGAATCAGATACACTATTTCATTACAAGTACTTTGCTCAGTTTTAGTAGTAATTTAGAAGATATATATTTATTCCTCAACAAAAACTATGTTAAACATTAGTTCAGGTCAAGTACCTATCAGTTACTTCATAGTAAAAACATTAGAGGAATGTTGTAATTATACCAAAATCAAGTATTATTAAGCCACAATATTCAGAGTAAAGGCTAAACATAAAAGAAATTCATACATGTTCACTTATGGAATGCACAATTAAGGTATTCAAACAGCTTTCACTCTGCCCTGTTGTGATGCCATGAAATAACAATACAATTATCATTAGTACATAAGAGCGCACACCTTGATTAGTTGGAACTTTTTTTTAAGACATTCCCTCTCCCCCTTTTCTCCTTCTTCACATCACTGTGGGGCTCATTTAAGGTTCTTTTAATGACCTAACTGTGAACTTACTTACTTGTCATATTTCATCTCTTAGCCTCTGTTTCCCTTCCTACCTTTTGTTTGTTATGTCTATCAAGACTGTAAGCTTTTATCGCGATTGTCTTTTGGTACATGTTTGTACAACATACAGTACAATGGGTTGCTTATCTAAGATGGAACCTGTAGGTATTAATACACTGCAAATAAAAAAAAATCCACAATTTTCTGCCACTGTATACTTGATCAGTTAGTCTTACAATAGGGAGAAGGCCTATCACTGAGTATAACAATTTCTTTTACAATTAGTAACATTGTTCCTTATTGTCTTCCTTGTCCTCAGAAGGATATTGTTGTTTCTAGGTATACACACAATTGTTTCATATGATTTTTTCACCGACAAGCATACTGATTGCTCTTGATAAATAAAATGATATGTAATAGCATTGAGATTTTGGCCATGTAACACCTCTACCTCTATCAAATATGATTCGATTTGGTTGTTATTCCAGAGCTATACCAAATCAAGAGCAAAGTGGAAATTTTTACAAGCTAGTCATGATTGTTGCTAATAATTAATCTGAGTAATGTTGTTTGACTCAGGATTTCCAACAAGTCTGGGCAGAAAGGAAGCACAAAATAAAAACAAGGCCGTGCCCTCCAGCTCCAGCACAAAGTGGCTGCTAATTTAACCCAGCTCTCGCTACTGTGGAACACAAAGCTTGCAATGATTGTGGGTAGACATGTAAACAATTATGAGTGAGAGAAGAGAACTGCAACATGAGGTAGGGTGCTAAGGGTGTGAGTTATGTGGGGGGAAAGGGTCTGGCCTGTGGGCATTCTGATTTGTGTGTAGTGGGTGAAGTATTCAATTGCATATTGAACATAAATTGTGCTTGTCTTCTTTTCTGCATTAAGTGTATGAGGAGATTTTCAACAGCATCTGCAAGGGAGCCGGAAGCCCCTAATAATACAGAAGAGATTATTTAAAATGCCTGATGATGGAAGGGACATATACAAGGGGGGAAAATGGTAGTTTTAGAAAGAGATTAGGGGGCATATGGTGTCCCTTTTCATACATTGTTAGGAGCAAACCGTGGCTCCCCAGTCTGGTTGAATAAAAATAAAGACAGACAGAGAAGAGGTAAAGAAAGCAAGGAATACTTGTAGCACCTTAGAGACTAACCAGTTTATTTCAGCATAAGCTTTCGTGGACTATAGCCCACTTCATCGGATGCTATAGCCCATGAAAGCTTATGCTGAAATAAACTGGTTAGTCTCTAAGGTGCTTCAAGTATTCCTCGCTTTCTTTACGGATACAGAAACATGGCTGCTATTCTTGAACCAGAGAAGAATTGTGCACGCCATGGAACCACATTGCCTGGTGGCTGTCTCTGCAGTATCATAGAGAAAAGTCAAAGGAGTGGCAGGGACAAAACCAAATCACCCATTACAGTAAATATGCCATTTCTGAAAACTTCATGAAGAGAACCAGAATGCCAGATTTGCTAAACTTCCCTCCCCCGCCCCC
This sequence comes from Sternotherus odoratus, assembly GCA_032164245.1. Classification (NCBI taxonomy): domain Eukaryota; kingdom Metazoa; phylum Chordata; order Testudines; family Kinosternidae; genus Sternotherus; species Sternotherus odoratus. Next base: position 29,981,075 of record JAVMKO010000007.1, on the reverse strand, counting down.
CACTTCACATTTCCCAGTTGAATAGTAGCTAATACTGGTTTTTTATTACTCAGTCTTGCACCTTCTGAATGCATTTGTCTCAGTGCATAGCTCATTTGCTCAAGATCTGTACTTATACTTTTAAAAACTTAAAGTTGTAAAGGCACAGTCATTGCTCCCTTTCCACTGACATGGAAGCAGCCCCTGTTGCTGTTACTGATTTATTGCACTGCTTCTTTTTAATTTGCTCATCAATTGCCATAGTCCACAATTTTTTTGAGGTACCTGTACACACACACACCAATCATGATGAGGAATACTTATCTGAGTAAAAGCGGTAAGCACTATACGTTTGAATTATGACATGTTGTAGCATGGGCCAGAGCCTCCTTCGATATACAGCAGTGCAAGTCCATTAAAGTCAATTAAATTAATCTTGGTTTACACTAGGGCAACATAGATCAGAATCTGTCTTCTTCATCAAATACAAATTATAATTGTTTGGGACAAAACACCACTTCTAATGAGTGAATTCTATTGTTAACCTACATCCAGTTATTAAGTGTTCTCTTCTGTTATCTTAACATGGACAATTTTCCAACTGTTCTGATAGATACACTACTTCATTGTACCTACAGTACCAAATGTTATATATTCATTATGAAATCACTATTAATTATTATTCTACTTAGCAGCTTTTTCCCTGCAGAGTTCTTCTTGTGAGGCATCCCATAAATAATAAACCAGGGATGTAAACATTACTCTTGAAAGGAACTTCACTGTCAGTGCCCTCAGGGAAACATCTCCTTATAGAACTTTTATCACAACAATTTGAAAGAGCTTTTGAGTTGTTTGGAAAAGATCCTGATCTCATTCCATGAATTGCCGACTGTCAAAAGGCAGAGTACCAAAATATTAAAATTAAAACTCTTGAGTGGTGACACCTCTGCATTTTGTGAGGTTCAGACTCCAGATTTGATTTAATATCTCCATCTTCAATCCTGAACGAGGAATGAAGATGAAAATAAGTGCAGCTGTGTTTACTGGGTTAGTACCAGAGAATCCCTTTGCCTTTTATAATAGTTAAAAACAACTAGGGCAAGATTTTCAATGGGTTCCATATACGTGTACAGATGTCTGCACAACATTTTCATAATGGGATACAAATAAGCAAGCACATATTAGTTATTCTCAGACTAGCCTAGCTCTGAAAGTTTGCCTTAGCAATGAACCACAGTTGATGGGAGGGAGAGAAACACACACTGCCTTTAGCAGGCAGTGGGAAATTCATGGGAATTTACATGTCCATTCAACCCATGGTATTCTTGCAAAATCAGGGAGCAAGGATGCTAGCTACTGTCAAATGTAGGGCTAGTTTGTGTGTTGTGTACACCAGTAACTAGACTGAGACTATCTCATGATTACACATAGGCAACATAATGTACCAACAACGCTGTTCAATTGTTTTAAAATTGGATATGGCCCTTTCCCAAGCACTACAATTCATTTAAAAAAAGAAAGACAGGTAAAGTGTTAGAATGTGATGACATTAAAACCATGTCTGTTTGGATCTATCATAGTCAAATGATGCTTGCACAGTTAATCTTCTTGAATGGCAGAATGTGGTTGCAGCTTTTAAGGTAAGTGAATATTTAGATCTCATCACATCTCTTAGCACCACAGGATTCCAAACTTCAAGTGGGGAAAAATATAATCCAGATCTCCAATATGCTGCTTTTAAACTGCTAAGAGGAGAAATACTTGAATTATTTTTTCTCCACTTATACACATCAAACAAAGCTTGACATCTGGAAGGAAGGAACAATAAGGGAATAAATGGAGGGCACATTTCAATATCATCATCTCAGTTAATGCTTCTCTCTACTAAAAGGTTATATAGAGGAAGAAAACCCACCATAATGGATACTAGCATTTCAATGATTTACCAGTTGACTAGTATTTATATTCATGAAAGAATACACAGCAAGCCAAAATTGATCCAGTTGAAGTCAAAGGGAAATCTCCCATTAACTTTGCTGGAATGATAGTTGGTCTGTGCTGACAAGAAAGAATGATAGTTTTATCCTAATACTGTGCTGAAAAATGTTTCATTCTACTTTTATGCATAGATGACATAATAATCTGCAGTTGTGCTTCTGCCAGGATAATAAAATGTAGAAACATACTGTCTTCAAAATATATTATTCATATACATATTCAGCTGGTTGAAAAAACAAAACAAAAATCCCCAATCATATGTAGCATAAGAAATGGTTATTTGCCATAATACCAAAGCTAATCCCAGGTCCATTAAGGGGCTTCATGTCTACCAGTACAGATTGTATCAAAGTAATCTACAGTGGTCTAGGAATGCCACCTTTGTCTCCCATCCATGTTAATATCATAGGCCCATTTTGCCTGAAGTCTTATTCTTAAAAGTGAAAATGCTTTCAGTGAGCAAACATATCAATATATAGAGAAATAGTCATTTTTTTAGTCTTTATGCTTATATTTACACATGTAGGTATAAATACATACAGAATAACCTATATATTAAATGGGGAGTGGTAGTGACCTCTTTGTTAAGGTTTGTCACCCTTTCAATTTTTTCCCTAACCTTCTTTGAAAACATTAAACATCTCTGTAGCTTGCAGCAAGAAATTTGGCAAGGGAACATTCCTGGGGTAACAAAGATGCCTTTTGTATCTCCATGAACTCCATTTATGTTTTTCTCAGTTAAAGAAAATATAGCATGAGATTGTGTAAGTAAAGACTATATTGTAACACCTACAAGGTGGAGACACAATAAAATTTGCATGAGAGACCTTAAATCCCAGAGTTCTCGATGCTGCAACTTGAAAAAACATTATTTTAATGTAGTGTTTTTGTGTCTCATATATATGAAAAAATGTCATTAGTAATTATTAAGGTAGCAAACATGTATCAATGGAGTGAAACACAAAGCATATGTATTGCAGTTTCCTTAGAGTAGGTTTTACACCCAAAAAGTACATATCTAAAAATGAACAATTAGGGAATTCAACCACTTCATTCATTCTATATATGTGTTTGTTAATTATCATTGTCCCCAGGCAATCGGCTTTACACGTAGAGGGATAGAGTAGACTGGGGAAAAAAAGTAAATTCTCTAAAACCTTTCTAAGGGCATGTCTTCACTACCACTTTAATTCGACCTTAACGATGTTAGGTCGAATTAAACGTGTACCTGTCTTCACATACATGCCCTTAAAGTCGATTTAAAGGGCCCTCAAAATCGAATTTGTAACTCCTGCCTGACGAGAGAAGTAAGGCTAAAATCGACTTCTCTATGTCTACTGTGAGTAAGTGAAGAGGCATCTGAAGTTAAGCCTCTGACCTCCGAGCAGCCCCGCGCCGGCTCCCCCCCCCCTCGAGCGGGCGGGGGTCCAGTGCAGGGCTGCTTGGGCGAGCGGGTCAGCTGCCTGGTCAATTTCACCCAGTATGAAATTGACCAGGCAGCTGACCCGCTTGCCCAAGCAGCCCGGCGCCGGCTCCCCCCCCCCTCGGGCGGGCAGGGGGGGAACCGGCGGGGGGGCTGTTCAGGCGGGCGGGGGGGTCCGCGGGGCTGCTTGGGCGGGAGGGGGGGGGGTCCGGCAAGCATTGCACTGTGGGCTACCTACCCAAAGTGCAATGTGGGCTATGTCGACCCCTGCAAAAGTTCTAGGACAGACAGTGTCGACCACTGTCGACCTGCTGTCCTGGTGGGGACACACTGATTCGATTTTTCTAAACTTGAGTTTAGAAAATCGAATTAAGGGAAATCGACCTAGTCCTGTAGTGAAGACATACCCTTAATATATTTATGTGGTGATAGACTATTGACTCATGGCTTCCCTAGCTGGATGTGCTCATTCCAAACTTATCTTGGTAAAATTCTTATACCATACCATCATATAATATATGCATTAACCATAGACACCCAAGAACTATTGGGAGAATAGAATTGTGACCATCTTAGGACTCACCACAAAGATCCTGTCTTCTCAAAATCCTCAAGCTATCTTCTATTATTGTATGCTATTGTCTTTACTACACCACTTCATTTAGTTCATTAAACCAATTCAAAATGTTTAACATTTTATCCAGTTTCTTAAGCAAAAGCTTATTTAAAACCCTAATAGCTTTCAATTCATAACTATTCCTTTTAAAATAAAGTATTCTACAATAATTCTCCCAGATATTGTATAAACACAGTTATAAACTATATTATGAGTACACTCATTTGAGAGGTTTGTAAAATGTAATCCTAGACCTCTCTGGCAAAGGACTGCCAACTGTGCAAAATTATATGTTCACTAGTGTTTAAATGACACCATCAATTAATTTAACTGATTATCTGGAAACACATTTTTAAATCCTGAAAGCAAAAGACAGCCGGTCCCATATCCACTGAATCATTTTCCATCTACAAATTCAAAATTACAAAGAGATAGTGGTGAATTTATGAAGGAGTTAAAATCTGAGATAAGACTGAAGGTTTGTAGGTATATTTAATGACTGAAAGCGTTCTCAAACAGGACTTCTTAGTAGGGGGTTCGACTAGATGACCGTTGCAGTCCCGTCTAACCCTATGGTTCTACAATTCTAGGATTAATCTAAATTATTTTTATCAGAGCTGTTTATTACACAATGTTTTTTATGGTATCAGTGCTCCTCTCTCTCGGTGTTAAGTGGTGATTAGAGCTGACCAGAAAACAACAATTCTGTTTCGCAGTATTTCAAGGTTTTGAACTTTGTTTTCATTTCACAAAATTGTGTCAAAACCTCCATTTTCATACTGAGACCTGGTTCAGAAAGGTATGCATTACTCCATAGCCTGGTTGTTAGGGGACAGGCCTGGAATGTGGGAGACCTACTTTAAGTTCTTACTCTGACTGATTCAGAGCACTTTTTGGTTCTTAGTCACTGTATCAGAACAGAGACTGGAGCCAGCATCTCATAGGGCTGGTCTCCACTGGGGGGTGAGGGGGATCGACTATAGATATGCAATTTCAGCTACGTTAATAACGTAGCTGAAATCGGCGTCTCTACAGCCGACTTACCTGCCGTCCTCATGGTGGCATGGTCCCCCGTCGACTCCAGCCTGTGCCTTTTGGCAAGCTGGACTTCCGGAGTCGATGGGGGAGCTACTGGCAATGGATTGATCGCGTCTTGACGAGACGCAATAAATCGATCACCAAAAGATCGATCCTTCCCTGTCGTAATGAAGATGAGCCCTTAGTGCCCTAATCACCAGGCTATAGAACCTGAGTGACTCATGCCTGCTCTCCATCTTTCCTTATGAAAGTTTGGTTGAAACTGATACATCTCCATGGAAAATTTTGGTTTTGCCGAAACAGCACAATTCAATGAAATTTTATTTAGTCAAAAATGATCCAACCAACTCTAATGGGGATATAGATATAGTATTTGTTTATGGGGTTCATCTAAACTGTATTGGTGTAATTTAAGTCAGTTGAATAATACTACAATAGAATTATTGTTAGAAATCAGGCCCAGTTATCAAAAAAGTAAAGAGTCCTATGATGCATAAAACAGTCTTATTACCACAGAGTACATGAACTTTTTTTCTCCAAGATAAGCCTACGGTACAAGCATTATTATACTGGACAAAAATATTGTCCATCTAGTGTAGAGTTTGGTTACTACAATTAGACTGAACTGGATTTTTAAAAGGCCAAAGTGTCAAGATTCAGTAGAGCTGCTTAAAACCATTAATGGGCTATAGTGAAAGAACACTTTGAACAGTTCAGTAATCCTATTTTGTAGCACGTGCACTCAGGGGAATATTAATAATGAAAATGCTATAGATTAAAGTAGAGTAATAATGACAGCATTTAAAGAAACAAAGAAAGAATACTAAAAGAATGCTGCCAACATTTGGACAGCCTGATGCTACAGGAACACATCACTGAGCTGAGATGTACTTTGGTGCTCACTGAAGTCAAAAAGTATTCTTTTACTAGTGTTCTTTGTGCGAGGTCTTCTTCTGAATTCATGGATGGGAGACAGGCTTTTCTAATGCCCAAGAAGGAGTCCAAAATAGAAGATGGGAGAATTGCAAAAAGGTTGGAAGGCATTGTCAGCAGGAAAACCCTTTATACGAGTTAAAAAGAAAAACACAGTTTCCCATATTTCAATAAAAATGAACAACAAATCAATCTACTTCATCCATCTGCCCCAGAATTTTGGCTATACTGTTTTGGGGTTTTTTAAGTTAGTACAGCCCCATGGATATTCTTATTGTTTGATTCAGTGGGAACTGCAATGAAAGCTCAATGTGAGAATCTGAAATGCAGCACTTCAAAATGACTACCACATGCAGAGAGCTGTTGTAATATTTCTATTTCCGCTGCCATTAGTCTAGAAACAGTAGTACTCCTGCTGACAGTCTTATCAGAGATATGGACAAGCTAAAGGAAAGATCAAGACCACCTTTGGTAAAAACAAGATGAACATCTCTGTACTTTAATGTAGATGTTCAGCACTGCTTTGTATAGCTTGATAGGAAATGACTCATAGGAAATGCAGGTGAAGATTTGGTCCTTGGATGATAACTTCTATTTTCTACCCCCTATAACATTTGTGGTTTAAACACAAGTTTGCATAAATATTCCTCCAGTGAGGGGAAGACTAGCTCAGGAGATGTAAAGGAGTCATGTTTCAAAATATAGGTTGAATAGGAGGAGGTTTGTTTATCTGCAAGAGCACCATATTAACAATTTAGGAAAATTAACTGTGTACTTATTGGATTTAACAGTGTATTTTTTAATGAAATAATCTGCATTAAGGGTAGTTGTACATCTGGCTCCCATAACTATAAAATCTCAAAGATTACCAAATTTATCTTTCTGTGAAGTAGAGATACATTTTTGCTCTATTTCACAACTGGAGGTGTAGGATTTTTAATGGGAATAGAGCTCCCAGTGAAAGTCCCCATGTCTTAGGCCCTTTTGAGAATTCCAGCTAATGGGCTAGGAGATGTGAGTGATTTGCCCACAGCCACATAGGAAGTCTGTGGCACAGCCAGGAAGTGAACCCAGATATCCTGGGTTCCAATCCAGTGGTTTATTCAAGAGACCAATTTCAGCTAATCAACTATGCAAAGTCTGTCACAAATCCCGTAAATTGGGTGACCACCATTTGGTTCCTTAGGACCCAATCTTCTGTTTTATTGAACTTTGTATATAGTCATTTACAAGCCTGTGGGACTATATCATACAGACCCCACAGATTTCTGCTTCAACTGCATGGATAACTTTGGGATACCAGTTGCCCCTTTTCCATGGTAATAAGGACAGTTTGTTCCCTCTCCCCCTTTCTTCCTTTACAGGCAAAAAGAAGCCTGTTAATTCATCCACCAATGACACTAAGCCATAGCGGTCTCTGATACAAAGTGAGAAGTAGCTGCTCAGACACACAATCATGCAAGACAACAAGTAGGTTTTCAAAACCTGCAGTTGTGAGAACAGAAAACTTCTGCTTATCTTTTGATCAGGTTTTCACTTGAGCTCGTGGTTTTAAGTTGGAAAATTCAGCTCAGGTTTTTGGAAACGAAGTTATGGTCAGAACTATTTTTTTCTAAATCACTTATTTCTATTTGGAATAGGCTAAGATGCAGCATACCTACGCTTAGAAGGATTCGATTTGTATTGGTAAAGGCTGGTAAATATCAATTTCACTACATACACACACACACACACACACAAACTAACAAAATATAATTCCATTGATAATAATTGAAATTTACAGATCAGAAAAGAAAAATGCTGCTTGAGAACTTAGTTTGATGTAAGGATATTTGTATATTTTCACATGATATTAATATTTTTGTAATGATTATAGAACATTCACTTTCAAATTTCAGTATTTACTGTCATTAAATTATCTGCTCACCCCATGATTTCCCACAACTGTGAACATTTAAATAAAAATAAGTGTTTAAAATATTGATATCTAACAAAATTATAAAAATTAAATTGTGCCAAACCTAAATATAGCCATCTTGCACAGCCTTCCACATGTTTACATCATCATTCTCAAGATAGTGCCATGCCAACAGTTGTTATGTTTTATCATAATTCCTAGAAGCATTGCTTCTAAAACATCTATGTATGAAGTGTCACACAGATAAACCCAATGCCATGCACTGTGATGTTATCAGTGAAAGCTTCAAGCTGATGGACTCTAAGAACTACTTATTTGTCGATTACTTAAAACCAGGTTGAGAGTCCCTTCCCTAGACTAGGGAGTAGTTACTCACATGAGTAATCCATTGATTGTGCAAGCAGTCCTATCACAGTCAATGTGAGTAATCTCACCATCTGGCCCTTTGTCTACCATTCACTGACTATGCAAATGACAATCCTGGTCTGACTAGGTCAAAGAAACTCTCTTATCTTTATACCTCAGGCTACAACACGCCAATCATATACAACCAAGAGTATCCCAGCATCCCCTTTATTATTTTCTCTGAGTCAATCATTGGTTTTTAAACTATGCATTGCAAGGCAATATATATTTACATATATATATATATATATATATTAAATTGCATGTCTTGGAATTACGATATGAGAAACTACTGTTACTAGTTCACATTTATAACTTCCCATGCTCATCTCCTGTGGATTCAAAGTTCCCTGAACATACAAGTCCCAATTCTTATTGTTAAGAACAAGAATTCTTTCAGAATGCCAGAGACATCCTGTATGCTAGATTAGTAGCCACTGTACATCTTTTGATTATGCAGGAATACTGAACTCAGAACATGCATGTCAGCCTAATTCTTTTATGTTTCAACTCTGCCCATAAAGAAATGGGTACTTGTTTCTGCACAGAGTTTAAAAGTTATAGTTTTGTTGTATGAAAGAGAAGCAATAGGTTTTATTCCTGACCCAAAAGACAGCTCAGTGTGCAGAACAGAATATGCACTAATATAGTATGTCAGTGCCTTTAAGTACTGTGAGCAGATTTGCCATTAAATGGGGGCCAACATGAAGATCTCAGAAGGATAACATCCTATTCACAAGCTGATAAGAAGCAAAACTGGTGTTCAGGTGATGAGGCAAGAAGGTTAAGTCATATACCTACCATGGGAACACAGAAGCCTGAAAGCTATTAATGCTAGTTCTTAAAGTTTTGTTCACACCTTGTCATCTATGGGAAAGGAAGGGAGAAAAATGTGCAATACTTTGGCATACAAACCTCATCCCCACACACTTTTTTTTGGGGGGGGTGATTATCAGAAACATTGGATTTTATGAAGGGAAGAGAGATTTCCTATTTACGTAAGTATATGTACACTGTATGTATGTGTTTTATTATACGTGATTTTTTGTCCTGGAGTTAGCTCTTAAGACAGAGCCCTATTCCTTTCCCTGAAGAACCCTGGAAAGAAATACTTGCTTGCATTGTTTGAGACACCATCTATGGCATTTATTTGTAATCACACTTATGTGTCAAAAAATGTTTTCTTGTTGGTTGAAAATCAGAGGAACTGCTGTGCTCATGTGACCCTACTGAAGCCAGAGTGGTTTCCCACAAGCAACAATACAACACATTGGGGTCTAAGGTATTACTCAACATGAGCAAGGCATCAGAATCTGCCCCTTTTAAAAATAGGGAAGAAAATAAGTTAACTATATTCACAGTTTGCAAAATGGGTCACATAAATTTCACCTAAATTGCCTAATCTGTGAGAAAGTTCTAAAATTGTAAGTATAGTATAATTATTTCACTGTAAATACCTATACATTGCAGATGACTTTCAATCAATAAAAGCCTTTACTACAAACACATAGTGCTTTCTTGTTAAAGGAAGGTTGTTCTTGGTCATTGCATTTAAGAACTACTCACTGAAGAATGAATCCAGCCTCCTATATGTGCAAATAGGAAAGGCTTGACTGCAGGACACCACCAAGATTTCAATGGTGGGCCAGAAGTAGGGTGACCAGATAGCAAGTGTGAAAAATCGGGACAGAGTGTGAAAAATCGGGAATATATGAGAAAAAGCCCCGAATATCAGGACTGTCATAAAATTGGGACATCTGGTCACCCTGGTCAGAATACATGGAGCCTGGGCAGGGAATCTATACACGCTGTGTAGTCCACAGAACACATCTATGCACAAGCTTCCTGCCATGCAGTATGGCTGATGGTTTGAAGGTTGGTTGGGACAAGTTATATAGATCCATATGGTCATTTTCCCTGCAGAGGGCTATGTGAAGCTGCAGTGGCACATGCAGAATAAGTTCACTAGAACGGTATAGTCTAGCAGACGGTTTCTTTATTCACTAAATCCCCACATTTCTCATGGGCATGTAGACCCTATTCTCTATCCTGGTGCACAGCCCAGATACAATTTCCTAAGGGCTAGACTGCCATGTTACAATCCGTCCTGAGTGAAGGACAGCAGTTGTGCTGCTCTAGGAACACAGCGGGAACAAAATTGTGTCTGTATTCACTCCTCAATTCTTCCTTCCTCTGAGAGGGGAAAGCAATCAGCACCCTTTTCCTCTCACCCCTTCCTTTCTGCTCTGCTCCAGCTGCCTGCATTTCCCTGCCTAACTCTGGGGAAGAGGGACTAATGATCCATTGGCAGCTGCTCCCCCTTTTGTGACCCAAGACATGTATATTTTACCACCCTGGTACTCCCCTGTGCAGGTACCTAGACTGACTCCCAACTGAGCCTTACATCTGTATTAGCAGTTAAATATAGGTTTCAAACTCAAATGAGATGTTTTCATCTGAAGAATTGCTCATATAGCACATGTAATGTGTGCTATGGTGTACTGTTAAGTTCTACAGATGGGCAACTGTGGGCCTTTAACTAGTATCTAAGTAGAATGTGTTTTAAATGTATGAATATAACGAGTGCCTTCCATTGTTATCTGCTCTAATTTTCCTCTATAAATCATCTTCATTTATTGCCTCTTCAATTGCCAAGTCATGACCTCGCATATTGTAACCTTTTCTTTTAGCCCTTTATAACCCTAAACGATTTGCACATATCATCTTTAATTGACACCTCAGTGTGACATCAGCAAATGGAAAGAAAGTATACTACCAAGAACAGTGCAATATCCTGGCCATTCCATTTATAACATTTCAGACAACTATTTGAGGCACTGGGATTTTTTTTAAAAACAAAACTAAAAGTAACAAAAACCACCATGTATTTGGCAGTGTCTGACTGTTGAGATTACTTGAAATTCAGGCCATATTTTAAAATCAACAACGAAACTCAAATCTACATATAAAGCTTAATGCCAATCTTAAGTTTCTGCATGTACGCAGAAGGAGATCTCTCTCCTATATTTCCCCAAGAAGCTGGGCTAGGCTCTGCACTCCTTCCCAGTAGGGCATAAGGGATGCTGTTGAGCCATTCAAGAACATACAGAATTTTCCGAGTAACAGGGCTTCATGAACTCTGCTGCTGCTGCTATGTGTATATGAGAACAGCACCGATTTAGACTGGTATGAGAAATAATTTAGACAAAAGAATTTAAATGAAATAGAGATACTCTCTCTTTTAATAAACCATTTTTATGTCATTAAAGGCCCTACTTGTGATCAAAACAGGTCCACAGTCAACTGTATTCAGTAGCGGGGATGGACTGTGGAAGAAACTGTGCCTAATTCAGTCAAGCCAGAGGGCAGTGGCTGTGACATTATTCCTTAGGAAAACGGTAGAGGGAGTAAAGAAAAATTAGGGGGTGTAATGTATCGTCCCAATTTCCCTTCTCTCCCGCCATACAAAAGTAATGGTTTTTAAAAGTCATGCATTTCCAGGGAGGATTTTATTTTCAATTGTTTGATGTATTAAGCCACCTTATTTCAAAACAAAAAGGGTTGTGGTGCAGGGGGAACCCAGAAAGATTTTATTAAAGCAGTTTTAATGGCCTAAGAATTTCATCAGGTGCTGTATGAAATGTAACATTGCTCACGGCTCTGTGACCTTGCAATAGCAAATAGCAACAGGGTAGCTAAGCTGTGTAGCCAACACTTGGAGCACTGCTTTGAAAATATAAGGAAAAAGTTGAGAGAGATAAGACACAGTCCTTCAGCCTTGGTTCTGAATTTCTTTGCTTAGTGAGTTTGTCAAACCTTTAACATTATTCTAAAGCAGATTCTTTGTGCTTTAACAACCACCACGAATTGGCTTCTTTAAGTCATGCCAGGGGTTACTCTGGCCTTAAGCAACCTCAAGCTCAGCAAAGCCCCAAAGTGGCTTATTACCACCTTTTACCAATTTTCTCCACAGTCCAGCTGTGGATATGGCCCCACATCTCCTCAGAATATTATTTATTATGCTTACTACTGGTGAAAAGCAAGATAATGTTGTTATTTCTACTTCAGTAAGGCCTCATTCAGACCAAGGCCATTCTACAGGGCACCATATAAATACAGAGTGAAAAACGGAAGCAAGTTTGTGTTAATTATACTAGCTGCACATCTCCAATGCAATCACTTTTTAAAGCATCTGTAAAACCAAAAGGGGAAAAAAAATCCGTACAAAATTAAGAGTTGAGCCAAACTAGTTTAGTGCACTGCAAATGTCTTCAGATCTTGTACAGCCATCTTAACATACCTCCAATTCACTTTTGAAAGTTACAAGCTCTGGAATAGCATTGCTCTTCAGAGGTAATGCCTTATTACATACAGGAACAATGAAGAAATAGCTAACTGGCTTGTGCCATGGAAAACACCATCAAAGCCACATGCAGGTTGTTTTAATTTCCCATTGAAATTAGTGCTCAGAAAATTTGCAGTATTAAGCCCCAAAGGATTATTATAAAGTTAAAGTGGCCTCCTGGTGTTATGAATAGTCTGCTATAATGTACTAGCAGCCTAATGAACAAGTTGAGTTCAATACCAGCCTATCCCTATATAAAATGTTCACTAAGAACAGGAATTGGAAAACTATTTCTTTCAGAGTCATGATTTGCAAGTTATGGCAGAAGAGTGCTCTGTAGCTCTTAAATGAGATCAGTGCATTGATTATTCATAGACAAGGTAAACAAATAGTAAGTTAGTATTGAATAGTATCAGAAGAAGTTTGCAGCCCAAGTCAAGGATTGTTTATTAAAATAACTATAATAGTCTTCTTTAATAGATCAGTTCTTCAATATAAAGAGGACTCGAGTCTGACTTATTTGGAAACATGTAAGTTATCTTAAATTGTTCACTGATAAAACAAAAGATTCAAAAGAAGGTTTTTTGAGGAGAGTAATAAGTGTCTGTATGAATGAAAATATTTTAAAGCAAAAGTGTACCGTGTTACTTATTAGAAATGGTGCCTTTGATACAGACAAAATGAACTTTGTCTTTCAATTTTTATTTCAAAGAAAAAAGTCTTAGTACTGCTGAGATGCTTAAACCCACAATCTACCTTCTCTGAACAGAGATTGCGAAACTCTTTAAATAGAGTATATGCAAGAACAGCTTTAAGATTAAATTGAATGCATAGTATTATTTATCTTAATAGGGTATCTAATATCACAAGCACAGATTTAAAATCCTAAAAACAGTAATTGTATATCAGTTTTTAAGTCTGCACATCTATGTTCACAATTTCTCCAACTGTATGTGCAGATCAACTAACTGTGCATAAAGTTCAGCCACCAGGTTTGCCATGATAGTACTGGGAATACTATTCCTGACTGACCCAACAAAGAAAGTAATAGAGCGCCACTAGCCATCACCTTCAGTCCCCAACTAAAACCTCTGCATCTCATCATCAAGGATCTACAGCCTACCCTGAATGACAATCCCTCACTCTCATAGACCTTGGGAGACAGGCCAGTCCTCCACCCTGAAGCAAACACTCACCAGCAACTACAAACCACACAACAAAAACACCAGCCCAGGAACCAAACACTGCAACAAACTCCGGTGCCACCTCTGTCCACATATCTATGCAAGGGAAATCATCATAGGACCTAGCCACATCAACCACACCATCAGGGGCTCGTTCACCTGCACATCTACCAATGTGATATATGCGTTCATGTGCTAGCAATGCCGCTCTGCTATGTACATTGGCCAAACCAGGCAATCTCTGTGCAAAAGAATAAATGGACACAAATCTGACACCAGTAGGAGAACACGTCAATCTCCATGGTCACTCAATAAACGGACCTAAAAGTGGAAATTCTTCAACAATTTTTTTAAAAAAACAGACTTCAACATGAAACTACAGAACTGGAATTTATTTGCAAAGTGGACACCACCACATAAGGCCTGAATAAAGATAAAGGAGTGGTTGGATCATTACAAAACCTAAACCTAGTTACCCACACCTTCTTGTCAATTGTGTGAAGTGGGCCACTCTCATTACCACTACAAAAGTGATTTTTCTACCCTTGGTATCCTACTGTTAATTGAATTGTCTCATTAGACGAACCTCACACTTGGTAAGGCAGCTGCCATCTTTTCATGTATTTATTCCTGCTACTGTATGTTCTACCCCATGTATCTGATGAAGTGAGTTCTAGCCCATGAAAGCTTATGCCCAAATAATTTTTTTAGTGTCTAAGGTGCCACAAGGACTCTTCATTGTTTTTGCTGTTACAGACTAATAGGCCACCACTCTGAAAAGTAAATTATCACATGTTTATAAAACAGCAAGCAATGATAATGCAAAGAATTGGTGCACAGTAGGGATTATTGAACTTGTGTGGCAGCCACACTATTTAGATATTAAGGCACTCAAGCAAACTGGATATGTTTCTTTTGCATAACTTTTACTGATCTTGTTGAAAATTAGTAACAGTTACATTGAATGTTATTGGTTTACCATGAATATTCATTACTTTCATTTGCAAATTAATTGTGTGTTATCACTTGGAAACTATCTGAACAATTATTGTGCATTATTCCCAGTCCAAAATCTCCTTGTTCAACATAGCCTGTTGTGCCACATGTTTCAATGCAGAGGTTTTTGTTGACCGTAATAATGGTATTTTTGATGAACCAGCTAGAAAAATACAAGTACATGAGCATGCTTATGAAGGCACAGTCTTCTGGGAAGTTATGATTTAACATCCCTTGGTTAGTCACTAGGGCTAGATTGTGTCACAAGGATACAACCCATAGCAGATTGTAAAACATTCTAATATCTAGAATATCTAATATCACGGCCCTGACAGCAACCCAAGGATAAAATTGTGGACCAGGCAGGTACAGGACCCTTCCTGGTGTATTGTGGGGACAGAGTCAACAGTAACGATTCCCTGCCCATCTGCCACATGGGACAATAGTACGCATACAGCAGTTGCTTAGTACAGTTGTCTTCCAGTCATCCCTAGTGCTTACCCCTGTGCACCTGGAGCCAAGGCCCAGGAGTGCCCCCAAGAGGATTTTTACTCTTTCCTAAGCTCATGCAGGTACTCAAATGAAGGAATGACCTAGCCCTAACTTGTACTTTTATTAATGGCAGTGTGTAAGAGCTACCATCAACTCCTCTAGGCCTTGCCTGAGGATCTATCATATTTCTACTTCCTGGTGACTACCATCAATATTTTCCTTGAGAAACAGGTGTTCTTCCCTTTAGACTACATGCACATTGCTCAACAGTTAGTTTATACTGAAATCCTTGTCTGAGGGGGACCTTTTAGGGTGCACGAGAGGTTTAAGTCAGGGGAAAGAAAGAATTTTAAAACAAAACAAACAAACAAAAAACCACAAGTCATACATCTCATGTATGCCCTTGAGGATCCTTTCTTGATCTCTCAGATCTAGGAGTTTAACTACAGCAATGCTTCCTACTCGGGATATTTCACTTTTTACTAATCAAAGGGGAATCAGTAGGTTTTCAACAGACCATTTTTGACAACATGCTGCAAAGCTTTTGCAATCCAATTTTCCAAAAAAACCCCACAACCAAACAAACCCAAAACAACAACAAAAAAAACTATTTCCCCCCGTACTTACATCAGATGGGAGGCAAGTAGCCCGAGGTTAATCCTTCACTTTGTTCACTAACATATCTCTCAGTAAATTGCGTGAAAATCAACTGCTACTCAGCATGAATAAAGGTGGTAGAATCTTTCCTTGAATAATTCTTGGCCTGCAGATTATCTATAAACAGTTTGTTATTTCCAAATTGCCAAGAAATACACAATATTGCTTAGTATCTAGTCCCTGAATCTTGATTGGATGATGTGTTTAACATATCAAGCAGCAAACTGTCAGTTGTAAATTAGACAGTGTACCATTCAAAATTTACCTTTAGTAAATATTTGGGCATTCAAGGTAAAACCATTTCTTGGCAAATATTTTTATTGGTATATGTTAGTCAAAAGTCATAGAGCTGAAGAACTCAAGCATCCATGTAAAGCAACATGAACATAGTCAAATCAAGATTAACTTTTGAATTCAAATGAACATTTGCAGAATTTTTTCACCACTGTTCGCTCAGCTGTATTAAACACTTAAAAGGCTGTCTCCCACTTCCCCTCAGGCAGCTTGCAGTTATTCACTTTCCATGTAATCTTCATTGATTGCAAGAGCTTAATTTTGTTCACTACAAAGACAGAAACTCAGTCTTTATGACAAATGAAACAGGGAGCCTCTGTTATGTTCTCAGCAGTGTTATTTATATATTTGTTCTTAATAATAATTGATTTCTCTGGTGATGTTCCTCTACCTTCTAGAAGATCAGACCCTCCAAAACATTCAGATAGAGTAAAAGCAGTAGTGACCTTAGTCAAACCCCAACAACGGAGAAAAAAATAAAACAAAAGCTTGACTAATAGGAGTCAAATCAAGAACAATAAGGTTTACTTTGATTCCTTTCAAAATGCAGCTTCTGATGGAAAACAAGTTCAATTTTATGTCACTGAAAGAAGCAAGATAGCTCAGGTGAAATCAAATAAACTGTAAGGTAGGGAGATCCTTGTATTTTCAGATAAAGGATGAACTAAGAAGCCTTCTTTCAGTGGAGCCAGGAGTCAGGCATCCTTTCCTTTCACGTTTTGGTGGGTAGGACATACCAACTGTTTACCTATTACCACCACACTTATTGCAAGCAGGGAGACAGGCAAAAAACGAATTTTACTGCCACAAGAGAAGGTGTGGAGACAAACATGAGCTGCTCCACAAAAAGGTTTGTGATGTAGCAGAGTCAGATGGTGCTTACTCTTCCTTGGTGGAACGTGTTTATATGAATGTGCTTGGAGAAAAGTGAATGAGCAGTACATCAGAAATGAAGATGAATGATGTATTTGCAACATTTGATCTTTACCCCTTTTACAGATTTGTTTAAGAGTACCTGTTTCTATTAGTTTTAGTATATACCTTTTCAGCGCTGTTAATTAAGAGCATTGCCATGAAGTACCATGCAAATTACCTAATATCACTTGACTCTAGACAATGCCTGTTGGATTAAGCAAAATTGGCATCTGTTTTAATAAAAAGTATGTCCTTTTCTCTGCCCTTTCCCCATCAATAGGTGGCACTAGCAAATTCTCAATTCATGCTATTACGTAGTCAGTTTGTCACTGAAGCTAGTGTGGACCTGAATTGTTCCATCATTTTCGGGGGGGGGGGGGAAGGCTTTTATCTATCTATAAACTTTGAACTGGTTGAAATATTCACAGCAATAAATTAAATGAATAATATTCCTTTTCTTTTCCTAGTTCCAAATCATTCACAAGCTTTATCCTGATCCGCTAACACATTTGTTATTTGAAAACAGTTGCCAAAGAGTTTATGCAGACAAATTTCAGGCTCTGAAGTGTTTGTGAACCATTCACTTGATTAACTAATCACAGATCACAAACTAGTTTAAAATACATGGAATTTTCTCTGCTCCCAAATTGGAAGTACCTGTACAAAGAACAGTCATTTCCCAAACCTTTATATAGGCAAAATCCATTTGCACAAGTGTTCAGAAACATAATGAAAGAGTATGAACATATTGAAATGGCTGCTCAGTTCAATCTATATATATAAAAGTCAAATGGTGCGTGTATGTATGTTCTCTTACTCCTTCCACACCGTTTGAGCTAGAGACTTGAAATTTGGTACAGTTATAGGCTTTGGGGTCCAAAGGAGAAAGAATTTAAAATTTTTCAAATCTCACCTCTTACACCCCCTAGGGGTGAAATTCTTTAAAGCCCATTAACATCAGCTGGGCAGCAGGTTAACACCTGCTGTTCTCTGTGACATAGTTATGATATAATAATACCCCCCTCCAACGGACCCCACACTCGCTCAGCTCTATCCCCCCTCCCCCCTCTAACGCCCCCTCACTTGCTCAGCTCTCTCCTCCCTCCCCCCTCCAATGCCCCCCCCCCACTCGCTCAGCTCTTTCCCCCCTCAGGTAAGAATCAAAATTTTTTTTAATCTCACCCCCCTTCCCCCACTCCAACGCCCCCCCCACTCACTCAGCTCTCTCCCCCCTCCCCTCCTCCAACAACCCCCTGACTTGCTCAGCTCTCTCCCCCCTCCCTCCTCCAAGGGCCCCCCACTCGCTCAGCTCTCTCCCTCCTCCCCCCTCCAAAGCCCCCCCCCGCTCACTCAGCTCTCTCCCCCCTCCCCTCCTCCAACGGACCCGAGCAATGCCGGGTATTTTTGCTAGTATCTATATATATAAAAGTCAAATGCTGTATGTGTGTATGTATGTTCCCTTACTACTTTCACACCGTTTCAGCTAGAGACTTGAAATTTGGTACAGTTATAGGCTTTAGGGTCCTAATCAGGGTAGGAATAGAAAATTTTTAAAATATCTTACACCCCCTAGGGGTGAAATTTTTTAAAGCTCATTAACATTAACTACACAGCTCACATAACATCATCTGGGCTGCAGGTTAACACATGCTGTTGTCTGTGACATCGTTTTGATGTAATAATACAGATAACCAGAGAGATTAGTGTTGTGTAGCGCAAACATAATTAAAGACACTGTTTTTTTCTTAAAAAGGAGCCTATTCGTTATGCCGTGTAAAAAGCGAAATGTATCGGAGAAGCCACATCTAAATGCAAGAGAATGAAATTAATTAGACAAAATGAGACTTCTGAACAAAATTTGTATTAATAAAAAACATTGTAGTCTTTTTACATCCCAGTTTCCAATTACAAATACCCCAAGCAACACCGGGTATTTCTGCTAGTCTTAAATATTCACTAGTTGGTTACTGTTTTTGCAGTATTGAGTAAACTCTAGTGGACATAGATACCTGAGACTCAGGAAATTATGAATATGATAAAGATGAAAGGCTCTCTAAGTAACTGGTTTGGCATAGAATCAGGGAGGTAGCTGTGTTAGTCTGGAATTGCAGAAGTGAGAAAGAGTCCTGTGGCACCTTAAAGACTAACTAAAGTATTGAAGCATAAGCTTCCATGGGCTAATACCCACTTCGTTGGATGGATGGTTTGGAATGAAATTTTATCATTTCATTGCTGTTTATTAGGGGCTTACATGGTCTTCATTGCTGAGCTTCATCCAGCTTTTTGTGGATGTGTCCTACATACACATCACAAAACCATCACTAGACATCTGCTCTTTGGTATCCTTGTTGGAATTCTTATAGAAGCCAAGTGATCCAGATGGAGATCAAAGCATCACTGTAGAACAAAACCCCTTTAAAACCTCATTGGACTGCATATTAAATCTTAGAAAAATGTTTTAGAAATTAAAATTAAACCCAGTTGTCATTCCCTTTCTATAAAGAAGGCAATTAAATAAATATTGTTAATTAGATTATCTACTTAATTTACTCCTGGTAAAAAACTCTGCCTATATGCTTAAAAATATCAATTAGTTGTTTATTGAAAGTGTGTGGTGCACTAAACATCCCATAAATTCTAATTTAATTCTAGAGTAACCTTGGAAGACTTACCATTAGATTTCTGAAAATTTATGTAAAATTGGTTTTGCACTAGCCTCAGTTGCATGCATCAGAGAACTCAGTGTTTTCAAACCTTTGTTAATTGTACATTTACTTTTTTAATTTATACAAAAAAAAAAACCCCATAACTGTATCAGAGGGTCTGAGGACCTGCTCATAACTTGTATTTGGTGGTAAAATAATAAAATTGTTCAGAGAAGTTTAATAAGAGGCCTGACCAAAACTAGATATAACTAAATTGTTTTTCACAGAGTAAGTTATTACTGAGTTGAATAGCTAAGCATTTGTCAAAGCTGATTCCCCACTTTGAGTGCAGAAGGTGGAGTCTGCAAGGATTAAAGAAAATAATAGCAGCAGCCACTTCAGGCTGGTTTTAAACTTCCAAGGTCACAGCTTCTCTCTCACCTTGGATGTGTAGATGCTGCCACCACCTAAGTGCAACTCCCCACCCATTTTTGGAGAACCCAGGAGAGAAAACTTGGGAATTCCTTCCTGTGGGGTATCCTCAAGTCCTTTCATCCCACTTACTGGCAAGGGCTGAGAAAAAAAACCCAAAGGAAATCAGCTGTTGCCACCAGCTATACAAACAACATATGTACAAAACTCTTAGGGATACGAACATCCAGTCCTGTTCTTTAAAAAGGCACATTTTATTAAACCCAAAAAGAAAGGAAATATATTTAGAACTTAGGATTTTTTCTAGATCTTAAAAAGAAATACAGTAAAACCTTCATTTAACGGACTAATTCGGGCGAGGGGGTGTCCGTCAAATCAAAAAGTCCGTTATTTAATAAAAAAAAAAAAACGAGCTGTCGGAGCAGCAGCCCGCCCGCCACAGGGTCAGGGCGGCAGGTTCGCCAGCCTGCCCGCTGCTGGGATCAGGGCGGCAGCCAGCAGCCAGCCCGCCAGCGGCTGGGACCGGGGCGGCAGCCAAGAGCCGGGAGCCAGCCCGCCTGCTGCCGGGACCAGGCCGGCAGCCAGACCGCCCGCTGCGAGGATCGGGGCGGGAGCCGGCAACCAGACCGCCCGTTGCCAGGATCTGGGCGGCAGCTGGGAGCTGGCAGCCAGCCCGCCAGTGGCTGGGACCGGGGCAGCAGCCGGGAGCCGGCAGCCAGCCCACCAGCGGCTGGGACCGGGGCGGCAGCCAGGAGCCAGCAGCCAGCCGCCTGCGAAGGGGACCGGGGCTGTAGCTGGGAGGGGTCGCGATCTGATATGCATCAGAAATTTTGTCCGTTGCATCCGAAATCCGTTAAATCGAGGTCTGTTAAATCGAGGTTTTACTGTAATGACAAAAATTAAGCATCAAGATAGGATCATCTTAAAGGTTACAAGCTTAACAAAAGCACCTGGGGTTAGGACATCTTTGTCTGGCCCCACCCACTCAAGCTCAGAGAGTGGTTCTTTACCCTCTGGTTCAGAGGGAGGCCACCCTGACTTCCCACACCTACCCATCATTTCAAATGTAGATAAACACTTAGGGCTTGGCTACACTTGCAAGTTAGAGTGCATTAAATCAGCCCCGGACACCCTAACTCCTGAGGTGTCCATATTGGTAAGGCATGTAGAGCACCTGGACTCCAGCTGGAGCGCTCCTGGTAATCCACCTCCACGAGAATCATAGAGCTTGCTGTGCCCTGGCTAAAACACCCGGGCACTGCATTACTGTGCTGTGATTGGCCTCCAGAAACATCCCCAAATCCCCTGAAGTCAAGTGGCCACTCTTCTCATTGTTTTGAACTCAGCTGCAGGCATACAGCTATCACCTTTCAAAGCTCTGTTTCTGACAATCCTTATGCTTATCTGCTCCGGGACAAAGCAAATCATTACTGTGGAATGCTGCTGCTGTAAGTGTGTGTGTCAGAGAGAGTGGCAGGGGGTGAGGGAGAGCCTGCTGCTGTCTGAAGTTACAAGACACCATGCTGACACACTCTCTGTCCCCCAAAACAGTCTCTCCTCCAACACACACACACAATAGACTCCCCATCACATTCCACCCTGCCCCATTTGAAAAGCCCACTGCAGCCACATGCACACTGGGATAGCTACCACAACTCACTGCTCTTTGTGGCATCATAAGACCTGCTAATGTGGCCACGCCAGTGCGCTTATAGCTGAAAGTGTAAACAAACAGCAGCATTTTTCCTGCTGTGGTCTCTGAAGGCTGGTTTAAACTTCCAACACTCTACATCTGCAAGTATAGTCAAGTCCTTAAAATATACCCCTTTCTCCACCCACCCCCAGTCTTCAAGATGTGTAGGGAATTGGAG
The DNA here is from genome assembly GCA_032164245.1 of Sternotherus odoratus. Taxonomy (NCBI): domain Eukaryota; kingdom Metazoa; phylum Chordata; order Testudines; family Kinosternidae; genus Sternotherus; species Sternotherus odoratus. Next base: position 29,958,934 of record JAVMKO010000007.1, on the reverse strand, counting down.
AAAACTGATTTGGAAAGTGAGAGTTGCCTGGCGTCAGATCATGTTAGCACAGGGTTTCTCAAACTGGGGGTCGCCAAGCGCTCCCTGGGGGGTCGCGAGCTCCTGCCGCCGCAACCAGGGCCGGCGACAGGGGGGTACAACGGGTACAGCTGTACCGGGCCCCGGACTTCAGGGGGCCCCCCTGAAGTCTGGGGCCGGTACTCAGCTGTACCCGTTGTCGCTGGGGCTGTGAGTGAGGCGCGGCTCGGGCAGCCGCTGCCGCGCTCACCAGCCCCCTCCCCCAGCACCCAGCAACCTCCCGCTGCCCTCCCTTGGTGTCTCCCGGCCGGCCACGCGGCCGCAGCACATGCGGGGGTTAGGGCCCGCAGGAGGTAGGAGACCAGCGGGGGGGGGGGACCTCGGGCGGCGGGAGATCGGCCGGGGGGGGGGGCCACGGGAGGCAGGAGACCGGCGGGGGGGGGCCTCGGGCGGCGGGAGATCGGCCAGGGAGGGGGGCCTGCGGGCGGCAGGAGACGGGGGGGGCCCCGCGGGAGATCGGACGGGGGGGCGCGGGAGGGGCTCGGGCGGCGGGAGATCGGCCGGGGGGGGCCGCGGGAGGCAGGAGACCGGCCGTGGGGGGGGCCGTGGGCGGCGGGAGACCGGGGGGGCCCCGCGGGCGGCGGGAGACTGGCGGGGGGGGGGGGGCGCAGGCGGCGGGAGACCGGGGGGGCCTGTACGGTCTGCCGTACGGGGCCCTAAAATTCCTGTTGCCGGCCCTGGCCGCAACTCGCGGCGGGGCGGGGCGGGGCACAGCCGGCAGTCCGCCCCCGGCGGGGACTGGAGGGGTCACGGACACAGCCGGAAAAGGGGTTGCGGTCTCAAAAAGTTTGAGAACCGCTGTGTTAGCATATCTGAACACAACAAGATGACCTGCATGCAGGAGTTTGATTCACAGGCCCTAGGAAGAGATGCAGTGAAGAGCTGGTATCTAGACAACAAGGGATACTGATCTGATCAGAAAGGGCTCAAAGAGGGGATTGCTTTCAAGTGACAATCATTCACTTCTCTTTATTTTCCCCCTCTGTAGGTAAACTAAGAGAGCCTTGCCTAGTTCAGCTTATGAGAGTTTAAATATACAAAGCTATGCTCCGGCCCCCAGAGCAGCTCAGGATCAAGAGGATGCAAAGGTAGAATAAACCCTTTATTTGTATTCCAGGCTTTACGAGAGACTTTTGGCACATCTTGTTACCCCTCTTCACCTTAATTTCCCCATATGTATTAATGGGTAGAAGGACATTCACTATCACTAGTAAGTAAGGTAAGTGTTCTTTCTTCAAAGTGTTCTTTGAAGTTGGGTTTTTTTATTTTATTGTTGGTTAAAATTGTTTCCATTGGAATTTTCTGACAGTTCCAATTTTAATAGCTCCCCTAGTAAATGTAACACCGATAGCATTCGTTTTTTGTCTGAATGTACAAGTAGCAAGTTCTTGAAATAAATGTTTATTGATAGTGAGATGCAGATTTTAAGCTGCTGACCTCAATCACCAGTAATGTATATTCTGCTTGAGGTTCAGTCTACATGTATTGGGCCCCAGACTAAAACCCAGATACACTTGGGACACTCTCCCTTGACTCCAACACCCTTTGAATTGAACCCTTGATGTGTATAAGTTATAACTACTGCAACCAAAACATTAGTAGCTATACCTTGGAACTTTGTGTTAATAGGACAGATTTTGTAGAAGAACCTGAAGGAGTAAGTATAGTTGGAGGCACTGGGCATTATATATAAACCTTTAAATGGGGGCATAATAGTGGTAGGTAGTTTGCGTGACCAAATTGGATAACATAGGTATTAGAAACAGCTTTTTTGTGAGTGCAGTGATTGTATGCACATTTATACAGGTGATCAGTCATGAATGTTTAGTCCCATACCTTGTTTCCCATTTAACTTGGAAGCCAAATGACGCTGAATGCTAGTGTAGCTCATTATGTTGGGTGATGTGATATGTTTCAGAGGCGGGGGTCAGAGTAGAAAGCAAGAGAAGAACCCACTTTTAAAGGAAGGCTCTTGCCCTGCTCAGGTTCATATAGTGTTCCCAAAACATTTGGAGACCCTCCTACCCCTACTGAAGTCAATGATTAAAAACGCAACTGACTTTTCTGGGAGCAATATTGGGATGATAATTACTTAGATCACAAAGAGTTAATCACACAGCAAAAAAAGAAAAAAGAAAAAAAACTTATTCCATGTTCCTGCTATATAACAGTTCCTCTGGTTACATAGAAAACTGTTTTATTCCCCCTTAAGCTCCATTGTATTAATAAAATTCAGAGAGTTTCAGCCTTGACATTCCAGCTACAAATAGCTGACATTTATATTGACAGAAAGCACTCACTGGTTGGAGTTTAATGCATTCACAGAGACAAGATATGTGAAAATAGTTCAACACTAAAACCCATGGTATTTATTCAAAACAATTAAGAGCTATCAAACTATTATGGCATGAAAGGTAAAATACACTTGAAAATCATTTCAAGACAGATATTAAACACACACTCTAGGTCATTTATATGGCAGCCAAGATAGCAATGCAGAAAAAGTTTACCTTGGAAAGAAAACTAAAAAATTTCAGTGATACCCAAATCTCATCCTTCCTGTCACACCATACAAGTTCCTATGGTCAGTGCTTGAATAAGGCAGGTCTATGATAGGTTGGTGTTCAAAGCCCAGGTCCTGGAGTCATGATGAAGTCAGAATCTCAGCTCTCTCTCTCTCTCTTTTTTTTTAAAAAAAAAAGATTTCTAGCCCCCAGGTTGTGAAGAAAAGCTTGAAAATGTGTAATGGAGGCAATAACCTCTGCCAGAGACTATGTCTACACTACAGCTGACTATGTGAGTGTATTAAAGGTAGGCATATTTATGCTAGCTTTAGTCTAGATAGCACGAGTAACAGTAGCAGCGTAGGCAACACAGCTTTCAGCACAAAGATCACATCCAAAGTACAAGTCCACTGGGAACATACTGTCTGTTAGTCTGTGCCAAAGCCTGCATCACTATGTCTACAGTACTAATGTTACCTATGCTGTTTAGACTAAAGCTGCCATAGATATGCCTACCTGTGCTACAATCACCCCTTCACTTCCCACATAGACACGTCTTGGGTCTGTTGACTGCCTAAAACAGGAGCTCTAAGAGATGTGACCTGTCCCAATCACTTAAATTGAGCATTAACTCCAAGACCCACTGCTCTAAGAGGACTAACCAACTGCACCCCTCCAGAGGGCTCTGGACAGAAGATGAAGCAAGCCCAGCCTATGCACCCATGCATATGCATCCTCGCTGGTGGGGTAAATGATGGGGCCATTCCCCTGCTGACAGTCCTGCCTCTCAGGTTGAGGGCAAGACTGGAGACTTTTGCTGCTCTTATTAAGTCAATAAGGGGATCTCACACCTTTTCCCCTTCCTCTCTGAGAGGGAATGCAGGCCTCCTGAAACTACAACAGCAGGGCACATTTCTGTCAGGGGGAAATCCACACTGTGGTGTGCTTAGAGCCCTCCATTGTCTTAATCCACGCCTGACTCTAGTCTGGCACACGGGAACGTTTAAAGACATAAATGGTTACATCTGTAGGTGTTGACAAAGCTGGAGATTTGGTTTGGTTAACAACAACATACCTTCCATCTCTTCCCAGTCTCGCTGCCCCCCACCGAGCACCTCCCGCCCACCACTTGCTACTTTCTGCCCCCTCATGCCTTAAGGGCAGTGGGAGGGGGCAAAGAAGAGTGAGCGGTGGGCAGCCCACTCAACAGCTGATCAGCAGGAAAGTCATTGAAGAGCTGCTGGGAGCATAAGGCCAGCCATTGAATAGCTGATTGGCAGCTAGCTCCAAGGACACCAGAGCAGCAGCCCCGGCCAATCCCCCAGGTGCCGAGCTTCACCTATATTTTCTGCAGGGGTGCTTGAGCCCCTGAGCCAGGGCCAGCGACAGGGGGGTACTACGGGTAGAGCTGTACCGGGCCCCGGACTTTAGGGGGGCCCCGGTACACAGCAGTACCCATAGTCATCCCCCCTTGTCGCCGGGCCTGGAGAGTTGGGAAGTGGCAGGGAGGCGGCGCGGCTCTCCTCCGGACGACCGCGTGTGTCCCCGGCAGGAGCAGTGAGCCTGGCCGGCGGCAGCAGTGCAGTCCGGGGGAGAAAGTGCGCGCGGGGGGGGGGGGGGGGAGCAGCAAGGGCGGCTCGCGCTCCCGCAGGACCCCGTGCTGCTGCCAGCCGCTGTCAGCTGGGGGGGGGGGGGGCGGCTGGGCTTGGGGGGGGCTGGCTGGGCTGGGGGGGCCCCCAGCCGCTGTAGGCTGGGGGGGGGGGGAAGTGCCAGCTGGGCTGCGGGGGCCCCCAAACGATCAGAGTAGGGGGCCCCCAAATTTCTTGTCGCCGGCCCTGCCTGAGCACCCATGCAGTCAGCACCTGCACACAGTGCGATCATTTACCTTTATCAAACAACATTAACAGTACTTTAAAACTGTGGCCCTGACAGGGATATCCATTGAACATACCTTCAGTGAGATAGTGTTAGAATTGGTGCTTTTGTTAAAAAAGAAAAAAAAAAAGAGAGAGAGAGAGAGAGAGAGAGAGAGAGAGAGAGAGAGAGAGATAAAATAAGTGTTTCCTAAATATCTCTCTTCTTCATTGGTACCAGAGCTAATTATTTGTTTAATAGATTCTGACAAGTCATGGCCACCAAAAACCAAAAAATAAAGCCCCTCCCCCACAAAGATTTTAATTCCTAGTAAAAGTACCAGAAGCTGTGATATGCTTCATTTGTCATCAAAACATCCTTCATTTTTTCCATATAAACTGTATTAATAAAGCCTTTTAACTACTCATTTAAAAATAATTTCAAACTGCTGCAGGACCACCCTCTAGAATTCAGGCACAAGTAGGAGAAAAAATCCATCTTTTTCTTAGCTTCTTCTGTAGGCCAGACATTCAAGGTGTGAAGGCAGCCTTCCCAGTGACTTTGAGGGGAGGAGAGAGGCAGGTGGATCAGTTCTTATTTTGTTACATCTATCACTGAGAGCCTCCAGTTATCTGTTTATTAGCACATTCACTGATACACAAAACTAATAGCCCAAAATGTCCAGAGTCATGAATTTTTTTTTTTAAGTCAAAAGCCATGATTCCTGTCTTACCCATGACAAAAATACAGCTTTAGGTATTGCTTTTTTTGTAGGCTGCAGACAGTTTTCAGTCCATGTGACAGTTTTCATATTCAAACCAATTTGAGTTACATTTTCCACATAGCATTGTGTGGCCCTGTCACACATACTTTACTACAGAAAATTACATGTAATATTGTATACCAGCTGTAAACACTTCATCCATTCATTTTAGATTTGTAAAAGGGCACACCTGCCCTGTATAACCCCATCACTCACATATAGCTCACAGAGGTCTGTGTCAGTTTCCCATTTATTCAGGCTCTTCAATAACATCATGGAGGCATCTCTATAACAACACAGCCCTTCTTGGGGTCTGGTTTATTAATATCAAGCCAACCCCCAGCAATGTCTTTTCCTGCTCACCCCACTCAGCAAAGCACAGCCCCTCCTCCCTAAGGTCTGATTGGCTTCTGGCCTCTTCACTAGGCACAATTATTGGCCCTGTCTAGGCTCTGCTGATTCACTTTCACCGCTTGAGATCAGAGGAGTTACAAAGTTCCTCTTCCTAGGCCTGTACTTTCAGACAGATGCTTCCCAAACTGCTTCTTTCTTGAGCCTTTTCTAGCAGCTCCAGCTGAACATTCTCCTTCCCCCGCTTGAATTGAGTCACTTTTATAAGGCACAGGTGCCTTTTCTTATTCCCAACTGGGCAGCAGGTATGCAGTCATGAGAGCCCTGGACCCCACTCTCTCTTAAAGTGTCAGTGACCCTGTAACAGTAATGTTATCATTAAATCCAGCTGTTTTGTCAAGCATGAATTTACAAACCCATAAAACCAAAAGAAGACCTGGAATAAGCTGTGTAAAATCCCTGAGGCCAATAGGAGTAGGCCATTCAATAGGAGCTTCACCAGCCTTTACCGCAGCAGAGTTCAATCCAGATTACTTATTTCTCATGACTACATCATCTTTTATCTGTTTCAAGATATCTTCCCCTGAACATTTCTTCAGTTATTTAACTTGTGGTTTGACAATGATTTTCTTGATTCAGAAAAGTATATCTTTAAAGCCCTCCTATATCTAGATCCATATATTTTAATCCATGCTTTAGAAAAGGCATAGTGAGGGCTACTAAAATTGTTGGTCTTAGACACTTTTTTGTCCTCAAAAGAAAGAGATTTTGCCTACTAGGATAGCATTTTGATCCTATCCCTCCTCTATGCTTATTAGCTTAAGCCCTCTGTATACCAGCAAGATGCCTCAAGTACTCCATACTTTATAACGATCCAAATGGCATAGTCATTGGAGACATTTTTTATATTTGTTCACTGTTTATTGTTCATAAGGTTGTGAAGCTTCATATCACTAGGAAAAACACCAAATATGATTTAAAGACTGGACATAAAAAACACACTCAAAAGAGAAAGAGGACTGTATCCACTTATATGGTTCCTTACTGCTGCACTTCTTTATCTACTTCTACATCACTCTCATACTCCAGGGGCTCTCAGAAAACTACCAATTTAAATGCAGCATTTCTCAACCTTGCCAAGAGTGGCATGCCTTCTCTTATCCCTTTATACTCACAGCATTTGACTGAATAGTGAGAGCAAACTAACAATGTAGTGGGATGAATGGAGAGATGTCAGTTTGAAACAGTAAAATGCTCATCATCCCAATGAAGGATATGGGGATCATTGGGGAAGCAACTAAAAATGAAAAACACCTTCTAGAGACTTACACTTAACAAAACTACAATCCTGGTTCAAGGTAAGATTTTTACCACACAACTGTCCAGCAAGATGGCTGACCACCCTTCTCATCAGGATCTTTCACAAAATCCAAAGTGCTCAGTTCTTTTGTGTTCTTAGGTGAAAGGTAACTTGCATTTCCTTGTCTCTCTCCTTCATAGTCCAGTGAAGCTTTGAAATTGATTCTCCTGAAGATCCCGCTCCCCCTCCCCTCCCCAAAGTAGTTTATTCAAACGGTGATGAAGGAGACATGGATTCTGCCGGTGACTGAAATTACATGTTAGTTTCTTCCTCCACTGATGTTAGCTAAAATGCAAATTGATCTGTCCTGGCCCTCTCTGATGCAAATGAATGGCATTTGATGTGATTGCTAATTGACTCCAATGATACCTGGCTGGAGGCATTGGCCTAGCCTTTGAGAGAAAAAGGTTTACCCATTCCCCAGGCTTGTCTGGTAAACACATTTTAGTTGCATATTTACTTCATATTTGTATGGTCTCTAGGGCATTTACCAAACACACACCACACAATAATATTAATGATCACTGTGTTATTAGTTTTCCAATGATATCTTAAGACACATATCAGATACAGGTTATGATATTAACAAATTGGGGTGAAGCTGAAACTCTGTATCAGATATCATGAGCCCCTTGCCTTCTTGCATTGGGATGTTGCTAGGGTCACAATAAGATAGTCCTTCCAATAAGGAGCTAAGGAGGTTGCTTCATTTACAGTTCAGTCTTTCATTGGCCTGAGGAATAAATGACCAGAAAAAGTGATCAGGAAGCCAGCCTGCAGAGGATTTGAGATGAGATTTAAAGAAAGGTAGTGACTCCAAATAAGATACTTCCAGATAGATGGGGAAGCACAAGTAAAAAGGTGACACACAACTATGGAGAGTCACAGAAAAATAAAAAATAGGAGATCAAGATTAGAAGACTGGAGAGAGTTGACAGGAGAAGAGATCATAAAAGTGTAGTAGGGTGCAGTAAATTCATAGAGAGTTTTGAAGCAGGAGGGCAATTTTGAATTGGATTCTGAAATGAATAAAAATCCAGTCAAGGTGATAAAGGATAGGGGTGAAAATGTCATACCTCCTCGAGCGCAAGAGTAGTCTGGTCACAGAATTCTGGACCCCTGAAGTTTAGTGATCAGGGAATTAGGAGGACCATAAAAGATGAAATTGTAATAGCTGACATGGGACATGATAAAGACATGATAAATAAGGACTTCTCCAGGGGAAGAGTGAAAGGTAGTTCAGAGTTAAATATGTAGGCAGAGATTGCTGAATTTTGACTACTCAGGGCAGTATACTGTTTTCTTCACTTGAAAGAAAGCGAAAAATAGTCCTGAGAAAGAATACTACATAACTAAGGATACAAAAATATGATGAATGGAGAGCGAAAGTAATAATCCAGGTTAAGTAATGAACCTTCAGTGCATTACTGCATATATAACTTACACATGCACAAGTACACATATTTTGTGTGTTATGATAATATATAGACATTTCAGACCATTTATTTTCAGATTATTGGCTTCTGCAAAGCAGAAATCTAGACAGTTTTTAAAAAATTGAATCAGCCTTTATGTGAGCTCTTTGAAGAGAAAGAGGGATAGAATGTCCAATTTTGTCATTTATTTGAAAGAAAATCCTGGCCGGGGGGCAAGGCTATGTTTCAACAGTCCAGGAGAATTTGTGTGTGTGATTTCTCTTTGGCACACAGTGAGATGAAATATTACCATGAAGTGGAAATCACTAAAGTAAACTAACTATTAGAGGCTTCCTCCTAATAAAGATGAATTTGCAATGATTTTAGTTAACTAAAAGCAAGCATACATTTATATCATTCTAGGAAGAATTCCATGAGTGCAGCTTAACATCAAAATCTGCTTATGATTTCATATAACTTTAATAACGGTCATGGATATATTGACTAAGGACTTCAGGGTTTGGCCCTAGAAGTGTTGTGTTGTTTTTCTTCCCCAGTGGAAAAACGTTTGTTCCCCTAACACAAATAACAGCTCCCTTACAACTTCTAGTATTTATTTCCATTCATAGAACTCAGTGCTTACACTATTTCATACAAAATCTACCTGACCAACCCTTGTGCTTTTTTTGTTCAAACTAGTACCTAGTACTCCATTGGAACCTAATATAGCACCATGAAATCGATAGGATCATGGCTATTCAGGTTCTAAGTTCCAGAGAACACAAGAGGCTGAGAGTATTATGGAAAGGCCTATGGGAACAGCTCTTTGTAGTGGTGATGAGCTAAAGTAGGAGTCAAGTCCTGCTGGAGGACAAGCTTCAACAAATTGGGTTCTTTGATAGAAGAGGAAGTGAAAAAGGAAAACACTGGAAAAATTACCCTGAAAATTAAATGTATATCAGCCAGGTTAAATCAGAAAGAATGACCCAACTCTGGTGTGGAAGCAGAAACATATGCAGGTATCTCAAGTTGGGTGCCCAGCTTTAGTGAATAGCTCTGAAAAATGTTGGGTAAACATTCACTAAACACTGGAATTCTCCACAGTCAAAAGTTTCTAGAGTCTCTATTTCCTTACATTTTAATTTGAGGAACACAGCAGAATTCTCATCTACAGTGGTTGTAAACAGATTAGCCATATCAGAGGCAGGACGTGGGCAGTCATGCCTAGCGATTAGAGCAAGAGTTAAGCATAACAAGATCCAATGGTTGCAAGCTAAAGTTGGGAATATTCAGACTAGAAATAAGGTACAAATGTTTAACAGTGACTATAGTTAACCACTTGAAACAAATCCCAAGGGATATGATTTAAAAACTTCAAATGATGGCGATTCTATGATCTTAAAGTCTATAAGACTGGATGTCTTTCTGAAAGATATGACCTAGCTCAAACAGAAGATATAAACTTAATGCAGAGTTTACTGGATGAAGCTCTTTGCCCTGAATTATGCAGGAATGCAGGCTAGCATTAAAATCTATGAATCTATGGAAATGCAGTCATTAGTTTCTCTTGTATTAGGGAGCTATGCCCGAAGCATCTTCCTTAAAGCTACTTGTTCTTTAATTATTTATTTATTTGTAATTTTTTTCCATGGCTTTTTTTTTTTTTTTTGGAACTTCATTGTACAGAATGGTCATTAAGTATGATGCAAACGCCAATGTTTCCATGGAAACCTCTGTCCACTACAGAATATACTAGAGCAATTTTTGAACCATTTGTCCATTTGATTAATTATGTCTTTGTGCTGAAGGCAGCTTGGCTTGATTGTCTCATCATGTATTAGAGAAGCTACTGCTCTAACAAATGGGGCTATTGTTTTGGGTCTATTCATCTTGGTACATCCCTGAGAGCTGATAGACATTTCAACAAAATGACTGTCCCTTAATGAGCTGCAGCTTGTCAGAATTGTTTAGGGCTTCATGCTAGGCACAGACCACGGTCATGACAGCTTCTGTTATTATGGCAATGAGTAGGTTGTCTATTAAAGAGTCTATATAATACAATGACCCTGGTTTTGATATCACTTAGTATGTAATTATCAACTATACCTAGTATATGATAGATTCATAATAGATTCCAAAGCTTTGAAAAAACTTTTAGAATTTTTTTTAATGAGTTAGCTAGCTGTTCTCAGTCAAAAAGTGAGGAGAGAAATACTTTCCATAACATTTTTAGTTGTTTTTAATTAAAAAAAACCCTAATCTGGTAGTTGTTAGCAGTTTGGGCTTGTTGGTATATCCTGGGAATTATCTATATGCAAGAAAACCAAGGTTTATATCTTTATTTTCAATTTTTTTAAAAAAACTTTAATTCTATTTATTCTTTGGACTAAAAATCTACAAGGAATAGTAACGATTATGAATAGTATGTGGCTTGGGAAAGGAACATTTTATTTTTCTGCCAAAATAAATATATTTTTTAAAAATCATGATTGAATATATTTTGTTCATGCCCTTGCTTCATCAACATTCACCTACTATCAATATTTTCATAATTTTAGGGGATGAGTCTATCAGCTTTAGCTGAATGTGATCTATGTCACACACATACCTGCTTATTTCTGGCAACAGGTTTCATGTATTTTGAATCATAATAAATGAAAAGATATGGATTTTTATGTTACTGTTTATGAATGTTCACAATAGCAGAGAATTTCTCTAGCACAGATGTATGCATCTCAAAAGAAAGATGGCAAACAAGTCAGAGTCAACACCAGAACAACTAAGCGGCCCTCTAACCTAAAGCTAATTATGAAATTCAAGAAAAGCTTTCTACATATCTTAAAATGTAGATTTCAGATTTGCATCCGTAGATGTTCCATTCAGTGAACAAGCATGAACAGCCACTGCATATGACATTTGCTTTAAATATTTTCAGTACAGAATCAGTGATTAAGCTGTGCCCCTAATAATCACAGATGGAAGTCAGCACCCTGTAGCTACCAACAGCCACATTTAATCAGTTAATAACTGTGGATTAAACTTAATTCAGATTAATTTGTATTAGTATAGAATTTGTAACTCAATTGCTTTCATATTAATTTACATGTTGTCTAGACATGACATCATATTGACTCTTTGTTTGGCCCAAATACTAATTATGAATCTTGAATCTAATGGATGCAAACTTTCAGTTTAAAAGCAAAAAAGGATTTCTGTCTACACTGTACCAGAGTAAGCTCAATATTACAGTTTAGAGTTGCAGGCTCGGCATTGTCTGGAAATAGCATTTCTTCATTTTCACTTCGACCTCCTTTAACAAAGCATGTTGTTTCTACATGAAGAATGTGGCTGTTGGAAAGGGAAGTTACTACCATCCATCAAGAATTGTTAGCTTCAAATTCTTCTGAGAAGCCCAGTGACAAAAAGGGTTAAAAAATCCTCACCTAAAAACAACTGACTGTGGTGCAAATTGGACTGAACCACCGTCAAAGTTATCCTATCATGTTTAATTTTATTTGTTCTGTGGGTGCTTTCACGTGAGCCTGAACTCTACTGGAGTAGTTCTCAATTTTCACACTTCCTGCTGCAATATTTGACTAACTTATTTTGAAAATACATTCCTGAGAGATTGCAATGGTGAAAATCACCATTAGCTTCTGTCTATTGTTCAAAAAAGAAAATCTGTTTATTTTCTTTTTGCTGGAGGAGGAAATTAAATTTATTACATATCTTACCGAGTGGTGGAAATAGGAATCATGTTATTTCCTTGGACAAAGAATCTTATTTAATTCTTGTACTCCATTAAAAAAAAATTCACCTGTTACCTTGAGGTTTTCATTTGTTCTTTTAGACTTCGTTTTACAATAAAAAGATTGCTCAAATAGTTTATATTAGCCTGTCATTTATATGTCTATCTTTTTTAGCTATGTCAGTCAAGTCTCTTTAAAAAGTCTTCTGTTTTAATACCTTAAAAGCATATTTATGGTACATTGCTTCTGAAAATAATTCATAATAAAAGAACTACTTGATAGAATCAAGCTGGAGCATTGCTAACTTCCATCTGCTCATTCTCTCATAATGGTGGAGAAAGGAAGTAATTAAATGCTAAATAATGCAATCTACAAAACACAGAACACTGAGTTATTATCTATACACTCTCCAATAAACACTATATGTATCATTTCCAGTTTGCAACATGATAACTCTAGGTTTAGAAGAGGATGGATCAATTTCATGAGCTTTATGAAAGGTTCATATACAAACTGCCTTCTTCAGTATCAGACATTTTTACCTGCTAGATAAATATAGGTTGACAAGTCCATCTGTGGTGTAACCATGACACCTAGTGGCCAGTTACACCAATCTCTAGAGGTTATTCTTCAGGTACATCCTAAGCAATCTTCCAGGATCTCTTTTCTAGAGGAGAACATTTATCATATATCCAAAGGGAAAGGGGAGCGCTTAAGCAGTTGCAGCTTTTTCTGTTATTGTGGTTGTGATAAATTCATATTTCACACAGATCATCCGGTATTTGTATGCAGGGCCGGCAACAGGGGGGGGTACTACAGGTAGAGCTGTACCGGGCCCCAGACTTTAGGGGGGGGCCGATACACAGCAATACCCGTAGTCATCCCCCCTTGTCACCGGGCCTGGAGAGCGGGGAAGGGGCGGGGAGGCGGCGCGGCTCTCCTCCGGATGAGCGCGTGTGTCCCCGGCAGGAGCAGTGAGCCCGGCCGGCGGCAGTGGCGCAGTCCGGGGGAGAAAGTGCGCGCGGGGGAGGGAGGAGCAGCAAGGGCGGCTCGCGCTCCCGCAGGACCCCGCGCTGCCGCCAGCCGCTGTCAGCTGGGGGGGGGGGGGGGCGGCTGGGCTGGGGGGGGGCGGCTGGGCTTCCCCCCAGCCGCTGTCAGCTGGGGGGGGGTGGCTGGGCTGGGGGCCCCCCTGGCCGCTGTCAGCTGGGAGAGGGGGGAGTGCCAGCTGGGCTGGGGGGGACCCCAACGATCAGAGTAGGGGCCTCCCAAATTTCTGTCGCCGGCCCTGTTTGTATGGAACAATATGGGACAACCTCTCCTAGCTTTCTTCACAGTGTATGAAATCTAAGCAGAAATATACTACAACTAACTTTATTGCTAACTCAAATAATACAGTGATTTATGTGTAATATTTCTGGAAATTGCTTCAGTAATGCAACATATGTGGGCATGAAGCCTTCAGTTGTTAGGAAACTCCAACTATCACAGGACATTGCAGCATGTCTATTCAGGAACACATGGTACAATGAGCACCAGGGTTCCAGACCTGTCCTGCACTCTCTATCCCCCAAGCGTATCATAAGAATTTCAAATCACATTCAAGGTCTCAGACCTTACTCCAAGTCACTCCATGTCCTGGACCCGGGACATCTAAAAGACCACCAAAAGCTTCAGGATAAAAGATCATAATCAATAACTTCACTCTTTGGGCCCAACAGAAGTATCTACATTAAGGGTAAAGTTTATCTGTGCAGGAGACAGAACTTCCTTGAGAATATGGAATGAACTCCTCCAGAAACTGAGGGCTATTACAAATCTCACCACCTTGCAAAGCACTTTTTTTTTACCTTGCCTTCTCTAACATAAATACATAGCAACATGTATATTTATATATCTTTAAAAAGCAAACAAAAAACAAGACACTCCACTGCACATGCTAAATCCCTTGAGGTAAGGATAAGAAAACAAACATGTTACAGATGTGTAGTCACGTTCCTTAATGCAGCATGTCAGTGGTATGGCCCTAGTCCTTTAAACTGTTCCATATAAGCAGACCCCTACAGCTACGTGGATTCCACTTAACATTGGAGGTCCCACAAGAATACCCTTGTCTACCCTCAGGCAGCAGCTTGCAGGATGGAATCTGATGAAGTGAGGTAGTCAAAGTAACAGTACTGCAGATCTCACCCATAGCTTGATGTAGCTGCATTACAGCAATCTAAGAAAGAAGAGATAAAGTCCCAGCAAGATCCACATCTGAGAGAAATACAATATTTGTGTCAAGAATAGAAAAAAGAAAAAATATATCATGCTGCAACAGATGCTACCTGTGAATCCAGAAACAACAGAGAGTCCAGAATTGCCTCCAGACTGCTAACTTCTTTGACAGACTTTGGCCAAAGCAAATTGACAGAGCACACTGCAACCTTGGTCACCATCCATGTTTAATGAAAGAGAGGTGTTTATTAAAATTCATATTTAATTCCAAACCTGAAATTCATATAAATATCAAAATTATTTTTTAATTTATGAAGGTCCCATTTAGACCTTTATATGATTGGGATTTACATACATCCACACATAAAAATGGGTGAAGTTAATAATAATGCACCCAATATGGAAGAGAAAATTACAGAACAGTCAAGGAAAACCCTCGAAATGTAAAAAAAAATAAAAAATTACCGAAATAAAACCAAAATGATAGTGGGCAGAAAAAAATAAAAACAGATAGCTCAGATAAATAGAAATGGACATACAGAATTTTTACCATAATTATTATTAGTACTAATTTATCCTCTTTCCTCGTGTTGTTTTTAATGTTTCCTCAAATTGTTCCGTATTACTTGGAAGTTTGATTACATCCAAAAATATTGGGTCAGATCCTCAGCTGAAGTAAATCAGCATAGCTCAATGACCATCAAAGGAGCTATGCTTAGTTTTAGCAGCTGTGGCTCTGGGCCTACATGTTTGCCCATGGAAGTGTGCTTGTTCAAATATGTGTGTACCTCTATGGCAATTACAAAATGACTGACATCAATTATCAGACTAACTTCATCTCTTACCCCTATCGTCTCTTCTAGTGAACTTGCTCTCGGACCTTAACTTGTCACCTCTCTTGCGATGGAATCACACTCATGGCCGTGCCTTGTGCTGCAGTAACCAAATGCTATGACTGATTACCTCAACAGGCATGACTTACTTTCAGCACCTACATTTCAGGTCCCAGTACTTTCCAGACAGCCTTCTTAAAGCAAAGCATTGTTTATTTAGAAAAAAAGTATTGTAGAAAAAACTGACCTTAAGACAATAAACACTGTATACTATTGCTTGTCTCTCCCTAAAGCTTACTACCATTTCTGAGGGGTCTGGGAAAGGATTAAGCAGAAACAGCATGTGCCACTACCCCTTCCTCTCTCTCCCCAGATCTGGATGGGCAATTCTGGAATGAACCATGTGGAGGAGAAAGATGCAGATACCCTGAAATTGTGACACCTGTTACCAGAGTACCATTTGTAATGTCATCAACAGAGATGTTTAAAGGTGAAGAGTAAATAAAAAATGAAAACAGTTAGGTACAGACTTCTGTGCTAAATGTCTCTGCTATCCAGCTGTTGAATAGCATTCAACACAAAAAAAGGTTTACATTTGTTTTTTAAATTTATTTTCCTTCATAGTGAAAACTATTTTATACTTCCTGAATCACCTAAAATAA
This sequence comes from Sternotherus odoratus, assembly GCA_032164245.1. Lineage (NCBI taxonomy): Eukaryota > Metazoa > Chordata > Testudines > Kinosternidae > Sternotherus > Sternotherus odoratus. Next base: position 29,943,148 of record JAVMKO010000007.1, on the reverse strand, counting down.
CCCTAAAATGCACTACTCCATGCATTGCATTGAGTCTTTTAAAAAGATATGATGTCACATTTTGAAGTCTCATTGCATTCCAGGCTAATCTGTGTTGCCACACACTGAGGCATTTTGGGATACTTACAATAAACCAAGAAGTACCACAAGGATTTTATAAGAGGAGAAGTATATATTTTATGTTATCTATTTTTTTCAAAAACATTACTTCTCACTATTCCTTTTTTCATATTCCTCAAATTTGTTTTTACTCTGCCTACCCTTAGCTCTATTTTCATATAATTTCTTCATTGATTCTTTTTGTCCCTTTTTCATGATTTTCTTAAACAAAATTCTGAAACAAGTGTGTTTAAATCAAACTTTGGAACCCATGATATTTAAATGGTTTGCAAAATTAAGTCAAATGAGTGTGCCCATCCCGATTTACAATGAACACAAGCAAAAATGAACAGCCCAGTGCTAGTGCTTCATGTGTGGTAATAAAAAGAAAATATTGCAGTTTTCAAATTTCTGATTATCTATCTATCTAGAGGAGCATTATGTATCTACATGCATATATGTACAAGCATGTATATTTTCTCTTGCTTTCACTGTGGAGGCTGGCTTGTAACCTTAGTTGTAATTATACCCTGCTTGTCAAATTCCTCATCACTTTCTACTCTGGTATTGTATAAAGGTGCTGCTCAAAGGTGCACCTGTATTTGTGTGACTGATTTCCTCCAGTCTAATTTCCCACTTGCAAATTCAATGACCACCCTAACCAAAGACATCCTGTAGGAATTACACCTGATAGTAGATTAGTGCTCTGGCGGGTTTTCATGTAAACCTACAATGAATAAAAAGATACAGAATGAATGGAGCATTCCCTTACTGTAGACAGCAGTGTCTATGTTTGGAATTTATTTCTACTGGCAAATTTAACAACAGGGGAAAAGACTATAAATGCCCTTCAGCAGAAATGGATAGGAGGAAGTGGGAGAGAGCTCTTGCTGTAAGATATCTAAGTACATTATCTCTTTCCCATAGCTGTCAATGTCAACTTTGAACACTAATGTATTACCTTGGCTGAAAGATAATCTAACCTCTATCCTTAAATCTTTGTGCTTATGCAGTGCATGTCTTCCTAGTGCAGTCCCAATATACCAGCCCAACTGTATTTTACATCATTTAATAAAGCACATTAATTTAATCATATCTTCCTATGACAGAAATGTTAAGCATCAAATCAAGTGTCATTTGCTTTTCTTTACATTAAGATTTCATTTTTCCATTTGATTTACTGTAACAGCATTTTTAAGGGAAGCCACCCATCTTCTATTTTTAAAATAGTTTACTTATTACTAGGACACTCTGGTGTTGAGTATTAATAGAACCTCAAAAAGACATTTGCAGAGAAATTGCTCATATTGACAACATGGAATTTCAAAAGCACAACTATCATCAACCAATGGATTAACTCACATTGAGAGTGATTTTTTCAGAGCCATTAATCTATACGTCAGTCTAGAAGCCCTTCCTAGAACTGTATGTTTCACAGGTAAGGGATCATCATATTTATATTATAATCAGAGCTGGGTGCCTATGGCTAAAGTTGCCTAACACTTTTCCATTATAACATCCCTTTTCAGTTGCTTATTTCTTTTGTCAAACTTCAACCATTTGGGCTGAAATTTTCCATGTCAACTGTCTGCCTAAGGCTGATATGTTAACATTTCAGCCAGAATGGTTCAGTCATTTCTCAAAATGAGATTAGGAAAATATACCTTGTTTTAACCATGTTAAAACAAACTTACAACTATTTAGTTGTGTGGCTATCATGTCTCCTTGATTTGGGGCAGGGACTTAAATTTGGCAGGAGGTCATTCTAGGTGCAGGGTATCAGGGATTTACCTTTTGCTGTCACCATGAAAATGTACCACAATTTAGCCAAATAAGTAGCCTCTCAGAAAATCAGTTTAACAAGTTTCTACTGAGCATATGCTCAGTCTTCCCCCTATGAAGGCAGTGTCTAAATATCACAGTCTAGCCCTGATTATGGAGGAATATTAGCCCTTTCAAGGTTATGATGTGTAGTCCCAGAGGCGTGCATTGCAAATAACAAAGGTGTGCATTACTGTAGTCCAGTCCACATCTGAGAGAAACCATTTCACCGTGTTCCTCAACTGGGAATGGAAAAAGGGCAGTCTTGGCTACAACCATCACTTTCGTGCCTCGTAAGTGATGAGAATCTAATACTACCACAAACTGTACACCCATGAAGACAAATATGTATACTGTCCTTACATATACAACCTGAGATTTAAACTCTGTAAGTGACAGTGAGAGGGACCTAGACAATTTTATCTCTGAAAGAAGAGTTCTGAGTAACTTGAAAGCTTATACCTTTCACCAACAGAAGCTGGTTCAATAAAATATATTATCTCACCTACCTTGCCTCTCCAAGGAAAAGGATATATAAATAAAGGGATAAATATAAAGGAGGCAATCATTTATTATACACAATATATGTACTTGTGTAGTCACATCAAATCCTTCTCCGTAATAGAAGGGAAATTAATAAATTAGAAGGGCAGCCAAAACAATAGATGGTTTAGAAGGCACATTGTAAAAGAGGTGATAATAATAGAGGTGCATCAATTGAGTATGGTGAGGGAATAGCCTCTGCTCCAGCTGTTTGAGCTAGAAGGTATTGGCATGCTATTTTATAAATCAAGTGGGGCCTGGGGAGATTATCAGATGTCCCTGTTGTTTTCAGTCTAATGTCACATTAAGATCTCTTTTGAACAAAAGTTCTTAAAGCTTTGCTCAGCCATCAATTCTCCCAGGCAAAAGATATTCTTGTTGCAATGTCAGTTTAGTAAGCAAGTCCATTTGGGTTTTTTAATTTACAAATCCCAGTTCTTGTGCCAATTGCACACTAATCTTTGAAGAATCAGGTACTGTTACCAATAAATATTGTCTTCACAGAACTCCTATTAATAATACTAGTAAGCAGGCTGCTGAATTTCAAGCAGTCAGAGACTCAGATGGCTGTACATCTCTACAATCCCAGAATTGTCTGTAGGGATTTCTGGCTATATAAAACTGGTCTTAAAACTTCTGGATGATAAGTACAGTGTGATATTCATATATCTTACTAGAGATAAATAATAAAAAATAAAGGAATTTATTTTTCAAGTTAATTAAATGTGGGGTTATACAAGAAATAACAGCACATCATTGTCATTATTGTGAAAAAAGAAACACTCATATTCACATGAGATATTACGACAAAAATCTGAGCCACAAGGGCATTCAGCAACAATTTACCAAGGAAGTCACTAAGACTCCATCACCAGAGGTGTTCAAGTGCACATTAGATGTTACAGGATGCAGAAATATGCTAGAAAAAATTCTACCCTTTGGTGGAGGCCTGGACTAGGTGACCCACAAGGTCCCTCAAACCTTAGGCTCTGTGAACTGCACAAGTGCATTAATAATTGGTGACACTCACAGTATCTGTTCCTGCCATGGCGCATACATTATTAGATAAAGCCTGTCGCACACAATACATCATCTCCAAATTTTTCGAGTTGCTGCTGCTGCCATCTAAATAAAGTTCCCTAAAACAAAATGCAAAAGGCATGGAGTTATTTGACAGATTAGACATACACTTCGAGCCTCTCTGCAAGTGCCAGTGCCTTTGTCATGTTTGCTCCTTTATGATGAAAGTGTCCCCAGGACTGCATTCCTGCTTGAGAAAGGCTGGCTTTAAACAAACTCAGGAAAGAAAACTATCTTGGATTTAAGCACCAGAGCAAATATTCTACACTTACTTGATTTGCACTGTGCAGTTTAAGACCTTGTTGGTCCAATACTCAGATTTTGTTTTGTTCCAACTTTGCAGCAGAGCTGAAATAAATGGAAGTTTGTGGGAATATTTCATTATATCCTGCATGCATGAAAACTCCTCAAATGCAGTAGTATTTCGCAAAATTTCATTGCATTTTTTATGTTTGCAGTGTATTCTATATTGACATTAAATAACGCTATCTGGGGCCTAGAGCTATCAAAATTCTAGCACGCTGATGCCCAAACCCCAGCCCCCACTATCAGCTCCATCTTGTAGATCATACTCCCTTCACAAGTAGGCCATCTCTCCAGATAAACTTTATCTCCTCTCCCAGATCACAGAAGAAGACCTGGTATTAGTGAATAAATTTGGGGTGTTTTAAGAGTCATACTGGAATGAAAACTCTAACCCATCCTTAACTATGTTGTCATTATCACTCCTCCATGATAAAAAGTGACTTAATATAGACAGACTTTGTAATTCTCTCTAGAGTTTAAGATCCCAGACCGATTAAGCAACACAGCCTAGGCTACCTAATGTCAACAAATAGGGTCTCCCTACATCCTGATGGGGACTATCCAATGTGGAAAGGATAACTAATTATACTACCACTTTCAATGGAAAGCTTTCTCCATGTTTCCTATTTATAATCTCATATTGATGGCATAGATTAACCTGATGAACCTGCTTAATAAAATGCCTTATCTCAAACAATTACAGCAGCAAAAGAATTAACTAAAATACTCTGGTAATTCATTTCCTCTGATCATGCTGACATCCATATATTTCCACATTTTAAAAAAGCATTTCACTTCTTCCAAGGAAAAGTAATAAATGTGTTAAATATTCATAGCCATTGGTAATTTCTCTGCTGCCTCTGGTATGCCAACCATTAGTAAATACAGTACTACTAAAATGGAGGAAATTATAATAAGCAAGATGTGAATTTGAAATGTAAATTAGTTTATTTGATTGCATAATCTACCCTCAAAACACATCAAACCTGCAAAGTGTCTGACAAGTGGGTTTGCAAAGTGAGATTAACTCTGTATCAGTGACACGTAATTTTGACAAAGTAAGCAATTAAGTTTCCTGTACTTAGAGGAAAGGAAGCTGTTCTAGAAATAATGGTAGGAATCATTTTAATTGCCATCCATAAATTTCCTTTTTTTAAAACCTGTGCAGTTGATGGAAGATAAGAAACCATCAGTTACTAACATATGTTCTTGAATTTCCCAGGCAGTTGCTTCTGGATAGTGATTTTTCAGATTAGGAAACTTCAGTTTCAGTTGGCAAAGCCCCACTAACTGGTAAGCATTTCTACTTTTAAACTTTCAAGTTTACAGTTCCCTCTGCATCGTTTACACAGTAATAACATGGTGGGCTGCACATATCCAATCCCTAATTCATTCATGTCATGAGCATCCTGAGCTTTCCAACTGTAGCTAGGCTCAGTTCTTTTTAGAGAGGATAATATGGAACTAGACATGCCTGAACAGGACTAAATCACAAAGGTATTGTGTTGGAGACTGCAAATTTGTAGATGACAATTTATACACAGAGGTGCCTTAAGATAAGCAACTGGTACATGTCCCTATGTTATTAAGAAAAAAATAAAAGAACTGTGGCAAGTAGAAGTTAGGGAAAGGGTTTCTTATGGCTAAAACTGAGCTCCATGAAATACATTATGATCACAGTCAAGGCAGCAGCATCTGAAGCTCAGCATCTGTGAAAATCAGGCCACTTATTTAGGTGTAAGCCCTGTGGCCTTACAGAGTAGAGAGCTTTGACTATGGTTATGCACCACTATTGGGAAGGAAACCTCCATATTCCACTTACAGCATTACCTTGTGGTATCTTTCTATCCATCTAAATATGACATTTGTAATGTACCCAGAACTGAAGTATCAAATCAACTTAGCCCTATATAGGTGTACTTGTGCCTATATTCCTCTCTATTCTTTGTTCACTATTATATTATTAATTATTTGTTCTCATCTTCTGCATCATGTGGTCCCATCTCTCTCCTCCTCTTTCTTGTGATAAAATACTTCACAAAGCATTAGCAATATTGAAAGTATATATTGGACAAGACATTCACTATCCTTTCACTTAACAACTGTTAATGTTCGTTAAAGGTTTTTTTTTCCTTCCATGAGCCATCTTGAACTTGCCATTCAAAAGACCAGATCTCTTTTCCCCACTCTTCAACACCCATTGGCTGCCAACACATCTGTATAATTACTGTATAGCCTTCCAGGTGGAAGCTACCCTCAAGGTAAAAATTATAGGTAGGAAATAACAGAACAGAAAAGGAAGAAAACAAAACCGTAAAAAAAAAAAAAAAAGATTTCATTTTCTTTGTCCACAGCATCAGATAAGCATTATATGGTCAGCTATCCCAACCCTTCAGAATTCTTTCTAAGACTTCATATCTGAAGGCATGAAGGATTCAACTTTTAATATGTGGAGAAGCTATAAGGAAATCTATTATTCGGAGAGCTAGAATCAGAGTGTGCCAGTATTTCATTTCAGGTGACTAAACTTAAGCAACTCATTGTTTGAAAATGAACCTAAAACTGAAGTAAAAATTCAGCACAAAAATGGTGAGCAGGCCATGCTGAGAAGAGACACACTCTGACAATATGGTGGACATTCTGTAGGAGAATGAGAGAGAAACGTCTTCTTACCCCTCTCAAATGATTTTTTTTCAGTAGGTTCAATAAACCACAGGGATCTACTAATCTTTTTTTTGAGAATCAATCATTTAGGAAATAAATGGAAAACTATTACTATTAACTTAAAAACAATAAAGAAATCCCAAAGCAAGATTTTATTAATGATTGTTTGTATTTTGGTAGTGCCTGGACTTCTCAGTCCAACTGAGGCCTAGTTGTGCTAGAAACTCTACAGATATTCAGCAAAGAGATAATCTCTTCCCCCAAAGAACTATACAGGTTTTTAAATTGCATTCAAAGTTGTTGGAAGTGCAGACATTGGAAGTTTTGGAGGCAGCCTGGAAAGCTAGGTGAATATACATTTTCAACACTAAATATACTTGTGTTCAGACAGTAGTGTTCCTTATAAACCTTTGGGCTTCCAATCTATGAACAATGTAACTTCGGAGAGGAGTTTCACAAGCATGAATAGAGAAAATCAGCTCTCAACAATTTTCACGTTCTGCACAGTCTTCCAATGTTTTGCTCTTAGTATTTATCAAATATATTCAAATACCAAATATAGTCACAAACTCTGAGCTTGATTTGTGAATTGTCACAAAGCAAAAATGAGTTTATAATCTGTTATCAGTGTTTGACAAATGCTGTTTGATCTGTTCAAACAAAAACAACAATCAGGTAAACATTTAGGGGCATAAAATAGACATAAGCCTATTTTGAGGCACATTTGAAAATTAAGTTTCCCATGTAAAATAGAGAAGTTATTTCATAGTCACATAAGGAAATAATATTTACAACTATTTTATAAATGTTAAAGCTATATAACAAAAATCCCAGGAAATTTAACATTAAAACTACTAGAACATAAAAATGGTTCTACTGGTCAGACCAATGGTTTATCCAGCCCTGTACCCCATCTTCCAATAATGGCCAATGTCAGGTGCTTCAGAGGGAATAAACAGAACAGGCAATCATTCAGTGATCCATCCCCTGTCATCCACTCCCATGTCAAGGACTCCCAGAGCATGGGGTTGCATTGCTATTAGCCACGATGAACTGATCCACCATGAATTTATCTAATTCTTTTTTTAATCCCATTATAATTTTGGCCTTCACAATGTACCCTGATAATGAGTTCCACAGGCTGACTCTGTGTTGTGTGCAGAAGTACTTCCTTCTGTTTGTTCAAAACCTGCTGCCTATTAATTTCATTGGATGACTTCTTGTTCTTGTGTTATGATGAGTAAATAATGTTTTCTTATTCACTTTCTCCACAGCATTCTTGATTTTATAGTCCTCTATCATATCCCTCCTTAGTCATTTCTTTTCCAAGCTGAAAAGTCCCAGTCTTATACAGAAGCTGTTCCATACCCCTAATAATTTTTGTTGCCCTTTTCTGAAACTTTTTCAATTCCAATACATCTTTTTTGAGATTGGCAGACCACCTCAGCATACAGAATTCAAGATGTGAGTGTACCATGGATTTGTATTGCAGCAATATATTATTTTATGTTATATAATGTATCCCTTTCTTAATGATTCTGAATATTCTATTTGCTATTTTGCATGCTGCTGCATATTGAACAGAAGTTTTCAGACATCTCTCCACAATGACTCCAAGATCTGTTTCGTGAGTGGTAACAGCTAATGTATACGTCATCATTTTGTATGTATAGTTGGGTTATGTTTTCCAATGGACATTAATTTGCATTTATCAACATTGAATTTCATCTACCATTTTTATGCCCAGTCCCCCAGTTTTGTGAGATCACTTTGTAACTCTTTGCAGTCTGCTTTGGATTTAAGTTGCTTCAGTACTTTTGCATCATCTGCAGATTTGGCCACCTCCCTGTTTGTCCCTTTTTCCAGATCGTCTGAGAGTACTACTTAGCCCTAAGCAACTGAACCCTACACTACTTAACTCCTAAATTCAAGCACTGACATAAAGGTAAATTGGCAAGGGTTAAAGGGTTATCCTACCAGCCTTAAATTTGAATGTCGTGCAAGTAAGGATTTTAGTTTATGGTGCAAGTTTGATAATATATTCCAGATACTGGGCTAAATCCTCCAGTTCTTACTCATTCATAATTACCATTGTCCTTATACAGTAACAACTACGTTGGGGTCTTTAGCATTTAGCACATAATATGGTTTATTCATCATTTGATTGTATTTGCTTAAAAAGAAGAAAAAAACCTTTATTAGAGGATCCTAAAATGTGTACAATTTTACTTGACAGCTTGAGAGTTATTCCAGCCAATTGGGTGCATACATACTTAGAAATATTTTTAAGCATGTATTATTTTATTTATCCCCAAATATCTGCCCAAGCATCAGCTATGTGTAAATACAGTTACCTTTTTGTATTTATTTTTCATTCCACATAGTTAAATATATATTCAAACATTTTTTATAAATCAGGTAGAAATGTTTACGTCCAGGCAGAAACTTTTGTGCCAGGTTTCAGCCTGCAGCTGATTTTTGTGGCAGATTTACAGACTCCTAGAAACCAGGATTTCTAATAGAAATGCTGACACAGCCTTAACTCCTTTATAGTGGTATGAACTCACCGCTATAATAATTAAGCAATTAGGCATGACAGAGAGTGTGAGTTTCCTGAGATAATCACACCCCTGGGGTATTACAAGTCATGATCCAGAGATAAGTGTTTTTAATCCCCCAAGGGTGTGATTATCTTATGATAACCACACCCTCTAGAGGAGACTTCTATATCATATAAAAATCTTTAGTGTAAAGTAAAAAATTCTTGTGCTGCAGTAGGCAGAAGAGCTCTAGCTGTGGAGAGTGGTATGAGGCTGTCACAAATTAATTAAGAATTGCAGAATATACAACAGCCTCATAAAATCAGCTATCAGTCCAATCAATTTGTGTCGGGAGTCGAGGAATAAATACTCTGAATTATTAAGCAACTTTCTTCAGCTTCCAGTGCAGCAAATGGTATTTTGGAACTTCTGAGGAGATCCTCAAGATTCCCATTAAAACAACAACCTCCTTTTTTAGGCTGCTTTTCCTCCAGGTTATAAGAAGAGTGGCCTTCTCTGATGCTAATTCCAGTTCTTCTCTGAAATCTGCCCATTGCAGAAGAAAGTAAAATAACTATCACCTCTTCCAGAGGCCTAGCAGATGCTCAGGAACTCTATTGGACTGAGGAGGGAAAGAACTATATTAATTCACTCAGGCCCAGCCTTAAGCACAAGTCAGAAAGGCAACTGTTTGTGATCCTATGTTTGTAGGGACCCTGTAACAGCCTCATCAACCTATGATACCACCTCCCCACATGGACACTAAAGGAGCACAGAATTCTGGATTCCCTAACATGGTAAAGAGACTAGAGGGAAAACTTATGGAAGCCCTGTTGTTCCCTTGAATGGGGCACACCCATACCTGGAATCCCACACAGCAGCAAATGACACTGAGGCCTGGCTGGTCAAACCCAATAGTTTTATAAACCACATGTTACAACCACTGACCTCACCTAATGAGTCATGGAGCGGGTTATTCAGAGAATTACAGTCTGCAGCAAGGCTCTTTGGCATAATCCTGAACCTGCTTTTATTGTGTAGATCTATATAACCTATAGATCACAATGTGTGATACAGTAAGTAAAAACCACACAGGGTACACATAAGCAGACAACTCTGATTTCCAAGGAAACGGCTGTTTGGATATAACCAATTGTCTAGCACCATGTAATACGCAACTCTGTGTTACTTACCATTGCAATTTGAGAATATTTAGTTCCCAGCTGCTTTTGTTTTAGAACCAACAAAGGCACATTTCATTTGCATTATTTAACATTAAGGCGACATGGTCTCAAGGAACGAACCTGAGTTAATTAAAAAGTTTTAGGTATCATCCTGGCTTGAGAAAGTTTCATTGTTCTGTTACTGTAATGTGATACAAAACCGAAGTCTTATGCTGGTGAGATTATTACACTTGAAGCCACTTCAGAGATTGCTATCTTGTTGCGTACACATTCAGAACTTCACAAATGGTGTATCCCACTCAGAGCTGTAACTATAACATTAAGGCTCATACTTGCACTCTCCTGAGTTGCATTTGAAATAGCAATCCATAGAAAAATATAGATTTGCACATAAGTAGTTTTTTACGTACAGTAAAACCTCCATTTAACGGACTAATTCGGGCGAGGGGGTGTCCGTTAAATCAAAAAGTCCGTTATTTAATAATAATAATAAAAAAGAGCTGTCAGAGCAGCAGCCTGCCCGCCACAGGGTCGGGGCGGCAGCCGGGAGCCAGCAGCCAGCCCGCCCGCTGCCTGGACCCGGGCGGCAGCCAGGAGCTGACAGCCAGCCCGCCTGCTGCCATGACCCGGGCGGCAGCCGGGAGCCGGCAGCCAGCCCGCCAGAAATGGATCAGGAATGCATCAGACTTGCTCAGAAATTTTGTCCGTTGCATCCAAAGTCCGTTAAATCGAGGTCCGTTAAATCGAGGGTTTACTGTATTGACATATGGACACAGTAGCAAAATGAGGACAATGGAATTAAGTGACAGGCTGCAACTTTTATTAAACTTTTAGCACAAAGGTGGGGCGCTTCCCAGCCTTCACCACACTGTCTTTAATCAGGCATTTGATTTGTTCCAGTGCAGGAGTTACAGGGCTTCTTACCATATAACCTGTAACTGGCACCAGGATTACAGGGCTCCTTTCCATATAATCCATAATGCAGGGTAAGGTATCCTCATCCTACCCTGCAGCTCTCTGAAACCGAGCATTCTCCCCTCCCCCTCTGAGGGGGACAAAGGGTACGTGGGGTGGGAACCTTGGCCCGCTAGTGCCACAAGTATGACTTCAGCCCACAAAGGCCACAAGGTCTTACCTTATGATATGAGCAAAGTGCATTGCCAAATCCCAGGTCTCTTACCTCTGGTAACCATTTATTTTATTCTCTTAACCACACTGGAAACCAGCCACAGTGTGATAAGTAAGCAACACCACCCAGAAGCTCAGTTGGATACCATGCATGTTCCTACTAACCCCCCCTGTGGCTTGAGAGTGCTGGGACAAAGGCAAAAAACTCCCAAAACCTCCATCAATTTGGCCATTCAGAATAAAAATTCCTTCCTGACCTCCAAAACAATAAGCCAGACCCACAGCGTCTGTCACGCTGGGTTCCCATTCCTAGTTCAGGTGGGTAGGGTGAGTTCCTGGAATGGAGTCAAAAGTAGCACCACATGGCCCCTGAGCTGAGATAAATCCTGGGAGCTGGGGAATGCTAGCCAGACAGTCCTCTCCCACAGCTGGCCACTGATGCCATGGGAGATTACCATGGGAGGAACTACCTATTATCCTTGCTCCCTTACTTGCTACTAGAACTGTCCCCCTTTCAGCACCAACCCCATATGTTTTTCCCAGTGATTGATGCGGCTGGGTGGCATTTCTATACATTGCATAAACATTAACTAATTCATGCTCAAAAGCTCTCGGAGGCAGCAAAAGCAGTGTTGTTATTCCCATTTAACAGTTTGGGAAACTGAGAAGCAAAGGGTATTGCCCAGAGATAGTTAGTTGCAGCACTTAGATTAGAACGCTGGCAGTTCTGACTCCTAGTTGAACGCTTATGCTGCATTGAGTGGGATCCACTTTAACAAAGGGGTTTGAAATTTCCAAATAGAAACATACTGAAAGCATCTGAGAATTTTGCAGTTATCATACAACCCCCGACATCCCCCGCTTGGGGAAGCGTAGGAATAGGGAATTTGAATGACTTTTCCTTGATCCCCATCCTTATTCCCAGTAGATGACCTCAGGAGACCATCTAGTCTGACCTCCTGCTCAAAGCAGGATCAATCCCCAATTAAATCATCCAACAGATTTTTGCCCCTTATCCCTAAATGGGTCCCTCAAGGATCGAGCTCACAACCCTGGATTTAGCAGGTCAATGCTCAAACCACTGAAATATCCTTCCCCCCCCCCCCCCCCCAGTGGTGAGCAAGTTTGGTAATAACCTCCAGTTTCGTTAGCACCTATCTAGTTGAATGGCAGTGCCAGTAACCAAAACTGCCGGAATTGTGAGGTCAACATAGTGGTAAAGAAAAGGATAAGCACACAGAGATTTGTTTCATCTTTCACTTAGAAGAGCGCAAGGAACACCTGAGATTAAGGGGAGCTCACAAATTGATTACACACACACACACACACACACACACCCCTGACCATGCTCATCTCAATCCAGATCCTGCATTCCTTCACATCTCATGGTATCTGCTGTTCTTGGACTCACACAGATGTTTCCTTCCTCCTACTCGAAGCAGTGCTGTTTCCATGCAGGTGCCTATCCTCTTCCTTATTAGATGTCTTCCCTATGATGATGTCTGCAGAGGGATTGGCTGGCTGAATCCTGGGCCTTAGAGAGCAATCAAAAAGGGCAACTGTCCACCCTAGTTGCCAGAATCATGGAGGATTCTCTCCCTATTCAGCACAGAGCCACTCCCTGGGATATAAGTGGGGTGAGAATGGGCAGTATCCTACACTAAGACCCAGATATAGTCAGCAGTCTGTATTTGTCCTTCTTCATAAAGACCCACGGTGGTGTGTGCCTGTAACCTCAGCTGCTTGAGAGGCTGAGGCCGGTGGCTCGCTCAGGGGTTCTGGGCTGCTGCGCACTATGCCTCGGGTGTCCAATGCTATTGACAGCCTGGCCAGCAGGTAGCTGGAGGACTGACTAGAACAACATGTATGACATGTTGTGATCGGTGCTCTCTCTGTGAGGGCTGATGGACCGATTAGTGAAGGTGATCATAAAGACCCAATGGGGTAAGAGGCCAATAGCTGTCCCCCAGGGCCCTGGACTCCTCCCAAAGAAAGCCAATAACAAGTGGGTACAATAAGAGATGCCCAGTGTGTGGCTAAAGGAAGGATATACAGGGGACACACTGTGAAAGGTAGGATGAAATCTAAATGTAGAACTCTGGTGTTCTCAAGTCCCTTCGGGGGGGAAGGGGGAGAGAGAGAAAACAGCTCCAATCTTTATCTAGTGAAATTTTGTTGCTGCAATTTGGCAGACATTTTGGAAAGTCAAAAATAGGGTTTAAAAAAACCCACCTTATTGGATACCTATTTTGTTTGGCATTATAGCTAAGTAAGCTATCCCATTATTGTATGATATCTGAAAACAATAGTAAGGACCTATTGTGGGAGGTAGAAATGGAATGAATGGCATGCAGTGAAAAGCAAAACAGTTTTCTTGATTATCAAATTGTTTTATTCTGACCGTCAACTGAAGATGACTTTACATATCAACAATTTTGTTTCATAGAGCTCATAAAAATAGTCATAATTTAGTATAAGGGATCCTTTGCTTAAACTGCAGGGTATCATTTGCGAGACCAGAAAAAAAACACAACACCCCATCTTTGAAGGTCTGCAGTGTATCTTTTGAATATGATCAGTCACCATCACAGTCAGTCAGAACCAAGAGATTGAATACACTTGCCTTAATTTGGAAGTTTCCAAAAAGGGACCTTTTTATATTTAATGAACAGAGGCACACAGAGGGACTTAGTCAGTATTTGCATCTTTTTGAGGAAGAAACTGTCACAGAAGTTCATGTTCTGATCAAAACCTAACCTTATCCAGAGTCTCTTTTTCTACATTGTACTAATTCACTAGTTATGCATGCCTTGGAAGTAGAACTCTCCCAAAATATATACATTCTGCAATTAAGAAAAATCAATCTGTCAGCATAGTCTGTAACTTACTCTCTTTTCCAGAATACTGGTGCATTTTCTAAACAAAAGGATAGTGTCTTTTTTTACATGACAACATATAAAGGAAAGAGGTTAAAAAAAATATTCTTAGTAAATTGCCTGCAAAGCTATAAGGGCTTTTCTGTAGCTACTAAATGATGTTTTAAATCCGCAGAGAAACAATTCAGCATTTTTAGTGCCTTTGTGAAAAGGTTGCCATAAATACAATTTTCTAACAGATCATTTAATACATCCACTCATAGTTCAAACATGCTAACCGCTGCCTTCCAGAGCTGTCTAAACAGGTATAAGTCTTGTTTACTGACACTTCACTAAAAAATTAGGAATCATGCATGGAAGCACTATAAAGTACTCCAACCTGAGTGGTCTCCTTTTGATGAAAATGAAATTTACATGTCATCTCATCAGATCCCATATGTTGCTCACTTAAAACTTTGTCTGTGTACGTGTGGTGCTGGAGGAATAACAATTTCACTTTCTCACACAGTATTAGTTACACTGCAGAATTCAAGAGCTTGGAATGAAATCTTCATTTTTCATGAGCTACAGGTGCCTTAGTCCACAAAGTAAGTGCTCATTGCTGGGACAATAATTTAAGTCTGATGTAAACTTTAAATCAGATTACGTTAGTGGCCTCAGTTTAAGTCCCTGAGCAAGTAAAGTTGGTCATCACAGTAGAACTAGAATTACTTTAACTCTCTTGAGTTAGTCAAGTCATGGGATTCCCCTTCTGCAAGGAAACACTACTTTCACCCATTGCCTCCTACCAAGGCTCCAGAATGCTAATGAGGGGCTGTAATCATGTGCACAGCTCCTGCTTCTCCGTGAGGTGTGGTCTGGGTCCCCACCATACACTGTTCAGTATCTATCATGAGTTTCTGCTCCCTGGCACCTTCTCTGCCTGGACCACAGCTAGCTCTAGCACTTTTTTTCTGCACTCTGCCTCCACCATGGACTGTGCTGACTCCTGCTTCAGTTTTGTTACCTGTTCAATAATCTTCTTTGGGGAGGTGTGAATGTCCTCCAGCACTTGTTGACAAACTTTGAGCTGGTCCTATAAGCTCTGAAGATAATCAAGGGATTCCTCTGAGCCCCTCTGGGCTGTCTCAGTTTGAATCTCCAGCTCTCTCCACTCCTTTTATACTTGACTGTTGATTTTCCCCATCCTAAACTGTTACTCTGAGTTCATGTCACCTTTACTCTCCACTAGTTTCTACAGTCTCTTCCCAAGATCACCAGTCATGGAAGTTCCTTTATCAGCTTCTCTGGTACAGCTCAACCTCTGTTGTAGGTAGACCCACAACTTACAATGCACACATGATACACATACAGGGAGGTGATGGCCCATCTTTTTTTGCCAAAAATCATTTCCCCTAGACAATGGAGTGCCTGAAACCTGAATCCACAAGGCCTTCCACTGACAGGCCTCCCAGCATCAGCACATACGACTGAGTCCCAGTCAGAGAGACCCAGGCCACAGATATAACAACTCAGGTAACTGCACTCCATTATTGTGTATTTTCACCTAATATGTCCAGGCTTACAGCATCTGAAGTATACCAATGGACTATCCTGGCCCCATGGAAATTAATGGAAAAACACTCACTAACTTCAGTGGGGTCAGAATTTCCTCTCTCACACACTCCCTCTTTCTCTCCATTTTCCTCTCCTTCTCTTCACATCACATCATATCCACATCAGTAGTTGGGTTCCAACCCATCACTCCGCATTAAGCTATGTCATATCAAGTTCCTCCATCATATCACACTGCTAAAAATAGCAAAATCAATGCCTTTCTAAACCAAATCCATCCAGGAAACACCCCCACAACCAAATACAATAAAGAATAATATCTATATTTATGTTTTTTCCAATATCCAATGGATGGGGGATGCGCAGGAAATGAAAGAAAAGGCAACATGCATTAGGTATGTCCTAGCAGGGGACATTTTAAACTAGCTTACTTAGAAGTTTCAAATTACCTTTACAGATCTCGGTTGGGCTGACATAATTATTAGCTATAAAATTGTGACATTGTAATGGAAGCTCAGAACCGCCAGAATCAATACTGGCTGGCATAATATCCCAAGGGAAAACAATGAAAAATGTACTTGTTAGCCCTCTATCAAGTCAGGTCACTGCTAAGGCATCTGTGAGTAGTACAGACTGAACAGAAATTTTGTGCATCTAAATACACCCTGTGACTTTGCTTTTTTTAGTCAAAAGGTAATTGTAGAAGAGAAAAAGATGTGTGAAAAACACTCTGTGACTTGAGCATTACTTTTAAGGCTTCTTCATGAACTTTCTGGAGGCCTAGTTAAATCTGGAGTTTTTAGAACCACTGTGGAGTTACTGAGCCAGCAAATGCTCCGATGATCAATTGGGGTCCAGGTAAAATGTTGCCATTCCATGCTGGGCTGCATTTTAGCCCAGTTAATTATCTTTTACTGACAGTTCCCTCATTCCATCAGGGAGTTGACACCCAGGAAGGATCACCAGTGATTCCTGACCTGACGGACCCTAATGGGGGGAAAGTCTGCTCCAGGAGTGGGGTGGGCATGTATGATGGTTCCAATGAAAATGCAGGTGTGATTCAGTCTGAGACAGTAGCAATGAAAAAATGAAAGGTGCATATGGGTCTTACACCCATCTCTGACAGGTGTCCATGAGACTGGAGAAAGGGGTGAGTTAGCAGCAGGAAAAAACACAGCAGAGATTGTTGGAGAGGAGGGGGGACTTGCCATACACTCAGGACCACTGTAGAAACATTCCTAGGTGGGACTGACGCCAGAGAGCAAAGAAGTTGGCACTGTGGACTCCATTCAAACCAGCTGCCCATCTTCTCTTCTTTGTGTGTGGGCTACCCAAGATGTGTGTTTTCTGCCCTCGTGGAAGCATAAAGGCAGCATGGCGGCACCAAAATATCTACCCCCCCCCCCATGCCTCATAGAAAGAGCGCAGGAAGACCTAGGGCGGCTAAAACAGGAGAGCAAAAGAAATGGGACTGCAGGAAGGAAGGAATAAGAAGCCTAGGTAGGGAGATGGAAAGCGAGCATGAGAATAGAGCAGTAGGGATGTAACTTGGAAAGAGGAGAGAGAAAAGGAGAGGAGCAGATTGGGAGAGAGGAATGGAAGGAAAATGAGAAGTGTAAAGGAAATTGAAAGAGGGAGAGGAACTGGTTTAATACATAGGAGAACTGGGTAGGAGTCTTTATATATTAGCTGGAGACAAGATTTTAAAAAGTTAACATTTATAAAGCAGTTCAAGTATTGGGTTACAGGAGGAAATGCAGCTCCCTCTCCTCTGTTAAACCCAGAGGAGAGCTCCCCCTTCCCTCTCTTTCTTGCACAAGCAATGTTTCCTACAGCTCCACTTTTCCTTGGCTGGTGCAGCAAGTGTGCCCCCAGTGAGAGTGACAACCTACTTGATGTGTTTGTCACATGACAGGTCAGTATCTATTGGCTATATGTTACTCTATTAAAAATATGTAGATAACATAATGCCAGCTAGCATTACAACTGCAAACCAAACACAGAGAGTGAATAAAACCCACAAATGGAGAGGTCTAGGATACAGGTCAAAATAAACAAATTGTATACCCTGATGGATGAGAGGATTATTCTGTCTCTTTTTGGACATCTGTCAATAACTACCACCTCTGAACCCTAATGGCTTTTCACCACATGATCATTTTTGCTCTCAAAATAGTTCCTTCTGCTATAGCACACTCAGCCTGGGAGGTGGATCTTCCATCTGGATACTGGGCCTGATTCTGTGGGTTACTGATTCTATGTCTTGTCTGCCACCCTGGCAGCATAAAAGAGCCTTAAAGTGGGAGAAAAGAGTGCTTCATTGGTCAGGTTAGAACTAGCATAACAGCTCCATACTGGACCATACAGTGTAGGGGTTGGATTGGGGGTATGACTGGTGTGAAGTGCTGTTTTCAGAACCCTGGGAATTAGAGGATGCTCTAACTTAGGACTTGTCTACACAAACATTTAGTTTGCAGCAAGCTGGGGTGTGAATCTGCCCTGTACAAGCCTGCTGTGCAATAACTGTCCCTATGGACTCTGCTGATGCACACTTACAATTCATTAGTACGTTTTGATCGACTCCCATATCAAACGGAGTATAGCAAAGTGTGTTACTGTTAGAACTGTAGTGAAGTGAACTGTTAGAGCAAGTCAGTAGAGTCCACACAGACAGTTAATTCACAGCAGGGTAGTGCAGGGAAGATTGACATCATAGCTTGCCACAAACTAGATGTTTGTGCAGACAAGTCCTTATACCTGGGACTTGGCAGGCCCCTGCACCACTCCTAAATGCATACAGTACAAACATATCTTACAGCTATTTTTGCTCCTTCCTCCCCTCACTACTGCTCTAGGTTCAGGAAGAGGGTAACAGAGCCAGGCATTATTTTCACTGATAATGCCTGTGACAGTGAAATGAAATGACAGTATTCATTTCTGTCTGGGTTTGTGTTATTTCTGTCAATGCATGATTGATGTCATCAGCATTTTGGATGTCCCAAGAAACAAAGCCAGTGTCCTTCTCCAAGAGGTCTTTCAGTAGGAAGATATGGTCTTGTCATTCTTTGGGATCCAGACATAATGCTGTTTTTCCTCTTGAATCCTGTAACATTTAATAGCTGACTGGGTTGGTGGCAATCCTTGTTAGAGTGCTCCCAATCTTCAGAGTTGGCGCCTCCCACCACATTGATTAAGAGCTTAGCCAGCTCCTCCTTGGATGAGGTGATACATTCCTGCTTACTCTGGTCATTTCTGACATATCTTCTGATTATAAATACAGTGTAGCAATGATCTTTGTCAGCATGGGTTCTAAGTACTTTGCAGGAAGAATTTATGCCTCCTCACTACTTTTATCAAGTTGTAGCCAAATCATATCGTGTCTCTGATTTAAAATCCTTGACCTTCTCTCTTGTAAAGCAATCAGAACTCATCATCTTAGTGTGACCCTGCCTGTCCTGCTCCCTTTCAATTCCCTCTGCATTCTTTGTCCCCAAACCCCCCACATTCATTCTTCCCCTTGATCTTGTGATGTGAGAGCACTTCAATGCTGTTCCAATAACCACTGGGTTCTCTCTGTTTTGTCTCACTGGATCTCTGCTCTACTCTCCACCCTGAGGGGATATAGCACATGCAGGGATTGGAGGAAAGGAAGGGGACAAAACTGACCCTACAAGACAACAGGGACCAGAATGATATAGCAGAACCCCAATGAAATCTGAGATATCTCACAAAATCTGTGGGAATCTGTGGGAATTAAAGAAAGACAGAAATATTAATATAGAAAGAAAATTTTAAAATTGAGTTTAAAAAAGTAAAGCATGGTATAAAACTTAAAAAATAAAATTAATTTAAATTTAAATCAATCTTAATGTCTATCTAAAAATAACATAACACAAACAGGTTGGAGTGTGGTGAAATTTTGCCTGTAAATCAAATCATTGTGCTATCAACACTGAACAATATAAAATTATATGCCGTATAAGGTTCAGGCATAGTAGGGTGGACTGAGGATGAAACATAATCCTTCACTCTAAATTTCTGGCTTTTGTCAGTTTAATCTATTCCTTTAATTGTATTTTAATATAGTTTTTTAGTATATAATAAAAAACAAAGCTGAAATAAATGATAACCTAAGTCCCAGAGCATGTTCATTGTTGTAAGTAAAGCAGACATGCCAGATGTTCAGAGATTACTGGGGGGAGGATAGATGGAAAAGGCAGCACAGAAAAATGTAGCTGTTTGTATGTATTGTGTTTGGAGAAAAGCAAAAAAAAAAAATAATAATGCTTTTTCCCTTTCCTGATTTAAAGGCTCTTTGGTATGAGCAAGAATGACTGACTAGTACTAAAACAATTCTCTTGTGCAAACCATCTTGAACCATATACAACAGATAAAAAGCCTGCAAAATGCAGCTCTACAAATAACCTCCTGTTGTCAAATTGCATGTAATTTGAGGGAAGTTTTTACTCCTTTACGCTTTCTCTAGCACACAAGGAGCTGTGAAACCAGTGGTTTTTGGATGCATTAGACAGAGACCTTTCTCCTACCTATTAAATGAGTCTTTAGTCCATAAGCACAGCTATCTGTGCATTGCCACTTTACTCACATTAAGGCCTCTCTGCCATACAACTGTCTATTTTGGCTGCACACATATAACCATTACTGCTATACTCACATTAGCACATATGAAGCAATAGCCCTTGAGGGATTTTTACCTTGACCTTTCTTTCTTTCACCAGCACATCCTCCTTCTGCCCTTCATTTCCAGCTTTGTTTACAAATCCATCAGATTAATGTTTTTGTGCTGACAACAGGGTGCATGATTTGTTTGTTTGTTTGTTTGTTTTCTGGTCATGAAAGTATTCATTTCTAGAACTATTAATTGCATGGAAAACCAGTCACAATGGAGACTCTTTTGAAGGAATAGGAGAGCTGCACTTTAGTCTTGAGAAAATGAAATAATATAATCTCTGAAGGGATTTTCTCTGAGGCTATAAAGCAGGGTCACTTCCTCACATACAATAATCTGTCTCTTTGCAAGTGCACAATTGTAACAAAAATAAGATGTAAACCATTCCCTAGTTCAGAGTTCCTAGTTTATACTAACATACACACATGGGTGCACACAAGTAGAGGTCCCAAGTATCCACTGTGTCAGATATGTGTGTGGACATAGTGGAGAGCAGTGACTGCACAAAGTGGTTGTGCCTTCCTGCTTCTTCTTACGGCCTATGCTAACAACAGGTAATGCCATACACTCTGGCTCCCCCAATCACTCACTCATATTCTTGGTTTGCCGTGGCAGCTGAAATTGCATAAAGTTGGTAAAGGAAGCAAAGGGACCCAAGGAGAAACCTAAGGCAAGCAGAGTTAAGAACAATCGCAGGGCAGTCTCTACGAAAAGAATAAATGGATACAAATCAGACATCGGGAATGGTAACATACAAAAGCCAGTGGGAAACTATGGGGAACAGGTACAAACAGCAGCATTGGTCACTATAACACAGCTCATGAAAACAAGAGCCCGCTACTTTTGGCTTTTCTGCACAGAATTTTA
Organism: Sternotherus odoratus; assembly: GCA_032164245.1. Classification (NCBI taxonomy): domain Eukaryota; kingdom Metazoa; phylum Chordata; order Testudines; family Kinosternidae; genus Sternotherus; species Sternotherus odoratus. Next base: position 29,921,796 of record JAVMKO010000007.1, on the reverse strand, counting down.
GATTACAACCAGTCAATAGCATGGGCTTTCAGTCACTAGTATTCACTGAATGCTTGAATCAATGGAGTCTATGTATGAAGGTGACAGGAGTTTCCCAGATGAGAACACCCAGGCATATAATACAGCTGAAGGAAAGTGGGACAAGTTATTGGTTTCAAGTATCCTGTGTCTGGTCTCTAATCTAATAAATTGCAGCCTTATTCTACCAAAGCTTGGCTCTCAAAAGAACACTAAAAGAATTAAAAAGCCTTTTTTAGGGAGCAGAAGATGGGTCACTCATCAGAAAATGTCTAGGGATCCAGGCTGATACGAAGAGAGAGAGAGAATGTCAGGAAGCAGGGCCTACAGCAGTGCCAGTCTCTAGGTAACCTAACAAATGCAGCTAGCTGGCAGTAGATTGCCTGATTGTTTGGAAGAGTTAGAAGACCAGATCTTAAGAGGAGCAGCAGCAACAGTTGTAGTCCAGTGACTGCTCAAAGTATTTATACATGGTTGCAATAGTTCCTGTCCCTGCCTTGTTTTAGCCCTGCACTTGCCTCACCTCACTGCTGCCTCTAATTCTGGGCTCCTATTCCGGGTTATGGACTCCTGCTTCAACCAGTGGGCATAACCGCAGGAGTCTAAGAAGTTTTTTTGATGATCCTTAGGGAAACCTAGATATGTGAACAGTCTGTCCTAATGTTTAAAATATATTTTCTCTGAAATACTTTGTTTCTAAATTAATAATATTTGGTATTATGGAGGCTATTTGGTCATTGAGTACCATGGTCATTGCTCTGGAGGGACCAGACTTTCAGCTCTGGACATAAGTCAGACCTGCTGAAGTAAAATCATGGTTGATACCCTGGGGGATTGCAACCTGGGGCTTGAGCATAGGAAATTTGCCTGATTCCACTCAGAGACAGGTGACAATAAGAGACCTGAGACAGAGGGAGGTGTGCTCAGCCCTCAGCGAGACCAGGAGGGGTCAGAGGTGTAGTTCACCTGCTAACTGTGACAATGGCAACACTAAAAACCTTTTAGTCAGACAACTATGTGAGGGTATGATGATACCACAAGTATCACTAGAAATCTCATTCAGATAAAATAATTGACTTTAGGCTTTCCTCAAATCAAAGCCTTTTTTAAAATTTCCTCAAACCTCTGCACAGTCTGGGTTGGGCCATTAATGAGAGAGTATGTACCAAAATAACATGAGTAGCTGCTATTACAATATATATAGCCCATATGAAAAACAAGTAGAATAAAAATTCTAGTAAGGAAGCTTGATTTTCCAGAATTCCCAGGCTGATTTCAGATAAGTATTTGAAAGTTTGGATGCTTATTCAAACCTCCAAAGACCTGGAGGTTCATCCACAGGACTGGGTACATGATGTATTCATATGAGCAATCATCTCTGTCCCATATTCTCTCAGGTCTAGAAAACATAAATCTTGCATTTCGGAACTTAGATCTCCCAAAGCTTCAAAGAAATGGGGAAAATATTAAGCTACGAGTTGCTGCGATATCTTCAAATTGTTAGCAATATAAGTAGAAATCCAGTGTAGGTACCCTAATGTGATATTCACAAACTACTGCACCGAAAAGAATGGTGCTCTTCACTACAGAGATGAGTGATTGAGAGTTTCCTTGTTAACCTCGCAAAGGGCTGCCAGGCACTTTATATACATCCCACAGTGCTCACCACATTTACTTGCAGTCTGCAATAAGTACTCTTCATCACTCATGCTGTTTATAAATACCACATAGTGTGGACTGGGTGTTCACTTGCTTAAAAAGTGTCTCTCTAAATCTTCTAGGACAGACAGGGCCAGTGTAACCACTAGGTGGCCATCTAGGGCATCAAGATTTGAGGGCGCCAAAAAGTGGTGCCTTCCCCTGGAGCCACAGCGGGTAGCAGCAGCTGCTCGGTTGGGCTGGGCACCAAGCCTCTGGGTGGGAGCGACCCTGTGGTGACCGACCCGGAACTACTCTGTGGGGCGGCTGCAGCAACACCCGGCAGAAGGAGAGCCAAGGGGAAAGCCCAGGGCATCTCCTGTGAGCCACAAAGGGGATGGGCAGGCAGCCTGTGGGATGGTACACGGCTGCTCTGTGAGTGGGGCAGCGCAGGGGGGAATGCGCAGCCCAGGAGATCCTCCTAGGAACTGGGGGAGAGGACACAATGAAGTTTTAAATCCCCCTTTCTCAAGTGTCGTGGGGGCAGTGCTAGGTTTGCTGTGGCCCAGTCTGCTCTGTTCCTAGTTGCTGAAACTAATCCTGTGGATGACTTCGGAGTGCGGCACAGTGTGCATTGCAGGTTTTGTATGGGTGCCTCTACGCCAGTGCAATTCTGCTGCCTGCACCCCTGTGAGACGGGGCTTGCACCAGTGCTAGTTCACCTCCTGAGGTAAGTCACAGTGGTGCAAGCCACAGGGGTTTTTTTTCTAGTGCAGTATGTACATTAGGGATTGGGACTGTTGTAAATAGTGGGACTGGTGCAAATCTCCCTAGACTACGCAAGACCTTAGTGAAGAAATAGTTACTCCCTTCTAGAACTAGCTGTTGCAAGAGGTAACCATTTGAGTCGTTGAGAAATTGGTTCCCTACACCCACTGTGACATCTGACCAGATTATATGGGTAATTACTATTGTATTAGATTTGGATGCCTCTTTGATTTCTCTCAACATCATTCACTCAATTGCCTGCTTGTGATCTGAAGGCTATCAATAGAGTCCTACTGGTATATTTATTTGTATTATGATATGGTATTGAGATACTTGTAATGATTATTTTTGGTCACGTGCCTATTTTTATTTTGAGTTTGTCTGATACCTCAGTTCGACTAGTTTGTCCGACACCTTGTTGTTCAGATCAGTTTCTGTCTGCATCCTGTAAACACTTGCCCATCCCGGTATTGCCCTGGCCTCTTCTTTTGTCATTCAGTTTTGCATGCATTCTATAACACTGTGCGTTTTCTCACCTTTTGGGGGCGAAACCAGACTTTGGGTCACCTGCTCCTGCCCTGGCCTCGTCTTTTGTCATTCAGTTTTGTGTGCATTCTATAACAATATGCATTTCCTCCCCTTTTGGGGGCGAAGCCAGACTGAGGCACCTGCTCCCCTACTTGGTGTAAACTTTGCTTGTGCCAATCAGAAGCGAACACAAACAAGTTTTGAGCCCCGTCCCCTATGACACTTTTGTGATGTCATAGTTGGTACTTATGTTTCTGCCTGCCATGTGCAGACAGAGAGAGGAAAACGAATCCCGTGTATCCGTGTATCCTGTGTACCCCACGTAACCGAGCCTGATCAACTCGAAGCCTCTCTCTCAGCTCACATGTTTCAAATAGAGCTTATACGTTTACCGGTCGTGTTATCCGTTGGTTTGTATTTGTAAGTATCAATTATTACTAAATGCTGCATCTTTGTTTGTAAATATTGTTAGTAGGTATTTTAGTCCTTGTGTGTTTTAAGTTTAATTAACTCTATTAGTTAATCAAAAAACTGCTCCCTTACACCTTGTAATTATCCCCAGTAAAACTTTAAATTGATTTATTTTTACTTGTGTGTGTGTGTGCACATCTGCAGCTTGTGTCCTGACCCACACTCCCCTTGCGTCCCTTACCTATATAGTCTGTTGCCACGTGCGGCCTGGTAAATAACAGGCCTGCAATTTTTCCTCGCCCCTGCAAGTCCGTGGCAATCCACACTTGTTAGTTTATCAACATTTATCTTTTTCGACTGAACTTGTTCCTCCTCCACTACAGCTGTAACTTCTGTCCAGTTGTTTAAGGGATACAGATAATTTTGTTTTGTAACCCAAGCAAATGTCTCTGTTTGACTCATGTGTGATGTAAGACTTTTTTCCAGTAACTTAAATTTAGCTCCTAGGTCCTCACTCCTGCACCTCTGTATGTCATAGATATCAGTACATAGTACAAGCACCGTGGGCTTGTCTACACACAAAAGTTGTACAGCTATAATTATACTAGTATAATTATAGCAATATAACCTTCCTTGTGCAGGTATTGCTGTAGCACTATAGATGTATGTGTCCGGGTATAACTTATTCCTCTTCCCTTATGGGAATAAGTTATCCAGATTACCTTTGAACCAGTGTAACTGTATTTATATTGAGGATTGAACTGGCCTAATTATTATGTAAAACTCATAGCCCTAATTGAAATAGTCAAGGCTACGAAAATGGTAGCAATATGAAAGGGAAAGAAAAAGGTTTCCAGCGAAGAATTTTGGATATTAATCCACGAGCCTTTTTCGTTCTTTGCAGTGCACATTCATTGAATTTGGTTGTTAATGATGCTGCAAAGTGTCACTTGGAGGCAACCGCCTTCTTTGATTTAGTTCAAGAAACTAGACCTGTTGGGCTATCTACCTTGTCAATGGAACATGACTTTGCTCGCAGCATTGACTTGGAGGAACTTGTTTCTAAATTTGCTAAACTGAAAGCGCAGAAAAATAAATTTTAATGTGTTACTCTGTGACAGTGTATTCTGTATCATGTATGTGATTTATTTTAAGATCCATGCTATGTTGTTCAAAGTGAAAACAACAACATCAACACTGTCAGGTTATTCATTTATTTTCATTAAATATGTAGACTAAATAATAAAATTAATACATTTTAAAGCAAAACGTGTATTAATTCTAATGAACAATGCCACATTATGCAGTATTCATTTTTGAAAGTTTATAAGTGATGCTCCGGCAGGAGGGGAAGGGAGGGGGGGGGGGCACAAGGTAGAAGTTTCACCTAGGGCATAAAATATCCTTGTACCAGCTCTGAGGACAGATATACATGCACACTTTAAGTGCACTTCAGGGTGAGTACCTTTGAATTATTGTCCCACCCTTCAAGTACATCCCTCCTCCAGAATACAGCATTTGTGACAGCACATTTTAGTTTGAAAATGTGACAATGTTATTAATCTCTGTTGTTGAGTGTGCATTGTGTAGCAGTGTTGAAAAGGAGATTATTCACCGCTAGGTGAGACAGTAAAGGGTTTGGTTTTCTGGGATGAAGATACGGGTATATAAAAGCAGATGTTTGGTTTTCTGGGATGAAGATACGGGTATATAAAAGCAGATGTATGGACCCTTAAGATCTGTGTGTGTCATGTGACCCAACAGAATTATATAAAGGTCTGTCATCACAGGTTGATTTTTTTGAATGGGAGAGGTCTGGGCTGATGACTCACAAACACCTTATTAGATCTGAACATTATCTGTTTAAATGAAGCTTAAACCACCATCAGGTTTGAAGAATTTCAGTCTCCAACGATTTATATACAAAATACACAATCCACCATACAGGTCAATAGCCCTTATGATGTGGCTTTTTGTAGAGGAAAGGAAGAAAATTTCTCATTTAGTTGTATGATGGTTTATACTTTGAAATGTACATGGGCCATAAATTAAAATAAACGCTAGGATTTTTTCTTGTTCTTATGCACAAATTGCGAGAGTGTTGCTGTAATAAAAAGCTGTGCATTTCTAGATATCAGCTCATTTCAAAGCTAAATGAGTGCCAGAGAAAATCAAAATCATTTGACCTACCCACTTTTTGAAAATACACACATTTTGATTATGAATAGCATTTACTAACAGAATACATTTTTACATGCTTTAGTAGTTGATTTTTTTTTTTGCTTTATTTTGACTTTGCAGTTAAAAGGGCATGGGAAGCCAGAGGGTTTACATATTTTCCTGAGAAATAATTATCCAATACAATTATAAACAGTACAAGTAAGCCATATACGGATTAGAGGGAGACCCTGCGTAATAATATAAATGTACAGGACTCAAGTAATGTTTTCAGCAGAGAGTTATCTATAATGAATCTAATTGCATTGTCTGTAAGCCAAAGGTGTAATTTACAGAAGAATATGAAAATATGGTTTTAGAGTTATAAACTCCACATTATCTTTTATTAAATCCTCTTATTTGGCACACCAAGCTGAAAACAAATGTGTCCATTAAATGATCATGCAGATTACCAGAGGCTCATAGTAACACTTGATCTAAAAACAGGCAATATAGCAAGCACTGGAACATAAATTTCTTTAAAAAAAAATCAATGGTAGGATCTCATTTAGCAATAGGTAATAGCATGAAGACAGCAAGGGGACAAAAAGAGGGAAGTGTGTTTCAGAAAATATTATTTTACACTTGCAACTTCTGTAAAGAGCTTTTAGACAACAGGTGTGCCATTTAAACAGATTAGCTGAGCCATTTAACCATTGTTTGGAGACACTGAAAGACATTGCACTGATTCTGTTCCCTGCCAACAGTCTCAGTTAAGACAGCCTGTTGTTTATCAGGGGACCAATTAAGTGGATTCTACTATATCATTAGGGTGAAGTACTGTACAGTTTATTCAGTAACTACTCTATGAAGAATTCTATAGTATACACTTTATAAGGTAATAGAAGGTGAGTGCCAATTCCAAACTGAAAAACTCTTCATAAAAGTAGTAGGAAGGTTGTAAAACAGAAGTAAAGGGTTTTAAAACTTAGTTCCAAGAAGACTCCTGCCTTTCTATCAGTATACTTTTACACATTGAACGTTATTCTCTGCTGTGTTGCAACAGTAGGCAGCTACACCTGTGTACAGTTAGCAAGTAGTGGAAATTAAATATCCCACTGTGTGAACTGCAGCCACTTTTTACCCCACAAGTATTTCCATTATATACAACAGGTGAAGTTCCGGTAACTGAAGTGAAGACAAGCCCAGTTAACTGAAGAAAAGCATAAGTTTAAAAGGGGATGGATGAGCCATGAAGGTTAGGAAAAATCTACTGGGCTTATTCTTCAGTTGGGTGCCTTTGTACCAGTGTACTAATCTTAAATGCAAAGAGACCATACAAAGATCCCACTCATTTACAATATCCGACAGTGCAATGGCCCTCACTGAAATATTTATCAGCTGCTAAAATACGTCCCTTTTCATGCTTCCTGTCATGCACATTTTTTGCACTATAATTATCTGTCATATAATCCATGGGAACTACAATAGGTTTGCTTTTTTAAATACAAAAAACATCCAACTCCCCCCCCCCAATAATGATGAAAAGTAGCAAGGCACTGGGAATATTAAATGGTTAACAGGGGTGGTCCATCAACAACCTGTTCATGGAGTGAGCAGTAGTCACTGTGCAAGCTAATATAGGTAGGCTGTACTGGGACAAGCCTTGAGGGTGAGAACATTGCAGTGGCTGTGACATGGCAGTCAGAACTTTTCCAGAAGGGAATTTCCTCTGCAGATACTGTACATACATCATTTGACACAAACTGCTTGTGCTTATTTTCATATATACCAAACTGAGACACTTTTACAGCCGTGGGGCACACTCCAAATTTTCCCAAACACACTAGCAGAATTAGCAAAGTGCAACCACTGTAAGACAATGCAGGGTACAGCTGCAGGACTGATAGATTTTCAGTTCAGGTTCCATCCAATTTCCCTTTTGTAGTTACACCTCTCTAGTTAAGAGATTATTCTGTCCTTGAGAGCTGCTGAGACAAGGTTGAACAGTGAGCAATATAGGTATAGCAGCAAGACCTACAGCTTTGGCTCCTCCCACTACATAATGTAATTCCTGTCTTCATTTGTGCATGTCTAGTGGGGTAAAAACACACCTGAGGAATCCAAATGGTGTAATTTAATTACTCTAGAATTCCTTATGGAACTGCAGCTGCAGATTGGCTTTGTGTATGTGATCCAGAATCAGCCCATTTATTCCAAATTATACTTTTTCAGTCACAATAAAATGTCACAATGGAAATTTTTATGTGAACACTGCAGATAAATTTGCTACTGTAACCTGAGGTTATTAGCAAATACATAACTATGACGGGGTTGGGACTCACCACTGGGGCACTGCCTGCTGGTTAGTCTGAGAATTAGCTCTGCCGGTAGTGTCCCATCCTCTCATCTGTCATGCTGTCCTCCAGACCCACTTTGCTCCTCACTCAGCAGTGTCCGCTTCCAGATAGTCCCCGTCTGCTTCAGGACGCTGCCCTCCAGCAGTGCCCATTAGTCCAATTGCACCCCCTTCTGGGGAGGGTGTATTTTTAATCACTCATGTCACAGTGGCCAACCACAACCCCTTGGCTCAACGGTTGGTTGCACTCTGCTTTGGTCGCAGCACACGAGGGTAGGGGGGGAACCCCAGCTCATCCACTACTCTGGGTCCTGAGCCAGGGACCCTCTAGTGGCATCCTCCCTGCCCTCCTTCTCTCCCCTTGTCCAACCATGGTCCCTGGTCCACTTCCCCTCTGGCCCTTCAGACCCTCTAGGGCTAGGTCCTTTCTGTCCGGGCCTGAAGCCTGGCAGGTATTGGGCTGGAGCTCTCCTATGGTTCCTGGAGCCTGCCCAGCACTGAGCTGTCCATGGTGCTGGTCTTCCTCCCTCAGGAGACAGACTTTCTCCCTTGAAGGTCTAGAATCTAGGCCACTCACTAATGGGGGCAGCCTCCCCACCGCGATAATGTATAATTAATATTTATTATTTAATCCTGACTTCTTAGTTTAAGATGAGGAAATGTTATCTGCTGACAGGGAATATTTAATGCGTGAAGCTCTGTTCATGGGAAATTCATTCCATGCCCCTTTCCCCATGTAGTTTGCACAGGAATTGTATTAACATGAGTTTCTTTGTTTACAGTAGAACAAGTAGCCAGAGTAAAAAGTGAGAAGAGCACATAAAGTAGCAGTGAGGAACTAAAACAAAAAGCAGACAGCAACTTATCTTTGTGATATACAATGATGCCACTTTTTACTGCACTGAAGACTGTGACAATTGAAATCATTATGAAATAATTCACATGTCCTAATCAGTAAGTTGGGGCTACTGTGCGATCTTACTAGATTTCATGATAAATCTCAATATAACACCAGTGTCTATGACAGCATAGATTGCCAATTCATGAACAGAACACTCAAATGTTTTGGAAAGCTAAGAGCCCAAGTTAAAAATGCATCTGCGAGGCAACACAAAGGAATCGGATATGAAAATATACAAACAGTATAACTATATTTCTCTGTTTGAGCATAGACTGTACAGTATGTAAGAAAAGTGCCAGAAACAATATTTGACACTAATTAACAACTTCAGTAGCTCTCTGTGTTACTCACCCAGTTCACTGTTGGCAACAGTTTTATATAATAAAATTCCATTTTCCTAAAAGAAATGGTGTACAAAAAGCTTGCATTCTGAGACATAATCTGTTCATTGTGTTCTAAAAAGCAAAGAGTGGAGCTTTGAGTGAACTGTTTCAGGTGTAAATATGAAGCAACACTTTATATTCAAGGATTGATGGAAAAATACAAGTGTAAGGTTTCTTATTTTTAGTTTGCTTATTCTTAAAGAGATGTCAACTATCTTGAGGCAATTCTCCCTTGACATCTCAGTTATCATAGCTATTAGCTTGAATAGTTCTTACATTATGTTGAATAAGTTGTATCTGTACTTTCCAGTTTGCCATTATCCAAAGTTCATTGTCCTTGCTTGCATCCTTATGGAATATAAATGAGAATTAAAATAAATTGTAAAGGAAATATTTCACATCCGTGAAAAACTCCTTAAGAGTTAACCATCATATAATTTATACTTCAAACTTGCTGGTTTTGAATCTGGATCTGGAAACAAACTGCCACAGTGTTTGGGATCATATGGATCTGGGACTTTGATGTGGGTTCATTTCTACTTTAAACACAATAGACACCAATTCTAGGATAAGAAATAACAGTTCTACTGTCCCCAACACCATGGCATGTATTGTTATTTATGTAGCTCTATAAATGTGCATAGGTTTGACAGATATGTAGGACTGACACACTCTCTGCCAGAAAGATTTTATATGAGAAGGACTTCTCAAACACCAGTTGGAATCAATGAAAGTACCTGCATTGATTTCAGTGGGCACTGGACCATGCCCTGAGAGACCAATAATACAAGACACTGTGCACTTTCAACTCCCCTTAACTTTATCTTCATTTCCTGAAGCACAATGCAGCTTGCAGGATTGGGTCCCAAGGGAGACAGTAAAAAGAAGTGAATCATGGGGTGAACTGTTAAGACTGGAGATGGATGAAATTTTTCAACTGAACCCTACCAAAAAAAAAATGCAGGTTTGGGGCACCTGAAATATTTTGTAAATTCATGTTCATTTCAGCAATTTTTTTCTGTTGAAATGAAAGAAGAAAAAATGTGGGAACTGTCAAAAGAAATCATTTCAACATGATCAAAATGAAACATTTCAATTTGTCAAGCTAGATTCACATGGATATTTATGGTACCATTTGAGGAGCAGGAGGTGGGGATGCACCCCTTAAAATTGAGAACAGGTTGTGATTATTATAATGTACATGCGGTGACACTATTCCCAATCTGTAATACTAATCTGCTGGTTATATGCCTGAAGAAGTTTCATATCACTCCAGTACAAGGCTGGTTTCCATAAGAGTGTCCCTTGCTATGCAGAGTACTCTCCTGAATGTCCTGAAGATCTGAAAGGGAAACATTTCTGCTTCTTTTCTTATTCACCATTGAGGGATGTTGTAAGTAAACATAAAAGCCTTCATCAACTAAAAACATGACGTTCTGGTAATGAATGCAAAGCTTGTTCTCTGTTACTTCTAAGGGCATGGTTAGACTGGCGCTTTGCGGCGCAAAAACCCTCCAGTAGCGCAATAATTTTCGTAGCGTACACACTTCAAAGGGAGATTTTGCGAAATGACTCACTGTTTAAAGCGCAAGTATTAAACCTCGTTTCTGAGAGTGATAAGCCTTTTTGCGCTAGCGCTATAGCCCAAGGGTGGGAATGTAAACACCCATGGGATCTCTTGCATGCCTCCGAGCCATGTAAAGCCATCAGCAAGCCATTTAAGGCCATCAGCAAGCCATTAAAGATAATCAACATGCCATGTAAGGCAAATGACGTGAGGTGTTGTTGATAAAAGCGGAAGTAGCTTTGCAGTTTCTCTCTAACAACTCACACAGCAAATAACAAGTGAAAATGCTTGCGGACGGAGCTGTGTGTCTGAAATAGACAGCCTGTCAGTTTTCGCTAACGAAAACTCACTGACAGCCAGATCTCGTCTCCCTGTGAACAACTTCCCAGTTCCCCCTCACCCCCCTCCTTTGCAAAGCACGTTGCACCCAGCTGAATGCTGGGATACCTGCCCTATCCCGCAATTGCTACTGCCGCCAGAAGCGCTACAAATGTATCCATTATTTTGCACTACAAGGTTTCAATCTGCACAGGCTCTAGCGCGATACCTATTGCGCTACATTGGGAAGCGCTACAAATAAACGCACTATAATCTATAGTCTAACCATACCCTCCGTCACTGGCACAATGGATAGAATAGAGTGAGGAAGTTTTCACTAGTTTTCACTAGTATTCCCAGTGATGCATTTGTTTGATAGATACAAAGAAGATTTCAGTTACTCCAGCTACTAGCATCAGGTCTGATCTGACCTATTTCCTATAGATCACTGGAAAGCACTCGCTGATTTCACTGTCAATTGACAGATATCTACTTTTTGGGAGAGGCACCAGGGGGTAAACCGACATTAATGGATATTTTCTTTCTTGGGATAAAGGCCAAGGATAAAAGGGCCCAACCCAGCAAGGCACTGAGCACCATAACTTTCATTGTGTTCAGTAGGAAATGAGGCCAACATCTTGTAAGAAGCACACAACTCTGAGCAAGATTAGGCCTAGAAACCTAATTTACCTCTCTTCCCTAAAGTTGGTCACACCATAGTAGAAGTGGGGCATATGTATGGGATAGGGAAGATTTCCCTGTCCACTGCCAGTCCTGGATGCTGCCACTATTCTATGGATAACCGGAGGACTTCAGTTTGAAAAGTTAATGTTGTGCTGGTGAATTGCTAACTTTTACAGCTTGTTTTATTATGCAATCTAAAATGGTCTCTCAGCAACCAACAGTAAAGTAAAGAAGACTTAGAGTATGTTGGTGTCTTCACCACTGTAAGTATAGCATTACAGTATTCCTTTAATATATAACACTGTGTATTCACCATTCATTCAAATCAATCAACTAGAAAAGTATTAAATCATATGAATTTTCAGAGTTAAATTTTCATCCCTCAAGACACAAAAGTTTATAATTAGTTGTTTTTTTTAAAAAAGCTAATGGAAGTGCAACTATAACATCAAATAACTCAAAGGGAGCAGTCTTAAGGAGATGAAAGGATAAACATCAGTCCATGTGTCCCTCCACCCCCCACAAAAAACCTTTATCAACAGTTGTGCAACCATGATACAGCTTTAGGCCTGTATAATTTTCTTTTATGAACTGTGTCTTTCATATATGCTATATCTAACAGAAGATAAAATCCCTCACATAAAACACAAATCACAAAGTCCTCATTAGCAATAGAGTTTATCATATGATTCAGTGGCTTTAAGAATACCAGACAACTCAGGACCATAGCCTGCACCCTGTCTCTACTTGACATAGAAATTGGTAAAAATGAAAAACTGATCACAACTTAAGGGGGAAAATCAATCAGTAAACAGAACTGTATGCAACTACCATTTTTAACTTACATTATGAAGGATTCTTAGGATTCTCTTTAGGCCAAAGGATCCATAAAGGTAGTGGATGTCCCTCCTCCCGCCACAGGAAATAAATATCCCTAGAGTAGCGGCTTCCCCAAGGCTGTATAGTTAGTATAGGGGCTGCACACTGCCTTCTACCTCTACAAACACCAGCAGAGGCGAGGCTACTCTTCCCTGTTACAATGACATCTAAAGGGCCAGGGCATTAGTGTAATTTAGATCAGACCTCAAGATGCTCTAATTTGGCTGGGCAAGGGTCAGAGAGGCCCCCAACCAGTCTTAGACTATGATGAGGCACAAAGGTAACATTCATACAAATCTCCCCCAGCCTCTGGGGATGAATGATCCTGCCAATAACTAGAGCACAGTCAGGATGATGAATGGACTGAGGGGAAAAAAAAGAAATACCTATCTATATGCAACTAATGTGCAATGCTACTGATTTGAAGGAGGTAAATTCCTCTCCTTTGTGGGAGGAACTTGTGATTTTTTTGCTTAATAATGGGAGATAATGTGCTGCCCCGGGCACATTCAGGGGATAATTATCCTCACAGATAGCCCCACTTTGAAGTTTCAGGATGCAAGAGCAACAACACAGAATAAAGCACATGTAATCTTTCCCTGTTGTGAAGAAACAAGCATTAGCTGCCACCACCACAAATATCATTTAAATGACACTTAAAACTTTCCCATTTTTTTTCCAGCTCTCTAATCTTTAAGTGAATGGCAGTGCTCCAGTATGGCCATTCATTCTGCTGTTTAGTCCTCCATCTACATACAGTGTTGGAATAATTCTGCTTTTCAGATGAAACTTTCCATTCTAAACGTACATGTAAACTTAAAATATGCATTTAAGTGTGTGTGTGTGTGTGTTGGATACAGTGTTCCTGTGAGCTAATTTCTAAGTTTCTATCTGCAAAAAACAAAATAAAAAAACCTAGAGTTTTCAGGTGCCTAACTAGAGTTTTCAGGTGCCTAACTAGAGTTTTCAGACGCCCCTGGAATTGTGGGTCGAGTTGCCATCTCCACTACCAAAATCTGAAACGGCACCCCTGGCTGTGGGGCGGTTTAATTGTCATATAAACGTTCTGTCTCAGTCTGTGACCTGAACTCTGGTGCCCCTCCCACCTTGCAGAGTTATAGACTACAATTAACCAGACCCACATCTTGAGCCCTTCAAACCTGAGTCAGTTGGCACAGTCCAGCCATGGGTTTCTAATTACAGGGAAGATGCGCTCTTAAATGCATGTGATTTCCCAGGAAGGCGAAAAGTACAGCAACCTGTTCCAGAGGCCCAACCCACAAAGTGAGAGAAGTTGAGTCCCAAGAGGAGACTGACACTGTCATGGCGTGTAACTGCAGAAACTGGAGTTGGCCTGGCAGAGCTAATCCCCACAGATGGCCAGAAGGAGGTGCACAGTGCCATATGGAGTTGTGAGCAGTGGAACTTGTCATGGTCATTCCCTTCAATTCTATGGTTTTTCTAGTTCTAGTTTTGAAGCTTTACTGACTGCCAACTTTCTTCTACATTGTAGGACTGGTAACTTGTGCAGTAAATTCCCATAGCAGATCCAATATTTTCCATTTTTTTGTCCTAAACTCATATGTAGTGTTGTTGATTGTTGTTTAAAAAGCTGCTATGGACCACTTAAGAGATGGTTTCCTTTAGTGGTCCATTAAATTATATATATATTGTGACAAAGCTCCAAGTCTATACTTGCGGGTCCTGCGTTTCCTGGCGGATTTCACTAGCCTCAGAGGCTCACTGTGACCATCCATGTAGCCCTTCTAGAGACAAGGTCACAGCTTATTGAGCCATTTTCATCATAAGCCAGTGAGGAGAAGTTATCCTTCCTGGCACAGTCTCTTTTGTCTCCCTAGTCTCAGTGATTAATTGGGGAAGGTAGGTAGGGGGGAGCCCGGGCCCGCCCTCTACTCCTGGCTCCAGCCCAGGGACCCTAATAGTATCAGCTAAGATGGCTAACCTTTTAACCACCAAACACAATACAATTCCCTGGGCTACTTCCCCACAGCAGTCCCTGCTTCTTTACACTCCACTTCACCCTTACCTCAGGGCCTCCTTCCTCGCGTATGATATGTTGTCTACCACTCAGTCTCACCAACAGCACAACCTCCTCTCACAGCTCCTGACACCCACCCCCACCTGACTAATGGGAGGGTGTTTAAGTGGTTTCAGCCAGCCCCTGATTGGCTTCAGGTGTCCCAATCAGGCTAGCTGTTTCTGCTGCTTTTTAGAACCTTTTCCTTTGTTTGCCTAGCCAGGGAACAAGGACCTGCTCATCCTGAGGCTGATATACTTCCCTTCCGGCACTCTCCTATACGCTTCTGGTCTGACTCTGTCACAATATATTTATATATATAAAATGTATGTCATTAGTATATCACTATCTATCATTAGATGACTTGTATGGTGAGCAGTAATGTGTATAATTTGTTGACATCCTCAGAATAAAGGCCATAATTCACAGTGTAAAATATTATTCATTCATTTGGGAAAGGATGGGATATGCTTGAAGGATAGTGAGAGCCTATTCAGAGAATTCCTGCAAAATTTCCAGAATAATGAGGTTCAGAACTAACAAGATCTATAAAATGAATATATCTGTGTAACAACTAAAACAGAGCATATCCTTCTTATATGAAAATCTGTTCAAATAATTGATCTGTATAATTGATTGACTGACTGATGGAGGTCTCACTCCTGTGAGATTTGATATGTTTTTTCCCCAACTAACTTCCATAGAAACATTTATTCATGTGGTAGGTGTATGAACAAGCTTTTATTTCTAGTATGTACTATAAAATGATGGTATGTTCTGAACTGTACCCCTCTTGTGAATGCCCTCTCCTTCACTCCCAGGGGAGTCAGTGTGAGTCTCTGACGAGGGCCTCGGGCTACAGCATGTTTCTTTCCACGGCTCCTTGAGCAGGGCCAGTTTGGCTTAGCTCCTTACAGCTGCTCCTACCATGTTTCCCCGAAAATAAGACAGTGTCTTATATTAATTTTTGCTCCCAAAATTACATTACATTATATTACAGCGAGAGGCAAAACTGGAAGTACGTCTTATTTTCGGGGGATGTCTTACTTTCGGGGAAACAAGGTAGGAGCTTTGTAGCCAGAAAATATATGCAGTGATCAGGTCCTCTCAGAGGTCCGGAGAGGCACAGATCACTTCCAGCTTTTGAGGCCTCTAGCTATAATAAAAATAAAAAATGAGGACACATAAAAACAAAATAAGGTACCAAAATAAGAGGGAGACATAATTTGAATATTTTTTTTTATTTAAGAAATGCTTTTCTAGCCTTTTTCTGTGCAAAAAACAAAATATGTCTTTTACCAAATCACATCTCTTATTTACTTAAATTTATTACTCTAAGCTGACACTGTGTCACATTTTGGTCTGATAGGGATGTGCACAAAAACAAGTTGTGAAATTTATCAAATGCCAAAAACCCCCACAACTAATAAATGTCTTAATATGAGGCCCCCTTTGAGCTTGAGGGCCAGGGCAAATGTTCCCTTCCCCTCCCCCTCGATTGGCTCTGGCTGGGATACAGTTCAACCTTTATGAAATGAAGTATCATTTATTTTTCAACAAAATAGAGAAATAGATTAAAGTAACCAAAGCCTACAGGTGTGAATCTCCCCTAAACTTCATTTTTTCTCTGCAAATTTTGAGCAAATTCCACTTTGCCCCAATCCTCTACTTCTGAGCTGGGAGTGAACACAACAACTACTGCAGCATTCTGTTAGCATCTGTCTGTCAGAGTCACCTTCAGCCACTGCTGACCACCCTTCTTCTCAGGCCAAGGTTTAATGATTTAAAGTTCCTTTGATCCTAGACTCATGCCGGGGAAAAATAAACCTGCTACCTAGCCATGCAGATGAGCTTTTCCCAATTATGCTTCTGCATTGTTTCCACAAAAAGTCTTTGTATTCTCTCTAGACATATTTATCTGTCAGTTTCATTTCCTATTTCCCACCTTAGATCTAACTTCATGCAGTCCAGCAAAATAATTTTTCAGATAGGCTCATAACATTCATAGAAATAATAGAACAGTCTACCACATTCTCCACACATGCATTTATAATTAAAGGAAAACAAAAGCCTGTGCAAACAATATTGCATGAATCTCGAAAATATGTAATTTGTTTTATCCTGAGCAATCCCAAAATTTGTTCTAAATTTCCATACACTTTAGGACAAGCCCTGAGTAAAAAGAGACTTGCTCTCAGGAAAATGTGCCAAAATGAAGCAGGACTAAGGGAAGAAATCCTTAGACAAGGTGTATTTCAAGGCCTTCTAAGGCATATAGCTTTCCTGTATCAAGTTACTGCAAGGTCTAACCTTATTGCTCCCTTTCAATGTGAGGCTGAGCCATTATGTTATTGGGCGTTTGCTATGTTCGGATCCACTAGCTATCCCTTAATATTCCCCTTTCCCTCCCTCCCTGTAGAATTCCAAAATGAGATACCCTGTAGTTATTCTCTGAGAAATGTTCAGGAACGGAAAGTCACCCTGAGCAGATTTCCATTGTGTAGCCTACTGATATACCAGAGATAATGAGTAACTGTAACATTTCTCCTTACACAAGCAAAGAAAACTAGTCAATAATTTTTCCTTAAAGACCAACATTAGTAGTATACATAATTAGAGGCCAGAATATGGTTGAATGTACAGTGTATGCACGCACACTGCAACCTGCAAGAACAAGACCTGTGCAGTGAGCTTGCAGTGTATAAGTGGCAGCAGATGGTCCGAGAGATGGGGAGCTAAACTAATATTGGCCCATCCGCCTGCCTGGATGAATCCCTCCTCTTAGACACCAGTAGAGATAGGAAGGGCGTCATTTGTTTTTTCTCAGCCTTAAAAATTCCTTTATAATGCATGTGAGTTGTACAACACTATTATTAGCACAGTACATTTATTTTTTTTAACTCTTTACTTTTTTATTTGGACAGTTACAGATGTTCTCTGCAAGAAATATAGAAAAATGACCTCGGTCTCACATCTTTATCTAACTAAATAAATACTGTTTCATGGTATGCTTGCAATTTATCGAAGATTCAAAAAAATGGGATAGGTTTGCCGTCAGCTGTAATTATGAATATTGACACAGATCTACGATAATCACCTGGCATGATTCTCGGATGCTTCTGGAATGACAAGTTATATATTTGCCCTGTAATTTATATCTGGTCAATTACTTCTGGCCTTGTCAGAAATAGTAGCATGTAGTTAGTTTGAATACTTATATATTTGCAACTGATGTGAGTAGCCTGGGAAGAGATGAAGAAAAAAGAACACAATCTAAGTGGAAATCAAGCACTATTCAAGATTGGTATGTTAGCCATTAGCTATCAAGTTGTGCGGTACAGTTTAAATAAACCAAATTAAGTGTTTTTTGCCCCACAGCCTGATCATGAAGGGTTTTATATAAAGCTCCCGATTCAATTTTTGATTTTTTTTGTAGAACCACTCATTAGGAATGGAACAGGCAGAGGAGAAATTTTCTCCATCACTTACAAATAGTAAATATTAGCCATCTGAGGAATATATCCCCCCCCCCCAAAAAAAGGGGGAAATTACAGAAGTTGACAAATGGACTAATAAATTTGAATCTTTCTTTTCTAAAGTCAATGCTCAGTTAAAAGGCTGAAATGTTGAAAGTCATGAAGAACGTCTGGGGAAAGGTAACAAAAGGAAACTAAAGCTGAATGTGACTGACTAAATTTAGTTAAATAGGGTTAAAACACTGATCACTAAAGGCTGGCTTGTGCTCTTGTTTCACACAAGAGAGAAGGGGGTAACAACCCTTCTGCATCTTCCACTCCTATGCTTGGCTTTTGTCTAGTTCTGGTGCAGAGCACAGCTGCTGCCCTGCATATACAGCTCCAGACAGAAGCGAGTAGGAAGAGTTAGGTTAAAAAGGAGAACAAAGTGGGCAGAGTCTTTACTCTGCCCCCCACCCCCACCATTCCTTATGTATGCCAGATTTAAAGGGGAAAGTAAATTTTCAAGGGACATGTAGTAATTTAATTCCCTCCCCGACACACAATTCTTTCCTAGGGATTCTTCTGTAACACAACACGTATGCTTACTCAGGGCTAAGCCTGAAGGCCCTGTTTAGCCTTAATTAGGTTCAAGAACAAAATGTTGCAGTTGGTTAGTGCCATTGTGGTTATGCCAGTAATTTTATTTGGAAAGAAATCTGAACAGAACTAAAATGCTAGCAGCCTTGCACTACAGCAAGACAACTTGTGGGGTGAAATTTCATTTTCCCTATCCAGCTGCTAACTTGCCTATCCTACACCCTGTTCATCTTTCAAATGGTCAAGATCAAAGCTGTTTATCCAATCTAATGAACATTGTAATTTTCCACAGTAAGAACAATGGGATGCCCGCCACATGGCAAAAACTATAAAAGGTCCTGGAAACACTTCCACTTTGTCTTCAATCCTGCTTCTTACCTCTGGAGGAACTTTGCTGCAAACTGAAGTTCTGAACAAAGGACTGACTGAATGGTCCGTTCAAGCTGTTGATGTATTCCAGAGACTTGACTTAAACCAGCAGTTTATTCCAATGCTGCTACAAGCCTGAACCAAGAACTTTGCTATTACTGTATGTAATTGATTACTTTAACCAATTTTATTCTCACCTCTTCTTATAAATAAATCTTTAGATGTCAGATATTAAGGGATTGGCATAAGTGTGATTTTTGGGTAAGATCTAAGTTATATATAGACCTGGGTGTTCGACACGACCTTTGGGATCAGAAGAACCTATTTGATTAGACTGTTTGTAAAGACCCTCTCATCTCCTAATCCAGTGTTTTGGTGGTGGTATAAGAACTAGAATGCCTGAGGAAACTGCCTTTATGTTTTCTTGTTAGCCAGTGTGGTGAAACAGGAGTTTACTTTTGTGGCTGGTTTGGTATATCTTATACAAGAATAACCATCAGTTTTGGGTTGTGTTTGCCACATTTCTCAGCAGTTACCCCTGAATTTGGCATCCTCAGTTGTGACTCACTAAGGCTCTCTTCCACTTAGCTCACAACTGTTCACCACATTATGTTTAGAGATGTGCACGTTTTGAAATGCTCGCAAGTGACTGCATCCCAAGAGGAGGGGGAAATTACCTGCTTCTGACAGGTAGTCTGATCAGCTAATTATGCACAACATTTTGGATTGGTGTTCAGTATCTGGGTTAATTACTCAAAGACCGGCTGTCCCACGTTTGTCAGCAAGAAGAATATTTTAATATGAACTTAGTGATCATGAAAGGTACCAGATTGACAGTGCTAATGACCGAATTCATCTAATTACCCAGAGCTTAGGTACAGCACGGAGAGCAGAGATGCAAGCTTCTTGTCAGTGCTGCCTACCAGTGTGCCTCAGGCTGATCCAGAGAGACTAGGTTGAAGGGTTAAAGAGGGTACTCTGGTTCCCAAGCTCATTCAACCATTGCTTTATTTGAAGAGGATAAAATAAAGGGAACAACTGGAAGCAATGGCTTTAGAGATGTGGATTCCCAGCTCTCTTCACACAGCACATCAAATGGTTGGTGAATAGTAACTCTCCTGGTGGATGGAACTGTGGCAAATAATCTTTCCTCAGTTGTCCCAAATTATGACAAAATGCATTTTGCAAAACACTCTTGTAGAACAAATGTTATCAGACATAGAGTAATGCAAACTCTTTGGAACCTTGGGATCAGAACTCTTTCATCTGAGGGCTCCAATGCAGCTGCAAGTCAGAGGAACAACAGTAGGGGGCAGTACATTGGACAGTTGATTGCTGCAGGTGACTAGCTGGTGTCAGCGAACTGATTGGGCAAGAAGGAAGGTCAAAAATCCACAACTTGTGTGTGTGTGTGTGTGGGGGGGGGATACATGCATTGATTATTGGAGAAAAGAGAGAAAAGAGAATCCATCCACATATTTATAGAGAGAAGAAAGGACTAGGTTGAGAAGAAAGATCTGGCATTTTCATTGATCGGGACCTCATTTATTCTTACTACAGCACCATAGTTCTAAAATAATTTGATAAAACTCTTCTTGTAAAAATAAGCAGTCTTGTAAGCAGTCTCAAAACTACGAGAGAGCAAGTATGAGAGAGAAAATGGATTTAACAATGAAAAAGCAAAAGTGAAAAGAAAGAGACAATTTTTACTACTAAGTGATGCAATAACAAAATTAATTTAAGGATTTGGGGTATTTCAAATGAAAATATTTTCTTCTTAAGGAAAAGAGAGAGAGAATGGAGATATATCTGCAAAGATAGATAAAGGCATGTCATTTAGAAAGAACACCAAATATGTATGCCTGTACATGATTTGCTACAAAGATGTAAAAGTCAAAGGTATCTGTGTCACACCAATTATGAAAATTAAGGGAGAAGAAACAAAACCATGGGTTTTTTTTTTGCAAGTACTGTACAGACGTTCCCCGAGTTATGCAAGTGTTCCATTCTGGAATGCCTTGTATAACTCGGATTTTGCATAAGCTGGAAACGTAACAGCGACCATTACGGAAACAATGACCAAAAAAAACCCACCATGCTATTTTTGCTTATGGAACTTTTTCTGTAAGCTTGAAATTGTGTAACTCAGGGAGTATCTGTATGGAAACAGAACCAGTAGCAAAAAAGGAGTAGCAATACAAGAAAATAATCTACTAATGGGAAAAAAAACTTGATTTTTATGTCCACAAGAGTACAAGGTGTGATATTTGGCTCTGAAAATTCAAGAATAAAAGCAAAATTGATTGAAATAGATAAAGCACAATAGAAAACAAAGGAAAGAACAGGATAATAACTGATCCAATTATTGGAAACTAGTTTTCTGAAAAAAAACCACTGCTTTTTTTTTTCTGTTAAAAACAAATACTGATTTCCATTAATTACAGAATCTCTCAAAATGTCTGAACAGTTTATGGAACAAATTTTAGTGTGTATATCATTCACAAACTGTTCGTGTATTCTGACAGGTCAAATCAAACAAAGAAAACTATTTCTATGGAGTGTATGTGTGTGTGTGTGAACAAAATGTTTCCCTATCTGTGGTTTATGTCCCATTCCTTGTCAAATATGCTTCAGTCCTTCCTGAGAATTTTTTTAAATGGGAAAAAACACAGAGTGAATACAAAAAAGGTGAGTGTTTTGTCCAAAATTTGGACAATGTCCTCAGTACTTCCAGCTTCTTCCTCATCTTTCTTTTCAGAAGAAAGGGAGAGGTTTTTTTACACCCTATCCTTTTCCAAGTGGGCTTTGAAAGAACTCTGGATACCGTCATGGTTACTTTGGAGACTACAACTCCCAGCCTTCCCTGCTGTCCTCATCCAGTGTGTGGAAACAAACACAATCAGCATCACCCCTCCTCAGTGAGAAGGAAGATTACAACCTTCATGTGGTCATCCCCGCTAAGATCCTCTGTGCAACCAATGCCATCAACATGGCAACTGAACGCCGGTTGTTGGCCTTGCAGTATAAAAAGAAATTCAGGTGACAATCTCAAGAAAAAATATGCTACTAGGGCAAACAGCAAAACAAGCTCATACCGATGTGTATATGAACTCAATGTAGAAGGTTTTTCTCTTGCAAAATATGATTACTTGACTAAGCAGCTATGTGAACAGAAGATCTATGTCCTTGCACTACAAGCGACTCACTTATGAGACAACATAGAAACACTGAAATGTCACATTCCAGGATACCATTTGGCAGCAAGCCACCACCACCCAAAACATGGACTGGCAATGTTAGTGAGGCAAGAGCTGTGGAACATCCGCTCCAATATTTTAAACTCTTCAGTGAGCTTATGATCACCAGCATCTATAAGCTACTAAATGTTGCCTAGCCATACCAGCTGTACCAAATGGGTCAGACTTCAATGGCTATCACACATCCTGGGCTTATGGGGGTAGGAATGCCCTGATTCAGAAAGTATCCAAAATAGGACATTGCAGAACACTGCACCTAGTGACAGTTATGCTCAACCAACCAAACATTTTGCATACATCTAATGGAACAAATGAGCAGAACTTTCCTACTGAACAATGGCCTTTCAAAGGGAACCATCTTGGTACCATCATTCTAACATTTATATCCATGACATGCCATCAACTCAGTCAAAGAAACTTGGGTATGTGGATGATCTTGTGCCTGCTGTCCAAGTGAGCACTTTCACCCAAGTGGAATGCAACCTCACAGAAGAGGATTTTTTTTTAAAAGGGAGGAGTACTTCTGATTATGGTAACTCTGACCAAACCCATAGAAACCATCTGTCTCCACATCCAGCACTTAATATGCAAAGAAATATGAATGTCATTTTCTTTCTGTGACACCAAACTCAGGCACAAGGATTTCCTGAATATCCTGGAGTGGTTTTCGATTGTAGTCTCATATCTGCCAATATAAAGCCTTGGAACAATATAATTAACAAAGTAGCTGAGGCCAGTTGGGGAGCAGATGCTCACATCTTGTGGACAGCCACCTTGCCCTCATCTTCGCAGTAGGTGAATGCAGCGTACCAGCATGGGCCGATAGTATACATACAAAACTTTCTGACATGCAATTGAATACTGCTATGACAATCATCACAGGAGTGATAACGTCAGTACAGACAGTCTGCCTCCATGTCCTCACACATATCTTATCACCCTCCCTCTGAAGAAAAGCAGCAATAATAAGAGACTACTACTGTGTGATAATGAACCTAGATTTGGCTCTCTGAAGGTCTCCAAAACCCCTTGAGATGCCACCTTAAGTCTAGGAACCCACTCTGGTTAGTGACCAGAGCTTTAAAACTTCAGGGCTGTCACCAAAAGGCAAGTGGCAGAGGCTGTGGGGAAAATTGGGGGTGGAGGATTAAGAATAGGGACCTGATTATGAGCCTACAGATCAGCCATCTGGCTTCCCCATGCCATGTAAGATATGTATAACAGTGAACTTCATCAGAACCTCACAGTGGCATTGCAATTACCTACTACACAAATGGAAAATGAAGGGCGGTCCAATATATGAATGTGGAGAAGATATCCAAACTATGGAACATCTGATGAACTACTCCCCTCTAAGATCCTTCTCCAGAGGGACAGCGTTGATTCATTCCAGGTCACCAAATGACAAATCTAGACATCAGCCTTTCATGCTGCCTTTCAAGTTGCCTGACAAAAGAAGACTGAGTCCGGAGGTGAATTCTATCCCACACTGGGTTTGATATGATGCAGACATACAGCTGTTCATCATCACTGAATTACAATCCCATTCATAAACTAACCCACCCAGCAGCTTCATATACTTTAACAGGAGAGGTAACAATATAGACCACTGTGGCAGCTCAAAGTGGAAAATCCAGAGGAACAATTGCATAGGACTATCTTCTGTCACCCATGTAACATAGGCACTACAGAACTATTGTCTCTGCCCATACTAGGCTTGCAAGAAGATTAATCATGAGATTTTGTTAAATGTCAGTATACTGGCAGATCTAAAAGAATCAGCATGGGCACTATCTTCATCCATTGCTAAGAAGAGATGTAATCATTGCAGTGTGTGCACCATACCTAAATCTAAACCAGATTGACCAGTGCCAAATAAATTGAGAAGATGAGATTTAAAGATGTATTTAAAGAACTACAGATACCCTGCATTCCATAGGGAATGAAGGCCATTGTCCTTCAGCAGCAAGAACACACACTGATCCATCTCACAGGATGTGCACCAGCATGACTATAAACTCACCGAGCAATAAGGGCTGCAATAATCAGAGAAGACCCCAATTTTGTCCTTTATTGCAGTCCTCATTTATATTTATTTATACCATAATTCATTGTTGATTGAATCATGCTATTAATCCAACACAATATCCATTATCTATGGTTACAGCTATAATGAAAGTTTTCAGCGCATCCATCAGATCTGATGTTTAGATCTAAACTGCTCAGCAGGTTTGTCAGAATGTTCACAACACAACTATCTTTTTAGAATAAGTGTCCCTCTCTATTCTAGTTAATTGAAAACAATTCTCAATCACCCTCCTGTGTTTAAAGAATCAGGGATTAAGATAGAGGTGGAAAAGTATCAGGGTTTTAAATACATATAAACAACATAGTTGTTTGAACAGTTGACAAATAAATTCAAGCTCCACAGGATACTCTTGTTTAGGATTTTCCCAATTAGGCATTTTATTTGATCTCTGGGTCTGGGTGAGCCACAATTCTCTAGAATTGAAGAGGAGATTAATGGACCAGATACAATGGCTAATTTATCTCCAGGGTTTAGTTCCTTGCTTGTCTTTGCTAGTTTAATACTAGCATATGCAAAGTTAGATAAATCAAAATGAGAATTAGGCTGAGAGCAGCCAGTCTTTAGAGGGAGCCTCCCAGATTATAACATGTTTCTTCCCTGCTCTAAATACAAACTTTACAGTAGAAATTTTTCAGGGAATGTGTGCAAGCCCAATGGTAAGAAAACAATTATGAAAAGAGATGTTGCCATTTTACATGTGTGTGCATGAAATAATTTACAAAAGAAGCTAAAGATCAGATTTCTAATATGGATTGGGAGATGTGGCTCCAGGAAAATATTTGAGAAAAAACTGATGCAATGTAGGGCACACAAAGGAGAAAGCAGGTTTTTCTTAATGATAGCACTTGAATCTGAAATTAAGCACAGCAGGTAGGAAGATACTGCAGGGATTTTAAAAGGTATCACACATCTGTATGCAAACAAACTTTGTTAGCTATAGCTGTATGGGCTACATACATTCACAAATAGAAATTGTATTTTTTTTAGCGTAAACACTTATATAGACCCCAATATTTAGAACAAATAATTCTATCTAATAAGATTTGTTTTGTTTTGATCAAGAGACTTCTTTTACACGTGCTGTATTTTACATAGGCTCTTTCCCAAGAGCCTGTTTCCACCTCTGTCTGCAAGTCCGGCGACAGGGGGGTACTACGGGTACAGCTGTAACGGGCCCACCGACTTTAGGGGGGCCCCGGTACACAGCTGTACCCGTTGTTGTCCCCCCTTGTCGCCGGACCTGGAGAGTGGGGAAGGGGCGGGGAGGCAGCGCGGCTCTCCTCCCGACTAGCGCGCCTGGCCTCGGCAGGAGCTGTGAGCCCGGCCGGCGGCAGCAGCGCAGTCTGGGAGGGGGGGAGAAAGGGCGGCTCCCGCCGCTCCCGCTCCCGCCACCTGTCAGCTGGCGGGGTGGGGGGAGAGCCGGCTGGGCTGGGGGGGTGGCGGCTGGGCTGGGGGGGGGGTCTGGGCTGGGGGGGCATCCGCTGTCAGCTGGGCTGGAGGGGGGCAGCTGGGCTGGGGGGGGCAAACTATCAGAGTAGGGGGCCCCCAAATTTCTGTCGCCAGCCCTGTCTGTCTGTATGATTTATATGCTGTGGACCAGAACTTCTGGTATAAATCTGTGTAGCTCCATAAAGTGGCTCCCATGCTTAAAAGTCAGAATTTTACCCATATTTACTGCAGATACTACACTACTGTGTAGTACTTGTTTATATGAAGAATAGAAAATAATAAGTCTTCCAAATAGCAATGGTGTGGTAACTGTGACTGAAAACAAATGGCCACACAATGCCCCTGAGATGTACTCAGTAAGGGTATGGTTAGACTGGGACTTGGGTAGCGCTAAAACCCTTCTTTAGCACTACAATGGCACTGCCAGAACACACTTACAAGACACATTTTGTGCTTTTACTGACAGTTTATAGCACTTCTGGTAAACCTTAAAACGAGAGGAATAAAGCTTTTTGCGCTGCCGTTTTAGCGCAAGGGTTGCAATGTGCACACCCCTTGCGTTATAGTGAGCCTCCAGCATCCTGGCCCAGAATCCCCATTGCATCCTCTCTGGCCACCATTTAAAACTCTTCTGTCCCGTCCTCAGGTGACCCCATGTCAGACCCTCCCCCATATTCATATCAAATTCGAAAACCCGGGCTGCTGCTGCGGCAAGGCTGCCGGGTCCCCTGCCGCTGTGGGCGGCAGGGATGCCGGGTCCCCGCCGCTGTCCCGGGTCCCCGCCGCTGCGGGCAGGGCTGTGGGCGGGCTGTCTTCTCTCCGCCGGTGGCAGCAGGGCTGCCGGTTCCCTGCTGCGGTGGGCAGCAGCCCTGCCGCGCTCCCAGCCCCTGCCCCAGTCCCCGCCGCTGCGGGCAGGGCTGCGGGCGGGCTGTCTTGACCCCGCCGGTGGCGGCAGGGGGTGGCGGCAGGGGGTGGTGGCAGGGGGTGGCGGCAAGGCGCTCCCAGCCGCTGTCCAGGGTCCCTGCCGCGGTCAGCTGCATGCGGACCCCCCGTCCCACTGCCGTGAGTTGCGGCGGCAGGAGCTCGCGACCCCCGGGGAGCACTCCGCTACACACACACCCGAAGTTTGAGAAACCCCCCCAAATAAATGGTTAGGGAAGGGAGGCGTGTGTGCAGAGCCTGTCAGTTTTGGAAAAGAAACTGACAGCCAGAAGTTCCCTCCCTACACACAGGTTTCCAGTCCCCCCTCACCCCACTCCTTTGCAAAGCAGGTTGCACCCAGCTGAATGCTGGGATACCTGCCCTATCCCGCTACTCTCACTGCCGCCAGAAGCTCTGCAAATGTGTACATTCTTTGGCGCTAGAGGGATTTAATGTGTACACCCTCTAGCGCAACACCTGTAGTGCTAAATAGGGAAGCGCTGTAAAAAACAGCGCTATACCCTGTAGTCTAATCATACCCTAAGGGTGCCTTGCATAGGCAGATCTTCCCCCCTCTTGGCACTCTTGGGAAAATGGCTAAACCACTATTGAGATATACAAGTCATATGCAACATCCTACTGTTAAATAAAAATGTTCTCTACTGTGGTAAACCCAGGGCTGGAAGGCTGTGGTGAGAGGGGAAACTGCAGGCTAAATTAGGTCCAGCTGAGGAAGGCTGCAGCAGCCAGAAGCAGGGCCAGCTGGGACCGGTTAAGGAGGCAGCCAGAGCCCTTTAAAGAGACTCCTCCCCAGAGAGGGGTGTGGGAGTGAGGAGTGTGTTTGGAGGCAGTAGGAGTTAGAAGAGTGAGTTGTGAAGGCAGAAGGAGGTAAAGGAGAGTGCGAGGCAGATACAGAGAGGCTGCCAGCAGGTAGGGAGGCAGGAAAGAGCCCCTCCCAGGAGGGAGCTAGCCCTCCCTAACCAGCGAGAAGCCATACCCAACCAGGGAGGACTGCCCAGAGGACTGGAGCCTGAGGTGCCCGGGGGGCCCCCTTGCCACACTACATAAAAATATTAAAACATCCTATCTTTTTAAAAGCCAGTAAGTGAAAGCCACAAAAACAAAAAATGTGACGTATTTGCAAGTTTCATAGTGCAATTCAATATTTACATACTGTAAATCTTAAATATTCATTTGTATCATAGTTCTTTCTGACAAACCCAATTATATAATTTTCTGGTGACTTTATGGACTCTTACTTTAGTTAGGCAGAATGCGATCTTTGTTTTAAGGGTTGTTACAATGTAATTGTGAAAAAATGCAATTTGGTAAACAGAAAATAACCTGATGTTTGATTAAATTCAATTTCTGTATAAGAGAAAGCTTGTCTCTCATCTACTGAAGCAGGTGCAATAAACGATTTTACCTCACCCACTTTGTCTACTTGTTCGACATTTTGGGGGGGGGAGGGGATCTCAAAAATGATCATTTTTTTTTAAAAAAAATGATCATTTGTGATTTCAAAACATTTGGTTTTGAAAAATTTCAACCAGCTCTGTTTCTTGTAAATTCAAAATATACTCAATTGTTGTTGCTGTAAATGGCCCTGATTCAAAAAAGCATTTAAGTATTTGCTTAACTTAAAGCATGGTCTTATGTGTCATTGAATCTATGAAACTTAAACATGTGTTTAAATATCTTGTGCCCCAAAGCAGCAAAGATGAGTCCCCTCACTGAAGTCAATGAAACTACTCATGTACTTAAAGTTAGGCACATGCTGGAGTGCTTTGAGAGAGAGTGAGATTTATACATTCACATGAATAAACTCTCTGACCTCTCAACAGATGTAAGTCTTCACCACCATAAGTGACGGTTGCCTTGGAGGATTTTTAAAGTTCTTACTGATAGTATTTTTCATAGAAAGTCACTGAGATACCAATGGCCAATTTTTCTAAAGAGTTCAGCACACTAGAGGTGACATCCTGGCACCAAAAAGTCCAATGGCAAAACTCCCATGGATTTCAATGAGTCACAACTTCAGTCTGGGTGCTGATCCCTTTACACTTTGGCCGCCTATTTGGAGCTTGTACAAAAGCTGAGCTCTGTTGAAAACCTCATCCTTCATTGACATACATTTCCTCTTTCTAGCAATAAAATCTTCTATCATATCTACGATTGTTAAGTTCAATGTCACAAGTTATACAGATCCTATTTATCTCAGGCACAACCTTTATATAAATCCACTTTTTATCTTGTTTGTCAACATTGTTTGATGCCCCCAAAAATTTACTTGAACTGCAAACATCTTCAGATACCTACTGTTCCTCTGCAGTACCTCAGAGGGAGATTCTAAACTGGCCATCTTAGATCTCTGCACTTCAAAGAATTCCCCCGAAACCTTGTTTACAGCAAAAACAGAAAAACAAGGTCCCATTTACCTTTTTACTACCATTAACCACATTAAAGCACAACATTTCACTAACTAATTCCTCTCCAACATATACACAAACACCACTGCCAGCTAAAATGGGTCAATTGCTTACATTTGAGCATGTTAATTTAACACCACAACCCTAATGTAAAGAGAGACAAGAATGTTTTACAGTCGTTTCTGCCTCCACCCCACTCACCTCCGTCTTTGCTAGAGCTTTGTGGTGGGATGCAGTGACAACTTCATCACGCAGAGGGTTGAATAAATTAGGGGTATTGGGTGCTCTCTCTTACCCTAACGTCTCACAATATCATCTGCAAGCACAGCTCCATACTTATGAGTCAGAGGTTTAGTAGTCATATCATTCTCTTGTAGTGTGTATTGTGTCTGGCTGACTACAGTTTTGAATTCATGAGTGACCTTCACTCGAACACAGCTTTCAATGAAACAAGTTTAACTTTCTGGGAATAATTTTATTGTAGCGGTATTTTAAGATTAAAATATTCAAAAACAGTAAAGCCTTTGTAGGGAAGAGTTGAAGAGATTCCAGTGTTTTTCTGTGCTGTACAGATATTTACTGCAATACACACAGCTCAGTGTATCTGAGTTGCCTACCATTAGCTTGGATCAAGGTTGCATTAGTCACATTCTCCTCAATAATATACAGCTCAGAGGTGCTTTCATTTCAGTAGCATATGAAGTAAAGTGATCCCAACAGGCTCAATTTTTTTTAAACAGAAGGTCCACTTTCACATGCTAAAAGCTACCTACAGTTATTGCATTTGTGTGTGAGAGTTTTTGGTATGTGTGGGCACAAAACCCACTTAGGTTGTAACTAGCCATTAGCAAGAGAAAAATACATGATTTGCCATCCAGCTGTGATTGTTGGGCCTGATCCTCCTTTTATGCTAGTGCAAACCAGAAATAACTCAACTGAACCAAATGGCATTACAGTAAAACGCTGATTTAATGGACCCCGATTTAACGGACTTCGGATGCAACGGACAAAATTTATGAGCAAGTCCGATGCATCCCAAATCCGTTTTTTCGGGGGCTGGCTGCCGGCTCCCGGCTCCCGGCTGCCACCCGGGTCCAGGCAGCCAGCGGGCTGACTGCCGGCTCCCCGCTGCCGCCCGGGTCCAGGCAGCGGGCGGGCTGCCTGCCGGCTCCAGGGCCGGCGACAGAAATTTTGGGGCCCCCTACTGTGATCGTTGGGGCCCCCCCAGCCTATTCTGCCCCAGTCAGCTCCCGCTGCCAGCCTGGTTGTAGGGAACCCAGGCTCTCTCCCCAGGCTCCTGCCACCTGCCCAACTCAGCTCCCGCGGACAGCCTGGGTGCGGGGAACCCAGGCTGACAGCGGGAGCTGACTGGGGCAGGCAGCAGAACCCCGGCTGGCAGGAGCCTGGGGGGAGAGCCCAAAGTGGCGGCGGGTTGAGCAGTCAGCCTGTCGCTGCTTTGGGGTTTCCCCCGGGGGATCCTTGCCAGCTGGGGTCTCAACTTGCTGCCAGCCTGGCTGTAGGAAGCCCAGGCTGGCAGCGGGCTGAAACCCAGGCTGGCAGGAGCCTGGGGGGAAAACCCCAAAGCGGCGGCAGTCTGAGCGCTCAACCGGCTGCCACTTTAGAGTTTCCCTGCAAGCTCCTGCTAGCTGGGGTCTGAGCTCCCGCTGCCAGCCTGGGTTCCCTACAACCAGACTGGCAGCAGGAGCTGACTGGGGCAGAATAGGCTGGGTGGCCCCAATGATCAGAGTAGGGGGGCCCAAAATTTCTGTCGCCGGCCCTGCCCTGTGGTGGGCGGGCTGCTGCTCCCACAGCTCGTTTTTTTAAATTAAATAACGGACTTTTGGATTTAACAGACACCCCCTTGCCCAAATTAGTCCGTTTTTTTTTATATTTATATAAATGGAGATATACCAATCTCCTAGAACTGGAAAGACCTTGAAGGTCATCGAGTCCAGTCCCCTGCCTACACTAGCAGGATCGAGTACTGTCCCCACACAGATTTTTTGCCCCAGATCCCTAAATGGCCCCCTCAAGGATTGAACTCACAACCCTGGGTTTAGCAGGCCAATGCTCAAACCACTGAGCTATCCCTCCCCCCGTTAAATGGAGGTTTTACTGTATATCAATGCATGCAAATATAGGCATTTTAAAATGTGGCCCTCAATGACTTGGAATTCTATAGAACAGATTTAAAGATAGTACAGGGGTATTGTTGTATCCTTGGGGGCAGCAGTTTTAGGGAGAACTCACTTGAGACGCAGAAAGCTGTAAACCTTGAAAAGCAGCCATTTATTAACACTCACTGAACTAACCAGCAACCAAAACTGGCTGGGCTATCCCCTAATACTTTAACTCAGTTGCCATAGAAACAAGATTATATTACTATGACAACAAAATATACAACAAGTATAACTGTAGTTACAATGATTAACAATTAATAGCCATAATTCATCAGTGTTTTTGCCTGGTAACAAACATAATTAGCAAAAGATAATTTGTGATCTTACAATTGTGTAATTGCAAATTCTACCATGAGAACATAAGTGCTTTCCATGCCATGATGCCCACTTAGACATATAGACTGTGCCCCCTCTCAGATAGGATCAGACTTTTCTTTCCAGTAATATCTCCAGATTACTTTGATGAGAGGCTTACTAGAGGCTGGACGTTTTTTTGAACCACTGCTTAGTTTTGGAATAAAAAATAAATAAAGGCAACTTTAAAAAGTAGATAGTGTAATTTACACGTCCCTCTACAAGTGGTGATGTGTGGAGCTGCATTGCCCCTGAGGGACCACCAGAATAGATTGTGCTTCCTGATGTTCAATTTGAGTAGCCACTTCACTTCTTTCAATAGGATACTGAAAGTTGTTTTCAGTGGATCAGACCTGATCTGCAGGAAGGTATAGAAGGGGTGCTGTGCCACATATTCTTCCCATAGCCTTCTGGGCAACTTGCTCACCAAGAGGGAAAAAGAGAATGAGGAGTATAGTTTAATGTCTTCCTGAAGGTGTGAATGACTGCACTGATCATTAAGAATGTTGTGCCTTATTCTAAAGGCTTGTGTCACCGTTTCCATTATTCAGCTCTGGTTTCAGGGCTTTGAACTAGCCAGAACAATGTTTTAATAACTGGCATGTATAATTATAATGTGTACAAATATTTTTTTGTAAAATCCAAGTGTTTCTGGTTTTGAGTCATAGGGATGCTAACTAGAAATTTAGCTCTGCAAGATTTTTTAAACCACTTTGCAAATTAATGTTTCCATATGTTTCTGTTGTCAACAAATTATTTCCCCTAATTTGAAGGGAAAATATAACTTTAATGAACTAGTTTGCTTTAAATAGTATATTATTTATTGATAAGCATGGTAAATAATGATCCAACATTTTTGTAAAGGTTGTTGGGTTACAGAGTTTTTAAGCAGTTAGCAGCTTTGTCGTTATAAACCAGACGTTGTACTCGATCCAACTCCTGTTCAAGTCTATGGGATTTTTTTTTTCAGTTTCAGTGATAGATCATGATAATCTTCAACGACTGAGCATGCTCAAAGGCAGCATTTCCCAAAAATGTGTGAGAGGCACAGAGAATTTGGAGGAAAAAAAATGGAGCTCCCCAGCTTTCATTTTAATTACTTGAAAAAAGTTAAATAATATCCACACTGAGAGATGGTAGCTAGATCAATGGAAGAATGATTTTGTCAGCTTAGTACTGTTTACAGTCATACTTTGGTCTACCTAGCTACCATTTTTCATTTCAGTGGTGCTTTAAGCTTTGGCTAGCTGGACAGTCCTGTCATATAGGCTTAAAGCTAGTAACATTAAAATCTATATTTTATGGGTATTGTTATCCCATGACCATAACCATGATCGCATTACGAAACATTTTTGTTTTCAGATATCTTTGATGATGGTTTCTACCTGAAGTTCTCACAAACAAGCTCCAAATTTAAGGGTTAACATCTTGACCTAACCAGTTCATCTATGCTCTCGAATGAGAAGAGGCCTGCTAAAAAAGCTAAAAGAGGCAGCTAATCTTTGATGAAACAGTGACATTTTACCAATTTTAATAACACCTGGTAAGTGCCTCCTGTTGACAGTAGTACTGTGTTTTAATGAACAAATGAATGGCTTATTTACCATTCTTGGCAAGAAACCCCAGCTACTGAGGCAAAGCACCAGCTCTCCCAGTGTTACTTGGGCTAATTGACTCCTTGGATGAAGTTAAATCACACTGTCCCCAGTGGGATGTATGTTTGCCAGTAATCAATAGCTCAACAAGATCCACATGGCAGGTAATTAAGTGGAAAGTAATTAATACCCATCAAATGTTTTATTAACTGCCATTCCTTCACTCAAAAGTCTCACTGTACTGTAAATAAGGTTGTGAAGAAAAGAATAAAAACTGGGTGCATTTGGTAACAAGCTAAATACACTTGCTAAATCTCTGATTGGTTTGTCTAGCATGCAAGCATGGCATCATCCCACAAAGGTTTATATGAGAACAGAGGAACAACCATTCTGAATCAGCCCAATGGTCCCTCTAGTCTATCCTGTGTCCAACATTGATTAGAATAATATACTTCAAAGGATGAAACAAACCTCTAAATGTGTAATAAATCAATAACAACTAAGAGACAAATTTCTTCCTCATCCACAGCAGTTAGTGATTGCCTTACAGCCTGAAGCATATAGAATTTTACCCTAGATAGTGAAATTGTGGGCACATTCTTTTTCATACAAATGTCTAATCCTCCATTAAACATTACTGAACTTTAAGGCCCAATAATATCTTGAGGCAGGGAGTTACAGGAGTGAAATATGCATTTTGTAAATAAAGGATATTTCCTTTTATCAATTGTAAATATTTTCCTTATAATTTTAGTGCATATTCTTGTATTATAAGAAGGGGTTGTACTTTATACTTCTCATTATTTTGTTTATTTCTATTATGGCACCTTATTCTTGTCCTCACTAAAATACACACTCCAAATATTTTTAATCTTTCCTCATAGAGGAATCTTTCCATGTCTCTGATCATTTTGATTGCACTTCTTTGGGCGTTTTCTATTTCTACTATGACTTTCTTGGGATTGAATGACTAAAACAGTATTCCATAAGAGGATGCATTACTGATGCATATAATGGCATGGTTATATTTTTAGTAATATGTTCTGTTTATTTGTTAATACAAACTAACATCTTTGTTTGCTTTTTGAAACACTGCAGCATATTGAACGGATATTGAGCTGTGCAAAATGATAGCTATATCTCTGTCCTGAGTGGTTACAGCTAATCTACAATTTATCAGTAGGTAGGAGTAGTACAGATTGCTCTTTCTAATATGCATTACTTTCTATGCTGAATTTCATCAGCCCTCAATGTGATTTTTTTCTGTGCAATGATGTGATAGAAGTCTATAAAATCACAGATGGTCAAGAGTGAGTTTCTTTGACAAGAATAAGGGGGTTCCAGTGAAATTAAAAGGCAACAAGTGATTAATGGAATGGACTGAGACTTTGGAGATCTGACTGCTACAGATTTCCTGGGTTACCTTAAATAAGTCACTTGATTTATCTGTGTCTGAATTCTCCATCTATAAAAAGGGAACGACATCGCTCCTTTCTCCTACCCTTTGTCTTTATTTTTATATATATATATTGGTCTCAGTAGATTGTAAATTCTCTTTCTAAGAATTTGTATATCAATGAGCTCAATGGGACCCTGAGCTCATCTAGGGCATCTAGGTGCTACTGTAATAATATAATTTCATCAGACTAATGCAATGGATTTATATAAATGTACTGAAGTGCTCAGATGACATACTGGTGATGAGTGGAATATAAATACCATAATAACATAGATTATATCCCAGTTCAGGTTCTTTAAAATCCACTCTGGGCTCCCCACCAATTTGAGGATGGTAATGCTATTCTAGAAGGCACTGTGCTGGCTACTCTTGTGTGGACATGGCAAGCCAAAATGGAGCTTAGCCTCAGCTCTAAGGCATAGGTGCAGGCATGAGCCTGAGTGTGTTTTCCTTGTAAGCTTGCATGGCATTTAAGAACTGGCAAAGGGAAGGAAATGCCTTAATCTGGAACTAAGGATCTGAAACTGGATGGGCCGACAAGTCTGTGACTACTGGAAGCAACATTCTTTGGGGATGTTTTGTATGTACATTATACTCCCACTGATTGACTTCAGTAACAATGGGGCTTAGGGTGACCAGATGTCCTGATTTTATAGGGATAGTTCTGATTTTTGGGTCTTTCTTATATAGGCTCCTATTACTCCTCACCCCTATCCCGATTTTTCAACACTTGCTGGCTGGTGACCCTACTGAGGCTCTGTCCATGCTATTAAAAGTGTTGGGATAGGTCTGTGCATTGGAGTGATTCCCAGCCTCCCCAGAAGTTATGAGTTTGAAATATCCTAGGAGAGAAGAGAGATGCCACCACCAGTGACATGGCCTATTTCTCCTTTATCCATTTTCTGACACCCTCAGACAAGTTGCAGAAGCACATTTTCCTTTATAGAAACTATGCTACTTATTTCCTCTCATATTATGCTCATCTGGGTATATTAGACCTCTCTTTAATTCTTGCTTCAGCTAATTCACATTTAAATGAAGACCGGCTCACTGATCTGTAATTCCCAGAACTTTTATTTTTAAAGACAGGTATGTGATTGGCTACCCTGCAGTTCTATGGTACGTAAACTGATTGTAATGGTAGATTACGAACTTTTGCTTAACTGCTCAGCTGCTTCATTCTTAAATTTCTTCAGAACTCGTCAATAAATACTATGCTGCCCAAGTGATTCAATGTATTTTAAATTATCATTTTATTTCACTGCCCCTTTTGGCATGAACTCCTTCTTGTATCTTTATAACCTGCCAAAAGTAGCTGTGCATTAAGCATCTCTCCTTCATCATAAATTCAATCTAGATGGTATTACTGAAACCTGATGGGATGATTTGCACAACTAGAATGTTAAAATCAATGGTGATAACCTATTAAGGAAGGATCAAGTGGGCAAAAAGGGTGGGGGAGTGGCGGACTGTGAAAAATAACATTACCTGTTTCCAAGTCACTGATAACTTGGGAGAAAATGATCTTGAATGCTTATAAATCAATGTTCTAAAAAGCGTAAGATGGGGGTACTAGCTGATATCTTCGCTAGACCATCAAAACATACTAGGGAACAGTGTGGCTGCTTTCTTACACACCTGTCAATAATGTGTGTGTGTAGGGGGAAACATGTGACCATGGCGGGACTTCAATTTGAGTGACATTTGCTGGAGGTGTCATGCTGCCAGTATTAAAACATCATTGGAATTTCTAAACATTCTAAATGACAACTTCCTAAATCAAAAAGGGGGAATTCTATATTAGAGCTTGTCCTAACAGATAAAGAAGAATTGTATATATAAAATACACACACACACTGGATGCTTTAATAGGATCAATTTCACAAACTTAAAAACAACCATCAGCTAATTCAAGTGGGAAGAAGCATTTAATCAGAAAAATGTGAACGATAATTGGGAATCATGTAAGAACCTGTACTATATTCCCATAAAGACAAATTCCCACAACTGAACAATGCAGCTGTGCTGGTTTAAAAACAACTGGCTTAGAGGCAAAGTGAAGGCAAAAAAAAATTAAAATATAGACCAAAGGAAAGAAAGGGAAAATTGACAGTAATGAATATAAATCAGAAGTTAGGAATTGTAGAAAAATTTTAAGGGAATCAAAAAGATACCAGGAAAAATCTATCACCAGTAGAGTTAAGGGCAAGAAGGAGAAAAAAAATATTAGGAGCAAAAAGAATCCTGAAAATGGTAGTGGTCCATTACTAGATGAAAATGGTAAAATAGCAATGATAATGCAGAAAAGGTAGAAGTGTTCAGTAAATATTTCCATTCTGTATTTGAGGGGGAAACACTCTTTCCATTCCACCAGTTTCTCTGAAGGATGTTAAGCAGAACTACTATAGTTAAACATTTTTATATCATCAGGTCCAGTTAACTTGCATCCAAGAGTTTTAAAGGAGCTGGCTAAGGAGCTCGATGGAACATTAATGTTGATTTTTAATAAGTCTTGGAGCACTGGGGAAGTTCCAGAAGGCTGGAAGAGAAGCTAATGTGTCAAAAAGGGTAAATGGGACTACCTTCGTAATGATAGGCCTGTCAATTTACCATTAATCCAAGACAAGATAATGGAGCAGCTGATATGAGATTCAGTTAATAATGAATTAAGAAGGGTAATGTAAATAATGCCAATCAACATGGATTTATGAAAATAGACTTTGTCAAACTACCTTTTTTGATGAGCTTACAAGTTTGGTTCATAAAAGTCATAGTATCGACAATGTACTTGACTTGTGTATTGTGTTTGATTGGGTTCCCTGTGACTTTTTGATTAAAATCTAAAATGATATAAAATTACCATGACACACATTAAATGGATTGAAAATTGAGTAACTGATACGTCATTCAATATAATAGTAAATAGGGACTCATCATAAACCATGTCTGTTTCAGTGGGGTTTCACAGGGGTTGGTTCTTGGTCCTACGCTAATTAACATTTTTGTCAAAGACCTGGAAGAAAATATAAAATCACCACTAAAAGTTTGCAGATGACACAAAAATTAGGGAAATGGTAAATAATAAAGAGTTTCGTGGATTCAAACCAATCTGTATCACTTGATAAATGGCACAAGCAGGCAATCTAGGTTTTAATACAGCTAAATGTAGAAATGTAGAATATAGGCCACACTTGTAGAATGTGGGACTCTATGCGGTCAAAAAGCCACTCTGAAGAAGATTTGGGGTTGTGATGGATAATCAGCTGTACATAAACTCCCAGTGTGATGCTGTTACCAAAAGAGCTAGTGCAATTCTGGGACGCAAAAACAGGGTACTCTTGAGGAGTAGAGAGATTATCTTATTTCTGTACTTGGCGCTGTTGCTACTGCTGCTCGAACATTCCATCCAGTTCTGATGCCCGCTGTTCAAGAAGGAGGTTGATTAATTGGAGAGGGTTCAGAGAAGAATTACAAGAATGAGTAAAGCAGTAGGAAACATGCCTTATAGTGGTAGACTCAAACAGCTTGTTCTACTGTATTTAGCATAAAAATAGATGGTTAAGGGGCCACTTAATTACAGTCTACAAGTATCTACCCAGGGAACAAATATTTAATAATGGTCTCATCAATCTAGCAAACAAAGGTATAACACCATTCAATGGCTGGAAATTTCAGACTGTAAATAAGCTGTACATTTTAAAACAGTGTAAATAAATTAGCCATTGGAACAATTCTTCGAGGATTGTGGTGGTTTTTCTATCACTGAAATTTTTAAAATCAAGCTGGGATGATTTTCTAAAAGTTATGCTCTAGGATTTATTTATTTTTTGTAAATTCTAGGGCCCGTGTCAGACAGAGGCTCAGACTAGCTACTGTTAATTCTGTAAGATAAAGAGCTAAGGCTAGAACCCACTAAACTCTGCAACAATTCCCAAAGCAGCTGCTGCTAACCTGACCGAACTACCCAACTGTCAGCAAGTCACAGAACTTTCCTATCCATGCTGAGACCCAAACAAGACCTGTACATTAGCCTGGTCATTTCTGAGCTAAAACATCTCAGTTAACGACAGAGTGAGAACTGAACTATCTTGGGTAAGTGTAAAGTAATGCACAGTGTTAAAAATAATCCCAACTACAAATATATAATGATGGGTTCTAAATTAGCTGCTGCCATTCAAGGAAGATATTGGAGTCACCCTGGATAGTTTTCTGAAAACTTCATCTCAGTGTCCGGTAGCAGTCAAAAAGAAAAACCACAATGTTAGGAGCTACTAAGAAATAGAAAGGAGGAAAAACAGAAAATATCATAATGGACCACTATATGGTGGTGCACCCACACCATGGTGCACCCACATGGTACACCCACACCTTAAGTACTGCGTATAGTTCTGGTGTCCCCATTTCAAAAGCATATAGTGGAACTGGGAAAAGTTCAGAGGAAGTCAGCAAAGATGATCAAGGGTATGGAATAGCTTTCATACAAGGAGAGACTAAAAAGATTAGGCGTATTAATTTCAGGAAAGAGATGGCTAAGGAGGATCTGATAGAACTCTATAAAATCATGAATAGTGTGGAAAAAGTGAAGAGGGAATTGTTTACACTTTCTCACAATACAAAAACCAGATGTTACCCCATTAAATTAAAAGGCAGCAGGTTTAATATAAATAAAAGGAAGTATTTTTCCACACAACACATAATTAACCTGTGGAACTCATTACCATGGGACATTGTGGTGGCAAAAATATAACTTTGTTCAAAAAATAACTTGACAAATTAATGGAGAATAGATTCTATGATCCTAGCAGACCAGGTGCTAGCTCATGCCAAGATCCAGGGCCCCACTAAACACTGACAGATGCATAGCTGGAAACCAGTCTTGCTCACCTGGGTTAGTATAATTAAAATAGTGTTAGTGTTATAAGAATGTGTTTGGTCTCTATGGAATGCTTGTAGGATGCTGTGTGTATTAATCCTTCATATCATATCTGTATCAATTGGTATAAAGTTATATTGAGTGTTTGCATTGTAAACCTTTGTAACTCTGTAAATCACAAAGCAGGAAATTAAGGTAAAGCGCTCATCCTGCACAGAAGATGGCCCACTGAAGGCAAATGAGGCATTGGGGTAGCATCAAAGGACAGAGACCTTGTTGATTGCATTCCTCAATCCCTCCAGGAAGGAGGGACTTGCACATGAACTCATCCCACCAGTTTGGATTCTGGAATGAAGGGGATAAAAATCCTTGGCCAGGAGAAATTGGGATCTTTATACTATCTGGACTCTGATGGGGCAAAGATTCCTAAACATCAGCTCATGTTACTTGGCATGGGTTGGCCCTAAAAGACATAGAGAACTGCTTATTGTAGAAGCTTATGGTACCCTTTTAAATCGAAAACTAACTCATTTGTGTGTGTCCGTTTCAACCTTGTAAGTAACTTATTTTCTTTTCTTAATTAATAAATCTTTAGTTATTTTATTGCAGGATTAGCTACAGGCATGGTCTTTGATTTGAGATCTCAGGTGCAAATTGACCTGGGGTAACTGGTCAAATGAGCAGTGGAGTTAGAAATCATAACATCAGATGTCTTAGAGGCTACAGATCTATGGTATAAATATCTCTCTCAAACTCATCCCACCCTTTCCATGAATTCACCAAAATCCTGTGTATTTGTTGGAACAACATAATAAGCAGCAGAGATATATAAATTGTTTTCCTGTGGAATTTTCTGCAGGAGGGGATGAACAGGGGCAACGTAATTTTTATTTGACTAGCCTGCTGTCTCATTTCCTCAGAATTAAAGGGTCAGTAGCTACCACTAAAAAACTGCTTAAGAGAGCTTCTCTCCTGCAGGTCAAGGTGCTGAAATCTCCATTTCAATGCATTGGCTCTGCTCTCTGCAGTTCAGCAAAGGCAACTTCATTTAATCTGCCTTATAAAGCCGTCACACAAGAATACTAAATGCTGATTACTTACCCTGTAATTTACCATGTTACCAAAAAGGATGTCTTAAACAAGTGTAGATACAAATCCTTGACTCTGAAAACCTGGGAATATTTTGACAAAATATATTATTTTTATTAAACCCAATCCTCAAAGCTTCCCAATCAAAGGATAAAAAAATAAAACAATATAAACTCAGTGGCACCAATAAATGTTTAGTCCATTAATATTGATAAAATAACAATGCCTGGTGAAGCTGACTGCCCCATCTGCCAGGGGAAATTTTCATAGGCAGCTGTCTTGCCCAAAATTTCTTTAAGTGAGTTAACCAAGTACCATTTAGTAGCAAAATGCGAGCCTCACAGATCTTTTTATTTCTGTTCCAAAGATCATGAAAT
The DNA here is from genome assembly GCA_032164245.1 of Sternotherus odoratus. Classification (NCBI taxonomy): domain Eukaryota; kingdom Metazoa; phylum Chordata; order Testudines; family Kinosternidae; genus Sternotherus; species Sternotherus odoratus. The sequence goes on along the minus strand of JAVMKO010000007.1, from coordinate 29,880,651 downwards.
AGTTCCTGATTAATAATATTTTATTGTGTTTGCTGTCTGTATTTCTACAGCTATATTTTAATGTCAGGGCTGGAACTACTGTGAGAAACAGGAGGCAAATACATACAGGAAGCAAGCATAGAACAGCCACTAACAGGAAAGCTATTCAGGATTTAAACTATTCTATTTTGGTGGAAGAGCTCTGTGAGGGGGGTCAGTTGTTGACTGGTCAAGTATATCAAATTGTGCTGGATCTGCATCCAAATTCGCTTTTAGCAGCATGAAACTTAAGCAATTTAACGAATGAATAGGAAACTCTATCTCAGGTAGAGGGCAAGTTAAGATGAATGGACAGGGTTTCAAGTAAACATTATTATGTGTGTGAAACTGTAAGACAGGAATTCTTCGTCTTTAGAAGATTAAATAATCCTCTGCATGTTCCTGTTCAAGACTGTTGTTTAAGAGGAAACAGCATGTAACTTTTCTGTGGCAAGAAGGGGCAAATACAACATTAGAGAGCACATAGGGGAATAGAAGAGTGGTACAGTGTATGTATGTGTGCCCTCTTTTTTACAGATGAAAAACATAGGGACCAAATATTACTTTCAGCTACACCACTGTAAATACTGAGCGACACCATTATCTTCACTGGAGTTACTCAGCACTTATACTGGTTTATTTGAGAGCAGAAGCTGACCCGTTAGTGAAATGCAAGTATTGTACTGTACTGGATCTGGGCACATCTTATGTGATCTGAACAATTTTACAACAGAAAAGTAGAAGGAAACTACAACATGCAATAAGCAGATGCTTGAATCTGTTTAACTGTAAAGGAGAAGATTCCTGTTACATTCTGTAGGTTTAGTTTCAAGTGCATTACTCGTACAAGAAGGGTGTTCAACTGAGAAACTGGTATCACTTGCTCTGTAGCATTAAAAAAGAATGTGTTTTAGAATACTCCTCTGCATCATTACCAAGCTTTCTGTTTATTAGACTAGTAGCTTTAATAAGGATCTGCATTTTCCCCTCCAATCAACAATAAGCAGGAACATTTGACTCTTTGCAAACAGATTAGTAGAAATACAATCCTTAATTGAGAAAATGATTAAAATACCTTGAATTGCCTAGCATGTCCAAAATATCCTGGACAGAAAATATTTGATACTCAAGAGAATGTGCAGATGTACATTTAAAAGCCAATGAAACAAATGAGGAACAAAAACCTCCAGCATAATTAAGTCTATAGCCTCAAGTGGACACACTATTTGTGTCTGACATTTTTAAGTTCACTGTGACATTTACCCTGAATTTTCTATAATATTATGTATCACCTATGAGAATATGAAAAGGTGCACCTGAATCTGTCAAGATTGGGGTGGTCATTGGATGACAGATTACATGAGGTCTAATATAATTGCAATGAAATTGACTAAGAGAATACTGTGCCTATCACACATTAAGTTTAGGATGCAGCCCGACACCTTGTGCCCGATGAAATTCTCTCCTGCCAGCACTTCTCATTTAGGAGGATATACTGGTTGCCTGCAGACCCCACTATAATAGGGATTTTATACTTACCTAGAATTGCTGTAGCCTCCCAAGGCAGATTCTCCACCACTGGGCTCTCTAGAAAGACTTGCATTATCAAATGCTGGCATAGACCTTGAGGAAATAGAGTTTTATATCTGTATAATATGGTTGAAACTCCTGCTCGCCCTTTCATTCTCAGAATGAAACTCAACACTGACACGCTCTTTTATCCCTGACCTCTCCCAGTCCCCAAAATAGAAATAATCTTTTTTTTTAAATCAAAACTAAAACCATATTCCCAGAAGAACTTTCACTTTAAAAAGGGAAAGGGCCAGAGGCTCCATGAAGTCCACTAGGGACTTTGTTGCTGCTATTTATTGGAAGGTACTCAGATACTACAGTGAGGGGTGGCAGTATAAAACCCTAAGATAGAGAGAACAGGGTTTTAACTGAGCTTTATAATAACACCCATCATACAGAAATATCCCAAAGTACATCTAAAATGAGTCAGATACTGTGGGTTACAGTGATTTTAAAGGAGGGCTGGTAAAATGGTCCAGATAGACTCCTCCAAAACTGCCTGAACTAGCCCTCCTCAAAGACTCTTGACTCAAGCTCAACGAACACATGTTGTGGGAGCCCATTGTCATTGTGTCTGATGTAGGTGAAGGGTAGCCATGGCAATGGCAGTGTTGAAGCATGAATAAACAAGAGCCATTCCACCAACCCTTTAGCACTATGAAGGGGTTGACCTACTGCTGCACCTCCCTGTAGCTAGGCATGGTGTAGCAGCTGCCTCTCTACTGGATGTCTCCTGCTGATCGCTGCTCCACCTCTGGGATAACCATCATTTTACTGTGATTTGGCCCTCCAGTCAGGTGACTTTAAAGCCTCTGTTCTTCCAGGGGGTTCATGAATAAAAACCAAAGGGAATTATTGCAAATAAGGTGAAACAATGAGAAATAGAGGGGAATTATTTCCTCTGAGTGCACATCAGAATCTGGTCCTCCCCTCGGAAGAGGCCTACAGGCAGTGGTCATCAGGTAAGGTCCTGCCTTCCATCAGCCCTTGCCTGAAGGTCTGTTTACCCCCGGGTTCTGCCAACAAATAAGCTTTTATGCTCCCCTTTTAAACTTCTCCTTCATCTTGGGTATGCCTTGCTGGTGTATCAGGGTGGAGCTTCCTGACCCTAGAGCTGTTCTTTAATCCTTTGTTGTCCAGTATGAGATTTGTATACTCCATCACAGAACCAAAGAGAGAGAGCATCTTTGTTAACATTAACTTGCCATCTGCTGATGTTTGTTGTCCTCCTCAAGTCCTTTCCCCACTCTTCATCAATTTCCTTATCAACAAAAATGTAATACATACTGCCAAGGTTCCCAAAATTTGGCCTGTTTTTTCCTGTGCTGATCGGCTTATGTATTCACACAATCTATGCAATTGTTCAGATGCAGCTTGTTACTGAAACAAATATTCCAATTCTTTTTTTAAAAAAATAAACCAAATTAAAAAACGTTTCAAGTGCTTGTACTGAGCAATCCTATAAACCAGTATGTACAGCAGACAATGTAACAGAGTGAACACTCCAGGAGTGTGCCTGGAAGATGCTATGCTCTGGCTATCTTGGGTCAGCAGAGAGGTCCTCGTGAGGCAGTTCCAGCTGGCACTATTAGAATCACCCTGAGATTGCACTAATTTTTTCCAGGGACTTAACGAGTCCCTATTTCCTCTAGTATCAGAGAGCTGGAAAGCCATCTGAATCCCCACCCCTCAGGTGCACCAAGTCCAGATCAGGAACACCTAAGGATCTGGTCAGCAACGGGCTCTGAGATGGAGATTGTTTTGCCTGGAATTTGATGAACACAGCTGATACTACATAGTGAAAATCCTTTAGAGACAGATTCTGCCAGACTTGTTTAGAACCTTACTATACCGGGGTCCCATTGATTTCAAAATGCCTCCTAATGGGGTACTCCAAGCGCCAACTATATTTACTTCAGATTGATTCTCAGCTTTCTCCATTTCAGAGCTCTTCAGGAGGGTGGAGAGAGAAGCCAGCCTGGCCTCTCAGCTTTCTTGATGCGCAGGAACCACCAGTATTTTTCAAAATCAGGAAGTTGGGACTGAAGGGCTGTGCTCTTCGTAGGCAGTTTCTCAGTAACACAGGGTTTAGCAGCAAGAGCATGAGGAGTGGGATCAAATTCTATTTCAGATTTGCTTGATGTTACAGAAACTGTGTGGGTTTTTACTTGCAGCCAATTTTAGTTTTGTGATTTCTTTTTAGGCATCTCATGTCTTCTTCTCACCTAGTCACTGAGCTTTGGTGTAGACCCAGAATCAAAGGGCCTTTTATTTTGTTCTTTCCCTTGACTGGTCTTAGATCAGATCAAAATATATATTGGCACAGGGGGGGAAAACTACCTTTTTTTCCCTCATACGTTTGAAGGAGGAAAGCACTGAAAAGCATTATTTGGAGTTCCTTCTTTTAAGAGAGTCTTACAGTAAGAGCTTTGCTTTTTAACAGAAGGTCTTTGGTCTACATGTGTGTTTATTTTTGTCCTCCATTTTGTGCTGGCTTGAACAAAAACAAAAACCAAGCTGTGTGTTTTGGGGTTCATCCTTCAATTATAATTTATTGTATTGGGGAGAGAATTTGGGAGGGAGGATGAAGAGTTCAGTTTCTGACACTGAATTTGAAACAGTGGCAGGACACCCACGGTTACATAAGCTATCGATGCTGATGTAAGACTGGACAGGATGTTAATGGTAGGAAGGTACTTTGTGCATCATTGTCATCATGGGGATAGTAGTAGAAGTCAAGTGTGAAATAGAATAGAGCAATAAATGTAAAAAAACCTGAAGATAGAACCCCTAAGTACCTGGCCAGCAATGGAGAGCACAAGAAAGGAGACCAAATGAGAGAATGCTGAGCTTCAGTAGAGTGACACACATCATCCCTTTCTAAGGGGTATTATGGAATGCCTTTAGAACAAATAATTCCCCTCTGTTATATAGAGCTTGTTCTTGATTCACTCTCCCTCTCTTTGACAAATATCAGTATGATAGACTCAAATTTGCTATGTTCCCACATCAAAATACCAATAACAATGACAAGAATGGGCTCATGCTGATGTGATATTCTTGTTCTTAAAAGGGACATTTTGTTTCATTAGTCCTGTTGGTTCCCACATATATAAAGCTCACTGGCTGACATTGTTCAGTGAACTCAGAATGGGCGGTGTTAACATACATCTTTAGAAATAATTGTTGCAGAACAGAATCTAACACAGAAACATTTAATGATGATGTTCAATACAAAAAAAATCAAGCAAAGGTCCATATGCTGAAGAATCTGCCTACTGTTTAAAGCCCTTAATGGTAGAATTGGCTGAAAATGTTTCTTGTGGGGTTTTGTCAAAAGCAATTTTTTTTTCATGGGGAAAATGTCATTCAATTAAATGTTTTGGAACATTTTTACTGGAAATTTCCATTTGCTTAATTTTGAAAGTGAATTTAGCACTTTGGTTTTAGAAATGTGAAAAATTGAAATCTCAACATTTCAATGTTTATTTTTTCCCCTTTTTCCCTCCTCTCCTTTTTTTGTCACTGAATTCAGCAGCGTAAGTGATGTCTGGCAAGGCATTTTTGTTTTTTGTTTTTCCTTTTTCTACTCTATCTGCCATAAACCTTTAACATTTCCAAATTTGAGAGAGGAGCAAAACTAAAACATGAAGTTGTATTTTTGCCAAAGTTAAACTGGTATTGAAAAAATGAAGAAATATGGAAATGAAAATTCAAAATTTCTCAAATATTTCCTGAAAAAAATATTGAAAACATGAAAAAATTTAAGGCCTGAAAAATTGAAACAACTTTGAGATTTCACAAATTTTCATGAAATTGGGAGACTTTTTTTGACCAATTCTACTTAATGGGGTGAGTGAGTCAGAGGATCCTGGGGGAAACCCTGACTATATTTGGTCTTGGAGGCCAGAGACAGAAGTCTGAGCTTCATGTAGGAAGAGCTGGGAGGATTGGTTGTAAGAACAAACTGGGACAGAATAAGAGTTCTAGTTGAGATAATGCCAGAGCTGAGTATGAATGTTGTGGTGGGTAACAGGGCAGACCTTCAATACTGTCCTTCTGCCCCACAGAAACTGCCCAGACTCCACTAATTTTGCATTCACAGCACCATTTATTTTGAATTCCCTCCACCAATACCACTACACTCCCCAGGCAACAATTTATTTACTATATCTTTACTGCTTTTTGCCCTCTCATCAGGACCTGAGGGGAACAGAGCTCTAAGCTCCCTTTCCTAAGGTCTATGTGACTGGGCTCAGCTAGCCTCATTCCTTACTGCCCATTCCTGTGCCTCTTTATCATATTTGGGCTGGTGAGCTAATTGCTCTTTATCCCATCCAGCCAGCCAGCATGATTATCTATTTACCTCAGTTAGCTTTCTCCAGTGAACCAATTGGCATCTAAAAGATCAGGGTGCAGGCTCACCTCTTCACGCCTCAATACCAAAATGTATCAATGGAACATACTTGTTTTGACAAAACTTTCACTGGAAAAGATTTCAGAGGTCCAGGATGGAATATTTGGTCAAAACCAGAGAGAGAATGAGACCCACCCCAGAATTGTCTGCTAGTCAGGGCACTCACCTGACATCTTGGAGAGCCAGGCTGAAATCCCTAATCTGCCTGTGAGACAGTGGGTTCAGTGCAAGCATTAGTAAGGGATAATACTAGAAAAAGCAAAACTTGCCGCAAAATAGAATCATACAAACAAATAATCAGTGTGACAGTAGGGTGTGTGGGGTGGACAGAAGCATGAGGTGGTGGGTGAGAGCATGGTGAAATGCTGTTTCACTCTAACATTTAAGAAGCCTGTAGATTGTATTAGCTACAGCTCCAAACCAGTATTTTCATAAACCTGTGAGCACTTGGACAATACAAATTTTGACATTTCTTACAATATGAAATGGTTCAAGCAATCATTACAATCAACAATCATTGCAATCAACTGCATGAAATCGAGGGAAGATCCTTGAATGACTTTTCTCCCAGTTTATCATTCACTGAAGCAGACCTCAGACCATTTTTTACCGCTGATTAGACTATCTTTTACTATAACAAGGACCCTGATTTGATACACAAGAATAACAAAATAATTCTTTATTGTTGCGGGGTTTTTTTTTATTCTCATTGTTCCCGACATCCAGGATTTTACCAGCATGTCAAGAACACAGATCAAATATGCCTGGGGGCATAGCCATGTTGGGGGGGGGGATTTTGTTGTAAATTCTTTTCTCTTTTTCCACTGTAATTGCAAATTGAAAAGGGACAGCTCCACCCTGAAAAAGACTTGACACATGTGCACACACACAGTACCTCATTGTCTCATTGCGACCTGTTGCCCCCTCTGTCTATTTCCAAACAATTCTGTTGTATCTGAAAATTCACCTTGGAGTCAGATTGAGCTGCTACTGGATTGTGTGCTATATCAGTAACACCTTCTGCAGACTTTAGAGTTTCATTTATATACAAGGGTTTTAGCCTTTATAATTGTGAAGATAATATTCCAAATAATGAATCAATGTTGTATTGTCTTCATAACTCTGGTAGGCAGGAAGCTCTGGCTATGTTGGTCTTCCCAGCTATGCCCCTTACATTGGAATTGAAAAAGAGGGTAGAGTAGGAGCCATTACACCAGCTATGTGCCATTGAAGGATCTGTCTATGTTAGAGTGATCCTCCTACAACTGGTTATGCTGCCTTTAGAACCATCACTTATTAGTGGAATTCGGTGCACAGGTAGGGTTGCCAGGTGTCTGGTTTGCATCCAGAATGCCCCCTGGTGGCTATGGTTGGCACTGCTGACTGGACCATTAAAACTCTGGGCAGCAGCACAGTAGGGGCCCGGGGCTAAGACATGCTCCCTGCCTGCCCTGGATCCGCACTGTTCCCGGAAGTGGTCGCCTGGTCGCTGAAGCCCCTAGATACTGGGGTGACCAGGGACTGGGAGGCTCTGCACGCTTATCCTGTCCTGAGTACTGGCTCTGCAGCTCCCATTGGCTGGGAACCATGATCAATGGGAGCTGCGGGGTGTGGTGCCTGCAGACACAAAGGCAGCTAGGACCACAGCCTCTGCCTAGAGGCCTCAGGGACCAAGCGGCCACTTCCCCAGAGCCGTGGTAAGTGCTCCAGGACCCCGCAACCCTCCACCCCAACCCCCTGGCCCAGCCCAGAGCCCCCTCCTGTACCCCAAAACCCTCATCCCTGGCCTCAGCTGGAGCTCTCCCCTTCCCTGCACTCCAACCCCCTCCCACACCCCAAACCCCTCATCCCCAGCCCCACTCCAGAGCCCATATCCCCTCCTGCACCCTAACCCCCTGCCCCAGTCTGGTGAAAGTGAGTGAGGGTGGAGAAGAGTGAGTGATGGAGAGAGGGAGGATGTGTGTGTGGGGGGGGAGTTGGGTCTTGGAGAAAGGGTGGTACAGGGGTGGGCAGAGGTGTTCATTTTTGTGTGATTAGAAAGTTAGCAAACCTATGCACTGGAGACAGAATGCACTGAAGATCAGGTCAATTTATGTGACCTTTCTGTAAGGATCTTGAAGCTATAAACCCAGGAATGGATTATTAAACTCATTCATATATATAGCAGTTTCATCTGAAAGAGTTGTGATATTCGGTAGTGGTCTTCATTTTGGAATGGTCAAAGCATAATAAAACAAGCTTGAATTAAAAGATGCAAATATTCTTCATTTTGTTTAACTTTCACCATATTCTGTGGGAATGTAAACTACTTATACTAGATATGTATATGCATCTGGATCCAGGCAGAGAAATCCACATCATTGAAGGCTCTTGAATGTATGTCAGGGTAAATTCCTGCTTGAAGATAGATTGATTGACTGCTTGAAGAATCAGAGCTGGTGTTGATGGTCAAGAACACCTCTATTTATCGGTGTCTGATAAGATGTTTTCTAGCTCTTCTTTGGGATTAGCCACTGCTTGCATCCGACGAAGTGGGTATTAGCCCACGAAAGCTTATGCTTCAAAACTTTATAGTTAGTCTTTAAGGTGCCACAGGACTTTGTTACCTCTGCTATTCCAGACTAACACGGCTACCTCTCTGATTCTTGACCTCTAGCTAGTATTCCAAAACAAAATTACCTGGGTTTTATGTGGATTACATTAATTTCACCCTTATGAAGAAGACAGGAAAAAGAAAGCATAAAAAAATACTGGTATTGAACTAGATCAGAATCAGCTTGTTCTACCTAAAGACCATTGAGACAAAAAAGCAAGACTTGGCCATTTTTGCTCCCTTTCCAGTCAGAGTGAGAACAGACCAAGTTTAAAACAATGCAAGAATGTGAATGTGTTACATTCACATTTCTCTTCTGAAGTAATTGCAGTTGTCTTGCAGCAACTGATTTAACTTCAGAATTGTTTTATCATAACTGACAATGCTTTTTAGATTCCATAATGCACACTTCACCATGCAAAAATGGAGATTTGAATGAGCTTCATTTAAGTGAAAGTCCACTTAGCATAAAGTGGGTGACTTTGTTTTATTAACTCAAGTGACTAAGACATTGCTAAAACTTTCAAGTTGTAGTGGCTTGGTTTGATTGCATTTGCAAGTATCTGATGAAAAAGAACAAATCAGCCAACTAAGACTTTAGGGCTTCCTTTTGAAACTATACAGCAAACTTGTAAGCATCTACTGTACTTCTTTTTATACCCCACTCACTATACAACAAACATATAAGATGACATTCTATGCCACCACCAATGCTCAGCCCAAGGGGAATAGGAGCTTTAAGCCATCCCTGTGCTCTCTTAATTCTAGCCTGCTCTGGGCCCTGAAGAAACCTCCTGTGTAAATTATACAGCCCTAAGAGGATGTCTAAGGGCTTGGCTACACTTGCCGCTGTAGAGCGCTTTGGGTTAAACCAGCCTTCGGAGAGCGCACACTGACAGCTGCAAGCGCATTGGCGTGGCCACATTTGCAGCACTTGAAGCGGCATTGGGAGCAGTGCATTATGGACAGCTATCCCACAGAGCACCTCTTCCCATTCTGGCACTGTGGCTTGTGGGAAGGGAGCGTGTAGTGTGGAACATTCTGGATCCTGTCCCAATGGCCCATTATGCTTCGCTTTGCATCCCAGCAATCCTTGTGTTTCCATCCACATCTTTCAATGGTTCTGTGCAGCAGGAATGGAGCCTGAAATGCTGAGGAACATGCTGATGAGTCTCGCCAGCATGTCTCGTTTGGCAGTCGAGTTACTCCTTGAAATCCAAAGTGACAGTCCAACGATGATATCAAGTTGTGAAATGCATATGACACAAAATTGCTTGTCCCATTCACGGACATGCTCTCCACTGTGGAATGCCACTTTTGGGCTTGGGAAACAAACACTGAGTGGTGGGATCACATCGTCATGCAAGTCTGGGATGATGAGCAGTGGCCGCAGAACATTTGGATGAGAAAAGCCACATTCATGGGACTGTGTGCTGAACTCGCCCCCACCCCGCGGTGCAAGGACACGAGATTGAGAGCTGCCCAACACTGGTAGAAGTGGGAGGGAACAAGATATGAAGAGTTTGTGGGTGGTTGTGAAATTTGGAATGCCCATCTCATTTCTCAAGAGACAGCAGGAGAAAAGGAAAATGGGGAGGAGGATGGGTCTGAGGTTAGGAATGGGGGCAACAAAGAGGTAAAAATGGGAATGGGAAATAGTATGGGAGGTGGAGAGTGTTTAGTCAGGGACATCTTCATCATCTGGACCCATGATTTCAACAGCTTCCACCCCACCATCCACCTCAGCCTGGACCAGTCCACACGTGAGGTCCACTTCCTAGACACCACAGTGCAAATTAATGATACCAAAAACCTACCAACAGCTATGCCTACCTTCATGCCACCAGTTTCCATCCTGGACATACCACACAATCCATTGTCTACAGCCAAGCACTGAGGTACAATCATATTTGCTCCAACCCCTCAGACAGAGACCAAACACCTACGAGATCTTCACCAAGCTTTCTCAAAACTACAATACCCGCACGAGGAAATAAGGAAACAGATCAACAGAGCCAGACGTGTACCCAGAAGCCTGCTGCTGCAAGACAAGCCCAAGAGAAAAAAAACAACAGAACACCACTGGCTATCACCTACAGTCCTCAGTTAAAACCTCTCCAACGCATCATCAGTGATCTACAACCCATCCTGGACAACAATCCCTCACTTTCACAGGCCTTGGGAGGCACACCAGTCCTGGCCCACAGACAACCCGTCACCCTCAAGCATATTCTTACCAGCAACAGCACACCTCACCATAATAACTCTAACTCAGGAACCAATCCATGCAACAAACCTCGATGTCAAGTCTGCCCACATATCTACACCAGCGACACCATCACAGGACCTAACCAGATCAGCCACACCATCACTGGTTCATTCACCTGCACATCTACCAACGTAATATATTGCATTATATGCCAACAATGTCCCTCTGCTATGTACATTGGCCATACTGGACAGTCCCTACGAAAAAGGATAAATGGACACAAATCAGATATCAGGAATGGCAATATACAAAAACCTGTAGGAGAACATTTCAATCTGCCTGGACACAGAATTACAGATTTAAAGGTCACCATATTGCAGCAAAAAAAACATCAAGACCAGGCTGCAAAGAGAAACTGCAGAGCTGCAATTCATCACGATCAACTCAGGACTGAATAGGGATTATGAGTGGCTAGCTAACTATAAGAGCAGTTTCTCTTCTCTCGCTGTTCACACCTCCAGTTCAGCTGCTAGAGGAATACCTCACCCTCCCTGATTAGAGATAAGCTAGTTCAGCCTGATTGGACCAATCTTGTTATCTCTAACCTGGTTCTTGCCTTCTTATTTATACCTTCCCCAGAATACTTCCACTGCATGCATCTGACGAAGTGGGTATTAGCCCACGAAAGCTTATGTTTCAATACTTTAGTTAGTCTTTAAGGTGCCACAGGATTATTTGTCACTTCTGAAATTCCAGACTAACACAGCTACCTCTCTGATTCTTTAGTCAGGGAGAATGCCAGGATTGGCACAGATGGAGTGAGTGTGAATCCTAGATTTGGGCTGTTGGGAAGAGAGAGGCAACAGGGATGGAGATCGGAAGAGGAGCAGGTAGAGTTGATGGTAACTGTAGGGGATGTGGGTAACAAGAAGGGGAGATGGAAACAGTAAGGGTAGAAGGAGGAATGGTGGAGGAGGGTCAATGCTATGATGCAGAAGAAAGGTGTGGGGGAGCTGTGACTGAGTGGCAGATAGACATGATTTACAATTCAGCAATGGAGCAATACATGGAAATCAATAGCAATGAGCTGATAAGCAATCAATCAAATGAGCTACAAGGTGAGTCAGTTATCGCAGCAGATAGTTCTGTGAGGAATGGAGATTCAGGGAGTAACCTAGCTAGTGGTGAGGGAGGGGTAGGTATTGAGATACTCGGGGCAGCTTAGTGAAAGCAGTAGCTGGATCGTGTCAGCAGTCACACAGGGTATTGCATGGAGCTGGGAGCTCAGTAGAAGAGACAGATATCAGTGAGGGATAGTTAGAAGGTCCTGACCTTGGGGTATAGTAAATAAAACAGCAGAATTTGAAAAGGGTGAGGAAGATGCAATGGTATGACTCCCTGGCTAGGAAGCTGCAGAGTGTTGCTGCATCACAGAGGGCGTGGGAGATAGTGGATGGACTTGCGTAACTCCTGTTTAAAATTGGTGATGAATTTTACTTTGCGATGTGGGGTTAGTCATAGCAAAACTCCAGGGAGTTCTCTTCTAATTTACACCCCTGTAATTCCACTGAGGTTGTTGCAAAAGTGTAACTGAGAACAGAATATGGCCCCAGGGTTTGTGTAACAATAACCGGAGTGAATAGATATTGGCCCCTATCATGTGACGGGGTATTAATCATTGTAACCCTGACTCAGGTCAGGTGTCCGGGGACAGTAAATGAGGAGCAGTCCTATGCACCACATCTTCTTGCTAATAAAGCTGGAAAAAAGATTCCCACTGAACTAAAACGGCCAATTTTCAGACATATGCAACAGTAAACATATGGAGATATGCCAACAAGTATATACTTGTCAAAGATTCAGCATTAATGCAATGTATGTTTGCTTTTACTTTATAGCAGTTCTTATATCTGTCTGTTAGAATCAATCCACGGCTTTGGTTCACTCTACCATTCTCAGGTCATCCTTAACATATGAAAACAAAAAAGTTCATTATTCAGCCACCATCTCATTCATTCGGTCTCTCGCTCCACCTGAATTTCAGAGTTTTATATTGCCATCCATCACTGCAGTATATGAGTCTAGCTGTACGTACATACAAATATACTTCATCATAGGCATCAGGAGGTCGATAGCTAAATGATACAAAAAGAGACTGGTATTTTATAACGTTTGTTGCTAAGAAATTTCATACTTTTAAGTGCGTTCTAAGTGTTATACAATTGTAACAAAATATATTCAAAAACAGAAGACCACTATTAATTAGGTTTTTAATTTTTGCTATAGTTGACTTAATTGGAAAAAAACTTAAAAGGTAATATGGCAAAATAAACTTTTTTAAAAGTGTATTTCCCATTAAAACAGTGGCACTGAACCTTGGATCATTTGTGGCTCTCTGTACAATGCAAACAAAATTTCATGACATACTTAAATCCAGTTCTGCAAACATTCCCTGATTTGTTGCCAGATAGTCATTGAATTCACTTATCTAGACGGATTACCATAGGGCTTCTATTTTTAGGGATCCGTCTGGTATTGTGGCAATTGCAGCTGATCAGATTACTGCTATATTCTAGCCATGTAAAATGCATTGATGCTGCAACAGAAACCTGCACTACACTAGTGTAGCTACAATGTCAGACTGATAGCTGGAAACTTATCATCCTAATTTATTTTGGAACACCATTGCATTGGACTTCATAATTAATTCATGAGAACTCATGTCAGGCTTACGTTTTGCATTTTACTATTTGACAGCCTGTTTTGTTTTTTACTGGGAGGGGAAGCTGGTAAATGCAGGTTGAGTGGTTTACTTAGGAACATTATGGAGCCCCTCACACAATCCCTGAAACCTTGCTGGGGGGGAAAAAAGTTTTCTGGGAAGAAAAAGACTCTCTCTCAAGTATCAACAGCTACATCTAGTGGGGATAGACCATACAATCAGTTTCTCTTGTAGAACCCACTGGCTCTTAACAAATCCTTGTCTAGTAACACACTTTCTATTCCATGCTAAAGGAAAAGAAGAAATATTTTCCTAGGCTGAAAAAACTACCTTGGTGCTTCGATGAAACTACCAATCTGCTGGAAAGCTTAAGCATATGTGTTAGTGCTATCTTGGCTTGGGGCATTATTGTCTTTGTACATTTGAGTTTCGTGTACTTGTACATGTGTATTTCTCTTATTAAAAACCTTCAATAAATATAATATATGAAGAAAATCTGATATGATAAATTCCAAAATTTAACATTTAAATCCTAGCCATTAGAGATCAGATGATGCAACTCTGACTTGTATGTCTTAGGCTTCTTTCTTTTTATGTGAGAGTTGTTTAGTTATGTCCATTTCTCTGCTATAGCCTGCAGATTAAGGACTTAAAAAATGTAATTTAGGCACTCAGTACCCTAAGGACAGGTCTACACTACAGCCGGGATTGAGGCTCTGAGATCAATCCATGGGTAGTCGATTGAGCGGGTCTAGTGAAGACCCGCCAAATTGACAGCAGATTGCTCTCCGGTCAACCCCTGTACTCTACCCACAATGAGAAGAGTAAGGTAAATCGATGGGAGAGTTTCTCTCATTGACGCCCCTGCAGTGTTGACCCCGTGGTAATGAAACCTAAAGTATATTAACTCCAGGTATGTTATTCACATAGCTGAAGTTGTGTAGCATAGGTCAACATAGCCTAAGTCTCACTGAAAGTCAGTGGAACTTTATAGGGGCTGGTCTTACTACCGGGGTGGGATCAACTGCACACACGCAACTTCAGCTATGTGAATCACATAGCTGAACTTTGCGTATCTGCGCAAGCTGGAGTTCTGGAGTTGATGGGAGCGCCACGGGCAATCGATTTCTTGTGTCTTCACAAAACACGAGAAATCGATCACCAAAAGATTGATCGCTACCCGCCGATCCGGCGGGTAGTGAAGACAAGACCTTAGACTCCTGAAATTTAGACTCCTAGCAATCCTAATGTATGACTTAGGCTTCTAAGTTATTTTAGTGCTTTTGAAAATTTTACCTATAGTCAGGAAGTATTAACTGAGGCCACAGTCCAGCAATCGGATCTTGAAGATTGACCTGTTCCTATGCAAAGCACCACTAAACCCAATGCAACAGCACTCAAAAGTAATTACATACACATCTCTTTGCAGATCGGGGACCTAAATTTGTAAGTGTGCATCAATGTAAATACATACTCTGGATTAAGCCAACATAAAAGAACCTTTCTGTAAACTATACAGTAAACTGATGTTTACTTGTACAAGTGGAATTGCTCCTAAAAACTTTCTTGTTGATTTATATGTAAATTTGTTTTACATTCATTGATTACTCTCACATAATTATTATCATTAATGCTAACATTACAATTACCTAAAACCCCATTCAGGGGTCAGGGCTCCAAGGTACTAAGTGATATACAAGAAAGATAATAAAGAAAACAGTGCTTGTCCCAGAGTATTTACAGTCTAAGGATAGAATTCTTGCCCCATTGAAGTCTATGAGAGCCCTGTTATTGATTTAGATGGAGCTAGAATTGCATAGCACAGGTCAGACAGGACATGACAATTGGACAAAACGGGGTTTGGAAAAGCAGGAGGATGGGGTAACAACAGAAAATAGTAGCAGAAAATTGTAAGTCTCAGTTCCCTGCCTAAGTAATGCCAGAAAGTAATGATTTGTAGTATCACAGCAAAAGAAGGTTTCAAGGAGAGGGATTTAAAGTGAGATAAAGTGGTGGCTTTTTCCTTTTCATGAAATGGGTTATGAGATCAAGCAGGGATGTTCTAATTCAGGGCCGGCGACAGGGGGGTACTACGGGTACAGCTGTACCGGGCCCCCCGACTTTAGGGGGACCCCGGTACACAGCTGTACCCGTTGTACCTGGAGAATGGGGAAGGGGCGGGGAGGCGGTGCAGCTCTCCTCCGGATGAGCGCTCCTGGCCCCGGCAGGAGCAGTGAGCCCGGCCGGTGGCAGCGGCGCAGAAGGGGGGGGGGGGGGAACAGCAAGGGCGGCTCACGCTGCTCCCGGGCTCTCGCTCCCACTGCTGCCAGCTGTCAGCTGGGGGGGAGCGCCGGCTGGGCTGGGGGGGGGGGGGGGGAGGAGCGCCGGCTGGGCTTCCTCCCCCAGCCGCTGTCAGCTGGGGGGGGAGCGCCGGCTGGGCTGGGGGGACCCCCAGCCGCTGTCGGCTGGGCTGGAGGGGGCCGGCTGGGCTGGGGGGGGGCAAACTATCAGAGTAGGGGGCCCCCAAATTTCTGTCACCGGCCCGGTCTTAATTAATAATAAATTTACAAATTTCAAAGTTTAACTCTAGATATTTCAAATCACATCCAAACTGCGTTTAGTGTGGCTGTATAGCCCAGAAAGCATTATACACATATATACACACACACACACACACACACACACATATACACACACACATATACACACACACATATACACACACACACACACCATTCCAATTTTTAAGGCAAATAATGGTTTAATAATCATTTTAATCTCTGCATGCCTTAATAAAAGTAAGCTAATAACATAGCTGAAAATAACTGGGCATCCTGCCTGAAGAAGACCCACTGTGGGAACCAAACCAGCTGGGAAGAAGGAAGATTAAACAAAACACAAAGGATCTGATCCTGCTTAGGAAGTAATGAAAGCAGCATCTGGCTCCAAAACTAGAAAGGAACCAAAAGTTCTTCAGTCTCGAGATGTAGAATGTCACCAATACACTTTAGCACAGGAATTCCCAGAGCCACAGGCCATCATTAGAAGAACTTCTTCCTCCCATCTTATGAAAACTGGAAAGTAGGATGACTAGCAGTTCCAATACTACTGATCTCACTTCTCACAATGGAATATATTGTAGTGCAATGAGCAGTGCCTCAAGTGTTCAGTTCCTGTATTATTTGTTATTTTAGATATTACTAATAAGAGTGGAATCATATTCTCTGGACCATAGACAGCTGGTGCAAAGCATAATCATTGGTGAATGCTCCTGCTGCCACATTCTCTGACAGCTGTTGCTATTTAGAAAATTCTTTTGATGTGAAAATATTTTCATCAAGAATTAGGAAAATATTTCTGATAAACTGGTTTTCACATTTAGTGATTAGCTTTAAGAATGTGGTTCCCTCTCTCCCTCCCCCCACCAAAGGATAGACACAAATACATTATTTATAGTCAACCAGCACTGAAAGCATAGAACACTAGGGCAAATAGTACAACCCGAACAGAAGAATGACACTTCCAAATAGGCCAGAGGATAACACAATTCAATTAAAGCATCTAGAAGATAATTCTATAATTCCAGGTAGCAACCAAACTCTGATAAAAGTATTATGCTGAAAACTACGAGCCAAAACGGAATCTTTAAAAAATATATGATATTGATATAATAATTTGCATTAGTACAAATTGTTCTCTAGGAAAGAGGAAGTTAAAAAACAGTCAAAATATCCCAAGTTTGAAAAATTACTAGAACATATGCAGTAAATTAGGTGAGATGATAATTAAAAATAGAATTCTAAAACACCAAATCAACAACACACTGACATGACTTCTGCAAAGGAACTATATATCTCTCTGATTTATTAGAATAATTTGTATATGTCAGTAAAACAGTAGATGAAGGAGAAACAACTGACAATGTATATGAATTTTTTAAAGCTCTGTGACATGGTCCATCTCCAAAGGCTATTAAAGAAACTATATTATAATGAAGTGAGGGCTAAAGTTCTGTCAAGGATTAGAAAATGTCTAAGAGACAGAAAAAAAATGTAGAAATAAATGCTCATTTTCAATATGGATAAAAATGAACAGTGAGGGATCCCAAGTTTCTTTCCCAGGACTACGGTTGTTTAGCATATTCAGCAATGATCTGGAAAAATGAAGTGGCAACATTTGTAAATGACCCAAATATTTAAGGTAGTTAAGGAGAGAAGACTGAGGCAGATGGACCTAGCAAATTTATGTGAATAGGCAGCACAACTGGAGATACAATTCATTGTTGACAAATTTAAAGAAATGCACATTGGAGTCAGTAATTTGAACTATTCACACACATTTGGTTGTTAATAAACAACTATAACTGCTCTGAAAAAAATCTTGTTATTGTGAACAGCTCAGTGAAACCTTCTACTCAGTATCCACTGGTAGTAAAAAAACAAAAATACCCAAATAAAACAAAAAAATCCACAAATCATGAGACCTCATTCCTGTAATGAGGTATTCACAGGCAAATGCATAAGCAGACAGTCACTCACAACTCATTGCAGGATTGGGGCCCATATGGTAAGATACAGAAAGAATCGGACAGAATATAATGCTGAAAAATATAATGCCATACACTCTCACCTGGAATACTGTATCAAGTTCTGATCTACCGAAGATATATGGCCCCGATTCCTGTAATATCTGAGCACTTCCTAGTCTTTAATATGTTTACCCTGTTATAGAAAGGGGAACTGAGGCACAGAGAGATTAAGTGACTTGGTCACACAGGAAATTTGTGGCAGAGGACTGAGTATCCCAAGCGCCAGGCTAGCAGCATAACCACTGGCCCATTTTTCTTTCCCATCAAAAACTACTAGGGCAGAAATAGAGGGATTCAGAGATGAGCAATGAAAATGATTACAGGCTGAAATGGTTTGGTTTAAAGAGGGGGGGGGGGATGAAAGAGGTATACAAAATAGCAAGAGAATATAAATTAGATATTCTGTTTATCTTTTCCCATTATATGAG
The DNA here is from genome assembly GCA_032164245.1 of Sternotherus odoratus. NCBI lineage: Eukaryota > Metazoa > Chordata > Testudines > Kinosternidae > Sternotherus > Sternotherus odoratus. Next base: position 29,862,104 of record JAVMKO010000007.1, on the reverse strand, counting down.
AAGAACTGAAAGGCAACAAATTTTAAACGCATATTAGGAAATACTTTTTTTACACAACACGTAATAAATTTGTGGAACTCATTGCCACAAGATATTGCTGAGAACAAGAGCTTAATTGGATTCAGGGGGAAAAAAGCATTTTCCCTTTTTCCTATTTGCATAGTAAGTGCAACACTGGGCGGTACATCAGGATTTGGTTTACTTAGCTGAACACATTTTCCATTTTATATACACCTGCCAGCCTGGTCTTGTAAAGGGTCCTGAGTAATATTATTTAACCAGCCCACCCCACAATGAATGATTTCCAATGGTTGCACGTGAAATAATGCTCGTGTAGAATAGAAAATTTGCTGAGGGGAAGAATAGGCCCTTTTAGGATGGCATGAATCTAGTTATATCTCCCCTGGAAAAAGATTTTGGAAGTGTTTGGCATCCGGTGCATGCAAAAAAGCACCATCAGCAGAAAAAATTCTTCACAATTCTGTTTTTGAGGCAGGGAAGAAAAAATGGTTTAGTTTCCAGAAGGGAGTTGATCTCCATTCATGCACTCAGCACAGATACACACACACGATTATTTAGGTGTACTTTGTCATCATTTTGGCATTCTACTTTCTATTATATTAATTATTCAAAATTAATTCCTCTTATTCCTATTACCCCAAAACTCTAGTGACAGCTATCTGCACATCCCTTCCTAAAATCCACCAAGTAATAAGCCCCATCCCATAATAACTTATCTCCCAAACACACACACCACATCTCCATCTCTCATATGTTCAGTGTCCCATGTGACTGAGGAAATGCTACATTTAGTTACAGCCAAATTCAGCCCTCATGTGAGCACAGCTCTACTAAGCTAGTACAGATACTCCAGGGCATATTTTGTTCCACAATGATTTATCTGTAATTTCCACAGCAGTTATTTTTCATTGCACCCATAATTGGATGCTAGCTATGTTTTATTTATCTAGTAATAGTAAATATCCAGTAAACATTTTTTTTCTTCTCTCCTATTAAAATGTGACCTTAAGCAAAAGTATTGAAAATAATAGAAATCTTCAGTCACAGTTTCTACAGTAAGCTAAATATTTTAGTTGTCTATCATTCAGATTGTGCAGAAAACAATTGATGTCTGAATCTGACTCTCAAATGTCCTTCAGCCCTTTTGACTTTTAGAACACTTGTGTTTAAACTCTCCTGTAATACAGCATTTTCTTTTCTTGTAATGAAGACACCCCACTAGGTGGCAGAACAGTGCAGAAAATGAGGAAAATCCATTTGGAAAACCGTGGGCCTGGCTGTCTGTTGGCATTGCTCTGCCGTGTGCCCAGTGTAAAGTAAGTTCTACCATCCCGGCCGGGTAGTTTTTTCTGCTTACTTTGTGCTGGTGAAAATGACTACTCAGGATGTAAGACAGTGGAGAATCAGGCCAATGAGTCCATAAAATAATTTAGCTCAACCTAAGAACTAACTAAATAGGAATGTGCATTTCATTACAACTGTCATTGATCAATTAATAATGAATTAGTGCTATTCCAAGACATATTTCTCCACCCCCCACTATATCAATTAATAACTTTTTAAATTCTATTTAATCAAAATTCCATTTCCTGTACATAGTTCTCCTTGTCCTGCAGTGGTCTGAGACAGAATAGTTCCCTCGCTTCATTTATACAGTTGTTTTGAAGCTGGGACTGTCCTCATGCGTCTTTCCTTTTTTAGACTGGAAATTTACACTGATGAATGAATGCAGATTGAGATACCTTTGTTTCTTTTGCTCCCTTCCCCCCCCTTGCTAGTGGTTAGCTTCCTTAGTTCATCCTCAGAAATCTCCTCGTTGTCATATTCTATTTTTTTCCTCTGCTCTCCTCATTTATTCCTTTTAACCCCCAAATGCAGATGACAGCTTCACTTCTTTTCTGGATCCCTCAGAGTTACAATATGCCTTCTCATCTTCAGGGCCGGCGACAGAAATTTTGGGGCCCCCTACTCTGATCGTTTGTGGGCCCACCCCCCCGCCTGACCCAGCCCACCCAACCTAATCTCCTCCCCCAGCCTAACCTCCTCCCCTCCCCACCCATCCCTGTCTGGCCCACCCCGCTGTTGAGGGTGATCTTCCTTTACCCCCGCCCAGCCTCCCCCCATCTAACCGCCTTCCCTCCCCCACCCCTGCCTGGCCTGGCCCATCCCACTGAACCTAACCTCCTCCCCCCTCCCACTCCCAGCCCAGCCTCCTTGCCCCCCATGCCTGACCCGCCCGCCCAGCCCAGCCTCCCCCCCACCAAACCTCCTTCCCTCCCACCAAACCTCCTTCCCTCCTGCACCCACGCCTCACCCACCCAGATTCCAGCCTAGACTCCTGCCCCACTCCCCGCCCGCCCAGCCTGTCCTCCCCCCTTACCCCCTTCCCTGCCCCCCAGCCACGCCGATGAATGAACCTCCCGAGGCAGGGGTGAACTCACCGCAGAGCCCACCTGCCTGCCCAAAGGCCCCCCCTGGAGCCACCGCCCCCCGAGTGGGGCCGGGTCCCCTGCCCCCTTACCTTGGCGAGGCCGGCCGGCTCCCCTTGACCCCTTTTCGGCGCCTCCGCTCCGCTCCGCCACTGTCAGCGCCGCACACCACCAGGGTGGCCGGGCGCACTTCCCCGGGGCCCGGGCCCCCACTGTGGTCAGAGTCTGCCGTCAGCCTCAGCCATGTGGTGCGTGCGGGCGCTTGCCGCGCTACGGCGCAGTGCTGGGGTGGCCAGCAGCGCCCGGGATTGCACGCGATCAGCCGCGGCCGCGCGGTGCATGCGCCGCACCTCTGCAGAGGTCCGAGCATCCACACTACAATCGGGGGCCCCCTTAAGTCCAGGGCCCGGTACAGTTGTCCCCCTCTGTCGCCGGCCCTGCTCATCTTCTCCAAGAACATCATGCTACCCCTTGCTCAGGGTTTTTGGCAAAGCCATGACTGAGCCCCCAATCTCAGTATATTTAGTCTTACATATGCACTTTCAGGAGAGAATGATCATTTTAAACCAGGATTTCTTCTCTTCTTGCCCCCTCAACCTTCCTCCTGCCCCTTCCCTCGCATCCAGTCCTAGGTTTAAAGTTCAATAAAATTAGTACAAGTTTGCTTTCCTTTTTTTCACTTTGTTATGAAAGACTTGCCACCGCATCATTCCATTGAGATGGGGGAGAGGAAGCTGTAAATGTCTTTCCATAAGGCCAGCCAAAAATAAGGAAGCCTTGATCCAGATGGCTTAGCTAGCTCATGAATCTCTGTAAATATGACACCAACACATATTTTGACATTTTGTTCACTGCCTTAGCCTAAGGAACATAAGAAGATATGTACAGTTTATTCTAGTGACATTTTATAACAGCTTTCCTCTTCTTGCTGATCTTTATATAGCAGAGTAGATTAATATCATAATATTGATCAGAAAACTATTTTCAATAATCATGCTTGCACATTGACTTATGGGAAGTACACATGCTTAAAGTTAGGCACACACTTGAACATCTTGGTGAATCGGCTGTGTGACAGTGACAATTTTCTGCAATATCTTTAATGAACTTTATTGAACTAGGTGAATATCTCTGGGGTCAAAAACGCAATTATGGAACTGTATGTATTTCCATGGAAACAGTAAACAGGCCAAGGGCTGGGAGTGATTACGTATATTCAATCAGGTTGTAACATCTCCAGAGAAGCCACCCCCTTGAAAAGGTTTGCATATACTAGTTTAGACTGGATTCTTCAGAGACTGACAGACAAAGAAACAGCTTTTGGATAAATAGCCTGGTTTTAAACTCACTCATGCCTTCTTAATGATCCAACGAGTGGACTGGAACCCTAGAGGGCCCCAGTCCTTTGGGTAGGATTGGAAGGACTGGGCCTACCAGAATCCATGTTTGGGTTGGGGTTAATTCTAGCATGCAGGTCCTGTTGCTGTTTTTAATATACTTTTCTCTGTAATGATTTTTACCTTAAGAATAAAGTAGGCTTGCATAGGAAGTGCTACATGGTAACTGATAACTATTAACAATCATTCTGTTATCAATCTCTGCAGAGAAAGCAAGGAGACGTCCTTGGGTAACCCATCTGTGCTGGGAAAATACACAGTGAATGCAGGGAAGTGTGCAGCCTGGGAATACCCCAGTCAGAAGGGAGAGAGACATGGGTCTCATCCAAAAAAGCAACTGCTGGGGAGCTGGAAGCCAAGAATTGGTGCCCTTGCTGGACCACTGAGGGGACATAGAGCTGCCTTCGTCCTGTACTGCAGCAAAGGTGCCATGTTATCATTACAAAATCATTGGCAAATGGAAAGGTGGGAGTGAATGGGATTTGAAATTACTTTTGTTTGCTTTGGGTTAAAGATTCCCCAGCAACAATGATCGCCTTAGGAAGAGAGTACTTTTTTTAAAAAAAACACACTTAGATCATGCTGCTAGGAGTGAATTTTGTTCATTTGTACAGAAAATTCTGTCTTGCTATGCCTTCCCCTGACCATTGTGCAATTCTGGATCTCGAGGTTTCACAGTGATCACAAATGTTGAAAGCAGGTTCCCAAAACATGGGTCTAACTGGGTGTAATTTCACTTTTCTAGCATCAAGGGACAATACGGGTTTCAATTCTGAATACATTACATTGGTTTAAGCCTCTTTATGTTATTTTATGGATGGCTGTGCCCTAGGGTGTTTTGGGATCGTGTACAAAAACATGAATACCAAATAACAGGCAATAAATCATACTACCTTAGTTCATGTAAATTAGATATTTTGTTTGGCAAGAGAGGAGGTGGGAGGAGCTTAACAAAAAAGAAAAAACAAATACTAGAAAGTCACCTTTATTTCTTCATGTTCATTAAGCAAAACATTAATCTATTGTTTGCTGTCACATTCAAAATGTGTCAGTTCCTGTATGTATATTGATGAATTTGAGCAGTTGCTATTTGAAAGATGGTGTCTTCTACTAAACAGACAACTTTGCCACCAGACACTTGTGTGTGCACAGACTTTTTGGGGAGACTCCCACTTGTTCAAATGGGATTTTCATGTCTAGCTTCCATCCCCTACATATACAAGGTGTATGTGTGTGAACACATGTTGAGGAATATTTTGGATCTGTTCTCCAAACTAGTGCAGTGCAAAGTCTTCCTACCCACCTTACAGAAAAGGGCAAGGTTCACCTGCAGAGCAAAATATTGGCTTTGCTGCAGCCTAGGAAATAAATCAGTTTCAAATACTTTTTTGGATCATGTCACAAGGGCTAGCCTTCTGAGGGCTCAGACACCCAGCCTTCCTGTGACAAGCTCAACTAAGGAGAATGTGCCATCCCAGATACACCTGTGGATAGTAAATGGATAAGTGACTATGTGGTAGTTTATTACTTAAGGAACACCTGGACCTTATAATGGGTTATGATAACTCAGGTAGTGTCTCCTCCTCCCCCCAGGGATGAAGCTTGCAGGAGAGATGTGTAGGAAGCCATTCCAAGTGGTACTCTTTGGAGAACAGAAGCTCCTGGAGAGAGGAACCACCAGAATAGAGAGACTGTGAAGGTTTCCAGGCAGGTAGGGCAAGAGATAGTCTGGGTTAGCAGAGCTCTCCAGGCAGAGAGAGATTGAGAGATACCCTGAGACAACAAGGGCGACTGCAGAGCTCCAGGCAGTGGAGAAGCCTGGGGATTCACAGCAGAATAGCATAAGGTGGCTTGTTTACATACCACATTGGGTGACTGACTAAATAAACTAGATCCTGGGAGGGGTATTTTTCACTTTATGTATGTTGTGAATGTAGTAAAAGCCCCTTAAGGCTATGTGAAAGTGGTGACTCCTTTTACATAGCTAGCCTTGGAGTGTGACGTCCTCCCCCCGCCCCCATTAATTTTTTTTTTTTAATATATATTAAAACTACTATAAATGCTGAAGGCAAAGCAGGGGTTGGGGGTGCAAGCTGACAGCCATGTAATAACCTTGTGACCCCACTATGGTGTCCCAAACTCCAGTTTGAGAACCCCTGCACTAAGGGAACCTGAGGAAGAACCTGAACTGTGATTTCACACTGGCCCACAAAGGGTGAGTGCCCACTCGGACAGACAAAAAAAAAAAAAATCAATGTGGTGGAATTCCTGGCACAACTGAAGTCAATTGGAGTTTTGCCATGGACTTTGATAAGGCCAGGATTTCATCCCATGTTTCTATGTATGTGCAATTCACACTTTGCTGAAATCCAGTTCCATTATACAATTTAATTCCAGTACAATACTAATATGCTTGCAACAATGACTTTGAAACATTGCATAGAAGGGATGACTCACCAGGACCTTTTTTATGTGTACAGTACTATTCATATGCTTCCTAAACCACCAGAGGAAGCACCCCCTTTACATTGCCAGGAGCCAACACTAGCTTGTTAGAGGCAATGTCTACATTTCCACACCCAAATTCATAATAGCAGCACTGTAATGAGGACTAATTGCTATGACAATTCAGACACAAGCACTTGAATTGCTCAGGTTAGCAAGCACAGACTTGAAAATGAAAACAGAGCTGTAACTACTCACAACTAAAGATCAACACTTTAAACAGGGTGTGTATAAACTAAGAATGAGCAGTGTTCTCAAACACTTGGGACCAGTAGGTTATTGCTGACCATTGTGTGGGTGCCAATGTGGGAGAAAGGGACCTTCTTCCTCCTGGTCCTCCAATGCTGGGGGCCTTACATGTGGGGTGATTGGATAGACTCTCCCTCCTACCACTGGCAGGGAGGGACACAAAGGAAGTGGGGATGGGGAAGGTGGGTTGGCTTTGCCCTTCCTTTACACTGGCCTATGGAGCTGGTTGGTGCACTCATCCTACTTTCCAGGGTGCCCTGTGAAGGCTCATTCCTCCCAAGGCACTATCCATAGAGTTTTCCCTGGAACATTGTGGCTCTGCACTACCGTCAGTATCTGCTGACTTCACAGAACATCAGCTATCATTGTCCTCAATACATGGCTTGGTCTGATCTTGTTACACAAGGGAACCTGAAATGGATTCACGGCTAGATTTTGTTCACAAAAAGTGGTGTGACAAAGCTCTGTCCTTATCTCTGTGGATCCTCCATTTCCTGGCAGATTTCACTAGCCTCAGAGCCTCACTGTGACCCTCCACATAGCCCTTCTCTCTCTAGAGACAAGGTCACAGCCTATTGAGCTATTTTCATCATAAGCCAGTGAGGAGAAGCTATCCTTCCTGGCACAGTCTCTGTTGTCTCCCAATCTCAGTGATTAACTAGGGGAGACAGAAAGGGGGGAGCCCAGGCCCACCCTCTACTCCAGGCTCCAGCCCAGGGACCCTAATAGTATCAGCTATGATGACTGACATTTTAGCAACAGAACACAATGCACTTCCCTGGGCTACTTCCCAACAGCAGTCCCCACTTCTTCAAACTCCACTTCACACTTACCTCAGGGCCTCCTTCCTTGTGTATGATATGGTGTCTACCACTCAGTCTCACCAACAGCACACCTTCCTCCCACAATTCCTGATATTCACACCCACCTGACTAACTGGGAGGTTTTTAATTGGCTTCAGCCAATCCCTGGTTGGTTCAGGTGTCCCAGTCAGGCTAGCTATTTCTACTGTTTTCTATAAGGTTCTTAATTGGCCCCAGGTGCCTTGATTACCCTGGAACAACTGCCATTTGGTTCCAATTATACCGGGGATTTGTTTAGCCTGGGACTAACATATCTATTCCTTAGCACTTTCCTATAGCCATCTGGCCTTGCCCCATCACAGTGGGTATTTAGGACAAACAAAGACCTCTATATTTGCATGTTGGGAAAACTCTGGAGTTTCATTGCTTCATTTATCATCTTTCCTTAACACTTTTTTCTGCCTGTGTTTTAGACCTGACATTTTTAAGGAGGTTGGGCCAGAGCTCAGCTGCAGCCTTTGTGTGCTTAGTACTGCTGAGGAGAGAGAGATACAAAGGTGCCCGTGGTCATGTTGTGCTTCAACATAAGAAAAAAGGCTTTTAGGAACTGGGGACTAGAGATGGGTAAAATAACTGTAAAGCTTTTTAGATTACTCTTATTTCCAAAGTTGCACCAATATTGCCAAAATGGAAGCAAATCTTTGAAGCAAATCTCTGAAATTGTGCACACACACATGCGCACACACACATTTTGCATTTATTTTCTTCACATTTGAGTTTCACATTCGTTGGCTGAGATTGGTTAGAGTATCAGTTCTGGTTTCCAGACTGGCTGATCCTATTCCATGTGACCTGAAGGAGTAGGAGAAGCAATCTGGACTAATTGTCAGAGAAGCAGCAACAAGGAGTTACCTTTAGATTGCTGCTCCCTATACTTAAGAAGGGAAGGTTGTCTACATTTCCTGTCGGACATCCATGTTTTAGATAGGTTACCTATCATCACCAGACATGAGAACAGAATACTCTCCAAATAGGGTGACCAGATGTCTGGATTTTAGTGACAGTCCCGATTTTTATTTTTAAAAAAATATAGGCTCCTATTCCTTCCGCTCTCCCCGTCTTGATTTTTCACATTTGCTGTCTGGTCACCCTATGGCCAAAGATTTTGGAAGACAGAAGAAGCCAGTCTTCCCTCTACAAAATATAATATCAGATGGGTTTGAAGGGTGATTGTCCTAGTCATACAAATAGCTGCAGAACTCGATGGATTCTTCAGTAGGTTTGGATTATTATTCAGTCTCTGCACTGTTTGAAGTTACCCATTACTAAGTTTATATGGAGGTTAGTTATGTTCATGCTGATCTGTAGTTGATTTTACACATAGTTTAAAAATCTGTTTGATTTTTACCTTTATCTATGGTGATACTGGTTTACGTTGTGCTTTAATTTTATAGATGTAGTTCAACCCTGTTAGTGCTGGGAGTTGCATGGTGTTTATATTAATTCCCTTGCAGTCACAATGTTCAGGTTGTGACACTTTGTGGACAGAATCAGTAAAGTTATGATTATACAGTGATGAGATATATTAATGGAAACCAGACTGGCTTACCTGTGGAGAATACAAGAAGCTACTACATAAATGACTTCTAGAGCTCCTTTCTTACTCTCCTTTCACTGAATATTTGCTGCTCAAGCATGAATTGTCTGTAGCCAATGAGGCCAGTTTCATTAAATGTTTTCATACCGACAAATATCTAAAGTAGTGTCAAATCTTTCCTGCACAACCAGTCATGCTAAGCCACTGGTAGTCTTGAGAGCCTCTCAATGTAAAGCTGAACCTGCACTGATAGTATGCATTGGGGATGGTGATGAGAGAAGCTATCAAGCTCACCACCAAAATCTTTGGATTTATTATTTAGAATATAAAGCCCCAGATCCTGAAAGGTTTTTAGGTGCCTACCTCCTCAAAGCATATGATTTGCATGAGTTAGGCATGTAAATACCTTTGTGGATCTAGGACTACATATTTCTTATGTTTGTAAAGTACCTAACACAATGGGCCTAAGCACTACTGCAATAATAATAATAAATTAAATATTTCACCACTGCACTGTGTTAAACCAATTTTGCATTGGTATAATTCTGAAGCAATAATGCCATTCATGGTATTTATTGTGTTTAGCCTTGTGAGTTACATACAGTAGAACTTCAGAGTTATGAACACCTTGGAAATGGAGGTTGTTCATAACTCTGAAATGTTTGTAACTCTGAACAAAACACACTGGTTTTTCTTTCAAAAGTCTACAACTGAACATTGATTTAATACAGCTCTTAAACATTGCTGTGCAGAAGACAAATTTTGGGTTGGTTTTTTTTTTTTTAGTTGTTTATAGTTAACATAGTACTGTATGTTTGCTCTCTTTTTTGGTCTTTGCTGTTGCCTGATTGCATATGTCCGATTCCAAATTAGATGTGTGGTTGACTGGTCAGTTCGTAACACTGGTGTTCATAACTCTGAGGTTCTACTAAAGTTGTTTATACGTGAAAACTTTGCTCAGTGCACCATTTTATGTTTGTTCTGAATTTTGAAAAAGAATCTGAATAGCATTCCCCACTGGTGACAGCAAGACAGAAGCAGCATTAGTTTTCATGATGCTGATACCTTTAATTAAAAAACAACATTAAAAATTGCATTGGTAGTTAACCTTGTGTTCTGCTTCTGAGACTCATTTATATAAACCCATTCAGTTCTGTTTTATCTAAGTTGTGAATTTAATTGTGCTGCAGGAAGCTGTTGAATTCTCCTTCATTCTCATATGCTATATACAACAACAGCAGACATAAAATGTAGAGAAGTCATAAAGGATACATCAGGTCTCTTCACAGGTTAATTTTATTTGTAAAGTTATACTTTCCTAGCTCAGGGAAAAACTGTACTTTGTATATGCTTAATCTTTTTAAAGCAAATAGAACCTTTAAGTACACTCTTTGGCTTTGGATAAATAGAAAAAAGAGATTAATAATGCCATGCAGAGTAGTAATATCAAAATACAAAATACAGATAGCACATAACTGGACCACAGTCCAAACCAGAGATCCATCTCTGTTTAAAGCCGTTGTTATATTTTGTAAACAGCTGAGATGAAGGGAATGATAACCTCAGTAAGGCTGGAATGCATTAGAACATCATGAAGCTTAGTTGTCACCACCACACAAAGCCACCAGAATGGTTTCATAATCTCCTTTGGTTTCATCCTGTCAATTTAAGAACACTAAAATTATTACAGTTCTGACTAAAGATTCCAACTAATATCAAAACTCCATTGTGCTGGACACTAGATATACACCTTGTAAGAGAGACTGTCTCTTTCCCAAACTAAGGCCACACATGATTAACTCAATGAACTCTGTATGGCCCCACTAAATAAATGGGACTACTCAGAGTGTATAAAATTCAACACATGTAAAAGTCTTCAGGATCACAGCATACACAGACAAGATAGACAATGGTGGGAACTAGAAAGGATTCACATTGAAGCACAAAAACGTTAGGTGATTCGCTTAAGTTGATACAGTAGGTCTATGGCAGAGCTGAGAATATCCTGAGTCCCAATTGAGTGCCTTAACCGTCCTACATTGGGTGAAATGTAAAATCATCCTTTACAGTGAACATGAATGCTTATTTAAACTATAATTAACCCATATTAAGATTGGGCTTTTCCTAACTTGTATTAACCTAGGGTTCTTCTGAAGTAATTTTAGATGTCATGATATTTAATTGCTCAACAATTTGGAATATCATTTCCATGAGCATCTAATTTATATATTAAACTCCATGTTTCCTCAAGTGTGACTATACCTTGCCTGATTCAGATAGCATGTAATATATCAGATTCCATGTTCTAATGTAGACATGTAATTTTGCATCAAGATGAGATGCAGTGCAATAGCATGTGAGACAGAATTATGTATAGATATATATTAAGAATACTAGTAAATTGCATCACAGTACTATCTGCAGTATTTTATCTGTGAAATGACAGATACTGACAAAAATTTATGTGAGCATTTTAGTTCATGTACTGTACATTTCCTCTACAATCACTGTGTTTGTTATGGTGAGTATTCGGTAGCTCTCAAAAAGCTATTTGGCAGTTGTACATTTAAATCAGTGAGGTACTAGATGAAGATTGTTTAAATTTTCCATAAGTGTATTCTGGTTTTTTGCTTATTGATTTACACCAGCTAAGGGTTTCACCCTCTGAGTTGTGCTGAGGATGCCTTGCTGCTCTGGGAATACAGCTTTTTTTCCAATGTTATATTAATTTGTCCTATTTACATGTGTACATATATTTTTTTTTCAAAGTTAAGTAGTTAAATTAAAGAGACAAATGGATGAGATAATATCTGTTATTGGACCAAATTCTGCTGGTGAGAGGGACAAGCTTTCTATCCACACAAATCTCTTCTTCAGGTCAGAACTCAGAGGCTAGGAAGCTTGTCCGTCTCACCAATGGAAGCTGGTCCAATAAAAGATATTACTTCACCCAGCTTGTCTTTCTAATATCCTGGGACCAACACAGCTACAACTACATGGCATACACCATGGCATACACCATAGAATTGGTAATGGAAAAGTGCCAGACAGGCAACTCTGAAGACCGGAGCCCTCTGTCTATCCCCAGAGTCCTTACAGCAAGTACAAGGGCAGTGTAAGTATTCCTACCCTTCCCTCCTACTGCGTCTCATGCGGAAATACAGCTAAGGAGGAGAGAGCAGTTCAGTCTCTTTGTTCACTCAGTCTTTTGGCCACCCGGCTGAAACTGCCAGAGTGCTATAATCACCATTTGCAATGGCTTTTGTGACATATGCTTATCCACCAGGAAAGGACTCAGCTCTCCCACCATTTTCATGTGGGTCACTGAAGAGACATCAGCTGGTAACTATTTTTCAACCCCGCCTGAATTAAAATGGGTGACCTAAAGAATGCCTATAAAGCCCATTACTGGCCTCCTGAGCCAGCCAATTACAAGAACATTTTACGTTCAGGAATTGATATAGTTTCAGCTGAAAGGAAAAACATACCAAAATGGCCTGGCAGAGAGGTGTGCCGTACAGCTTCTTATAATAGCCCTTGATCTCATTCATGTCAGTCTCAGAACGTGAAACCATGACTCTGTTCAGTATCTTGTGGCGTGTCCCAGAGCCCTGTTAAAAATAAATCATGGTACTGGGTATGCAAGGCATTATTCTTAAATCATGATGATACGTGTTTATTTTGACAACCTGTGTGATTTTTCACATCAAAAGGAACTGCATGCTAAACAATGGGGAGAAAATGGACGTTGCAACATAAATCAAAAATAGTTGTGGATTCATCTGACCACCCCAGTCTGAATGAGCATGAGGCACAGACCCCAGAACCTGCACTGCCTCGGATGCCCTCAGATCCTCCCCTTTCAGCCCCACTGACAATGTGGAGATATGTTGATAAGGCTCCTTTGCTTTCCGCTGGCCCTGGACTGCCACTTAAAGTGAGGGTTTTCGAGAAAAGCAGATTTCCCTCTGGTGTGTGGAGGTCCAAGTGAAATCTCGCTTGTTTTCAACATGAAGGAAAGCACAGGCTCTCTCTATTTATATTAAATACAAACATGAGGAGACGTCTTCTCATCTTGATACAATTGGGTTTACATGCATAGCTAATGGGAGTTATGTGAGTAAACTCCTACCCACAAGTTAGGGGAAAATGGCCTCATTACAGTGATCCTTATGTTCTCACATGATCCCCAAAATTCTACAGTGACGAGGCCTTGTAAGTTATTATATAGATACAGTTTCCATTGGCATGCTCTTAAAGTTTATTCCAGGTGTAGAGACATTATCAATCCTAGTAGTATTCCCTATTTTATATAGTGTTAATATCACTGAAACCAAATTAACTTTTTAACTGTGTCCACTGTAGATAGGTAGATGCAGTTGAGTTCCTATAGAACTCCTGAGCCCCATACACCAGGCAGGAAAGTCTATGGAAACACACTGAATTCTCTTCCCTCTGGCTCCCTCTTGAGGAGCTTTCCATGGCAGAGGCCCTGGCCCAGTTTGTCACCTTTAATTAAAAAGTTCTCCCTCCCCAAACAAAAGTTTTGCAGCATACTCTACCTTCATTGCCAAGTTGAGCTTTTCTGCAAAGAAAGCTGGTTTGCTTGTGGCACATTTCACTGCAATAAAACAGTGTGACAGAGTTAAATATGACACATAAGTAAAGCAAAGTGGGAGAAGGGTACTGTAGTCAGTGCTGAGTTGGGATTTGCAAGCACGAGGTTAAGAAATATCCTGCGGTTCTCAGGTGGCAAAATAAAGCAGTTTGCTCACTGTGTAATGTTTCTAAGGAGGAAGAAATTAACTACACCAACCATATGTCTAATATCATGGTGTATTTTAGAGGGTGCTGATGGTACTTTTCCAATATTTTGTGTGGCCAAACTAAACCAAGCAAAGGAAAAAAGCTAAATGTTGTGTTATGTTTGCACCAAATACTCAGAACTGGGTTGGGAATACAGTAATAATATATTTCACACTGATGCAGCAGTTTGCATTCATAAGTCTCAATGTCTTCTTGGAGCACAAGCAACACACCCATTTCATCACACCTTAGAGAGAATGCAACTCTTCTGTATCACTAGCCAGATCCACTGGCTAGTGTGTGTGGAGAGAACATGGTTCTTCCTCATCCCTTCCTCCTTTGAAGTGGGCCCAGGAAATGTTAGAAAGGAGACAGCCTTTTCTATCAGAAATTTGCACAAAGTCACTCAAAGAGTCAGTGGCAAAGTTAGAAATACAATGCAGGTCTCCTGACTCTCTCTCCCATGCTCAGTCCACTGAGGTGTGATGTTTTAAGTTAGGATTGTTCAGCCTCAGGGTAGTCCCCAGTATTGTGGCTCCACCCAGTCTCCCATGATTGGTACTTTTCATGGTGGAAAGAAAGTTTAAAGGACATAATAACAGACATGTGACAATAAACATCTGCCTTGAGTCTTTCCAAAGATATTCTCCTGAGCAACATCTTAGGTGGATGGTAAATCAGTGTGGAGAATAAAAACTCTATATCTCTGTTTTTTATTTATACTGGAGCAACTTTATACCACTCTGGCAGAATAAAGAGCCTTAAAGTGAGTTTAAATTACTTTTATGCTTGCTCTTTGGACTTTTACACAGCCCAAAGAAGTATAAAGTGACTTTAGTACTAATGAGAATCAGAGTCTATAGGTGATTTTAACAAGAAACATCTATTTATGAAATGGGCATTTTTACACATTCATTTATAGTTTTATTTATTTGAAGTCATGCCTGTTTACTCCATTTTTACTCCAGTTGGACTTTCCAAAGTGTCAGATACCAAACTGTCATGTACAGTAGCTATGCTAGTTTTTAATGAAACACAATAGGAGACCAGGATCCCTTCCTATTGGGGCAATGAAAGATAGTTTACTTCTGACATTCATATAGTTAATATGGAAAAAAAGCACAGTTGAGAAGCAATGAGTTACTTGGCAAGGGGGATTACATACCAATCGCTGTCAGGCAGTTCTCAATGTCGCCTTTCAGTTCCAGGTCCAATGCCTTGTTCATGTCATGTTGGCTGAATTTGGTATATTTCTGAAAGACTATACATGGATTTCAAGCTTAGTGAAAAATGGGAAAATACGATGTTCTTGCTCTCTTTATTTGGTTAATGTCAGACAGTTCACTGATGCCCACCATATGGAGTAGACAGGTAAGTTTGCTTATGTCATCAGATCAGCAAGAGATACACAGTGTAGGAAATAAGCTATAATTTGAAAAGCTTAGAGGAGCTTTGAGTTTCCAACTTCTGACATGGGGACTGGTGTAAGAGATCACATGATGGAAAGTGTAGTTATGTACCAAGCCCATTTAGCCCAATAGTCCGTCTCTAACAGTGGTTAGTATTAGATACTTCAGAGGAAATGACAAGAAACCCCAAAATAGTTAATGATGTGATAACTTGTCCATATGGGAATTGTCTTCCTAGCCTCAGTCAGTTAGTGCATTGGGTTGTTCCCTGAATCACGGGCAGTCCTCCAAAAAGCAAGTTAAGACAGTGGCACGTCTACTGCATTTACTAGAAGATCCTCAAAATGGGATGCAGTTCAACCCATAGCGTGAAATGTCAACTTTATGCACCAGTTATTGTAGATGACCATCCAAAATGTGTGTATTGGAAATATATTTCATAAGAGTAATTTATTTCAAGCCTTTGCAGAAATAACCTTCTTAGGGGTGTATTTCTGTTCATTGGATTATACAGTATCTATTTATAATGACATAGCACCTGACTTTAGAAATTGGGGCCCAGGCCCCCATTTAAAATCAATGGAAAGACTGATTGATTTTAAGTGAGCACTAGTTCACATCCTCAGTTGTTTCAATATTTTTGGCACCTGTTACTCAGATATATGAAAGGTGCATTTTTAAATTACAGGCCCCCTGAGGCAGAAAGTTTCATTCAACCTACCCCTTCGAAGATGTGGGAAGCTTCTCGTAGTAAGGATCGTAATGAATACATTGACATCTGTTCCTTTTCTTTTCTCTCCTGCTTCATATAAGGCCTATTTGTAAAGCAAGAAGTTTATATATTATCCTTATAATGAGACGACCTGGAATACTGTACATCTAATGCTGTCACTCTCATCCAAACATAGACCTTTGCACCATTGTCTTCATCAAGAACTAAGGACATTCCATACATAATATAGAATGCCACATTCCACAAACTTGTCCAGAGGATTGTTATTCTTGGCTTTTCTCACTCTTACTGCATTCTTGGCTAAAGTAATAGTTTCACAGGCCACTAGACACCTATGCTTGGCATTTCCAAACATTTTGTAACAGGACCATTCATGAGAGAAGTATGCTGCTGTCAGTGTGGAAAGTACAGGACTGACTGGCTTTCTATTTCTGGACCCAAATGTGAAATTAACTTAGATAACTACACACCAGATCTTCCTTTTCTTTCAATGAGGGTCATTAATGGAAAACCAGAAAAAACAGACTCATCATCTTCCTTTTCCCCAGCTCTCAGACATCCTACACCCACAACAGTCACCTTTAGGAAGGGACCCCTTTATCATGACTAAATCCATCCAGGAAAGAAACTGGCAATGGTACTCCCTTTAGAGCCCAACAACAATGCACTTTAATTGACCTGTAGAGATTCTGATGAGTGCTGTAATGTACTCTCAGTCGTGTGTGTGTGTGTGTGACCTGTAGAGATTCTGATGAGTGCTGTAATGTACTCTCAGTCGTGTGTGTGTGTGTGTGTGTGTGTGACGTGTAGAGATTCTGCTGAGTGCTGTAATGTACTCTCAGTCATGTGTGTGTGTGTGTGTGTGACAGAAAATACGTGCTAGGAAACTGAACTCACAGATTGCAGAACTGAGCTTTACAATGAGGCCAACCAGCTGGCCTTTATATAAATTTTGAAGCTCTGAATTAGAGCAATGACGATGTGATTTTACCCTACAGGCATAAAAGCTCAGGACAGACTGCTATTTCAGTGTTGTTGGCCAGGGTGTTTGCCCGTAATAAAAATCACACCAATTTAGAAGCTGCACTATAGGAAATTTTTGTGGTATTTAAACTTTCATTTAAAAGATTCTAAAATCTAAAATAATGACAAAGTAAGAAACATCAAGGAACTCTGGAAGGCCTAGGATTACAAAGCTAAAACTACAGCTAAAAAGGCGAGTGTTAATAAGTTTCCTTTGGCTCGGATGGTGAAGGTGATTCTTCTGACCATGTGTGCTTCTTTCCTGTCTCAAAGATTGGTAGATGTATTGTTTTGTATAAATGAAAGGAAGAGGTCATAGGTAACTTACCAATCCCACTACAGACCTCCACTTGCTCATGTACTAATAGCATTCCCCAAGAAATGAGACTCAGTCAATCCCTAAACTAATAAATGATCTTGGATGGGGTAAAAAAGACACCAGTTCAGCAGATTATATAATGTCCTCAGCCAGAGAAATTGTGCTTGTTACAATCTATGTTGAGTATGGAAACAAAACAGGCATCAGAAAACATTTCTCAAATAGAGTGCAGAGCCTTTTCTTACCCTGGCATCATTGTCAGCAAGCTCTTCATTTACACGGCCATCCTCATTTCGGTCACCCTAAAAGTTTAATTTTCTCATGTTACCATTTTGTTTATATAGCCCTGGAATGAATGCTATATTCCATTGCACCATTTTAGCATGAAGTTTGAGAGCACAAAGATGAAGTTTCAGTGGGTTAAGTTGATTGTTCTAAGAATGAAATCAAAGTATATGCAAGCAAACCAACCAGGTTTTGTTTGTTTAGGGCCAGTTTTGAGTAGTCCCTTACTTCTTGAATAATCATATGAACTTCATTGAGACTACTTGTGAAGTAAGGTACTATTCACCATAAAATAAAGGGTGTCAGAATCTAACCACTAGGTAAACATTCAGCCACTGAACTCATTTTAAGCTAGACTTAATAAATTTCACTCTGATCAAGGATTTTATCTCAAGATGATATTTTAAATCTCAATCCTTCAGTTTGGGGGGGAAATTTCACACTGATTGTGACGACTTCAGATGACTGAATCATGGAGTTTGATACCTGTTGACGTTATAGAAAGATTTTATATATCATGCCGACTAATGTTTTATTTAATCTGCTTTTAAATAGGGTAATTTGTCCACCTTCCACACACACTGCTTTTATCCAACTATATTATTACTAGTGTAAAAGCCCATCGACACGGGCCAACATTAACGGCCCCCCCGCTCAGCCCCCCCACTCCAAGCACGCCTCCCGCTCAGCCCCCCTCTCCAAGCGCGCTCCCCGTTCAGCCCCCCTGCTTGTTCAGCCTCCCCTCCTCCCCCCACGGCCCTCCCCCCCGCTCGTTCAGCCTCCCCTCCCCCCCACGCCCCCCGCTTGTTCAGCCTCCCCTCCCCCCCCCGCGCCCCCCGCTCGTTCAGCCTCCCCTCCCCCCCCGCGCCCCCCGCTCGTTCAGCCTCCCCTCCCCCCCCGCGCCCCCCGCTCGTTCAGCCTCCCCTCCCCCCCCGCGCCCCCCGCTCGTTCAGCCTCCCCTCCCCCCCCCGTGCCCCTCGCTCGTTCAGCCTCCCCCCCCCCCCCCGTGCCCCTCGCTCGTTCAGTCCCCCCCCCCACTCCAAGGCCCCGGCTAGGCTGGGCACAACTGGCCAGGCCATGCCCGGGTGCCTCCGCCCCGGCGCCCCCTTCCCACGCCCCGCCCGGCCAGAGCCCCCTGCCTGCGCCTATTGCGCCCAGCCACCCTCCTGCCCTAGGCCCCTGATCCAGACCCTGCTTCCCTCTCAGCGGCGTACGCGCAACAGCCATGTTGTGCTGCCAAACTACACCTCCCAGCATGCTACACCTCCCAGCATGCCGTTAGTCCGGGCCATCTCTACTGCGCATGACGGCTTCACACAAACTTTTCTAGCCGATTATTAAATAGGATTAAGAAATATTTTCTAACATCTAGCTGAAAGTTTTACATTCCTATTTCTTGGGACTGCTTTTTAACTTGCCATCTTCTGAAATTAAATAATTTCTATCACTTCTATTATTACCTTCATAATACTTATAAACTCTGATCATGTGAAAAAGTTTAAAAGCAAACAGAGGCCAGTAAAAATCTGGATTTTTCTTGTAACTTCTAGTAGGATTAAAACATTATTCTAAATATCAACTTGTTTAACAAGAAATTTTGCTCCAAATAGTAAGATTGGGAGGTGTGTGTGTGTGGGGGGAATATAGAGTAATAAGCAATAAACAAGTCCCTTGGGGTTTCTCTGGCTGGTGTACATATGTCATCTAACTCAACCAAAACTATTATTAGCTCTTTCTTAAAAATAAAGTTTACTGAAAGTATTTGAACACAGCATACCTTGGCTAGAGCAAGCAAAGCCTTTTGGAAGTCTCCAGATGTATCTGAGGCAATGTCTTTTGCAAGATCTCTCTTGAGCTCTACAATAAAATAAAACAATAACAAAAATATCCTATGATATTTTAAATAATCCTTTCATGTCATTTATAGAAATATTTTCTCCAGGTCTAACTCTCCTACTTAAATATGTGGTTTTATCAATGTTGGAATTAGTCATTTTGATTTGGGTCCCATTGTCATCTTTATAGGAAGCTGTATTTGAATATTTTTATGTGCCCTTTCTAATTTGTTTACTAATAAATTGAGATGAACCATGAAGTCTGGATTCTGATCCAAATATCTAAACTTGGGAATAGAAGGGGGAGAAAGGTTTAGGTCCATCTCTTTTTATAAATTCCTTGAGTCACATTTTCCATAAGGAGTCTGGTTTACATGGAAAGAAGCAGGGGACAGTAAGGTCTCTCCTGCTGCTTTGGAGTGAATCTTTTTATGCCAGGAACGGAATTTATCAGACTCATTGGCCATGGATGCTTCAAAATCACCTACACTAAGAAAAGAAACAGCTTGACCGAATTTGGCTTTATTCCTTCACTAATGGCATGTTCTATTCATGTAATTTTACAACCTATGAATTACCTTCCCTGTAGACTTTGTTGATTTCTCTGATTTCCCTGTTGCTCCTTGAAACCAGAATCTCAATTAAGGTATCTTCATCAGTTCCAAGCCCCTGTTGGAAAATGGTTGAGCAAATTTTGTCTTACCATATTTAACTAGAGAAATACAACATCTGGAAGCACATAACCACATGTGATAACTATAAAATCAATGTCCTTGATTACAGAAACATACATTTTTGGAAGATTATTTCATCTGGGAGCTGTATTTCATACTGTATTTCATACAGTAAGCCAAGACTTCCAGTAAATCAGAAATAATAAGGATTTCACACCATCCTGTAAATTATTTTTACTATAGTTCCTCTTTATCATACTTAATGCTACTAGTGCCTGAAAAAGGTATTACAAAGACCAGCTTATAGGTAGGGCTTTCTGTGAGGAACTGGGTGGAAGGAAATACAATTCTTTTTTTTAAAAAAAATAGTAGTTTAATAAATGCTCTGGGAAATGACAGAAGCGAAAGAGCATCATTTGTTCAATCCCTATAAAGGGCTGCATTTGCCAACTGAACTTTAGCTTATGGATTATATTTCCATATGTCTAGTGTTAAATAAGTTTTTTCCATCAGAGTTCTTACTTGATTTGACTATAACTTTAGCTTTGAAGAATTAGTCCATTCTGCTGCTTTGTGGTGGTGGTATATTTTTTAAAAGGTAAGGAGGGGACCATTTTTGCTTCTGATTCACCTGGGGCAATTCAGAAAACTTTTTTTCTACATGGAATTTTTCTTGTTTAGTCTACAAAGTGAACTGTTCAAGAACAAAATACTATATTCAAGATGGCTGTACACATCAAATTGATGCAAGTTAAATCAGATGTTAGCAAACTTGATGAAATAATTGCAGTCATGAAGCAAACAAAATGAAATTATTTAGCAGGTGTAAATTGATAGTTTGTCTTTATTGCACCAGGGTATTCAATAGTCCAGTTTCCAGAGGGTGAATTTAGAACTATTCATGCTCATACTTTTAACTGATTGGCACTTGCAAGCTATGGATGCATCTTCATGAACTTTTAAATAAATTATGCAGATGCTATTCTTGTCTGACACTTTGAATGTATTGGTGTTCTTTTTTGGCACGGCAACCAATATTAGAATCTAAATATAATTGCAGAATATAAGCAAAGATAGCAGCAGAGATTAAATTGGGAGTTGTGCTGAATTCTTATTGCCATACCTTCATAGCAGCCCTGAGCTCCTCAGCATCAAACTGGGCTGGAGTTTTCAACAGAGCCAGGATAACTTCTTCAAGCTGACTTTTGAGGGCTTTTTTCAAAGCTTCTTCCAGAGGCTGTAAGGAAGGATACACAACTGTAAGATGGCAAGTTTTAAAGACCCCCAGTTCAGAAGCACCCAGAAAATGAATGAGCAAGCCTATTCTAACTCCCATGAGTACCTTATGAAAAAATTCACTTTCCATTATAGAGAATCATGTTTTAAGCTTTGGGTACTTTGTCTGCTTTTTATTCACATTGATGATTCTTTAACTAGCTATTACAACATGTTCAGAAGAGCTCTTTCTCCTGCATACTGCACTGAAGACAAAATAAAACCAAAACAAAGTTTCTAGTTCTTATAAGACACTAATATTGTTATTGTGATCGTAACTTGCTTACAAGTGCATTTGGTGGGTGGCAGGGCTTTTGTGTTTGCCTGGTTAGGGACAAAGAAGTTGGGAACCACCCTATTAAAATGGAGATTTTTTCCCAACAAGTTCAGTACTGGCAAGAGACGTGAGAGATATTGCAAGTTTAGGATTAGTAATGGATCTTCACATATCCTATATACCAACTTTTCCTAACTTAAATGCAGTTCTTGATATTTCAGTGTGTACAAAAATTATACCCTAGGCCCACTCCCCAAACAAGCTTCTAATAACTGCTTTAAGAATCTGTCCCCTCTGTATTGATACTCAAGCGGGGTACTCTGTTCTGCAAGTTAGGACCTCAGGGAGCACTAGATTCAGTAGTCCATATCTGCTGAATTCTGCTTAGTTTCTGATACTCCACCAGTCACTAAAGAATATGCTTTTAGCATTTTAAAAATCTTTCATATTGTCAAAATAAAAAAAATAATTTTAGTTTTAAAAAGGGGTCAGATGGATCCTAACAATTTAAAGTACTAGGCTCTCTGAAACTGTGTTTAATGTAGGTCTTAATAAGAGAACAGCAAAACTGGAGCAAGGTAAGGCTGTGTAAACCACAGTGAGGTTGCTGAACAACAAGACAGAAAACCTAGACAAAAAAAGTAGCACTTTAGTAGAATTGTTTTCTTAGTGGTTCCCTGCAAGCCACTTCATGATGAGTAACTTGATTGCTGGTTTCTTTCTGACCTAGCAGGGAAGTAAGGACTCAATAATTTAGATATGTTGATTGGTTAAATAATATTTCAGTTTACAGTAAAGTTATAAGCTACACTGGAGAGTTTGTTGTAGGGAGGTGCAGAGCTACACCCTTCTCAAGGAGATACAATGATCTCCAAACTTCCCTGAGCACAGTAAGGGTGCAGTCTGTAACATCCACTGGGATGGAGCAGCCTGTGCATCAGACCCACCCAATGGGCTGGTGTAGAAGGAAGGCAGGGCCACAATCCTCCCTCTTTATTGCCCCTTTTGGAATGATATCCCCTCCTGAGCACAGGATTAGAGCCTGGAACTTTACCTCAGAATGAAGACAGCCATTACGTTAAAAGATGAATAATAGCCTTTGCGCAACTGAGTGTGCAATATAATTGAAGCACATCATCATCATTCCCAGCCAGTCTTCAGCAACTACATAGAGAAGATTCCCTCTAATATTATGTTTTGGGAGCTAAAACTGCATGAACTGATTGGACTAGCTGCAAAAATTGAAAAACTCAAGCTGCAAATTAATGGCAGCCTTGTTGTTACTGTACCTTTCCTTTAGACTGCTGGTATGCAGCTTTGATCTGCTGGCGTTGTCCATTGGTTCGTTTGGTCATGATATCAATGATGGTGGCTTCATCCACACCTGAAAGGGATAGAAAACAAAACTTTGTAAATCATTTTCATACTTCTTCCATTTTCCTTGCCCTTATCACTAAGTTATGTAATCAAATCATGATTTGTACATTATATTTCCTGAAATTTGTCTTGTTTACACTGATAGACACATTTACCCAAGGAGAAAATTTAGTAATTAACTGTGATTATAGCCAGGAAATAGATAAATAGTTTCCTTAAAAGTTGTTGAAATCCGTGCTTGCTGTGATGTCATATACAAAGTCACTGCAATGTTCTGAGTGAAGTACCCACACCAGACCATAGCTAAACAGAATAAATACTATTAGCTGTCACGCTCATGCTTGACTTCAGTAAGTCTAATTGAAAAAGATGTCATATTCTGGGCAAAGCGCCCAATGTGAAATTCATTAAAGACAAAAGCATAATTGAAACAGCACATAACACAGCATCAGCAAATTCACATCTTCTTAATCTTGGGGACATTTTATGGGTATCGAATTGAAACCATTTACTTGGCATGTAATAAAATTCTCCTTCAGTTCTCTAAAGATTAAATTTATAATAGTTACCCTTTGTGCAATAAATGCACAAACTGTTAATGCAGCGTTACAGTCTGAAATTGAAACACAATGTTAAGAAATCAAAACGTTCGGGTGTTTCCCATGTGACACATTCAAAATGCAGTAGTTTTGATAACTCGCTAGTCTTTTAGATATGTATGAGTTTTTTCTGCTCAATGCTGTTACCTCTGGTTCTGACATTTTATTTAGGGTTATTCATTCTTAACTTACCTGGGGAAAAAATTCTAATTTTGTACTTATGTCATATTTTTACTCTTCTTACCCTTGGCAGTTATAGCTTTGTCCAATGCGGCAGCATCAGATGATGGATTGAAGTTAGGATAGGTATGGACTGCGGATCCACCTTTTGAACTTTTCTAAAAGAAACAGAATTTAGTCATTTCACAAAGACAAATTTTATGCCAAGAAGAAGCTTATGTGAGTTTCCTAATTGGGAGAAATGTATTACTCTGTACCATTATGAAGGAAGGGAATGTTATCCCTTTCTAACCCCATTATTAAAGAAGGGAAAGAGTAGAGCACAAGACTATTGAGTTATATAATTACCAACCCTACATGCTATGTGACCTTGGGCAAGTCATGTAGAATCTGTTTTTGGTCCAACACCAGTGCTCCAGGAGCAACTCCACTGAACTCAGTGTGTTGCCACCAGTGTAAGAAAGTACCTAATCATTCTATGCCTTAGTTTGCCCTCGGGTGAAATGAGATGAATAGTAACCTAGCTCACAGAGGTGTTGTGAAGCTTTATTAATTAATGTTAAATGCTTTGAAATCCTAGGATGAAATAAAATATGGAAGTGCAAACTATTGGTATTCAAATCTGTTCGGGGCAAGATATGATAGCGCACTATACAGCTACATCAGTTGGGTCAAATGCTAACATCTGAATTTTCATACAATTAAGTATCTGTTCCCTGTGTCTTCAGTCTTATCTCCTGCCTTTTCTCTCTTTACTGGGTATATTTTAAAGAACGCTAGAAGTGAATGATTAAGGTAGAAGATACAAGAAGTAAGGTGTTCATGCCCCGGATACATTGTTATGCATAGGGAAAAATGAACTACTTAATATACTTGAAGTGCTGATATCTCACTAAGCAACTGTGTGGATGGCCTCCTTCCATAATTATATCATTATGTGTGTTTATTAACATACACATTTATTTTGGCAAAGCTAGACTAGGGAGAGTCACATGTATTTAATGCTATTAAATGTGCACTCTAATCATTATTGGTAGATGTGGCACATTAAGAGGAGGTACTGCCTACTTCAGTGCCCCAAAATCTCAGACAAGCCCAATGATTTAGTTTGTCTGCCAGGGAGAATCTTTTGAGCCAAAGCAACTGTTCATGAAAAGAATTCTAGGCTGTAATGTTGCAACTGGGGCTTCTATGCTGGCTAAAAGGAAGTCTGCCAGAAGGCTGCTGTGCTCAGGCAGTCCCTGGATAGAAAGGCTGCAGGACTGAGGTGCCACAAAATGGTTTAAATCCACCTTAGCCTACCATCTGCCCTGAGCGCAACTCAGCCAGCCAGCACAGAGGAGCTGGACCAGAACCCCCGACTTCACGCTATTACAATCTTTCCTAGGTTCCGCTCGTCTCCTATTTCATCAAGGAATAGGACGTTCCACACATACTGTGACTTCTCACTGGTGTATCACTTTATTTTACTGACACTGACATCCACTTACTCATTGCCCTAATCAGCGTGGTCATCTGAAAGGGCTCAACATTCTCCTTGGTGTATCAACAATGTTTCATATCTTTGTATCATCAGATTTTTTTTTTAAATGATGCAGCACATTTCCATTTTTCAAATCCTTCCAGTATCATCAATGAGACTAGGACCCATTACTCCTTTTTTTTAGATCCTATTTGTTATAATATTCAGTGACCATTCCCACCCTAGTCATTTTTTATCCAAATCATACCACATCCAAAGGGGTGTTGGATACAAACTGGTAACTAACTGTTATTGTGTGTAAATAAGAATAATACATGTTATCTGATACCAGACTTCCCATCATAGACATATGCTAGTAGTACCTAGGGTGACCAGATGTCCTGATTTTATAGGGACAGTCCTGATGTTTGAGTCTTTTTCTTATATAGGCTCCTATCACCTGCCACCCATCCCAATATGTCACATTTGCTGTCTGGTCACCCTAACAGTACCTAGTGTAAAATCCTGGCCCCAGTGAGGTTAATGAGAACTTTGCCATTGTCTTAAAGAAGGAATGATTTCATCCCTTAAGTATATAACACAATACAGATTGCCAAAATGTTGGAATCAATCTGTGTGGATGTTTTTAACTGTGTTTCTAAAGTCATTTTTATGTGAAAGTTATGCTCTTGGGAGGCTGCAGTACTTACAATGCACTCCTGCTCCTCATTGTCCATAAACCAGGCCTGCTTCAGAAATGCTTGCACCATCGTCATGTTGACCCAAGTTTCTGGAAGGAGAAAATGAAATACTAGAAAACAAAATTTGGTTTTCGTCACCTTCATCCTCATAGCATCCCAAGGGACTTCACAAGAAAGAGGCCCAATCCTGGAGTTACTATTCTCCTGTTGACTACAGTGGGAGGCTGAGTAATAGCTGCAAATTCAGGCACAATGAGTTGCGAGTGACTGTAAGATGTATGTGGCAGCCCTTATGGCATTAAACAATTGCTCACACACAGCCTTAGCTATTGGAACATGTTTTAGAAACAGAGAAGATCAGACCAGTGTTCCAACTTGTTTAGCATCCTGTTTCCAGTGGTGATTAGTATCAGCAGTTCCAAAGGAAAGAGCAAAAAACCCACAGAAAAATTTCTTCCTTGACCCCTCCTTCCCCATTAGTCGGAAGTTGGCTTCAAGGGTTTGTAGCTTTTCAAAAGTTACTTTTATTCTTCATATCCATATAAACCTCTAATTCTTTTATGGATTCTGCTAAGCTCTTATATACTATGTGTAAAAGATATTCTTTTAGCTGCTTTAAATTTTCTATATTTCAATGAATTGCTCTTGTATTATAAGAGGGTGAATTCAGTGCCTAGTCTACCTTGTCCATAGCATTCCTTACTCTGAATACTTCAATCATGTCCCTTCTTATTGAGACAAGGGAATATTTTTATAACAGAAGAAGAAAATGGAAAGTATTAAATCACATCTATTCTTTTTCCCAATGGAAAATGTATTGGGCCAGAACGAATGTGTGATATTTTATAATACATTCATGATTACCTTTTGTTTGGCTTTTGAGTACATTAGAACTGTGGTTTTTATTATATACTGTGTGTGATTTGAATTGCTGTTTATCGGATTTTAACTGTGTGGCACCATGAGTGCCACAATGAGGAAGTACTTTCCACTCTGTGTGTGTAATATGTCTTATTAATGGATAGCATTTCAGATAAGCATGCTAGAGAGTATTAAACCATTGGGAAAAGATAAAATTAATGTTCTCAGCCTCCCACCTACAAAAATATATATAATTAAAGGCTGTGGCTTCATCCTTGTCCTACCTTATTGCGCCTATAAGGAATTCATTAACAAGGCTTGATTGAATCCAGCTTTAAGTAAATGGAGTCAAATGATCATTTCAGGATCTGCTTACATTCAAAGAGTAATTAATGTGTGGTACTCACTATAAAACACAGCACTTGAAACATAGATAGATTATAAAACAGGGGATAGAAGGGTATGTAAGCCACACATAGCTTCATTTTAGCTCAGCTTGTTGATATTAAATAAAAGGTTTGATCAGATCCTATTGTAGCACAGTAAAAAATAGTATCTAAATAAAGTATCCTGTACACTTATATTAGAAAAAAAATAAGACTAGAGGATGTCTGAAAATAGCACTTTTGAGAGAATGTAACTGTCGTTGAAACTGAGATTTGATTTGATTTTTGATAAAATCCCCATCACCTGGATCACATTTGTGTCATTGCATCCCCTGGATATAACGTTGAGGCTCTAAGATTAATGTATAATACTGAAAGGACTGAAAAGAATTGTGGGATTTGGGAATGTAAGGAATTCTGAGAGCTGGTAAAAATTTGGAATTTCCATCTTGTGAGAATTCTAAAATTTTGAATATTGAATTAAAAAAAAATATGGAACAGAAAAACTTCAGAAAAAAATATATTTGGAAGTGTCAACACATTTTGTTCTAGCCTTATTCCCAGCTTCTGGCAAACAGACATTAGGGACACCATCCCTGTCCATCCTGACTAATAGCCATTGACGGATCTATTCGCCATGAATTTATCTAGTTCTTTTTTTAACTCTGTTATAGTTTTGGCCTTCACATCCTGAGCAGAGCAGAATATTCCCAAGCAGAGATAATTTTAAGCATTTATAATAACAATTAGGTTAAGGATAGTATTAGCTTTACATTTGGTATAGCTTCTCTTTCGACAGTATCTCATAGCTCCTGTGTCAAACCTAGGGCCACGTTCTTGCTACGGATGCCTGCATGGCTCACTTTTATTCCAGCAGGAGTCTTGGGCCATGAAACAAGCATAAGGCCACCCAACAGCTGGTGAAAGCAGGACACACACTTTTGTCCTATTTATGTGCTATGGTTCAGTGGAAAAAACAAAACAAAACACCACGGGACTATTTCAATGCCTGAATACCTGATTGGATAAATACTCTAAACAGAAATTTAATTTTCAATCATAAAAACCTTGTGTGGTTAAAAAAGACCGTGGTCCCCAGCTTCAGTTCTAGCTGAACAGCTTTCACATTTATCACCCCTCACCCTAGCTGCGGGCCAGTAGAGCAACCCTAATGTTGGTATTAAATAAGGACCATACCGATAATAACTAGAGCAGTTGCAGTGGCTCTTATGTCATCCCTCAACGTGATTGCTCAAATATGGGGAGTGGTCAGGGAAGGGGTGTGGCTGGTGGTTCCCAGATGCCGTCTCAATCTCTCAGATGACTGCGCTGTGCACAGCAAGCCCATGATCAAGAAAGTGCAAAGGTAACTTAAAACCACTTTTGCAATACCACTCCTGAGTTGCCCTCTGTGCTTCCGGATATGAGCCGTAATCTCTACTGTACCCTAAATGAAGTGGGAATACATCAAACATTTCATTACAGTTAGAAGTTTTCTGGACTGGATTCTCTCTCTCAGTTCCTGACACTCTGCTTCCTGAGAGGCATAAAGGGACTGGAATCTGGCCACAGCTGCCCAACTGAGAAATCTCATAGTGCAGGGAACTCCTAGCTGGCATAAAGTTGATGGGGATGACTCCTATACCAACCACTCCCCCATTCAGGACCATAGGCAATTGCTGTAAACCCCTAGAATACTCTCATTTCCACCGAGGCTGAGTAAAAACGGATTCCCTTTATGGTCCCTCCCTCCCTTGTCCACCAGATTTTGGTGCAGGAGAAAGTCTAGTCCCTCATTTCCCTTTTCCATACAGACAATTTGGCAAATAAATCCATCCATTTTCTTCTAGTAAACAATTAACAGGGGTAGTTTTTTTTTTAGGGTGACCAGACAGCAAATGTGAAAGATCAAGGGGGGGGGGGGGGGGTTAATAGGAGCCCATATCAGAAAAAGACCCAAAAATCGGGACTGTCCCTATAAAAATCACACAGCTGGTCACCCTAGTTTTTTTATTCTACAAGGTAAACAGCACTCTGGCAGGGTTAAATACCTTACTCTGATTGCTCTTTGGTTTGTTCTGTTGCTTCAGAGGGTTAAGAAACAAGTGAGTCTACATGATGAAATTCCTTATTGGCCCGTTTAAATAAAGTATATTGATTGGAGCAACATAATAGTTTACTATAAGTGATAAAAAAAAGATTGCAAGAGTGCAGGAAGACACTTCCAGGGTCTCTGAGCACACTCTTGAGAGTGAGAAGCCTACGTCAGCAGGAGAAGTGGGTAAGAGAGGAACAGCAGCAAGGGGATTTGAATTTGCTATGAAGAGAAATGGAGAAGCTGGCTGGACTCTTGCCAGGATCACTAAGGAGAGGTACCTTCTCCTAAATGTCCCTCCACTCCCCAGCTCAGGCTGCGGCACCATCTAGAAATGACCAAGATGGAAAGGGAGAAAAAGTGGCCTAGCTGCTGGTACCACAGGGGGAGAGAGACATTTCTTCCTGCTTCTTATAAGAATTTGAAAAGTTATTCGGCTGATTATCAGAAGTCTGGCAAGAATTTGTCTCACTATCCAAAAGCTGAATCTCTCTAGTAATATTAAACAACAGCTAAATACTTTTTAATTTTTGTCTTTGGAAACAAAACAAGAGATTGAATTTGATCTTACATTGGTTTTTATATCCCACTGACTTCAATGAGTTTCTTGTGATTTAGGCTGCTGTGAGATTGGAATCAAGCCAAACCTTTGCATACCACATTCCATATTGGGGTTTTCCGCTCCAGGATCTATGTTAGATGGACTAGCATGACGGGTTTTATAGACATACTAAGTTGGTCTTGAAAGAGAGTCTATTAACATTTACTCCATTCGCAAAAAGTTTTGATACTGTAGACATCAGAAGTGTTTGTGTACCTATTTTCCATGCCTCCTGTACATTCCTGCCAACACCCAGGAAATAGTGCTTCACTCTTATGTTTTAAAAGCTTGACAAATCTTTCCTCAGGCCACAAAAGAACTACAGAGAGGAGAGAAACAGCCCCACCCTTGGAGAAAAAATTGGAAAGTCTGAGCAGACTAAGAACCAAATTCTGCAGCACTTACTCATACTGAGTTGCTCTTACATCGGTGTTTAATTATAAAAGCAGATTGTTTTCTTAGCTACCTCATTAAGACTATCACTGAGGTTTCTTTTTCACTTGCAGCTGAAGTTTGTAAAACAATGAATACTGTTTTTAAGAAGCTAACCATTGTCAAAGGAAAAGCAGTTTTAAAAAATCATTTCCATATAAGGTACTAGTTTCCTGTTATTTGTAGTTTTGCTGTAAAAATAGCTTTCCATGGTAACCCAGTAAAAAACAGAAACCAGCTAATTCCAAGCAAATGTGCTCTCAGATCCTTAATATATAATCACGATTTCTTATGCACTTCAAGTAAAGAAAAACAGTGACAGTTCCAACCCCTGAATGTAAATACAATACTTTAAGAAATGACCACACCCATCTGTGCCTGTGCCAGCCAACAGAATCTGCAGATAACTGCACAAAATGAGTTGGTAAATGTAGTACATATTTATTAAAGTTTGTTAAATCAACACAGACCGACAAAGAACTAAAAAATGCATACCTTTTGCTTCACACAGCTAAAAAAGCGTTATTTCTCTGGAAGCTGCAGCCTAGAAGAGGAAAGACTAAGGCTTGTGATTTTTATAAAGCCGTTGGGTGACCACACCTAGCAACCAGAGAATATTTCTACAGCTCCAATGATTGGCTGATGTTTGTTTGAAGGCTAAATATGGACTCTATCCAAAACACACACACACACACACATACACATGCCTTGCAAAACCATTCAGTGGAGTTAACTAAGAGCAGATTTCAGAGTGTAAGAAATAACAACAGAAATGTTTTGTACTGTAATTTTTTCTGGGTCAGATCCTCTGCTCACGTAAACTGCGATAGGTTCGTTGAAGTCAATAGATTTTAAACCACTGTGCAAGAAAAAATAAAGCTCAATGCTGAATAAAATCTTAATCCTTTCACATTTTGGCACGTCTGATTGTACAGCTAAAAAATCAAAACAGAAAGCAGCAGCACTTTAGTCTGAGGAGTCCGACTAGCAGAGAGTCTGAGAAACAGATAAGAGCAGCAGATGTCTTCAGTGCGAACTGGTGGCCATCAACCGTGACTTCACTGGGGCTGATCTTAGAGCTGAAATGGGCCAGTCTCCATAGATGATTTTTTCCATCTCACACCTTATTGGGTGCAAAAGTGATAATATTGGCTGTGGTCATTTTAGAGAGCCAAGATGTGAAAACAGGCAGGTTTAATGTACGTGCCATAAGTGGTATTTTTAAACATACAAATGGGCCTGAGCTGCAACATTCTAATTTACCACTGGACTTCAAGTCATGAGGGATTTAGTTCTGCACACAGACAGAGGGACCAGCTACAATGGATAGGCAATTGGTGTGCTGTGCCTACTGCCTATCATGCTGACCTGCAGTGTCTCATGTTCTTATGTTCCCCGTCTGTTTGCATCCACCTGTTTCATGTTTTATATTTATTTATAAGCTCTTTGGAGGTAGGAACAATCTTTTTTTTTCTATGTTTGCACAGCACCTAACACAAGGGAATCTTAGCCCATGACTAGGGCTCTTAAATCCTAGTGCAATACAAATAATTGATAATAATGCAATTGAAATCCATATACAAGTTTGGATTTTGACCTCAAATCCCTCTCACAGATCTGCCAGAGTTTGGATGTTTTCAGATTTGGGTGTGTTCTGTTTTGGGGTCCATATTTAGTAAGAAAGTGCATGGAGGATGGAAGAGTGGGGATTTTGTCCAGAGAGAACCCAGTTTTTATAAGGCCCTAGTAAAATATTGCCTAATAGCAAGTCAATAGCAAGAGAGAAAGAGACATAAGCCAAATACTTTATGCAATGAAAAACTAAATACAGTGGGGCACAGTTTGAAACGTTCCTTGAAGAAATGTATGGAAAAGTATAAAACGCAACCAAATCTACAATTTGCATACTGGTAGATTTTGCTCGTATCTGAAATGCGGCCAACATTGGTCTGATCACAGGTCAGCTAGCTGAGACATGAACTAAATGAAATGTACTGTAATTAAATTTAAAATAGAAGCTATAAAAGCTAATATGGAAAGTTCAGATTATCCCTGTAATTTATTTCTTTTTTTTTAAGAATGAAAGAATAAGTTTCTGCCTTCAATCTGGATTGGAGGCTTTAAACCACAAAGGTGAACAATTAGTTAAATTAGGTTGTATTCTCATAAACCAGGCCAATTTTAGTGTGGGACCCACATCCATAATGCTCCATGCATACGAGATATAAAACTATAGACTGTTGATTAGAGTGAAGTGTAGTTTTCTTCTGAATGAGATCCATTAAAGCATGATTTGCTTTGGCGCTGCAGGCTGCAAGAAAGATCTGGATAGGCTTGGGGAAGGCATTACTCTTCAGAATAGACCATAGAGCAAAGTTTTTCTGAACTAATCAACAGGGATATATTTGCTAAAATGAGAGTTTATACTGTGATGTAGGGTGAAGGAATCAAAGATTCTTAGTCTTTGAAAATATCATCTAGAGTAGACCATTCTCTTGCCAGTGAATGACTGTCCTGTTTCTACTTTCTCAAGGTCTATCCTTTGTATTGTTAAATGTCTCAAAATTCAAAGCAGCAACCCTATTTTGTAGCAAACATCTTTACTCACCCAATATTCACTGACTGGTTTAGTCAGTTTTTCCACTCCCCTTTCCCCTCTATTTCATCATGCCTCTGAAAAGCCAGGAGAGCAAGATTTCAGAGCTGCTGAAAGAGACATGCTCAGTCTAAAAACAAAGAAAGAAAATATGACCACCCATATTGGAATCACACACCTGATGTGCAGGTTCAGATACAAAAATGTAACAAAATCCCAACATTCTGGTTTCAGCAACACCACTAGGTGTTGAGTTCTCCATGGGTCTCTTTGAAGTTAATATTGCAACATTTGAGACCCTCTCTACTTAGTGTTTTATATTGGTGAAGGCAAAAATATTTCCAGCTGGAAATTTTTGCTGCTGTATCTCAGAGACTTGCAACATCCTGTGCTATATGTGTCATTAGAATGAAGGACAAAACTGTAAATGGCATTTTTGTGACTGTGTAATTGGAAGGGGGAGGAAGTAAAAAGCCACTCCTCAATTTATGGGGCCCGTGTAAGGGCCAGCCAGAATTGCAGTCCCAGTGCTCAGGGAAGTGCAGAGGCTGCTACCAAGTTCCTCCCACAGAGGATCAACTCGCCCAAAAGAAGGCAAGAAATGAAGATGTCACAGATTACACTCCCATGCCCCAATGCACCAAGAATGCTCCTGCGGCAGCAATGCAAGTTCATTCATGCAATTACAGTGGGACCCATACTCAGTTTCAATCATGACTGGAGTAGTGAGTCACCACCACTGGAGTCCCCTTAGGCTAGCTGCAGTACTGTCCCTCCCCAAGAGATCTCAAATGTTGTACCAGTGGCTACTCTTTAGTATTGAATACAAAAAAGGCCTACCCTTAGGAGTAAATTCTGCTAGTCCTTCATGGCAGGACCCGGCTGTGGAGGTTTTAGTGAGTTTCTTCCCAGTATACGTACCGACTTCCAGCAGCACCAGGCACTACAGGGAACACAACATTTCTGAAGCAGAACTAAAGTCTGCTGCTGAATGTCCTACAGCTTTCGTGAATCATTCTGTTTCCATCTGCACTATGTAGGCAGAAAGGCTTGGAGAAATTCTACTCACCCCATATAGCTCTGCTTCCCTTCCAGGAGTCCCATTTCTCAGGAGAGGAGGGGGGAGCAGAACAGAATCCTCTATATCATAATCACTTAGCACCATCTTAGACACAAATGAGTGTAATTTTGAATGCTGTGTATCTGATTGTTTGCCAGTATTATCTGTGAGAATAGTGTGTGTATTAGATGAGGATAAAAATTACAAGAGAGGGAGAACATTTATGCTTCTCCCTCTATAACTTGTACCATGACAATAATCTCATAGAATATCAGGGTTGGAAGGGCCTTCAGGAGATCGTCTAGTCCAACCCACTGCTTCAAGCAGGACTAATCCCCAGTTAAATCATCCAACAGATTTTTGCACCATATCCCTAAATGGCCCCCTCAAGGATTGAACTCACAACCCTGGGTTTACCAGGCCAATGCTCAGACCCCTGCATTCTGTATATTGCAATTTATAAACAATCCTAGAAAATGAGCTTTTGCACATGTTATAACATCTTCATTCTAGAAAAGAGCGATGATACAGTTAACCAACCAACAAGTAATCTGTGAGACAAATTATTGCATTTTTTCATGGCCGTGCTGACTGTACGGTACAGCTCTGTTGTGGTGACTCACTACTCCAGTTTCAGGAAGAGGATGAGTCAGACAGCTCCACCCACAAAAAAGAAGTAATTCCAAACAGCTACTGAGAGAGAAGCCCAGCAAAATGCCACGGTTTTGATTTCAGTACTTTCTGCAAATAGGAACACAAGGTGATGGGACATTATAGTAAAAAAGAGAAATAAATTCAGGATAGAAAAGTGAAATACTCATGAAATTATTGGCAGAGCAAAGGAAAAATAGTGGCCTTGGTAAAGTGCCTGTATTTGCCTCATGAAATACTCCCAATCTATTAGTTCCTGTTCTTATAACCCTGAAGTAAATATTTCTCCATTGTTTCCATTAATCATGAAATGTCAGCAATAAACAGGGAGTCTCTGGGCCTATTCAGTTTATTCCTGGCTTATTTCAACAATACAGAATAAAGTGGTCAGGAAACATAGACAAGTCACATAGATTTTCAGCTTTTGAAAATGACTTTAATTGCCATGATAATTAATATATAATGGAAACATTCCTAGTGTGACTGGAAAACAGAAGTTTTATCTTAAACTGAAACCTTAAAATAAGAACATCAGTCCCACGTTACAGGATTCAACTGACTTCACACACAGTTAATAACTCAGCAATAGATAGCCCTTTTAATTTGGTAGTAGCTAGAAATAGAAACTTACTACAAATAGTAAGTTTGTCTGATACCAGGTGTAACTGTAGACAAGAAAACAGAGGACTAGATAGCACATCAGGTCCCCATCACATATAGTACTAGTTTGTGCCTTTAGACCAGGGGTGGGCAAACTATGGCCCGCAGGCTGGGTCCGATGCCGTTGGCCTATATCAGCAACAAATTATAGCATCCCTATGCTAGCTAAATCTCTGCTGACCAGCATGTTGAGGAGGACAGGTACTTGGCTCCCTTAATTTCCCACTCACCCAGCCTTGCCCACTCTCTCCCCATTTCCTGCCTACCTATTCCAAGGTAGGGATGGGCAGAAAGTAAGCAGGTTCACAGTACCCACTTAGTATTTTATACTCAGAGCCAAGGACAAGGTAGCCCTCGCAAGGACTTGAGGGAGATTCACACTCTGCATAGGCATATATTCCAAGTTAGAATGTATTCCTTAACCTTTATGTTAGGGGGAGCGGGGTCACCCTAACTATAGATTACTCTCTGCAGGCTATTCTTTCACTCTAACCAAACTTCTAGTGGAACTTATACTCTTGTCTGGCATGAATAATCATTTCTATGGGACTAAAGTGTAGGGGGAAAGAGTGAGAGTTCAGAGAGATGAGGAAGAAAAATCCCTTGTCTTTCTACCTTTGTCATTCTAGAGTGGAAAAGTGGTGTTATCCCAGGTTTCTTAGAGGAATAACTGCCCCTTATATATCTGTCTATATTCCAGCACTATCGTATTATTTAAAAGGGCAAGGAACCACTGCACTACAACATTAATTAACACAAATCCTCATGATTCACGTAATTGCCTTCAACATACACCATCCCTTAGATTTCTAAGAATATGTGTATCTCGTGGTAAACCACAATTTGGCCATCGAGGATCACACAAAATTCTAGTGAAAGTTCATGTATTAAAAGGAATAAATAATTATTAATGATAATTAGCTAAAAATCACACATTTCCATAACAATAATAGGCTATGACATGATTGAAATCCTGGCCCAGTTTAAGTCAGTACTTCAAGAGTTTGGCGTTGTGCTGGGGTGTGTACACCACACATGCCCTGAAAGGGTTAATGTGGGCCTGATAGGCCAGTTAACACACCTGGCAGCACTGTAATGAAGCCCAGCTGGGGAGGGGCTGATTATAAAGCCAGGAAATATCTAGCTTTTGGATTTGGGAATTGCAACAAATAATACAGCTAATAAGTGCAGCTGGGAAATTCATAAAGAAGACTGAACTGGAAGTGATCACACCCTTATGCTTACTGAATACCAAAGCCAAGGAAATGTCAAAAACACAAAAAGAGTCCCTGGCTGGAATTTTCAAAACGCTGATTGGGGCCTTTTCAACTTTAAATGTGATGAATGTTTATGTAGTAAATGCACAAGTGACCACCTAGGAGAGTTCTTTTTATGGTCTTGTTATAGAATTACTGCAGCAGCTGATCTGACCATCTACAAAACATCAAACTTCCCCCAATTTAGAAATCCTGGTCCCAGGTGGAATGAGGATTGTAAATTAGCAATGAAAGTGTTGTCAGTTGTTGGCTGCGTGTGTGTTCTCTCTGTGTGCTGTACCAGCTCTGCAGGTGCAGCAGTCCTTGATCAAACTGCCCAAAAGACTCGGTTCAGTAGCAAAAGTGCTTGGCTAGATTTATTATTAACCAAGCACAATCCTAATGCCCCAGCTCAATAGTTACAGATACAATAACACATGTATCCTTATTACAGTGGACCAGCTCAGCAAAGACTTTCCGATCTCCCCTCGGCCAAACATACCCTCTCTGTGACCCGTCTTTTATACGCTGCTACAAATAAGTTACGGATTGTCCTTCTGATACGGTTAGTCAGCACACTTTACCTTGTATCTGTTGGTTGGATCAAAACATCTCTATTTGTTATCCTGACCTTATTTTTAAAAGGGCTCTGTGGGTCTCGGTACCACCTTTGGGGAGTGTGTTTATAACCATAACTTAGTACTGCAGTGTTCAGCACAATACTTTTGGAATGTGTTATGAAAATGGCCAATGCCTAGAACGTCTTAGGAGTGTTTGAGTTTTTACACCAGCCATGTTCTTGCCAAGTTCATATGCCAGACAGTGAACCGGCACACAGGGGTGTTTTGTAACAGGGCTTGGTTTTTGCACAGAGCCTAAATCTTACTAACTTTGCATTATATCAGCAGGGTCTGACCTTCGGGCCTTAGGTCAGGCCCCTTATACCAGGCCTCATGTCTCAGGCTCTCCCTTTCTACTACACAAGGTAAGAAATAAGACATACAAAAGAAAAATGGAGAAAACTAAAAATTTTAGTCATGGGAAATCAAATTACAGATAGATTTGGAATTGTATGAAAAAACCAATGGAAGGAAAAAGTATCACATTTTGATCAAGGAAATTTCTGAATTTATTTATGAAAAATGAGGCCAGTTTTGCCAAGTTTATACAGACGGATCAAAAGATGATAATATGAGTAGAGTGAGAAGAGCCTTCTGTGTTCCTAGTCTTGGAATCCAGAAATCTAAAAGGCTATTAAATTATGTGATTGTTCTGGTGGATGAATTAATAGGGCTAATGTTAGCACTACGCTGGGTAAATGCGATGTTGCAGCTGCAATTTTATCTGATTCTTTGTCAGGAATTATGACTATCAGAACAGGGACTTTAGAAAGCAGAAATGACATAGTGAAATAATGTTCCTAGCTACGGAAATAATGCAAGCAGGTATCTATGTAATAGAATGGATTTTGACGAGTATCGCAATACCTGGAAATTAGATGGCTGACACAGCTGCAAAACAAAACAAGCAGCAAAGCATGAGGATATTAAAATACCCTTGGGTACACAATAATTTAAAAGTGTGGTTACAAAGGAACTTGCAAAGGATTAGCAAGAACTATAGACTAAGGAAATAAAAGGACAAAGGTTTTATAATGTATGCTCAAAAATCAAAGACTATACTATATTCCAGAGTCATGTCAAAAAATGAAGTAATAGTTTTTAGTGTGTTTACAAGTTATTGTGCTTAAAGATAACTTAAACATATTTTAAAAGACATATAGATGGGCTGTGTAATGTGTGCAAAACCAAAGCAGCTGTTGATCATATTCTGTGACATTGTGGGCAATGTTCTATGGAAAGAAAGTTTCTTTATGAAAAACTGAGTAAGCTTGGAATCACATACTTTTCCCTAAAGGGACTAGTGAGAATGTCTGGGAAATGGAATGGTGCAGAAAAAGCTTTGCTATATTTTCTTATGAGTACTAGACTGAGTGAAAGGAAACCAATATATATAAAAACCTTGCCTAAAAAGGAAGAAGATGGCAGTCACAGTTTATATGATGAGGCTGCTGGACCAAAAAACAAAGAAGGCTGGAGGGAGAGAATCTGCAGTCACTCTCTGTGGGATAGAAGAGGTAGGAAGTAGTCCAGGGCGGCAACAAGGAGCCTTTGGATGCCAGGTCCCTGGATTGCAACCCAGAGAAGAGAGAGGTTCTAGATCAGCAGTGCAGACGCTGCATGAGCCCAGTTCTTCTTCCTTGAACTTGAAATCAATGGGACTACTTGAGGAGTAAGGTACAATTCAGTATGTATGGGGTGTCAGAATTGGAAGCACGATTTCCTTTAATAAAACCATGTTGACTCTTCCTCAACAAATTATGTTCATCTATATGTTTTGATGATATTGTTCTTTATTATAGTTTCAACCAGTTTGCCCAGTACTGATGTCAGGTAGTTCTGCAATTTCACATTTGAGTTACTTCAGTACTCTTGGGTGAATACCATCTAGTCCTGGTCATTTATTGCTGTTTAATTTATCAATTTGTTCCAAAACCTCCTCTAATGACACTTCAATCTGGAACAGTTCCTCAGATCTGTCACCTTAAAAGAATGGCTTAGGTTTGGGAATCTCCTTCACATCCTGAGCTGTGAAGACCAATGCAAAGAATTCATTTAGTTTCTCCACAATGGCCTTATAATCCTTGGGTGCTCCTTTAGTACTTTGATTGTCTGCTCTGAAGCTATTCTAGAAGCAGCTGAAAAATGGGATCTGTACCAATCGGCACAACAAGTCTATAAAACTTCAAGAGAAAACTAATAATAATAATAATTGCTCCTCGGCACTAATCTGGACTGGACTCTTTTGGGAAACAAGAGACCTCTTATGACGGCTACATTTGACTGGAGCAATGAAACTGTCAAAATCAAGAGTGAAAATCTTTTGCACAGGAAACAAAGCTTTCTCAAGAACTAGCCAATGATTGTGGGACTCGCTTCTTGAAGATATCAGCATAACCTCAAACCCTCACAACAAAACACACGACCTACTTCTTTGATGGAGCCTTCCCTCAATAACGCCATCAAAATGATTGACATATAAAAATGGAGACAGACAGAGATTCCACAAGTAGAACTATAGCATTTTCAGCCTGCCTCCATGTTAGGTTAAGTGTCTGCTCCTTATTTGAAATGTAAGATATCAGATCCCTTCTGACCTTCAATTAAGAATTTGGATCAAGAATACTTTGGCCACACATCTTGATTCATGTACTGAACAGCATTTGCTTGTTGTTCTGCCAACTAAGATAACAGAAATATCTCCTATTTTTATAATTGTATAATCCTTACTTCAAACTGGAATAGTTGAAGGATATTTTTGCTTTGAAGAAAGGCACTAAAGGTAATACCAAGGTTCAAAAATATGAGTCTTTCATGAGAAAAAAATTATCTTCATCCTTGTGATTAACACTGTACCAAAAGAAAGACAAGGTTCTTGACCCAAGAAGCCTGCATTCTTCTAATTGACACCAACAGTGCAGTTTGGATACAAAATACACCAAACAGTCCAATGTCCAGTCTCAAATTGGTGTTGATTTTTAATTTTTTAAAACATACCTAAGTGATTATTAATGAATTTTTTTATGAAAGAGTGTGTGTTTTCAGGCAAGATTTGTCATTTGGCAAACAAAAAGACGGAGATTGTTCCAAATATACAGGCCAGCACAAAGAAGAAGAGAATGAGGAAGGAAAGAATACAAAGGGAGTTGGTTGTAAGATCTATCAGACACAATCTTTTTATTTTGTTTTGACAGTGGTTAGCACAATGGGGGCCTGGTCCATGAGTGGAGCTGTTTGTGACTACTACAATAAGAGTAATCAAAGTGAGGTAAAAGGAGTGAAAGGGAAAGTTAGAGCTGCGTAGCCCATTATTCCAGTGGTGACTTTCTATGGAGCCTTAAATATTTATGAAATATATTGGATTGAAGCCTCTAATAGCTTGAGTTATATAGAATTCTGACAGAAACATCAAAAAAAATTGAGAAAAAAATCAGAAATATTTGTTTTGTAATTTTGAAAAGCACCTGATTTATTCAAATGCTCAATTTTCACTGTTTCTGCTTTTCCACCTT
This sequence comes from Sternotherus odoratus, assembly GCA_032164245.1. NCBI lineage: Eukaryota > Metazoa > Chordata > Testudines > Kinosternidae > Sternotherus > Sternotherus odoratus. Next base: position 29,821,418 of record JAVMKO010000007.1, on the reverse strand, counting down.
TACTCTCCCCCTCCCCCCCCCCCGCCCCCGTTTTTCCTTCAATTTTGTCTCTGAAAATGGTAGTGAAGGGGTGCTGGCACAAAGAAAATCAAAATCTGAAAACTTATTTTTATAAAAATACACAGAAAATTTCAAAAAGTGAAATGTGTGAAAAATGTTTTAAAGAATTGTTCAGAGAATTGGTTGGGGGTTTTTTGGGGGGCAGGGTGGGGAGAAACAGATCCAGTATTATACTTAATTTGTCTCCTTCAAATCACACCCAATTCAGATGCTATGAGATATTACTTGAAAGAGGCCATTATGCTCATGTTATGGTCTTGTGAATTGTATGGTGTATTATTAACTTATAAATAGACTCCAGTCAAAAGTTTCTTCTGTTAATGAATAGCAATGAATCAGTTTCAACAATTAAGAAAAACAACCCTCTTTCAGATTACATTATAAAGTCAAACTTCTGCTTTTGTTCCTCCGAGTCACAATGGTGGGGCAGCAGAACAATCATAGCTATCTAGGGATGCTCGAGCCATTCTGCCTGCCCTTCCCAGGGGGGTTCACAAAAGGCTAGGAGCAGCACATTTTGCAGTTCTTCTTGCTGCTGTTCCAAAAAGGATTAATACATGCATGCTTGCCCCAGTGCTTGTTACTGGGCAGCAGTATGAATATGGAAGGAGAGAGGATCTGGGCCTGGTCTTTTCGCAGGATGACTGAATATGCCCCCCCATAGAAGCACACTGTCAGGTACATTAGCTGGGACCATGATGCTTGTGAGTATAAGGTTACGTCTATACTACCCACCAGATCGGCAGGCAGCAATTGATCCAGCGGGGGTCGATTTATCGCATCTAGTCTAGACGTGATAAATCGACCCCTGCACGCTCTCTCGTTGATTTCTGTACTCCATCGTTGTGAGAGGCGCAGACAGAGTCAACAGGGGAGCGGTAGCAGTCAACTCACTGCAATGAAGTAGGCACCGCAATGAGTAGATCTAAGTATTTCGACCTCATCTACATTATTCACACAGCTGAAGTTGTGTAACTGAGATTGTTCCTCTCTACCCCCAGTGTAGATTAAGCCTAAGTCTGTGTTCTGCCCTGATCTTTGTTAGGTGCATGGGGTTGAGGGGAAGGGCAAGAAGCCTCTGTACATGCTTTCACCACAGAGCACTTTTGCAACACAGGGAAGATATTTGCTCTAAACATAATACCAATTTCATACATTACAAAAAAAACCATCAGAAACAAAGAAGGCATTTCAGATAAATGTACAAGCTTGCACATGTTTATCTGAACCTTTTTTTATCTGAAATGTGGGCCTGAAGTCACCTGAAAACAAGCTGTCTCATGAAATATTCAGTGCTTCCTAGTTTCATCTGGTGTGGAGCTGTGGCAAGAATATCACATTTCACATTCCTTCAACAGAAATGAGGTAGCACAGACCTGCAGATGATATTTGCAAACTGAATGTTTCTAAACCTCAAAAAGATTTGAGTTTGAGTTCAAGTGAAGGTTGCTGTTTGCATTGATTGCACCCAAAACAGTTCCTCAATCTTTGATAATTTATCTTTTCTCTTCTATAAGAATTTAGAGGGCATCCTTTATTTTGTGCTGTTGTCATACATACTTTAGAGCTCTGTATTACGTACTGGTGCCTGGGAAGGATGAGAGCTACATATACAAGTGAGAAAGAAAAGAACATAAAGTAAATAATTCTCAACTCACTTGTTACTTTTCTTAGGGCTGGATTGTGATCTGTCCATCTCAGATACATGGGGTTGGAGGTCACGGGGTAGATACCTCCCTAATAACTCTTACATGGCCTACACAAGGCCAATCACAATAGCAATTCCTATAAGCAGGGACTGCTTACACCTCTCTTCAGTGAGAAAATTTCCTAAAGGGATACAGGAAGAGGGCAGGATATGACTTTACATACCCCTCCCAAAAACTTCCAGACTAGGTCCAGAACATGGGAGAGAAGAGTAATCTACCACCACCGGAATGGTGTGCACCCCTTTTGTGTGCTAATGGAATTGGTGAGAAAGGTTCAATCTCTGTAATTGATCCCTCAGGGCTGTGGTAAGGGGACAATGGGGCTCTATACTGCCATATATACAAAGCTGTGTGTAAATCACCCACTCTAGGCCTTTAAATGTGTATATATATATACATACTTTGAAATATATAATGTGTGCTTGTGTATTCTTGACTTTTAGCCTGGTTTGCAGCACAGCAGGTCTGAGCTGTATCTGATCGTTAAACTAATCTCCCTGGAAAAGCAGACATATGTAGCTTTCAGTGTAAGTAGCTATACAAATAAATGTAGGCAGGATAAACTTACCAGCACCAAATCAGCACTAATTTCTTTAATGGCATGATCACTGGCAGCACAAGAAACCTGATCCCCGTCAAAAGCACTTCTTACTTTCCACTGAAAACAGTATCCTGTTGCCTGGCAAGGCTCTTACACTTTTTTAGATCAATATGTGCCTAATGCAGGGGTCTGACAAATAGTAGGTTTAAGATTTGCCTGTGTGGAGCCACTCTCTGATCTGCAGATTGTTTACCATGGATGAAGGTAAATTTGCTTTAAGGTATTCTCTAGTGAAAAGAGGTAAAATGTTTGCTCAGTAGAATTACAGTACACAGCTTCCTGGGAGCACAAGGCAAACATTTTTAAACATGTTTGATTTCTTGCACATGGAAGCTAAGTGCAGCGCTTGAAAATTGATTTACTACTTTCTTTGATTCTTAGGCTATAAGCTACAAATGAAATTCAGTAAAGCTAAGATGATTCAGATTTCATAGCAGTTTATGTTCAGAAAGAGCTAAGTAGTCAGTGTAGCAAAATAATATGCGCTGAAAACTGTTTCCGCTGATAGAGATGTGAAAGAACCAACAAACCTAGCAATCTTGCCAGAGCAAGAATGTTTGTGTTTAACCTTTTATAACTGTCCTGGTGGCTCACAGTTTCTCTTTTGGAAGAGGAGAGGGTGTGTGCTGTTTTTGGAAGGCTTGAGTTAGTCAGAAGATCACAAAGCAGAGCCGGATCTCATGACTACTTCAAATTTCACATTATAAAGCCACTATTTGATTTGAAAATATTTTATGGCTTTATTAAAGGTAACAGTATATACTGTGCATCTTTCTTCTTCAGTTTGTGCTGCAATCTACACCCCAATATCACACCATGAGACAAGCCTGTTGTTTTTAAAGTGTGGTTTAACAATTTTAAATTGTTAACATCTGCAAAAAGACAGGTTAGGAAATGTAGCGTACATATTCTGAATGTTACAGTGATAAAACCCCAGCTAACATTAATAGTTTGTTTTATAAATGTGTAAAACAACAATTTCATTCACAAGAAAACAAATCTTTTAATGTACTTTTAAAAAAATAATGTAAGTAATGACTCTTTTGAACTTAGCAACTAGTTTGGGGCCCAGGGAATGCTCCAGTTGGAAGTACTAATTGGTGATAATCAGGTATATCTCTGGTGCAGTTTTGTTTATTTACAGAGAATTTACGAAGTCCTGTGTCTCTGAACACAAATGAACAAGGAACAAAAAGAACAGTGTCTTAGCTTACTGCCTCAAGTCTTTTTAGCAGACACAAGACGCTAAAGCTCTCTAGCTTTTTCCATGGTCACACTGTTTACAAGCTCCTGCTTGGCTTTTTTCCACTTTTCCTCTGCCTCTCCCTGTTCTTCTCTGTGACTTCACTCTGTACGTGTGTCCTCTCTCTCGTGCGCAGACACACACACACACACACACATACCCAAAACAATATTAATCCAAAAGGGGGGGGGGACACACCTTTTGTCTTAGGCGAGGCTATGTTTACAGTTCTATTAATTGAAGGGTGAGTTCACCCCCACGAATCTCAGTGGGGTTTTAAGGGAACTTATAACAAGCTCAGAATAGGATTTCAAAACAAACAAAAAATAATTAAACACAATGGGACACAGGCATCCTTGGTTTCTAACTCCACTGATTTAAGCAGACTTACATTAGGAATTAATTTGGCCTGTTCATTTAGAGTAAGGGCTTGTCTACATGAGAACTTCTGTGCAGCAAGACAAGATGTGAATTTACTGTGCACTAGCCTGCTAGGCACTAAAGCCTGGTCTACAGACTGTGTGTGTGTGTGTGTGGGGGGGGATCCATCTAAGGGGGGGGATCCATCTAAGGGCTGGTCTTCACTACGGGGGGGGGGGGGGTGATCGACTGCAGATATGCAACTTCAGCTATGTGAATCACGTAGCTGAAGTCTGCGTATCTCCAGCCGACTTACCTGCCGTCCTCACGGTGGTGGCAGTCAGGTGCACACTCCCCCGTCGACTCCAGCTTGCGCCTTTTGGCAAGCTGGAATTACAGAGTCGATGGGGGAGCTGCTGGCGATCGATTTATCACATCTTGACGAGATGCGATAAATCGATCACCAAAAGATCGATCCTTCCCCAGCCTAGTGAAGACAAGCTCTATGTTACGCAACTTCAGCTATGCGAATCAATGTACTTAGATCTACTCACCGTGGGGTCTTCACTGTGGTGAGTCAACTGCTGCCGCTCCCCCATCAACTCTGCCTGTGCCTCTCACTGTACTGGAATACCGAATTATTTAAACTCCGGCTTGCCATACAGTAAATCTCCATGTAGACAAGCCTTAACAGGGTCTATCAAAACAGAAATATTTAAACTAACTAATAAATAAATCTCCTTGTGAGTGAAATTATAAATCCATCCATTAGACTAAGGAATGGAACAAATAAGAATATGGAAGGTAAAAGAAGGAATACAGGAAACAACTAAAAAGTAAGCAGGAATAATAAAAGAAAAACAAAGTCGGGCCTGATTGTGATCTCAGTGATGACAGCAGTGTATTGATTTACACCAAGTATAAGCAAGAGGAGAATTAAGCCCATTTATTTTTCATTGTGGTACAAATCCTGTCCCCTGTTTCTGTGGGCTGTGGAGAAGCAAGGTGCAGTGGAGCTGGTGCAGTTCTGCTTTGCAGGTGGAGACTAATAAATAATAATTATTATAGTAAATAAAAACCTAATAATAGTAAATATAATAAAAATCTAGCTCTTAGGGGCAGAATTTAGGAAGCCCATACAAGGTGTCACTTGGTATCCCATCAAAATCTTCAGAAGCAGATTCTGTTTACAAACAATTTCGCTTATATATTATGCATTCCAGGCTTGTTCCCTCCCATGCATTTTATTATTTGGAATATTTGCATGAAAGCTAGAGCTTTGTTCACCAGTTCTTATGTTCCTGCTACGTACTTCTCACCTGAAGCTATTAACTTGTTTGTAACATAGTAATCATTTCAAGGCAATTTTGTTGACAGTGGGGTCTGACATCAGAAGGAGAATATGAAGTAGGAGCAGAAAAACGTTTCTATTCTTTTTAGTAAATGTTATTTTTACTGGGTTTCCCTTTAGCTAGCTATAATTTGTCATTATAACGTTCATAATATAACATATAACATTCATAAAATTAGGGAAAAAAATCATTACAGGTATCCATGAAACAAATGCTTTTGGTTTGGCCAGTGAACTGAAAAATCCATTGTTTGCTTAGCTTTGCTCTTGTTCTGCTCACAAATATACTTCCTTTAAATAGATTTTGCTCTGCAACACATGAACACTTACAAATAAAAGGTTCTAGCCCAAATTTTCAAAAGCAACTCTTGATTTGAGGGGCTTCAGATTTTGGGTGACTAGTTTGAAGCCTTCAAGGGGCCTTATTTTTAAGATGGCAGGTGCTCAGCACTTTCTGAAGATCTGGACTTAAGGTGGCTCACATTGGGCACCCAACCATTAAGGCCTATTCTACACTGCCCCACAGTTTGGACTATGGGGCAGTGTGGGTGAGGCAACTGCCCCACTTCTGAAGAAAGTATTTAAACCAGCTAAGCTAGACTGATTAGAGTAGCAGCCACAGCTGTGGCCAGGTCAGTCAGGGCCTAGCTGGCCCTGATAAGAGGGCTGTGGGCCAGGAGCTACAGAGTCTCTCTCTAGCTGCAGAGAGAGAAGGACCTGGGTGTCTGGGAGGAAAGGGTGCCTGAAGTATAGCAGGGCTGGGGAGCTCCAGCCTGGCAACTCCCCGGGCTACAGGCCTTGTTAAAGGCCCAAGAAAGGTACTGGGGCTGCAGAGGGGCAGCCTAGGGATAGGCAAAGGCAGCAGGTCTCTTGCCAATGATGTGGCCATTACAGACTGCAGTCTGCCCCAGTGAGTGGGGGCTAGATTATGACTGGCAGTAGCCACTGAGGCAAGATGAGTTTAGAGGGCTGGGGGTTTCCCTGAGAAGGGAGACCCAGAGCTTAGGGATACTGCTGGGGCAGAACCCCAGGGCAAAGGGCACCAGGGTCCAGAAAGGACTTGGGGGCCAGTGGCAGGTGAGATACCGGCCAGCAGAGGGCACACCAAGTTCTGAAAAGCTAATTCCCATGACAACCAACGGGAGGTGCCATTCCGATGAGCCATCGCTTCGCTACAGGCTGTGATTAGCAGTGCTTTCTAAAGTGCACTATTACATCAATACAAACTAGGAACCCTTTAGTTTGTGCCTTGAGAATCCACACAGGAGATTTACAACGCAGCATTTTGATGTACACTGCTGTTTGCACCCTGTAGACTGAACTGTGGGGCAGTGTGGATATGTTCTGTAAATAAGACGAGGAAGACTTTGTAGCACCTTAGAGACTAACCAGTTTATTTCAGCATAAGCTTTCGTGGGCTATAGCCCACTTCATTGGATGCATAGAATGGAACAGAAGATGCATTTATACACACAGAAGAAAAAAAGAGTTGTACATTAGCATATCAATTCTAAGAGGCTGTTAAATTAGGATGGGCCATTAGCAGCAGGAGAAAAAAATACCTTTTGAAATGGATATTTGTGTCTGCACGAGATAACAACTGTTGAAGGTAAATTAACTAGGGAAATCCAATCAATTAGTGTAAGGAGAGACCCATTCACAAGTCCTATTTAGCACCTGGTTAATTGTGTCCAATTTGAAAATTAATTCCAGTTCCTCAGTTTCTTGTTGGAGTCTGTTTTGGAAGTTTTTCTGTTTCAAAATTGACACCATCAAATCTTTAATGGAATGGTCAGGAAGATTGAAGTGTTCTCCTACTGGTTTTTGAATGTTATGATAACATATATATGTTATGTTCTGTATCACTTAAAATCACTAGTCACTTTTGAAAGTTTGAGACTGTATGTTTATGCAAATGTTGCTGAGGGAGAAGATAATTTATAAATAAAATTAGAGAGCCAAAGTCAGAGAGCCTTTCACTGGCATGCGGGAGCATAGGACAAAGGAGAAGCCTTCTCTTCCCTTGCATGGCTGCACTGCAGCCTATAACAATAGCAGGTCTGTTCACACCTGCTCCACTCCAGGAAGCAGGATCCTGAACAGGGAAGAGGAGGAAGAAGCATGAGGCCGCTCCCACATGGTTTATCAGACTGGCTCTGTGGGCTGACGCAGAGAGGGAAACAATTTGCTCCATCCTAATAGACAGATCAGATTCTGACTACACTGTAACACTCCAATACCACATGCTCACCATATCTGTAAATAAAACATTTAAAAATGAAACATACCACACATCTGTTAGCAAGCAACTTCCTTAGATATTTCTATATCGCTAAATATGTCAAAGATTGCAGATACGTGGCACTTGGGGTATTAATGCATTATTTCATGCTTGAACTCTCAGGCAGCTGAACCTAAACAAGACAGGCATGAAAAGTATGGGATTAATAATATTTGCTCTCCTGTCTCCCAGGGTTGTTGTGCGGATTAAGCTCTCAATGCTTGTAGAGTGCTTTTAATATGTAAAGTAATATACAAGTGGGAAGCATTGTTATAATATTAATGGAGTCAGTTTTTTCATTCCCCAAATAACATTACACTACTACATATAATTTCTAAGGAAAGTTGTTTGGAGCTGTATTTCCTATCACTGCTATGGTGGTTCTGCCCATTATAGCAGAAACATGTATAACTTTAATTTGATTCCCTGGAGCCAAGTACTATGTTCATCTCAGTTCCAAAGGGCAGGGAGGAATAATGTAGCTATGAAGTAAGTAGAAGGTAATGGCCTGTAGTATTAATTGTGGACACTATACTGTCAATTGATATTTTAACTATATTTGTGTATCTTTCTCATTTTAAGAAAATTTAGGGAAATCCTATAACTTGAATGAGTTTTAATATCACAGGTCTAAGAAGTCAGTCAGCTCTAATGGTTCAGAAAAATCTCAGAGACTAGGAACCATTAAGAAGAATGAGGTTAGCAACAGTGTTAGTCAACTCCGTTAGTCAATGCTGTTGGGCAAGGCAGTTGCTCAAGGCTGAGTTGCTCAGGAACTGTCAACGAAGAAATATGGTTTGACCAGAGTAAAAGGGGTGAGGGGGAAAGGATATGTGAAAGAAGATTGTGACATCTATGTTCAAAGATCTTCTCATATAGTAATATTACTTCCATATAAAACTGTGAATATCACAGTTTGTGATAATGTAAGCAAGTCATGTTGGATTGACTGAAATCAGTGATTTAAATCACCAATATTAATATGACTTAAGTCAACAAAAGAAAACCAAACACACTTTGTTCTAAATAACTTATTTTAATCATGTTTGGCATCAGTACTTTAATTGTTTTCCTGAAGAAAAGCTGATTCACATTGATCAGGAACCATTAAAACATGTTGAATCACAACTAAATATCACTTTTATCCTTACGTTGGTGCTTTTTTTGTAACCAGGAGAATACACTATATCTATACACATTTATTTAAGCAATTATATAGCTTAAGATAAAAATTAAGAATCTGAATGAATATACATTTTCATTGTGTTAGAAAACAGTGAATGATGATTTCTTATTTACTAGGCAATTAATTTTTTACTTGTGATTTGTATCAAACTTTATTTGGATGGAAATTTCAATTCAATTAAAATGCTCAAAAATAGCATTTTATTTTTATAATTAGTTAAATTAAACTATCCTAATGTGCCAGATACATAAGAGACAAGTTTATCAAAACATATTTTGTATTAAAACTAATTTATTAAACAAAGCAAATATTCTTAGTTAGTGAATTCAACTGATTTCTGGTCACCAAGTCCTGTAGGATTTTAGAACTAACAAGTCTCTTCCTCTCACACCTAGTTTTTATTCACAGATTGGAAAAGGAAAACAAGCGCTTCTACTCCCACTAGGTTTTTTTAATTTTATTTTAAATGATCTAATCATTGAACTAAGTTAGTTGAATAAAATAAAATGCATAAAATATTTTCTTTGCACTTGCAAAAGAGGATATTGCTGTCAAAAACTGGTTTAGCTCTTCAACAGTTTCTCTAGATGGTTAGTCAGTGACTTCCACCAGTTCAGTTTGACTTTTTTTTTAACCTTTGCAGCAAATAAGTCCGGTTTAATATTTATCTTTAATTTAAATGATTGTACTAGATTACAGTAAGTATAGGGAAGAACATAGGTTGTCATTTCTCATTTAATTTTAAATGGGTTTATTTTTATGTAAATAAATCAGATTTGTTTTTAAACACCATTTTTCCCCACCCTAAGGCAAACCCCCAACTGAAAGAATTATTAGGGAAATCATCAAATGACTTCAAGGTATATATATAAAAAAAGAGATGAAGGATGGCATATCTACAGTCAGTTGTTCCCAGAGAGCATGGAGACCTAGTAGCACAAAGATATATATGCCCTAAAGAAGCCACAGTTTGGGTAAACACCAAGCACAATAATGCTCAGTCTTAATACCATAATCTGATGTTTTACTAATGCATAGCCTGGACCACAGAGGAGCAGCATAAGACCCTCTGCTCCACAAGAGCCAGGAACTATGGTAGCTGCTTCATCCAGAGCCAAGACAGAGGGAAAATGTCTTTCCCTCAATCCTCCTCACACCAGGCTGCACATTACAACACATTGGAACTCCATTCATGGAGAGAAGTGGCTGGAGGAACCACCAAATGCCACTTCCTTTACTTCTCATATGGCTGGGAGGAACAACGCGGCTCTGGATACTGGTGTCAGCTCTGTTTGGGTGACTGGGGAATTGGCCAAGGGACTGTGTCAACACTCCAGCCAATACAGGGCTTTATGAGAGGGGAATTTCTGCTATTCTGACAAAGCCCTCAGGGTAAGAAGGCCCTGCCACTTCCACCACAGCAGAGCCCTTTGTTCAGCTGCTAGGAGGGAAGCCCACACATACATATGCCCTCTGGTGAGTTAGCACATAGGAGCCCCCACTACATACACACAGCCTCTGCTCATGTGGCAAGAGGGGCCTCCCAGTAGAACTTTCTTTGGAACAGAGGGAGGCGTCCTTCCATAGGATCCTCCACTTGAGTGGTGTTGTAGGCCCCACATACAGAACTGGAAAGAGGCTTCAGCCCATAGGCTGAAGCACCTACAGGGAAAAAGTAGAGGGTGCTCTGCAGCCACCAGCAGCCAAGCTCCCTCCTCCTTACCTCCTTCCCCCCCCTCGAGTGTGCTGCAACCCCACTTCTCCCCCTCCCTTCCAGAGCTTCCCACCCCCGCACAACCTAACAGCTGTTTGGCGGAGCTTAGGACTTTCCTGGAAGGAGTGGGAGGAGCGGGGACATGATACACTAGGGGAGCAGGTGGCAAAGAGGCAGGGCAGGGGTGGGGACTTTGGGGGAACAGGATGGAATGGGAGGGGGCAGGGCTGGGATGGGAAAAGGCAGGATGGGCAAGGACTTTGGGGAAGGAGTGCAATTGGTGTGGGGCAAGGGTGGTGCAGGGGTGGGGCCAGAGGTGGGGGAGATCGAACACTGGGCAGAGGGGAAGTCAGTGCCTATACTTCCTGTCATGATTTCAGAGAGTTTCTCTGGGCCTCTGGCACCACCACACCTTGTGGGGGATGGTGCTACTTCTGTGGGGCAGGGTTATGAGGAATACTTACAAGGACCCAGATGTTGGGGTGTGACTAGGGCCCTGTGCTGTCTTAATTCAGCCCCACCTAAATTGTTCTCCCCATAGGAAACTGACAGTATCTGCTTTCAGCAAATTTCTGATCTGCTAAATATTTGCCAGATAAGGAGATTGGTTAAGTTTGAGAGACTAATACCTGTTTGTACTTTTGGCACTGATGCACATGAAAACACTTTAATGAAGTCTCATCCTACTATACTCCTATTTCACAATAGATGTCACATAATGCCATCAGGAAACGTACACAAATGTAATGAGTTGTGTTTGCCCTTCCCTTCTTTGGCAATGCAGATGAAATATCCAGATAGTTGGCAGAGGATGTGAAACTGATTAGAGTGTATCATCTCTAGTACTTTTCTTCATATAAAAATTTAGTATTGTGCATAACTAGCTTAAACAGTGTACATGCAGAATCAAGACATAGGTACTGTATGAAGCAACTCCCTCTCCCTCCCCCCGCCCCATACACTTCTTCCTTCAAAGTCAATGTAAGAAAGAAGAGCATCTTGTGTTCCAGCAATCCCTGGCTGTCTAACGGGGGCTGTTACCAGCAGACACAGGTCGTTAGAGCACTGTATGCATTAGTCTAATTCACACAGGGGGATGAACCAGCCCAGGGAGCATCAGTTGGCTTTAGGCCACATTCCCTTCTCCACCTAATTGGGTCATGCACCTGACAGGGATTTGACCCTTATTCTTTTCTCAGTCTTACTTAACTGTCTGCCTCAAATTTCTGTGAAGTGTAACCAATATACAGCATTTATGAAGAGTATTCAAATGTCAGCAATTACCAGAGTTACAGTGATATCTGAAAGAGTAATGATACATGCCACGGTGTGAGAACTGGTGAGTTGTTCATAATCACCATAGAGTGATTTTCATCAGTAAGACATTTTAAAGACTATCGCAGATTAACACTGTCACCACTAAGGGGAATTAAGTATTATCCCCAGGTTACAGATTAGAATTTGAGTCAGAGAACAAGACACTTGCCCAAGACAGCAGAGGAAGGCAATGTCAAAGCTGTATTTGATAACTCAGGAGCTTCTCTTTACCCATCTTGTGTTCAGACCATTTCCCTGTCTCTCTGTCAGTGAGTCAGATAGATAATTATATGCTGTGTAAAAAAGATTTAAAAATCTTTTAAAATGTATTTCTTAAATTTCACTGTGTTCCCCTTGCTTTTTTAATATGACATATTGTAAAAATAGGAATGCCCATGTGATCTTCTGTATATTACATGCTATACCTCTGAACTCTCTTTTTACTCTTTTCCTTTCCACATTAACTAACCCTAGTTTTATTTTACAAAAATAATAACAACACTAATCTTATTATAACTTGAAATAAACCCCCCAGTTTGACATTTTCTTTTTCACCTAGCATTGTGTCTTGCTTCTGAAGAAAATATCCCACTGGCATCACGGTCTTGGCTCTGGAAAAAGAAAAGAAATTCTGTCTTTCCTGCAGCTGAAAGCCAGAGCAAAGCAGGTAACACTAACCTTCTTTCTTTCCAAACACCAATTAAGTGCACCAACCACAGCTTTAACAACATTCCTGAAAGTACGGCCTGGGAAATAAAAATGTCTAGGAGCAACTAAGTGTTGCAATCCTGCTTGGCTGACACACTGAATGGCATCCTTGTTTTCCATAGTGCCTTATGGCTGTTTGCTTTAAGCAGGTGTAGTATGTATGCTGCCAGGAGGTGTCGCTTCCATCTGACTGGAAAATTTTGATGTAAAACGGAAATGAAGAGTTGTGAAAACATTCACCCATTTTTCCATTTGGTCTCTGACCATCAGGAAGGAATAGCAGATTGCAGGAATTTTGATTCTAGCCTTATCTAGTGTATAAATACAGATTCAGCATCCCCCATGTGGTGTGGCTACTTTGCACAGCACTGCTGGTGCAATCTGTCTCTAAGGCTGATCTGTTCAATCCTAGAATGATCACCACTGGGTAAGTGGTGTATTCTGGTGTCATATTGCAGGTGGAGTAGCTCTCAAACCATTCCCCCTGGTTCTCTGTTCGCATAGGAGAGAAAAGGAAATATGATAGGAAAAAAGACTAAACAACATGCCCCTATGCCATACTAGTTCCCAGTTTCATACTCAGTCCTGTGTCTATTTTAAATAAGTCCTGGGGTACCAGCATTGCAAACAGCACCAGTAAGATCAGGAGAGTGCAAAGTCAAGCTGGTCAATTTTTTGACAAAATATTTTTTGGTCTGAAAATGCTGATTGGTCAAATCTGAAGCTTTCTGCAAAAACATATCAATTCTGATTAAACTTATGTTGGGGAGGTTTCCTCATGTTTATGGAGAAGGAAGGAAGGAAAGAAAAAGAAAGAAAGGTTTTGAGGGGGGGTTCTTTCTTTCTTTAACAGCCCCGTGGTTCTCCTAACCTGGTTTTGCCACATCCCAGGTGAGTGACCTGACCACCAGGCTATTGGCTATCCTAGCATGGGTCTTCCGCTTTTTATTGCATACAAAATTGGAAAGGTCTTGGTTCTGTTCTGATGCAGAATAGAAGTGTCGAAACCTCAAAAATTTTCATGAAATTGGATTATATTTTTCCACACCAGCCCTAGCACCAATATTAACTTTATGCTACTTTTGTTCTACACCTGTTGTTGTTTAACATTTCAAGTGATGTAGCCTTTAAAGGCCACAACCATGTTAGCCCCATGGTGCTAGTGTGCAGTTCTGTGCCCTCTGACCAGTGCTGTGTGCAGTACAGCTTTAGCTGAGGATCCAGCCCACAGTTTGTACGCAACTTTCAATCATAATAGCAACGTACACAAAAGGTTGTAGTCCTGTGAAAACAAGAATCAATAAGTAAGGCTGCATTCCTGAACTCAAAGCAAATGTTGAACTTGTTGCAACTAGTGAACAAGATCGGTTCCTACTAACTGGTAGCGTTTGTACGCAATCTCAATATACTCACACAGCATATCCCAACATGCAAAATATCAGTAATAACACTGTAGTAACCTTGTAGCCATAAGGGCACTTGTTATTTAAATCTCTCTCTCTTTGCCCGTCACCCCCCAGCCGGGGTATGGGCCACCAACTGGTGTTGGTGTTTCAGTAGCAATTGGTTCCCTTACGGGGTGGAGTTGCTAGCCCCACGCCCATGTTAAGCCTACAGCACCTGGTATTCCCAGGAGGTCTCCCATCCAAATACTAGCCAGACCCAACCCTGCTTAGCTTCCGAGATCAGATGGGATCAGGCATGTTCAGGGTGGTTTAGCCGTATGTTATTTAAATCCGGGATGGGCAAATTTTTGGCCCGCGGGCCACATTGCGGTTGCAAAATTGTATGGAGGGCCGGGTAAGGAAGGCTGTGCCTCCCCAAACAGCCTGGATCCCACCCTCTATATGACCCCCTCGCACTTCCCACTCCCTGACTGCCCCCCTCAGCACCTCCGACTCATCCAACCCCCCTGCTCTTTGTCCCCTGACTGCCCCAACCTCTATCCACAGCCCGGCTCCCTGACAGAGCCCTGGGACTTCCATGCCTATCCAACCCCCCGTTCCCAGTCCCTGACCCCTGCACAGAACCTCTGCCATCCAACCACCCACTGCTCCCTGTCTTCTGACCACCCCCAGGGCTCCCTGCCCCTTATCCAGCCCCCCACCCTCTGTAGGAACTGAATTTTATAATGGTTCAATAAGAATTTATGGATTGTGTCTATGATAACTAGATTAGAGAAATGTTGAGGGCTTGAAGCCAATGTGAATCATTTCAGTTATAAAGGCTTAATTTACAATGTATTCTTCTACCTTTGAAGGTTTCTGTGAAAGACTGTATGAATGAGGAATGCATGCATCAGGAAAAGATAAGGTGTAAAGGCCGTTGTTAACCAGATGGTCAAGAAAGGAGGAGGGAAGAGGCTGAAGGAGATTTATCCACACCAGAGAACCATCAATGCACATCCATATTTGAGGAAGGGCAAATTGGCGACCCTAAGGTGAAGGCTAGCACCCCTAAAGACAAATAATTAAATCAATCCAGGACAGGATCACCCTCTTTAAAGTGATTTGAAATGTTAACATCAGATGATCACCCCAATCAAGGATCAGGGGGTAGCCGTGCTAGTCTAGATCTGCAAAAATGAAAGCGAGTCCTATGGTACCTTATGGACCAGGCCTGCACAACTCGAAAAGCAGCCCCGCCCCCATCCGCTTCCCCGACCCCACCGCTTCGCTTGCCCCACCCCTACTCACTCCCTGCGGGCCGCACAGTGAGCCTGTGTGGGCCGCATGTGGCCCCTGGGCCACATGTTGTGCAGGCCTGTTATAGACTAACAGATGTATTGGAGCATAAGCTTTCGTGGATGATACCCACTTCGTCAGATGCATGCAGTGGAAATATCCAGAGGCATATATAAATATGCAGGAAAGAATCAGGCTAGAGATAACGAGGTTAGTTTAATCAGGGAGGATGAGGCCCTCTTCTAGCAGTTGATCTGAAGGTGTGAACACCAAGAGAGGAGAAACTGCTTTTGTAGTTGGCTAGCCGTTCACAGTCTTCACCTGAGCTGATGGTGTCAAATTTACAAATAAACTGAAACTCAGCAGTTTCTCTTCGAAGTCTGGTCCTGAAGTTTTTTTGCTGCAGGATGGCTACCTTTAAATCTGCTATTGTGCATCCAGGGAGATTGAAGTGTTCTCCTACAGGTTTTTGTATACTGCCATTCCTAATATCTGATTTGTGTCCATTTATCCTTTTACATAGGGACTGTCCAGTTTGACCGATGTATATAGCACATTTGCTGGCACATGATGGCATATATTACATCTGTAGACGTGCAGGTGAATGAATCAGTGATGGTGTGGCTGATCTGGTTTAGTCTGGTGATGGTATTGCTGATGTAGATATGTGGGAGGAGTTGGCGTTGAGGGTTGTTGCATGGATAGGTTCCTGAGTTAGAGTTACTATGGTGCAGTGTGTAGTTGCTGGCAAGAATATGCTTCAGGTTGGCAGGTTTCTGTGGGCGAGGACTGGCTTGCCTCCCAAGGCCTATGAAAGTGAGGGATCGCTGTCCAGGATGGGTTGTAGATCACTGATGATGTGTTGGAGAGGTTTTAACTGAAGACTCTAGGTGATGGCCAGTGGTGTTCTCTTGGTTTCTTTCTTGGGCTTGTCTCACAGCAGGAGGCTTCTGGGTACACATCTGGACACAAATCAGATATTAGGAATGGAAATATACAAA
Source organism: Sternotherus odoratus (assembly GCA_032164245.1). Lineage (NCBI taxonomy): Eukaryota > Metazoa > Chordata > Testudines > Kinosternidae > Sternotherus > Sternotherus odoratus. The sequence goes on along the minus strand of JAVMKO010000007.1, from coordinate 29,805,203 downwards.
AACCTGTAGGAGAACACTTCAATTCACCTACAAAATCTGATGCTCCAATACCTCTGATAGTCTATAAGGTACCATAGGACTCTCTGTTGCTTTTACCAATCAAGGAGTAAGCTGTCACAAACTGACACAGAAAAATCCATAGACTTTAGCAGAGAAAAGAAACTATAAGAATAGGGTGCTTTGCCATGGGATTTTGGGTTTGTCTTGCCACTTCTCCAGGAGCATCGGATTGTGACCAACTGAGCCCAGCTCCTCACTTGTGCTCAATCTAACTGGCCATTTGATTGACTCGAGCTACAACAGACTGGTAACTATAAAAACATTAAGTGGAAGGACTGTGTGCATGATGTGTATGTGTGGGTGTGACTGAAAAGCATATGCTAACTGTTGTATTTTTAATAAATATGGAGTATTTGACTTCTCACTTATAAAAGATTCTGTGTGCTTTTTACAGCATAACACCCTTACCATGCCACTCCGAGCAGCGTGTCTGGCAGCTGCCTGGCCCGGCATGAACTAGACATGCTGCCCCGCAGGAGTGCAGTCCCTACTGTCTATTTGCCTGATGAAGCAGTATTTTGAAGCTGCCCCTACTTCTGCTTTCTACTGGAAGTTGCACCATGGCCTTGGTTTGGGAGAGAGAGAGACGATGTTTTTGCCTGTGTGATAAAGCTGCAAGACAGAAACTTCAGAACTTGTGCAGCTTAACCCCTAGAAAGTGCATCCTAAAAGTTTTCAGTGTGACAGGCAAGTCACAGGAAGAAGCTAAACAGAAGTAGGGTGGTGATAAGTTACCCTCATGAAAAAGTATTTGCATGTTTTCTGCTGCTTTATCTAAGTTTAGAGGTATTTATTTTTACTTAGTCCTTACTCAGACAAGCTTCCCCATGACACTTATGGGAATGGCCTGATTAAAAAACAGAGCACTTCAAGACTGGGTCTCTTTACTAATTTATATTCCACTGAGATTTGTAATATGAGTAGACCCACTGAAGTCAACAGGATAATTTAGGAAGTGTGATTTTACACAACTTGGATATCCAACTCAATGAAACTTAGAGGAAAAAATAATTGTCTCTGACTGTAGCAAGGGTTCTGTGAACATCCAGGAATGACATAAATTGGGATCCTTAAAACTAAATTCATATCTAGCTATTAAATAGACTGTGAAGCCTGTTTTAAGCAGAGTTGTGGTTTATGGGCTCAGTAGCAGTTTGTTCTGTACATTTTTTTTCTATTCATGTGAGCCTGTCATGCCCAGCTGATCTATTTGTGGTTTATATCATGTATTTTTTCCATGCAATACAGTCATTGTTTTAATGTTTCTATGCTTTGAGTCATGTGGTGCAGTTTTATTATGATAAATCATCTTTATTTCCAAAGCATAGATTTTAATCATAGAGATCCCTTGAGCCTGGCAACTCTCCTATTTATTCTTTTACTTCCTGCACCACACAGATCGCTCATTTCACGTTCAGTGTTATTCTAATACTTCAACTTGGAATTGTCATGAGCTGTGTGTAAGAAGCAGGATATCATTGCACTACCCCAGGAGCTGATCAGAGACCCAGTGGTGATGCTGTGAGATCCCATTGGAACATCATCTTCAAGGCCTGTAGTCAGGACTCTTTGGAATTTGTGATGCCCACCAGAGCTGGTTCTGGATATATAGTCCAAGACTAGTAGCTGAATGCCTGTCTTGTCATATGGGTATAATTCATAATGTAGAGTGTGGTTAGGGAAAAAAAAGAGGCTGAGAATTTAAAAATTCAATGGTAACATATCATGAATACCAAGGATGATTGAATCGGGGGATATTCTAAATGCTTGTAGCTGTTTCCATCACGTCACACTGACTCAACATTCTAGACTTCAGAGTGAGCCTTTTGCTGTTGTTGTATGGGTGGTTGTGTTGATTTCTGTGTGAGTTATGTGTGCATAACTGGGAGGGTTGTGTGCAGTGGTGTAGGAGGCAAATGAGGTGTGTGTTCTGTAGTGAAGGGCTGTGTGTGTTTGGAATTATTGTGTGCTGGTCCCAGGCTTCCACAAAACAAATCATGGCAAAAGACAGAAGAATAGAAGCCTGAGAAAGAACATCTGGAACTGGAGTCAAAGAACACAGTGAGCAACTTCAGCCCTTTCCCAGGACCCCACAAAATGTCCACAAAAGTTGTCAGAACCCAAATTAATTAGCTCACAAATACAAAGAGGCATGGAAACAAGCCAGACTAAATATCTTCATATCTTTATCATCATCATCAGTTCTGTTCTTATTTGCAATTAAATGGAAGCAACAAAGGATAAGCTGCATTCAGACAGTCCCATCTCTTTACAGCTAATTTCCCTCAATACCACCAGTCTCTACTCAGGTTCCATGTTGGCCTTTCAGTTCTGAGAACAAAGATAATTCATCATGAGCAGACATTGTCCTTTGTCATGCAGTTGACATACATGTTATGTTCTTTACCAAGCATTTATCAGCAGTTTTGCCTACTGTATAGAAGCCAATTAACACTCAGAAGAAAGAATGGAGAAAATAAAACCACATGCTAAACTTGCTGAATAGATCTTTCATCCCATGAAATCCAGAACTGCAGGCCCTCTGATGTTGGAGAACCAAAACTATAAAGGGACATCTCAACTTTCATTTAAAAAAACCCACTTTCTGGCCCTTTACCTTGCAAAGACAGCCTGGATAATGTAAAACACTATACACCGATTGTTTGTTCTCTTCAACCCTAGCTGCTGAGATCCACTTCTATATCAGGAGACTGGGTGAGGTAGAGAGGGAGGGGACTTAATCCTTCACATTTTTAACATAAAATAAAGGAGTCTGTTAAGTTTGAGGTGCATCCCAAAGAATGATCTTACTATGACTTCCCTAAATCCATAGGCCTTCTCTGTGCATAGGGGTTAAATAATAGCAGACAGGAATTGAGTATGTTTGTGGACAGTGAGCTGGGCAAGGTCTAGTTTGCAAACCTATCCAAAAAAAAAGCAAAGGCAGCTTTTTAATGTGCGAGAAGCACTGTATTGAGAAATTAAGAGGATAAGTAAAACCCCAAAGAACTTGGGGACCAAAATATTCTTCTGGGTTTACTATAAGCATCCACAATGTGGTCTTCCCTCTGTTTCCTGAATGATCATTCTTCAGAAATAACTATAAACCTTTCAGAGTATAAGATCAAGCACAGGCATTTCTTTTACAGAAGACACCAGTAGTGTTGGATTCAGTTTCTTGAAGGGGGTGGCTGTCTATTAATATGACCTCATTTTAGACCTTACTAATATTAGTTTAGATCAGGGTAGGCATGAGTGCCAAAAGTGGCATGCAAGCTGATTTTCAGTGGCACTCACACTTCCCGGATCCTTGACACTGGTCTGGGGGGCTCTGCATTTTAATTTAATTTTAAATTAATTTTCTTAAACATTTTAAAAACCTTATTTACTTTACATACAACAATAGTTTTGTTATATATTATAAGCTTATAGAAAGAGACCTAAAAATGTTAAAATGTATTACTGGCATGCGAAACCTTAAATTAGAATGAATAAATGAAGACATGGCACACCACTTCCGAAAGGTTGCCGACCTCAGGTTTAGATTATGGTAGTCCCGAAAATGTGCTAGGCATTTTCAAAATACAGAGGAAGACACAGAGTCTACCTTCAAGAGTTAACAATCTGAAAAAGACATTCTTTGAACTACTAGGGTTCTTTCATTTAGTTTGATCTCCAGTCATGAGACGGAGGGGAGTTTTCTATGAACTACTAGACTGCATCCTAGTTGGGACAGCCATAATTGACTTCCAGCCATATTAAATCCTAATAAGTATGGGAGGTGTTTGGAGGACAGTGCAAGGGTTGAGATGTCTGAACTATTCTTGGACAAGATGAACAAGATTTCTTATTGTTACCCCTTTTAACGTAAATGGTAAGTCAATATTTAGGATCTTGTTGGTTGGTTCTGTTAAGAGGAGAAAACGATGGTAGTCAGGTATTTCTTTTAGTCAGTCTGTTCATTTACAAAGAATGTATATAAAGTCCCTGAACACAGTAGGAATCAGGAGATTATTTCATCAGGAACAGGAGACCTTTGAATTTCTCACTGTTCCAGGCCTCTTTCCAGCCACCATTCACCCAACAGCTTTCTCTCTCAGTTTTTCTCATGGTCACACTATACATGCTTCAGGCTAACTTTCTACTTTCTCTGTCTGCTTCTGTGATATTTCTGCTGCTTCTGCTCTGGTATAGACAGCTTCATCAAGCAAATAAACAACCCCCTAGGATTGCCTTCAGCTCCCAGTGAAAACCCTCTGCCCACACAGCTCAGCTCATGACCAGCCTTACATGTGTGCTGTGTTTTGGGTGATACCTCGTATTCTTTCAGCTTACTCCAAAAAGGACCCTAACTGCTGCTTACATTTCTCCTGACTGTAAGGTGGGTGTTCTACTCACCATTTTCAATGAGTTTTCACCCAGCATTGCAGGTTGGTCTATCGTCTCAAAATGAACAGATCATGGCTTTGCGTGTTCACTATGTGCTGTGGAACAGTTTAATTTGCGGACAAATTCATAGGTTCCTAAAGGAACATTTGAAATTGTCAGAGATTTGGAGAACGGGACGGTGCACATCTCTGACCTTTTTTATATTAATATTATAAATATTTTTATAGCATCTTGTGTCAGCTGAAGGGTGCTAAAACTACGATGAGCCTGTTCAGACTAACAATATTAACAGTGAAGATGAACTCTAACAGTACTATAGCAACAAAGCACCCTTTGTTGATTATTCCCCCCCCCCCCTTAACTGTGTGATTCTTTAAGGGCAGAGAATGAACTAGAAAAATAGCAATGGAGAATGCATTTAACTGCATGGTTGAGTCTTTTTGGAGGCAGTGATGCAATCTTGTGATGATGCCCTGATTGCGAAAAATTCTTGCACTAGGAATTTTGGCATACAATAACAGATTATTAGCAAGTTCTTGCAGAAGGCTGATTTCTTCCACTTACAATAACAAAGAAATATTCATGCAAATATGTAAAAGAAAGACAATGAGTGAAACAATAACTTATGTAATTGTTTCTTTATGTGGTAAACTTTTAGGTGTGTTTCCATTTTATAACCCTGCTAATCATATCTGGAGGCCTCTTGCCAAGATGATGTTCTTTCCATTTGAAATTGTGGTATCAGAAATGTCATAACCTAACAATGCACCTTGGATAACCAAAACTGAGGTTACATACTATTTTGCCCAGCTAAATGAAATTTACAGCCTCTGCCACGATAGGGCAGGAATACAACATAAATCCATGTTCAAACTGAAGTCAGAACTTCATTCTCTGGATCAGCCTATATTATGACAGAGAATTGTAGTCACCAGTCAATCAAGCAATATTGGTTAAATCTAAAATAGGAAAGAGAAATTGATATCTGTCATAATAAATTCAGGATATTTTTAATGGCTGCTGTGGTGCCCTCTGTCTCGGATGACATCCCAGGCGACAATTCTGTGGAGAGAAAAATGCTCAGAGAAACAAATGGAAGAGTGAAAGAGAAGAAGGGAATCCAATACCTCATGAGGTCATCAGGGAAAAGTATTTTAATACTTTTAATAAAGTATTAATAAGGCCAAACAGTGCCATTTAGACATGTGTGTCCATGTTAAGTGGCACACCACTCACTCTTTGTTTGGCACCTCTGCCTGGTTGCTCAGGGGATTAGCTCATCGGGTTGACCCTGATTCTCACAGTTTCACACCATCACTCTCTCTGATCTGTAGACCCTATCTCACTCCAGGAACCATAGCATCCTCTTCATGACTCAACCCTCTGCATTCAGCAGTAGTAGGCAGTCTTCCCTTTCACTGACTAGTGCCACTCTTTCGGTGGCTGGTAGGGAAACCTGGGCTCACCCTCAACTCCAGGTTCCAGTCCAAGGACCCTCAACCCAGCAGTTCTGGGCTTTCCTCCCCCAGCCCTCACTGCTCCTTCCCTTTTCTCTGGGTGTACCAGCTACAACCCCTCCTCCTCCCTCTTCCCACAGAGTGACATCTCTACAGCCTCCAAAGAATCCTCCTCCTTCCCAATGAATGACTGCTCTTTCTCAGCACTCCCTGTTTCCAGCTACCTGGCTTTATAGGCCCCACATATTCCTGAACAGCTGAACTGGTTTGCAATCAGTTCCCTGCTCCATGACTCTTCCTCCTGTCCAGCCTCTGGAGTTAATAGGCCAACCTGGCCACCTTAACCCTTCCAGTTCTATATGGGGTGGACACTCTATCACTGTCCATTGTGGGTATTATGGAGCCTCAGTAGCCTAGGGGACACCAGGGCAAAGACTGTACCTCATAAAGCACAATCTCTCCTTGAGTAGGCCAGGGCACAGAGGGTGGGGAATATGACCCCCCTCCTCCCATTCCCCTTTGGGACAATTTTCATCTTGGTGGCACACAAAGAGAGCAATCCCTGTGTGCCTTGAGCACAGGAATATGTTTGTATCTCACATTTGAGTATGGTATTCAAGGGAGGGAAAGGCTTCTTGTACCTTTCTCCCCCAAGCATAGGCACTGAATTTCTCTGCCCCAGGCCCTGCCTCTCCCCATCCATTCTGTACCCTCCCCCAGCATGCAGTGCCCTCGCTCCTCCTTCATCCCCCCAGTGCCTCCTGATTGCCACAGAACAGCTGACCATGGCAGACAGGAGGCACCTGGGGTAGGAAGGTAAGGCGCTGATCGGCGGGGCCACTGGCAGGCCAGAAGCACTGGCGGGTGGCACTTATAGAGGGGCTGCTGATGGAGTCAAGTATCTAAACAAGCTAATCACAAGCTGTCCCTAAATGGTGCCCATACTTGGTACAAGAAACTTTCTCTAAAAGACAGAAAAATAATGTATTCAATGATGGAGATTTTTTTTGGGTGTGAATTAGCCCCATGAAGATACCTTCCTAGTGGGTGAAATGGATTGTTTCCATTAGACAGATTGTGAAAAACTAGTATATAGGGAAGTCCAGTTACAAAATGATAAACTCACCGCACAACTAACATATAGTTCAGTCTTTCAGTGTATCATATTTTAAACAGAGTCTACCCTCTCTGACTTTGCAGGGCAGGGCAATAGCAAAGTTCAGGACCATCGTTAACACACAATTTGTCCCATCTACAATTGAACTATGTATGAAATGTGTCAGAGGGCTTCTGTGTTGCAACTAAATTCCTGCAACATGCATATATCTACAGTTTGGACAGGACATGAAAGTACATAACTGAATAATTCAATTTGATCATAACTTATGCAGCAATGTGACTTGCTTAATTTGGTCTCACTAAATTCAGAATTAAATTTAAGACAGGCTGTATTTTGCTCAGACTGATGAGAAAACATTATGACTGAATCATGTGGTATATACAATGGCTTCTTTTTTGGGGGTAGTTATAAACAACCCGTGATAGTTTCAGTAATATCTTGCATAGGTCCTACTTCTTCTCAGTATGTGTTAATTTCTGATGTGTGTTTATTTCTTTATCTGTGTATTTAAAGCAAGATTTTTCAAACATTTAAGGTGTGCTAGTGTATGCTTAATTTCCATGCACAATTATAATTGTTGTGCATTAAAACTAGGTGGCTGAAAGTGCAAATGATTAATTAGGCACATTTGTGAGTTCACTTTATGAAATGCATAGGCATTCACTTTAATCACCATCATAAATTAGGCCTGAAATTTCATGCACATTTTTCACATGCATAAATTGTTTGAAAATCTGGCCTTTATGTTTTTCTTATGTGTCTTGTTTAATAGCATCTATTCATGCATGGTTGCTCTCTTCACTATGATGTCAAACAGTGTCTTTCTCCAGATAAGGTGTGAATTTGGCCATGCAAAAAAATAACAGTATTTGAAAGTTACAAGGAATAGACCATTTAACTTATTTGAAATGATTTGGAAAAAGAGAACACTTTGGAAGGACACAGTGTAAAATATTCAGTGCCTGCCACTGAATGAAAACTATACTCATTTACTGTAATGGAAGTAATAATTGGGCCAATAAATATTTATTGATGGATGTACTGTATTTGCAATATTTCAATGATGTTTTGATGAGACATGTGTGAAACTTGGCAGTTTTTGTTTGTGGAGTTATTGTGAATGTTTGTTTGGGTTTCTTTGAATTTAGCTTTTTGTTCAGGTTCAAATAAACCTGAAAAGTCAAAGCAAAACCCAGCTGAAACTACCAAATTCTGCATGCAAAAGCATGCAAACCTGCTGAGTCCCATATGACTCCCACACAAAACCATAGGCCACTTGACACCTGAATTCAACCCATGTCTGCTTAAAATTTGGTCTAGGTTCTCTCAAAACTTGGTTGAGGTTCACCATAATGTTTGGGAAATTTTATAAAACTTTCAGTAAACCAGAAGTCTGTTTTGAGTGGGTTCTCTGTCTGTTTTCATATTTCTTTATAAAAGTTTCACATGACATTAAGCCTTGACCAAAATATCTTCTTGAATCATTGTCTTCTGTTATTTTACAAATTGTTCTTTAATCTTGTTGTTTCAGAGTTTTGGGTGCAAACAGCTATGCCTTCAACCTCTCAACTAACTGAAGATTCACTGAGGAGTGATGAGGAACCTAAATCACAGGCTAATATTACCTCATCTGTTCCTTTACCTGGCAGTGTTACTGCCTACTTGGATGAAATGCAAGTCCATCCTTCATGTGCTATTAAAAGTATTATGATTGATGAAGAAACTGGACAGGGTAAGCCACTACTCAGTGTTTTAGAAACTGCTAACTAGCTTTGGATTTTTACATTATTGTGCACACAAAAGAAGGCAGAATAACAACAGGGTAGCTTCTTTCTACCAGTGTTACCAGAATCATTAAGATTTTTTTTCTGCCATCCGTGTTTATGCAGTTTTGTACATGGATTCCAATGGAAAGTCCCATGCCATCACTTAAATTTAAGAGTTAGTTATAACTGATTCTCACATACAAAGGTATGTACATCAGTAATAACTCTATTGAAACCAATGGAGCTACAAAAACACAAAGTCAGTGTGAGAGGACAACATGGCCAAATATGTTTTCTGTACTCTTACCTTGTGTGACAGGGTATATAACCTGTCTGACTCCTAGGGGATCCTCAGACAGCTTAGCTTCAGTTATCCAGGTATAGCAAAATTCCACAACCCATTTTTTTTAACCAGGTCTGAACCAAATGGAACTAGACCAACAGTGGAATAAATGGCAGGAGAATTGATGCAATTGGTGCTTATTATTAAAGTACAGGGCACAACTGCCATGGATGTAAAGGAGTGGTTAGTAGTGGGGGGAGGGGGAATTCTGGTTTCATTCTGGGGAAAGAACATGATGGCACTATTACAAATGAAAGAACCTTGATTTTGTTGCCCGTTTGTATCCGGAAAAGAGGAAGAACTTTGGTTTGGACAAGATTTAACACTGGAAAGGATTGAATTGCAAAATATTTTGTCTATTTTAGTGCATTTTGTGAGCTACTCTCACTCCTGAGGCAGCAAAGCAAGAAAGGATGGTCCAGTAGTTTGGGTGCTAGCCTAAGACATGGAGATCTAGAGAGACCTTGAACACTTTTCAGGTACATAAAACATTGTTACAAGGAGGAGGGAGGCAAATCGTTTGCCTCTGAGGCTAGGACAAGAAGCAATGGGCTTAAATTGCAGCAAAGGAATTTTAGGTTGAACATCAGGAAAAGTTTCCTATCAGGGTGCTTAAGCACTGGAATACATTGCCCAGGGAGGTTGTGAAATCACCAGCATTGGAGGTTTTTAAGAGCAGGTTAGACAAACACCTGGCAGGGATGGTCTAGATAATACTTAGTAGTGCCATAGTGCAAGGAACTGGACTAGATGATCTCTCGAGGTCCCCTACAATTCTATGATTCAAGAGCCTGCTCCACCAAAGGTTTCCTGTCTGACTCGGGAAGTCAGGCCTAGATTCACAAAAATAATTAGGTCTTACCCCACTCTTAGGCACCCAAATCAGTGTTTAGTTGCCTAAATCCCAAATTTAGAATCTATTGAAATTCACAAAACTCCCAATGAAACAGTGGTACTTCTAGGGGCCTAAACTCACTCAGTGCCTAAATTTTTGCAGCAAAGTTTTCATAAGAGCCTATGTTCCTGCCTCTGGGCAAGCACACTGCTGCCTCATGCTAGGTGCCTGGATGCCTATCTCCCAACTAAGCCCAGAGTGAATCACAAACCAGGGAAGATAGGCCTTTGGCTACATAACTCACATGGAGGGCCCAATCCAGTAGGTGTACTTGGCGTGGCTTTTAGCATAGTAGTCAGGGAATTCATCTGGGATGTGAAATAGTCTGATGTGACTCTTTAATGAATAATCCAACATATCAGAGCTTCAACTGAAGAGATTGGGAGAGCCCCACTTCAGAATGTCCCATAGCCTGGTGGTTAGAGTACTCATCTGAGAATGGTGGCACCATTTAGAGAGGGCAAGGGGACACCTTCCCCCAAGTTTCGTATTGGAGGTCTGCTTGCCATGCATGCCCCATCTCCAGGTGGTGCTCTTAACTGCAACACAGCATAGCTAGGCCCCTTCTGAAGGAGCCAGGGTTCTCCAGCTATGGCTCCTGCCCATGGCTCCTGTAGCAGCTCTTTAACGTGGCTTGTGTGGTGGCAGCAAAAAACCACCTCCAGGAGAGGTGTAGCTACCAGTGGTGGGAACATGGCTCCCAGCACTGGTGCACTGTCTACAGTGGTGCTTTACAGCACTGAAACTTGATGTGCTCAGGGTGGTGTTTTTTCACACCCCTGAGCAAGAAAGTTGCAGTGTTGCAAATTGCTAGTGTAGACAAGCCCTCAATGTGGAATATAATTAGTTCTGCAGATGAGAACAGCTGCTCCCAGCTTGTGCCTCTGGGGCAAGGAGTCAGTATTTTGTTTAGAAACAGAGCAGGGTGATAAGATCAGAAAGGACTGGTAATTAAATTAAATTAGGGATCTGGAAGTTATTAGATGAGCCTGAAAGCATTCCAGGAACTGCAATTCCTAGATCTGTAAAACAGGAACCTCTCTGCACAGGGGTGTTGAAGTGAGACCACAGGGGATGAGTAGTATTATCAGAATAGAAGAAATATAGCCAAGGCTACATTCAGAAGAGAGGGAGATGAGAGATGAAAAAAAGGATCCAAAATCAAGGGACGAGAAGTGGTATCCATCACCATAGTATCTGAAGTAACAAAGAGTCCTGTGGCAATACCTGCCCCTGGACACTTCCACTGCTTGCATTCGACGAAGTGGGTATTAGCCCACGAAAGCTTATGCTTCAATACTTTAGTTAGTCTTTAAGGTGCCACAGGACTCTTTGTTACCTCTGCTATTCCAGACTAACACAGCTACCTCTCTGATTCTTGACATAGTATCTGAATGCATCACAATATCTAATCTATGTCTCCTAACAGCCCACCCATAAGGTAAAGCAGTGCTGTAATCCCCATTGTACAGTAGGGACACTGAGTCACAAAGAGACTAAGAGCCAGATTTTCCAAAATTGTTAGGAGATAAATAACATTAAAATGTTCTATTTCAATATTTTTGGAACAAAATGTTTTGATATTTACTTTTGGAATGAATTTTTGCTTTGATATTTTACATTTTATATTATAATTTTAAAAAGTCAAAATCAAAATGTTTTGATCATTCCAAAACACTTTTGGGGGTTTTCTTTAGCAGATAATTTCAATATGGTTGGGTTTTCTTCTGATTCAAAATGAAGCTTAGATTTTGAAATCCTTTGTGAAATGTGATTTTTCACCCTCCACACACTTCTGCATGCATCCCTCAGTCACATACTGACAGCCAGGTTATTATTCAGTCACAGATGTTGCCTAAATGAAAATAGAATATGGTTTAGGAGAGTAATTGTTTGAACTATGTGTAATCTTTACCCTAAAAAATCCTTTCATCCCTTAAAAATCAGTCACCAGAACTTGACTATTAGAAAACAAGACACATGGTGATTTATGAATAGAAAGCTCCAATATGTAACTAAGTAACTCTCTAAATAGCATTCCATTTGTAATAGCCCAGATAAAACCAATGTAATTACTTATGGGCCAGATCTTGAGCTGTAATTCAGCTCAGCTCCAAGGAAGACAATGAAGCTATAGCAATAAACACCAGTTGAGGAGCTGGTCTCAGCTCTTTTAGAATTGTTAGATTATTGGTGAAGTGACTAAGAGTCCTGTGGCACCTTAGAGACTAACTAAAGTATTGAAGCATAAGCTTTCATGGGCTAATGCATGCACACTGCACGCATCCGACGAAGTGGGTATTAGCCCACGAAAGCTTATGCTTCAATACTTTAGTTAGTCTCTAAGGTGCCACAGGACTCTTTGTCACTTCTGCAATTCCAGACTAACACGGCTACCTCTCTGATTCTAGATTATTGGTATTTGCCTCACATACGAGGGATGGGAAAGTTTCTAATGCAGAAATAGGACTGAACTGCAGAGTTGGTTCTAGATTGAAAATTTCTCAAAGACTTATTTTTTAGTGTACAGGGGACTTGGTTTGACCCATTACAGACATATAAGCAGTTTTGAGATTGATCCAAATTTAGTGTCATACCCAAAGATTTGGGTGTAGTGTTCAGCTCTGTTTTTGTTTTGGATTCATGTGAAGAAAACACTCTGCACAATTCAGTGCCTATGTACAAAAACCAGATCAATACATCTGGGGTAGCAACAAGATTTTTTTATTCCCCTTTTGAACATATTGGATGACATCCTGAACCCACTGAAATAAATGGGAGCTTTGCCAGCCACTTCAGTAGAGCCAGAATTTCACCCGATATCTTTGCTTGTTCAGTGTGAATAAAAAGAAGAGAGGTCATAATGGAAAAACAGATTAAAATGCATTTGCTGTTTCAAAAATTGGTTAGAAGCCTCTGGGCATGCGGACACCATTAGCCAGAAATCACAGGGGTCAAGATGGACCATGAGGGACCAAAGCTGTGGGGGAACCCCCACAGTCTCTGCAAAATTCTTTCAGATTCAGACTGAAGAATTTAACTCCTAACTGAATATTATGCTCTTGTGCCATGTCCAGAATTCCCATTAACCTGTCTCCCCTTGCTGACATCCTTACACTTGCAAAACTCTCACTGGTTTCAACAGAAGTAGTGCATGCTGAAAAATACAGGATCCTTCTGTTTAAGAACATGTTGGACATTAAATTATGCAAATAAGTTACTGTGTTGGGTTTTCAGCTGATTTTAGTGCTTGCGTTTTTGTTAACAGTTGAAACTGGGCAAGGAGAATCTTGGCTGAAAAAACTTAGAATCAACGGGAACAAGTTAGCATTTTTGAAGTGCCTGATTGGGTGGAAAGGAAACAAGACAGAGGTGGAAAAAGGTATTTTGACACAAATAGAGGCACATACTTTGTCACTTGGAACAAATATTACGCTACACAACGATAGCTGAACATGGTTACCTTCCTCATGCAAATGTTTCTTTTTTCCTTTCAAGCATATTTCATGAACTACCCATCTGGGTGAAGTTGTATTGTGTGTTATGCGGGATGTCAGACTAGACATAGATCTTATTGGTCTCTTTTTGGCCTTCAAAATTTTATGAATTGCAATGTCAGGAACAAAACAAATAAGTTGGTAAAATAACATTCATGCAATTGTAAAGCAAATAGCCTGTACCGGTAATTAACATCAATCAAAAATATCTAATATGCATAAATGTAGTGAGTATTTATTTTTAATAAAGGAAGGAAGAGAAAGGGAAGGAAGTTCAATTTTCAGCTTCCAAAATACATTGAGATGAGACAAAATAAATCCTTAAATAAACAAACAAAACACCCATTAAAGGTAGTTCTGAAACATACTTTAAAGGCACATATTTTCAGTTGGGCTAAAGTCCAGCTTCCGAGCATGTGAGGACACTTTTACCTGCATGATTTCCAACTGCATTTTGGGGTCCATTAAATGGATTAAAAGGAGCAATCTGAGTAATGGCACGTCAGTTTGGTTTACATCTGACTAGCTGCCTGTACCAGAGTCTGCAATTCAAAGTCAGACTTCTAAAAATTAGCTCCTGGGTGATAACTTCCCTTATTTACAAAAACAAAAATATCAAGTTTGTATTTTGTATGGGCTGAAAATTATAAAACATAACCTGTGTATAGTTAGAGCTTAGGTATTTGTACACTTTTGTCCTGCATTTCAAGTTGTTAAAGACATTTTTTAATATCCAGTAGATCTTCCAAACGCTCCTGGAGTTTGCTCTCATGACAACCACAGACCTCCTGTGCTGGATGGATGCATGGCAAAGGAACAACAACCATATATTCCATACGAGTTAGCTAAATTATATATTACCAAGGTAAAAAATGTAAAAAAACATTCAAATATTAGTTGAGTTGAATGAATAATTCACAATACAAGAAATTATCAAATAACTTTTGTATGTCTATACTCATAAGGCTATCACGGGCAAATTGCAGTTCGCCTAATATTTTGATTTTATTCAGCTAATTTTATTATGACTTTTTAAAAACTTTTTCCTCCAGAGTTTGCCAGACACGTCCATTAGTTTTGCAATATGTGGCATTCAAAATTTAAGATAGGGAATGAGATACTGGTTCAGGCTTGTATTCCATATAGTCCTGTATCCTGTCTCTGACAGTGTCCACTACCAGATGCTTCAGAGAATGGTGCAAGAAATGCCCCAGGTGACAGGTGAGGAAAATATTGCTCCTTCACCCATAAAGGTCTCATTCTAATACTTAGAGATTGGTTTATACCTGAAGCGTTAGGTTTTAATTTTGTTAGTATCAACTATTGTAACTCAGGAGATTTTTGCTATCCATATAAATGACCCGTCCCTCTTTGACTCTTGCTAAGTTCTTAGCCTCACAGACATCCTGTGGCAATGAGTTTCACAATCTAACCTCATGTCTGTGGAAAAAAAATAATTCCCTTTATCAGTTTCCAATTTGTTCTTTCCAATTTCATTGAATGACCACTTGTTCTAGTGTTATGAAACAGGGAGAAGAACAGAGGTTCCTGATCTGACTCCCTCCTCTCTACCATTCATTGTTTTACATACTTTCATCATGTCCCCCTCACTTCATCTCCTTTCTTTGGTAAACAATCTGTCTTTTCAATCTCTTCATATTTTTCATGCCCCTAGTCATACTCGTCACTCTTCTCTGAACTCCTGCTAATTCTGCAAAGTCCTTTTTGATGTGAGGTAATCAGTACTGCATGCAGTTTTCCAGATGAAGGCCTATGGCTTATATATTGACACTAACATTTTCCATACAATTTCAGTTTACACTTTGCCAGGATCAGTCAGATTAGTCAAAGGGTAATATTTCTGTTCCCTGATTAGACAAGTACAATATTCAATTGTAAATATTTGCAATGTGACTTGTCCTATTATAGCAGTAGTGCTAATGCAAAGCATTTAAAAATCAAGAGTCAAGTCTTTCCCTCGCCCCCTCAGAATCAAGAGACTTTTTGTTTAAATGCTATGTTCTTTGTCTTCTGGGTGGATGTGTGTGTTTATTTATTTATTGAGCTTGTAGGATGCATTTTAAAAAAAGAAATGAAAGCTAAGAATCTCACCTAATCACATGCCTCCAGGACACAGGGCTTTAAGGAAAGCACTATTTATTGCCAGACATATGGCCCATCTATTAAATCTAAATGCAGTATCCATGTTTAGATTCTCCATGGGCTCTGAAGTTTGAGGCTCTTTGGTTTTGTTTAGGGGCCGTCTCTAATTATGCATCTACACCAGGTGTAGTCAATTATTTTTTGTCAAGGTCCAAGTGTCTTGGTCAAGGTATAGTCAAGATCCAGACTCCAGAGAAAATAAGACAAAAAATAAGTAAATAAAAATATTTGGGGGTCTGTTCAGAAGCAACTAGTGGTCTGAATTTGGCCCACTGCCTGCCTATCAACTACCCCTGATCCTTAAGAGTTAACCCTGTCCATGATGGAATAGTGAGAAGGAACACTGACCTTTCTATCTTCTAATGAACACTGGTTAGTCAGAATGGGATTCAAAGGCCAGGAGTGCCTTTCCTCTCCTTTCAGCAGTAGTGCTATGTGCTGCCATATTGCTGAGAAACACATGATGACTGCAGCATATGCACTTGCCTTCTTTGTGGGATGGACATGTCCTCTAACCCAAAGACTATGCCCCTGAGGGAGTATACTGCATGGGTCATTCCTAGTGAACCTTAGGTTTCCACAAGAAGGGAGTAGGGTGGGGATTTGTATGTACTATTTCCCTCTCTCTCTCTCTCTCTTGTGCCATAGCTCAATAGAAAGCAGGGGTTAGCCCAAATTCTAAACCTTTTCCATTTCTTATTGTCGGTGGACTGGTAGTCTCACAAGAGTGACCTCTTGCTCAAGATTGTTGTTACCTCCCATTAGGAAAACAGCTTTTCACCTAGTTATCAAGTGTCACTGGTTCCAGTCCCAGGTGGAACTAGGAAAGTTTGAGGCAAGTAAAATAATAATACATTTTACAAATTTGTCCAAATGTTTGCAAGCCTAACGCAGGTTCAATTAGAGAGTTTGGATCAGCTGCTCACTCATATGAGAATCTGCATTCCATTAAGTTTAAATGGAAACTTACAACCAAAGAAATCTGCAGGAGAGCTCCAGATCTTTGCAATGTGCACATTTCTGTTGCTTGTGCTCACTATTAATGTAATTAAGCAGTTTTTCTGTGTGCTACATTCTAACATAAAAATGCACAAAATGTATTGTGTACTTTGACATTGTGCCTAAAAACTAGCACTCAAAAAAGCAAATAGGAGAACATGGCAGGGCTGGGATGAGAGAGTGTCAGTGGAATTTTCCTTTTGTAACTGTTGTTGACATAGCACATAAGCAGGGCCGGCGACAGAAATTTTGGGGCCCCGTACTCTGATCGTTAGTGGGCCCCCAGGACCCCAGCCCCCCCCCCCCCGTCTTCCCCCTTCTAACCACCTTCCCTCCCCCACCCCTGCCTGGCCTGGCCCATCCCACCGAACCTAACCTCCTCCCCCCTCCCAACCCAGCATCCTGTCCCCATGCCTGACCCGCCCAGCTCAGCCTCCCCCCCACCCAAACCTCCTTCCCTCCTGCACTCATACCTCACCCACCCCGCCCAGCCTAGTCTCCTGCCCCTTCCCTGCCCGCCCAGCCTGGCCTCCCCGCTGGCTACCAGACATACCTGGGGGGGGATGCAACTGGTTCCGGCGCGGAGCTCGGTTCGGCGGGGGGAGGAGGGGCAAGCTGCGGGGGGGGGGGGTATTTTGTGCCATAGGCAAAATTTTTACCTTGCACCCCCCTCCCCTTTTCCCAGAGCATTGCTTATTATAAAATTTTAAAATGAATATTGAAAAGTGTAATGTAGCATGGGGCACAGGATTGGGGTGCAGGGGAGCCCTGACTGGGACTGGGAATAAGGTGTTTGGGATGCTGGAGGGGCTCAGAACTTGGCTAGGGGATTAGGGTGGGGGCGATAAGCTCTGGCTGGGGGAGTGGGCGCTGGGGTAGGGCAGGGCTAGGGATGAGTTTGGGATGGGTGCAGGCAGGCTGCTCTGGGACTGGAGCCAGAGAGGAGGACTCCACCTCCCCCCAGCCAGCCCTTTCCCTGCCAGCAGCAGCAGCAAGCTCTGGGTCAGCTTCCTCCTTTCCTGCCCCCACCCCTCAGCAGCAAACTCACTCACCCCCCTCACTGGCAGCAGAAGCTGGAGGGCGCTAGGACCCCGCAGCAACGGAGGCAGCATATTGCTGCACAGAACGAAAGAGAAGGAGAAGGTGTAAGGGGGCAGCAAGGGGACGCCGGGGGACCCTTGGGGGGGTAGAACCAGGTGGGGGGGGCTCTCTGGGCTCTTCCCTCCCCCCACGGTGCAGTCCTCCTTCCCCCGACTGTTGGGGGGGGCTTTCTGCCCCCCTTCTGCTGCCGGCACTGGCCAAGCCGGCAGTAGCAGCTTTCCTCCCGCTCGCCCCTACAGACGCTGAAAGCCGGCGGCGGCGCTGCAGAGACCCGACCGCCCAGTCTGCTCCTGCCAGCGCGCACCCAGGCTCTCTGGTCACCCTAGGTGGCCGGGGCGCGTGGCGTATGGACCGTGTCGAGGTGCGCTCTGGGCGCGAGCCCCACCCGCAAGGACACGGCGGCGGTGGTGGCTCCCCCTCCCCCTCTCACCAGCTCGCGGCGGCAGCGGCTCCCCCATGGCAGCAGCGCAAGCAGGCAATCCCGGGGAAACCGTCTCGCGCCGCCCCCTGTGTACCGGGCCCCAGACTTAAGGGGGCCCCCCTTAAGTCCGGGGCCCGGTACAGCTGTACCCGTAGTACCCCACTGTCGCCGGCCCTGCACGTAAGTGTCTGTATGGTGGGTGAGCCTGAGCTACTGACGGTTCAGGGCTTTTCTGCACTGAAACCACTCACTATTTTGTGTTCATATCTATTTTGAGGCATTTCATATTTGTTTACAAGATTCACAATGAAAGAAAGACAGCAGTCTTCATACACCACAATAACTGGCTAGTGTCATCTTAGTCTGCAGTTGCCATTGTCCAGTGATGTGGACAACTGAACATAGGCATCTGCCCTGCCCATTCTTTTCCTTTTCCTTTCCAGTAACTACTACCACAGTACTCACTCGATGTCATAGGATTCGTTATAGTGACAATTATCTCCATGTCTAAGAGATGACTTTCCTGCCAACTCTAGCTTTTCCTTATTTTTCTAATCACTTTCACATTTTTAATCTGGGTATCCATGTAGACCTACAACACAGAAACAATTATCCTCCATTGAACCAATGCAGCCTTTTACTGATGATAACCACTTCTGTCCTCCATGTTTTTGGTCACTTCCATGCTGGTGGCTACTTCTGTCCTTGAACCTCCGTTTAGCTCTAAACATAGACAATGTCTTCCTGTCAGACCACCGCTATAGCTATGCAGGTGTCCCTCCTAGTCACTTTCTTACATTGTTCCAGTCTTGCCTATCAAACTGTTCTTTCCCTCCTCTAGTGATGGCTCTACCTCTGCAACGATGTCAGACTTAAGTGGTATCACTCAAAATTTCCATCTGCTCTTTGATCATTCCTTTCTGTTTTCCTTTTTAATCATCTTATCTCTACCTTAAAAACCATGTTTGCACTGATGAAACTGCACTGTAAATATCTTTTAATGTCATTAATGAGCTCTCACTGTCCATCATTCTTGCTTACCCCAACCGGATATACTTGTGGTTTTGTCTTATCTTCCTTCCATTAGATACATGAAAAGTGTATCTAAAAGTGTATCTAAACATCAAAAGTGCTTCTCTTGCATCTTGCAATCTCTTCCATCAGTTTTCTCCAGTCAAACCTTCCATTTGCCTCTTTTGCTTTTAACCGTGGCACCGATTTTACTCTACAATCAACTCCACCATTAGTTAGAATCCTGGCTTTCCTGACTTCAGTATGTGGAAAGTGCCATTGCCACCATCTCACATGTACAAAGAAGGGCAACTACTTCACCTCCAGACTCAGACTGCTTCGCTGACTCCCTATTTACTTCAGGATCCTGTTTGAACTTGCTCTATTTAGGCCAAATTCAAAAATTCAATTGAACCCCCAAAGGAGTTGATTCATACCATTGCAGTGGAAAGAAAAATCATAGAGGTCCAGTGCTGGAACAGAAAAATGTAATTTTTAAACCACTAAATGTAATCATTTGTACCAAAATACTACACAATAATTGTTCTCATCTTAAGTCTTAGTTCTGCAATTTAATGGACTGTTTATCTTAAAAAAGTTACTCATGTGTAAAGTGTTTGGAAATTCAGACTTTTAGACTGTACTAAAGCTATAATTAGCGTTTTATAGGACACACACATTACACTCTTTATTTGATGGTTCATATGCAGTTGAAGTTACTTAAGAGTGCACTGAGTTGATTGTCTCCTTTTGCATCTTCCACAGATTGTAAAAGATATGCAACAAATGAAAATGAGACACCTGAAGGTAATCAAAGATTTGGACTGCATAAGAAAAGATAGCCAGGTAATTCTCTTGTAAGAGTAATGTCAGTGTTCAGTTGGATCATTAGGGTTTTCTTTCTACCATCAATATGCTATGAAGGGCCAAATTCTGCCTTATTTACATTCATAAGCTCCACAATCTAAGTCTCCAGAAATATCACCTTTAACTACGTAAACAAATTAACCAAAAAAAACCCTTATTCTCTGGTGCAATGAAATCTGCTCTTAGTTTTTACCATGTGATTACACTCCTTGATTTGCTATATTTACTTTCCTTTTTCTTATTTGACTGTTAAGTGCAGCAGCATATACACAGGAAGTGTCTCAGCTTCCTTGTTTATAAACTTGCTTCAGACTTTCTTAGTAGATGAGAACTCCCTCTAGTGACTGACTTTATCACTAAAAGCACTGAAATTATGTCAGAGAATATACATATTGAGCTAGATTATGCCCTGTGCAAGGGGTAGTGCAGAGTTGCACTGCCACATAAGGATCACTGGAAAGCATTTTGGCTACAGGAACTTTCTAGAATTCACCTTTATGGGGTATATACTTCTCAGTCTCCACCTTGCACATTGATCCCATTCTGCTTCTGTTTTGAGTGCATGGATGTGTTCTTTTGATAGCTGGATTTGCAATGGTTACTGTGATGGAGGGGATACAGTCCCTGAAGAAATCATGTCTGATACAAATTATCTGCACTAGTGTAAGCAGTCCTATAAAGCACATGCTGGGCCATTTTGCCTTAGCCATATCTCTTCACTGTGGTCACTATTTTTCTTGAAGTCTCTAGCTGGTCCAGGGAAAGACAGCCAACCAATTCCTAGACAGATGGGACTGTTAACATGTATATAAACTTTATTCTATCCAAAGGGTATACAAAGAAAAAAAAATGACATATATGCAGGTTCAAAAAGACTTTGGAAACACTTGGGGGAAATGGAATTAAAGAAACAAACATTACAGATTTAGTAATGAGAGAGTTCAGAAAATGGCTATTGTTCCTGGGTAAAGTACAGAATTTACTTAATTCACCAGATACCTATGCAAATACCGTGTATGATTTCACATCCAATTAGTAATGTTAGGGTCACGCTCACACCTACCACTCTTAAGTGACTTCGTAGATTCTTAGGAGTATAAACAGAGATGGTGAAGAAGGGGGGCAGGAAAACAGAAAGCTGGGAGTATCCCTCTGGCAGATGGCAAATCTGACACACAGCCAATGAAAGAAAAAATGGCCATGATTTGATGGACAAACAGACCAGAACAGATTAACACAAATGCAGGGCGCCTGATGATCGCACCAGTTTCACATAAGTAATAACTGCCCTGATTTTAATAGGATTGCTTTTAATGTACACCAGTGAGATCAGAATCCTGCCCAGAGGTTCTAAAGTTGTATAGATACTTTATTATCTAATATCTCTATTGCTAGTAAAAGTGTGGAGGTGTGGGGGTGTTTTGTTTTTCCAAATTAGCTGATGTAGCTCAGTCTGGATGTAGACTGAGGCCTAGCTTTGTTTTTGTTTTTTCCTGTTTGTATTTATTTTAGTCTCTCTTGTAGATTTTCTACTAAAACTATATTTGTTTAAGGTACTTTGACCTCAGTACTCTCCTTAGCATAATTTGCTCTGATCTGTTCTCAAAGACAAATAAATTCTTAATATCTGCTGAGAGGGAGAAAGGGACAAAAGACACCAGACCTGAAACACTTATTCAAAAGTTTTATCCCAATGATGGTATCCAAAGTTTGGCAGAAGTCAGTATGATTTTCCAGAAATATACAAACTTATTCTCTCATTTCTCTATCTTCTTCTTCTTCTCTGATGTACAGCACATTGTTATATCTTATCAAAACTTCAACAAGGTGTCCTGACAATGTACCATCTATGTATTCCTCTGTGTTTGCAAGCTTCATGTTCATGTAGCCGTTGACAGACCCCAGGTAGCCCTTGTACTCCATCCTCCATTTCATCTTCACCATCACCGGCTTCCCCATCAGCCCATTCAGGAAGGGCTTGGGGTTCAGAGCCAAGCTCATGGTAATGCGGCCTGGCACAAGGCAACAGTAAATGCACAGGAAAGCTGATGGGTGACAGGGAGATGAAAATAGGGAGCCAAGGTTTTGTTTTTAATGAAACTTTTGGAAAGCTTAGGATTTTATTTTTCAGTTGCTTTCGAGGCCAGCTTTTTATTTTCTCATCAACCTTCTTTGTATAGGAGCAGGCCATAATTGTTCTAAAGAATCACTACAGTGGAAAAATGAAGATCCTGAAAGCCCAGTTAGAAGCTTACCATGAGTTGGTGGACAAGAAAAATAAGCAATGGCAAAATACAATTAAGGTAACTGAGAACTTCAAATTTTACACAGGGATGAAAATTGCAGGCTTGCTCACTGGGCAATGTGTCTCACAACTGCAAAGTGAAGTACATGGAACTTCGTAGACATTTATTCAAAATAGTTTCCACCTATTTTTGTACACTTTCATTGCAGAAAATCATGCTATCAGAGCCTGATCCTCAGGTGGTGTAAAGGAGCATAGATTTGATGTCAATGTATCTATTCTGTTTTATGCCAACAGAGGATTTCACCCTTCCATTTTATTTTTCACCCTGTCCTAAATATTCTGTCTTGATTAGCATTTGCTGTCACTTGATGCCCCAATTAGGAGCCACAAAGCTGCTTGGAAAGTGGCTTCCCACATGGTGGAATAGAACCAGGAAGGAGCTGACCTTGTAGGTCAGACTAGGTCATCTGTTCTTCTCAAGGGAAGGGAAATCAAATGGAAACAATCAAGACCTGAAATGTAGTGATGGAGAAGACCTAACATAATATTGTGGCCATCCCTCTGCCAGAGCAGGATTGTTCTTTATGCTGTACATTTTTGAAAGATTTATACATACCTGACTTTATCTTCACCCCAGTTTAAGAGATGGACTCCCTGAGCACGGTTCTCCCATGCTAGCCACAATTGCACATCTTATTAAGTACACACCTGCTAATAGGTACAATTTTTCATGAATATTAATAAGACCAAATTTACCAAGATGTTCAGCTAATTTATAAGTTTTATAAGTCCTGTTGGCAGTGGATCAATAGCCAGAGTTAATCAAGTTGTCTCTTCTCTCCCATTAAGGAATAGGTTCATACGTGTATAATATTTGCTTTAGGTAAGCAGGGTATATCTCCAGAGTAATCAATGTCTGTTTTATGTGTGTTTATAGTACATGATCCAGGGGTTTCTGACCCCTCATGTGAGTGATCCACAGAGGTTAGGAGTCTGCACTACACTTTATGTTTCATTGAAATATATGGATAGGAATAAATGACTGACTGTTTTATAAAAATGTTACAAAAGGTTTGACTTTCTACCTTATTGCCCTTATTGCCCTTTCTACCTTATTCCAATGCATCCAGAGTCTGAGGGAGAAAAATGCGCAACTGAGCCAAGAAAATAAAAGTCTTCTTTACCAGATAAAGCAACAAAATGAGAAATGGGCAGAAGAAAAGGTAGTTAAAACAAATTGTTTTTTTTTCTTATTTCAAGTTTTTGGTTGGCGTATTGAAAAGAGCCTAAGTGACTTGAAGAAACACGAGTCTCATTGGCTTTCAAAACAGCCTGTGCACCCAAGTCACTTAGGTACTTTTGCAAATGTTATACCTTTATTTACATTACTTCCTTTTTCTTGTATCTGATTATAAAGCCATACTATTGCCTGTTCCTGTTATCTCTCTCAGGAGCAAGGGAAGAAACCACAGAACAAGTTAGTTTTTATCCAATAATTGCCCTTAAAAAATTAACAAAAATAACGTTGTTTATAAAACAAATTGGACCAGATCCTCCTGCCTACTTGTACAGGACATAATCTGGTGCATGACATAATAAACATGGCAGTCTATTGTGGCTACATAGTGGAACAGATAGCTGTCTAGCCACACTGTACATGAGTATTTGTTCAGAAGAATTCAAATTTTCAGATAAGTAGACCAGAATCTCAACCAGTCTCCCTCACAAGAATTTGGTATTAGATATTTGGTCTATTTTTTTATATCAAGTAACTACAAAAACTCTTCTTGTGGATAGTTTAAAGTGTGGCTTTTGCCATATGAAGCCCTAAATGGCTTGGGACCTAAATGCCATGCGGCACTGCCAGGGAGATATGCAAACTGGAGCCTTCTCAATTAAAAGTCAACAAGCTACTGGAGAGAACGTTCCCTTTAAGGAGCCCGGAACTCTGAAATTAATTCCCCCACAACCTTAGTCTGAGAGAGTCCGTATCTGTTAATCTTCCAGGCACACTGCAAAGCCCATCCTTCTCCCTCTCCTCTCCCGCCCCCGCCGGGGGTATTTGGGGTGGAAGGATGTGTTGAATGCTGGAGTTTGTGCATGGAAGAGAATTTGGTTTTGTTTTCCTTCCTGGTTAGGGGAAGTTGCTGGCTTTTCTTTGGTTTTATGAGTATTAGTATTTTTATTTTTCATATATTGTACAACACCTACTGTGCTGAAAATCTGTAAATATCAATGGGGGCAACTTCAGAGGGGTGAAGGAGAGAGCTCCAATTAATGTACATTTAAGGTCATTTTTAAATGATGAATGAAAATACATCAGAATTAAATCTACCAATTCATAAGCAATGCACCATGAGAATCAACCACAAAGACTAGAGAGGTAACATTATATTTCAAGAAAAGAAGTGATTCCAGGATTACTTGTGTGAGTAAGAGTTTGAAGATATTTTGGGGGCAGAGTCTTTCTCCTATTATATGATTGCACAGTGCTTAGCACAATAGGGTCCCATTCCAGTTTGGAGAATCTGGGTGCTGCTATAACACTACTAATATTAATAACAAAAGAAGCCCATAACTTGAATACAATACGTGTCCCATCTATTGAATAAAAAAGGACACTGTATAATGTGACTTTGTTGATGAGGACAGATGCTACAAAAAAGTTGTATCAATGGCATTTGGGAGCAGGTTCTGATAAAATCAGCAGAGACTGATTGATCTTGATTGTAGCTCTGGTATTCTGTTTCTAACCATTGATATTTATAATGAAACTCTGTAATATTGCTTTATAGTCTTTATAGTAATACTGTTTACCTGATCAAATTGAAGTTGTGATTTAGTACTCTGATTATTATTTCATTGGGGAAAACTGGTTCCTAATTGCATTCCTATCATGTTTTGCAGACTTGGATTCTAGAAAGTTTTTCTCAAAAGCTAGATCATCTGTATACTCAGCAGTCTTTGAGTAAGTTTCATATTTCAGACACATGATTGCTTAGATGGGGTATATATACTTAATCTATTCTTTATTAGCAATGGTTAGTGTAGCCTCACTTCTAATTAGCTCTCATGTCCTAATCCAACATTAACAAGGAAACTTTCCATTGGCTGAATTGGGCTTTGGATCAGGCTATAAATTCAGTGGAAGTTGTACCTTACTCACTGATATAAGGCTATGCATGATTGCCCTTATTATATCATGGAAAATTACACATGGGAAAGGGTCATACAACTATGCTGACCCTTTAAAAATCCAGCCATCAGATTTTTCTCAAAATAAGTAAAAAAAAAAACAACTTTTTGTTTTCTAGAGTGTCATAAATTAACAAACAAAATACTTTTGAATAAAAATAAAGGTTTATTCAGATTCCCCACCCAGGCAGTAAAGGACAACTTTTACAATTAATTATATTAATTAGGAAATGTATTGCAAATGCTTCTGGGTTTTTTTTTTCTTGTTTTCCTTCCCAATTCAGCACTGCAGGAACTTCAGAGGATCAGACAAAATATGGAAAAAGTGCAAGAAATTGTGAATTTACTGATGGATTTTCCTCAGCAAAAAGTCTCAGTTACAACAGAAAAGGTAAATGTTTCAGGGGTATTAGAGGCTATGGCAGAACAATTGAAGACAAAATGGAAGAATGGAAATGTAATTGGTTTTCTGATAGTATCATCTTCACAATTGTTCAAGCTGTTTCAAAGGCAATCAGTCTGGTAAATGTTGAAATAAACAAGTTGTCCAGCTGGTATTTGAACTTGTGTTGTCGTGCAAATATATGTGTAGTTTGAGAATGACAGATTGGTGGGGACTCGTTGAAATACAGCTGTAATCTAGATTTCATGTGGTTCTATGACTATTGAAATAAGTGCTGAATTTATTTTTGGAAATGTTATTGTTGCTATAGAAATTTCACTTCTCTGAACATGGGGCTGTCACCGTCTTTTCTGCCTTAGCTCACTTTTACTTGCTAGTTGAAACCTGTTATGTTCTAACTGATCTCCTTGCATGGAGAAGATCAAGCTGTTTTCAAAAAATATACTCCAGACTGAGCCTGGAGTAAAGATGCTTCTCAGATGCATATCTTTGACTAGGGCATTAGGGTGTGAGCAGGCCAGCAACACCCCACCATTTCCAGGTAGAGAACTGAAACATGCCCTCTGTCATAAGAGTGGAGTGTACCTTGCCTGGGTGGGGCTTGTTATCTGAGACAACAGTGTCATCAGAGTCTCGGCCCCATGAGGGAAAGCAGGAAGTTAGTTCAGTTCGTTTCTGGCTTGCCATGGAGCTTGGCAAGGGTCCTAGACCATCTTTGGCTATAAAGATGGTTCTATTTTCTTATATTTCTGATTAGCTGTACTGTGAGTATAACCATTTAATTCTATTAAGCCTGTGCCTTTTGGGGTGTTCTTTCCGTTTCAAGAGGGAATTAGAAAACCCCAAATTGTGAAGTGTCTGTATCTCTGTTTTAACCTTTTTCTTTATTAAATCTTCTAGTTATAAAACCATCTGGTTTATTTCCCTGAGGGTTTTCTCTGCTTCCAGTCTGGGAAGGGAGAAGGGAAGGGAAATAGGGACCAGGGCAGCTAAGTGTATAGCTGAAGTGTGGAGACTGTTTCTTCTTACCGTCAGGTTAGATGGGGGAGGGGGAAAGCAGCCTCCAGGTGCCTGTCTCTTCAACGAGAGGAGAGGAGGCAGGGAGGTGAATAGCCTTCAGGTGTCTGACTTTGGCCCTCGGGGAGGGGGACAAAGTTAGGGTGGGGAAGTTCGCCCCCCCCCCCAAGGTTTTGGAAGTATACCCAAATGGTGGCAGAGATTGGTAACCCTAAGAACCCCACTGGTAAAAAGGGGGGGTGTCTCGGGGTGTAGGACTTAATTTGGGCTGGGAAACAGCTTGGTTAAGTGGTTTGGCTAGCGAAGAGTCCCAGCCTTTGTACTCAAGAGCATAAAGGCTGGGGTACCAGACTCTTACACCCTCTCTGAACTGCTCACTTTAAGGGCATGACAGTCAAGTCCTTCTTCCCATTCCTACCTGTGTCTGATCTGTACATCATTTAAGATCAATCTTGAGTTTAAAAGAAAAAAATCAATGAATACTTTTGAATAATGCAGATGTTCAACTCACAATCTGCTCAAGAATATTCAATGAGCAGAAAAGAGGCAAAACTGAACTGATAAATTATTCATTGCCAATTAGTCACACAGCTCTAGTAATAGGCACTGTACAAACACCGCACTACACTAATATTGTCGCAGTATGTTTATATGGGGTTTTAGTGTCCAATACTGTAGTAGCTATAATAATGGGATAATTTTATTACATGAGGTGCTGTTATCATTGACTATATTAAGGTTACCTAACACTTCCGATTTTAAGATTCCATTTTCAGTTGTTTATAACTTTGCCAAACTCTAACTGCTTGGGCTGAAATGTTCAATTCTAGTTGCTGGCCTTGGGTTGAAATTTTTTTGGAAAATTTCAGCCAAGATGGTTCTGACATCTCTGAAAATGAGATTGAGGAAAAACACATTTTCCCTTATGTCAAAAATATTCTTTTAACTGTTTCACTGAGGTTTAGGGCCCTATTTTCTGGAGCAGGGATTGAAATGTAGTAGTGTCAGGGATGTGCCATTTACCTTCTCCGTGAAAATTCACCCAAATATGGCCAAGTGATAAGCTTTTGAAAATTTTCATTTTGCATATACAGAATAGAGATGGTTTAGGATTTGGCAGCTAAATTATCAGAAGATTCTGTCTGCACTGAGCATGCTCCATCTCTTAACAGCTCCTAAATAATGGACTATGTATGCACAGTCCCTGGGCTTCAGGGGCTGAACAAGCCCTTCAGTTGCTGCTCTGGGTCATTGTGGTGCCAGGCACCAAAAATGAGAGCAAGGAGACACTCTGTCCTGTGTTCTCTCTGCTTCTGCTGCTGGCACCCAGGCCCGATGAAGGAGGATTCAATCAGGCTCTAATGTAGAGAAGAGAGTCAGAGCTGGGGGACAAGGAAGGTTGCCAAAGGAGTAGATCAGGACATGGAACTTGGTGCGGGGAGACTGGGAGTCAGGGAGGAAAGGGATGGGGGGAGATTGCGACTGGATAAGGAAGGAGCAGAGGGAACTGGAAATGGGATTCAGTGATGGCTGGCTTTTCAGCCTTGGAGACTGAAGTTCCCTAAATTCACAGAAGAGGTACAGCACAGGCATTAGCAGTGCAAGCTTCCCATCCAGTCCAACATTAGCCTGAAGACCCCTTCTAGGAAAGAAAGGGTAGTTCAGTCTTTATGGTCCATTCAATCCTTGTTGTCTGCTAAGACTGACAACAGAATGCACATACAACAGAATGTACAGTGACTATATACTAGGAATTGCACTGCTACCACAGTCTCAATTTATATAGACCTCTGAACAGCCACTGGATGAATGATAGCTGCTTTCATGCACAACCAGCATGAGTTGGTTTGAATCAATGACCTAGGAATAAAAGGCTTTTTACCAGTATAAATTCTTCAGCCTGTTTTCCATATTTAACTATTTTTAAATTATGTTCATTCACAATTTAAAGTCTTTCTGAAGGTGGGAAACAATTTTACCTTGAATTATTATTTTTTTTAAATCACTTTTTTGCATTGCTTTATTCTTGATTCATGTGATCTCTGAGGATAATTCCATTTGAACGTAGCTGGCCTATTACACAGTTAGCAGATAACAGATTAACTCAGCTTCATTTAGCAATGTCATAGCATGAATTACAACTTTATAAAATGCCGTATAACAGATAAATAGATATTCTAAAAGATTAGGGAAATTTACAGATCTTGGTCATTCATGTTATTGATGGAGTTTTTGACCATGTATATTTATTAGTTTTCAATAAATGAGAAATTAACAGCATTTAATATTATTTGAGCTCTACACTCAGACTTATTTATAACATTTCATGGTTGACTCAATTGCAGAATGTTTATTTTAACTGCCTCTTATACCAGTTGATGTATTTCCATAATGTAGACTCATAGGGATTTTTTATTTATAAATCTTTTTAGGATAGTATTGTCAAATTTCCTACTTTATTTATAACTTGCTAATCATGTACTTCAATATATTTTTCAGTTACATTATGCTCACTTTAGATTATGTATGCTTTGGCATTTGTATCTTTTTAAAATTAATCACTAAAAAATTGATGCCTCAGTTATATTGTGGAATAACATAAAGCATAAAAGAGGCAGACGTTCTTATAAATGCCATAACGGCTGTTTTTCAAAGCTATTTGTTTATTAAGCTAAAGGAATTGACACTGTATTTTCCATTATTATTGCTTTCTAAACATTTATTCCCTGGATTTCATGCTGTGATTTCTAAAGTACAAGCCATGTCCCCCAGTATTACTGATTTTGCCCTCTCTGTAATTTTAGATGACATAAGGCTAATTACGATAATCTCTTGAAGTTTGCTCCTCTAAATTGCAAGTCCAAGTTCTCAATGATAAAAACCAACATTTCCCATTTCTAACTACCTCTGCTCGTTTCTATTTTTGCTCCATCTCTTCCTTTAAAGTCATAGTGATTCTGCAGCTATTGGGCCAGATCCTAGTTCCGGCCAGAATATGAATGTGACATAGGCTTTGTTACGTTTCAGGTAGTTGACGAGACAGAGGAACATGAGCATTTGCTGCCAAAAGAACTTCTGTGGAAAGCACAGGCCATGCTGGAAATGGCAAAGCAGTCGTCCTACAAACGAGAGAGAGAGGTGGCTGAACTTCTACAAAGCGAGAGTAGACACAATGAAACAATGAAACCTCAAATCACAGTTACAACATTACTAAAAGCTCTTGTGAGCAAGGTAAATCTTAATTAGAACCTGTTGGGTTTTCTAAGATGGGGTTTTCTACGACTAGAGATAATATGAATTTATTCAAGATTTTTATAGATTAAAATAAGAAAAATATTGTATTTTATGTAGGTTTTATATATTCATTTTATGTATGTGTTTGTAAATTTATGTTCTATATAATGGTTGCAGCTGGCATTTTCAAGGGAGTAAGGCACCTAAACCCCACTGAAATTCACTATACGGAGGTAAAACTCCCAAGGAAAGTGATTGCATCAGGAATTCAGTTTAAGCCTTTCATTGGTATTATTTTCATTGCCAACTTTATCAAATGAAGGATCAACGGCATGGAAAAAATAACATTGGAAGGGCAGGAAAAAATGCATCTGAACAAACAGTAAGTAAGTGCTCCAGATTTAAAGGAAATATGAAAAAAAAATCCAATTTTTAATCCATACTAGGTCCATACTATATATTGTGATGTACCTGAGGCACAACAATGCATCAATCAGCTTTTTGAGAAGAATGATGCCGAAAGGGCTGATCGGAAAGAACAATTTAATAATGCACAGGCTGACATCCTGTCCTATACAGTTATTTATGGAAGTAAATCTACGGATTCCAAAAGGTATATGGGATATTTAGTAAAGCAGGACATAAACACCATATAGAGATTACTGTGTTATTTTCATCCTAACACACACAAAAAGGAAGTTTAAATAGAACGTATTGTGTCATATTTTATAAACTGTCAAAAGGAAAGTAATTCAATGTTAAGGATAACTGTCCTTTTCCTTGCTCTGAATGCTTAGGTATTATAGTATATTATGTATCTATATCTATCTATATATATATAAAAGTCAAATGGTGTATGCGTGTATGTATGCATGTATGTACATGCACTTACTCCTTCCACACCGTTTAAGCTAGAGACTTGAAATTTGGGACAGTTAGAGACCTTAGGATCCTAATCAGGGTAAGAGTCGAAAATTTTTCAAATCTCCCCTGTGACGCCCCCCAGGGGTGAAATTCTTTAAAGGCCAATCACATCAGCTGGGCAGCTGCTGTTCTCTGTGACATAGTTATGATGTCATAATACCCCCCTCCAACGGACCCTGCACTCGCTCAGCTCTCTGCCCCCTCCCCACCTCCAATGGACCCGAGTTGGGTTTGGTCGGAGGGTAAGTGAGGTAGGGGTGTCGGGTTTGGTCGGGGGGTAAGTGAGCCGGGAGTGTTGGGTTTGGTCTGGGGGAGTGGGAAGGTGTCGGGGTGGGTGAGGGGTGGGGTGTTGGGGTTGGTCAGGGGGTGTTGGGCTTGGTGGGGGGTAAGGTGGGGGTGTTGGGTTTGGTTGGGGGGGTGAGGAGGGGGGTCGGGGTTGGTCGAGGGGTAAGTGAGGTGTGGGTGTCAGGTTTGTTTGTGGTGGTAGATAGGGGTGTCGGGTTTGGTTGGGGGGAAAGTGAGGTGGGTGTGTCAGGTTTGGTCTACAGGGGGTGAGGTGTGGGTGTTGGTCAGGGAGTATTGGGGTTGGTAGGGGGTGACGTGGGGGTGTTGGGTTTGGGTGGGGGGGTGAAAATGTGAGTCGGGGTTGGTTGAGGGGTAAGTGAGGTGGGGGTGTCGGGTTTGGTCGGGGGGGCTGAGGTGGGGGTGTCAGGTTTGCTCTGCACCCTCCCCCCTCCAATGGACCCCGCACTCGCTCAGCTCTCTGCCCCCTCCCCACCTCTGACGGACCCGAGCAACGCTGGGTATTTCCGCTAGTATATATATAAAAAAGTCAAATGGTGTATGTATGTTCCCTTACTACTTCCACGCCGTTTCAGCTAGATACTTGAAATTTGGTACAGTTATAGGCTTTAGGGTCCTAATCAGGGTAAGACTTGAAATTTTTTAAAATCTCACCTCTTACACCCCCTAGGGCTGAATTCCTTAAAGCTCATTAACATAAACTACACAGCTCACATAACATCATCTGAGCAGCAGGTTGACACATGCTGTTGTCTGTGACATAATTATGATGTAATAATACAGATAACCAGAGAGCATAGTGTTGTGTAGGGCAAACATAATTAAATACACTGTTTTTTTCCTTAAAAAGGACCCTATTCGTTATGCCGCGTAAAAAGTGAAAATGTATCGGAGAAACCACATCTAAATGCAAGAGAATGAAATTAACTATATGTGGCGTGCTCTAGAGTGGGCACTCCCAAAGGATTATTCATTTTTACCCCAGACAACAAAACAAGAAATGTTATTTATGATAAAGCATTACAATAGTAATTTATGGAATGTACTGATATACAATAACAACAAAATTTGTCTTAATAAAAAACATTGTAGTCTTTTTACATCCCAGTTTCCAATTACAAACACCCCGAGCAACGCCGGGTATTTCTGCTAGTACTCTATATGTACCATAATGCACACCGATGACATTCCATGCAATATCATGGAAGAATTAGATGATTGCCATATATTTTATAAATATGTTTTGCAGATCCAATGTGGGTATGTCAATAGTTTCCTTGAATGCTTTATTGTGTTGTATATCAATATTTAGGGCTTTTTTTTATGGTCAGTGGGGTGAAGACCAGACATTTTTGTTTATGTCAAGACCCTGTTTATGTTTATGTCAAGACCCTGCTTAGGGATTGTTTATGTCTCAGATCAAAATAAGCTTCCATGTTTAATATGGAAAAATAAAGGTGGAGACTATCTCCCTGGATGTTTCATGAAAAAAGTGGGTCTGAGAGCTTAGCAAAGAACCAGCAATAAAAATACAGCAAATAAACTCACATCTTGGTAAATGCTTGAATAGTTTTAATCTGGTATTTTATAGAACCTAAAACATACAAAGAGCAAACCTTTGCTGAAATAAGCCTATTTAGCTAGTCCATGCTAAATATTCATAGAAATATAAACTGGAAGGAATCTACAACCTCCCAATACTTTTCTACCACTTCTTTTTCAAAATCCTTCCTCCAGTACACTCTGTGCTAACTACCAGAAACACAACAAAGAAGTTAACCATTCCTAATGACCTCTTGACTTTCTGAATAATTTACAGGGAACAGTTTTCAGTGAAGCTTTCCAGAAATCTTGTGAATGCAAAGTCTGAATTAGAATGTGCTGAAACGGAGAAGATTGCATTGGATTGCATCCAAAAGGGGGAAATCCCAGACTGGATTAGCAAACATTGTTCATATTTAACCTTGACAGGTGAGAAAGCTTTCTTTTAATTCAGAAGAGCTGAACTGTTCTGAGCCAATTAATTTTAGAGATTGTATGACATGTTTCTCAGTGAAGCCAAAGGCATTTAGCATATTTTGGGTTATAACAAGACACTTAAGATTTATTATGCTGCAAGGTACTAGGAGCATAAAACAGCCAAGTTTACATGTATTTTAACCCTGTTCCTGAATCGTCCTGTAAAACTTAAGGCTATAGCATAATTTGGGAACACAGTTAAAACATTGGTTTGTGTCTTCTACACTTTCAAGACCAAAATGTGCTTGTGATACTACAGTATTGTAACAAGGTTCCTCAAAAATGGAAGTGTTTACAGGGGAGACAGAAACTTAAATTTTCACTAGGTTGCAAAATCATTATCTAACTTGATAGTTAATAGCATAAATGGAGGAATGGATGGGGAAATTCACACTTCTGTTAGTGCTGCTATTGCAGACTATCTATGGGAAGACTTTAAGTCTTGTGTCACTTTGAATTCAGAAACTTGCCTTTGCTTCCAAAGGAGAGAAGCTAATGGGGCCAGCAGAGAAGTACCACAATGGCATTCCTGCCAAAACATGCAGCTCACTTATTCCCCGATTCTGCAACACCATGTAGGTGAAATGTTGCACCTATGCAGAGCAATATGGTTGGGGGAGCGGGGATTTTAGAACTCTTGGCTGAACACTAGCCATGTTCTTTGATTTGCTAAAGGTATCTACTGTACTATAGTAACTCAACTGCACTGTAATCCTGACCAGATTCTGACCAAAAAACATATGCTGATGAGAAAAGTCACCTTCCCCATGAAGCCAGGCAAGCACTCTACAGAAAATCACAGGTAATGTGTTAAAATGTGTTTGATGTTCAAGGACAGGAAAAATGAGTAAATATATATATATAACATCCTCCTCTGATTACCATTAAAGGTTTGGACACTTGCTTTGTGCTGTATGCTCTGCCATCATGTGACATTTGTCTGTTGC
This sequence comes from Sternotherus odoratus, assembly GCA_032164245.1. NCBI lineage: Eukaryota > Metazoa > Chordata > Testudines > Kinosternidae > Sternotherus > Sternotherus odoratus. Next base: position 29,770,824 of record JAVMKO010000007.1, on the reverse strand, counting down.
TGAAACAGAGTTCTCAGTAAGAACTACACACAGATATAGGAAAATATATTTTTTGTTTATCTATTTCCCTTTTTAAGATGAGTCTAATATCAGCCACTAAGCACATTTATAATAAAAAACAACATAAAACAAATAATGTAATCTATCCTTTGGGGTTTACAGTAGTATACTCACTTATTCACTTTTCTCCTATCAATCTTTCATAACCACCAAGGCATATTTAGCCTTTTAAGCATTGGATACCCAAGGAGTAGATAAGGGCATGAACACACGTCTGACAATTTCAGTTGTTCAGACCGTCTATTTCACAGTAGCATGAGGTACCGTTTATACTATACTTCATTCTACAACAAAGTGTAGATTAGATACAAAAGCAAAGCCTGACTGAAATGGGTTTGCTCTGATGAATTTGACCCAGTGCAAAATGCAGAAGAGGAAAGGAAACCTTCTGCCCAATAACTGCTTCAGCACCAGTAACCTGTGCAGGTCTAGAACCAAATGGACACTGTTTGCTGCTGCATGACAATTTGGGTTGGCACCCCCACAAAAGTCATTCCTTCCTGTGGTAGTGCAGAGAGCTGTCAAAGAGGCCCCATTGCCTGGAATCCTAGTTCAGCCACAATACATTGTTCACTAGGAATTTTTTCTCTCCCATAAATTATATAGAGGTGGCTTTAAAGACAACATTGTTAATATCAAACAAATTAAGTCCCTAGTTCAGCAGTTACTACTCCAGTGGGGTCTCTCCCCTTCTTATACCAATGTACAGTTAATTCACAGTAAGTCCTTCCCCGATGGCCTCACACAAGGTTGCATGTATATTGCAGTCATACAGCTAAGCTAATTCTAGAATTAGACTGACTCCAGGTTGGTGCTGGATTGTGTTGCTGCACTGACAAGTGATGAGCATGAACTGTGAAACTTTAATTGGTTAGTTTAATAATATTAATATTTTTAGGATGCTGATGACACAAAGGAGCAGCAAGGGATGCACGAGCCTGGGGCAGAGGTCCCCGTCACAGATGAGGGGGTATTGTGTGGCAAGAGTGGAGAAGAGAAGCACATTGTGAAAGAGCCCTGGAGCGAAAACTGAAGAGTGAGCAAAACTTTAAAAAGTAGTTAAATGATGCAGAAGCCTAAGTCCTTGGCTTTCAATGAGACTTGGTTCCTTGGGTGCTTCTGGAATTGTGACCCCAAGTTTAGAAGCATTCCAGCATAATTTTTAAAAATCCGCCCTGAGCCCGCAATTGGATTTCATGGATGGGACCCCTTGTGCCCACCCAGAACCCCATTAACTTAACAGGGTCTGTGAGTGACCAAATGGATACATCCACACTAATTACATCACAGCATCAGGACCTAAAGTATGTAACAGTCCCACTTTCATTAACAGGAATAGAGCTGGTCAGAAAATGTTTAAAAAAACCCAAACATTCCCAAGCATATTTGCAAAAATAAACGCCCACTCTTCAGCAAAACGATAGAAACTTGTCCACCAGCACTAAAGCTGGTTGAAATGCTAGAGACAATGTATGCAACTTTCTATTTGTTTGTTTTTAAAGAAATTGTGTACATTGAAACATTTCCAGTCAGCTCCAAATAGGAAAATTTAGTTTTACAAATGATTCATCACTTATGTATTCTTTTGTTAGCAAAAGAAAACCACAGGTCTGGCTGCTTCCCAATCATTTTTTTGACATCAATAAAAATATTTTGAATTTTTGTATTTAAAAAAGTTTGTCTAAATATTAATAGTTCCATTTGAGTTTAAATTCATGTTGGTTTTGGCTCCTTTCTGTATGAATGTGACTGAGTGCTGCATGACTGGGGAATGAAGCCAGGCATGGTAGATAACCATCCAATACTAATATGCATGCATGATGTCTCCAGTGTTTTCAAAGTCCTCATTTCCCACCAGCCTGTGATCCTCCAAAGTAGTAAGAGGGCGAGAACCTTGATTCAGTTTCATAACTTTATTATTTAAATCTGTAGCATAAAGATCACGTTCCTGTAGTAATTATATAACATGTTGTGGTGAAAGGAGCCTCTGCAATTTATGATAGGGAAGGGGTTAAACCCTATTTCTCCAGTCAGCCAACTCCTCTGAGATTCTAACTAGAATAGCTGGATAAGAGAGGAGGCTGCAACTTAGAGAAAAGTCAAGTCTCCTGTTTTTGAAGCCTGAAGAGCAACTGTAGGTCTAAAACAAGCCCTTTTTCTTTTACTCTGAAGATTGTAGCTGTAGCAAGACTTCTTTTTAGCAGTTAGTCTCTTTTCAAATAAACTGTATTGAAAATTGGTGAACTCAGGCCAAGTGACAAAGTGCCTTATTTAATTTTACACAGTTCTGACTGGTACCCTGCAATAGAAAATATGATTCTGGGTGTGGACTTTTTTCCACTTCGTTTATTTTTTAAAATGGGAAAATGGACGATAATTATTTCTTCTTCCTGTCCAATTTCATAATTAGACTTTTTTTAAAAAGTCGGATATGTTTTTCTTCCATACTCCCCTGAGAGATGGGTGTGTTTAAAGTACATATATTATGCCTAAATCTCAAATCTCATAACAGGGTGAATGTTCTTCTGGCTAAAGGCTGTTCCTGGATCTACCAAGGGATTCTAAGCCCTACTCTTGCACTAGGATGTGTGTTCTCCTGAGCTCTGTGCTTCCACGGACTCTTTTTGGGGAACACTCCACAGCTCAGCAGGCGGCTAAGCAAAAGATAGTATTGGATCATTTTTAGGGCTCGGTGCGATCTCCGTGACTGACCCTGCAAACAGCCACACTGGCTGCTGCTGGAGCAGCCCTACAGCCAGTCGCTCGGGTAGCCCTGCAGCCAGCTGCCCCAGCCACTGATGGAGTGAGCCTGGCCCCACTGCACTGGGCCCTCCTCTGGTGACTCCAGGAAACTGGCCCTGGAGCCTACCCAAGCAGTAGCCAATGTGACTAGCTTTGGGGACCGCCTGAGCAGTGGTTCCAGGGTGCCTGGTGCAGTGGCTGGCCCTGGGGCTCCCTCCCCCCACCCGCTATGACCAGTCTATGACTTTTACTAAAAGTACTGGTGTTTAAATCATAGCCTTAGTCATCAATTGTGAGAGGAATACCCTGTAGCATTTCCTCAGCTCTGTCCCCTCCCAACCTGCCCCTCTTCATACAAGTACCACGAGTTCCACAAAGGTATTTTGCAGTGATTGAGGATTGATGATAGTGTATGCCCCCTGGGTGGCGGTTTTATCCCTTGGCTTCTCTATTAAATGGAACTTCACATTAATGTGGCGTTCCTGTTTTAAAATCTTTCGACATGCTCTTCATCGAAGAATTCATTACGCTTCTCAAGATTCTAGAAAGGAAAAATCCTAGCACTTCCCTGACCTGAGGCGTCTGGTGTAGTGTCTGATAGTTGTCCTCCTTAGTCACTCTGCACCTGACCCTGACACAATCTGGGCCAGTGTAAATACTGAGGAGAGAAGAGACTTATTTAAAGATGTTTGTGGGGGGTTATTATTATTTACATAGAAAAAATGGAAATACATGTGATGGCAATAATGGAGAGAAAATTAAGAAAAAATATATTTATTGACAGAGAGTTGCGGCAGGAGGTGGCATAGATAACCTAAAAGATCTCAGGGTCCAATGTCCTTGATTCGGTTAATATAACTGGCCAGCACTATTTAAGGACATGCTGAAATGTGCTTTAAAATAAGCTGTAGGTGTCAGTACACCTAGATGAAATGTTGACTGTTATGTGCTGATGTCAAGTGCTGTATAAAGGGAGCCATTTGTAGTGCACAGGAAGTTTTATTGATCTTACAGACCCCAGAAACCATATACTATGTATGCTTGAGCATTATGTACTGGCACCTTATCTATGACTCTCTCTACATACACACACAACACTCATACACACACAGTTATGCTGGAGTGAAACCTGAATAAAGCTGAATGGTATAACAGCCACTCTTCATTCAGGATAAATGTAAGAAGCAGTTCATCTCTTTTTGGAGTAAGATAACTGAAACAATAGGACCATCAACCAAAACATGGGCCACATGCAAGACAGTTTCACTGGGTCTGAATGCAAACACAATGAGCGAGCTGGGCATTGGTTTTGGTGGACCTGTATATGTTTGAACTAAGATGCGGCCAGAAACACTAACGAAGCAGACAGAAGGCACCAGAAAGACACGGAGAGCCAGTGAAGCACTTGTAGCATGACCATAAGAGAAAGCTATGATTGCTTTTTGGGTAGTGCTGTCTAGAAAAAGACGTTTGGAATATTAAGCAAGGAAACTGTTTCCTGCTGTTTGATTCCTACTGTGTTCAGTGAAACACAACTTTGTATACATTCTTTGTAAATAAACAGGATTTCCTCAAAGAAATACTGACTCCATCATCAATTTCTCCTCTCAGTGGAAACCTTTAAAATACTGACTATAGTCTAACCACTTGGGTCAAAAAGGGGTATCAGTAGAGAGGTCTCTTGTAACACTGTCAGTTCGAAAATGGAGAAGAAAAGTATGAAAATATTTGCAAAACGCTGGGCGTTTTTTTTCCCCACATACATCAAAAAAATCTAACCAGCTCTGTGTCACTTCTCATTTATTATTGATAAAGCATTTACCTCTGTCACAAACAACCATGTGTCTCAGTGTGCCATAGTGTGTCTGCACTATGCTATGACATGGTGACAAAAATGACTGGATGCCACCTCTAGTATGGAGAGAAAACAAGGAAGATGGAATAAAGGGGATGAAGGGCGAAGAACTCCTATGCAGGGATGGGGGAAGGGAGATGGCTTCTCAGCCCCAAGCAGGCCTCAAAACTGGCTGGGTGACTGGGATAGAATTGGAAGACCAAGCATAATTTGTTTACTGAATTACTGATTTTGACTCTTGAATAAATTCAAGGAGAGGATGGCTCATGGACAGTTCATACAAAGAAAAAAAGTTACATGAACTAAACAGATTGTGAATTGTTGACCAACTTTTGAATTTCATCAGTATGCAGCTAACCCTTTTTTCATGAGCACAAGCGAAGGCATAAAATAAGGCGTGGTCTTCACTTATAATTTAGATCAGCGATAAGCAACCTATGGTACGCATGCCAAAAGTGGCATGCAAGCTGATTTTTAGTGGCACTCACACTGCCTGGGCCCTGGCTGCCGGTCCAGGGGGGTCTGCATTTTAATTTAATTTTAAATGAATCTTCTTAAACATTTTAAAAACCTTATTTACTTTATATACAACAATAGTTTAGTTATATATTCTAGACTTTATAGAAAGAGACCTTCTAAAAACATTAACATTTATTACTGGCACGCAAAACCTTAAATTAGAGTAAATAAATGAAGAGTTGGAACACCACTTCTGAAAAGTTGCCAACCCATGATTTAGATCAACCCACATATATGTTGCTCATCTCTGAGTGTCGTATCCTTGTGGGTACGCAGAGGTCTTCCTCATCTAGACATTTGCCTAGTTTTACAACAGGCTACAGAAAAAGCACTAGCAAAGTTAGGACTGGAAGACATTGTGACGGGCACCCACTAAGAAATGTAGTTACGCTACATTTCAGTCAACTCCATTTCAACTACAGTCAACTACATTCAACTACAGTCAACTATAGTCAACTACATTTCAGTCAACTCCAGGTGAGTGCATAGTGATGCTATGAGATTGACCTTGCTGTTATCTGTGTGTTTGGGAACAGTTCCCAGACCATTCCCAGCTGTGTGAGTGTTTACCCCGTCTGTGTGAGAATGAATGCGTGGGAAACCAAATGGGGAAACTGAGGCAGGACAGCGTGTAACCAATCAGCTTGTTGCTTGCAAATGAGACATGAGTATGTATGAGATGCAAATGTGTGAGTGTACTTAAGCCCACTCCCGTATTTGCTCATGGGCTCTTCCGACCTGGCAACGGCTCCGAAGTGCTGGGTAACCCTTTCTGCGGTCGCACTGATTAGAATCGGGCCCCTCAGCGCCTATTTGAGGGAACGAGGCCTTCCAATAAACTCATCTACTTTCTACAACCACGTGTATGTGCCTTGTCTCGCAAAATCCAAAGTACCTCACTACACAGTACAAACTAAAATTTCATTCCGACAGTGACTTGTTTATACTGCTCTATATACTATACACTGAAATGTAAGTAAGACTCCTTGTGGCGGTTCCAGTTCCACAGCACCCCTTGAGCACAGCATCCTTCCCCTCTGGTGGTCAGCCCCAACTGAGCAGCTCTGCAGGCTTTTATGATGGATCTCCAGCTGGAGCATGCCCAGCAGAGCTTCCGGGGTGTGGCTTCCTCTGCCCAGAGAGAAGGGTTAACCTCTGCTGTACCGGTGCGGGGCTGCTCAGCCCCGTCACACTCCTGAATGGGTACATATTCTGGAATGATTGAGAGTCAGTGTTGTAGATAAGTCAACCTAACCCCCAGTGTAACTGCAGCCTGGGAGGTGATGGTCTGACAGTAACAGAAATACCCCTTCCATTGCTATAGGTGCATATACGCTACAGGGTTATGCTGGCATAACTATGGTGGAGAAATGGCAGAACTTCACACTGATTCTAGCAACACCCAAGTCGTCAGTTCATGCTACAACTGTTGGGTCAGCTGCAGTAAAGTACAAAATGCTGTGGTTCTTTTGTAGCTAAAAAGTGAATTAATTAACATTTTTCTAGAAATGCTAGGCTAGTGTCAGTGTAGGTTAAATCTGGATTTTAACAAAGGTAAATATGTTTATGTGTTTTATATAATATTATAGATGTTGGTATTTTGCTTTTTTAGTTGTCATCTATTCATTCCAGTATAAGATTTACAGCTGCAGGCTTCCACAACATATGATAGCACAGAATCAATCACTCTCCATGTCCTGAAGTGTCTGTGACTTTGACTGGTATACTGTTTATTTCTTCCTGAACCTGAAGGTGTATCTTTTAACAGCACCCAGCAGATGGGGCTACAGTACAGGCTCAGACTCTTATCTTACAGGAATCACTTCCTTAGGCCATCAGAACTATTAGTATAGGAAAACATGTTGTAGAACGTGGTCTCCTGTCCTGAGTCTAATAAACAGCACTTACTTGATTGGGACTACTTGGATGCCACACAATTTCTCAGTTCTAAAACACTAAGGTGTATACACACTCACCCACAGGCCCTTTACTTTTATTTATGCAAAGTACTCTGCAATTTACTGCGGGGTTATATCTCATTTATTAGAGAGTTTTGTTAAAAAAAAACCCTTCCCACCATAAAAACCATGTGTGCTCACCAGAGCTCTCTGTCTTCAGGAAGATGCAGGAAAATGACAGATTGCATTCCTCCTATCTGACTGCACTTCCACCAGCTAAGCTGCCCTTATGCCTCCTTTTTATTCTTGACACATCCCTCTTACAGCAAGTATTCCTAAAACAGCTCCCTCTCACTTAGGCAGGATTTCACACCAGGTACATTGAGAAGACACGTTCAAGTGGTATAATGGTATAACAGTGATTACTGTGGACATCCTTACTCTTATCTACCTGCTGAATGCCCCCAAAGACTAGATGACAAGACACTGGCATGATTTTTGGATTTGTTGGCTTCTAAAGGCACTACTAGTGGGACTGAGAACAGGTAACATCTTCATCAGATCTAGGAGTTAAGGCAGACAGCATTGTACTCTTTCCATCTCTAGATCAACTAAGAAAGCAGCCCCATATTTTGTGAGACCCAAGTCTCCATTATGGGCCTACTTATGTTACATCTTATATTCTCTTATCTTGTGTGTTCTGTTAATACTTTACAAGAGCAGATTTCACAATTTCCTTTTCAGACTTCCATTATTATCATTGTTTCCTTGGAAATGCATTTTTCTGATGAATCAAGCCTGTCAGGGAAAAATGAAAATGGTACCAATTTTGTTAAAAGGGGAAAAATTGTTCTGATAATAGAAAATGTCAAGAATGGCAAAAACCAACTGACGTAAGTAAAATGCCAGAACTTTCATGTAACATAGCAGGCTACCAAACACAAGAAGGAAATCAAACATATTAAATAATTAATGGAAAAATATGCCTATTTCTGAACTACAGATGGAGAGGACCTCTTTTCCCTGTACTGGGCAAAATAATGCTACCATTAACTTCAGAGGTTATTAAGAAGAGATGATAGTCATATAACCACCATTAAAAAGCCAGGAGCTTCAGAGTTAAGATTAACCTTGTGAGTAACCTATGGAAAGTATGGAAATTAACAATAAACTAAGTTGCCCAGACCATCTTAACTCTGCCCTGATTTACTGTATTTGGTATTTTTTTTAAAGCCCCAATTCCTGAAGTAATGTGACTATATGAAAATTTCAGCATCCTTTATTTTAAATAGAAGTTTCAAACCTACATGGCTGTGGAAAAAATCCTGAAAGTGTGAAACCTAAGGGCTCAAAAATCAGAAAGCAGATTAAAAAACACCAAAAAAAGACACGAGTTTTGATCATTCTGGGGTAGGTTATTCTGAGTACCATATGATGGGGTGCCTGCTCCATACTGGGCTCTAAGAAGTTAATAGAGCCCTTGGGAAGCTGCACAGGAGAAAGCCAATCAGAGAGGAGCTGTGAGGAGCAGCCAGTCAAGGCCGGGCTGGCCCATATAAGAAGGGCTGCAGAATAGAGAAGTTTAGCTTAGCTTCAGTCATTCCCTGATACTTGAGGAGGACTTGTAGGCTGATGATAGCAAACAGTGGTTAAAACAGTGCTGCAGGCAGAGACCTGGGGAACTAGAAGTAGCTCCTTACAGGCTGCAGGAAGCTGCAGGCTGAGGCAAGGGCATAGAGGGTGCTGGGGCCACAGGGAATAGGGGAAGTAGCCTAAGGAGCTCTACAGAAGAGTTGGAGGGGATACAGCAAGTGGCAGTCAGAGCTACAAGGTCACTGGGTTGGGACACACAGTAATGGGAGGGCCTTGGTCCTCCTCTACACTTACTAGCTCCTGAGGAGATAGCTAGACTGGGCTGTATCGTGAAGCCATCCGCTTACTTTATTGCTGTAAGACTCATTGGAAGGGAATGCAAAAACAAAAACAAAAACAACCCAAGCTATTCTGTTAGTTACCTGAAACAAACTGGGTAAGTAGCCTTAGTAATGAGATTCTTTAAAGCAATGCACCTGAGAAGAAGAAAGTGTGCTGACATAAATAACTAAAGAGACTCTCCAGCTGAAAAGAGCACTACTGTGTTTTCACTGTTCAGTGATGCATATGCCAATTCTTCTGATACAGCAGAGTTAATCACCACCACCACACACATTTAAGCAGGGAATGTTATAGGAGCACTCCTGGCATACTCACTACCCCATGCAGGAGGAACAAGAAAAATCTTTATTAAAATTATATAAGAATGGTATAAAGGACACAAACAGCTTGAAGGTAAAGTCAAGAAGCATGTGGTACAACTTTTCTGGCAGTGGGGAAAGGAGAAAAGGTGGCTTTAAGTCAATTCTCTCAATTTGCAACAGGTCAGTCCCCTGCTACAAGTCACGGCAGATTTTGGGTCTGTGGCACATCTTGCTATATGCAGCTCTTACCCATTAAACATGCATTGATCTTTTCTATGTACAGCAGAATAAAATACTGTCATGAGCAAACTTCAGTATGCAAAGAAATGGTAACTTCCCTATTATTTACTGTGTAGCCCAAGTTTAATGCAAAATTGGTCCAGAAGATCTGACCTGATTCCACCGCAGGGTTACTCCTCTCCCTGCATCCTTCTAAGCCTCTATATAGGATACCAAAAATATTGCATCTTCCTCTTTTATATTATGGAATAGTACTGTTACAACTGAGCAGGTATGTAAATGTCCATTTCATTTTCAACAATAATGGCTACTCTAACAGTCATGTTTACCTACCAGTAGGTTCAGCTACCTCCTGCTGAAGTGCTTACACCACTCTATAACAGCTTTAAAAATACAACACAGAAATAATAGAAGTCAAACATTTGGACAACAAAAGCAAATGACTGTTTGTCCATGCTTCCCTATCCTAGCATGCAGTGCATGCAGCAGCAGGAGAGAGTGCTTTGTGAGACTGGAACTTAAAAGTAATGACTGCTGCGGATAGCTTGTTGTAGCTTCTCTAACTTTTTATAACCAGTAACTACTTAAGCTTCCAAACAAAACATTTTATAAAACATAAATAATCCCCCTTCCCTTCTTACTTTGGGCCTAGTTTAAGAGAGACATGCAATATCTTCACTGGAATTTGAATCAGATCTTTTATGAAGCCACAAACACTAATTTCCACATATGCTTTCATTACATTTTACTTTTGGAGGTAAAGGATGGTCCAGCCCTGACCTTAGCTTTAGGCAGTATAGGCTCCAATCCCTACTCTACCACAGATTGCTTGAGTATGGGCAAGTCTTTTTACCTCTGTATGTAACTGAGATACTAGCATTTCCCTATGGCACAGGACAAATGCATTAAAGAATATGGGTTGGGGGACATACAATACTTATGATGAAGTTCTTGCTGCCTCTCTTTATGCTACTTTAGCTTCCAACAAGCTGTCTGCTTCCACTGCACTCTTTCCCTTACTGCAGGATTAAATTGTCAGCCTGGCTACACCTCAGCCTGGAATGCACCAGTTTTCCCCTTCCTGCTTTTGAAGTGAAGCTGATGATTATGATACCGAAACAAATGCACCTGGCAGATCTGCCCTATAGCCTTACATGCTATGTTATTGTACACAATGCCCTGGCCCCTTCTGGCAGCTGTTCCATATGTTTACTTGCTGTAACAACCACCATCTAAGGCTTCTTCTCCTTATTTGGGCTTTTTATAAGAAAGCTGGCATGGAGAACTGCTGTAGTGAGTATCTGACCTATTTGCTGACAATGTTTTTTCACAGAGTCAATGAAAAAGAATTTAACCACATCAAGCCTTAGCACAACCACAAGGGAGCCTCCCCTTCCTTCATGCTTTGCCCTGGGATGGGAGGCAAGGTGGGTGTGTAGGGGAATTATTAAGGCTTTGAAAGAATGAGTTAAATGTCCTATATCTATTCCCAGCCCCTCTTCAGAGAATGTGGTGTTCCTGAAGGATACATGGTCAAAGGGACCTTACTGCTTCAAGGCCTGGCTGCTTGATAAAGGTGACACTATTGTGTATCAAAGCCTGAATTGAGCAAGATTAACCAGATGGGAAGATAAGTGATGGCACAGTGAATGCAGCTGCTACTACAGCTTCAGGGCTGTAGTAACAGCTGTAGAGTTGCTACACTGGTGCTTCACTGCCTAGGGAGATGATTTCAGGTCACAGTGCAGGCTGCTTGTGCAAGGTCTATTTACTTGGGATCCAGAGTTTGTCTTAATGCCAAAACTGCAACTGAATGTATCACACAGAAAATATCATTACACCTTGACAGGTAAGACAGATTCTGTTATGTTCTTTATATATGTCCTCATAGACTGCCATAGTTTAAAAAAAACTTCATGCAGTTACAAGAATCTTCCAGTTTAAGGCAATGAAATTCAAAAAGAGACATCAGTCAGGGGGAACATGGAATATTGCCACATGGGGGAATATTTCACTGAACATACCCATTGACTTTCTTAATTAAAACTGAAAAGTATTTTTAAACTTTATTTTAGAAAATTAGTGAGAAGAGGTGCACTAAAATAGTCAGTTACAAACAAAAATTAACTCGGCTTATTCAAAGAGATTGTGTTTATTGTTCTACACCTTTCATTAAAGGATAGCCTACACAATGGAAAATGGATTTCCCTACACAAATTTACTGACTGATAATTATGTTTTGAAGTGCAGCTTCTTCAGATGCACTGTTCAGGTGCGCAGTGCCACATGAATTTGGTATGGTTTGGGTTTCATAGATAATCCATACACTGGGGTCAGATCTAGCTGGTCTTGAAGGCATTTCTCAAGCTTCAGCTGTTGCAAAATGGTGGTGAGAATAATAAAAATCTCATTACGAGCAAAGTCTTCTCCCAAACACTTTCTTATTCCCATTCCAAAAATCAAAACTTTCTCAATGAGGCTTTTGTTGAGTTCACCATTTTCATTCAGAAATCTCTCTGGTCTAAACAAATCGGCATTTTCCCATAATGTTCTATGACAAAAAGAAAGTAACTGTTGGAGCCCTCACAGAGTATGGCATGTACAGAAACAGAAATACAGAGCTTCTACTTTTAAATGAATCAATTTGTTTATGGCCAACCAGAGCATTTGAGTTCTTGAATAAGTTAAAATGAAATTTTCATTGTTGTTCTCAAATTCCCAAGGTTATGTAAAGAGATCATGAAATGGAAGTTTGTTCCATCATTCATGACTCAACTGTGCTCTTTGCTCCATACATGGAGTAGATTCCAAAGAGGGCTTCCTAAGGGCTGAACCTCGACAGTAGTGGGCAGTGCTGGAGGGTTGCATGGTACATCTGCCTACACCCTTTAGAGACTGCAGTGGAAAAGTAACAGCCCAATGCAGAGGCAAAGGACATCCAAGTGGGTAGTCCTAGTTCCCTGAAGCAGGTAGTTTCCTGCTTCACTGACAGAACAAATTGGAAAGAAACTGCACACAGAGAACCTGGCAGAGATGTTCCCCCTCTCAGATAATGATTAACAACTGGAACCTGCCTCTGCTCTCACTGATGCCAGCATAAAGGAGGAGGAAGTCCAATGAAGTCAGCAGAATTAGAGTGGGGGTAAATTCTCTTTCGGTGAGATCAGATTCAGGGCCATACTGCATAAAACATGAAGTAGCCCACACCTCCTGCTCATTTAGATGGTGAAAACCAGTCCTAAAGCTAGTTTAACTCTCTATTTTGGGTACTCCCTCGGCAGAGTAGAGGCACTGCAGGGACAGGGAGGGATGTGGCTCGGTGTCCCTGTGCCCCAGTGATCTCCAGCTGCTGGGCTTACTCCTTGGGGCCATAGATAGCTGGTGTAAAACAGAGTAGTCTTGAGTTGTCAGTGCCAAGCCCAACATCCAAACAGCCCCAGGGTTGGAGGTATGTATCAGTGGCTGAAACCAACCCTACCATACCCCACTCAGCTGCACTGAGAACTCTTTAGCCTCAGCTGAGGATTTAGACTCTATCTTTATAAGAATAAGAAAAAACATGGGCAGTTGCACTAACTAAGCTAAAATTACTACAGTTTTTGGGCTTTGTTTGACAGCTGGAGTCTGGAAATAATCTCTAGACCATATCACCCAATACTATAAATTGATAAGGTGCATTTTGGAGCTTTTCCAGGAAGGATATGATATTGGCCACTGTTAGAGACAGGATACTGTGCTACATGGCCCAATGATCTGTTTCCAAATGGCTCTGTCTATTCCAATCATCTTCATAAACTGTTTTAAGGAGAATGAGAACTGCATTATCCTTGTATACATATAAAATGGTAATATGTAATGTGAATTGTATGGATATAAAATAGCAATGTACAATGTGTTCAATCCAAGTGAACGCAACTTATGATTTTATAAACATAGTGAAAATACTGAATACAATAAAGTGCCAAATGTCATTAGGAAACCTAAACAAAACTGGTGAATACTTACTCATCATGATTTACTTGATACATATTAACAAAGATACAGATGTCTTGGGGAATGAGGTACCCATTGAGAATGGTTTCTTTTGTTGCACTAGAAAAAGAAAATATATCATATCAACATATGCTGATTATCTGAACATTGAGGGAACAAAATAATAATCCTTTTTCTTATCCCTATGCTTTTATCTAATTACTTAGCGTTACTGAATGTTAGACCACATCACAAGGCAGCAGGTTTGATCCCCTTCATCTATAACAGCAAACTGTTCCTGCAAACTAAAGTCCTAATGCAATTTCACACTCATTGACACTGGTGTAACACAACTGACTTGAGTTACTCTTGATTTGCACTGGTATAAGTGAGATCAGAATCAGGCCCTTAATGTCTATTGTATAACAAGAAAACAGTTGGTGTAAATTGGTGGAGTTCTATTTTACTTCCAGGGAGCTATCTGGTGTTCATTTTAAGCTATGACTATGATGCGCTGTCACAACAGTATTAGAATTCCTTAATTTCCTTCCTGTATTTCACGTTGCCTGTAGTGGAAAAATAGACAAATTGAGATTCCAATCTTAAATTCAGAAAAAAAGCATGATGATTATTTCTACAACTCATTTTATTTAGACAAACAAACTTGTGTGTTGCTTCTTACCGGTGAGGAATGGTAAATGGTATAAATGAAGTGTGCCTTAAGATTTCACTTATGAAGGCTTCTGTATAATGCAAATCTTTCCTGTCATCAAATCTTGGTGACCTGAGTCCAATCTTTCTATCTTCAAGGGAAAAAATAGGAATGTTTTTAATGTGCTTCATGAAAATGGCATGGGGTCTCATTTTTTTGAAAAAAGTAAATACCTTACCAATTTCTTCTTGAATTTTTGTCTGAATGTCCGGGTTGTTTACCAAATAAAGGAAGATCCAAAATAGACATGTTGATACTGTATCAAACCCTGCAAAATAAATGGGTAACCAGGATGCTGCTTTAATAAAAATAGGTTTAAACACACACACACACAAAAACAAAATACCCGATTTTCCTCTTATATTGGCCAGGGAGTCAATGACATTGCATTGGTATAAACTGATGTACATGGGAGAAAAATTAGGCCCAGGATACATGCCTGTTGAAGTACACTGAAAATCTCCCAACAGTGGTGTTTAAAAGGTTGGTTGGATTTTTTTAATACCTACCAGCTCCAAAGATGTCATTCACAGTACTTATTATTTTATCATTAGATAAGGGTGGAGTTTTTCCATCACTTCTTTTGTCATTGCTTATACTTATTAGAGCATCAGTAATGTCTCTGAGATGATTCTAAAAGGAAACAAAAATCTCTGATATTTTCATCAAACAAGCTTTAAAGCAACATTCTGTAACCAGTAGTATTCTAACCTGAGTGGCACAGAGCATGTATCTTCATGAATCTTGGAAATTCCTAATAAAACTATTCATGCAAGTACAATTAATATTTTTTTAAAAAAAATTGCTATGACACATGGCAATTTATCTTAGAAAAGAACTGCCCTCTGTATATTTCTGCAAAAGAAAATTAAGCTACCAGTCAGTAGTAGCTCAAAAAAACATGGTCCAGATTCTGCTCTCATTTACATTGTAACTTCAGAGTAATGCCATTCAATCAATAGTTACACTGTATTTATGCTGGCATCAAAATTTGACACCATTGTGTCAGTTATTGCCTGAAAATATGTACTACTAACTAGTAGAAATGGAAAGTTCCTTTCATTTGCTTACTCCTGAAAGGGGAAAATCAAGATAATTGAATTCATCTGAGTGCATATTTAATGATATGGAAATTACATTACAAGAAATTACTTGGTAAAATGAGGGACAGAGATACTAGAAGTCTGTAGATTTACTCTGGAAGGACTTGGCTGTCTAACTGCTCTTCGTGTCTTTGAAAATCTCCAGGCCACTCTTCATTATAAAAAGCATGGGGCCAAATCCTGAAGTACTACGCTACTGATCCACCCAAAGTAGGCTTGTCCATTAATGGATCTTGCCTTTGTCTGCACTGGGGTAGGAAGAGAGCAGGCAGGGGTGTGGAAGGGGTGAGGATTTCATTATGGGAGGTACCATCATCACCTCACCAATCTTGCAAGGTATCAACAGGAAAATGGGGCTGTATTACAGTGGAGCTGTATTATCATTAGGCTTGGAAAGATTAGATTTTTTTAAAATCAGTAAATATCAGTAACACATGCAAAGCAATGGGAAAAAGCCCATTAATAATAACTGAAATGTACAGACAGGCAAAGTAAGGGAAAAAATCCATGAGAACATATTAGAGTTTAATTTAGGATATTTACTTTGTATATTTTGACATGTGGTGTTTGTTTTAATGGTTCTAGAACTTTAATTTTGTACATCTCAATGTCTATTGTCATTGACTAATTATTGGCTGATTCACCCACTCCCATAATCTCCCACAACTGCGACAATTAAATTGATAAAAATTCAAAAAGATGTTTAAAACCCATAATTTTGTGCCATTCTGAAAATTTAAATAGATAATCAAAAATGCTTAAAATATCAATGTCACAATTATAAAAAAATAAATTCTGCCAAGCTGAATTATAATGGATCTGTATTACATTTTCTTTAGAACCCCTAATGGTGGGAAATTTATGGTTGGGAGCTGTGCTAACAAGCTGCAGAATAGAATCAGAGAGGTAGCCGTGTTAGTCTGGAATAGCAGAGGTAACAGAGTCCTGTGGCACCTTAAAGACTAACTATAAAGTTTTGAAGCATAAGCTTTCGTGGGCTAATACCCACTTCGTCGGATGCAAGCAGTGGAAGGCTGCAGATTGGGATAAGAGGCACGGAGGTAGAAGAATGGAGCCTCACTGCAGATGGACAGGAAGGGAGGAGGAGCCCCGACCTCTGTTCTTGTTCCTTCTTTTACTCAGACTAATCTCTTAGTTAAATTCCATTTACTTCAATGAGTAAAAACTAAAGAAATTTCCCACAATAACTTGTAAGGAATGGCCAGGAGCCTCAGGTTTAGAGTATGGTTTTCCCATCTCTTGAGCACACAAATTTAAAATATCTCCACTGAATGTCATGGAACTGGGTTCAGTGTTGTAAAACCGATGCAAGTGATAGAAGAATCAAGTCCTTACATTACTCAAGACCAAAACTCTTCACTGTGAACAAATTTAAAAAACAATCCTGTATATGTTGCTAACTATTTCCTTTAAACGTATCTCTGGAAAATGCAGACATCAGGTTTGCAGAGAACTTTTAATTATTTTTATTTGTTTTCTATTTATTTAGTGGTTGGTAAAAGTGGTCTCATGGAAATTTTTCTTCTGAATTAAAAAAATATCAGCTCCCAAGCACATTTGTTTCCATGCTAGTTTCATTTCCTTTGTATGGGCTTATACTTCTAAGATGAAGTGAGATTCCTCAGTACAGCTCTTAACTACTTCAGTCTTGACAGGTTTCTGTAGCCTTCCCATTCATCCTGGTCTGTGTCACATGTTAAGAGTCGCACAATTAATTTCCAGCTTTTACAAAAAGTTTCTATAGAAGCCTGCTTAAATCAATGGGCTTGATCCTCTGCTCTGTTACACCAAATTTAGGCTTAATTCCATTAACTTTAAAGGAGCTATGCCAGCATAAACCAATATATGAGTAGAAAATAACATCAGCATTTTAAACAGAGCCATAAAAATTCAACTTTGGACCCAGATCTTACTTGTGCAGATTATCTCTGCCTAGCAGCAACAGAGAATACTCATTAGAAAAGTGCTGTTATTGGTCTATAGTTTTGAAGCCTCACCTTATCATATGTAGTATAATGTTCTTCTACTCGTTGTGCAATGAAGTTATTTAAGACCTTATAAAACCCCTGGGCAGCCTTCACAACAGGGATTGGAAGGTAACGAAACCAGGGTATAAAATCAGCTGGGTTGACAACGCTTGTGGCTTTTAGAAAATCTGTATTGATCCTAATCATGCTAAGAAACTCTTCATCGTTATATTCGTACCTTTTGCCAAAGCACAGGGCACAGACAACATTTGCAACAGTGCAGGTGATAATACCCATGGGGTCAAAGGCACCTTTCTCTAAGGAGAGTTCCAATAACATTTTCACCAGTGCTGATGCTTCGGCACATACATGCTGTTCCAGAACACAAGAGAAAGTTGAGGTTTTGGCTTCTGACTTTGAAAAGGATCTTAAAGCTTTACTGGCAATTTTCTTGTGGCATTTCCAGCTCTCTCCATATTCTACAGAAAATGATAGACTTTTTCCATCAGCCAAGAAAGAAAAGGTGTGCATCTTGGGTCTACCAGCAAAACTCTCTCCATCTCTGAGCAACACTTGTTTCACCATTTCTAGGCCATTCACCACCACAACAGGTACCATCCCCAGCTTTAGGAGAAACACGTCCCCATATTTTTTCCTCATTTGGATAAATGAAAGGTGAGGATGCTCTCCAAGATGAAGAAGGTTCCCAACAATTGGTAATGACCATGGACCTGGAGGGAGGATGTGCTTTCTGGTCATATTACCTATTATTCTTACAGAAATTAAAATGAATATCATAGTAAAGAGGACAGCCATCACCTCTGAAAGGGAAATATTTGCCTCAAACATCATTTCCAGAAATAAAAGCACCTAAAAGATAAAATATTTGAAGCCTTAATCACTAGCATTAACTAGAATAGCAAAAAAAATATTCTAATGTCCCCTCCACAAGACTTGAAATTAACATGTTGATTTGAATAGAGGTGGGAAATATAGAAATATAAATTGAAACACTTCACAGCAGCATTTTCCTACATTTAATAAACTTCTTTAATTACATTCCAATGTCTAATTTACATGGCAATGTCAACAGGCACCCATTTTTCTTTTGTTTACACAACTTGGAGACTACAGAATTCTAGAGCAGAGTAAAGTGAATATAATATGCAGGATGTCTCATCAGACATTGACACACTCCTGAATATCCATCAACTAATATGAGGCCAGTTACATAGATCCAACCTCTACCCCTCGTGTTCCCCCCTCCCCATACAAACATAAGCACCTGAGGAAAACTCTAATGCTGTGTATTGAATGTGCCTATTTTCAAATAAAAAATGCATGGGGTTAGATTGTTGCTTTGAGGTAGAGTCTCCGTTTTCCATAACGTGACCCCCGTTTTCCATATCATGACACTCCCTTTTTACCTGGGATCTCAGTTAGATCTCCTCTCCTTCCATTTAGCAATATAGGAAGGGCAGGATGGTCACAGTCTGGGATCACAAGCCCAAGTTAAGAGTCCATGCTTTAAAGCAATAGATCTGTGGCAGAATACGGGAATTGGAGGGGAGGGACTACCTTCAGGTGGCAGTGACAACTTCAGGAAGAAATCTAGCTATTTCAGCCAGTATTGCTTTTGAGACTCTGGGCCTCACTTTGACAGGATACAGCAAGACCACCCATGCAGAGGAGGTGCAAAGTGACAACCCTATGCTCATCCTGACTCTAAGAAAGGTAGTGCTAGCCTCATGCAATGGCTGTGCTCCTCCAGCCAGACTGTGGCCCCTGAGCTGGGGTACAAGAGGAACGGAACTTTTTTGTGGCATATCCCACCCTTTCACAAAAGAACAAGCCAAAATCTGGCCCAGAACTGCTAGCCTCTCACTAAAAGACTGGTTACAAAATAACACATACTAAAGTATTCACTTGGCACCTTATCTGATAAAGATAAAGTAATTCATTTGCAGCACAAAGTTTGCACAAAAGATAGTCACACAGAACCCTTAGATGATATTTGCCCTATTTCTTGCCACTTTGAAGCAAAATTTAATTCAGAAAAAGAAACCAAAGTGGTTTTGATAGTCTTATTTGATGCACCAAAATTCATAATGCTGGTGAGTGCAGGTGTTCCAAACAGATTTAGCTGTCTCCATCCTTGGTGAAACCCATAGAAATCATATGTCAAAAAAAAAAAACCACCCCAAAAAACCACCTTGATTTTCATAGAAATAGCTGAAAGAATGGTAAGAGTTAATGTATTTGGGTATCTGGAATACTACAGTTTAGTAAAATTCACAGAGACACATCATATGAACCTAAGCATATAACTCAACATACTAAATTAGATATTTAGCTGTACTGTTTGAGAAGACTGTGAATGGATCTGTGAATTAAGGGTAGTGTTACTTTTTCCCAATGTCTCTGGAATTCCAGATTCTTTTTTAACGGATTACTTTTGTCATCAGTGGTTCTAATGTATAACCATCTTTTCATTTGGGATTGATGTCAGTTTGATGTAAACACAGCCCAGTGATTTCAAAGGCAAAGACTTGCAGTTTCATGACCACTTTATTTCACTATTTGAGGATTTATTTAACAATGATTATCCTGTTGTATAACTTAGACCTGGCTATCTGGTTTGGTTTAAGTTTGCATTGGTATGAGCCTAAATTTGTCTGCTTTCTGGCTGTCATTCAGGTATGTAAATGTGTTTAAATGTTGTGAGTTTTTGATAAAAACCAATTGAAAATAGTGATTGTTAGTTTTTTATAGTTTTAGCTGTTTCTTGGCAGCTCATTATCTGTAATCTTGTCCCATTATTTGTGCATGCCCAACTCATATGGAACGAACACATACAGTCACCAAAAATAAATAAATACACATGCTCAGAAAGCCTTAAACATGAATTTCTGAAGAGAAATGGTAACAGAGTCCTGTGGCACCTTAAAGACTAACTAAAATTTGAAGCATAAGCTTTCGTGGGCTAATACCCACATGGGCTAATACTTGCATCCGACGAAGTGGGTATTAGCCCACGAAAGCTTATGCTTCAAAATTTTAGTTAGTCTTTTAGGTGCCACAGGACTCTGTTACCTCTGCTATTCCAGACTAACACGGCTACCTCTCTGATTCTGAAGAGAAATGATTCACTACTTTTGCAAAACTTCTAAGATTTCCCATAACAACAAAATATGTAATTGTTTTCTCTTCAGTTTACTTTCCCAGTACTTTCAATGAGTCCCTGAATTTTGAGGAAAAAGATATTACATACCTTTTGTCGCTGGTTCCATGGGATGTGTTTTTAAGTTTCCCTACTGGGTCCCCTGAAGTCTAGTTACGGTAATTATTGGAAGCCTTCCCTTGCTTTGCAGTTCCTAGAATAAGTCCTGGCGCACTTCCCACATGTGGTGTTTGCTGGCTGATTAGAATGGAATACGCTTGCTGCATGTTTGAGGACCTTGTATAAAATTTAAGGCCATCTGTTCAGGGCTGTGAATTTTAATCAATATTTTAAAAACAACATATATGATTGAGATTTAAAATAACTCACTCAGACACTGCAAAATCCTTCCTTGGAGTGTCAGAAAGTTGGGTAGCAGTGGGAGTGGGGAGAGGCAGAGACAGGGCTACCGCCTGTGACTAGTTTATAGAGGGACTTGTGGTGTTCTAGAAGAGAGTGTTATAAAAACAGGGAAGGGTGGAGGGGAAAAGGAGAGAGGAAGGTAATTGGCTTGCCCGACATTGTGTCTGTGGAGGTACTGTGATGGGAGAGTCCATAGGGGAGGCAGAAGGCATATGAAGTAAGGGAAGAAACTGAAACCAAGTGCAAACAACCCAACAGGAAGTGGAAGGGCCAAAGGTAGACTGTTTGGCATCCACTTGGTAATTACATAGTTTATTTTTCCTGCCACATGATATGAATAATTCATCCCGAAGGCAGGAATTCTCTCCCAGGCCTTCTGATCCCTACCCTTCATCATGGTGCTCTGATGCCAAGGTGACAGACACAAATACCTAGAGAAAATCCCTCACATAGCTCTCCCTTGCTATTTTGGTGATAATGGGGCAGGCTCATGCTATGGAATGCTGATTCTGGGCCAGGGAAAGAAGCACTGACTGGTGGGATCGCATAGTGCTGCAGGTCTGGGATGACTCGCAGTGGCTCAGAAACTTTCGCATGCGTAAGGGCACGTTCATGGAACTTTGTGACTTGCTTTCCCCTGTTCTCCAATACTAGAATACCAGAATGAGAGCAGCCCTCACAGTTCAGAAGTGAGTGGCAATGGCTCTCTGGAAGCTTGCAATGCCAACTGCTACCGGTCAGTCGCAAATCAATTTGAAGTGAGTAAATCTACAGTGGGGGCTGTTGTGATGCGAGTAAGCAGGGCAGTCCTGGATCTGCTGCTATCCAGGACTGTGAACCTGGGAAACGTGCAAGCTACAGTTGATGGCTTGACCACGATGGGATTCCCTAACTGTGGTGGGGCTATAGATGGGACTCGTATCCCTATCTTGGCACCGGACAACGAGGGCACAGAGTACAGAAACAGCAAGGGGTATTCTTCTGTGGTCATGAAAGCACTGGTTGACCACAAGGGATGTTTCACTGACCTGTATGTGAGATGGCCGGGAGAGGTTCATGACACTTGTGTGTTCAGGAACTCTAGGATTTTTAGACAGCTGGAGCAAGGGACTTTCTTCCCAGACCAGAAAATTACTGTGGGGGGTGTAGAAATGTTGATAGTTATCTTTGGGGACCCAGCCTACCCCTTAATGCCCTGGCTTATGAAGCCCTACACAGGATCCCTGGACAGGGGTCAGGAGCTGTCCAACTGTAGGCTGAGCAAGTTCAGAATGGTGGTAGAGTGTGCATTTGCCTGTCTTAAAGCACGCTGGCGCACCTTACTTACTCGCTAGGAGGACGAAACATGGCAGCTCTCCCCAGAAACCTCCTGAGAGAGGTTCAATGTTATCTGCGAGACAGATTCATGGAAATGTCCCTGGAGGATTTTTGCTCCATCCCTGAAAACATTAACAGACTTTTCCAGGAGTTGTACTAGCAATGAATGCATTCCAAATCCTTAGGTCAAATTAATCATTAATAAATGTTTCCTTTTTAAACCATGCCTTATCTTATCCCTAAAGGGACACTGACCAGAGGTTCCTTCGCCGTCTGGGGTACCACCTTGGGAGGGTTGGGAAGGTATTGACTCCAGGGTGATAAACAACTCCTGGCTGTCCCCTTGCCTGCTGCTGTGTGGTATTTTCTTCCTCATCAACTTCGTCGTCATCTGAATCCTCATGCCTCAGGAGTAGCCCATCGGTGGAGTCCACGGACAGCGGTGTGGTGGTGGTGCTCCCCCCCCCCCATTATTTGATTCTGTATAGAATCAGCATATCTGAGGCGTTGCCCCAGACCGTCCATTTGCCTCTTTGGTTTTCTGGAATGCTTGCCTCAGCTCCTTAATTTTCACATGGCACTGTTGGGCTTCCCTGTTGTGGCCCCTTTCCAGCATGGCCTTGGAGACTCTGGCAAACATGTTGGCATTCCGTTTGTTGGAACGGAGTTCCAACATCACAGATTCCTCTCCCCAGATAGCGATGAGATCCAACACCTCTGGAGTGGACCATGCCGGAGCTCTTTTCCAATGGTTGTTCTCCTGTGCTGATGAGCTCTGCATGGCAAGTGACCTGTGCAGGTGAGCTCACCATGCTGGCCAAACAGAAAATTAAATTCAAATGTTCCTGGGGCTTTTCCTGTCTACCTGGCCAGAGCAGCGAGTTGAGTGCTGTCCAGAGTGGTCACGGTGGAGCATTGTGGGACAGCTCCCAGAGGCCAATAATGTCCCCATGCATCCTCACTAATCCACAGTCGACCCAGAGAGGTCGATTTCAGCGCTACTCCCTGTGTCGGGGAGGAGTACAGAAATCAATTGAGGGCCCTTTAAATCGACACAAATGGCGGCCGTGTGAGGACAGGTGAAGGTTTATGTTAACTTAACGCCGCTAAAGTCGACGTTAAGCCATAGTGGAGACCAGCCCTAAGACTGCCCAGAACTACCAAATTGGGGGAGGGTCAGTGGCTAAAATGAGCAACTTTTAGATATTAATGTTTAACTTTGTTTAATATTAAACTTTAATGTTTCCTATTGTAAGAAATTTTGAACATTATTACTGAAAACACTTTTTAAAAGTTCTGACAAACTATCTGAAACTAAAATAAAACACAAAATTCTAAATTTTTCAGAAAAATAATTTGGTATTTTTTGACCAGCTGCAACATTGAATAGACTTGGAGCTGGTCTTCAGAAAAAAGGTGAATTTTACTCTGTACCTGTCATAAGTGTGGAGTGTTGCCTTGCCTGGGTGGGGCTAATGTTACCTGAGAAGGCAGTGTCGTCAGAGCAGTCTGGCTAGACCCAGAGAGACCAGGAAGTAAAGCTTAGTTCAATTTGGGCTTTGAATTGACTCAAACATCTGGTCCACCCAGGGACCTCCAACTTTGTCCTTTCTCCGTATGACTTCATAACTAGCTAACTGTGTAAGTAAGAATTGTCCTGCATAAAAGCTTTGCATTTGATCTTGGTGTCTCTCTGTGTGTAATTATCAGAGAAGAGGAGAAGTTAGTTTAGTTTATGCAAGAAGATTAAGGTTAGAAAATTCTATATCAGTGTAGTGTATTAAGTGTATGCTTATTCTCTTTCTTTATTAAACTTTTTATATATACTCCTAAGAATTGTCTGGTGATTCTAGTAAAGTGATCTGAGCTTGACTCTGGTATCAGAGAGAGAGAGAGAGAGAATGGAGTTCTGTGTTGTCTTGCCCTGGCCTATCAGGGGGAGTGATACAGCGAGAGTACCCTTATCTCTCGGATAAAGAGAACGGGGGGTTTGGGAGAGTCTGGGTACCCCACTCCAGGGCCTTTTAGATTTACTCAGATGGTGGCAGCTTGGGGTTCCCCAAATTCCTAACTGGTAGAGTGTGGGATCTGGGAGTGTAGAGAATTAACTTGGCTGGGAAGCAGTTTTGAAGTTAGTTGGTCTGGCATACAAGAGTCCTCTCTCTGTACCCAGGGTTCAGAGAAAGGGGGTGACACTCTTACAGTACCCATATCACTATTGTATGGGATTATATAGAAGCAATGTGGTTGGATATATCTTGAGTGAGAAATTTATTCTACTTTCATTTATCACAGTTTTACACTGGTGAAAAATCCAGTGGCTTCAATGAACTCACACCTGATTTACAGTGTGGTGAGTGAATGATTTGTGAATAATGTTTGATTTTAGAGGACTGAGCTTGCCTGAATTATTTTTTCTTGTATTGATTTTTAGATGAAAAACATATCCCTTGAATATTTATGGTGACAACACAATGGTAGTATGGTTATTAAATCTATTTCCCCATGTAATATTAAATGGAAACTCAAAGGCCTCTTTAATATTTTGCAACAGTATAGTTCTGTACATTAGTAATGGCAGATACTGAAAAATCAAGGAAAATGTGATCAAGGAAAACAAAAAAAATCAAGGAAAACAAAGCTGCTATTGAGTGTTCCGGAATGTAATGTACAGCAGGATGACAGAAAAGGTCTGTAGCTTCTATCATTTAGCAGTAAAATTGTTCTAATGTTGTGTTTACACAACTTCATATCTTACCTTGTTATATTCTAGTTCTCAAATTCCACTGACCACAAATATTCTGATTCACCAAAGAAACAAAATTTAAAGACTGGCCTTCCTAGAAATATTCTGTTGCTGTGCTGTTACAAAAAATAAACACTATAGATTCTGCTTAGTTGTAATTCACTACATTCACTTGCACAGAGATCTTCTTTGTCGGTCCATTCATCAACATTCACAAGTTTATCTGAACAGAGAAAATGAAATCCGCCTGTGTAACAACTGGTGAAAGAAAATCAAAGATCTAATATAACTGAAAAGGGAATTTCTGTTTTGGTTTGGTTGCATGTACAAGGTTAGTGATACATTTTCTTTATGTTCTAGACTTGACTAGTCATAGTAAACAGCTTTGGAAGGCTGGACTAAAAGCCTTGATGTTATTTTTAAATGGGAATTTTCTCTTCTGTAATAAACAGCCTTGATAGAAAACCCAAAAATACAGAGATTTAAATCTTACAGTATTGAGAACAACTGGAATTAGGTCATTCAGAATCATTGCAGGTTACTAGAAATGAGCGGGAAAGAATTGTCCCTGGACAGGACTGGCATGGGGGCAGTCACCTTTATCCCCTTCCTGGCTCCTACAATGAGCAAAGCTCTAGCAGACCTGAGTACTAAGCCTATCTTTTTCCCCTTTGCACTGAAATTACTTTATTTAAAAAAAACAAAACTGTCTGGAAAGTGATCTTGAGGCTCTGATAGGCCATGGAGGACTCCCTCCCCCCTTCGTGGAAAGAAAAAATATAGTTACATTTGGCTGTTTGAGTGGTCTGGTTGTACAGTATGATGTTTTATGGCAGAGCCTGGTCTGAGACCCAGATTAGGGTTTCTACTCAGGGTAACAGAGCAGAGTCATTGTTCTTTCCTTATGAGGAAAGCAAAAACTATTGATCTATGATGTTTTGAGTACTGCTACATAGGGGCTAGAGTTGGAGGCTGTGGGATTCAATGTTGAGTAAAATGGCTGCCCAGAATGACGTTTTCTGTGAAAACCAAATGACCCAATTTATAACTGCCAGTAATACTGATTGTCAATTTAGGAATACGCTTCAGGTTGGGTTAGGGTCAGGGAGAGAGGGATAGCCCTACACACCTGCTGGAAACCTTGGGGCCGCCCGCCTACTGATGATGACCACATCCACTAGAACAATATCATGCAAGGCCTTTGCTTGCAAAGAGCTAAGAACTCTGTGCTCCCGGGGGCCTTAAATGGAGGGTTAGGACACTCGGTACTTTAACACCAGGTTCTCAATGACCATGTTGTTAAAAAGAGAAAGAAGCAGAAACCTTACAGGCTTCTATATATTTTTTTTCTTATAACATAATTCAAGCAGGCTCTTACACCGTTAAAACATTGTCATCTATGCAGTTTGGATGCCCTCCAAACTCATCCTCTGAAAACTAAAATATTTCCTACCAACAGGTCCTGACAGTTTTCCCAGTTTATTATGAATTTCATGCACAG
Organism: Sternotherus odoratus; assembly: GCA_032164245.1. Lineage (NCBI taxonomy): Eukaryota > Metazoa > Chordata > Testudines > Kinosternidae > Sternotherus > Sternotherus odoratus. Next base: position 29,744,351 of record JAVMKO010000007.1, on the reverse strand, counting down.
AGCCTCCCACACTTAATGTTGATTAGCACCGGTAGGTATCTCATGCAACTAAGAGCTTTGCTTACAGAAAAGAAAAGGGAGTCAGATTTCATTGGTATTTTTGCCATGTATCTTCTGTAGATTTCCATAGTTTAGCTGTCACATAGCCTATTAACTCTAAAGATGAAATGCACAACAGAACTGATGTAGTCTGCAGAACTTTTATAAAATCTGAGTTTCCAATGCGGTTTAATTCGAGCTTGGGGAGTGGGAGGGACAAAGGAAAAAAACAGACATCAAATGGAACTGGGTTAACTGTTAAATAGCTCAAATAATACTGAGGAATTCAGACACTTACTCAAACCTCTCTGAACCTTTTTGGGGGCTGGAAATCAAGCAGGGAGTCTCACTCGAACAGAAGGAATGGGCACAATCACACTCTCACTAATAATGTCAATGGGAAATTTGCCATTGATGTCAATGGAATAAGGATCAAGCCATTGGAAGAGGCCCTTTAGTGCTGCTGCTTTCCATGTCAGCCAAATTGTGAATTAATGTCTCCTAGAAATACACTTAATTTTGCTTTAAGGAGACAGTTATTGTCCTGTAACCTAATAAATGCCAGTCGACTGTTAATTTAATTGAGCTTTAATAAAGAAATTTAATGGATTTAAAACTCCATTGTCCTGAGGATCTTGAAGCTACATAGAGCTTGTCCTCAGGTCTCTTATTTTTTAATCATACGTTTATTGACATTAGAGCTGTGGAGAGTTTATTAGTACTGCACTGGAATTTAGAAACAAAATATATAACTTTTAAAATAACAAGCATCCTAAATTGCTGTTGCATTGAGGTAAAAACTAGTAAAAAAAAATTCTAAACAAAGGGCTCACTTGTCAAGTGCATTTCAATTTTACAAACTATTCATGCAAGAGCTCTTCTTGAAGTATACAATATTGAAGAAAATGATTAATCTAACAATGCCACCACTAAGAAACAAGTTATTATTTAAAAAGTAATTTAAATTTTAAAAGGTTATAAATACAAACATACATACTGTGATACAGTATCCTATCCACCAATTTTACCCTATCTGAACATTATTTTTCCTATGAGTTATTAAAGTGTAGTCTATACTTTCTTTATAATGCATGCATTTCAGAAAGTTACTCCTGAAGCTATTCTTCTTCTTTTTTTGAGGGTAGACTCCATTTTGGGAAAAGAATCCTTTCAAAGATTTTGTTTATGGAGAGATGATGGTGATGGGATGGGTATTCTGCAACCAGTTGTGTGGCGCTCCTGCAGCACTTTGAGGCTGGAATGAAGAACTTTCAGACACTCTTGTGCTTCCAAATTTCAGGGAGAGGAGTGACGAGGATGAGTTTATGATGATAGAGAACTAAGCACTAAAGTATAGACAATGGCGAATGTAATTCACACAGCTACGTGTAAAACATCAGTGGGTTTTCTGGGGGAAAAAAAAGCTTCAAAGAACAGGTCAGGCTGCTTCTAAAACCTTTCCTCTTAAAGGAATCGCTCTGAATATACTGTAAATGTGTTACTCCACAGGAGAGTTTGAAGTTTCAGCTTGTACTCTGCATCCTATTCTCTCTCCTCCTCAGATTCTTATAGTCATCTCATCACTGTAGAATCTGAGCAAATTCCAGTCATGCATAAAGGTTTTTTTCACCCTTCCTGTCTCTTGCTCCCCATAAATCTGTGTTCTAAACATTTTCATGGCAATTAGAATTCACAGTGAATCCATAATATATGGATTTAGAAATAACATCATGCATTGCTAAATTGTCCTTTACTGGTTAGCCATTCTCTCTCTCCTACAGAGAGAATTAGAAAGAATATGGAGATATGGAGAGAAGGTATGGAAACAACAACCCGTATTGAATATTTGAAAACATAGCAAAGTTCAAATAAAGAGGCTTAATCTTTTCATGTAAAAATTCAGAGAGTTAGTCTGGATTTTCTCTCATCTGCCAAGATACTTCCTTCTCTTTTAAATCCTTAATGAAGAAAAATGACCTACTTATTTTGTAATGTCTACAACAAATGGCTTAATTATACCCACTCTTTCATGTATTTATTTTCCTTATATGTATGTAGTATGTTGACAAATTGAAGATGGCTTAAAGAAGAGCCACAAGAATGATTAATGGCTAGGAAAACATGCCTTTATAGTGACAGACTCAAAGAGCTCAATCTATTTAGCTTAAAAAAGGGAAGGTTCAGGCGTGATTTGATCAGTCCAGAAGCACTACACAGGGAACAAAATAATGAATAGTGGGCTTTTCAGTCTAATAGACAAAGATATAACAAGGTTCAGTGGGTGGAAGTTTGTTAACCAATTTCAGACTGGAAACAAAGGGTACATTTTTAACAGTGAGGGTAATTAATCCTTGGAATGGTTTACCAAGAGTCATAGTGGAATCTCCATTGCTGGCAATTTTTAAATCAAGATTGGCTGTTTATATAAAAGATCTGCTTTAGTTCAAACAGGAACTAATTCAGGGACAGCCTATGTTCTGTGTTATGCAGGAGGTCAGACTAGATGATGAGAGTGGGCCTTCTGGCCTTATCTATAAAGCTATATCAAATAGCAACAGAACCACCAAGCTGTGCACACAGTTCTTCTGAATAACCACCGTGAATGGAATCTGTCTCTCCCCTTCCTGTTAGCCAAGTGGGAGCTCCAGTATAAATGAACCACCAGCTGCCAATACCATTTCAGCTTAATTATATCATCTAACTCTGCTGCCTCACTCTATTCAACTTGCCTGCAAGTAAGTGGGGAGAATGTAGGTTAACACATTTCTGTCACAACCCATGAATCTCAAATCCAGGGCCAAAAGATTCATGGGAGCTGCCAGGCTTCAATCTTTTACCTGACAGACCATTGGCAACAGCTTACCTGAGACCCATGAAGACTAATCCCAGAGTGAGGCTCCATCCTTGATGTCCAATTGGCAGAATTCCCAGAGCAGTTGATTGGCCTGATTTAAGCCAGCAGTAGGAACAGAAAGTTGTCTTAACAACTGGGCTCCACCCTCATTTGGACTGCGTGCTTCCTGTCACCTCCTCCTGCTTCCCCAGCTTGCTCTCTTAGCTTTCATATCTGACCTGACTCCTGTTGCTGGAATTGCGATTCTTAATCTGAATCATCTCCTGCCTCTGACCTCCCAGTATCCTGACCCAGCTGAATCTTGACTTTGGCTCTAATTTCCAGGTCTGGCCACGCACAACCCAGCTGTGACAATTTCGTTTTAGTTTTTTGTTTGTTTGTTTCCCAAATTAATAGTACATGGGTTCAAAAACTCATTAACACATGTGTTTTGTCTAATGCATAATGTTCTAACATAATTGTACACACAGATTTATGCCCTGAGCATGGCAAGAGATCTTATGCAGACATATAGGTCTGGTATAGTATCCCACACATATAAAACCTGAGACAAATGTACTGAGCCAAGAAATACAGGAATCAGGAGTATGGCCTAACATGTTGAGGCTAAATAATAGGTTAATTATTAATACAAATGAGCCTGAACCAAATGTTCTAATCTGAGCAACATTGAACTTTAAGGGCAGAATTCAAATCAGTAACAAACCCCAATCTGAATTTTGTGAATAGGGTTTACCACTGCAATATCTAAAATGGGAACCCCAAAGCCAAACACTGCTAAACTTTGTGGTTATTCAAAATCTGTACCCGAACATAGACAGTGTGGTTCTGCCTCATTTCCAGTTATTATTATTTGATTGTTAGGAGTTACAAAAGACAAGGTTATGTCCATATTTAGAAAGACTGTGGTGCCCTCTGATGTTTGTTTTTTGAAACTACCCAAAGGGATTTATTTAATATATGTTTGTTCAATTTAGAAACTATGCTCAGTCACCAATGTCTCTGAGCACATGTAGTGAGTTAAACACAACACTTTAAAAAAAAAATAAAAAAAAGACGTCATTCCAACACGCACTTAAATCTGGGAACTGTTAGCTGGGATTCCTAATCTGACTTCAGTTGCTGTAGTTGCTTATGGAGAGAAAGGCCTCCCAAATTCACCTCTGCCTCAGTCAGAGCAGAGGTGAATCCTGACCTAAAACTACAGGAAGTGATGATCTGACCATGACATTTGTAATTTTCACCCCCTTAGTCACCAGATCTCATCCAAAAGCAACCCCCAGGGTGTACCCATCTGAATGCATTAAAACAGAAATCATTGTTGGTATGACATGGTGGTCACTATTTTGATTGAATCTTGATCCTATCCTTATGTTTGCAGTGGTGTTATAGTCATGTTGGTCCCACCATATTAGGAAGACAAGATGCCTGGTCTTTTTTTGGTACCAGGCAGTAGGAACTAGTTGCTGTATATAAAACTTTTGAATAAAGGAATAATTGTTAAATACAAATTCTCATCGCTTTAATGTGAATAGAAATCCCGGCTGACTGAGGCTTTCTGGAAGTGTCCATGAATAAGCCCATCTCCCAGGTACCTGGTCCCATCCACTATTTTGGCAACACCAATTGCCTCAAAGACCTCCCCTGTAACCCAGAGTGGGAGGACTTTTTAGATATCTTGAACCACTGTGCCTTCCTTTCAAGCAGATATTTTCACCATGTGGGTCTTGTAGCGTGGCATCTACTATAATGAAAATCAAGCCCTAATCATGTTTTTATAGGCCTGACCTGCCATTATTTTATGTATTTTTATCTGTTCTATGATGTATTTCTCTTTCCCTGAACTCAGCTCCTATTACATTAATATTTAATATTGATATTTTTTTAATTGACTGTTCTGTAAAAGCATGTCGTATGAAGAGACAGCCTGTAAATGGCTAATTTTTGCTTCATAGAGCTTTTCACAAGGAAAAGGAATGGAGTTAGCTTCATTGCTTTATTGTTTTTTGTCAACATTTGATTAGGCTCATGCGTTAAAAGCTTTGTCTTTGAATTCCAATGTTATTGCTGACCAAGATGCATATGGGTTTGGAGTGATACCATTAATATTCATCTCCTAAAAATATGCTGTGGGGTGAATACTTAACCCTCAGGGTTTTACATATACTGAAGCATTTGACTCCATAGCTAGTAAACCACTTAGATTATATTAACACATTAACAAACTGGTTGTTCAGTGTTTATATAGTAAATGAGCCTTATAAAGAGTGTTGCTAGTGTTACCTGAATGACTAATAAATTATGCACAGCTGTTGGTTAATTTAAAATGCACTGGCGTAGCTAGGCGGGTGCGGGGGGTGCGGACCGCACCGGGTGACACCCTCTCAGAGGGGTGACACCCGGCTTGGGCTGTCGGCGCCGGGCGCCCCCGGGCCCACCCCGCGCTGCCTCTGGCCCCGGGCTGGCCGCGGGGGGCTGCAGGGTCCCGGCCAGAGCCGTGCGGGGAGCCCCGGGGGGAGGGGGGCGCCCCGGCTGCTGCCTCCGCACTGGGTGACACCAACCCTAGCGACGCCACTGTTAAAATGCACACCACTAGAGATGACCAAACTGGTTCAGATGAAACAAGAACTGATCCAAACATTTGAGTGCAGTACCGCAGTGCTGTTAGCTCTCATAACTTTTCTACTTGCAAGCCTCATGGCATTTGGTTTGTGGTTTTGTTTTTTTTTTTTTTTTTTTTTTTTTTTTTTTTAAATCCTGGTCCTTAAGGCATGGACTTATGAGAGTCTCTGGTTTCCTTTCAAATCAAAAGTTAAGTTTCTAATCCTCGCGGTTGCAGAGAAGAGCCTGAAAACATGAGCTGAGTGCACCTCAAAGGCTCAGGAACTAGAAAGCAAATAAAAAGAACCCATATTTTACTTTTTTAAACCATGATTTTAAGTCAATCTCTTTACAGCCAGTGTAAGTGACAGAAGACTCAAGCCCGAATGTTATTCACAACCTAATAACAAAAGGAGCAATAATCTGTCTCAGGCCAGTGAGTTTTTTGGCTTCCTCACTCCTGTCTCAGTCAAGTGAAATCACTTTCATGAAAACAAAATCCTGTGGGTACAGCAGGAAACGTGAGAATTGCACTCAGTTCAGTTAGGAGTATCAATTCCCACCAAGTCATATTGCTACTGGAAGGAAACCAAGCAGTTCAGAGACTATGCAAACCAAAGATATATACTACAAAACTTTTAATTCCTTATGTTAATTTATACACATCCTCCCTAATAAGAAATAGTTCTACGAAGGTAAAGTCTGAGGCCCAAAAGCAGCTGCTGCAGATGGAATAGAATAAGTGCCCAAGAACAGAAGTAGGGGGTTCCACTCATCTTCCTACCACTTCAGCAGGACTGAGCTGCTCTCGTTTCTCCCCCCCCCCCTCCTCTGAACAGTTTCTTTGAAGCTTTTTTTTCTCCTGGCATCATCAAAAGATTTTGGAAGATGATCCTGCAGTGAAGTCTAGGCTGGACAGGATGGAACTGTCTCTCCACTGATGAACAAGGTACTTGTACAATCCATTTGGAATGCAGTTCAGATCCATGAACCTCTAAATTAAACAATATGCTACCCACATTTAGAATGAAGCACAAAAAAGTGAGCTAAGAAGCTGGTATAGGTCATGGTCTACCCTTATGGAGGCCATCGGTGGTGGAAATTCAATTGGAAGAGAACAGAGCACTGTTGGCTGGAGCTGGGCTTCAGCTTCAATCTACAGCCACCCTCTAGGGTGAAACCCAACAAAGAGTGTTACCGCTACTGAGCATGACTCAGGATAAGTCACCATTGGAATACAGGGCCAGGCTGGAGCCTGGATGATGAAATATATTCCCTGGAATGGCAACCAAAGAAGGTACTATGGAAAAGTCATCTTTATGCTAAGTTCTCCCCCTTGTCAAACTGGGGTCAAGAAATTCAAGGTGAAGCCAGAATTCAGCCTGGTCCTGCTTTGTCAAAACCCTTATTAGTTGAAATAACTCATAGATCTGGAGACAGGGTGAGAGAGGGGTGATGTATCCACTGAGATGTCAGATCTCACTGTTGTGACACACATCTCACTTGCAGTACAGAACTAGGAAAAGGGCATTATTGGTTAATTTTTAGTTGATAAAGCTGACACTGATACTAGCCATGAGCCAATTTTCTCCCTCTCTCTCCATGCACTTACAGAGACATCCAAGCAGAACCAGAACCCCAATTAATAGCACATCTTCTGCAATGATCTGCCTTAACTGTATATACACAGCACATTTTTTCTTTCTAAAGCAGAAATAGATATTCTACCATTCAGACAATAATTTCATTTAAATTTACAGCTGAGCCAATCTTCTAATCTTCTTGAGTAAATCGTATGGTACATATTAAAATGAATAAAATTTATTATTTTGTTTGTTTTGTTTCAAAGTGGGGGGAAAAGTGCCTGTCCACATTAGAGGTTGGTAATTTTTTGTTTGCCACCAGGAGGTGCAATTGATCTTTCCAATGAACCAGCTGCTACCCCTATGCTTGGCACAGTTTCTTTTCAGTGTCAATAATGCTGCTTACTTTTATGAATGTGTGGGGTTTTTTTCTCTGTTTGTCTGGGGTACTTTTGTGACATTAAGTGGAAGGTGGACAATAAGCTTTCACGTCCTTTGACTTTTGTGGTTGCTAAACTTTGCTCCATCTTTGAGGAGCTCATCTCTTTCTTCCTCCTTGTCCTCTCGCAGCTCCATCTTCCGTTTCTCAGCTTGCACTCAGACCTCAGAGCCCAGGTAGCATTCCAAATCTGAAAAATCCCCTTTTCTGTTGTTGAAGCCACAGTAGAGACAGACAGAAATTTCTCCTGCAGTGAGGAACCTCCAAAATCACCATCATCCTGGCAATGAGATTGATTAGCCTGTAAAAACTGCCTGAAGGAAAGTGTGGAAGCCCCATCATTTATGACATTTAAAACTAGTATATACAAAATCCTAGTCAATGTATAATGGGGAGTAATCCTACAGTAGAAGGGAGATGGACTAGATGCCTAAATTAACTTTTACACCTCTAGATTCTATTGAACTAATTAGTGAAAATGTGCATTAAATATCTTGGACCTGATTCCTTCTAGCCTTGCCCTTTGTGTTTGTTAATATCTTTGTAATCTAGATATAAATCACTGTCATTCTGAATTGATAGGGTTTAATGTCCACTTTGTGTTCACTTTGAACAGGTGTAAATTACCACAAAGGTGCAAGGCAGAGGAGCATTTTAATTGAATTTAATCAGTTGAAGTGTTTACATGTTTGCTATATCTGCACTCAGTTGTACTTTAATTATATATATATTAGGAGGAGCATGGCAGGGAAATTTGCCTCCTATGCTGAGTGCTGCAGGACATTCCTGATTTTTCTGAGGCTATCCTGCATCCTGCAATTACAAAACTGCCAAAACATTGAAAACATCTCCAAATATCTTTGCGGCTAAAACATTATGATGGAAGGCAACATTTATAAGATGGCAGCCTGTTTGAAGTTCTTTCCGTTCTTTTTATATGGGCCTGAGGTAAATGCATTGCCACTAGTAATGCATTCTTTTTCCATATTTTCCATTTTTTGGGTATGTCTTCACTACAGCAGTAGGTCGATTTCCCTTAAGTCGATTTTTTTAAAGCAGACTGTATAGAGTCGATTTTGTGCGTCCCCACAAAGCACAGCAAGTCAGCAGTGTCTGTCCGCACAACTGTGGCAAGCATTGACATAGCGAGCGTTGCACTGTGTACCTATCCCACAGTTCCCGGAGTCCCCAGCAGGCACCATTTCGAGTGCTGCACTATGGGTAGGCATTTCATAATTTCGCACCCTTTTTTCGCGCCGCCGACCCCATTTCGAGCGGTGCACTGTGGGTAGGCATCCCATTATTCGCGCCCTTTCTCCGCGCTACGCTAATGCCATAGCACTGCAAGCATGGAGCCCGCTGATGCCACGGCTGCAGTAATGGCCGTTGTGAGGACCTCGCACACTGTTGTGGATTTTATGCTGTATCGCCTGCAGAGGAATGCGATCTGGAGGCAACTGCGCTTTCTTGAACCCGACAACAGTGAGGAGGAGATGGACTTGGATGTGCACAGCAGGGACAGAGACAGTGACATTTTTGGAAGTAGGGCGACCGACAATCTGGCAAATTTGGTGGCAATGGGACAGGCTCATGCCATGGAACACCAATTCTGGTCCAGGGAAACAAGCACTGACTGGTGAGATCGCATAGTGCTGCAGGTCTGGGATGACTCCCAGTGGCTCAGAAACTTTCGCATGCGTAAGGGCACGTTCATGGAACTTTGTGACTTGCTTTCCCCGGCCCTCCAGCACAAGAATACCAAAATGAGAGCAGCCCTCACAGTTCAGAAGCGAGTGGCGATGGCCCTCTGGAAGCTTGCAACGCCAGACAGCCACTGGTCAGTCGCGAATCAGTTTGGGGTGGGTAAATCTACAGTGAGGTCTGCTGTGATGCAAGTAAGCAGGGCAATCGTCGAGCAGCTGCTACCCAGGATTATAAGCCTTGGAAACCTGCAAGCTACAATAGATGGCTTTGCCGCCATGGGATTCCCTAACTGTGGTGGGGCTATAGATGGGACTCATATCCCTATCCTGGCACTGGACAACGAGGCCGCAGAGTACAGAAACCGGAAGGGATATTATTCTATGGTCATGCAAGCACTGGTTGACCACAAGGGACGTTTCACTGACCTGTATGTGGGGTGGCTGGGAAAGCTTCATGACGCTCATGTTTTCAGGAACTCTAGGATTTTTAGACAGATGCAGCAAGGGATTTTCTTCCCCGACCAGAAAATTTCCGTGGGGGTGTGTGGAAATGCCGATCGTTATCATTGGCCTACCCCCTAATGCCCTGGCTTATGAAGCCCTACACAGGAGCCCTGGACAGGGGTCAGGAGCTGTTCAACTACAGGCTGAGCAAGTGCAGGATGGCAGTAGAGTGTGCATTTGGCTGACTCAAGGGGCGATGGCATTCATTACTGATTTGCTCAGACATCAGCGAGAGAAATATCCCCATTGTTATTGCTGCTTGCTCTGTGCTCCACAATCTCTGTGAGAGCAAGGGGGGAAACTTTTATGGCAGGCTGGGAGGCAGAGGCAAATTTCCTGTCTGGTTCTTACCAGCAGCCAAACAGCAGGGAAAGTCGAAGAGCGCACCATGGCGTGCTGCGCCTCAGGGACGCCTTGAAAACCAGTTTTATGAGTGCCCAAGATGGCGTTTGAGAACCCGCTCCCTTGGTCTGCTCGGCCCTAAGCCTGCCATCCTTGCACCCTCTTTCCCTCTCCCCTCCCGATAGTTGCAGAGGAAATAAATTCACTGTTTTAAAAATCATGCTTTCTTTATTGTTTCATCACAAACACAAATACAGGGGATCACTGGCAAGGTAGCCCAGAAGGGGTGGGTGAGGAGGGAAACCAGCAGTCGCAGTGCTGGAGGAGCGGAGAGAGGAGTGGGGGAAGGGAGGTGAGAAGGGGGGCAAAGACACAGCAGCTTTTAAAAGTTTTTAGATAAACTCATCCTGCTGCTGCTTGTGCTGGCTTGTGGGGTAGAGTGGGTCAGTCCCCGGAGTTTCCCCCCCCCCCCGGGTTCTCACCCCGCGTTTGGGTGGGGAAGCTATGGGACTTGGGCAGGTGGTTGGACAGAGACTGCAGAGGCGATCTTTGCTCCTGCTGCAGCTCCACCAGACACCGCAGCATGTCACTTTGGTCCTCCATTATCCAGAGCAAAGCATCCATCCGCCATTCTTCACGTTCCTGTCGTCTTTCCTCGCGCTTCAGCCACATTTCTTCCCTCTTTTCTGCTGCAGCTCTCGATTCCTGCCTTGACTGGAGCAATCTTTCCCTCCATTCAGTCTGGCGGGCTGCCTCAGCGCAAGAGTTTTGCAGTAGTTCATTGAACATATCGTCACGCGTTTTCTTTTTACGCTTTCGTATCGTATCTGCGATACACGGTGTGAGGAGCAGGATGGGGGATTCTGAGATAATTGTGCAGCTGTGGGCAAAGAAAGGTTCAAAGTTATGAGACAGATACATTCAAGGTTATGAGACAGATGCATTCAAATGTGGGCAAAGAAAGCTACAAGGTTATGAGACACATGCATTCTCGGACAGATCACAATGGGAGTACTATGCCATTGGCAACCTCAGTATTCAGAGGCCTGATATGATTTCTGTACAAGGTCATATTCCACACCTAAAAGTGACTGAATGGCTCACAGAAAAGTCACAGCATCTCACACACATATGCGAGCCACAGCACAACAGGGCCACTGAAATCACCATGCAGCCGGCCATGGTAAGCTAAAATCCATATTTAAAAGAAGCACTTGGATATTCTAGAGCAGGGGTCTCAAACTCAAATGACCACAAGGGCCACATGAGGACTAGTGCACTGGCCCGAGGGCCGCACCACTGACACACACCCTGCCCTCGCTGCCCCAGCTCCGCCCCCACTCCACCCCTTCCAAGAGGTCCCACCCCTGCCCCACCTCCTCCTCTGAGCACACAGCTCCCCATTCCCTCCTGGAAAGCGCTAGGCACCACCAACAGCTGTTTGGCAAACAAAGCAAGAGCAATATAGGAAGTCCAGAGCTAGAAACACGCGCGGCCCAGCCAGGCAGCAGAGAAGCCTCCACTTCTGGCCCCTCCGTCCTGCAAACTGCTATGGGGGGAGAGGGGGCGCCAGGAAGCTTGGCGGGCCGCATATGGCCCCCGGGCCGCATGTTTGAGACCCCTGTTCTAGAGTAACCCCATCCCTTTCCCCCCACCACATGGATCCCTCCTCCCCCCCACCGTGTGGCTCCCAATGAACTGCGAACTGCAAAACAAAACCAAAAATCTCTTGCTAAGGGCTGGCTGGGGGTCTTCAGTGGAAGCAAACAGTTGCAGACTCTTCAAAATCCCTGCTAGCTACCGGCTACGGGCTGGCGGGGCGGAGGAGGTGGGAGCAGGCGCGCGTTCAGTCTTCAGAGGAAGCAAACGCTTGCAGACTCTTCAAAATCCCTGCTAGCTACCGGCTACGGGCTGGCGGGGTGGAGGGGGGGGGGGGGAGCAGGCGCGCGTTCTGTCTTCAGAGGAAGCAAACGCTTGCAGACTCTTCAAAATCCCTGCTAGTGGGGACCAGCCCTTAGTTGCACTTTTGATATTTCTTCTCCTGGTTCCCCCATATTGATTCTCAAGGGCAGCTGTACCGTTACAGTTCCCTTCTGTTCCTCCTATAGTTGATCAGCTGTTGAGATTTCCCCTCAGTTATTTCCACTTTACTTCTTTGATCTATTGTAATAATGGGAAACACTTTTTTCTTTTTAAACAGAGACTATTGACTTGCCAACATATTCTTCACAGGACTATATTTACAGTTTCTGTTTTAATATATGCTGTCAGATAAGGAAAAGAACTTCAGTAACAAATAAACAGAAAACATACTTTGTTGTTTTTTTTTCTCTGTCCACAAAAACTTTTCTTCTTGCTTTCAACAGCCCAAGATAAACCCCTCCAGTATATGTATTCTCCAACATATGTACTTAAAATGGGGCTGTCAGTTCTTCTTTTTCTCATGTTCTTATGCTTAAAGTGAGAAAATGATTGTCTTTAAAAATCTAAATTCTTTTTTAAAAAAATCTAGTCTTCCTGAAAAATGTCACCTGTGTGGTGGATCAGTTGAGATTTGAACTAGTAACTGTTTGTAGACATAGCAGGACACTTTCTGCTGTAAGTCTGAAAGAAGTCTGAACTTCAGTGAGAAGGACCAGTTCAAATTTCATTCTCAATTAGCAATGATCCAGAAGCAATCCCCCCCCCTTTTTTTTTTTTTTTTTTTTTTTGCTGATAGGGTATTTTTAGACAGTTTCATTCAGAAACATTTTGTGAATGACTGCCTTCTTTGGTATCCCGGATTGAGACTTAAAAAATTCTAATCAAGAGCACTGAGTTGTGGGAGAAGTTGAGAAAGGAACTTGAGTTGCCCATCCCTTTAATTTTGTCAGTTTTTCCTTTAAACTACTGTACACAGTGTCTCAGAGTCACACTTTGAGCAAAGGAGAAATGTGATTCATATGCAAGAATGTGCAAAAAGTGAAGACAATTGTGTTGTCAGATTGGGTGAGTTGGCCACATTTAGATGTCTGCTGCATGTGTAGTCATCTGCTTGTGCATGTAACTGTTACTATGCATGTAACTGAGCGTATCTGTGCACAAACCTGAGGCCTCCTTTCTCAATCCTGGGCCCTTAATACTTATGCCAAGAATCGCTGTAAAAAAAAACACATCACAGTTCAAATGGGAGCATCGATGCCACTGATCACTAGACATTTTCTTCAACAAACCCCTTTATTTTTCCTAGTTTAAGGGTAAAGGGCTGGGGGGAGGGGCTAGATGCTGCTTTTCATTGTTATAACTCACTTTCATGGCACCTATTTCTAAAAATATCAGCAAATTGATCTCAAAGGTTCCAAACCTGCAATCTGATCTCCTAGTGTGGAACCGTGGGCCAACCGTAGAGCCAGGCTCAGGTTGTGCTAGCAGATCTGGTTGCTGGATCTGGAATTCAATATATACAGGGAGCATTTCACCTATCCCTGAATGGCTACCTGTTAACAGCACACCACAGCTCTGCACAACGCTCTATGACAGGAAACAAAGAACTTTCTCCAGTTAAGACTAACAAGGAAATTTTAAGTAACAAAAATGAAATCCCCCACTGGAATTTAGCCAGGAATCACCTCTAAAACCCCTGCCCTTAAGAAAAAGTGCCACAGTACTGTGGATCTTAGTTTTGCATCTCATCTGGAAGGTGGCTCTTTCATTAACTCTGTTCTCCCTAACAATGTATTGAGGCATTGATCTGGGCTTCGTTATGCCTCATAAATACAGACCTGTGTTGGGACAGTGCTGCACTGTTCTGCCTAGAGGGCTCCCCAAGAAGAATTCTGCTTCAGTGAGACAGAATTGTCGTCCGAGCTCCCTACATATACTAGAGATGCACTCACTGCTTCAGAGGGTGCAGCATATTTCTTCCTGTATTCTCAATGAGCCCCATTTCTTCTGTACTTGCACCGCACCTGGTTCACCTTTGCTGAGAGGGTGTTGAAAAGAAGCAGCCCCTGCACTTTCACAAACATGTGAACTTCACTTTTTACCTGGTCCCTGCTCAAGAGTACAAGGGAAGGAAGGGTTTTTGGGTTTTTTTTTTTTTTTTTTTTTTTGTTCCTACCCCTCAAACACCTCAGGATCAGCCAGGAACAATCAAGCTCTTAGTTCTGACTGAGAGAGGATAGAATTGCAGCTGCCTAGGGTTTTGCTTTGAAATCTTCCCTCCAAGGACTGATTATCCATGACCTTGCTGAGCTTGTGTTTGATCTTACAAGACCACAACCTAAGGTTGCATGACTGCCAGTTAAGCAGATAGTGGAAATTTAACGTTATCATTTAAAGTCAGATTACTTTACAATCTAAGCCATTTTCTTCAAAAGCCTCTGTTTCAGGAGCCCTAGTTTCTACTAACTTCCTGGTGTGTTGCTATCTTGGTTTCTTCTTTACCTCCTTCTACAGCTTTCCATTAAAGGCTTGAGTCAACTATGTTACTCCGATTTTTTTCTGGTGTAATTCTATCACAGCACTGGCAAAAAATGGGAGTTGCACAGTGGTGAATCAGGGTCTAAAAAGTTGTTTGTTTGGTTTTTTTTAATAAAAAAACCATTTGAAATCCAAAAGTTTGAATAATATCACACACAGAATGCCATCTAACAAACATAATAAAAATACACAGACATGACTTACATGACCAGCTTTGTACTCATTATATCACACTGAAACATGCTGTGAGTAGAAATCAGTGTAATGCTTAATGGTATAATGAAAAGCAGATGCAGAAGAAATTGTAGCAAGCCTAGCAAGAGAAAGCAAATTATTAACAGTTCATGAACTTGAAACTACTTGATAAGCTTGAGGAACTCCCAGACAGCATCCGACAGATGAAAAACGGATATAATTTTATTCTTTCCAGAAAAATAACAAAGTTCATTTCTAGGTATATTATGATCTGCTTAAATTGCCGTTAAAATCACTGAAATATCACTTCATTAGCATAACCACACTGATCTGTTATTTATGAGCAGATGTGGCTGAGAGCAGAGTTTCCAGATACTTATTTTGCTAAATATAGTCAGTGTTTAATCTACACATCAACACGTGTAGGTGCCTTTTACTAAGTAATTTCTCAACCAGACATAACAAAGACCAGTATAGTAAGTAACTGTGAACATGTAAAGAGAACCATCTTCAGGTGAAATTTCAACGTACAAATAGCTTACAAATTGGTGGTAGCTGTCACATTTTGCATCTTCTATTTCTGGAAGAAAAAATCAAACATAGCCCAGTGATGCAATAACATACTATACAGGGTTAGTCAAATTTGTTTTTCATTTTGATGAAAACCCATCTGCTGACCTGTTCCTCTCTACCAGGATAAACACAAACACTTAGTTCTAAGGTGAAGAGCTGGGGATTTAGACTGGGCCACTGCCTGGAAATGATATTCAGCCTGTGGCTATTCTTCACCATCCTATTGTTATCTTCTCTACATGGAATAAGATATTGTATAATGTCCTAAGTGATCATTTGGCAGTTGGCCCACTGAAAAAACAAAAATATAGACACACAAATGGAAACACTCTGAGAGAGCCACTGCACAATGGGCACTCCAACCCCACAGCTGGAGAGGCCTGCATAGGGCTTTGTGTAGGTCTTTTGTAGGGTAGAATATAGCAGGGTCTATGCAGCAGCAATAGATCCACCCTGGAACCTTCTCCATGCCCATCTCTCTCCTTTTTCCAGTATTCTGACTGCAGGTGACTGACACGGAGTAAAGATCCACTCCACACAGGGGATGTTCATGTACATGAACACACCCTTCCAACCACTTCTGAAGCAAGTAGCCTGTTCTAGCCTATCCAAATATATGGGAACTGAGAGTGGCTCTTTAGAAAGAGAAGACTTAGGGTGTGAACTGCGGAAAGCTGGTGTGGAATTCTCTGATGGAACCTGTTTCCATCGGGAAATCATGAATAGTGAGAGAGGCTGAAATGATTGGGAATGCTTACTGCAGAGAGGAGATGAAGAAGAGGGGCTTGATAAAAAGCATATAATAGAATAAATGGTTTAGAGGAAGTATATCAGCAACTTTCTTCTTGTTTTATAACATGGGGATATTCAATGAAACTGAAAGTTGGCAAATTCAAAACTCATAAAAGAAAATATGTTTTCACATAACGCATAAAATCAATGTCACATGATGTCACTGAGGCCAAAAACTTAATAAGGAAGGAGACATTCATTAGTGACTGCCAGGCCCCACATGTCTGCAGGAACCTGAGGTCAGGGTCACACTGCAGGAGGTAGAATAATAGAGTGGAGCAGGCAGCGCTGGGCTGGGGAATGCTGTGGACCAGCCTGGTCACATGTACCATGCCTTCTGCTAGAAATAGGCCTCAAAGCGGCACTACACATAGTCCAGGTTCCCAAACTCCGTAATGGCGATCTTTGGCTGCAAGGTGGGACTAGAGGCCCCAAAAGAAGCATGAGGTGAGAGCGAATCTGCTAATCTCTATGAGTATCTCCTCCTCAATGCAGGCCTGCTCCTCATGCATAATGTCCCTGGGCCTCCCCAAGTCCTCCCATAGGTAGTGCAGAATGAAGTCCAGTTGCAGCTGGCAAGGAGTTTAAGGGCTCCATGAAGGCCTTGTACAAGGGCCATGTGTCATGGGTGTAGTCATAAACCCACTCACAGAAGTGATTGCCAGTGTTGAAGCCCATGCAGTTGTAGCTGCTGTATTTAAAGTCAGTCAGCATCAGCTTGTCGGGGTGAGAGCGACCAGCACCCCACCAGCCGCAAGATGTTCCCTTCCTGGACATCATCATGGCAGAAGACCACGGGGGGAGGGCGTGGACTCCAACATCTCCCTGAGGCTCCTAATTTCCTTTTGCAGGTTATAGGCTTTGAGATGGTTGAACTTCTTCAGCGTGGCTTGCGGGGTGAAGGTGAGCTCGGCTTTAGGTACAGTTCGGTGGTCCCAAACGGCTCCATAGCTGTGAGATGGCTGGGGTGGTCTGAAGGCTCTGAGGATGCAGGAGTGCTGGGATTCTAGTAGTGCAGAAGGGCTGGGAGAACAGAGGTGATGATGAGCGGTGGAATGCAGTTTGAGGTGTCAAGAGTTGGGGGAGAAGGAGGAAGAGACACACCACACAGTGTGGGAATGGAGATTCCCAGGTGAAGAAATGAAAGAAGCCCAATGTCAGGGGGGAGAATGGGAAAAATCAAATGACTTTCCAGGAGTGAGGGGGAGAATGTCAGAGAGAGAGAGAAGAGCACATATTAAGGGTAAGAAAAAACAGATGTGGAAACCAGGGGAAGGTATCAAGAAAAACCTGGAAACTGTGTTCTTTTGTCTTTGCCTCAAATGAAGTTTCCAAAGGGGAGTGAGGACAAGTTTTCACAGCTGCTTTATTTAGAAGTTACTGGATGTGCAAATGGATATCTAGGTATACTCCAGAGTTGATGGTTGGGTTATGTACAGTAGCACAGATCATAGAAGGAATATTTTAAAATATAAGCAGGATATATGGTATTATAATAGTAGATACACCCAATCATCTCAAACTATCCAATGCTAAATGTCTGTTTTATGATTGATTTGGTGACATTATTTTACTGGATCCTTGTATGGGCCCTGAGGATGAAGAATTAATAATATAGAGGCCAAAGGATGACGTGAATGGAATTGAAATGGAGGTTATTATTGCTGTTGGTTGAAATTTTCTATTCAACCCTTTTTTGATTAAAAATAATCTCTTTTCTAAAATGAACATTTTCCCACAAGATTTTTTTTCTTTTAAAATGTTCTGAAGGGGGGTCAAAAAAGAAATGAGGAGGAGAGAGAGTGGGGAGAGAACAAAAATCCGAACACAGATATATTTTGGAAAAGTTGTGTTTTTTCATTGAAAAATTTGAAATTTCTTGAAGAAAACACTGAAATTTGTGTGGATTTTTGTTTGTGAAGCATATCTTCTATGGTATGTCTACACTGTCCACGTTCCAGTGGAGCCTAAATGTCTACACACCAGTTTTACAGCCCCATAGTATGACCGGGGCCAGCCACAGCTCTTTTCACAGGTCTTTTATTTTCCCTTGTATGTTTCGAGATAAAAAAATCACATATGATCTATTCTTATTTAAATATTTTGATGCTTTGTATTTACCCATTATGCCCTTTTGTGTAGGTCAATTGTTTCCAAACTGGGGTTTGTGAAATGTTACAGGGGGTTCTCGGGGGAAAAAAATTCTTAATGGCAGACAGAGCTGTCCCTAGGGATCCTGGCAGCATGGGGCCAGCAGCATGGAGCCCCTGGACTTCCAAGAGCTAAGCAGATCAAAGCAAGCATCTCTATCACAATGAGGAGACTTAAACTTCAAGACTCCTTATAAGAAATGGAAAGGGAGGTGGATATTTTTTGCTGTTTTTAAAATTAAAGAGGCAGCTAGTATTATTTTTTAAAATTATTATGAAGAACAGGTTTAAGCTTTGTTGCAATGTGCGTTGTTTGCCTGGACTGCTCAAGACCTGAATGCTTGTGTAGGAGGAACTCCTTGAGTTGAGTTCTTAAATACCTTTGTGCTGTTTCACATCTGACACTCCTTGATGAAACATAGGAACCTTGTCATATAACAGGCTTATTCAAAGTGATACAGCTATGAAAATGAGATCTTGGAAGAGTGTTTCCATTTTCACAATGTAATAAAAATACTGTAATGATAATTAATAATAAATAGTGTGTAATATGCATGTCATAACAACAAATTTTATATTTCCAAGATCACTATTTTTATAATTTATACTCAAGTAAAGGAGAAAATCCCTGGAAATATTCATTTTAGAAAGGGGTTCACGAGACTTCACATTTTAGTAAAAGGAGTTCACAAGTTGTTAAAGTTTGGGAAACACTGGTGTAGGTGCTTGAAATCATATGCAAAAGTCCAATTTTATCAGCCCAATTTTTTAACTAAAATTGTTCAGCTCCTGGCTTCATGTTATAATCGTTTGTAAAGTACTATCAAACTCCATGAGTTAGCAACACTCACTGCATGTTCATTTAGCTCTGATGTGACTGAAGAAAAATCATTAAAAATAACAAACCCACGGCCAAAATTAATTTAATATATCCATTTAATAATTTCATTTTTATGAATGAATATTAATAAAGTCTATGAAATGAAAGCTATTTTAAATACTTCAGTGAACAGGAATGTATAGAGTAAAAACTCAAAAGATAAATATTATTGTGGTAACTGTGAACTCTCACATAAACAACAAAACATCACTAAACAATCAGTAACTTTTTTCTTTGGTCTTTGGGACAATGAACCCAGATAGATTTATTGATAGGATGCATTAAATCCTTTAATAAGCCAAATCTACTCTGTCACACGAGGGTTAATCAGCAATAACACTATTGAGTTAAGTGATGTACTTTGGTATGAATAAGAGCAGGAATTGATCCATTCACTCTTTTTTTTAAAAAAAATGCAAAAAGTGTACAAAAAGTAGAGATTTCAAAAGCAGGAGAAGAAAGATATGAATGTTTTGGTTCAAAGCCTCATTCAGCAATTTACAAAGCAATAAATTGTATTGTAAGCGCAGACCCTGAGATCTTGATGAGGAGAGAGGGCACAAAAGTGGCTTTATACCAGTTTGATCTTCTAGAGGCAGATGGAAACCATCAGGAACAGAGAAGTTCCTGAAGTTTCAAATGTCCAGTCTATCAAGGCTTCAGTTGTACTGAAGAAACCAATGTCCAGCATGTATAGGAAAGAGAGAGGAGATATTTAAATATGCATTTTTGTATTAACATTAAAGTTCTTTAGAAAACACATCATAATTCTGAAGAGACAAATAGGAGTAAGATACATTGATCTCATTAATCTCAATCTCCACAATGAAATAGAAATCTGTATTTAAGAATGGGTTGTATGCATGCATGATCAAACCTGTACATTCAGCTTTGACAAAAGGGAACAGAACTATCATTCATAGAGAATCTTTTGATAAAAACAATCTATGTGACTAGAAGGAACTGATTATTAAACTGGAAATGAGTACATTTCAAAATTAGTGTGCTGGAAATAAATATTTAAATTTGAAAAATGCATAGTTATATGTGACTGCCATTGATGGGAAGTGAAAAAAAAAAGGAATAAAAGCCCAGCAGTGCAATTTAAATCCCAAACCGGCCAGTCATTAACTTAATAACAATTATAGTATTTATTAAATTTCCAAAAAAAATAGTATTTGCCGGACCTAATTCCAGCTGCATTAGCAGGGTTTAAGCAAGAAGAAAACCAGAGAGAAAAAGAAGTTGTTATTTTTTCTTAAAAATTATTACTACATTTTATTAATCACCAATTAATTCTGAAATATTTTTAAAAGATTTTTTTTTACCAGATTGCTCCCATTTACTAACAATAAAAGCAGGAACATGAAAATCTTGCTTTAAAAATGTTTACTATGCATATAATTTCCATTCTTATGCTGAAGATTAGTCCCATATTAATTCCATAATAAATTATTGAATCATATATTAAGTCTATTCACTAAAACTATTCAGTGATTTTCCCAACTTTTTTCAAATAAATTATTAATATAAAATGTACACAATATCATTTTTAACTGATTTATCAGTTTGGTTAATGTTTATAAAAGGGAAGGAGGGACTGTGATTATGGGACATAAACATGGACTGCCCCATGTCAATATTTATCGTGTTTTTATATTCAATTTGTTAGTATTTCTAAACATGACTGCTTGAATAGCTGCTTTAGTGAGTAACACTTGTAAAATCATCAGTCTTTTAAAAACATTTCCATTAGAAAGGAATAAATGCACATAATGGCAAGCATCCTAATCAAACACTTAGTAAGTTACAAAATCTAGGTAGAAGTCTAACAGGCAGAGATATCGCAGGCGGAGAGGGTTTCTCATGATCAATTATACTGTCCATCACGCAACCAGAATTGTAATCTGTCTTTTTTATCATTGGAAGTAACTCAGCTCAGATCCCAGCGCAGATCAGGACCACATCTTACACGCGTGTAGTTATGCCTGATTAAGACCTGAGAGGGAATCAGGGCCATAGTTAACCTCCTGCTCCCTGTCCTCAACTACTTCCATCACATCTTCTTCTGCTAGATACACCAGCAGATAACTAGAAGAATTATTTTAAATGCAAAAATAAATAAATAAATAAAGCCAAGCTTGAAATTAAGCTACTATATCAGGAATTTTAATAAAAGGATCATATTTGCTTTTTGGCTTTCTTCTTAGTAGCACAATAATTCAAACTTTCAGAAGAAAAAAAGCAGCCCTTAAAGAAAAAAAGCTGCAATTACCAATCATAGTTTTTAGTAAAATATATAGTGATTTATGCCTGGTAGGGATTAGGCCTTTTCTCCAAATCCCCTCTTAACAGTGGATGCCCATAAGTATTATTTGAAAACAAAACTGGCATATAATGTTTCCCAAGTCATGGCAAGAATCTAGTGAAACTTTTAGATTTGAAAATCTTACTCCAATCTTTACATACTGGCATTATAATAATATACTATAAATTCCCAACAATATCTGCTTTCACTGCTTAACAGCCTAAGTTCTTGATTCTGATCTTATTTAGTGATCTACTGATTTTCTAAGTACTGGTGTAAATGAGATCGAAATTACAACTGGGAAAAATATTTTGGACAATTTTTATTCTGAAAAAAATCAGATTTGGGTCAACCGAAATAGTTCCAAGTTCATGTCAAATTCACCAAATTGTTTAAGTTGAAAACAAACATACAATTCTGGAAAAAATGAAATATTTCATTTTGACAGATTTGAAATAAAACATTTTGATGGTTTTTTTAATCAAAATGTTTCATTTCAAATTTTTCTTCAATTTCATTAAAAACATTTAAAGCGGTAAAAAAGTAAAAAACAAAATGAAACTTTTTTAGGTTAAACCAAACATATCAATTGCCACAAAACAATTTAAAAAAATATTTTCTGTTTGCAAAATTATTTGAAAAATCTTCATTTCAGGTTTAGCTGAAACTATTTTTACTTTATTTTTGCAAACAACCCTAATATTCAGTTATTCACATAACTCTAATAAGAATCAGACCCTAAGGCAGTGTGATGTCCTTACTTCACGTGGAGGAGTTACACATACTATCATGACTAAAAATGAGCATTTGCAGAGCATTTTACATGATTAGTGTACTGTACAAACAATAATTATCACAAACCCATTCTTCTGCATACAGTGAGTAGATTTAATGGAACAATACTATGCAAGTTAAGTCTCAACTCCAGCCATTTTTTAGACAATGGAAGTTTTTTTGATCAATAAGAAGTGCAAGACTGGCTTCTATAATATTAATGATATAACATGTTTTGAGGAATAAACGGCAATGAGATTCTAAGACTGTAACATAACCTTATTTAACAATTCAATACCTAGCTGTTAATGTCTTTGTTTCATATCACTTAAAAGAAATCCGAGCTTCAGTACAAGATCAGTTGAGTAGTCATTTATAAGTGTCATAATGGCATACCAAATATCCCCCAGCATCGTTACATTGCATTGCCACCTGTTGTACAAATTATCAATGAAACAACACATTTAAAAAATCTTATTATTTACAATGACAATAAGTACAGAAAGCAACTTATTTAAGTATGTCAACTTGAATAGTAGATATGCCTAATAAATCCTTTGGGCTTATTAAGTATAAGTAGAAATTAATTCAATTCATTTGCCCACCTGGCAGCAGTAAAACAGCTTTCAGTGCAGGGGTTCCTTCATCACGCAAAGTAGCTGATTTGAGCAGTCCAACTCAAACAAAGCTTTTTTTAATAAAGCATTTATCCCAAGAACAATCATAGTTCCACTGCAACAAGGGCAGAGTCACACATGCAACAGAAGAAAATAAACAAACAACAAATTTGTTGACACGGGATTGTCCCGCAAAAGCTAAACTCCAGCTCTATTCCATCCAATCTTCTGTGATTAACAGGAAAAAACATCAGGCCCGTCTCACAGCCATTTTTTTCTACTAAGTGACATCAAATAAATCCAGTACGAAAAAGGCAGCCCTTGACAGAAACAAGCTTCATTCTATGAAAAAGCAGAGAGCAGGCCTTCATGTGACATGTCTCCTTCACAGGCAACTCAGGCCACCTTCACTTCAGCCAGGTTCATCATGAAAAGTCCCAACAGAGCCTCTCACAACCAGCTCCTATTGTGAATTAAAAAAAGAAAAGATGCTGGAACCCAAGATGCGGGGAAACCTAAACTGTGCCATCAAACAGAACACCTCCAGGTGCAAGCACACATGCACACTTGGCCTTGGTCGTCTTGATCAGCCAGTTCTGGGTCTTCTGGTGGGTAATCCACCTGAGAGCTGGTCAGTTCACTCCACAGCTCTCGGTGATCTGAGTAACTGTGCATTCCCACACTTCCATCTTGAATTTCTTCTATACCTGGTATTTCATAAACTACACATCCTTTTGTGACTCTAATATCTGGAGCTGGATTTTTAACTGCGAGGGCATGCATTGTAGGAAGCAGTTCAGTGACTGAGAATAACTCATTTTCTTCTAGATTGGCTTGTGTGTTATTTGCCAGCAGCTGACAGTGACTCATCAGTTCCTTTTTTGTTTTGGGGACAATTTTCAAGCAGCTTTTTTTACAGGACTATGTGATTATAAACTAGAGTAAGAGATTTGTTGCTTGGCAACAAGTTTAGCAGTATGCTGACTAGAATCATCCTGAGAGGCTCAACTTAATTTATTCCTTGAATTCAGATACATGAGGGATTCACAGAAAATTGTAAGTTTGTGTATTTCTCTAGTTTAATAAATCTTGCCTTATAATTAACCTAAAAAATGTGGTGGTCTGGTTATTCACATTATCTGGTTCCCTTTAAGAATAGCAGAAGCAACATGTTGTTTTTCAGCTTGCTTAAGATTTTTGTTCCAACTAACATGATAACCACCAAAATTTCCAACATGTACCAGGTTACCATAAAATGAGTATTTAACACCAACTGTACAGAAACAACTGTATATTTGTAATATCATCTAGTTACACAGCAAATTGACCTTAATTTCCAATTATTTTGTTTAGACTCAGATAAACTACTTATCCTCTGAAAGACAGGATGTGATTCATCTTGTGATGTTATTTTCTTCTACAACCATTTTAACACTAGATATAATTTTAGCAACTCCTCTGAAAGTTAAGAGATATTTGCTTCATTGTCACTGCCATAGATGTGACCAAAATGAACAAACCTTCATAAATGATAGGTTCAGTCATGCCAGACATGTGGTTCAAAGAATAGTCTTGCTAGTCAGAGCGTAGACTTGATTTGGCTACTTCTAGTGAGCTTTTGGCTCCAAGACCTTCAGAAGAATGAGGCTGGAAATTGATGGACAAGTGCTAAATAGTCCTTCACCTTTCACTGGTCTGAAAATGACAGAGTGAAAGGGTGATCTGTAATGTGACTATTTTACCATGTCAGCAAACCTAATTAAATCAAAATAATTTCCCCACTGCACACTGTATTACCATCCACAGGGAAATCTTCTTTAATAAATATAATCTTAGATCACGATTATTTTTCTCACGTTCCATCTGAGGAACATGAAAAATACTAGGAATACAAAAGGTATTAAAATATGTGCAAATTACTAAAATGAGTGCAATCCAAACACCAAAAAAGAGTATAAAATTTCACTACTTTTGACTCTTCAGGCCTGATTTTGATCTAACACTGGTCTATATCTTGATTTGAAGTCAGTGCAGTTACACTGATGCAAAACTGGTCTGAGATAAGCAACAGATCCGAATCTGTGTTAAAGGCTGAGAACTTTTTCACAGCCCTCTGTGCCCCAAAGATTGAAGAAGAAAGGTATGGTGTACTCTGTGGCACAGCCTTTACATTTTGTTTTGGCATTTGGCAAGGCTGTTACCAGGAAATGCCCTCATTCCCCGCCGACAAGTCACACACAATTGTGTCTCATGGCTGGAAATCCTCATTTCATCAATAATTATTTTCAACGGTAATTTAGGAGGATTTGTATCTATACTTACAAGGTGGTCTAGCACCAGTCCCTTACCATTGGCTTCCCAGGTTTTGTTCAGGCGTCTGCCAAAAAAAACCCTCCTTTTTCACGTGTGCCAATTAATTCCCTCTTATGAGGAAAGCTGGAGATAAGAGGCCTCAGGCAGGTCCTGCCAGGTCAAGAAGCCAGAAAACAAAATGTCAGTGGTCTGGCTGCAGCAAAATAAAAAATTCCACTGTAAAATATTGTGTTCTGTGGCATCTTGGAAAAATACCAGATTCTCACCTACTGAATCATGGGGCCCTAACTGAAGTGGGGCAATTTACCTGTCTCACTGTGATTGTTTTAGCTCTCTGCAGGCTCAGACCATGTCTACACTAAAGCCCTTACAGCGACACAGCTGTACAGAAGGAGCTACGTTGCTGTAAGATTTCCCAAGTATCCACTCTATGCTGATAGAAGAGAGCTCTCCCATTAACATAATTAAACCACCCCCCACGAGCAGCGGTAGCTATGTCATCAGAGAGCGTCTCCTGTCGACATAGCACTGTCCACACCGGCGCTTCTGTGGTTGTAAATTATGTTGCTCAGAGGGGTGTGAAACCTGAGCAACATAAATTATACTAACAAAAGTGCTAGTGTAGACATAGCCTCAGGCATTCATTATTGTGTTCTGCACTGTTGGTTCACAGTTTCAAGGATGTTGCACAATCAAAAGGCATAATAACATGTTATTTAAATGAAAGCTGAGTTTTTCAAGCATAATTCTTCAGCACGGAGTGAAATAAAGTATAAAGTTGGTGGCTGACTAGTCAGTAGATTCATGGGCCTTCGGGTATAGAGTAGTGGTTTGCAAGATGGATTTTTTGTTTTGTTTATGATTAGTCTTTTAGATAATAGATAATTATTAAGAGGTTTAATGTTAAAGACTGTCATTTGAAAGCAAAGCTTGCATCTTAAATTATGATCCGTCTGATAAGTATATGACTAATTTATACATGGGAAAGATTATTAATGGCTTGGCATTGTTACTTAACTTCTTTTCAAGAAGCAGGCTTCTTGCTTGAATTACAGTCTGAGAGCCTATAAACTTCACTTGTTCTGCAGGAGAGAGGTGAAGGCCAGGAGTGTGCATGAGAACTTGCTGTAGCAAAACAAACTGTTCTCTACTTATTTGTTTGTCATAAGAGGCTAACAGAAATGAAGAAAGTGACAGCAAAGCAAATTGTATTTAACTTTCAAACAAAATGTATTTATGCTAAGTGGCTTGTGTCAAAGTCTGTTCTCGGGCTGGTAAAACTCCATATAATGTGAATGCAGTTGCTCCTTATTTTGATTTAAGGATACTCAGGCCCTTTGTTTTAGCTACATTAGCACAAGATTGTGACTAAAGGCACAACCCTGAGCATTAGAGTCTACATAAATTGAACCATGCACAAGTAACCCAGGAGCAATTTATGGAGGTGATCATA
Source organism: Sternotherus odoratus (assembly GCA_032164245.1). Lineage (NCBI taxonomy): Eukaryota > Metazoa > Chordata > Testudines > Kinosternidae > Sternotherus > Sternotherus odoratus. Next base: position 29,717,770 of record JAVMKO010000007.1, on the reverse strand, counting down.
TTTTATTTCCATTTACAGTTTTTATTTTGGCAAAAAATCACTGTTTGAAAAAAATTGTAGAATTTTTGCTTTTTTAAAAATTTTGGGGGGTTGGATAAAAAAACAAAAAAAGAAGTTTTCAAAAATTAAAAAGTAATTAGTTTTCAGTTTTTCAGTGAAAACTTTCCCCTGAAAATCGAAGGGAAAAAAACTAACATTGTTCATTTTCCGTGAGTTGTTGATTTGTTTGATTTTGGGAGGTTGCAATATACTTAACATTTTCCAAAGGTAGAGCTTAATCTCTCTCTTGTCCCTAGGCTACCATGTATGGCTACTCTGGTGAGCAAAAAGGGGGAGGGGTCATAGCCCAGGACCCACCCATTTTTGCCCATCTCCATCCACTTTCTCACATAGGAGAATATCCTAAGAATAGAGGCTGTGCCCCAACCAGATCCCAGGTTTTGATAGGTCAAGTAAGGGGATGGTTGAGGAACAAACGTTCCCACTTAGTCGAATAGAACAGGAGGACAATGTAGCTCTAAATGAAATAGCTGCATATCTGATTATTGTATGTGTGTATGCTACACTGCAAAGATATCCTATATACGTAGAACACAGTAGCATGTTAGAGCTCTCCTAATATTTTTCACAGAATAGCCTCACAATACGCTAATCTAGTTATGTTGGGGCAATAGTCATTTTTGTCCACCATTTTGTTTCCTTTTTTCATGAACACATCTGGGCACGTAATGTTTTTTATGTCCCAGTAAGGCCAGTTTGCTCATTGAAACTATGAGAAATTATGCATTGTGAAAAACATAATTTTCAGAGAAAAAGTGTTCCAGATTTTAGTTCATAAATCTAGCCGCTCTCTCACCGCCACACCATATCCACATGCATGCACACACACGTGCGTGCACACCCCTCCTTTCCCCCTCCTTTCTTCCTATTCATTTTGTTAATAGTTCACTAGCAAAAGAGAGAGATTTTCCACCCATTTTTTCAAACACATTTAGATTTAAACATTGACGTGAGCAATCCTCTCTTGGGCAATGAGACTGTAACGTGAGAAATAACTTGAGCAAATGATCATACAGTTAACTTTAGTTCATTTTTATAATCCAAAACTATCAAGTAAAATACTATAAAACTTACTTTGTGCATTTCCCCTCATATTTTAAGGGAGTCATTTCCTGGGTATAAAATCATAATATTACAGGATGGTTTTTCCAAAGGGCTCAGGCCTGATCCTCTCCTTTCTGTAGAAACTGGCCTGATCAATTTTTGAAACCTGTTTCTTGGAGGTAAAAAACAATGAAAATGCCAACAATCCTGCCTCAATTAGACTTCCATTATTTGCACTGCCAAATGTGGAGGCTGGTGTCTGTCTTGCCTTAAAAATCACCGAGTGTCTTGGATAATGATCAGTAACTGAATATGTATTTTAATGAGTTTGCATATATAGAGAATATGAAAGTTGGTATGACATGGTCTAGATAATACTTAGATAATGCCATGAGGGTGATGGACTGGATGACCTCCACAGGTCCCTGCCAGTCCTATGATTCTATGATTGCTGCACAGTGTTCTAAATATCTTGGTATAAGAAAGTGGTGAAAGAGTTTGATTAGTTTCATTCTGGGCTGAACCAATGACCATTGACTCCCATTGATTTTAGAGTGCATTGGATCAGGCCCTAAAGCTGTATACTTGTCCTGGCCATGCTTTCTATAACAAAGCAGTGACAGGAGCTTTCCACGCAAAAAAATCCTGAGACCTAAATATACATGGCCTTGTACTTGTTTAGTTTTTTACGCTGGGAAAAGTGAATGTAAAATGAGTGTAAAACCAAATCAGAATGGTAGCATTTTATACCCCTTTTCCACACATGAAAATGACCACATAATATACATGGCAGTGGAGAATCAGGACCCTAGTGTCTGTCTCACTTCTTTTGCTATACAGGTCTGTTTCATGATGATAGGAGACCTCTAACGTAGCTGTAATTTAGGAATGTATAACATGCTTTATCAGATCTAAGTAGGCTATCTTTATTTGCTTTTAAACTATTAATGGCAGCTATTTACCACTTTTTAAGTAGAGAACAATTTAATAATATAATAATATTTAAAATATTCTGTGCCACCAACGTTCACATTTTAAACTAAAATTATTAGTTCTCTCCATCTCTCTGCCACATCAAACAACTAGCTTTATTAATTGTGTATATTTTAACTCTCACACAGCTTTCTGCTCAAACACAGATGACTAAAGATGTGTTCAGATGTAAAGATGTTTCCATGTGTGTGCAGTGAGTACTTGCACTTACTGATCAGCCTCACACACCTCTGGATGTGCAAAGTAGGTACATAGTTACAGATATACAAGTGCACGCCAGTGTATAAATCCCTGTGTACTTACAAGATCTGAAAATCAGGCTGCCTGTCTTTACAGACATGTCTTTGGGGGCAAATTTATTGAACGTATTTAGAAAGAAAAACTTTGTTTTCCCTCACAATATTGCGCGCAAAAAAACCTGCTGGAAATTGTTCCTGAATGGGAGACATCTATCCAGAGATATTTTTAACCATGTGAAGGGAGAATGATTACAATATCTTCAGCAAAATATTTCCTCTTGAGAAGTTCCAGATCTCAGAGGCAGTGGCTATGGTGTAAGTGTGCTTTGTATTAGATCTGAAAGGAGGTGATCTATAATCTCACTTTCCCTTTTCCTTCCCTTACCCCATCTCCCCTACCCAAAGTCTGGTCTCTGGCTTTGCACCCTTCCACCCCCTCCCTTCTCTCCACTTGCTCTTCGGAAGATGTCTGGGATGGTTAGGATTCATCAGGTCACACCTCAGCTTGTCAGGACATGGCGCCTCCTTTGCCCTGCTTCAGCCCATCGCTTCATTTCATCTGCAAAGAGGCTGGCGACGAGCTGGCCTCGTTAGACACAATAACCACAGTGAGCCAAAGGCAGATGCCGATTTCCTTCTCAGTTACCTGTCACATCCCCTCGGCTTTTGCTAAACCAGCCAGTGCTTTTATTAACTCCAATCAGAGCATGGCAGAGAGACAGACACAGACAACAGAGCTTTGGACAAGAACTCCTACTTTCAAGCTGATAATGACTTGAAACCTGAGGAACCCCAAATCTGGTCTTCCCCTTTCCCCATCCTCATACCCATCCTGACAAACTTTTCCTCATCTAACCTCCCTTTCACCTCTTTTCTGACTGTCATCCCTCCACACTCCACCTCCTACTGAAACTCCTCCCTTTGCTTACCCAGCCCCTTTCCAGCAACTCAGATTTGAATCCTCTCCTTTCCCTCTGAATGATTGCCTTTGTAATATTTCCCCCCACTTTCCTAGCTTGCCGCAGTGCCTTGAATTCCCTTCCTCTTCTTCCCTTGTTCAGCGGGACACTACTCTTTACCTCACCTTTTTACAGCTTAACTCTCCCTTCTCACCTGCCCTTCTTCACCCTCTCCAGCCTGAAACCGTCTTCACTGCACTCTCATTAGTAGCCTGACATTTCTTCCTGCACCATGACTCCTCCTTCCCCAGCTTGACATGACTCTCTTATCACCCAGCACTCTTCTTCCCCCTTTCTTGGCTTGATGCTCTCTGTCTTTCCTCAGCCTCTGCTTTTCCAGTCTGAACATCATCTCACTATGTCTGACTTCTCCTTTAACCAGTCTCTCTGTGGTGTGTGTTAAAGGGAAACTCTCCTCTATGGTATTGCCTGTGTTACAACTTCAGTAGAGACATTCACTGTCTCTTCTTCTGCTTGCCATAAGGCTTGCATTTCTTGCACTGGAAAGAAGAGAAAGGAGATACCAGAAGGCCCAGCCAGAAAAGGTGTGTTGGTTAATTTGATGCCTCCACTGAAATAGAGGCTGGACATGGAACATGTTCCTGTTAACACCTACTGCGCAAACATACACACACACACACACACACACAGGTCCTGATTCTTGACTCACACCAGTATAAATTGGGAGTAGTCCCTCTACAGTCAATGAAGTAACAGCAGTGTAGAACTGGTATAACTGAGATTAGAGTTGGGGCTACTGTATTTATGTTTAAGATCACCAGAAGCTTGAATTCATGTCTAGATATAGGAAGTCTTCCAAAGAAGTGGCATCATATAACTGTTTTATATCTTATACAAAACTACCAACACATATAGATGTGATTATAGTAATGAAAGTTGAAATTAAGATCCACAAATATGTGCATACATATACACTCACACACTTGTAAGCAGCAAATTGTGCCCACTTACATCTTAAAATGCATTGTGTGTAAGTACTGCAATTAGATCCTTCTGTCCTGACTTTCTCTTATGTTGTATATTTTAAACTAGTATCATAATACTGGTACCAAAATAAGGTGCATTTAATTTTTGGTTAGAATAATACAAAACCTGCCATTTTGCTCGCAGTTTAGAAGTTTTTTTAAAAAAAAATAACAGTCAGATACCCATTCCTTCCATTAACATTTAGCAACTGTAAGTAGTATTTTGCTTGGCAAAAATAACTGCAGCAATAAATCATGTATAGTAAAACTTCAATTTAACGGACCTCGATTTAACGGACTTCGGATGCAACGGACAAAATTTCTGATCCATATCAGACTGCGACCCCTCCCGGCTGCGGCCCCGGACCCCTTCGCAGGCGGTCTGGCTGCCGGCTCCCGCCCCGATCCCGGCAGCGGGCGGTCTGGCTGCCGGCTCCCGCCCCGATCCCGGCAGCGGGTGGTCTGGCTGCCGGCTCCTGGCTGCTGCCCAGATCCCGGCAGCGGGCAGTCTGGCTGCTGCCACGATCCCAGCAGCAGGCGGTCTGGCTGCCGGCTCCCGGCTCCTGCCCTGGTCCCGGCAGCGGGCGGTCTGGCTGCCGGCTCCCGCTCCGATCCCGGCAGCGGGCGGTCTGGCTGCCGGCTCCCGCCCCGATCCCGGCAGCGGGCAGTCTGGCTGCTGGCTCCCGCCCCGATCCCGGCAGCGGGCGGTCTGGCTGCCGGCTCCCGCCCCGATCCTGGCAGCGGGCGGTCTGGCTGCCGGCTCCCGGCAGCGGGCAGTCTGGCTGCCGGCTCCCGGCTCCCGCCCCGATCCCGGCAGTGAGCAGTCTGGCTGCCGGCTCCCGGCTCCCGCCCCGATCCCGGCAGCAGGCGGTCTGGCTGCTGGCTCCCGGCTGCCGCCCCCGTCCCGGCAGCAGGTGGGCTGGGTCCCGGCTCCCGGCTACCGCTGGTCCCAGCCACTGGTGGGCTGGCTGCTGGCTCCCGGCTGCCGCTCCGATCCCGGCAGCGGGTGGTCTGGCTGCCGGCTCCCTGTGGCGGGCGGGCTGCTGCTCCGACAGCTCGGTTTTTTAAAAAAAATTAAATAACGGACTTTTTGATTTAACGGACACCCCCTCACCCGAATTAGTCCGTTAAATGGAGGTTTTACTGTATGTTTAAGAGATGGATGCAAGGTAGGAACTGCTGTTGATGGGATAGCAATATCCAGGTTTTGGAATCTGAGCTGTTCCCCAGTAGGTGCTGAAATACTTCCTAAAAAGAAGCAGAAATCTAACACAACACTGGATTTTATATATTTATTTAGTAATTTTACAGAATGTCATTGTCTTTTCTTGGCAACTGTGCAAACATCCCACCCCCAAGAATGCAGCCTAACTGTATCTATCTTTTTTCCCCTTTCTCCGTCCCCTTTAAATTGTAATCCAATCCCTTCCAACTCATGATCTCTCTTCCTGGCTTCTCTCTCCCCCCCCCCCCATTAGTTTAACTTGAGTTAATTAGGAAGAGAAGGCAGCCCTCAATCGGTTATGTGTTAAAATAGAACAATCCAAACAGAGAGGCACAGACACAACTATGTGATTTCATTGTCTGTGGGAGACAGAAAGCCAGTGGGGCTTCTCTTATCAAGGCTAGCATCTTCCCAATGATTAATCTAACTGGCTTTAAAATGTCCCACAAATGCAGATCTAGGATAACAATCTTTCCGTGCTTCCTTTTTTTCCATTTCATCATAGACAAGAATGAGTGAATTGGATTGACGTGGAGGTGATGGAGGAAGAGAAATGGTCTACATGTCAAAATGACAATGTATATTACATGGTTAACAGAATGAGTGGTACGTGCAATAGCTATGGGTATTTTCATCCGCTCTGTTGTATAATAAGCTGCTTTTTCCCCAAAGTGTATCATCAAGATACCTCCCAATTCAATGCAGATTAAGTGTTTGCTTGAAGGATCTCTTTCTATGAGTAATAGAATGTGGGATTAAAGAAAGAATCTAAGTATTCACTTGTTGCTATTACTGCTTTGTATATATATAGAGGTCATGCCTGGTGCTGTGACTGTAGTGTTGATCACAGACCTGAGGGCAGAGTGTGCTGTGGAAGAGAAGTTTAGCAGAACTGGAAATCAAGCTTGGGTTGTAAAGGTAAGACCTTGGACTCTTGATTGTCTGAGCATGGTACATTTTGAATTTGATAAGATGCATGTTCCAAGAAGAAGAGCATAACAGTACACATACAAAGAGGGATGTTTATAATGTTCAATGCTTTAGCCCTCAAAGAAATTTTATGCCATATTATATGAGCTGCCAATATTTAAGTTTATAGCAACGGTTAAATAAAACTGACAGCTTTGTGTGAAGGTGTGCAAAATTTAAGTTTGTAATTAGTGTCAAAATTTATTTCTGAAGTACTAAAGTGCTGAATGCAGATGCAAGGATCTTTGAAATTTAAAAATATGTCAATAATCTTTGACATATGATATGCAGGACATATGGAGAGAGAGAGTCCTTAATTATTTAGGGAAAATATTCTGCTTCTTTCCCCCCCTCCTCACTCTTGGTTTTTGGATGAGACAGAGCACCAGAATGAAGAGGAAGAAAGGGAATTTGTAATGAAGAACAAAGTGCAAGCGTCATAAGCAGACCAAGTAAGGGCATTAAAAATAGAGGACTCTAGTATCTCTTTTGAAAGGCTTTCTTGGAAGTTTGCTTTTTCTGAAAGTGTTTCAGGCTAAGCAGAATGCAGTTGGCTTCAGACAGGGATATACTGTAGTAAATTTGCTTTTACTAGATTTTCAATTAAAATAATGTTTTTTTACAAAAATTAATTTAGGGCCAAAGTGTGCTCACCTTATTGAAAAGAGCAGAATTTGCCTCTTAAATTTACCTGATGTTTTTGTGCTTTTACAGTAATTCAGTTAGTCTTCAAATGCTTTTTCTGTGTAAAAGATTATATATATATTGCTTGATGTATTTTCTATTCATAATTATAAAATTATTATTAAAAGAAAATGCTTCATGTAATTGCTCTTGATTCAGTATTGGTAACCAGTGGCAGATGGTATTATGTCTACTATTTTCTTACTGTAAGAGTCAGATCACAGTGTGAAATATTTTTAAATGAGCAATCAATTGAAATATTAGAAATTACAACATTTTAGCTTAATTTAAAAATCAAGAACATTTGAAACAATAGAGTAGGTAAGATTAAGAATTGTACACATTATTGCTATTTGATGTCTTATCAATTCCAACGAAATGTCAGTATGCTAGATAGTCTGTAAGAATAGCCATAACATACAGATATATGGATGTATACTTTGTATATCTCTGGAAAAGCAATCAAGGTTTCCCCTTTTGTGAGGCTGTTCTTTATGGTACACTGGTTGTGTAAGACTAATATACTGTGGGTCCTCAGAAAATTGACCTTTATTGGAGTCGATATTAGGCACCATGTACAGCGGATTAGACCCACAAGTCCCATTACTCTTCATTGCCTTCGCACATGTCAGACTGCCACAAGACACCTGAAAATGTACCATTCAAAGTATAGCATGCACCTCAGTATGACAGACAGAATCCTTGACTCCCAACACAGCCACCTAGGGAGGGGAATAGAGACAGTGTTACAGTTGAAGGAAGGAAAACAATTTTAGAACATAATTAGCTATCTCAAATGTTTGTTTCTAGTCAGTTAAGTGGAGCTACTGTAGAAAAGTGTTATTTAAGAGAGAAAAATGACAATCTAAAATATTATGCAATATATCAACTATAAAATGTAGGTGTGAATCTGGTTTTTCTGCACATTTACAACTCCAACTGAACTGATTCTGGGATTGCTCAAGACCTACAGGATGCAGGTTTAATTTGTAATAAACATATACTAAACTAATTTCAGAATGATTGCATTTGTTTAGAGATATATGGGTTGCTTGTTTACCAGAAAAATCAACAGTATCGGCAGCTTTGTGTGTTGTCTAAAGGCAAAACCTAGAACACATAAAGCTCATGTACTTTATAATTTGTCCTTCACATTCCATTTTCCTATTTACACTGCTTTGTACAAAAAAAGCAAACAACACTTATGTCTAATGGATCAACAGATTTGCTAGTAGAAACTGCTTCAAATGATTCAGTTGTGCTGCTAGTTTACCCCCCTATGACCTTAAAGCTGATGAGTGTTTTGCAGCAGACTTTACTGTAACATTGGATAAAGATCAAAACAATGATATTTTTATATCTAGTGTATGCTACTAGTTAAGCATTGGACAACTAAAATAGACAGTGATTAGTGAGTAGAAGACAGTATTTATTTTGCTTTTGCTAAAGTGTGTGTGTGTGTCTGTGTGTGTGTAGCTTGAATGTTAAAAATTAACATACATATCCAGTGTTAACACCCATAGAATTTTGCAAGTGTAAGAAGTCAGAGGAAAAGTACTGAAACCACAGTAACAACAGAGTCCAATGTTCAAGTTGCACAACCATATTTCTTAACTAGAATGAATATTTTGTGTTAGTTGTGTAGTACATCAACAATAATTAACAGATTCCACTTTATGCTCCACTTCAGGCATGTACAGTATATTTACCACTTTGTAGATTTCTTCACAGGGCAGAGATATAGCTGGTGATCTTAATGACTTCACCAACTCTTTAATATTAACACATATGCTATCTAGGGATTTGAAAATTCAAAATTTTCCATAAACCATTTCCTAAAAACTGAGATAGTTTACAGTGATTTGGAGAGTTTTTATCTTCGGCAGCGTAAAGTTCATCTTGGACCCTATTGTTTTGGCAAGGATTTAATGAGGGAAATGCAATTGTTAGTTTAAATGCAAAGGGCCTGATTGTCCACTTTATTGCACTGGCATAAAAGCATTGTAAAAGACTGGATGATCAGGCCCAAAGATCGTCATTTCCCCACAAGTGCAGTGTGTTTTCTAAGAAAACAGCATTGGGTACACACTTTTAACCATGAAGTAGATCTCTTGTTAGTCTTTGAATCTGTTTTCTCCTTGCATTAGAGTGCTGTTTTCCTCATATCTGGAGGGGGATTACAGACTTGGGCACACAAATGGTATTTCATGATCTAAGAAATAAAACAGTGGTTGAAAATACTGAAAAACTGGCTGCAAGGTATGTGCAGGTACAGGGGATAATCACACCCTCGGCAACTGTAGCTTCACTTTACTGACAAAGTGTGCAGTTCAGGCTAATATCCATACTTTACAATAAGAGTTACATCACGTGGTGGGTAACTACCGCAATGCATACGACTTTCTTAAAACAAACCAATACCTAATGAAATTTTAGTTTTTAGGACTTTATGGGAAATCTGTGTTAAACAGGTCTGAATTATTTCTAATTTTAAGTGCTATTTAACATGACGTGATTATTAGTTTTTTCATCACTTTTTATTTAAAAACAGAAACTGATTTTTTTAATGATACTTCGGTGAAAAGGGGAGTTCTAGGTGGTGTGTTTGTTTGTTTTCCCCCCTAATGGTACAGTGGAGATCCAGTAAAGAGAAAACCACTATAAAGTATTTTATCAATACAAAAATGGAATTTAACTACTATATGGTGACTGTGCAGACAGATATCTGAATATGAATTAATTTGTAGGGCAACAAAGCAAAGAGTTTCTTTGCCCATAATGGATTTCCACACTCACCAATGTACTTTCCTTTCTTGAGCTTAGTCCACCACATATTAACAAATGCCAAACGTACACATGTTATGTAACATAAGGTCCCATTACCACAAATGCTTACTACCATGACTGCTCATGCTGAAGTTCCTCACTGGTACTCCAACTCCGTGCACACACTTACATGTTATTTCAGTACCTAATAAGTATCTTTAATCGATTACCATGATGATATTTAAATCCATTCTTGGGCCTGAAGCTCTAGGCTTTCCTGTTTTTTAACACATGCTACCATTACTAATATGTTTCAAACTACTAAGTCTAGTGATCTGAAAAAAAAATTCTTTTCAGACTGGAGAAAAAACTACATTACACTATTTGATTTTTCTGATGTGTTGTTAGATTAGGGGGAAATTATTAAAATTATTCACAAAGATTGTATTTGGCAAATGTTGTGAAATTAACATGTATTTATGAAAACTATTTCTCCGATACTTAAAAAATTCACATTTCCCAAACAAGATAGCTGTGAATAATTTTGATTATTATTCTCCTAGTTCTAACCACAACTCAGAAAGTCAAACAGTTTGATATTATACATAAAAGTTACACTGTCAATGAGTCATCTGTGTGCATTATTCAACTAGCTTTACTTCTTAAATCAGTATAAAATGCAGCATTGAGTATTACTTTGACCAAATAAATTGGAAACTTGTTATTAAAACTTTACTGCATTAAGTTCACTATTAGGTTTCTAATTCTGTTAAGGACAAAACTCTCATAGACTTCAATGAGCGCAAGATTGATCCTTCTATCTCCATACACAAATAAGTATTTAAAAAACAGATGCATCATTGACTTTCATTTAAGTTAATTATTTTTACAGCCACGGTTGCACTGAAAATGGACAATATACTTACTATAATCCAATCCAATATTATGTTCATATAATATCCTTTTATATGTGGCATCACAAACTGATTTACAGCGGAAGTCAGTCATATGTTTAACATTGCTAAATACCATATACACTTTGCTTTTCAAAGGATCTTATGTTGATTATCTTTCCAACCAAAATCTGTGGTTTCTGATGAAACACTTTTAATTGCATTAGGTGAACCAAAAATACATGATACAATTCTCAAAACACGAAATGCTCTTGAACTATGAGTACTATATGCTGCTATAAATTTGCCTAGTCACACAGCAGCATCTTAATAACTTGCCCTAGCTTGGTATGAGCTTGAATAACTTTACTGGTAGATGACACTACCGCCTAGTTTTACAATTGTTCTTTCTCTTCACTGCAAATTACGGCACTTGAATGTTGTAATTTCCTCTCAAAGAACAGGCATTTTGTAGTTTTACTAAGTACAATCTTGAGTGGGTAGAAGGGAACAGCAAGGAATTCCATTACTTATTGCATAGACAGGATGGTATTCCATTAGTATTATTCTGTAGGACTGACAATCCTAATGATTTAACAACAAATTGTATAGAGAGAAGAAGGTATTCAGTGCAGAGAATTTTGGTTTCTGTATGTGATTAACTGCATCACGCAGTCATACCTGTGCAAAAATATTATTATTGTTGTTATTTCTACAGCACTGTAAGTAGATAGAGCCCCTTACAAACACATAAATTGAGAGGTTTCTGCTCCCGAGATGAGATTTTACACAGTAAGGGATAACAAATTGTGGAGTGGAAAAGTGGTGAATGATTGAGAGTGACAGCGTAAGGTCAGATGTGCTTAGCGTTGTGAATCTATTTTGTTAGCTTCACTTTTCATGTTTGAAAATAAATGAATACACATATTTGACTCAGTGAATGGTGCAAGCCAAGTGAGATGGTAGCAAAGAAAGAGTGCCAAAAGACGTGAGTCTTGTAGAGAGATTGTAAGGTGCACAATAAAGTAGTCTGGAAAACGGGTCTAGGGATGATATTCCAGCTCCAATGGAGACTGTACAGGAGGTGCTGAGCTACTTGTGTGGGAGAGGGGGAAATATGGTGCATCCCAGTGTAAGATTGTAAGCCATTAGTAGGGAAGTGATATGAGACAAGATATAGCCACAGGAAGATTTACTGAGGGCCTTCTAGTTGAGGGGAAGAAGTATGAAGGTGCTGCAGAAGGAGACTGGGAGCCAATGCAGAAATCCAACAATGGATATGATGTGGTGGGAACAAAATACAAGGAAAATAATTTTAGAAACATGTAAAATGTGCTCACAGTTGTCTTCTGAACTCCAAGCAAATGTTAAGCCTTACAGTGATTTAATTGTCTTTGGAAATATTAGCATATTTTACTTTTATTGGCACAACATGGATGTTATGATACATCTGTACTGAATGATACAAAGGAGGTAAAAGGATCTGATAATGCTCTTATTGAGGCCAGTGGGTGAAGGATTAGTCCTGTTCATTAATATTGAAACATACTTAAATGTAATAATAGACAAATATTATAGAGCTAAAAGTAAGTAAGAATCCCATATTGTCTAATGTTTGGTTTGTCTGTTTCTATTTATAGTTTGGGACATATACAACCAATGTTCAATCTAAAGTATATTTCGGTCCACTATATAGCATATCTTCTGTATTTCTCCAATCTCTTCTTTGTCTTTTTTTAGCCTCTTTCAGTTTGCATGGAGCTTGAAAAACCTCCTATCACACCCACCTTTTTCATTTCTATTTTACTGGGATTTTTCAGGTATGAATCAACCCCAAAACTCAAAGTGAACCTCAGCTGTACCTGCAGTGTCTAATTTGGTTTTGACATGAAGTCTTTCTCATCATCCATGGGAAGAAAAAAATTTAACTCAAAACTCAGGCCCGTGTTTGTATGAAACCTTGCATGGTACAGGCGAGTCACATCTTAGCGCATTTAACATGCACAAATTCAGCTTTACGCGGTCAGCAAAAGCAGAAAAAAAAGAGAAAAAAAACAATTTAAAAACTCCATCTGTAGTGTGGGTGATTCCACCCACCATTCAACTCAATGAGAGTTTCACTATATGCGGTTTTCGCTTAACGCGCTAACCGCAGAACTGAACCCCCCCCCCCCCCCCCCGTAAAATGAGACTCGTCTGTATTGGTTTATGAGCCAGTGCAAATCGAGGCTGAATTTCAGGTTGGCTATGAAAGGCCAAAATCTGCTCACCTTACTCTTGCAAAATTCCCATTGCAGTTAGTGAGAGTTCACCAAGCTAGATACGGCATGGAAGGTTCATGCAGTTTTAATCTTTATCATCACTTTTTACCCTGAAACATCACCTAGATTATATGCAACTTGTTATCAGAGAAGCCTTCCAAATTGTTGGGAATCAAGAGAAACCTTATTTGCTCTCTAACAACCTCTGATTCACTTTTGCCTCTCTGTTTGCTCCACAATTTGCTGATTCTGCAGGTAAATTACTTGTAGATTATTTTCATCATCATGACCAGGGGCCATGGTGGGTTATAATTCAGGTAATGTATAATTCTTATAATTTTGATAATTGTTTAGTATAACCATGGTTATACTGTAAATACAGTATAACATTGTCTGTCACACACACCCAAACCATAAAGTTAGTAGTAGGAGATAGTGTGAATTCGATAATAGACACTACTGTCGGGAATTTAGAAAAAAATCATATGCATCATAACTTTATAAGCATACACTGATTTTTCTTGGGATATGTGAACTAAATACTAAATGAAACATTGATGTTTCCAGTGTACAGCCATCATATTCTCTCTCATGTACAGTGATGGAAAACAAGTAGACATTAACTACTTTGTTAGCTAATAAATTTAATAATCAAACAGAAATATATCTATTTTCATTTCAAACTTTTTGAAACAAGGTAAGTTCTTAAAGGATTTGTTTTAGGATCAGGGTCTGTTTCTCTTCTTAAGATGGGCATCCCCCAGCCAGATAATATTATACACAAGTGGAAATTAAAGGATTTAATTTACATTCTTGATTATATAGATTATGATTGGCCTGAATCCATTGGTGACCAAAACTTGCTTCGGAGCATTATTCTAGCCAATATTATGTACGATTTAAAAAGAACAGAATGAAATACACAGTGTGAGAGTAAAAGGTACTCTCATTACATAACCATGTATTTTTGTAGAGAAAAAACAATTATATTTTTTAAAAAGCGATTCTAAAAATAAAAAGTAAACGGGAGAAAATATTTATGTTGCAAATAAACAGCTCTCAACATTTGGTAAATGTCTGAACCATGCTGGTTCTTGTGAATGAGTGGACTAGGGAGATAATGTATTACCTTTTGTTAGACCAATATATTTGTTAAAATAGACGTATTTCTAATCCAATGATTGCCAATACCTGGAGAAGGGGCTTTTTTAATTTTCTTTGTCTGGCTACTTCCCTAATGGTGAGATGAAACACATGTATTAAATTAATGTGAAATCACAGCTGCATTTGGTGATGCTACTATTCTGAATCTGTGAAATATTCTTGCAATTAAAAAAAAGAATTTTAATACAGGAAAGGGATTTGTTTTGTGCTAGCTCTAATTTTGGATGAGATACTTAATAGTGTCAGTATTACAACATTTAGAAAATTCAAACAAATTGGGGTTTTTAATGGAGATTAGGTTATCTCTAGGATTTAGTGGGTACTGTAATTGAGGTTGCTTTATTCTTCTTCTAACAGTATTCCTCCAACAAACTAGCAAATTAATTCTTAGATTTTCAATTGATCTGTTTGATTTTTTACTTTAGGATTGTTTTTCATTTCAGGGTATTATAGTTGGCGTTATAGGAATGCCATTCTCTGACTGAGTTTTAGAACTGGGATTAAATATACACTCAGCATATGTTCATATTACTTGCTACAAAATATATTATTTTTAAAAAATATGTAGTTAATTAAATGAGACCATCCTACTCCCACTGAAGACAATAGCAAAACTCTGGTTGACTTCATGCAGAGCAGGACTAGCACCTAAATTAAACTATATTTCCAAAAACTACAACAAAGTATTCTACTTTGTTTAATGATTTTTGCTTATAAGTGATGCAGATGACCTGGAACCTGTACATCATTGGTTCAGCAAACATTATACATGTGATCACAAAACAACCAAATACATGAGAAACAGGTATTTCAGATGATTAATTAATAAAGTCAGTTACACTGTATTTAAATTTGAGGATTAGAAGTACACTACAAGGGGATAATGTAAATTCTACTAATTACCTTAAAAATAAGATACCTGTCAAAAGTCCAGGTTTGGGGGTTTTATTTGGTCCATGATGAAGTTAGCAGTCGGTGGTGAAACTTGGATCCAGATCTGAGTTTGGATTCAAAATCCGAAATCCGACATTTGTGTTCAGATCCACAGTTTTGGTGCAGGCCCATCTTTAATTAAACTGCTCTAGACTCAATGAAATGCTCAGCAATGCTTTACAAAATGTAAATGGAATCATCTTTTCTTTTCTTTTGTAAACCCCACACTTTAATTATGCAGCTAAGATATTTTGAGTTGCACAGCAAGTTAATCTAAAAATGTTCTCTGATGAAACCCTATGGGCAATCATTTTTTATAACAAAGGTGCTTATGGCATAGATGGAATTTTCCTGACCCTGCCCATTCCACTTCAGATTTTACAAATTAGGGTCCTGATTCTGTAATTCTTCACTCAGCCAAATAGTTCCTACTTAAGTCAATGGAAATACTTAGGTGAATAATGGAAGTGAGGACAGACTCAAGAATAGACAAAAGGTCTAATACTGATCCCACACTGGTTTTGAAACAGTTTAACACTCTGCAGTTCAGCAGGATTACTCCTGAATTCCTGCAGTGCAGGTGAGATCAGAATCATGCCCTACATGTTTACTCCTGTACTGAGTAGCAAGTGAGTACTGGATCTCAAACGGTACATTATTTGTAGTGTAAATTTCTAATATGCCTATGCTGACATCCTGTAAATTTAATAAATGGCACTGCAACTTTCACTTGTGATCAACTTTCACCTCAAATGATGCCATTAGTAATAATAAAAAAGTGTTAACGGACTATCTTGGAACATGCATTTGGGTATATAATCAAAAAATAAATGTGAAGGCAAGTTGGAGAATAAATGTCTCACCATTACCTTTCCCATATTATCAAAAACTCCTAACTGTACTACATTTAAGTATGTATTAAATACTACCTCAAACTCTCAAAAAAAAAGAGAAAGGTTTAGTTTTATAAACAAGACTTTCATAATAGAGGACATAATCTCCCACTGAAACACAGGCTCAGAAAGCACACAAAGCAATTATGTAAAATCAATTGAGGCTGTCTAAATCTTGGCTTTGAAACAAATGTTCATGTAGGGAATGCTGAAAACTATTTGGCGGCAATTGTTACTAACAATGCAGGTTAATAACTAACAACTTTGGGCTTGATTCTGGTCTCACGCAAACCATTTTTACTTCACTGATTTCAGCTGAATCACTCCTGATTTACTTCAGTGTGAGATCAGGTTAAGGTCATTTTTCTGCAACCTCTGGTATAGACCCATCCATTTATTCAGACACAAATATTTAAGAAAACTTTGAACCATTTAGCTAATTATTACTCAAGCATTACTAGCAAGTTGGAAGATGAACAGCATTATGCGTCTTAAATTCTTTTAACAGTAGACTAATGGAAAAAATTATGAGTTCCTTCTTCAAGTAAAACTTCCTTATATAATTCAACTGTCCCATAGAATTTAATAAGGATGAAATCAATAGTGTTCTGTAGAAATTAATCTAAAGCTTTATAAGGTCAAATTCGGCTGCCATGGCTGCACTGAAGTCAATGGAGTTACACAATCATAGACTTTGCCTCAATAAGTTTCATAAAGAATTCTATTTTATTTATATTACATTTCCCCCTATTTATTATCCTGTAATTTTAACATTTTCTATAACTTTCTTGAACCATCTAGACATTTATAACAGGGACCCATTTCTCTATTAATTTTAGAGGATAACTAAAGGAAACTAGAAAGCTTGTCCTGACTGTTCAAGATGTAATCCCATTGACAGCAAAGATAATTTTGCTTGAGTAAATGCCACAGATTTTTGTTGTATTGATTATTAATTATGAATCTGCTGATTTCTTTTCATTTGTGTGTGCTTCATCCTGCAAACACTTAATATCAGTCATGGTGTTTCTGAGCATGAGAAAGCCCATTGAAATATCCAGGTCACTTTCTTCACCCGGGCTAGGCTGTGTTCTCCTGCCCTCCCATTACACAGCCCAGGTGAGGAAAGTGATCTGGAAGCAGGAAGCTGTGACATTGCTCCTCACTACTCCACCCCCCTCCACACACACACAAAAGCCTAGGGGTGCACAAAGGACCAGCATTTGATGGGGGGAGCAAGCCGTAGTGCCAGCTGCTCTGTGCATCCAAGTCACTATCCCCAAAGAGGCACAGGAGGGGAGAAAGGGTTGGGGTGCAGGAGGGGAGTGCAGGGGTTAGAGGAGCAGGAGGGAGCAAAGCTAGGGGCAAAAAGGGCTAGGGGTGAGGGGCATAGAAAGGGAATGCAGGGGTTGGGATGAAGGGCGGTGCCTAGATTCCTTTTGAAAATGAGATTTCAACTCTTAAATCAGTTAGGTATTGCAACGTTGCAGCAGCACCTAAATACCCTTAAAAAGCTGGACCACGGTCCTTATTAACTTGCAAAGTTCTTTCTTCTTACATTAATTATTATTGGCATTGTTATTGCTGTAATTAAATAATTATTTTGTGCCCAAACTTTGTTAGGCCAGAGAAGACATGGTCCCTGCCCCCAAACAACATGTAATCAAAAATTAGATAAAACAAAGGAGACAAAACATAGTAATTGTCAGGGCAATAAGAAGAGGGATAAATGTCATAAGAACAAATTGTTGCTTAGACTGGTGCACATGCTTCTAATGAAGCAGTTTGCTCCAGCTGAGCACAGCTAGTTTTTACATAAATAGGTCTGGATGCCAAGTCAATCTCTGTAATGAGCAAAGACTCTGCACTCAAGAAATGTTAATCCTTTCTCTTGGACCTGCTAACCACTGACAGGTTTTGTATCCCTCTGGGAAATACCCTAGCATTATTAAAGCCTAATCACAAAATATTACATCTACCACAGAAATATAATAATTCCTAAATCTTAAACAGGAAACCAGTTTCCTGGGACAGCCCCCAATGGCCTGATCTTGTTGGACCATCCCATCATGTCCTGTTAGCCCAGTTGAGCTGAGGTGTTGTGGAGGAAGTGGGACTACCTGGGCAAAGATAGCCTTAAGACTGGTTCTCTTCAGCCACCTGGACTATTTGTAGGGTCACTCAGGTGCATGCAGTCCTTTTTACTTCCTGGACTTGTGGCTGAAGATTACTTCTAATGCCATCATGTTCAGAATATGGTACGTAGGAGACTGGGAGTCCCCCAGCCTTCACTGTGTTTGGCTCCATTTTGTCCTTTCCTGTACATAAATGTCTACTGTTAAGGATTTATGGCAATAATTGTCATGACTGGCTATTGCTGTATTTGTTATGACTTTGTGCATGCTTCTTTCCCATGCACATAGAATATAGGAAGTGGAGTGGGAGATTCACCTTATAAAACTGTGCACACAGTTGGACAACTAAAATAATGTCGTATCAGCAGGGCCAAGCTTGTAAATCTACATGGACAACATGGTATTCTTCTACAGTGGCTCAGATTTGGAACAAGAACAGGCAGTGGGGCAGAAGACGCACTTGTTTTGTACCTTGTGCAGGAAGTGTACTAGGCTCTGTGTGAAATTAGATTCTGGAGGGGTTTCACCAGGATTAATATCTAAAAAATAATGGCAACAGCGCCCTACTGAGTAAGTTAGCTGGAAATCAGTTAAGGTGTTATGTAAGGTCACCAGTACTCCAAAAGTTTCAGCCTTGCCTTTTCCACCTATCCCTTCATTGTGATGCATACATAGCAATACAAATGAAATTAACCATGACTACTGCAAATTCTTTTGTGTGAATAGAACAGAAAGTAGCCTGTACTATAGCATTTGCTTAGACTTGTTAGTGATGGAGATGTCAAGAAGTATTTCTTGTGACACTGCCTCATATTCTGTTACATTTTGTGTAATAAAGGTAGAATAAATAAAATGAGAACAAACCTGGGTACCTAAAGCTGCCCACTCCCCAACTTATACTTAGGTACTTCATTAAGTTTGCTGATTTTCAGAAGTGTGGAACACCTAAAATTCCTGTTGAAGAAGAAATTGCTCAGCACCTCTACCAATCAGGCCATTTTGGTCTAAATTCATAACTCTTGAAATGACAGTTACTAGTGTTTTATGTTCACTTCAAATCCACTGGGAATTATCGGGTTTTGGTAATGAGGTAATTCATTCATTCATGCCTTTGGCTTCTCTGCTCAGACTGCTAATACTGGTGCAAATGAGTGCCCCAATGATGGTTTTCTGATGTGTATTCCTGTCCTCTGGGAACTGGATAAAGACCATTAACTCATTTTGCATAGGCCACTTATTAGATGTCCTAGTGTTTCAGGGATGCTCCTAAACCCCTTTGACATTTTTAAAACTCTCCCTCCAGATTAACATAACTTTCTGTCAGTACCAACATGGGCTAGATCTAAACCACTGAAAGTTTCCATTTATCTTCTGACCATCCAGACTCTAGAAACGTCTCTGTTGCATTTTTGAACAAAAACTGATATATCTTGTGGGATGCTATTCAGACATTTTTTGCATGATAATATTTTGCATAATTTAAATGTGTGCTTCAACATACCGATCTCTTGTCTAACTTCAGCATACATGATACACACCTATTAATAAAACTGGTGACTGATTATGCTTATCTTTTGGACCCAGTGATGGGTTACAATGAGGCTGAAAGAAATTGTAAAAGGGACATTTACCTTTTGAAACAACAACCGTCGAATATATATATGTTTTAATTTATCACAATTTTTAGAAGACTTGTAACAACTGCAGGGCCGGCGACAGAAATTTGGGGGCCCCCTACTCTGATTGTTTGGGCCCCCCCCCAGCCCAGCTGGCACTTCCCCCCCTCCCCCAGCTGACAGCGGCCGGGCCCCCCCCAGCCCAGCCGGCACTCCCCCCCCAGCTGACAGTGGCTGGCGGCAGCGCGGGGTCCTGTGGGAGCGCGAGCCGCCCTTGCTGCTCCCCCCCCATGCGCACTTTCTCCCCCGGACTGCGCCGCTGCCGCCGGCTGGGCTCACTGCTCCTGCCAGGGACATGCATGCTCGTCCGCTCCAGAGGAGAGCCGCGCTGCCTCCCCACCCCTTCCCTGCTCTCCAGGCCCGGCGACAAGGGGGGGGGACTACGGGTACTTCTGTGTACCGGGGCCCCCCTAAAGTCCGGGGTCTGGTACAGCTCTACCCGTAGTACCCCCCTGTCGCTGGCCCTGAACAACTGTGAAGCTCGAGAGGAATTCATTCAGCTGGACTTATGGAAAGACAACTCAATTTATGGAAAGACAACTCAGATTAAATAGTCAGTGAAGAAGTTTACCCCTCTCTTGTCCATCCATCCCTTATATGGTGGGGCAATTCCAGGACACCTTTCATTTTTCCACAATTACCGTAGTATTAATATAATGTTCAGGAACTTAAAAATATTATTATAGACCATTGGCCTGATCCTGTACTCGTAGAAGCTCCCATTGATTTCTGTGGCGTGAAATCAAGACCGGTGTGTTTAGGAAGAGGTATTTCTGGCCCTCATAGTTAATCTTCAGATGTATTTCACCCTGTAGTGTAACAAATGATTAATTTTCTTTTGGACATAAAATAAGTTACTTAATTCTTAAAATAACAATTATTTTTTTTATTTTTAAGTTATTTTAAGGGTTAAGAAAAAAAAGGCATATTTGGAGTTGTGACATACTTTCAATTTATGTCCCTTACAGAGTAAAAAAAGGCAGGGCATACATGGTAGATAAAGTACTTAAGCAAGCAGGGCCCTCCATGATCAGACCTACTGTATCTTTTGATTGATGCCAGCAATGATCTTTCAAGGATCAGTGTATTGGATATGTGCTGTTTCTGGAAAATAAGAACATTCAGTGTGGTCCTAATTATGGAGAGTTCTTATGTAAGGGAGCAGCGTGAGATCCCTATGATTAAATGGATATTCTCTTATATGTCATTATCCTTTGTCTTCCTTTATTCTTCTTGTGCCTATTATTTTTTTTGTTGGTTTGGTCCATAGTGGAGCATTATTTCTCTTCATATGGACCTGAAATATGATGTATTTATTTGCAATTCGAGTTTAGGGATGATGTGGTATTTGAATATAGGACCAATAATGGAATATTATGGCATTTCTGACCTCCCCACTTGCCTCTGACCCTCCTCCCTATTTCTCAGGATCATAAGTATCGGACAATAGTCCAGAATTATAGTCATCCCTATAACTAAAGACAAAACTTTATATGAGGATTATTCCCCTCTGTGGAAAAGTTTGAGTGAAGTATCAATAAACATTGCATTAGTTTGTTGTAGTAGTAATTTGTCTCATTTTATTTAATCACATGTGGTGTATATGAGCTGGCCTACCCGGTCCTTTTAGATGCAGAAGGCAACTGTGTCTAGGACATGTGTTGCTTGTATAAAAGTGATTTTTATCCCAATCATAGTGTCAACTTAGATTTGCCAGAGAAATGGAAACTACCACATTCAGAATTTAATAGTCAATCCTGCAATCTATCCCTTGTAGATAGCAACCCAGATAGATCTGATGAACCTCTGTTCCTTTATTGTTTCAGGCCAGTTGGGGCAAACAGAATAGTAAAAATCACAATGAAAATACATAGCCATGTATATTTTAATGTCATAGAGATGATTTGGTATAAACAGTGAAGCAAAAGGGCCTGGTAGAGGGCATTGAACCAAAAAAAGAATGAACACACAGACACACACAATAGTGTCTAGGAACATTTTTGTCACTTTGTTGTTTTTTCTGTAAAATCTCCACTCCCATAAAATAAGATACATATTTTACATACTGTTCTCATATGTATGAGATTCACGATATGAATTTCTGGCCACATCTTTTATTATAACTTCCTTCTTTATGCCATCTTCTAAAATATACTCAGCTTTTGATCTACATTATCCACATTTGAGATTGTGCCTTGAATACACCTTGAATAAGATTACCAGAACTGAAGTTCTTGCATTTCTAATCTGATCACATTTTGATACCTACAATAAACTAAACGTAACTTTGGATGGCTCAATAGCTTGGAACTTCAGTAATAGTGAGTCATATGAATTAAATGGGTTTTTTTAAATCTTTCAAAATTTGATCCTTAAAATGTGTAAGATTATAAGGTACAAGATAAAATTTCACTGAATAATGACAGCTACAGTAGTAGAACAAACTTAGTTTAGTTGTGGAAAGATGCAATGCCAACTGTGAAAGGCCTATTCCTAGTTGATCCAATAGTTTGTCAAGGAGGCAGGTGATAGAAGCAAGAGGAGTTTGTCTGGTAGAAGTAGTTTTTCTGGAACATATTACCCAGGGTAGGAGGAGAGAGCTTAGAAGGTATCAGGATGGAGGCGTTTGGGCTGGAGCAAAGTTTTGGGAACTTGAATGGATGGGTCTGGAGAGAGTAAGACAAGAACAAACAACTTGAATTTTAATGTACAGTAAACCCTCGATTTAACAGACCTCAATTTAACGGACTTCGGATGCAATGGACAAAATTTCTAAGCAAGTCTGATGCATCCGAAATCCATTTGTCGAGGGCTGGCTGCCGGCTCCCAGCTGCCGCCCGGGTCCAGACAGCAAGCGGGCTGGCTGCCGGCTTCCGCCCAGGTCCCGCCAGTGGGCGGGCTGGCTGCTGGCTGCCGCCCGGGTCCCACCAGCGGGCGGGCTGGCTGCCGGCTGCCACCCGGGTCCCGCCAGCGGGCGGGCTGGCTGCCGGCTGCCGCCCGGGTCCCACCAGCGGGCGGGCTGGCTGCCGGCTGCCGCCCGGGTCCCACCAGCGGGCGGGCTGGCTGCCGGCTCCTGCCCGGGTCCCAGCAGCCGGGACCCGGGCGGGCTGGCTGCCGGCTCCCGCCCGGGTCCCACTAGCGGGTGGGCTGGCTGCCGGCTCCCGCCGGGGTCCCAGCAGCCGGGACCCAGGCGGGCTGGCTGACGGCTCCCGGCTGCCGCCCGGGTCCTGGCAGCAGGCAGGCTGCAGAGCTGCCGCCCCGGCCCTGTGGCTGGCGGGCTACTGCTCCGACAGCTCGGGTTTTTTTTTATTATTAAATAACGGACTTTCTGATTTAACGGACACCCCCTCGCCCGAATTAGTCCGTTAAATCGAGGTTTTGCTGTATTCTCAAAAAATGCAGAATTCATGTCTACTTCCAGAAAAGGTTCAGAATGGGAATTTCTTTTTCTCCATTTATGAAGTAGTTGGAAGGCTCATGCTTCTGCATTATTGATAACTGAAGGGGAAATACTATGTAGATTATATAGCTTACAAATTATGTAACCTCTGAGGAGCACTGAAGGAAACCACCTAAAGAAAAACAAATACAGCCCTTAATCTTAGTTGGTGACTGGTTTATTCCAGTCTACACCCACAGCATAGTAATTGCATCGGTAGAAAATCACAAAGCATGTTTACAAAAAACTTGACATCAAACTCTGCGCTGCTTGTTATGCAATGAGATATATCAAGTAACTAATTTTATTGATGATTCTGAGGCATGAGGCTGTTGGCAAACAGCTCAATGCCAAGCCTGTGTTGCAATACATGACTAAAGGCCAAGTGCTTACAACCTTGGTGGTATCTCCCAATCTTACTATACCTGAGTTATGTAATTGGATGCTGTGAAATGCCCTGTTGGTGGCTCTCTGGTTAGTTGGTTGGTTTTTCTTGTTTTTAATCTTTGTGAAGAAACCAATATAAAGCATTACAATACAATTGATGTTGTACAATTTCTTGCCCAAAACACATTAAAAAGTTTTATAACACAGTTGAAAAGTTTTTTTTTTAAAGATAGCACTAGAAGAAAAAAGAAATCAATAGGCTTAGGCCAGGTAGAAAAGTTGTACTATCAGATAACATTTGAAAATAGACGGAGAATCTAGTTACAGGAAATCTCTTGTAAATTGAGGATCTGCCTCTCACACCAGTAATGGTGAGATAACAGTGTAAGCTGAAGTAGAGAGGCATATGGGCAGAAAGAGGAAGCTTTCCATGCCTTGGGGGTATGGCTGAGAAAGAAGCCAAAGATACAGATCGGGGTGGGGGAGGCAGATTGGATGGGCAAATTAAAGATATTATTGACAATAATAGTAATGTAAGGAAAAAAATAATGTAAAGCAGACAGGACCAGATAACATGAGAAGCCCAGGGATCAAGGTAGCATGTAATCTTTTTACTGGACTGCACATTGTCAAAAAGGTCCAAGGATGGGGGAGAGGGGAGGAGGGAATCAGTGCAAGTCTTGTAGTGAAGTAGCTTAAGTCACTCCGAGATTGAAAAAAAAAATCCTTGCATCTGGTCAGGGAAGTTTGGAAGGGAGAGGAAACTGTGTGTGGGAAAATGAATGAATGGCATGGAAAAGGAAACAAGGATTTCCAGTATCTTTCCATGACGTCTAAATAATATCTGTTGAGATTTTGCACTCATAACGTATAGGGAGGTGGGATATGTGCTGTTGTTTTCAGAGTATCTTATTTTAACTCAGAAATGTTGAGAATACTGTGATACATGAAAATGAGGATGTGATTCAGGAAAATGTCATTTGGGAAAGGCACATTTCTTCATAAAAAACAGGTGCGGCCACAGATCATTATGTTGCAGACCTGAGTGATAAAGCTAAATCATGTAATTTTGACTGGCTAACAAGAGACTGAATTATTTTCAGGAAAACTAATAATCAAATCACAGCAAAGTTATTGCAAAGTATGGACTTGACTTTTCAAAATCGATGTTTGCTGTGCTATTGAGAACTATGCTTCCCAAGTGAAAGTGGTGGTGAAAACTGCTTCTCAAATGAAAGTGGTAGCAAGCAGTAAAAAGCCTGAAGTGTCTCTAATTCAAGTGCATATCCAGACATGAAGAGATACTCTAATGGGAAACAAATTGCATATGGCAGGGCTTCAATGCAAACTACTGTAGTGTTTCCTAATGGCTAATCTTGCCCTTATAGGTCTTGAATGGGGAGGGTTCACTTCCTCCAGGCAGGTGGAGGGGCCAGAGTTGCCATACAGCTGGGGAGCACCCAGACTGGTGGTGTAAAAAATCATAGTGCTGTATCAGTGAGCATGAAAGCACTTTGTTCATATGGGTATGTGACTAATTAGCATTTTCTGATGATGCCTCACTTTAGCTCCACCCCTTCCAACTTCATTGGCGTAACAAAAGGGTGGAGTAAACCAGAAACACACTTATTCACATACAAACACAACAAGAGCCCATTCTTTGCCAAGAGCAATAACCAAGGAGAAGCAACCTCCCTCCTGGCTATATCAAATGGAGACTATTTTTTTCCTCCCTATAATATAGAGATATGCCTTATCTCATAGAACTGGAAGGACCTTGAAAGGTCATCCCATCCAGTCCCCTCCCAAATTAGCTGAGGAGTGTTCCTCTACTTCCTCAACCTGTTCTGCCCTTTTCATCAGGATAAGGGAGATCTGAGGATAGAACTGACTTTCATTTCAAAAATTAATTTGGTGTTTTATAAAGCCAGGAACTATGCTACCTTATTTTGTCCAAAGCCAAAGCTCCACAAGGAGAAATTGTGGCACATATTAGAAGTCAGGATGTCTGCTAAGATATATACAGAAGAATATATACAGAAGAAGATTGGAAAATCAGCTTAATTGTATGGCCTGTATCATCCATCAGTGAGAGGCAACAAAGCCTCTACATTCTCCATTGCAAGACAGATCAGATGAGGCCTAATCCACAACCCATGGAAATCAATGAGACTTTCCGTTGACTTCAGTATGCTTTGGATCAGCCCAGGTGATATATCGGAAGCTTAGAAAATGAACAGAATAGTGTGTCCAAAAAAACCTCAATGCTCATTCTTCAAGAGTGATGCAACCTCATGGACAGAAGTTTCATGCTTTGTATGAAGAGATGTGTGGAGTAAACATCTTTGCTCCACACTAAGTAATAGAAACTAGACATACACAAGCATCAGTGGGCACCTCCTTCAGCAAAGGGGCACTGGATGCAATAGTCCGTCAGCAGTCCACTTTTCATAATGAATTATACATCGTTATTGTAGGGCATGGCTAAAAAATGCTACTTACAATCCGTGGAGCTACCCCAGAAAAAGAGTAGGCAATTTTTTGTTTTTTCTGCAAATTTTTCTTTCTTGAAGCAGGTACATCCATTATTTTGTCCCTCCCTTAAATTACTTGGTAATGGTAAGGGTATGAGGACCTTATATGAATACTTTAGTCCTCACTCCTCATGTCCTATCACAATAAGTGTTATGGACAGGAATTTAATACCCAAAGCATATTAAAATAACAATTGGGTACTTTACAGCTCTGGAAGTTATTCTGCCTGGCTTTCTAGTGGGAAAGGCTTTACCTGCACACAGAACTAACAAATTTCTCTCCACCTCCAAAGCTGAAGAGCCCAGGTCCAAATCTCTGGACCTGCCTGATCTAAGAAAGATATTTTGCAGGTAAGAACAAGAAATATTCTAATATTTGCAAACTTTCATAATGTCTTTCAATAGTTTATTTCTGAAGAATTTGCATCATACAGATTTCAACCTAAGTGAAAACACTGCTGCCCTTGGTGTTAGAAATAAGTAGTGTCATTTTCTTTTTGCAGTGAAATCTTTCATCCAATCATATTCTTGTATGCAAATATACCATAGCCAGTTCAGACAAGTAGCACAAATAAAGCTAAATGCTCAGTCAGGACAAATCGCTCAGCTTCTCTGATTCCTCATTTCACCTGTGTTTCAGGAACTAACTAAACATGTCAACTGAAAATACGAAAAAACAAATCCCAGATAGCAATTCTGCTCCAGCTCTGCCTGCACCACTCAGTGATCTGAAAATTAAGTATACCAAGGTTAGTAGTACGATGCATGTTTATTAACTTGCCTGAGGCATTCATATAAGACTATATATGTACTTAAGTAGTTTTGTTCAAACCATCGAAATAACACTAACTCAATTATTGTTTTCAGTGTTGTTGTAGCCAAGTCGATACCAGGATATTAGACAGACAATATCCAGGGATATATGAGATAATATCTTTTCTGAAGAGCTGTGTGAAAAACTTGAAAGCTTATCTTTCTCACCAGCAGAAGTTGGTCCCATAAAAGATATTACCTCAACCACCTTGTCTCACTAACTCAATTGTGTATTTACAAATGTTTACCTAGATTTAATTCTTATATTGTGATTTCTGGAAATGTTCTCTGATCTCTTCTCTCCTGAGATACTCTTCTAAGGAGTTGGTAAGTCTTATACTACTATTTTTTGGTGTGCTGTCCATATTTTTTCAGAAGCTAAGACGTGTGGTCATAAGTATCCTGGAAAGTGTAAACGACCCAGGGAAGGAAATCTTTGCATCATTTACAGCAAGAAAATAAAAGATAATTGTAGAATATATTAACAATTATTAAAAATTTTAAATAAACTTGGATATTTACAAACTGATTTTAAGAATTATGCCAATTATGTTGGTCTGGAGAAAGGTGTTTTTTTGTTTTTATGTTTTTTTTTAAAATAAAACTAAAGCAAGGGTCCTCCTGCATTTGACATATTTTCCTACAGATAATAAACCTGTTTGTCTTGCTAAGCAAGTAACTATCAATAAAACAGATAAAGTCCACCATTGTTAATTAGAGGTAACAAAGTCCTGTGGCACCTTAAAGACTAACTATAAAGTTTTGAAGCATAAGCTTTCGTGGGCTAATACCCACTTCGTCGGATGCAAGCAGTGGCAGTGTCCAGAGACAGGTATAGAAAAGTAGGCAAGAACCAGGTGGGAGGTAAAAAGGATGCTTCAAAATTTTATAGTTAGTCTTTAAGGTGCCACAGGACTTTGTTACCTCTGCTATTCCAGACAAACACGGCTATCTCTCTGATTCTTGACATTTCTAATTAGTCAGTATTACCAGGAACATTATACAAAAGCAAATTCTTTCCATGCTCATTTAAAAACACACAGATAAGGTAAGCATGAAATGGATCCTCTGGGCTAACCCTAAAACCAGACTTGTATTCCTGGCTTAAAAAGACACTTTATGTGTTTTGTACCAAGAGTCTCTGAACTTTGAGCAAACAGCAAAGTCACTGGTAGTTTCTGCAATTTCAGACTTTCAGGTAGTGTTTGGTACAGCAAAGGGAAATACAGCAATAAACAGAAACTTGTGTAACAATTGTAGCTTTTGCTGGCCATAGCTATCTCAGGTTCTGGGCACAAAGCAAAATGCCACATAGTGTGTTACTGCTATACAGAAAAGTTCTCAAGTAAAGCAATCAGGAAAGTGTTCTTGTTGCGACTTCTTGAGCAAATACAAATATGCATGGAATTGAATTTTAACTTCTCACTAGAGTCAAAACTTGACTTCTTTTCAAACATTAGGGTATAATCTGGAGAGCTCAGCACCACTTGGGGTCAGTTCTTTTGGACCCAGCTCTGCACCCCATTTTCAGGGAAACCCCAAATTGATTTTGGTGTCTATTTTTCATGAATAAAGACTTCAGGATTGAGACCTCATTTTGTAAATATTTACCAAGCTGTTAAAACTGTGGATGTGCAATATAGTTCTCCTATGTGATAGCTCACTTCAGCTATTTCTGTCTCAAGTATAACGGACTTAATCCAGGAAAGAGATTTTAGGAATAGTAATGATGTATTTTCAACTTCTGAATTACCCTAGAGACGCAAAGGTGATGTCCCAAGTTAGTGAAGATCCGAAAAGCATAAATTGGAATATTCCTCTCCACTGCTTTCTTTCCACAATACTTAGCCAGCATAAGATCACATAGAAAAGCTTTCACTGGCAGGACATACTCTGTAGGTAACCACAGAACAGTCATCATATCAGATGTTTTTACACTACCATCTAAAAAGAGCATTAACAGGAATAGGTTTCTTGGATAAGAGATTCCCTCTTCTCTCAATAGAAAGATCTAGGTAAAACTCTCCAGGGGACCCTTATGGACTTTTCCTCATACCATGGGCCCCTTTCACAGGTTTTTCTGCAACAGGGAGCAATGTGGCTCTAAATAATTAGATCAATTTAATCCAGAGGTATTTCTATTATGATATAAGTATTCCCAGATCATACTCTCTACCTTTCTTATAAAGCATGAACATTCTAAAGAGATACTTAACACACTCAAGAGTCAATTGACAGAAGCTGGAAATGGGCGACTGGGGATGGATCACTTGATGATTACCTGGTCTGTTCATTCCCTCTGGGGCACCTGGAATTGGCCACTGTCAGAAGACAAGATACTGGGCTAGACAGACTTTTGGTCTGACCCATTATAGCCATTCTTCTGTTCTTAATTTGGGCGGATTAAATTTTAAATTGTTAAAGATAGTTTGGATCCTGAACTGGGGAAAGATCCTGAATTCCTTCTATACTCTAAATTCCTTAAGATATGTGCTGATGAAATCAGTGAGTATTTTAGGTAGTTAAGAAATGTAAGACTGGCTCACATGTACTGGTAAATAGTTTACTATGTTACACTAAAGGATTAGACAATGATTGTTTAATAAATTATTTCTGTTGTGATACCTCTGAAAAGAGCAGGTCCTATGGCACTCCCACAACCAGGCATCAAAGCACAATTAGTTACTTATCAGGTAGTTAAATTACATGAGGTAGGAGGAAAAAAACAATATTCTCTTGCTACCACTGCTTTTCAGAGTCTGAGGGAAGACCATGGTGTGTGGAAAGTTAAATCACTTATGGTAAATAAAGGAAAAGTGAAACAAATATAAAATATATTTTAATCATTACAGCTAGAAGCAAAGAAGAGGAAATAATAAAATGGTTTAAAATTAAGAAAAGGGTCAAACACCTTCTCAGCTGTCACCTAACCCTGTAGGTGCCTAAAATCCCTAGGTGCCTAGTTTCCACGGTTACAGGAGATCTGTTTCTGGCAGTGAGGGATGTGCACAGCCAGCTCATTTTAAGGCACCTGAGCACCTATTTTATGCGTAAACCCCAGATCCTCAGATTCCTATTTAATCTGATCCAGCAGGCATTTTCACACAAAACAGCCCAGGGCAGAGGGAATAAGAGGAGGAATCCTCCATCACAGACTCTAACACGTGGCTAGAGCGCTCACCTGCAATGTAGAAGACTAGGGTGCAGTGCTCCCCTTTGTCTGATGTGGAGCAGGATTTGAACTTTTTTTCCCCTACCTCTCTTCCAAGGTCTGGACTAGCTGATTGGGAGATATTCTAGACTGCAGGTCTCTCAGTCTCTCCTATTGAAGCTGTTCCAATGTGTATGAATAGTTAAATGCACATTGGACCAACAAGAGAGTAGGAATGACTCTGTGACTCAGTGGTTGAAGGGCTCCCCTGATTGGCAAGAGACCCACATTCAAACCCCCTTCTCCCACCCCTGGAGAATTCAGCCAAAGTCCCAAGTGTCCTGGGTGAGTGATAAAATGGCCCTTTTCCTCACCTGCATGCTTCCCTGGAATTTCTTGCAAAACATGGCTTAGACACCTAACTCCATCAGAGAGTTCATGGCTGAGAATCCCAGAATTTAGGCACCTAACTCCCTGATAGGGGCAGGACTTATCTTATATCCATCTCCTCAGCATATCTGATTGACTAGCTTATGTGGCTCCCCATGAAGCATGCTGGCTTTAATAGTGTTTCAGGTTTAATTGACTGATTTTGATGATCCATAGAACTCTTTAGGTTTAGCTGAATTGGTAGGATTTTCCATTCATACCATATCAAACACCCACAGATGTACAGGGCTAGGGTGGCCAAGTGTCCGGTTTTCGACTGGAATGCCCAGCTGTGCTGACCAGACCATTAAAAGTCGTCAGTGGTGCAGTGGAGCTAAGGCAGACTCCCTGCGGCTCCTGGAAGCAGCAGCATGTCACCCCTCCGGCTCCCACGAGTAGGGGCAGCCAGGAAGCTCTGCATGCTGCCCCCAGCCCAAGTGCCAGCTCTGCAGATTATATCCAGTTAGATGGAAATCTTTCTTGCAAAATGATAAACATGAGGTAAATCCAATGTTTAGATGCCAGCTTGAGTAACATGGATTGCTGCAGAGCTGGGGATGAGGAATTTCATTCACCGAAGCCATAGAGTAGTTTAGGAACCACTCCTCAATTGCTAGTGAAGCCGCCGGGGCTTGAAACCTTTGCAGAGTAGCCAGAAACCAACTGCCAGAGGATTCATGCAGCAGATAATTCTGCCTTGCACCACTCTTAAAGAATCAGAGGTAGCCATGTTAGTCTGGAATAGCAGAGGTAACAAAGTCCTGTGGCACCTTAAAGACGAACTATAAAGTTTTGAAGCATAAGCTTTCATGGGCTAATACCCACTTCGTCGGATGCAAGCAGTGGAAGTGTCCAGAGGCAGGTATAGAAAAGTAGGCAAGAGCCAGGTGGGAGGTAACAAGGTTAGTCCAATTAGGCTGAACCAGCTTGTTATCTCCAATCAGGGAGGGTGGGTTATTTATTCTTCTAGCATTTGAATGGGGGGTGTGAACATGGAGAGAGGAGAAGCTATTTTTGTAATTAGCAAGCCATTGTAGGTCTTTGTTCAATCCTAGAGTGTTTCTGTTAAATTTGCAAATAGACATTTTATCACCCACATGAAGAGGTCCTGCAGAATTGTGCTCCATAGCATATAGTAGAGGCTCACTGTGCAACCCCGTTAAAGCACCTTCTCTTTTTCTGCAGAGCTGCAGTAGGTTCCACTTCACACCAAGCCCTCTGTGGGTCAAATGCTATCTGTGTGTGATAAATAACGAGGGTAAAATACAGCACTGTTTGTCTTAAGAGTGCCTTGCAAATACTAATCCATCTTCACAATACACCTGAGGGATGGAGAAATAATATCTATATTTTTCAGATTGTGAGCCATAAAAAGGGCAAGGGGGCCCAAAGCCATAGAAGAAATCAAAGCCAGGGTCTGACCTCAGGAGTTGCTCCCCAGTCTATGATCAGACCATAAAAGGAAGCAAATAAAATCCCCAGACCAAGGACCTTAAGACTTCAATCTTGTAGATACCTAAATCTCATACAGCTAAAGCTAAAGCTAAAGCTAAAGCTAAAGCTGGGGGGGAGGGATAGCTCAGTGGTTTGAGCATTGGCCTGCTAAACCCAGGGTTGTGAGTTCAATCCTTGAGGGGGCCATTTAGGGATCTGGGGCAAAAAATCTGTCAGGGGATAGTACTCGATCCTGCTAGTGTAGGCAGGGGACTGGACTCGATGACCTTCAAGGTCTTTCCAGTTCTAGGAGATTGGTATATCTCCATTTATTAAATTTTTTATTAAACCCTTTCAGAACTGTCAATTTCCCACGTTTCTGATGATCTGGAATGAATTCCTTTAAGAAATTTGGAGGATAAGGATTTCACTATACTTTTATGACTGAAGATGAATGCCAATCAAATGAGATTTTGTTTGCAGCTGCCATAGAACTACCATCTGGGTCTGTAGTTTGAAATACAAAGCTTCATAACCATAGAAGTGTCAGAATCCATCTACAACAAATGTTGATTCCTAGTTCTAGTGGAAAGAAAAGGAGTGTGAGGGACAGCTCTTCATATGGTCATTATGAGACTTACCATCTTAGGCCCTGTCTTCACTACCACTTTAATTCAATGTTAACGACGTTAGGTCGAATTAAACGTGTACCTGTCTTCACATGCATGCCCTTAACGTCGATGTAAAGGGCCCTCAAGATCGAAATTGGAACTCCTGCCTGACGAGAGAAATAAGGCTAATCTCGACATTCCAAGCTCGACCGTGGGCTAGCGAAGACTGAACCCGACATTAATAGCCTCCAGAGGCTGTCCCACAATGCTCCATTCTGACCGCTCTGGACTGCCTCACTGCTCCACTGTGACCGCTCTGCACTGCACTCTGAACTCGCTGCTCTGGCCAGGTAGATAAGACCCGGGAACATTTGAATGCCATTTCCTGTTTGGTCAGCGTGGCCAGCTCACCTGAACTGCTCAGTCGCCATTCAGAGCAATCAGCAGCACTAGCCGCCATGCAGAGCTCAGCATCACAAGACTCCATGCAGAGCTCATCTACCCTGGAGACCAGCCAGAGGAGAAGAGCTCCAGCATGGTCCACTCGTGAGGTGCTGGATCTCATCGCTATCTGGGGAGAGGAATCCGTGATGTTGGAACTATGAAACAACAAACAGAATGCCAACACCTATGGAAGGTTCTCCAAGGCCATGCTAGAAAGGGGCCACAACAGGGACACCACACAGTGCCGCGTGAAAATTAAGGAGCTGCGGCAATCGTTCCAGAAAGCCAAGGAGGCAAACGGACGATCAGGGGGCGCGCCACGGACATGCAGGTTCTACAATGAACTAAATGCGATAATGGGGGGCACCCCCACCACCATCGTGCCGGTCTGCGTGGACTCCACCGATGGGATAATCGTCAGGGAGGAGACTGATTCCGAGGAGGACGACCATGAAGAAGAGGAAAATCTCACGGAGCAGCAGGAGCCCAGCTGCAGTGGAGAACCCGTGTTCCCAGAGAGCCAGGAGCTGTTTGTCACCCTGGAGCCAGTACCCTCCCAAGCCTCCCAGGGGGGTAAGTGTTTCTTTTTTAAGTGATTACATGACGCGTGATTTTGTAAAGGAAGCATTTATTAATGAGTAACTTGCCCTAAGGACTTAGCGTGCTTTCGTTGCTGGTCAATTTCTACTCAAAGAGTTTGTCAATATACTCCGGGATTGACCAGAAGTCCTCCGCGGACATTTCAAGGAAGCTATCCAGGAGGTAGCGATGAATCCAGCACAGCAGATTTCTGGGGAGAGCCGCCTTATGTGGTCCCCCGTGATAGGACACCAACCCACGCCACGAAAGTAGTAAGTTGTCTGGTATCATTGAGCAGGCTAGCATTGCGGCGTATGGACCAGGACTTTGCATGGACTCAAGGAGCATGCGCTCCCTATCTCTCTGAGAAATTCTCAGCAAAGTGATGTCATTCAGGGTTGCCTGTTTGAGATACGGACTGCAATTAGTAGGGAGATTCCCAGCTGCAAAGTACTCTTTTCTGCTGAGGACAGACCAACACCCCCCCTCCCCCCCACGAACGCTTGTCAAAATCTCTTAAACTCAATGAGTCATATCCAATCCTTACAAGTGAACATGAATGCCCATGCAGCATGTGCAACAGTGGGTGAACATCTGGCAAAAGAAACACCTTACTATGGAAGACCTGGATATCTGACAGCAAATTACCACACCATGATGCAAGATATTTGCTACTGCTTTTGTAAGCATGGGCAATGAGTGTACTGCAATTCAAGCAAGCCAGAGACTGATCTTTGTGGCCACATCTGTTCATGTTGCCTTGTGCACTAGCTGCTTCTGTTTTCAGTACATGGAACCCATGTGTCCATGTGGTGTATATTCCAAAGGAGCATAGCTGCCAACATACTCTGGAAAAAGTAGCTCCCAGTGTTACATACTCTGGAAAAAGTAGCTCCCAGTGTTACAACATATGTATTATTGTGTATAGGTTGGATTTGGGCTTTTTGCACCATCTTCTTTAGTTCATACATGTATAAACAAAGTCATAACGGAGATGTTTGGAGACTGCAGTTTTCAGTGATCTTGTACATTGTCCAGGTTTGTACACAGTGAAAGGTTAGGATTAGGAGGGCATGCCGTTAGGAACAATAAGAAGTAAGGGACTCTAAAATAATACCATTGTGTCAGTACTCTAAGTCTAAAGGCAATACTTAAACCAATATTTGCAAAACTTCTGTAGAGAGGTGAAGACTCACCAGCGCAGCAGCTCCTGCTGTTCATTTGGGAATTAGCTCTTTTTCAGCCCTGGAGCACCCTTTGATGACTGGTGACTTGCCCACCTCAGGCCCCGTGTCCCTTCCAGATCCACGTGCCCTTTTCCTCAGGGTTCTGCCACAGCAGTACCCCCACACTCTGAGTCTCCCTTCCCCAACCCTCTAAACCCATCTTGCCTCATTGGCTAATGCCAGTCCTCATCAAGCCCCCTCTCTCTGGGACAGACTTCAGTCTGTAATGGCCACGCATCACTGGCAAGGGGTTAGGACTTTCTGCCTTTGCCCATCCCCAGGTGCCCGTCTGCAGCCCCAGGACCTTTTGGCCTTAAACAAGGCCTGCAGCCTGGGGGTTTACCAGGCTGGAGCTCCCCAGTGCTCTTTGCCCTTTTCCCCAGAACTGCTCTGCTTCAGGTACCTTGCTCTCAGCTGCTAGGTCCTTCTTTCTCTCCACTGCTAGAGAGAGACTCCTCCAGCTTCTGGCCTACAGCCCTCTTATATGTGCCAGCTGTGCCCTAATTGAGCTGGCCACAGGTGTGGCTGCTACTCAGTCAGCTTCCCCCAGATGTTCTCACTCCTCTTATTTCAGGAATGGGGTAGCCACCCTGCTACTCTTCCAAAAATGATATGTTTCACTATTACTCTTTTCACAGACAGATATGAATTTGGCATACTGTAGCATCACACGGTACTGTTACATTAATATTTACCTTTTACTTTGTATCTTTGTATCTTTTCTTGGCAACATAGCTAGTGACTACTTAAGACTTTTTCTTCAGACAAAAATACAACTGTAGGATAGTAGGCACTGTAGTCAGTTTAGGAAATATTTTTGTGGACTTGAGGTTTCCTTATCAAAATATCCACCTTTACCATTTTTTGGTCATAGTCAGTTTAAGTAATATATCTAGATTTTGAGTAAATAAATCGCCATTCTCCCGAATAAATTTTCACCCTTTGTTACACAATATGGTGGTGAAATCCATATACTAAATTGCAAGACCATGTGATAAATACATTTATTCTGTTGTTACAACTGCCTTACCTGCTTTCTGCCCTGTGGTAAATCAAGTAAGTTAAAACAAATTCCTACTAGGATGAGCTACAGAACACAGTGATATTGGAAATGGGAATAAATCTTTCTCATACTCATTCTGCTGCAGCTTTGTCTTTCTGTACCCTCTGAGTTTGGCTCTGCGGTGGTGATATGAGGGACTGACTGAGGAGGTTTGTGCCAGAAGTTGATGACTTTAATTATGATCATAGAGATATGCCCACTAAAAAACCTCCACTGTGAATGACAATGCTAGAGTTAGAACTTGTTGCAAAATATAATGCAGCAGTTGAGGGATCTGGATCCACAGATAATGGAGAAAACTTGATAGGGGATGGTATTTATTTTTACTATTTGTCTTCTTATATAATAATGCTCACAATAAACAATAGCTATGGTAACAGCAAGCACCAGCATGAGCACTAATCTCTTTACCCACTAGGGTATTTCTTACTGAAGTTTTTTCAACTTCCTTTTCTAAACTATATACTACTTGTGAGGCATTTCTCCAAAAAGTGTTGACTTTTTGTGAAAGGAAAATTAGCTCTTCAGAGCTGGTGAAGAAATCTTTAATGGAGTGTGGATCTAGCCCAATTAATAAATAAAACCTTGTTCTAGAAATAGAAATGTTACTATTATACACTATACTATATACTATAAAACACTTTTATACTATAGAAACTATATACTATAGAAACATATATATGTTACCGCTACTCTGAAGCCTATATAGAAACGAGTATCTTGAATTTCACCCAACTATTGTGTGACTTGCTTTCCACTGGGCTCTTTTAAACTTCAGTATCAATGTTAAGATTTTACAGGCACTCAGTAGTTAGAACCCTACAGATCTGACATATATAGGGGAGCATTTTTCCTGCTTCACTCTCTCAGCGACTGCTGGGCCAGTCCAGTTCTGCACCACTCTCAAAAAGAGACTATGTCTTAAAGGCACAAAAGAGATCACAGTATTTGATGCAGAGCTATTATAATCAGTTTACCAAGGTATAATGTTCACCATAAAGAAAAACGCTTGCCCTAATTTACCATGGTGATACGTGAGATGTCAATTTTTCTTTGTAGTTACAAAAGAAAATAACTGCAGTACCTCCAACCCCACTTGCTGGTAATTGTATGTAAATGTTGACTTTTTGATAGCAACTGCTTTGGTTTCTTTCACTGGATTTTATAGGGAAACGTTGTTTATACCAACTATACAGGGAGTTGGACTAACCTTCAAGCAGGATTTACAAGTAACTGAATACCAAGGAGAGAGACAGAATTACCCATTTATGAAATCCTCATTTTGTGTAATTTTAGAACTTATGCAGTCCGCTTAGAGGCGATCAGTGTGGCTTAATACCAAGTGGAAGGAAAGTGCCATATGGAACAGACTACAAAATTCAGAGTAAAAAAATAGAAAAGATTGGTGGTGATTTTATCCCTGTCAATCCTGAAACTTCTCTGCTGTCTTTGAAGAAAGTGCTCACACTTCATTCTGTTGTCCTCCAGACACTCTAAGGAATTCAGATATTTACTTCTGGGGCGGGGGGGGGGGAGGAATTATTCTAGAGTAAGAGTGAATTTGCTAATAAGATAGTCAAATGTTTTCCATTGTGAGTGACTTGAGTTGTGCTTTTAATGATACTGATAATGGATAATGATATCCGTTCCATCTAGTTTTATTACAGTGTGCTTCTGTTCCAGGATATCTCAATTCCTATCTATGTGAGAGGGCGGTTGTTCCAGCTATAAAAAGGAAGACTGGAACCTGCTGCTCTTTCTGCCTGTATAAAGGTTAAAGCTGAATATGTAGTGCAGTTCCTGGCAAATATAAAATAATCTTTGGATGGTGATCTCAGTAGTTTTAAGGCTGTTGCATAAACCAGTTTGATTATCTTTGGTTTATACTGGCCACAGTATATTTTTTTGTTATCATTATGTTTGTTAATTGCCAACAACGTGCTCAGTACTATATGTGTTTTTCTTAGTGTTATTCCCGCACTATGGCAGGGTCCGCTTAGACTGGACACAGAGAGCTTAAAATCGAAAAGACAGTAGCCAATAAGACAGGATACCCAGAGGGGAGAATAGTTTACTGGTTTGATTAGTTTGTTTTTAAATGTTACTAGTGCACTTCTAGTGCGAACCATTCAAGAAGTTAATCATTAGAAATCATTGGAATGAGAGCCAGTTGCTGGTGTGGTTACCTGGGATGAGGAAGATATTCCAGGCAAAGGCAAAAGCATGGAATAAGGCACAGAGAAATGTATGAGAGAAGGTGGCACATGGAGCATCAAATCTGGTGTCATTTATAGAGGGAAAATGGAGAGACAGACATGATAAAAGATTTAATCAGAGATATAGGATGGAGCGAAGTGGTGTAAGGACATGAATGTGAGGGCAAGAAATGCTAATCTGCCATGGTGGATGATAGGGGATCCAATGAAGACACTCAAGGTGGGTGTTGACATAATCACAAAACAACTACTGTAATCAGAAAACCTTAGTGTTTTTCTTCTTTCCTATGATAGGAAATCCCCTTTTCACAAAATATATAGCACTACAGCACATATGCTTTAAAATACATACACACACACACAAATTAAAAGAACATTAAAGTTGCAAAGTGGAGCTCTCCTGGGACCTAAGATTGGTAGCCATCTTGCCTAAAAAT
This sequence comes from Sternotherus odoratus, assembly GCA_032164245.1. Taxonomy (NCBI): domain Eukaryota; kingdom Metazoa; phylum Chordata; order Testudines; family Kinosternidae; genus Sternotherus; species Sternotherus odoratus. The sequence continues at coordinate 29,679,127 of JAVMKO010000007.1, read as the reverse complement.
ATGATGTGGTTATGTACTTAAAGACCATGCGACAAGTTCCTTGCTGGTATAAATTTGGTGCAGCTTGGCACCAGCAGAAAAACAGGCCCACACTATTATACACACAGCCTTCACTTTTGCTTTGCCAGACCTTTGAGAGCTTCATTTTGTGCTTGTGTGAAACTTCCTAGGGTTGGGTTGTTTTTTTTAAAAAATGATAAAACAAACATAGGTGCTGGAACTAGGGTTATTGAGGGTGCTGCCGCACCCCCTGGCTTGAAGTGGTTTCCATCATATACAGAGTTTAAAGTTTGGTTCAATGGTTCTCAGCACCCTCAGTATATCGATTGTTCCAGCCCCTCTGAAAATAAAGAAATTCTGTCATACACAAACCTAGACAATAGTAGGACACCCTCAATGTGTGTGCAGAACAAGGGAAGGGCTCCTGCAGGATAATGCAAGGCTGCTCTGAAGCCTTTCATCATGCCCTACATAATTTCAGTCACCGACTGGAAGGATATGGGACTCATTTGGAATGAAAACACTTAGTCAACCTTAACTATAGACCTTATTTCACAATCCATCTGTAATACTCTAGAATTAACATGGAAATAAGTTACTGTGCACCATGTTCTGCTCTCAGTTAATGGTGCAACCTGTCCCTGCCAGCAGGTATATGGGATCTTGGGGAGCAATTACCACACAGGTGGGGTGCAAAATAAACTTTATTAAGAAAATGCAAAAACAGGGAAAATTCAATAGTGAGGGGTATGTGGTTTGTTAAAGTAGACAATTGGGGAGGGGTTTCTTTTAGTAAATAGTAAATTCTTTTAGATAGGGGGTTTCAATAGTGGGGTACAATACAGTGGGGTACGATACAGTTGGTAACCAACTAACACTGAAGTATAAATGTAACAGGTAGCTAACAATTTCTATGTAAAGAGTGTGTCACAGCAGCATATAACCAACTAACAATGTGGGTAAAATGTGTTAAATAACCAACAATTTTAGGTAAAAATGTGTCTCAGTGGTGTAAATGTAAAATGTTAGGTGTGTTAGAGAGAAAAGGGGTAACCAATGGGGTTTTATGCTAGAAAGAGAGAGAGAAGACAGGCTGTAAGTTGAAACAGCAGAGGAAGAGAGAGAGAGAGAGAGAGAGAGAGAGAGAGAGAGAGAGAGAGAGAGAGAAGTAAGGTTGGGGGATGGGGGAAGAGGAGCATGTGGTGGAGGGAGATTTAAACTCAGGGAGACACAGAACAGACAGGCTGCAAGTTTAAACAGCAGAGAGACAATTATACAAAACACAGCAAAATCTTATCTATGATTTAACTTAACCCAAACTACACAAATTAGCAAGTAACAAAACACAATGCAACAATTCTTTAAGGCTAACTTACAGGGTACAATGCAAGCAATTTCCTAAACCTAACTTAACTACAGCTATGCAAAATGAAATTACAACTTATCTAGACTAAAAGACAAAATCTAACCTAATGGGTGCACCTTATACTAGGGGTAGTTTCAGAGGGCAGAGTGGTGTGTGCCCAGGATACAGCTCCAAGGGGGGAGGGGGATTTAACTAGTGGTGGCTGCAAGCTGGCAGCCCAGGATACAGTCCAGGAAGGCACAGGCTTATTTCTAGCAGCAAAGGCGCTGCAAAGCAAGAAAAAGATTACAGATACAGACCAAGGAGCTTAAGAGAGGTTTTAAGACACAGACCAAGGTTTAGTTTGAGTCTGTGTGCTGGGGAAACAGAGCCAGCAGCTAAAGTAATAAAAGTATAAAAGTTTCACAGAGGGATTCTTACCAGTCCCCAAGGCAGCAGCAAAGGCAGAAGCAGCAACAACATCAGAAGAAGCAAGGAGGGCTCGGTATGGTCTTGATAATCAGGAGGTCTCTCAGGCAGCAATTCGTTCTTCGTGGGGGGGGGGGGTTTAAAAACGGGGGTACGCTCAAAAATAAAATGAGAGCGGAGAAAGGACCCCCCAGTACCCCTGGCTGATCAGACCAGGTAGCAATGCAGGAACCTTTCTGATGTTTGTTTCAAAAATGCCTGTTCTTAAAGGCAAACTCAGGCAGTTTCCCCGCCAGTAATCCTGATAGGCTCCTTCTGTCATAGGGGAGGAGATACAGGGAAAAACTGCAGGTGAGCATAGAGACATGCCTGGGCAGAGTCCTGGACCATAGGCGTGAGTTCCCACCTCAGGACTCAAAAGCACATGAGGCCTATGACTCATGCCCAGGATCTCAAAAACATATTAGGTCTTGCAGCTCTGGACATTGCCTACCCTACACCGAGCCCAGGTTTAACAAGGTGATAACAGGACCCACCCTTTGAACAGGGCAGTCGTCCCACTTAGCACGCAGCACAAGTGGCCATCCCTTTGTGAAGGGCAATGGCTCTTGGTAAACAACTTAAGGGGCCCTCCCTTTGAGAAGGGCAGTGGCCCTGGTAAACAACTTAACAGCCAGGGAGGGGCGGCCACAGGAGGAGAACAAAAACAAAATGGAGTAAGGGGACAGCTGTAAGAAACAAAATGGAATAGGGGGAAAGCTGTAACAGACACAACCTACTGAAGTCAGTGGGGTTTTCCCCACATAGCTGAGAATGCAATTTGACCCACTATATTTAAAATATATCACATTGCACAATGTTGTCACTTAAATAACACAACAATTTATGGTTTTATAACAGTTTTAATACCTTTCCAGCATTGTTGCACACATTTTGAAATATATGTGTAATGTGACTTTAAGATCCATCTAATCATTACAAAGACAATCTATGATTTTGCTAAATAAGCAGTGTCATTTTAGTAAATGCCTCTTGATCTCTGGATACTCCTCCATGAAATGAAATAGATCCCTTAGTTCCTGTAAAAGATTAATAGCATTACATTTCTGCTTTTAAATAAGCTTTTATTAGGATCATATTTAATGAAGCACCAATCCATAGGCCAGAGGAATTTGGAAATAAAATCACAGAGATTAGTGTTCCTTTTTATTTTTCTCCTGTGATATGGAAGTAGAGGAGTGTACAGACCACATTTTCTGGCTCTTGCACTATGCCTCAATGGTTCCTTCTTTGTTGTAGATTTCATTAAAATGGCTGCAGCTTTTTAGTGTTGTCTTTCAGAGACACATGTTTGAAAGGAAATGAAAGAAACGTTAGATAAATAGTTAAATAAAATTGATCTCTCCAAAACAGCTACAACTTTTCTGACCTAGTTATTTGTTTGTCATCTTCTGTTAGGTGACAGATCTTTTTGCCTCTGAGGCAGAAAGGCCCCCCTGGCAGCAAAACCGGTGTGGTTCTGGTGGGCAAAGGGAAGACCGGATTTCAAGAGGGCTATCCAGGGAGTTTACATTCCCTGTGCAGCACAGAGCTCAGTTCCCCAAGGGGATCACTGTATGCCTGCGGAGCAGGACAGGAGAATATACTGCTACACAGTTCTATCTGTCATCCCTATCCATGTTGAAGGGGTATATTAATACTAGAGGAGCTGCAGTAATTTTGAAAGTGGATAGAAGGCTCTATAGGTCATATACTGCCTTCTGTCCACATGTGCTAGTTCCCTGAGTGCCATTGGTCTTAAAGAAGCAATTATTTTATTATATGAGATGCAAACTATGAGAGAATGTCTGCATTTTTTAAGTCAGTGGTGACTCAAAGCAGATAGATGAATGTTACTGACATTTTCAAAATCTTTAAAATTCCACATTTATTTATCCATATTTACTCTGCATAAATCGAAGGGGCCTATTCCCCATTGATACATAGGGACCTCAAATAAAAAAAAGGATCGTTGGATAGCTCTCAGCTATCAGGTGATACCATATTGATATTTCATTGCAACAGGTAGTAACCTACCACTATATCTGTGTTATTGATGATGTTCCACTCTGTGTTTCCTTATTTCCTTGCAGATATTTATAAATAATGAATGGCATGACGCAACTAGTGGCAAAAAATTTGCCGTCTATAACCCTGCAACTGGAGATAAAATTTGTGAGGTAGAAGAAGGAGACAAGGTAGGTTTTTAAAGCTTCGCCATGTCACTGTTTTCTTTGTATCCAATCCAGCACTTGCAAGGCAATGAGACATATGTTGTGCTGAGGCCAGTTGGCAGAGTTCCATGACTTCAATGAAGCTATACCATCTGCCACCAGCAGAGCATTTGGCTCCATGACAGCTTTGCTACTGATTACGCTGAGCCCAGGATCAAGACCTCTGTGTCGGGCAGTACCCCAGATTCACAAACTACTGTACACCGGAGAAGGATTTAGTCTCTCAAGTAAACTTGGAAAGAAGAGAACATTTTAGAAACAAAGCCTCAAACCCTGTGTTTGGCTAATTGCGTTCTTGATTCATCTTACTATTATTATGGCTATTTACGTGTGAATTCTTTCTTCCCATACTGCGCAGCTCCTTGTTCTGATTGCTCCTTCAGGGAACATATAATGATATACCTGATATCATGAAAATAACAGGGATATTACCTATTCATCACTGACTGATTTATTTCAAAGCTTAGCTTACTGTGAAAACCTTTCTTAACAGTTCTGTTCACACTAAGCACATGTACTATGTAAGTACAGTTACAATAGTCAGCCACACTGGTATTTGGCCACGCTAGCGACCTTAATCCCTTAACTCTTATATAAAATGCCAGGGAATCTTTGCTAACAAGTGGTCACAAATATGTATGTATGTATTTTGTGAATGATGACACTGTGACACTGCCAATAAGATAGTGCTTTCTTACAGCACAGTGGATCATTGACTTAATACAGGTTTGCAGTTATTAATTCCGCCAGCTGAATCACCAGCTCTACCATTTTTGCCTCCCCAAGCAAAAATAATAATAATAAATAAATAAAATGCTCAGACTGCTGCCGCCCGGATTGTCCAAACAACAACAACAAAAACTGCTGCCTGGACTGTGCTGCCCCAACAATGGCCAGAATGATGCCCCTTCCCAATGGCCACCCCCCAATCACGTGCTTGCTCCGCTCGTGCCAGCCCTGATCACCAGCACCAGTTCCTGTGAAACAGCTGGCTCATACATGCTTAATTGTGTAGATTTAATGGAAGGACTGCAAATGGTGGTAATAGTTGAGGTGAAATGTACTTATTTTGCCATGTAGAAGACCACTTAGGGGGGAAAAGATACACTTATACACAGTAATTTCAAAAATCTGGAATAGAACCCTAAGAATTCAAGAGCAAATTTCCTATATTTTCATAATTCTGTATAATTTTCTGTTTGAAAAGACTTTGCTTAATTGTTTCAGTGCACATTGTCAAGTACAGGGTGATGTGTTTAAATATAGTAGGCTCTTTTGTTTCCATAGTTTTAGAACTGATGACCAGAGACATTTTCTTGGATGAACTCTCTAAAAGGAAGCCTGAGATGCGAGTGTTCTATTTCTAGCTGACAACGGTAGAAAAACTGTTAACTAGACCTATGGAAAAAATTACTGGTTTTATCTGTTAATGTTTTCAGTCATGCAAATATTTGCCTTTGTGTATGTTCATTCCCAAGCATGCACGTATACACAGGCACATGCAGGCGCACATTTTCCCTGTTTCTATAACGTTTTCTCATTTGTGACATATCCCTTAGTGCTGCATGTCCCCCGTCTCCACCCCCTATTCTCCTTGTCCGTCTTTTCCCTTTTGCCATACACTTGGTGCTGGGGGAGATGGGAGAGGATCAATGTGGAAGATTGCATGGGGCAAAGTTGCCCTGTTCACTCACTCATGGGGCTGATTGCATGGGCCATCCAGTCATGGAGTTTTCCCAGCTATTTCTGGACTGCATCACAAGGCACGGTGCAGAGAGTCAGGCTCTGATGTGGTAATGCAGCAGGAGCTGGTATTCTTGTGTCCATTAATGATATCAGCTACTCAAGCAGTTCTTTCTGCTAAGCTCTCTCCTCCTCCTTTAGCCACCATTCCTGTTCCAGGGACTGCAAAGCAAGTGACAGCTCCCATGCTGAAATCCTGTCCTCAAGGTTGAGCCTTTCCTCTTGTCTCTCACCATGACTTTCCTCTCGCTCTAAGTCCCTCTGAAAGAGGGGGTACCCTGATTCCTGTGCTCTTGAGCACAGAGAAAAGTACTCTTCACTAGCCAAACCATTCAACTAAGCTGTTTCCCAGCCAAATTAAGTCCTACACCCCTAGACTTCCCCCCTTTTTACCAGTGAGGTTCTGGGGGTTCCACGGCTGCCACCATCCGGGTGTTCTTCCAAAACCTTGGAGGGGCCCCCGGACTTCCCCTTTACCCTAAACTTGTCTCCCTCCCCGAGAGCCAGAGTCAGGCACCTGGAGACTATTGACCTCCCCCCCTCCTCTCTTCCCGTTGAAGAGATAGGCACCGTTCCTCAGCTGATAACCTGAGCTGATCTGTTTACCTACTCCCTTCCCTTCTCCCTTCCCAGACTGGAAGCAGAGAAAACCTTAAGGGAATAAAACCAAATGCTTTTATAACTAAAAGATTTAATACAGAAAGAGAATAAAACAGAGATACAGTACACTTCACAATCTGGGGTTCCCTAACTCCCTTCTGAAAAGGAGAGAAGCACCACAAAAAGGCACAGGCTTAATTTATCAAAGATCACTTACATCAGCTAAGTAGAATTATAAGAGAAGAGCAGAGTCATCTTAATAGCCCAAGATGCTCCAAGACTCGTTTCCTCATGGCAGGGAAACTTTACGTCACTGTTCTCAGATGACATTAACCCTCTCCAGACCTCTACACTTATGACACCCTCCCTCTTTGGTGCTGGGCCTGCTTGTTGGCCGTCTCCAGAATTTCAAACATATATTCATCATAGAAACACTTCCTCTTGGAAACAGTCTGTGAAAGTACTTTGGCCCAGTCTTCAGATGCAGTACAGGTGAGCGGTGGAGATACTGGAGCCAGAAGAGGCACAGGGTCCTGGAACAGGACAAGATACAGTGGGATATTGTCTCAGATAAGCTCAGTGCAGGAGCATAGACAAACTCATTTTGTTATTTCAAGGACTGAAAACATTACTTTTCCAAGCTTCAGACCACAGAAGCTCCCTGGACCCAGCCTGCTTAATCCCAGCAACAGAAGTACAGGGACAATGGTAAATTAAGATTTGAAAGATGGTTTTTGTCTTCTAAAATATTTAGAACGACTTGGCCTTGCGAAGTGGGAGCATCAGTGGCTGAGCTGAAAAAGCTTTTTCTATCATTTCAGGCCTTCCACATTTTGGAGGACATTACAGTCCTTTTTGTGCCCAATTTACAAAGAGAGATGTTATTCCAGCTATTGATAGGAAACCCTGCAGTGTATGCAGATGAAGTATTCATATGTATAGTGGCTGAACAGCATGTCTAGGAATGGAATTGGCTGGTCAGCTATCAAGGTGGCCTAGGAAAATACTGCCTTTGCTGGAATGAGTCTACCTATCTGATGTTCCTGTTTCAGGAAAACTTTGGAGCTATCAGCACCCGGAACTGGGTCAGAATTCATGACTGAATCAACAGGATGATTTTTTAACTTCCACATGGCTTATCCTGTTTTGGCTGCACACAAACACTTAGAATTTATGTTCTTATGAACTCCACAGCAATTCTCCTTATCCCCTGTTTCTCCCCCCCCCCCCCCGGTCCACATTTCTGGACAAAATTTCAAACTCCAGTTTAATCTGGCACAAAGAGTTTTGTCACCTATGGACTGCATGGACAACTTCTAACTGACATGGACTAGATTAGTAAATGAAAAACATTTCCACTCCCCCCCCCCCCCCAAGTCACTGAGTTGCCCAAGGTGCAGTTCTGGATGATTAATCCGCTCCCTGAACTGGTCAAAAAGCCAGTAAATTTGCAGTGCTGCCAGCTTCTTTGCTATTTGCTGGTGTGCGTGGTCATTCCAAGTACTCTGACTAAAATCCACAGTTCTGCACCAGAGATTTACCCAGATCTGGCTGTACTCCCATGACCATGAAGCAGCACACTTTGGAAAATACTTCTTCTGTTCAACCTTCATTACAAACCCAGAAGACTCTCTTGTTGGGAAGACAATGGAAGGGTTAAACACTGATTTACCAAACTGCTGCATTGAACCAATGGGATTGTGTCTGTTTATTTTCCTTGAGTGGAATGGAGCTGCTAAGGACAGAGAGGATAAAGGAAGTTGGTCCATGGAATTGTGGAATATTTTTGCAAACTACCAAGACCAAGTCAGGCTGTATCTACACTGCAAAGTAATAGAGATTAAATTCTGAGTCCTGGCTTGGCTTGGGCTCAAACCCTCCATCCCTGCAGGATTCTAGAACCTAGGTCTGAGCCCAAGAGATTTGTGGGTAGATAGAAGAGGCTTAAGCCTGAATCTGGGCCCGGGCTTACATTGCAGAGTAGACATACTCTGATAGTGATAGTTTCACTGCCACAAAGAATCCTTCATATTCAGCCTAAATGCCTCCTTTCTTGATGTTCTCTGATTTCTTCCAGTTGTATTGCTTTTTACTAGACCAAATAACTTGTTTACTTTGTTATATGTTCAGCCTTTGAATACATTGGAGCACAGTTCAGTGTCCCTGTTGCTCAGCTTTTCATTCTCTTCCTGTAATCATTTTACCATAATATGGTACAGATCCAGACCCAGCATTAAATATTCTGTCTGCAGGAGAATTCTGTGGATTCTAAATTACAGATTTAAGCACTTTACCACATCGAAGTGTAATTGTCTGATAGTGTCCAAGCACAAGAGCTGATTGTAAGATAGTTGGCAATGTTTGGAACATCTTTGCTATGTAAGTTTGGATCTATTTCTTATAAAATAGATTGCTAGACAAAGTCCTTCAGGAGAATGGTTTCCTATGGTTTCAAATACCTCAGGAGGACTGATGATGTAGGATGCATGACTGCATTTATTGAACACTCAGTATAATGTAAAGCAAATGCACACTACAACAAGTGTTGGTTTTTTAAACCTACTAAATCTGGCCCTATGAAATCTGGTCTTGGAATTTTTCATTCTTGTCCATCTCCAGTCCAGATGGTCTGTAGCTGATGTTCAGTGTGGCTTCATCTTCATTTTTCATTCCTTTTGTCCTTATCCAAAGAATTTCATGACCACTGTTGATTGTCTGATTGTATCTCACTGGCATTGTAGGTGCCTTTCATATAAAGTGCTACCCTTCTACTACTACTCTTTTTAATCTTTAAAAATCAAGTTACATTGCAAATCAGGCTAGCTTGATATTTGATCATCCTCAAATTAAATTACTCATGACCTGCAACTGTTCACTTAACATTTGAAACTCTTGTAGCTTTCATTCTTTACAAGCAATCTAACAACTCGTTAAATAAAGAGATAATGCTCTTCAGCATACAGGTTTGCTTCATGTCCAGTAATTTTGTAAACTAATGTATAATGACAACTGTTATTAACTAAATTGTCTAGTGAAATGTACAAATCTAGTAAATTACACAGTCATTGTAAACCTAATATTCTAGAGTCTAGAATTTTAGGAATTTAATTTGTATGTACAATAGAGTTAACAAAGAGCTGTACACTGCCTTTCAGTGGTGTTTTTTTTTTTAAGTGAAGATTACAAAGCACAGACACATGTGAATGGGAACTGTTTTCCTTTCAGTTAGATGGCTGTCAGGCTACGCTCACTAATCCTGAAGGCCCCTAGTAATAATAAAGCATGACTACATTTATTTAACAAATGTTCAGTGAGATGTAAAGTAAATGCACATTTATAACAAGTGTAAAAAAAAACTAGTAACCCTGGCCCGGTACATAATTATCTGTCTCTGTCTCTTGGTGTACATTTCTATGTTTGATTAAGTCTCATACAACTGACAGAGCAGTTCTTGGGTTTTATATCTTATATTTTTTGCTCACAGGACTTAATTAGTTGAATTTAAGTTTTACTTTCTGGTTGTATGGATTCTAAGGAGCTGTTTTTGAATGTATAGTAGAAAAGATCCCTGCAAAAATAAGCATGCGATCATATATAGACTATAAATATCTATTATCCTTAGGACAATAGGCATCAGAAAATTAAACACTATTAATTATTATTTTATACAGTTCTGGATCATTAATATTTGATAGAGTGCATGGGAGAATTTTGAAATTTCAACAAGTATGATGGAAAATGTCTTTAACATATTTGCATTTTTTTACAACCAGATCTGCACATTCCATTCATTATGTGATATTGGAACCACAATTAATTAAAATGAGAATTTGAGACACATCTGAGGCCATTTTAAATGGCTTAGGCCAACATTTTAACCGTTGGGTTGAATAAGTAGCCTAATTGTCAGAGGTGCTGAGCATTCACAACTCACTATTGGCTTATGTGTGGATAAGATGGGTCGTGAATTTGTGGGAGTGAGGAAGAGGATCTGTCACTGTGCAGACCATTCAATCCTCTCTCTCAAAGCAGAGCCACATTAAGGGTATATGAGGGGCTACTTCAGCCATTGAGCTGAGACTGCCTCTGCAGAGCAACTGCAAGGCTACTCCATGGGCTTGTAGAGTGGATGCTTCTGCATTGTGCTGTGCATTTCCCTGGTATTCATGCTGAGTGAAGGTGTGGGGCATAATCACTGTAGAGACATTGGGTACTTTTGATTTTTTTTTACACTTGTAGGAAAACATTATGTCTAAATCAGTATATGGATTGCATTCCATCACACAGTGTATATAGTTTTTTCATCTGGCACAAAGTATAAATATTCAACTTGGGATCAAATCCTTATCCCTTCACAATGTCCATATACATGGGTTATGCATGCGGTAGCTTGGGGAAGGAATCTTCTCCATCTCCATCAGGCTACAAAATATTAGCAGAACAACCTCTTAGCTTTATTGTAGTCTCAATATTCCCCGCAGCTACCGTATCCCATGTAGGTGGGATTGGTCAGCAGAGCTACATGCTCGTGAATCCACCTGCTCCTTCCCTGCATCCTGCCCCCAAACCTTATGGTGACTTGGACACAGAGAGCCACTATGGAGCTGTCTGTGCTGTGATGGCAAGTCTGCACTGGTTCTTTTGCTTTCTGGGCTCTCCGTGACATGATTTGTCCCTCACTGAGTCATCCAAGGATAATTCAATTTCAGTTATCAATATTGATTAAAAATATTGGGCCTGATTCTCCTTTCACAACAATTTTACTGCAGTGCTGAATTCAGTGAAGTTACTCCTGATTTACCAGTGTGAGAGGAGAATCAGGCAAATTACAACGTGGGACACATTTTCAGAAGTTGCTGCTTAAATTGTACATGCAAATTGCACAGAAAATTGTGCTACAGATAGATTCCTACTTTTTCTAGAAATATGCTTTCAAAGAAACCAAAGGGCTGAATTGAACCTCCGTTCGTATTTTACTTGGAAAAGGAGCAGCAGGATGTGAGAAGTACAACAAACTCCCGAATATTAAACATCATTTCTAAATAGGCCTTTAATTGCTTCTTTTGCATCCTAGGGCACCCTCCATGTAGATACAGTTTCATACAGTGAAATATACATTGCTCCATTGTTGTGAAAGCCAAAAGATTAATAATAAACAGTATTATAAAAATTGCCATAGGCTGACAAGTTAGCGTGTTTAATGCCGAGACAGTGCCAGCACTGTGGAGTGCTTAGGGTTGGCAATTAAAATCTGGTCAATTAATCAAACGCTTCCATGATTTAGGGCACTTAGGCCTTGCACTTACAATTAAAAAAAAACAAAGATGATTTGTTTTCCAAAGAATACATCTGTGATCATCAGATGAAATATTTTGAGACATATTTTGAATCTGGCTTTAACCAAGCCTTTGGGGGGGGAGGGGTTATGTCCAGAATTTAAGCTTCATTAGATGTTTAGATGCCTGATTTGTGGGTACAGGCAGTTACCAGGACATTGAAATAGATTGTTACACCTGAAAATAACTGTGGGTGCTAAAACGGGAGGTAAAGTTTTTGAAAATCTAGACTTAAAAGAGGAGTTCCTTAATATACTTTTATATATGGGCTTTGAGACTTCAGCTGTTTCCTATATCACTTCATATAACTGGGAAACTTTTCAAGTGTTAGTAAGCATGTTTGAAAAAGACTGATGTAAAATGATTGTTCTCTTCTCATTAGACTGTAAGCTGCTTGGAGCAAGGTTGATGTCCTATTTATTTTGCAAAATACCTAGCACACGTAAGGTGCTATACAAATAGAAAAAAAAACAGGTTTATATAACAGAATCAAATATCAACCAAATCCATCTCCATATTGTTCACACACAGGAGGACATAGACAAAGCTGTTAAAGCAGCGAGAAAAGCTTTTCAGATTGGGTCGCCATGGCGTACAATGGATGCTTCAGAACGGGGAAGGCTCTTAAATAAACTAGCTGACTTAATTGAAAGAGATCGTCTACTCTTAGCTGTAAGTATAAAGCATTTACAGAAGGAAGGGAAAGGGTGATCTTATACTGATGCCCTGATTTTCAATGTACTCATCATTGGTGGAAGAAGTTAGTGCTCAGGCCATGAAAATCAGGCCATGTCAGTGTTTGTTTTCAGGCAAGTCTCCAGCTTGTTTTGTATTGTTGATTGGCATGTTTAAATGACCAACATTTTTATACCCTCATTCCGCAAAGACCTTAGGCACATGCTCAGCTTTAAATCATACTCAGATCCCACTGTCATCAGTATAACTTGAATAGTATTTAAGTTCATGCTGCCAAAGGTGCCAGAAATTTTGCCAAAGTATAGGTAACATCCAAGAAAACGCAATGATTTAACCACATTACCCAGAGTAATTCAATCATAGCATTCAAACTATACAGCCAGCAGCTGCCGACGGCACCAATAATTTAATGGAATGGAATGGGCATACTTAGCCTACAAAAATACATAAAAATCTGCAATGAAATATCCATTTGCCCTTCCTTTTCTTTCTGGCTATAGAGTCTTCTTAAATAACACTTGTCTGCATACTGAAAGGCTTTTAAAACCAAAAATGAAGATTTATAGGGGCTTTGGTCACTTGCTCACACTTGAGAGTTGGCAACTGCTGGTATGTTGGGCAGTTTATTTTCCAAAAATCAGATCTGAACATATAGTTTCCTTCAACAAAGTACCCACTCTAAACTAGTCCTGTCAGGCCTAACAGAAAGTGATTTGCCTTCTAGAAAGCTGCAAATCTGTAATCTGGGCACCCAATAGCACTATAACAAGTGATAGATATAAAAAATAGCTGCCATTATTAATACATAGTTGATATGTTTTCTTCTAGACAATGGAATCCATTGATGGTGGGAAAATATTTTCAAATACCTATCTCATGGATTTAGGAGCCTGCCTTAGAACTTTACGCTACTGTGCAGGCTGGGCTGATAAAATTCAAGGCCGTACCATTCCAATGGGTGAGCAGTTTTGATAAAGTCTTATCAGATGCATCTTTTTATACATTTAGCACAGTTAACATAACTTACTTATTTACATTTTTGGTATTTAATCAACTAAACAATATTAATTATTTACTAGAGAAATATTAGTTTTACATGTGAAAGTAAATATGAAGAGGGGTTATTTTTATAGGCAATTTTAGTGGTAGAGGTTATAGATAACAGTGTATTGGGGGTGGTAAAGGAAGTCTGACTGGAAGAAGTTAAGGGAAGAAATTCACCTGATTTAGCTTGAAGCCCATTCTGTTGTCCCTTCCATTGATCAACTCTAAGGAATTTGACTGCCCTGCCTTCTCTCTCAGAAAGATAGATTTGTAATGAAGGAGGAATTAGGGAAAACTAGAGTCAGAAGTATTTCAAACTTCAGAGATATTTACATGACACAGACTAGGCTTACTGGAACGCATGTTTATTTGAAACCAGGAAGATTTTATACTTAATGGATTTCATGCCAGCTAAAATCTAATATTAAAAATGTCTGATAAGTACCTAGAATTGTGAGGAGCTTTTTAAAAAATACACTTTCAAAACAAAAAGGGGGCAAAGAAGGAATTAAAAATGCTGAGTGGGTGTGCTTTACAAATGCATCAGGAAGCCTACCCACCACACAGAAAGAAGCAGAGCTGCCGCTAGGAAACAATCAGCCAGGCTGGGCAGAATCACACACTGAGGCATGTAGGGGAGGTCCAGATTGAATCCAGATATACTTTTTTGTTGCATACTTAAGATTTTGAAAATATGGTTTATAAGTACAAGACTATGTAGCTATGTTTGGTAACTAAGTTTATCTTCTTTATACTCAATCTGTTTCTCACAAAAGCTTTTGTCTGAGTGTACTATTTTTCCTCTTGTTTAGATGGAAACTTTTTCACATTTACAAGGCTTGAGCCCATTGGAGTGTGTGGCCAAATTATTCCTGTAAGTTGGAACCTTTACATAAAAAATTGTTTTTATTTAAAAGGAGTTGCTTTCAAAATTATCTCTGCATGAATTAATGTATTGATATTTAACCATCAGAACCTTCCTTCTCAGGCCAGACTGCTTCTGGGCCTGATCCTAAGAGGACCACTGCTAAAATCAGAAGGTGCTTGGCACATGAAGGGTAAACCTTACCCAAAATAGAGCACTGTTTAAAATATGTATGATCTAGAATGTAAAATAAATTATTTCCCTACTGTAGTGCCTTGGAGCCTTAATCATGGACAAGGATCCACTGCGCTAGGTGCTGTACAAACACAGAACAAAAAGATGGTCCCTGCCCTCAAAGAGCTTACAATTTAAGTATGAGACAAGAAATAACAGGTGGATACAGGCAGACAGGGAGTAAACAAAACAATCTGCCTCATCTCTTATAAGAAGTTGTAAATCTCCAAGTACTTTTTAGTATATTAACTGGCCACTTCACCCATCACAGATCTTCAATAATGGCCAGTTGGCACACTGTACCCGTCTCGGTCCCTGACTGCAGGCACAGAGACCCACTGCCTCCTGCCTGCATGAAGTATTTTCAAAAGAATAGAGAGCTGGCCCACCTTGCTCCAGCTACCTAGTCTGCAGCAGCATGATCAGGAGATGTTTCTCCAGTGCTGTGTGGATGATTTAAAGACTCTTTATGTACCCCAGGAGGTTCATTCCCTATGATAGTAATACATACCAACCCTAGTAGACGGTAAACCTTTTCAAACACCATAAGCAGCAGGAATTTGTTGGGGATTGGTCCTGCTTTGAGCAGAGGGTTGGACTAGATGACCTCCTGAGGTCCCTTCCAACCCTTATAGTCTATGATTCTATGAATGAATGAACATTTCATAGTCCTACTACAGCAGGATGTGGGGCAGAGGGACAGTCTGTTAGTGATCCTGAAGTTATTTCCTGTTGATTGTGAGACAACAAACCAGCTAGCTGACTCTCCAGAGATGCACATTAAGGGGAGCAAGGCAACCAGCCACTCCTTGAAGACTCCTGTGAGTGAGAGAACCAATCAATCACTCACCAAAGCCATGTAGAGGTGAGAGGTTTCAAGTTACAACCCCATCCCTTTCAGTAGGCCAATTCAGGTGAAGACCTATAGAGAGACTTGTTAGGATTTGCTTGAGATGCATTAGGTATTTTCAGCCTCATCTGATCTCTAACTGCCAGTTTGTATGCACTGAAATCACAGAAACCCAGATCAGTGGGTTTTGCCCACATGACAGTTCATGCTTCTGTTGAAGGGAAAGCAAATGCAATACAATGTTGTATTAGAAATAGGATACATCTTCTCATCTGTCTTTTAGTGGAACTTCCCTTTGGTTATGTTTGTCTGGAAGATTGCTGCTGCCCTTTGTTGTGGAAACACGGTGATCGTCAAACCAGCAGAAGAAACTTCACTGACTGCTATTTACATGGGATCTTTAATTAAAGAGGTAAATTTGCCATAGGAGACTACCACACTTTTCTAAGGACCAATACAGTAGTAAGAACTAGTTTGAACTGTGACAAAATAGCATATCTAGCCTTGTACTATGGAATTTACTGCAAAGCACTGAAGCAAATGAAGGGTAAAAAGCTTACATATTTTACAATCTAGCCTACTGAAAAAAAATCCCATCACATTAGCAATCTAGTAAACTAAATTTCTTGGCAAATAAGAGCATCATGTCTTTCAAAGTTCAAAGCAAACAAGAAGCTTTTGGAGATGAGTGGTAGTTAGTTTATCATCCTGGTTATCTTAGTAACAGATCTGTTTGTGTGGGAGATTTTACGGAACACGTATTTTGTTCACCTGGGTTTATGGTTAATGAGGATAAAATTAAAAGGCTTGACTGCTGCCAAACTTCATGTACAATATGTCCAAGTATAATACACCTCCTGTGCTTCTGAATGTCTCAAGTACAGTAAAAAGAACAGGAGTATTTGTTAGTCTATAAGGTGCCACAAGTACTCCTGTTCTTTTTATGGATACAGACGAACACGGCTGTTACTCTGAAACCTGTCAAGTACAGTAATCCTTAACATCCATTGGTTTCAAAGTACCGTATTTTTCGCCCTATAAGACGCACTTTTTCTTCCCCAAAATGGGGGGGAAAAAGTTGGTGCGTCTTATAGGGCGAATGTGCGCCCCGGTTCCCCCCTCCCCGCCACGGGCGGGCTGCCGGGACCGTCCCGGTTCCCCCCTCCCCGCCGCGGGCGGGCTGCCCGCCCGCGGCGGGGAGGGGGGAACCGGGACGCTCCCGGCAGCCCGCCCGCGGCGGAGACAGGGGAGGGGCGGCGGCGCAGACGGCGGGGGGGGGGGTAGGCGGACCCGGCAGCCTGCCCGCGGCGGGGAGGGGGGGGGGTGCAGCTGCAGGGACTAGGGCAGGGGTGCAGCCGGCAGGGGGGGGGGGTCGGCGCTTTTAAAAAAATCTGTGGCTTTTCGGCGGAGGGGGTACAGACTTTTTTTTTTCTACATTTTCTGCCTTTAAAATTAGGTGCGTCTTATATGCCGGAACGTCTTATATGGCGAAAAATACGGTAATGTTGGTACGTGTCACCAAGCATAGAATGGACGCCAGAGAAGAGTAGTGAAACGGTTAAACGCCCTCTTATTGAGGTCAATAAAACAAACTACAAACTTTATCTAGATGTGATTACTGCCACCAAGGTCAATAATCACCAGGTTAGCAACTTCCCCAGGCACTAGCAGCCCTGACTCAGCACATTTTAGTGTTCTGCCTCATAACAATGACTCATCACAAATACAGCCCATAGTAGGTTTAAGGCAAACATTAAAAATACGATGAAGTGGACAAGATTCACAAAAGGGCCAAATGCTGCTCATAGTGAGTCACACAGGAAAACTTTACTGGAAAATACAATTTGGAAGAATTGCTTTTACTGCTCAAAGTATTTCATCTGTTCATTTTAAACAGCAAAAATAAAGATGATGGATCTTTTGAAAAGCAATATAAAAGAGAAATAAACTAAGTTCTCCCCTGATCTTGATGAAGTACCAGCTCTCTCTAAATATAAGATTAATATTCCTGCAAGAAGGAGTCAACTGTATTCAAAATCTGTGTTTTGTTCATCAGAGTATAACTGATACAATATCATGACACTTTTATGTAGGAATGAGCAAAGGAGTAGAATTTCTATTTTCATTTAAAAAAATCAAGTTTTATCATTTTTCATTTTGTTTCTGTTTTCTTTATCCAAATCTCACCTGTTGAAAGTTCAGGTATATCTGAAGTTTGAATATATCCGGATTGAATATTTTTGATGGATGCTCTGATATAAGTTATAGGGCATTAACATCTTCAAATTCTTATCAAAGTTGTCAAATTGTTTCTGAGTCCAAATTTATGAACCAAAATTCATCACAGCTCTGCTTTTGCATCTGAATTTCCTGTTGAAATCTGAGTCTAGTAGTAGTGACAAAAAGTTATTGCTCTGATATCTGCTTTATATGAAAACAGTTGGTGATCTAAATTCATGTCTTCATGAACAAGTGTTCACATCAGAATACAGCATAGTCACAGCTGGCACTAGCTGATACCCTCATTACCAATCTCATTATGGAGACCAGTGATGGACTAGATTTATACACCCTAAGCTGCCATTTTTTTCACCCTAACCGTGGTCCTTTAAGTTAGGGACAAAACACAGCTACGGCAGAACATTTCATTGTTACAGACCCATTCTGTGGCTAAACAGAGGACTTCAGTTGCCAATGATGTCAATCTGGCATCTTTAATGATTGATGATTAAAAAGACCGAGTTTAAAAAAAATAAATATAAAACCTGCTTATATTATATGTTACTAGCTGAAATACCCAGCGTTGCTCGGAGTATTTGTAATTGGAAACTGGGATGTTGCTCGGGTATTTTCCTTTAATCTTCTTTGGCATTGTTCGGCTGTTTCTGTGGCCCTGGATTGATAATTTAGTATTCTATTATTATGTAGCCGTTTCTCACATTGTTCAGAAGTCTCATTTTGTCTAATTAATTTCATTCTCTTGCATTTAGATGTGGTTTCGCCGATACATTTTTGCTTTTTACGCGGCATAACGAATGGGGTTCTTTTTAACAAAAAAAACAGTGTATTTAATTATGTTTGCGCTACACAACACTAAACTCTCTGGTTATCTGTATTATTACATCATAACTATGTCACAGACAACAGCACATGTTAACCTGCTGCCCAGATGATGTTATGTGAGCTGTGTAGTTGATGTTAATGAGCTTTAAAGAATTTAGGGGGTGTAAGAGGTGAGATTTTAAAAAATTTCAATTCTTACCCTGATTAGGACCCTAAAGCCTATAACTATACCAAATTTCAAGTATCTAGCTGAAACGGTGTGGAAGTAGTAAGGGAACATACATACACACACATATACACCATTTGACTTTTATATATATACTAGCGAAAATACCCGGCGTTGCTCGGATCCGTCGGAGGTGGGGAGGGGGCAGAGAGCTGAGCGAGTGCGGGGTCCATTGGAGGAGGGAGGGGGAAGAGAGCAAACCTGACACCCCCACCTTACTTACCCCTCAACCAACCCTGACTCACATTTTCACCCCCCCACCCAAACCCAACACCCCCACGTCACCCCCCCTACCAATCCCAATACCCCCTGACCAACACCCACACCTCACCCCCCGTAGACCAAACCTGACACACCCACCTCACTTTCCCCCCAACCAAACCCGACACCCCTACCTACCACCACAAACAAACCCGACACCCACACCTCTCTTACCCCTCGACCAACCCCGGCCCCCCTCCTCACCCCCCCAAACAAACCCAACACTCCCATTTACCCCCCACCAAACCCAACACCCCCTGACCAACCCCAACACCCACACCTCACCCCTCACCCACCCTGACACCTTCCCACCCCCCCAGACCAAACCCAACACCCCCGGCTCACTTACCCCCCGACTAAACCCAACACCCCCACCTCACCCCCCGATCAAACCCGACACCCCTACCTCACTTACCCTCCGACCAAACCCAACTCGGGTCCGTCGTAGGTGGGGAGGGGGCAGAGAGCTGAGCGAGTGCGAGGTCCGTTGGAGGGGGGAGGGGGCAGAGAGCTGAGCGAGTGTGGGGTCCGTTGGAGGGGGGAGGGGCAGAGAGCTGAGCGAATGCAGGGTCCGTTGGAGGGGGTATTATGACATCATAACTATGTCACAGAGAACAGCAGCTGCCCAGCTGATGTGAATGGGCTTTAAAGAATTTCACCCCTGGGGGGCGGCAGAGGTGAGATTTGAAAAATTTTCGACTCTTATCCTGATTAGGACCCTAAAGCCTCTAACTGTACCAAATTTCAAGTCTCTAGCTCAAACGGTGTGGAAGGAGTAAGTGCACGTACATACACGCATACTTACACGCATACACCATTTGACTTTTATATATATAGATATATAGATGTTGTTATATTGTATCTGATATTATAATTTAACATGTATATTGTAGTAGGGCCTAGAAGCTAACTAGGGTCAGGGTGCCCTTGTGCTAGGGAATATGAAATAACTTTTAAAAAATACATACAATATGTGTATGAGTCTCAGCTTTATGGTATTCTTAATAAAACACGTCTGTCTGGGAGTTATATTTCACTATTAAGTGCCTCAAGGTATCTTATTTCGAAGTCCCAGTTCTACTCTACAAAGGGACTCTGTTAAAGTGATAACACAGGGGAATCCGTGTTTCTTACCTTCAGTGATTCCATGCCACCTTTATTTCATGTAAAGTAAAACAATCATCTGCTAATTGCCAGCCCCGCAGACCCATTCTGTAAAATTGAGGCCCGCCTTAACTACACTTACCTTGCACCTCAGTTGGATCTAAGTGATCAGTGCGATTCATGAGCAAGAAGGGATCCAACTTGACTCTCAGACCCTAGTGGGAGTTTGCTGGGGTGGCAGTTGGGGGATGGGGAGTGGAAACAAATTATTTTTGTAAACTGAGCAAATTTCATCTGAAGTCACCGAGAGACCATGGGTTTGATTCATGCCAAAATTTGTACACCAGGGAGGAGGACAGCATTAAACAGAAGCTTTTGAATGGCAGTTAGGCAGCACATTTCCTAGGTACACAGGACATGCCTCCTCACTAGCCAGATTCACCCACTTTGTATAGGAAAGCTCCCTGCTAGCAGTCCCTCCAGGAAGTCTTTCCACCACCAAAGACCTAAAGCTCAGGTTGTGCCAGTGGAAAGAAACAAGCTATTCCGTGTCGTACACCACAATGCCATTTTTACAGTCACTTTCCAGAGCAGAATCTCACTCTAACTCAGCAGTCAAATGAATGGAATTGTCTTAATGAAGCTGAAAAAGATATCAACCAATTTCCACATCATTAAACATTTTCTGACTTATTGAATACTGAATTAATGCTGTTTCACCATTTGACAAAAGCATTGAAATAATGACAGAAAATGAGTTGGCTTGTCCAAAAGAATGTCTGCAAGGGATTGGAGCAAGATACCTAGTCTGCAAGAAAAGCAAAAAGACAGAACTGTCAACTAGAAAAATATTTGAGTTGGGGGTGGGGAATGACTCTTTGGGTGGTTGGGAAAAAATTATTGGGGAGCTATAGAACAGACACCATTTAATGAGAGTAATAGACATGCTCATCCATTCCTCATCATTAACTCATAGTTCTGGTGGGTTTTTTTACAATTTAGGCTGGATTTCCACCAGGTGTAGTGAATATTGTGCCAGGTTTTGGACCCACTGCTGGAGCAGCAATTTCTCACCACATGGACATAGATAAAGTCGCTTTCACAGGCTCTACACAGGTATTATTCTGAATGCAAGAAACTATAAACTGGAATGCTCTGCTCCTCTGATTCTCAGTAATGATTTAGTGTCTAGCTTGCTTTATGTAATTATTATTTTTCTTTTTTGACTGTTGTTTTGTTAAACAAAGTCTGTGTAATGATTTGTTAGTTATTGAAAACTTCAAACATATCCAAACAATGTTTGTACTGTAGGAAGGCCTCTTCAAACAAAGGAATCCAATGAGATACAATTTGTTCTAATTTAGCAGTACTATTTTAAGGCTTCTTCTTAAAAATAGTCTCATATCTTTTTTGTGTGCTAAGGTTGTCTTATAAATTAGAAAGTGCAACAAATGGAGTTTTCTGCTATTTAATTTCAACAATGGCATTTTGATAGGGAAAACCACCTGAAATCTAGGCCCAAATCTCGCAAAGATTTATGCATATGTATGCACATCAGTGATCCTATTAAAGTCAATTGAACTGTTCACAGGTGTAAAGTTAAACATGTATAAGTCTTTATAGGATGGGCCTCTGTTTAGATCGGGGATTCTCAAACTCGGGGTGGTGACTCTTCAGAGGATAGTGAGGTTATTATATGGGGGATCTTGAACTGTCAGCCTCCACCCCCAAACCCTGCTTCACCTCCAGCATTTATAATAGTGTTAAATATTTTTAAAGTATTTTTAATTTATAAGGGGGTGGCACACAGACGCTTACTGTGTGAAAATGGTCACCAGTACAAAGTTTGAGAACCACTGGTGAAAACAGTCACTAATGCCATAGGCCTTTACCATGATATAAATGAATGATGTGGTTAATAACTCATATGTCAAAGGAAATTTTCTTTGAGAAGAAAAATATATTTGATAATGTCTCCATTCAATAATTTAAAGAGTGGTTGCAGATCATTTCCCCAATCCTCACTTTCCAAAAAAAGCATGGGCCTGAGCTAATAGTTGCCCAATAAGGGCATTATTTAATTATATTGTATGTGTTTTCTGTGGGAGGTTTAAGAGCAGTGGCATGCTGGAGTGTGGGTAAGAGACTAAATATACTTATCTAGCATGAGTGTAGCATCCAGAGGTTAACACACCTGTCATATGAAAAGGATCCATATCCACTGACTGCAATAGCTGCCTTTCTTCCCAGGAACCTTTAGGTCTAAAGCAGAAATAACCCCCCTCCTCCTGCATCAAGTATGATTTCTGAGAAGAACCCCCACAGAGCTTCCTAATGAAGATCAGTAAGGGGCTTACAACATAACTTTTCCCAGTAGCTGCTGGTTTGCAGCAGGTGGAGTCTCTCCAGAGCTTCTTACAGCTGGCTAGTTCAGGGGGAGAGAAGGAAACCCCGTAACCCTGCATTCATGAGAGGCCAGGCCAGGAATCAGTGGCAATTCCTTCCTTCACAGAGTAATTTAGCTGCAAGAAAGAGTAGCAGGAAGATCTAGGTACTATCAACTCCCTCAAATTATCCGGCTGCAATGAAAGCCGACAGATATCTTAACACACTATCCCTTACACTGAAGCTGGCATCGCCACCCTACCTTCTCCAGTCTGGTTTGCAAGGGAGTCCCCTTAATAATGCAATAGGTGGAGGGGAAACAGAATGGTGCCATGGAATGTGTCTGCCCTTACCATATTGTCTAGTTCCCTCTTGGCCTCTTTACCTCATCCCACTGAAGAGGCAGAAGTTGGGCCAGGGAAGAGTGGGCTGTGCAGACAGTCTTGGTCTCCACAGCTCCTCTCCAACATATGGTGCTTCAAAAGGCTTTCCCACTGCCTGGAGTAGAGGGAAGCTGCTTGACTGGGAAAAGGTGGGAGATCAGAGCCCTGGTGCCCAGTATGTCTGCAGCTTTTCCTGCCCTCTACCTCAGAATGCCTGTGTTGCAGAGGTGGGGGTGATGTTAGTGCTCAGTGCTGCTCCAAGACAGGCACATGATTGGTGAGGTGGGTGCTGTGTTCTCATGAGGGAGCCATTAGTGAAAGCTGGGCTTATCTCTAGTTTGGGATGGTGGAATTCCTAGGGGACATAAAACTCAGGGACCCATCCCACCATCTAATCTCCCCAAAATATTTTTAATGATTCTCATATTGGATACAGTAGACTCTCGGTTATCCAGGATGATAGGGAAAAATTAATCCTGGTTAATAAAATCCCGGATAATCACCATCCATAGGAAATATGGTGATCTGTGGGGGATGGGGTGGGAGGGGCTTGGTTCACCAGCCACCCTGTGCCGGTGAGGAGGGGGTGTTGGTTCACTGGCTGCCCTCCGCCCTGGTGGGGTTTTTTTGTGTGTGTGCTTGGGGAGGCAACAAAGCCAGAGCCGGCCCTGTGAGTTACACATTTTTTTTTGACATCCTGGTTAATCCACATCCTGGTTAAGCCATTTCTGGATAATCGAGAGTCTACTGTAGTTCCCAACCCAACCTTCACTTTTTTGGAGAGAACAGAGGAAGAAACACCACTTTTAACTTTATGGGTTTTGTTATGAAAACGTTTAGATTAAATTATCTTTTGTGCTATTTTTTAGGTTGGCAAACTGATCAAAGAAGCTGCTGGAAAGAGTAATCTGAAGAGGGTTACATTGGAACTTGGAGGGAAAAGTCCTAATATCATATTTGCAGATGCAGATTGTTAGTAATTCTATTTATCTTTTTTTCCTGTTATAGCACCTTCCTCTTTTGCTTCTTGGTCTTAGACAATGTATCCAAATCATTTTTGTTTTATTTCTTTTCTATGTGTACCACATTTTGCATTTGTCCAGTACCCATGTGGGATCCTTCATTCCTTTCTAGTCATACTTCTGGACCTTTAACTTAATTTTCATTTAAAATTGGAAAAAGGGACCTTGTTTGACATTCATGGAAGGACAGAACTGCTGTCAGTGTGTCAGCCTTTAGTATCATGTGGTAGTATCAGCTTTGGGTACAAAACTAACATCTGTTGTGGACATGAATCCATGAGATTCTGGACCAATGGCAAGATTGCTGCTAACTCAAGCAGATGAATAGCTGAAAGCTGATAATTTTCAGCCTACCACAACTGAATGCTCCATTTGGCACTGTTGACCCAGCATCATCAGAAAATGTGGAATAAAAATTCTGTACCATGTAGTCAAAGGTGCACTTGTCAAGACATATCATATTTAGAAGTCTTTTGAATAGAAATGTTGGACACATGTAAGCAGGTGATCATCTGTGCCTTAAGAGACCACATAGTGGAAAGTTTTCCCAGTGAGATGGCATGACAAAGGGAGGCAAGGCAAATTTTCCACATGTTGTGAGCATTCAAAACCAGTATATGTAGAGACCGTAAAGAACTGAGACTTGATTAAATATTCTTTTCATTGCAGTGGACAGTGCTGTGGAATTTGCACACATTGGTCTGTTCTACCATCAAGGTCAATGTTGCGTAGCAGGCTCTAGGATTTTTGTGGAAGAACCTATTTATGAAGAGTTTGTCCGCAGGAGCGTTGAGCAAGCTAAGAAAATTACCCTTGGTGATCCTATGTCTTCTGGAGTAACTCAAGGTCCTCAGGTAAGTTATAAGGAAAGCTGGTTTTCTTTACGGATACAGACTAACACGGCTGCTATTCTTGAACCTGTCACGAGGTAAGTTATAGTTATCTAACTTTTATGGTCCTGTAATGTTATGGCAAAGAGGCACTGGGATTGGGTGTACTCCCCACACTGGCCCTGAGAGGGTATATTAGGCCCAACTAACTTATAGGCAGCACCTGAAGAAATAGTAGGGAGTGATTAATCAGCTAAGATGTTCCACTGGACAGGAACAGGAGGGACCTGTATAAAGCCAGGTGCTTGGGAACAGAAGGAGGCTGTAGGGAAGTAGGCTGCAGTATCTCCCTGGGAGAATGGAGGTTTGTCAGGACTACAGAGGATAGTCCACAGTTATTCCCTGGGAGGAGAGTTGGGAGGCTGGCAAACTCCAATTGGGGGGAAGCCAGAAAGATAGGAGAAGGCTCAGGAAAAGCAGCAAGGAATAGGAGTGTAGACCTTGGCTGCTCCTTAGAGGGTCCCTGCTGTGGAACCCGGAATAGAGAGTGAGCCTGGTTTCCCACCAGCCACTGGGGACATGGCACAGACCATGCAGAGGACAGTGGACTGTCTGGGACAGTTTGTTCTGGAATGTATTTGTTTCACCCTCCCACTCCACCCCTGAAGGGGAAACACTCATAGTGACTTGACTGGAGGGCTGAGTCACAAAGAGGAGGCTGTGGTTCCTGGAGTGAGTGGGCCTATGTGACAGGCACCACACTTTAAAATATTTTCTATTCTTAATTAGAGTCCTGGAGAGGATTACATATCAGGAGACCTGCATTTTATGCCTTACTACCTTTAACTAAAGATTCTTGGGCAACGTACTTCACCTCCTATCTCAGTTCCCTCTTCTATAGAATGGGGATAATACTGTAGTACCTACCTACCCCCTGTGCTTTGAGACAACTCAGATGAAGGTCATTGTATAAGTTAATATTATTACCCATCTATACTAATCAGAGACCTCTAATAATAATATATTCAAGTATAACACTGTATTATAAGTGAATAGAAGTCAGTTACTGACATACTTCTCACTCCTTCAAGGGCCTTGTGCTTATCCAGTTCTGCTTCCCAAATATTGCAGAATTAAAACACATTGTATCACAATTTGGTGGAGACCCATTTTGCTCTGCAAAACCTTAGCCTGTTACATAAATATCTTATTAAGCATATTTTAAAATATAACATTATGCAATTGATAAGGATTCTTTTTAGGTTACTTTATAGAGCTCCTAAATTGTTCCTTGTCTAAAGTCTGACCAAAATGGAAGCAGGCACTGTAGGGTATGTACCGTAAATATATCTTTTTTACTCACTATGTACCTAATCCTTTAGAATAAAAGTATCTTCTTGGAGATGATAAAGCTAGAACGTAGGAAAGAAAACTCCCCAGTATTAATGGTTATAAAAGTTCCTGGCAACTGTACTGACACTTGGACTAATCAAAGACATCACAAAAGATGGAAAAATACCTCCAAAACCATCCCGGGGGTGAGGAGGGTGTTCAAAGGTGTGTCCTGTTAGTGAAGTAACAAACATATCCTGGATTGAATAAACACCTGGGCCAAGGAATGTGCTGTTCATAACAATGAACTTCAGAGAACTAAGGTGTGTGTCTGTGTGTGTTTCTTAGTCTAGTGTGTGATTAGTACTGAGCTAACATGAAGCCACCCTCAGGTTATTGTTGCTGTACTGAGTTTAAAATTAAGTACTCCTGCTTGATATGAAAGAGGAAAACAAACCTACGACAATCAAAAGAGCTGATCAAACTACTGAAAGGTACATTTCTGAAGAGGTTTAAAAGGAAAATTAAAAAAACCTTTTCCCCACTCCCACCATTTCCCTTTCTCACCCTCATTTTCATTCTTAGCTCACTAGCACCCCTTATCTTCTTCCCAGGCCAGAAAAGCTGTTATCTCTGTAATCAGTGTACTTTCTTTTAGTTTACACTGTGTTTCAAAACTGAATTGAAAAAGAGATGGACTGTCAGCTGAATATGATGAACAACAGTTACTGTTGTTTCTGTCCTGTATGTGTGGATTGTTTAGTAATTATTTCAAACCATTTTTTTCTGTAAGTTCCTTGAACTAATTTGGACCTCTTCTCAGTCCAAAAAGGCAGCAGCAGTTTGTGACGCAGCAGCTTCTTTCAAGTCACCAAGAACTCCAACTGAAATATTGACATTTTTTATACTGGAAAGTGAGTTAAAAGTGATGGCGGGCCAGACCCTGAGGTTGAAAGAGAAGCTAGCTACTTTGGGGGAGGCAGTAGCTTCAAACTCTCACTTTTAGTTCTGCCCATTTTGCTCCTACTCCTGCTGCCTCTCTTCACCTCTCACGTTGCTTTTATTTTTGTTGTTTCTCCTCCCCGCATCCATTAAATATAATGAGCATGGGGTGGGTGTGTTTTGGTCTTTACATTGAGGCACCAGGACCAAGATTTTTCAATGGGTGCTTAAAGTTTGTAAGTCCATTTTTAGGTATCCTACCAAGCCTAACTTTGAAAAATTCTGAGCACCCTTCAGCTCCCATATAGACCACTTATTTTGGTGTATGAAGGAAAATCTTAGACTCACTGGTCCACAGTGTTGTGCTGTCCAAAGTAAGTACCCTATCCATACTAATGGAAAGGGGTAACCTTACTCAGGGGAGTAGACTCATTGTCTTCATGACTGGGTGTTTTTAGGGGTGAACCTCGAAAACACACAGAAAAAAATCAATGAGAAAATGGACAAGATAGGAAGGTTCTCAATATAGGAAGGTTCTCAAGAGTATAAGAAACAAGTTGTGTTGTTAGTTTTATATTTTGAAACATTTGCAGAGTTACTTGTACAAAATTTATTTACTGAAAGGAATGGACAATAGGGTGTTTATTTTGCTGCCACAATAATAGCTTTCTAACATGGTACAACTCTACTTTCTGTTATCAACTTTGCCATTTTGTAGGGCATGGCTAGCCTCAATTGCATTCCCATTGTAAATGCCTGCTCCTTCCGCATCTTGCTCTGATGGACCTGCCATGCTGATACATGCTTGGCATTACTTGCATTTTTTTTTTTTGGTGTAACATAATAAACAAACTACCATTCAAGCTCAATGCCAACAGCTATTCTGTATTCCAGCAACTTCCAGTGATTGATTAAAATGAAATAGTACTGATTCCAAATTCTGCTGTGTTCCCCTCCATCCCCCCCCCTGCCGCCGCTGCCCCACTGGTGTTAGTAAAAGAGTGTGGCCGATCCAGCAGTTCTTAGGAAGGCTTGCCTGTATGCTTGATCCCAAACAATCCCACTGACATTAGTGGGTGCTAGATCAGACCCTATATCAGGACTGCAGGATCAGTCTCTTCAGTGATGCCCACTTGGATGGGCAAATAGTAATCCCACAGATTTCAGACCACTGAGAGAAGTCTGTAATTAATGTATTTTACAGAGAAGAATCTTTATTTTTAAGCAACCAGAATAGCAGCTTGTTTAGAACATTTAACCCTTTGTACTATGCTTATATCTCCAATTACTGATAAACATGGGAAATGTCTGTAAAGTTTTGAGAAGTTAAAGACAAAAAAACTTGTGGGGCTTGCCAGCTGTTTCATTTCAACATGTAAGATTTGATGAAGCTACAGCATTGTTAAGGAGCAGTTAATGTGTTGGGAAGGGATTGCTATCAGTACATGCTACTTTTATCTCTCCTGCAATATATTTTCATTTAGATTAATAAGGCGCAGTTTCGTAAAATACTTGACCTAATTGAGAGTGGGAAAAAAGAAGGAGCCAAACTGGAATGTGGAGGAGGGCCATGGGGAGACAAAGGTTACTTCATCCAGCCCACAGTTTTCTCTAATGTTACAGATGATATGCGCATCGCCAAAGAAGAGGTAAATAAATTCATGACACTCTCTTTCACATGCAGTACTTTCACATGCAGTTCTCTGCTCAAATGTCTGTACAAAATATCCATTTAAAAGGTCACTTTGGTAGATAAAAATTTTCACAATAAATCTTTCATTCTAGGTTGGTTCAGTTTAGAATTTCTTTCTTAGTTAGTTACATTAGCTTAGTCAACTCAATGAAATGTGCTGGAAAGGGAGAATAATATACCTAGCTAAAAAAGGTTCCAGTTAGAAACAGCAGGTACATTGGTTGGAATTGTTAATTACACCCACCTCCCCCATACTGCCAGAGCTAGGGTAACACATAACAGAGAAAACAAATCTTTCAGGGACAGCTTGTGAATCCCTTGACCCCCTTGATGAGTATCTGCTCTTCCCCGGGAGCAAGAGATTCACAATTTGGCTATCAACAGGTTAACTTAAAGTGAATAAAAAAGCTCTGATGCCTCTAGAATGAATCCTGAGGGGCCTGGAGCAACAGGAGAGACATTTAAAAATCCTCACCAGATGTACTGGTTTCCGTTAGGACATCACTCCCACAAGAATAGCCTCTCTGTTAGCTGCACTGATCTAGACAAAACCAGGATGAGCAGAACAATTTTAAAATGTTCACGTTTAATTAACAATTTTGAACCTCAGAGGTTGACTTTCAGTTTTAATTTGGGGGGAGTGTTCAGATAATCCTAGTTGCAAACTTTGGACTAGATGCTGCTTCTAGTAAAGTCATGTACAAAGTTCCCATTCATTTTGGTGGTAGTAAGTCTGAGCCTATGTGGTACTATTCCCTTATCCCTAGTTACAGAAATATTGAACAGTGCAGCACTGCAATTTCTGGCGGAGAACACAGAGCTAAATTAATTGCCCAGTAACAGAAGAAGAGCTAAGTCTAATGGAATATTTTCCTGTATAATAGTTAACACCCAGAAGAAGAGTAGAATTAGTTATTTTACTTGGCTTCCTTGTTGAGTTGCACAGGCACATGTAGAAATAAAATGCTAATAAAAGGTTTATGAGAGGAAAAATTTAATGTCTTTTTCAATTTAAAAAATGGAGTTGACCAAAAGTAAATAGTTGAAGATTCACTGGAACACTGTACAGATGTGGTAACATCCTGTAACTTCATGTTAGGTATTAAATGATCTTCTGTTTCTCTTTAATTATTTTCATGTTTATAATCATTTTACTTAAATTAATTGTTGACTCCATATTATTCTAACCTCACTTGCACCTAGTTATCATGCCCTAAAGTCTATGTTCTTGATTTTACTAACAACATAGGAATAAGACTCATCTGACAGGAATAAATACTTTAGAAATAAAATTATTTCAAACAATAAACCATGCTAAAGTTTCCACAGATTTTAACCACTTTTTTTTTGTTTGTTTGTTTGTTTGGATCTGAAATAGATTTTTGGGCCAGTGCAGCAAATCATGAAGTTTAAAACTGTAGATGAAGTTATCAAGAGGGCAAACAATACTCATTATGGTTTAGCAGCAGCAGTTTTTACCAAAGATATTGATAAAGCATTGACATTTACAACTGCTCTTCAGGCTGGAACAGTATGGTATGTAACAATGATTGAATTATCGCTCATTGATAATATTTATAAGTATCCTAGGCTGAAATAGGAGGCAATTTCAACAACATTTTTATTGGGTGACTTACTATACATGTTTTTTTCTTCTAACCTTTTCTGATCTTTAGGAAGGAAGATTCCCTTCCCTTGCCCACCAATACCTCATTTGCTATCATGCAGTATTTCTCAGGAATCTGCCAGTTACAAAGTGTAGGTGACTTGATGGAATCTCCATACACAATACTGTGGTAGCACAGTGGTAGCACAATATAAACTCAGTTCATAAAACGCAGTTTCCCACGTTACTTTAAAAAGCCCATTCTCTTAAAATATTTCAGACATCAACCTTGGTGGAGTGGCACCCTGGGGATGAGCTGAATGGAGAGAGAGATTGAGTGTGGCCATGGTGCACCAGTAAAGTGGCACTGGCAGTCAAAGGGGTAGATAGATTTTTCAAGGACCCAAAGCTTGGCCTTATTTTGTGTTGTATCTTAAACACACAATTAGCAGCAGTCACCTGTCCAATTAGACTTACATTAGTCACAAAAGAATACATGGTTACCAGTAACCAAACAAATGCACCTTCTTACAAAAGTAATTTTAGGACTTTGATTCAAGAGTAAGTATTTTTCTTTATATTATTTAAAATCATATAAACCCTTTAGAGAGAGAACCAGTGTGAAGCATCCCAGTAGTCAGTAACTAAAAACATTTAAGAGAGTAAAAAAAATATTTTCTTGTCTCAAATAAATGTTGTTCTCTGTGGAAATCTCTGTTTTCTTCCTAATCCTCACTTGCCAGTGTTGAAGTCAGTGGGACCTGGCAGTGAAAGAGAAGAGAATTAGAAGATGTAGAAATGAAGAATCTCTCCGTTGAAAATCCTGGAGGACTGAGTCAATTAATCAGTTGAACCAGTAGACACGCCCTCTGCCCACACTATTAATTCTGCTAGTTTCCACCCCTGTTAACAATTTTTGCCATAGGTAATTACACTTCTACTGAGGTTTCTTGCCCTCAACGAAAAATAATATAGTGCAGTGGAACTGTCATGGAGAATCCCACAGAATAGCCTCAGTGAATAATGAAAGGACCCGAGATTTTGTTTTGGAAAACAAACCTGAAAGACACTGACTGTTCCTTGGGCTTTGAAAACTGGTGCTGGAACTTCACAGATTTTCAGTAGGAGGGAGATTTGTAATAGTTGTCAGTTACAAATATAAAATTATCATTATCCCTTGAGGACCTTAATTTGTATTACAAATCCATTGTAGTACAACTCCAATATCTACTGCTGTAAATGCAAGTATTACTGTTTCACTGAACTATGAATGACATATATGATAAGTATATTTAAGATCTTCAGCTGGTGGAAATCATGATAGCTCTGCTGAAATCAAAGGCACCTTACTGATGTTCACCAGCTGAGAATCTGGTCCATGATGTGTAAAGTCGTCTTTCTTTTTCAGGGTTAACTGCTATAGTGCAATGTCTTCTCAGTGCCCTTTTGGAGGATTTAAAATGTCAGGAAATGGACGAGAAATGTAAGTAATGCTTCAGATCTGAACACTGGGGTTTGGCTGCATGACATTCCCAGGAATTCCAACACTCAACTTCAGGGGACTACTTTTACCATTTCAAAATCTTTACCTAGGGTCAGTCGTGTCATATATTTCAGCTAATGTTCAGAGTTTCCTGTTATTACATATAGCATCAGGCAAATCATTTCATAAATGTCAGTAATTAAATTATTGACACTGTAGCTCGTTTCTCAAAGAATGTGCATTTGTGGTGAGATATAAGGTCTCGTGTGTACATGCAAAATTGGAATTTGTGGGTGCAGTTTTCCATTTTGCATGCACACATTAAAGTTTTCATGCAGTTACCTGAATGCTCATGTGGATTCCACTTTAGGTGCTCCGTTTTTGAAAATTCAACCCATCCTATATATTGTAATAGAGAGGCACAAATTTCAAAAGTTTTATTTTATTTTAGATGAACATTTCCAGGTTTAGAGGCTCATGGCAACACCATTTTGAAATTGCTTCCCAGTTCCAGTTTACTCAAAAGTAGCCATAGAAATAGCCTTTCACAATCTTTCAGTCCTTCGACCTCTGGTTTGACCCAAACCACAAAGTGCACACAAATGAAAAGCGAACCAAACATTTTTGAATCTCTGAGATTTGGATCATATTCCATTTGGATCATCTGTTGGTTTATCTGAGCCAGCTCACTCATCCCTACTTGTAATATTAATAAATGTGATGAGTCATGTAATGAATAATATCATGAAACACCTGACATCATGTAAGCCTGTTGCATTAAATAGCATTAACCCTTCTGATTTTCAGAGCATACATTGAAAGTTTGCCATTTGCAACTTTCTAAAGAACACCAGTATATCACAGCAGCAATGTTCTATCAACATTAATTTGTTAACTGAAGGGTAAAACCAGAACAATAAATATTTTCTCTTTCATTAAGTCTCATGATAGATACTTGCATCAAATAACAGACTTAATTTGATAATAACAGGTGTACTGCATCTGAGTTAATGCTCTTGTTCTAGAGATAATGGGTAGGATTTTTCAAAAGCAGTCAGCAATGGCCCCAGTCTGCTCCTTTTGTCAAAACTCACTTTAATTTTGAAGGGAACAGGTAGGTCGAAGCGAGGCACTTTTGAAAATCCCACCCAAAGTGAACAAAGGATGATTTAAACCATTGCTATCAAATACTGTTTTAAATTTGGTATGTGTCAAATACATGAGGCAGCCATTTCTGAACCACTGTCTTTAGAAACCACTCTTTTTTCCCCTTGCAGAAATCAGGAGATACATATAGTTATTAGAGAAAGATTTCACCACTGGAAATTGTACAAAAATAATGTAAACATTGGTATTATCTATAGCAAGAATTTTTAAGGAAGTTGAGCACCTAATTCCTATTAGTGCCTTTGAAAAGCTCCTCCCTCGTGTTATGTTAGGAGTGCATCATCAGAGTTAATGGAGGGACAAAAAAAAGGACAGTCAGGAGGCAACGTTTCCATTGGCTTAGGTGTCTAATGTAGGAATCTGAGCCATGAGTAAACCAAACAGAGAGATAGAGAATTTATGGAGAAAAGTCATATGGAAAGGAACAAAATGTTATGTTCTATTTCTATACACAACATTTGGCATAAACATTTTCAAGGAGTAGACGCACAAACAAGCAAATGTGTGAAAAATAACACAGATAACAAGAAAGTAAATGTGTCAGGCTATATCTAGAACTAAAATGAAAAGAAAACCTAGTAGGTAACCATTACAGTGAAGGCTATACAATTTTGCTGTTAAAAAGTAAATAAATGTGTGCTATGAATAGCCAAGAAATCTTGTGAAAGAAATCTTAGTAAAGGATTTCTCAGTCCTGATAGTTGATAAATCTCAGTTTTTCTCATATACATACTCAATAGTATGGTTATCGGAGCCAAGATATAATTAGAGTGTAGCAAGGGCTAGCTTAATTTGCTGTAAAAACAATCAATTATGTCTAGATAGTGTGGCATAAAATGTAAAATATCTAGAAAACTCAAAGTTAAAGCATACAGGCCATTCTGATTTCACAATGTGAAATTTACAGGTCCACCATGATAGGTTAAGGAAGTCAGATTTAACTTTCAATTTCCTGACTTCTGTTGGTTTATGCTAAAGCCTGAACAATGTTTAAACATAATGTTGTATACAATTTTTTCACTAACTAAAAGTTTCCATAATGGGTTAATTATGTGTTTCATTCACCCAAGAATAAGAATCTTAGGAAAATTCAGAGGATTCAAAATTCAGAAACTGAGGAAGGCGCTGCAGGGGGAGTCTGTAAGCATGCGGGCGAGTGTCGTGACAAGTTCCTGATTTGGGGCTGAAAAATGTAGTTTAAAGATTTGTTAAATTGCTTCAATAACATTGTTTCTTACCAAAATGGAAGTCCTTTGACACATTTTTCCTAGAAAGCAATTGTTTTTGTGTTGAAAATACCATTCAGCGATAGCCTAGCTATACTGAAAACTTCCAAGGAGGCCAAGAAAACGTGGCTGGTTGTACAGTACTAAAGCAGATCCATTCTGAGACATCACCAATATGATCAGCATTGCAATGAGTGCTATTGTTGTTTCTTGTTTATCTAGGGGAGAATATGGCATTCACGAATATACAGAAGTTAAAACTGTCACAATTAAAATTCCACAGAAGAACTCATAATGTTGCTTCAAGACGGAATTTAGCATCTTCAAATGCTAAGCAAATCTTCAAAGGTTAATTGTGTTGTGAAAAATTTTACATCCCAAATTATTCATTAACTTGCAAACAAGGAACTTGCTTACATTAACATGATCAAGATTAATGTAGAAACTTTACATGTAATTAACTGAGAAAGAGAAATTTGAAGGCCTGGAACATAGCTAACAAATTTTGAAATTCTTATTGAGAGAGGACTAACTATTTTTTCAATGGGAGATATCTGTAGTGGTATGAAAATGTCTTTTTTTTCAATACATCCAGCTTGTGCAGTTTGATTTAATGTGCTATTCTAAATATTACATGGCAAGATGGCTTTACATTTTTCATCAAGACCTTGGCAAAAGCACTTACAAATTACTATCAATCGATATTCTTCTCTGTCTCTTTGAAAAATCATAGATTTGTTCTGGGTACATTTCTGAGAATGTTGAATTTGTTCATCATGTTAAGTACTGCACTCATGTAATCTGGATGTAACCTTATTAAACTCTACATTCAAATGTAATATTGTTTCTTTTACTGATATTTAAAATGGCAATAGTTTTCACTGAGCACTGTACAGTACACTTTGGATGCTATAGAATAGGCAGTATTCTCAATTAAATATCCTTAAATCATTAGAAATATATTAAGTTGGCTCTAGGAAAGCTAAACTGCCTACTTCTTTCACAATGTTACTTATAAAAGAAAACTGTAACAAATTCATAGGTGTACAAAGACCAGGATAATGTGAGTCCAGTGCTTAGAGTATGTCTACACTTAGAAGTGGAGGTGTAAATTGCAACTTGAGGAACATACTCAAGTTGAGCTGCCATACTAAAGATTGAATGTAGCCAGGGCTGGCGACAGAAATTTGGGGGCCCCCTACTCTGATCATTTGGGCCCTCCCCCAGCCCAGCCAGGCCCCCCGCCCCCCCCCCCCCCCCCAGCTGACAGCGGCTGGCGGCAGCACGGGGTCCTGCAGGAGCGGAAGCCGCCCTTGCTGCTCCCCCCTCCCCCCCAGCGCCCTTTCTCCCCCGGACTGCGCCGCTGCCACCGGCCGGGCTCACTGCTCCTGCTGGGGACATGCACGCTCATCCGCTCCGGAGGAGAGCCGCGCCGCCTCCCCGCCCCTTCCCCGCTCTCCAGGCCCGGCAACAAGGGGGGATGACTATGGGTACAGCTGTGTACCGGGGCCCCCCTAAAGTCTGGGCCCCGGTACAGCTCTACCCGTAGTACCCCCCTGTCGCCAGCCCTGAATGTAGCCACACAGTGGGAGGGGCTAGCTGCCCCAAATAAGGACTGCAGTCATGAACATGTTATAAACCCCTAGAAAGACAGACAAAAAGTAGAAGCATGGTTCCCTTGGGGTGGTACCTGGATTCTCTCTCCCAGTCGTGTTTCTCTTCCCCACTTTGTGTACACACAGACACAGTGTTTTTCTTCAACTGTTCTCTTTAACCTCATCTCTCCACTATTTTCTCCTCCTCTTCTTCCTGATCCCCCCCTTCTAGTTCATCTCCAGCCTCTCTCTCCCCTATTTTTATTCTCACACAATAAGGCTCCTCATACTATGTGGTGGAGGCAAAGTGTGTTGATATTATCATACGGTACCTCTACCCACACCCTCCCATTGCAGGCTGCCTGCAGCAACACTGGAAGCCACTAACTAGACCTGGAGTTGCACTGTGAGGTCCCGAGAGTGCTGCAACAGCACAGATCCACTATCAGAGATGCTATGGGGTTCTAGACCCTGCTGAAGTCAAGACCCAGAGCAGTTGTGCTGGCTGTCCCTCCCCATTGATAGCCCTACAAATATACTCTGTCCATTAGCCAGGATAAATTAGTAAACAGAAAATACGTACAATACAGAGGCTGTTGCACAGTACAAAATGGAAGAGGATTTAGAACTTTATTCAGTATTTTGAATTTGGTTTTATTATGGTTTGGCAGTTTCTGGCACAAAATAAACCTGAACATGTTCCCAATTTTGCAGATGGAGAATGATACCACTTGCCCTCTATCAATGACTAAATATCATTTGAAAATTGTAGATACACAGATAGCTGGCATCTCAAACTGGCATTAAGCTCCCATCTTTGTGAACATCTTGGGTCAGATGAGTGTGTGTGTGTAAGGGCAAATGCTACCATTCAGCCAAAGAGGAATACACAATATTTTCCAGCAGAGCCACGTCTAACACTGGGTTAATCTGATATTGTGCTGAAGTTGTTCTCAAGGACTGCCAATGTAAAGAGATACACCTTTTGGCAATTAAGTAAGGCTAAAAGGCTAAACATGTTTGTGTTTGTCCAAAGTATTAGAGATATGTCTGAATGAGGCAAACCAAGGTACTGTAGCCCAGGTAACGTAAGAAGGTCAATCGGGTCTAATTGTCTGACAAAATCATTCAATTTAGGAGAGTTTCAGAATATATGGAAGGTCTTATCCATAAAAGTCCAAATCCTGCCCCAACACGCAGCTTGAGTAACTCAGCTGGGTACTGGAGGATTCCTCTCCAGAGTACAGAGCAAGAGCAGAGCCACTCTGTGGGCACTACTCCAACTTCCCTGGGCCTTGTACCTGCCCTCTGCAAAACAGGGGGAGGGGTTTAAACTGGAGAATGTTCAGAGCAGTAGATCCTACACCCACAACACACCCTGTCTCTAAAGAGCTCCTAACTGCAGTCTCACTAAAAACCCTGGTAGAGGCTTCACTCTGTGAGCACATAAGGGGCACATCACCCTGGGTCAACTCCTGCTGCATGACTCTCCCTATTCATGCAGCAAAACTGCAGTGGTTACAATCTAAGACTGTCCTCAAGAGCTGGGGGAAGTGGACTGAGGGCTATATGAGAAAATAGCACTTTTAATGAAACATTCAAAAGATCTCCTTAACTATGCCATGATGTCATGGACTCCATACATCCACAGGCACAACCTTTGTCAATGGTATGTTCAGATAGCTATAATGGCTTGTACTGACTTAGTTTTTGCATGAATAAATGAGGGCTTGTGCTTACAAGTATTGTAACTGCAATTAAAGAGACCCTTTCTTTCTGGGCCTCATTCACTATTGTATTATTCCTGGTTTTTGTCAGTGCAAGTTCACTGAAGTCAATGGTATACAACAGGAGAAAGGCCATGGCTGATCAGGCCCTCTCACTGGCAACTGTTAATTAGTAGGTTTGTGAAGTTGTGTCCACCATTTTAGAGTAAGGTTCACAGGAGAGGTGATCTAGCTGCCTGTTTTCAAAGCTGAAAACTCATTGCTCCTGAGGACCCTGCCAAATTTATTTTATATATTAGATTTAAAATTAATAAAAGACACCCATTCAACTGTCATAGAACAGCGAGTTTCTCTGAATAGACCAGGCATAGCTCCTTTGTGTCAGAGTTGGTAGCCCAGTTGAGTTAATTAAAGGAGAAAGAGCTACCCCTGTGGCTATAAAGACCTGTGAGAGGGCAAAAAAGGGAGGAGTAAGTGGAACAGGCTGTGCTTGGGGAGTTGAAACCTCAGAGGCATGGAGTCAACACCTGTGGTGGGTCCTTGGAGCTAGGGAGATAGAGCTGGCTGCCACTGAGAAGCTGTAAGACTCAAAGCAGGATCACCAGAGCTCCTGGGTGGGAAACCTGTGAACCCTTCAGACAATGGGTGAGTTAAGGGAATGTTTTCATTTGCTTATGTTTGGATAATAAAGATTGTTAAAAGAGACTGGCAGTGTATGCTTGGGCTGGCAAAAAGCCCCGCCATGTCACACCATTAATAATACAATAAAATTGCAGCAGCATTCAAGTAATCATTTGAAGAGGAATGTAGCCAGCCAGCTAGCTAGCTACCTTCAAAGTGCATTCCCCCCACCCCTTTTTATTACAGGAAGCATACCCTCAGCCCTCTCAAATAGCTGTCTTTTGCAATATGCTTGGAACATCACCTATTTCATACCGAGGGAGAGAGAGTTCCAGAGTCCCTGCAGCCCTGCCAGAGAATACCTTGCCAGCTGTCCCCTCTTATTTATAATGAGGGAGATCTAGCTTAGCTGCTGCTGACAATGGCTGTGGCAGTTTGGCATTGCAAGAGAGTCAGGCTAATTTGGGCTAAATAAATGTAACTCTTAGATTCCCCTGGTTACTTAGCACCCAAGCTGTTGGAAGCTTAGATCCTAAAATATCAGGCAAGACATGAAAAAAACCACTCAAAACACTGAGGGTGCAGGAGGTACGTGTGTGGCTTAAAAGATAATTGCCTGATAGTACAGGGCTTATGGAGAGATTTGAAACATAAGAACTTGGCAGCCAAAAACGGGATAGTAGGGGGAACTGATCCAGGGGTAAGAGGCTGCACAAAAGCCTTTTGGGAGAAAAAGAAGGTGAGAGAAATTGCAGGAATGTAAGAAGCAAGGCCAGGAAATGAGAACTGAGCTAAGGATTAGGGTGAGATTATATAGGGCTTTCAAGGGGAAGATGAGGAGCTTGAATTTAATGCTGTAAAAGATGAAGCCACAAAATTTGCTTCTTGGCAGTCCCCAGTATCCATTCCAGGAGAGGTTTCTCCTGAAAACTCCACCTGTTAGACCTGCATGATTGCTGCAATGTCCCCTCTTTTCATTCAAGGTGTGCACCAGTTCTACTGGCTTGAAGGCTGCCTAATACCCATTTACTAAAACCTGACATTTAAATCTTTCCTTTTAAGGAAAAGCCCTCCTTCAAATCACTGTCAGAGTGAAAGCAGGCTTTCCGAAAATTGGGAATCATAGTTCTCTGGAAACTTAGTGGGAAGCCATAAAGAATATACTCCGAGGCTAAATTATAGCCTTTGCCTGGTAGAGAAAGAAACAGGGGCTTGATGAATAAACTGCTCTGGAAACAAAAACTTAAAGAGCTGGAAGCCCAACATAAACGGATTCAGTCAAAGTGTTACATAGTCTTGTAGGAAAGACATAAATCACCTGGTGTATGAAATATTGGACAGGCATACAGATCCAATAAACAGACTGGGGAATAGAATGGGTTGACTGTTGATATTCTAGCTAATGAAACAGTCCTCAAAGGGCAGCAACAAAGATAATTCACCCACAGTATAATAAACTGACCTAGAAAGAAGAAGAGACCACAGCTGCTTTTTCACATTACTACCAGGCCGCATGCAATGAATGGGGAGATTTAGAGGATGAGCTAGACAAAATACAACAGGGGCTTTGGGGGTGGAGGGTGGAACACAGCTAAAGTAGCAAAACTTTCCAAAGAGAAAGCTTTGGAAACAGGCAAGCTAGAGGAGACAAACCTCTTGAACATGTTGGTATGGAGTTGACTTCAGTGAGACTTACCTACCAGAAATGGGTTTAAATGTGTTGAGGGTTCTCTTTTGTGTTCTATCAGAAACATTACTCATAGACAGGATAGACAAATAGTCACTATTATGATATGACTGAAGAAGACTAAATATTTAAATTTATGTGGCTCACGCTGCACGAGCCTTTGCTCAATGGATAGTAATTGCATGCTCTAATAAGAACATAACAATAGGGATCTATTATCGACCACAGTGATAGTGATGATGAAATGCTAAGGGAGATTAGAGAGGTTGTCAAAATAAAGAACTCACTAATAGTGGGGGATTTCAATTATCCCCATATTGACTGGGTATATGTCACCTTAGGACAACATGCAAAGCCAAAATTCCTCGATACTTTAAATGACTGCTTCTTGGAGCAGCTGGTACAGGAACCCACAAGGGGAGAGGCAATGCTTGATTTAGTCCTGAGTGGAGCCCAGGAGCTGGTCCAACAGGACCACTTGGAAATAGTGATCATAATATAATAACATTTAACATTTCTGTG
Organism: Sternotherus odoratus; assembly: GCA_032164245.1. NCBI lineage: Eukaryota > Metazoa > Chordata > Testudines > Kinosternidae > Sternotherus > Sternotherus odoratus. The sequence continues at coordinate 29,638,837 of JAVMKO010000007.1, read as the reverse complement.
GTGGGAACAACACCTCAGCAGCCCAACACTGTGGCATTTAATTTCAGGAAGGGGAACTATGCAAAAATGAGGGAGTTAGTTTAAAGGAAATTAATAGGTAAAGTGACTAAAGTGAAATCCCTGCAAGCTGCATGGACACTTTTCAAAGATACCATAAAAGAGACCCAATTTAAATGTATACCCCAAATTAAAAAACAAAGTCAAAGAACTAAAAAAGAGCCGCCGTGGCTTAAAAACCATGTAAAAGAAGCAGTGAGAGATAAAAAGGCATCTTTTAAAAATTGGAAGTCAAATCCTAGTGAGGTAACTAGAAAGGAGCATAAACACTGCCAAATTAAGTGTAAATATGTAATAAGAAAAGCCAAAATGGAGTTTGAAGAACAGCTAGCCAAAAACTCAAAGGGTAATAATAAAATGTTTTTTTTTAAATACGTCAGAAGCAGGAAGCCTAATAAACAACCTGTGGGGCCCCTGGACCACAGAGATACAAAAGGAGCACTTAAAGATGATAAAGTCATTGCGGAGAAACTAAATGAATTTTTTGCTTCAGTCTTCATGGCTGAGGACATTAGGGAGATTCCCAAACCAGAGCCGTCTTTTGTAGGTGTCAAATCTGAGGAATTGTCACAGATTGAAGTGTCACGAGAGGAGGTTTTGGAACTAATTGATAAACTTAACTGTAACAAGTCACCAGGACCAGACAGCATTCACCCAAGAGTTCTGAAAGAACTCAAATGTGAAATTGCGGAACTATTAACTAGGGTTTGTAACCTGTCCTTTAAATCGGCTTCTGTGCCTAATGACTGGAAGATAGCTAATGTAATGCCAATATTTTAAAAGGGCTCTAGAGGTGATCCTGGCAATTACAGATCGGTAAATCTAACGTCTGTACCAGGCAAATTAGTTGAAACAATAGTAAAGAAGAAAATTGTCAGGCACATAGAAGAACATAAATTGTTGGGCAAAAGTCAACATGGTTTCTGTAAAGGGAAATCATGTCTTACTAATCTATTAGAGGTAACAAAGTCAGGACTTTGTTACCTCTGCTATTCCAGACTAACATGGCTACCTCTCTGATTCTAATCTATTAGAGTTCTTTGAAGGGGTCAACAAACATGTGGACAAAGGGGATCCAGTGGACATAGTGTACTTAGATTTCCAGAAAGCCTTTGACAAGGTCCCTCACCAAAGGCTCTTACGTAAATTAAGTTGCCATGGGATAGGAGGGAAGATCCTTTCATGGATTGAGAACTGGTTAAAAGACAGGGAACAAAGAGTAGGAATAAATGGTAAATTTTCTGAATGGAGAGGGGTAACTAGTGGTGTTCCCCAAGGGTCAGTCCTAGGACCAGTCCTATTCAACTTATTCATAAATGATTTGGAGCAAGGGGTAAACAGTGAGGTGTCAAAGTTTGCAGATGATACTAAACTGCTCAAAATAGTTAAGACTAAAGCAGACTGCGAAGAACTTCAAAAAGATCTCACAAAACTAAGTGATTGGGCAACAAAATGGCAAATGAAATTTAGTGTGGATAAATTTAAAGTTATGCACATTGGAAAAAATAACCCCAACTTTACATACAATTTGATGGGAGATAATTTAGCTACAACTAATCAGGAAAAAGATCTTGGAGTCATCGTGTATAGTTCTCTAAAGATGTCCATGCAGTGTGCAGCAGCAGTCAAAAAAGCAAACAGGATGTTAAGAACCATTAAAAAAGGGATAGAGAATAAGACGGAGAATATCTTATTGCCCTTATACAAATCCATGGTGCACCCACATCTTGAATACTGTGTACAAATGTGGTCTCCTCATCTCAAAAAGGATAGACTGGCATTAGAAAAGGTTCAGAGAAGGGCAACTAAAATGATTAGGGATTTGGAACGGGTCTCATATGAGGAGAGATTAAAGAGGCTAGGACTTGGAAAAGAGGAGCCTAAGGGGGAATATGATAGAGGTATATAAAATTATGAGTGGTAAGGAGAAAGTGAATAAGGAAAAGTTATTTACTTGCTCCCATAATATAAGAACTAGGGGCCACCCAATGAAATTAGTGGGCAGCAGGTTTAAAACAAATAAAAGGAAGTTCTTCTTCACACAGTGCACAATCCACCTGTGGAACTCCTTGCCTGAGGAGGCTGTGAAGGCTAGGACTATAACAGGGTTTAAAAGAGAACTAGATAAATTCATGGAGGTTAAGTCCATTAATGGCTATTAGTCAGGATAGTTAAGAAATGGTGTCCCTAGCCTCTGTTTGTCAGAGGGGGGTGATGGATGGCAGGAGAGAGATCACTTGATCATTACCTGTTAGGTTCACTCACTCTGGGGCACCTGGCATTGGCCACTGTTGGTAGACAGGATACTGGGCTATATGAACCATTGGTCTGACCTAGTACGGCCTTTCTTATGTTCTGATGTTCAATATAGGCTATTATTATTATTATTATTATTTATTATTATGACTAAATAATATCAAACACCTTGAGAGTTATGTCTGAAAGCTTGAGGCACCCTGATCAAAAGAGGAGTCCGGCAACACAGAATAATCTAGTGATTTTAGATCAGCATTACATGTTTTTAAACAAACCATTTAAAGTGTGCAACTTCCTTGATGATTCCCTCATTCATAACAACTCACTTTGCCAAATGATATCAGATGTCAGGGCCTTGCAGGTTGGCTTCCCACTTGAGACTATATGAATTATGTTCCAGTTCAACTTGTTTTTTGGAAGAGAGATGTCACAAACAGCATGCAGGCTGTCCTCTCTTTCACAGACCTCGGCCCAAATGCCAATTTCCAGTTCAGAGAGAACAACTCAGACTCCCAAATTGGCTTAGAGAGGTTAAGGCAGGGAAAAAATTATCTTGCTGCTTGCCACAACTACCCTAAAAAAATCCAACATTACAGCATTTTTTCAAAGAGTGCTCATGCATTAACTAAAAGAACTTGTGAGACAATGTGTAAATTTTCCCAGAAGTGGTTGCTTTAAGAGAGAGAGATACACAACTGCAGATCTAACATACACTGGCTACTGTTTGCTGTATCTCCATCTCTCCCAGCTTGTCACGGGATGACTGGCCCATTTAAGAAGGAGCAGGGCCCACTGCAAAGGTGACTCATTAGTTGCCTCTCAGCTGGGTTTAAGTGAAAACACCAGGGCCTTTGAAGGTACAGGTGTTAGCTGACATTCTAATCTGGCATATGGACCCAGCATCAGTGAGATGAAGGATGGGGAGCAGGACATTGGATCCATTAGCATGCAGCTCTCTTTCAGGCTCTTTGAGAGGGTATAACCTTGCTCCAATTATTTGTCACAGTAGTCATTAAATGCTGCATGAAAATACAACAAAAGAGCAAATAAAACTACCAGAAAAAGGGGGGAAGGCTGATTCTTCATCCCTTCCCACTTCTTTTTCATTCCTTTTTCTCTGTATTTGCCCAGTCGTGCAAAAAGGCCTGCACATTCAGACCCAGATCTCCAGTGAGACCCTGTATGGGAAGTCAGTCCATTCATGAGGATCTCTTTGCAGGATCAAACTCATCGCTTGTAAGTGCTCTGGGGCAAGGATCTATCTGTTGTTGTATGTGACCACAAAGCTGTGTCATGATCTGAGGAGCTATATAAATAGTCAATAATAAATCATTAGTTATAATAAAGCAGCTGATGTTGGAAATCTAAATTTGTATTAAGACCTGTTACATCACAATCCTGCTGTGAGGGCCATTCAGGTGAATCCATTCCTTGCACATGCCCAGAGAGCCAGTGAATTAATGAGGCTATGTATGGGGAAGAGGCTCTATGTTCACAGCTCATTGCAAGATTGGGGTCTAGTGGTGAAACCAATACCTTTCTATCATTATTTTTAGCACTAGAGGCCTCAACTAAGACCAGGGCCCCATTATGTGAAGGACTTTACAAAGTAGTAAGAGACAGTCTGTGGCCTGAAGAGTTTACAATATAAATGGATAAGAGAGGCAAAAAATGAGGCTGTGGGGGAACAGAAGCATAGAGAGGTGAAATGACTTGCCCAAGGTCATCTGAAGAGAAGCTCTGTATAGCTTGAGAGCTTGTCTCTTTCACTAACAGACGGTGGTCCAATAAAAAATATTACCTCACCTACCTTGTCTCCCTTATGTCCTGGGACCAACATGGCTACAACAATAATGCAAATGTAATCCTTTTAGGTCAGTTCCAGAAACTTTGAATCTAATATAAATATTCAGTTCAGCTGCAAGTCACAAAATACACCAGTCCACAACTGCAAAAATAAATCAAGATTAATGATGTCTTCAAAAATAGCCCTGAGCTCTGTTCATGTCCTAGGATTGCACGTATTGTCTGGAGATCACCCTGCACTCAGGCTTCTGCAAATTGTATAAAAGCAAATAATGTACGTACAATAGAGCTGGTCAAAAATCAGAAGTTCCATTCCAAGGAAAGTTTTAATATTCTGAAATTTATTTTCATCTCAAATTGGGATTCAAGTTGAAATATTTAAATTTTTCATTGAACCATAAGTTCTGAATCAAGATTTTTTTAGAAAATCAATTTTTCATTTTAACAGTTTCAATCAAAATGAAATATTTAGACATTTCAGATTTTAAATGTTTTGTTATGGCTTGGTTCCATCTTGGGGGCTCCCTGGACTACATCTCTCATGATGCACAGTGGCCAAGGGACTTCAGTGAAGAACCATGGAATTTCTACTGGAGAAGAGACTGCAGTGTGTCATGGAAGGTGTAGTTCAGACAGGGTACTGCCCACAGAGGAGAATATTGAGTCTAACAAGCTAAAACTCACATAAGGCACTATAGCAGCTCAGACACGGATTAATGTTGAATTGAATTCATTTGTTTCAATTTGTATGAAATTTTCCTGCAGAAACTGCATTTTTCACTGAAAAAACTTAGATGGAAAATTCCTAGCTAGCACTAAATTAAAGCTTTTAGAAACAATTAAATAGGAGAAATAACTGGCTTATTCTTCCATTATTTTCAATCAGGAAAAGTGGAGTGTTGAAAACAAGTTTGTGATACACAAATAAACCCTTATCAAATATTTGCCTCTCTTGATCCACAAAGAAATCTTATCAATTGATAAACATCCCCAGATGGGGCATATGAGGAAGAGGAGAATTAAATATAGACTACTCCTGACAGAAAACAGGCTTGAGATCTAACTTCCCTTAGCTCTGTTAAGTACCACTAGACAGCATAACTAAAATACCTATTTGATTGGATTTCAAGCTCAGATGAATGGGCATGAAAATGTATTGAGCCAGTGACCTCTTCTGACTTGTACTTAGGTTCAGGTCCATTTATTGATATTTTTTTTCAAGGATAAATGTGCAAACCCAATTTAATATGAGTTGATAGCACTACAATCTTCTGGCATCAAGAGGGAAAATTATTAATAACCCTCCATTATCCAACATACTAATGATTTTTGACATTGCTGACATCACTCCAGGGTTCTCATGTGACCTCAGAGTCCGAATGGAAAGAAAATACATTACTTTTTCTAGACTGGTACTTTCAAAATGTGTATGTAAGATCTCACAAAGTGCTTTAACAATTTAATATAGAGAGGAGAGACTTAAACCAAAATTTTCATCTGCAACATTGCTTATGGGAAGTGAAATGAACAAATATTTTGAATCCACTTTGAAGGAAATTAGAAATATGAGCAGGTCCAAAGGACGAGTTGAATAGATACATGGAACCAGCATAGATACATGGAACCAGCATAACAAGCAGGTACCTGGGGCAGCAAATTGCAAAGGTGGCAATCGGGATGCTTTGAGGGCAGAACACAGGTGGCTGCTTTTGGCATCATGCCTGCGGAAGCTCAGCAAACACTCTCTTCTCTTGAGCTTCTGCAAACATGAAGCCGAAAAGCGGAGGAGCGTCCGTTGACTTGCCACAGCCATGCCGCCGAAAGGCAGAGGATGCAGCAGCTTTTTTTTTATGCTTGGGGTGGCAAATAACGTTGAGCCGGCCCTGGATGGAACATAGATGGATGGAACTTGAGTAAACAAAGCTTGGAGCCAAATTCTTCTCATTTGCACCAGTGTAAATTGGAGTGTCTCCGTTAAACATAGGAGACAAGAACAAAGGGATATAAACTGGCCATCAACAAGTTAGGCTAAAATTAGAGAAAGATTTTTAACCATCAGAAGAATGAAGATCTGAAATAGCCTTCCAAGGGGGGGCAAAAAACCTGACTGTCTTCAAGACTTAGTTTGATAAGTTTATGGAGGGGATGGTATGATGAAAGTCCCTACAATGGCATATAGCTGATCCATAGCCGCTAGCAGCAAATATCTCTGATGGGGGGTGATGGGACACTAGATAGGGAGGTTTATGAGTTACTACAGAGTATTCTTTCCAAGGTGTCTTATTGGTGGGTCTTGCCCAAATATTCAGGGTCTACTGATTGCCATATATAAGGTCAGGAAGGAATTTTCCCACTGGTCAGAGTGGCAGAGACCCCGGGGATTTTTCACCTTCTTCTGCAGCATGGGGCATGGGTTACTTGCAGGTTTAAACTAGTGTAAATGGTGAATTCTGTGTAACTTGAAGTCTTTAAATCGTGATTTGAAGACTTCAGTAACTCAGCCAAAGGTAAGGGGTGTATTATCATAGTGGAAGGGTGAGGTTCTGTGGCCTACAAGGTACAGGAGGTCAGACTAAATGATCATGATTGTCTCTTCTGACCTTAAAGTCTATGAAGTACCAGACTGGATCATCCATCTAGTTCAGTATCTGTCTCTGAGAATGGCCCATATGTATGCTTCAGAGGAAGGTTCAAGAACTCCATGGGAGGCAGATGTGGAGTAACTTGCCATGCAAAGTATGCCTAATAATTAGAGACTGCCTTAAACCCTTAAGCATGAGGTTTATTATCTCATTGAAATCAATGGAATTACTCCACATTAACACCAGAATTTGAGCCATTGTGTATATAAAAGCAAAATAAGAAATGAATTTCTGAGCAACTATCATGGAGAGGGACTTGGTGAATTGTAGAGTTTAGCGAATTCCTCAATAATTGCCTACAAATATTCAATCAGACTGAAAAATGAATACTATGGAGCCACAGTCACATCCCTTTCTTATTTTTTGTGAATGATCACAATAAAATGCATGGAAGTGTATGTTAAGGTCATGCACTTGTATACTTGAAGACTGGCAAGGTAAACTCAAACATGAGAGTAGCCATGCTGGATGTGATCTAATTTATGGTTGGTTGTGGTAAGGGGGACTGGACAAGATTTCCTGGAATGAGACAGTCAGCTGAGCCTGGCAAGGATCTGACTGTGTCCTTTGCAGCTAGGACGGTGCAGGTACATGGAATTGCTTTGTGTGACTGAAGTCAGAAAACTAGATTTGAACACTGCACCCAGACAATATTTATACTAGTCTAATTTTTCTAAGAATGATGCATTAAGGGATGGTCTGATTGCCACAGAAAGGAATCTTTAATCCTGTTTATCTGCTACTTTCCCCTGAACGGTCTGCCTCCCCTTGAAGGCCCCACTTGCTTCTTGGAGTGCTCCTGATCATCAAATCAGGGAACAGAAACAACAGAACAGAAATAATGCTAGTTGACTTATGCAACCAATCATTACTAACCAATAGAGCCCAGCTTTTCAGGATTGGGTACCAAGTGTACAGCATGGTTAATCCACAGGATAAAAATAATTTAATGAATACATTTGAATGATGAATAAATTAAAGGAAATCATGATCAGTTTTCAGACATTCCTCATGAAGAGAAGGGTTCTAAATTCATAGAGCAAATTACTCACTGCAAATTACTTGTTCAGTTCTAATACACTAATTACTATATATTCTCCCCACTCTATCATTTGCCATTTGGCAGGTGTTTTAGTGAGAGACAGGTGAGCAATTTTGTCTCTCAGATTACCACACTACCCATGATTTTTTAAAAAGAAGAAACTTAAAGTTAAGCTCCTTAATCTATATTCTGACACTTAAATAAAAGACCTTAATCAAAATTACTGACCACCCGGTAGTTCCTGTTAACTTCACACTAATCAGACATATGTTCAGATTAAGGTTTTTCTGATTCCAGGTGTGCAGTAAAACACAGGAAATTTTGAGTGACAGGTTCAGTAACTTTGGTACAGGTGAGTGTAAACTACATCTCCCTGCACCTGCAGGTGCCCATGTGCCCCAATGGGAGATTCACCCTAAAGGAGAGTAAGTGCAACCAGCTACCCTCAGGGCTCTTACTGGTGAGGTGGGAACGATGCTGAATCTTGTCAGAGCTCCAGGGGATCTGGATGGGTGTGAGTTACTGGGGGGAGATGTTGGATAAGAGCACTCCATGGCCAAACACCCTTCTCAACTAACACGGCCTACTTTTTAAACTATGCTATCCCCTTCATAGTCCCCATTGCACAGGGGAAATTTAAGTCACTTTCTGCCACCTCATGTTCCCTCCTGATGATCTTGCTTCCCATGGACTGTCACAAGTAGTATATATTCCGTAATATTCTATTTTAATGTGGTTGAGGAAAATACACTCTTCATGTTTATTAAAAGGGGCAACCAAGAGATATGCAGAATGTTAACTCTGAGTGCACAAAAATGCATTGGAATCATCTATGGCTGGGCAATTGTATGATTGCTCCTGGTTACAGAAATTGCACAAGGGCTAAGACACACACTGTATCAAAATGCATATCAGGTCACCTCAGGATTTGTTTACTAAAAGATTGATCTTCAATAGTTCTCTATTTATACCTTAATAGATACATGGAAACGATCCACTGAAATGATTTGGAAGGATTATCATTAAGCAATATTATCATTAATGAACCTATTTCCTGCAACAAAAAGAAAAAATGTCTGCATATTAGACTATGCATTGGTGTAAGACTGATTGTGTCTGATCATATGCTCCTATCTCTATAATTGCATGATGTTGCTTTCTTTTGTGTGGATGCTGTACTCACCATAACTAATCAAGCAGAACCCCTTTTAAACCATGATGTTTTATCTGTCACTTCCCCATACCTTGTTAAATACCGAGCCTGGAATGACTAGGCATTGATGCCTCTTTTGTGTTTCCCAGGTGGTTACTTTGTGGGTAGGGATCATACTATTGGTACATGTAGCACTAAGGTGACTCTTTTTTTCAAGATATTTTCTTCTTTAGCTGAAAGGTTTTTTTAAAATTAAAGTATTTGTTGTACTGTCTTGTAAAGGATGCACATACATGAAATAGATGAATGTACAATAAGTACCGATTGCCTGTGACCCATGTACACATCATAATTTATGTATCAATAATCCTATTACCTATTTGATGATATGGTACGTTATAGATACAGTGGACTCTATCAGAACAGAATGGGATGACACATAATTTATCCTGATAATGTGGCTTTGGAAAAAAGGAAGTGTTTGTAATGATGGATAAATGGGGGTGGGGAGAGGGGACAGATCTTCCCTTCACTCTCCCCCCCCCCCCCCCCCCCGCCCCAGGGGTACCTAGTAGGACCATGTAGGGTGACCAGATGATCTGTCTGGTCACTCTAGCTGCCATGACATTTACTGCACCCTCAAATTGTCCTTCCTTCCCCTTTCCACTTCCCTAGCACCCAGATCAGCTGCTTGGAAAGAGAACCGGGTGACTGAATTTGACCCAGAAATTTAAATTACTTTTTTTGCTTTGGAACACTTGCATAAAAACTATTACAGATCATTAAGAATGCTCTGAGGCAGTGTACTGTGTTGAATGCTACAACAAACCCTATCGTAGGTAGATGTGTGATAATCTGCTCTCTAAGAAGATCTTGTCTTAATCTTTAATAGTTAGAATTGGTTTAAACCCTGACACATGATGTTTTCTTCCCTTCCCAAGTTGTTAGTAGAATTAAATTGTAATAATTCTGGATATATATATATAGAGAGAGAGAGAGAGAGAGATTCATATGAATATCAATCCCCTTTGAATCTTGCTAAGCTCTAGGGAGGAGAATGAACTGTCCACCAAGTTCTGTTGCTTCGTTGATTTTGGAATGTAGCTGTCTTACATTTTAAGAAGCATATTTCATCTGGAAGGCTTGGAATAAGTTAAAATGTGAACCAACAAGATTCCAATTAGTTCTCTTCATGTTAAACCAACTGGTTATCTTTAAAACAAACCTTTCTTTTTGAAGGTTGTGTAGAATAAATTATTTTGAAGGTGAGACTTTTAATAATGGCATCCAACCAGGGAAATGTATAACAAAAGTGGGGACAGAACAAAGATCACAAGAGTTGAGAGAATCCAGAAACAAGTTAAATATTTAAAACTTAAATTCTCATTGTATAAATAAGCCATTACACGATTAAACAGAAAATATCTGTTTAAATTTAACTCATTGCAGCAGTTGTGAAATCGTTTGCTGCTCTGAAATACTAATCCAAAAAGGTCATCATCCCATGAGAGAGAGAGTGCACACATGCAATTTTACATAATAAAATGCACAGCATGAGGGACAAATCCTGCTTACCTTGCACGCAAGCAACTGGCCAAAGTCAATGGGATTTTGCACGTGGATAAGATACACAGGGCCAAATCTTGTTCATATTTTTAACTGTCTTAGTGGCTTAAATAATAAAGTTGCAAAGTAAAAAATAATAAACGGGAATGTTGAAAGAAATCAAGACTCCCTCCTACTGGCAAGGGAGAAGATACATTTTCAGATACGCTTTCAAATTCAGGGGGGAGTTAATAAGCAGAAAGATCTACATTCTGGAACAGTTTTTGTGCAAGATGCAGTAGAGAAGATTTATGCATCAATAGATTATGTAAAGGGCCAGAAAAGGAGGCCAATGGTGGTCTTTTTACATACACACACACTTTCTCTCTCCCTCTTACTTATCCTGCTTTATCAGTGGTGGCATCATTCAGATGTGTGACTAAATCACAAGATTCACTGATCCCAACCTATAATAATACTTCACATGTATCAACCACCTTTATCAAAAAGCTCAAGACCTCAGGATTTATAGATTCTCTCTCTGTAATCCCAGAGAAAACCTATGTTAAGTGGAAGGATAAATTGAGCATACATAGCAGTAAATTGGGGGCAGAAATTACAGGAATGTTGTAGTAATCTCCAAACCCAGCATTATAAACTTGGAAAATTCAGAATTAAGGTTAAATTTAAAAGAAATCCTGAAATATTAAACTATGGAAATGCAGCCAGATAGGGCACCTAACCACTCTTAATTGAAGTGGTGTCCTGCAGTAGCCGTACAGTTATGACAACAGCATTTTCTATTGTGTGGTGCCAGATAAGATTAAACTGAATTTTAAAGATACATTCACATTTTGCATGTGTCTTTCTCCAGCTGTCAGTAAAGGAGAAATACCTTTACACAAGAGATCAGTTCATCTGCCACTAAAATGAAGTAAATACTGTGGCCAGGCTGTGCGAGACACAATGTTCAGGGCACAGCACTACATAGCAATAAGGTTTTCAAAGGGGAGCCGAGCAGTGACTTTAAGGTCAAAAGGGACCAGTATGATCATCTAGTATGACCTCCTGTACAACGCAGGCCACAGAATTTTACCCACCCATTCCTGCAATCCAGTTATATCCAGTTATATCCAGACTTATCCAGTTGAAATTTGATTCCAAATCCAGGACAAGCTGATGTTAATTACTATTTACTCTATATACTCTTGACTTTTCCATAATTCAATAGAAATACATTGCTCAACAAAAATGCCACAGTACTTTGAGACAGATCGGTAGACTAGAGGAATATTTGCAGAAGGATTTATATAAAAGGAGATCTGAGCCTTCCAGCAGGAGATTGTATGACATTACTTTAACTTGTCTGGTTTGTCAGCACAGGAGGGAAATGCCAGGCATTGGAAATGGGGATATCATTACTTTGGGAGGCCGGGGAGGACTTTCCCTATTTAAAAGACAAATATATTGAACCAATTATGTATTTGGGGCAAGTTTATGATGTTTTAGAGCAAGGGTTCTCAACCTTTTTCTTTCTGAGCTCCCCTGCAACATGTTATAAAAATACCATGGCCTACCTGTGTCACATCTGTTCTTCTGCACATAAAAGCCAGGATCAGCATTAGGGGGTGGCAAGCACGGCAATTTCTTGGGTCCCCATGCCACAGGGACCCTTCTGAAGCTACATTGCTCGGGTTTTGGCTTTAGCCCTGGATAACAGGGCTCAGGTCCCCAGACTCCAGCCCCATGCAGCTACGCTTTGGCTTTCTGCTCTGGGCCCCAGTGAGTCTGATGCTGGCCATACTTGGAGGACCCCCTGAAACCTGCTCGCAGACCCCCGGGGGGGGGGGGACAGACCCCTGGTTGACAACCACTGTTTTAGAGCACAGTGCAGAGCCATACTGCACTATTTAACAGGAAATCGTCATATGCAATTCTCCCATTTTCTCTCCACCCTCAAACTCACATTTCTGGATGCGTGACCTCCTCCCTTACATTCCATCCCTCATTGAGCTGTACCCCTTAGGTGGGGCAGATGTGGGGAAGGGAGAACTGTGTACACTGAATTTTGGGCCATGCAGATGAGGATACCAATAAGATGGCTTTGTAGAGGCCTTGGAATGAGGAACAAAAATGGAAAGATACCTTCAAACGATGGAGGATGGCTTCAAAAATGCTAACCAGTACTGTAAGCATGGTAGAAATGGCCACTGCTTGGGCAGAGCTGTAAAAAACCAGGGTGATGGGATTTTGCGATATATCTCTGACACACCATAGAACACTAAAATTACAGCCCCATGTAAAGACTATAATGGAGAAAATAATAATAAATATAATGATAAACCAGTTAACTTAATATCTCAGAGTTCACTGCTTCATTTGTTAATAATCAAGTAACCTATATTCTTCCTGCTGGGTGTGGGCTGCCATTTATACCTGCTTTCTTTGTCCCATCCACCCTTTTCTGGAGTTTGTTTTTGTGTTTTTCAATCTTACTGCTAGATTTCCCACCCTGTTCTGGATTTCAGCTAATTTCCTTTCAAGGGGCTAGGAAGGACCCTTTCCGCATTGCAGAATGACAGCTACCTGGGGGGAGGGGTTATTAGTCTTCCTTACAGCACATACAAAGTTTGACTAGAGGGGGTGGAAGAGGTGCTTGGTTTTTTGCAACTGTTTGGCAGGTGTCTAGTGTAGGTTTCCTGTGGTAGCAGGAAGTCAAAGCAGTCAAGCCAGCCCCTGTTTGGGTGGCATATAGTTGGACCCTTGCGTGACAAGGCAAGGGCTTCAATGTTCAGTTTCAGAAAGAGGCACTTCACATTTCAATACTTATCCCTTGCATGAGGGAAAGGTAAGGTGGAATCTGGGGGATCTTGGTCCTAATCCCTGGATAGATTTCCTAGGAAGGGGCTGGCAACTGCCAGCTCTTTAGGATTTCTCTGCCTTGATGGTGGTTTATTTGGAAACTGAACTGGACTCGTCTTGCTGGATAGTTTGTGTGAGAAGGAGCCACATCACTGTTCTTCTCCTAGCTTGTTTACATCATACCAGTACGTTTCGGCCTTCACTCAATCTCTTTGGGTGGTGTTTTGTTTATTGTGATGCTTGGGCCACTGGGAACAGTTAACTGGAAACAGAACACTGCTGTGTTCTTTGTAGAACTTGGTCCATAAGTCATAAGGTTGAGCCTACACGATGAATTTCATCTTTTTTGGTTATGAATTTTATTAGACCAGTTTAATTTATTTATTTTGTTACTTTAAACTATTTGCTGATGAGTTTCTGGGAATGATTCTTAGTCTGTAGCTGGTTGGAGATGAGTACTGGTCAGGCAAAATGTAAAATTCAGGCTGAACTGATTGGTTAGTTTGGACATTGGTCCAGCAGCATATTGTTCCTCTTCCCTGACTGCATGAGTGTAACTCTTAAAATCAGGTTGTGAGTGCAAAACTCATGTTTATGCATTTGAACGTTTGCTTTCTGTGAATATTTGCCACTATTGGCTTAAGGTTTGCTGTTTCTATTAACATCACAATTACTGGGCTCAATATAGGAGTAACTAGATGAAAGTTGATGGCCTGTGTGACACAGGTCTGACTAGATGACCTAGCGGTCTGTCTGACCCCTATGAACTTATGAAACATTGAGGCCAGTAAACTCATTCCCTGGTGAACACATCTGAAATTATTTCATTCAAATTTCAAACAAATCAGAGGGAAATTGCTGTAGAATTTGCCCAGTTCTAGTGATTAAGTTTGTCACATGACCTTTATGGTTCCTTATTCCTCTGTGGTTTTTATATAGCCACAGACCCACAGTGGTAGTGTGCTAGGATTACACTGAACACTGTCAACAAAACCCCAACATTTCTGTAATTAATTATTTGTTCGGGTTAACAACAACCTTATTAAGAAAAACTCTTATAAAACAAATACAAGGTATTGAACATAAATTATTTTTAAATGGTTGGGTTTCAAGTAAACAAATCACACTGGATTTACCTTTAGTATTATAGATTCAGTTATGACTACTGTAATGTGTTGTGTTGCTATGACCTCTGCTGGCAAAAACATCAATGCACATGTACTTTCACTCTGAGCCAGATGCTTTTTTTAATCAGCAAATATAAAGGGAAAAAAATACAAGGATTTCTGATGTACTTCTGTCCAACATATATTTTCTCCCAGTGCTTTTTCCTGTGGATTTAGTTGTCAATTTTTTACCCACACTTGATGACATGCTGTCAGAATATAAGTAATAGCTAAATAGTCATTCACTAGTGTTAATTTTAAGTTGCCTGTTTATTAGTCTTTTATTTTATTATTGCAGTGTTAATCCTCCCAGAGTCTGAATTGTCTCTATCTTGGGGTTGCTAGGCACACTCTTAGGGCACAGATCCTGTGTCTAGTACCCCTTCCTGAGCATACAGACCATGTCCAGCATCCTGCAATGAGTGCTGACCCTTTAGATACCACTGTAGCATAAACACACCCTCCCCCAGAATCCTACCTTCTGGGTTACAGTTTAACGTGCATGTGATAAGGCATCGCACATATCAAAGACAGATAGGTAGACTTTCCACAAGATTCTAAACCACCATTGCTCTTTATTAAATAGCAAGCAAAACACAGATCTATACAAAAATAATAAACTCTGTATACATTTCCTTTCCTTGGGTTTTTTCCTCAACATTCCAGAGAGTTCTTTGGGTTAGACTCAGAGTTGTCTGAGGCCATGCAGGATCTTTCCATTCACAGTGTTTGGCTTTGGTTTTGAAACATGAAGCTTCCCTCCCTCCAGCTCTCCTCCTGTACCTTGGCAGATCTCTACCCCTCCCCTCTCCTGAACAAACTTCCTGTGTTAGTCTTTAAAGTGCTACAGGACTCTTTTGTCACTTCTGTAATTCCAGATTAACATGGCTACCTCTCTGATCCTAAACTTCTTGTGTGGCTCTCTGAGTCTTCCCATTGGGAGTCCTTTTATACCCTCTTGCTTTGGTCCCTGTCTCTTTGTCCTGCTTGAAGGATTTTTGCCCCTAGCTCTCGGGTGAGGGAAGATGGAGAAAGCTGGTTTCCCCTAGCATACAGTTACTCTTTTTCATTCTCCCCAGGTAAGGCCTATGCAGGTGCTGATAGTACTTAACAAAAGTAAGCAACAAGTACTTAACAAAAGTTTGCAAACTGTGCTGTGTTCAGTACTAACTCTTTCCTGTGGTTGACTAGTGTTTCTAGAGCAGCATGGAGCTTCCGTAGGCGCTGCTCTTCACACTCCACCTCTTGAAATTTCTCCTCAAACCAAACGTCCGATTCATTCATCTTGATGGTCATTTTGCTGACTGCATCAGTGGCTTTGTTGAACATCTTTAGTATGCCTGCTCAGTCATTGTCAGTTGTCACTACACCTTGGAATTTCAGTCCAGCATGGAAGCAAAGAGACCATGGAGAGGGTAACTAGCCCCACATTCAAAAGGGAGTTTTCAGCTTGGTAAAGATACAAAGGGAGTTCACAATCTTACAAAGAATTTATAAATTCTGCAGACAGATTCTCAAATCATCACACCATGCTTCAAAGAGTTTACAATCTAGTTTAAGACAAGATGTAATTAATGAGTTTAACTAACAGTAGTGGGGGGTAATAGTAATAAAAACGTAGGTATTCATAGGCTAGCATAGGTGTTCATAGGCTGATTCAGCAAAATATGTAAGTACGTGCTTTACTTTAAACACATAAGTAGTCTCATTGAAGTCAGTGGAACTACACATTCCTTACGGTGAAGCACATGTTTACATGCTTTGCTGGATTAAGGCATAAAGCTCGATTCACAAAGCTAAAGAGGCATCTTAATCCCCCACTGTGATCCCCAAAATTCCCACTGAACCCAGTAGGCACTGAAACATGTGAAGAGGAGAGACAGGAGTTCAGCCGCCTAACTATCCCAGGGGGCCGTAAGTTATAAGGTGGGTACCACCTCCTCCTCTTTCTCTTCTTCCTCCTCCAGTCATTTTATGTAAAGGAAGGCATGTGCCTAACTCATTCCTGAAAGAAACTACATAGGCATCTAAGCCAGGAGAGGGGTTCCTATTCATTGATTGCTACAAGAGCTTATCTTTAAGGAAAAGGGAGCAGGGCTTAGCACATAGCTTAGGTGGTTCCACACTTAGCATATACTGGCTTTTGTGGATCACATTCTTGGATACCCATCTCTTCCCCATGTTGCAAGTTCCTTCACGGAATCCACCTTATATGTCTGACTTGATGTGGATGGGTGGAATCTAGGTTGTGTCTATTTTCTTCTGATACAATCAGCAAGTTCTTGGTAAAAGGAGAAGAGAGAGTGGGAGAGGATTTAAGGAGAGAGTTAAAGGTGCAGAAAAGCCAGCAGATACAAATGGATTTAGGTTGAAAAATCAACCACTGAATTCTGTTGGAGCAGTTAGGCCAATACTGATCCCTTTTAAAATCCACCTTTATTACATTATTGAAATATTAAAATAATGGCACTTTTTAAATCACAAATGCCTATGAAGTTAACTGTCTTAGACAATCCCAGTGAAGAATATATAAAAAAAAGAAAACTAAAGCCAAGGGCAAATAAAACCACTAATATGGCACATTTGTGTCTAATACTACTACTAATAAAACCTCTAATACTTACAGCAGACATTACTCCACCACGTTCTATTACTGTCCTTTTCTGAGATGCTGCAGGTCTCCACTGATCTCCATTTCAGCTACATGAAAGGAAATTCTGCTTCAGTCTTAGCTTTGTTTTTTCAGATTTTCAGGGCAAGAAAGGTGCAGACTGTTTATGTATGGGTCACTGTTCTCCTGTGCACAGCTGTTCTCCAGACTAATGGCTGGCTGACCTTTGTTACTATACTGAATTCTTGCTGTTAAATGCCAAATATTTCTCTGTTGTTGACAGTCACCTAAAAATCCTCTCTTAGAATGTAAGTGCAAGTAAACACATCTCAGTAAAACATCATTCTGCAAGAATGATGGAGCCGCAACTCCGAGGAGAGCTTTCCACTCAACTCCTCCAACAGGACCTGAAATGGGTTACCTAGGGAGGGGGTGGAATCTCCTTCCTTAGAGGTTCTTAAGGTCAGGTTTGACAAAGCCCTGGCTGGGATGATTTAGTTGGGGACTGGTCCTGCTTTGAGCAGGGGGTTGGACTAGATGACCTCCTGAGGTCCCTTCCAACCCTGATATTCTTTGATTCTATGGTCTGCAACTTGTGTCTTCCACTCGTTACACATTGATTAAGGAAAGGAAAAGCAATGTCCCGGGACACTGACATACCTGTTAATTATTTCAACTACGCTATCCCTAATTAGTTACTGACAACCCCGCAGAATAAGTTTATTTAGAGAGTTATTTAAACTGGTCCAAATCCTCTCTCCTGCACAAAGTCCATGTAAACAAACTTGGGGCAGGACAACAGAGTTCTATGGGGATCCAGGAGGACAAAGTCCTCCCAAGCTGTGGTGTGTGGGCAGAGCTGCTCTACAGCTGCTAGGTGAGGACACAGGTTGTAATAATCCCATCAGCTACAGTCAGCTCCCCTCCCCTAACCCATCTTGCGCTGAATCACATCGGTGGGCTTACTATCGAGGGTGTAGTGCTAGCAACAGGGAATATAATAGCCCTTTATGTAAACTCACTGCATTAGAATTGCCTCATTCTGCTGCCTCTGGTTAACATCAGACTTAGATGGGTTCTTGGGGTAACCTTTGCCTATTCAGGACTATATTGTGTCCAGCTTTGTACTGGTGTGCAGTTGTGCATTCAGAGGCTGAGCACAGACTCACTGGGGCATGGAGGAATGGCTCATGGCTTGCACTCCCAGGGACATTAACCTCCCAGAGGGGATCAGGGAGAGGGCGGGTGACTATCTCTCTGCATTGGTCTGCAGAGCAGGGTTGGCTCAGTTGAGTGCACAAGGTGCATCTTTTCAAAGGAAGGTGGAGCTGCTGCTCCAACATGGGCAGCTCTGGATTCCAAGTGAAGTTCTGAGGCAGCCAGAATGCCTTCCGGTGTCCCTCCCACAGTGCAGCCCTTTCACAGACCACAAAACGGACCAGGTGGCTTAAACCCCACAGGCTGGGCCTTCAGCTGCAGAATGGTACTGTACTGAGTTCTACACAACAGAATATTGTAGGGAACATCCAATATTTAGTATATAGTATAGTAATGAAACCCAAGGGCTCACTCATGGCTTAGATATCAGCCCTTAGCAAGAGGCGCACTCAGAAGCATCCCAAGAAGCAATGACTGAGAGCTACCATCTGCTCTGCAATTTTCCTTTGCTGCAGGGGCAAAGTACCCATGCTCTTTAGTGCCAATGCACTGAGAGGGTTGCCTACACCTCATCCCACCCTACCCACTCCTGCCATTCACATGGGATGGGGAATGTGCCCTCTCAGAGGCTGCTCTCATCCCCTACATGTTACTGCTTGCTCCTGCTTCCTGGATTATGGGAATTGGGGCATCCCTAGCTGTGCAAGACAGGTCACAATCTGACCCTATTGCCAGGGCTACACTATAAACTTACACTGATATAACTACCTCAATCAGACGTGTGAAAAATCCACACACCCCTGAGTGATGCAGTTATACTGACCCAACTGCCAGTGTAGACAGCACTATGTTAATGGGAAGGCTTCTCTCGCAGACATAGCTGCCACCTCTCATAGAGGTAGATTAACTACACTGATTGGGAGAAACTCTCCCAGAGGCATAATAGAGTCTTCACTGAAGCACTGTAGCAGTGTTGTAAAGTGTGTATGTTTTTAACAGTTACAGATATTGTTGGCAAATGCATGAATTGTTTTCTACTCAATGGACATTAACTAGACTCAGGAATGCACCTATAAACACTGGTGAGGAGTCCACAGAAATAGCTGGTAAAAAATAAAATATTCATAGAAATGTTAAAATGTGTTTGCTCAGGGATCTTTTTACAGCCTCCAGTCCAGTTAGCAGAGATCAGGCTTACAGCCCAGGAAATAATATTAACCCACTAATACTACCAGATGGACTAGGTACCTCTACACCCCATTCTTGTCCATCACCAACAAACTGAAATAGCAGATAAAAACAATGCCTTGCTTTCTTAGAGAACTTTACATCCCAAAGAGTTCTTCAGACTCAGGATTATCTCTCTTACTGTATCCTAAGGAAATACTATTTATCATAGGTACTCTTATGGCCATCATTACCTTAGTATCCAAGAATCTCAGTCTTTCATGTACTTATTGAGCCAATATCCCTGTGAAGTGGAGCTACTACTGTTCCTGTGGTGTTTGCTATACGATTATGTGTGGCTAATTGAAATGGGTTAGACTTCAGGTATTCTGAACAATAAATTCAACTAGCCCCCATTCACTGATACTTAACTGACAATGCAGTGTGATCCGCTTTCAAAGTTTAAGTGGAAAAAAAGCTGTAGAAGCAGAAGTAAGTGGGAGAAAGGCTTTCAGGGTAGAAGATCTGTGAGGAACTCTGTCCAAGCAAAGGAGATCCTGTATGGGCCAGCTGGAATGAAGACTCTG
This sequence comes from Sternotherus odoratus, assembly GCA_032164245.1. Classification (NCBI taxonomy): domain Eukaryota; kingdom Metazoa; phylum Chordata; order Testudines; family Kinosternidae; genus Sternotherus; species Sternotherus odoratus. The sequence goes on along the minus strand of JAVMKO010000007.1, from coordinate 29,618,785 downwards.
GGAGTTAGTGTTTTGTGTTATTTTGGGTTAATCAGGAGAGAGATACTGAACTGCTTGGGGCCTTGAGGGCCAGTATGTATCAGAGGACTAAATAATGGGGATTCCTTGTAGCATTGTTTTGAACCACCTTTGAACCCTGAGGTTTTTAAAGGATTCTGAAGAGAGGGAAACAGGAAAGGTGCTTCAGCGTGACCTCTGGCCATGAGCAGCTGCTTAGGGAGGTGGCTGTAGGATATTGCATATGGTAAGAATTATTACTGTACTGACAGGAAAAACAGAGGTTTTTAATAAAATTAAAAGCTCAGCTACATAATGCCTCTGAACTAGGAAGCATGTACTTCAAACACTAGGCTGCACAGTATCTCTTGAGTATTTAAAGGTCATGCTTTGGTTATTGAAAGGTAGCCATATATTTCCAGTCTAAACTAATCAGCTGAATCTCAGTCCTCTGCAGATGGCCAGCACGAGCTGTGTGCACTGTCAAGTAAAACTGATATAATTTCCAAGCAATTATATTGACATTACCTGTGGTTTTAAAAATAAAGGAAGTAACCATGAGATGCTACAGAAACACACTGAGAAACTTGTGCAAGAATAAACTAACATTTTGATTCTCATCATAAATATTTATATACTTAAAAACACTTTGACACTCAGGACATTCAAATGACAGGACATTCAAGACATTCAAATGAACAAGAAAACTAATACAATGGTTTCTGTTATATATTGGTACTGAAGCCTCCAGTCCTGAAAATATTTAGGCACACTGAGCAATTTCATGCACAGGAGGAGTTACGTTGAAATCAGTGAGATACTGATGTGCTTGCTGGATCAGGGCCATTGTTTTTGCTAGGATTGTACCATATAATCCTGTAGCTCACTTTTACTAGAGGAAAGTGTAGAGCAACCTTATTATCTATAGTTAGGAGTGCCCCTGGGCATTCTTGGGTGTCCTCCAGGAAAACCGTCAAAGCGTGGATTTCTGGGGGGGTAGCCGGGCATGCCATATCCTCTTGGCAATGGTGGTCGAGTCACAGCTATATGTGGAGGCGGAGCAAGGCTCCCTCCTCTGCCATGCGAGGAATAATGAGCATTTGGGCCAGGGCCGTGCTGCTGAGAGGGGCTTGCTTCCTGTTGGTGGCTGGTCTTTTTCTTAGACTCTTTGTCGCCTCGTCCTTTCTGGGTACCTAAAATGTATTTAGAAAGCCAAGGTGAGCCATAGAACGGAGACTGCCTGTTAGAGTCGTGCTGTGGTTGGGGCACATCCACTGCAGATTGTAGAAGCAACAGCAGGCTCAGCACTTTCCCTGCCAAGCCCATCTCTTAGACTGAGGTTATGGGGAGTGGTCCAGCATCGCCCCACTGAAGTTTTCCTGCCAGCCCTTCCCACCCTCCAGGACCTTAAGTGAAAAACATATATGCCCCCCCTTACAGAAGGCAGCGCCGAGTAAGTGGAGGCAGTTTCTAGGGATATTGGGGGGGGGGTTAGAGGGGGTTGAGAGAGATGGCAAAACGCAGCAATTTCATTATAAAACTGACCAATTTCCGTAGGGGGCACTTGGAATTCCCCACGTAGCTCTGCTGATGTGCCTCATTCCTGACCTACAACCTTCCTAATATTCCAGACCTGACTTCTCCTGCTGCCAGTCATGCCAAACGTGTGTGCTTGTTCTGTGGCATGGACAGTGAGGACAGTAGTGCCTGAGAGCAGAGGGAATAGCACAGCACACCCTCTTTAAGGCAGGTAGAGCTTCCTCATATGGAGCCGGGACCATGCTTAGGAGGAAGTTTGGCTGACTGAGCCAGAATTCTTCCTGAGCATTCCTACTAGATCATGGCCTCAGTGCACCTCCTCCTGTGATTTAAAAGCCACAACCTGGCCCTCAATATTCCAGTATAAAAATGACTATAGTATTCTGCAGTAAAACTTCAGTCTAGCAAAACATTTATGCACATGCTTAGTTTTTAAGCATGTGAATAGTCCCACTAACATTACGAACCTGCTTACGTGCTTTTCTGGATTGGGGCCTAACAGTCCAAAGTAATACAGCTTGCAGTTTGTTACTACTGTGGGGTTCTGGATTGTTACTAAAGGAGACTGTAATATTTCTTATAAGGGAAGGAGAAAGACCAGTGCCATAAAGATTAACCTGGTGACTGCAAGCTTCTGTATTGTGGTTAATTTGCACTGTTTAATTTTCATGACTGTTCCTCTGAGGGTGTCACTGTACATTAAGTAGAGCAGTTGAGACAGTATAGACTCGGGATGGTAGCAAATATACAGACATCTTCATAGCAGTCATACCTTGATCTGCTGTGGAGTCTTGTTTGCTTCCTTGATGTTTGGGTTTAGTCTCAAGGGAGTTTTCTTCCATCTCCCGTGATTGCTGTGCTTTTTGTTTGTTTCTCTTTTTGTTTTCCTCAGCTTGCTGGTCAAAGGGAAGAGAGAGAAACATACCTTAATTACTTAAATCATTTCTCTAGTGTTTCACAACAATAAAAAGTAACCGTTCTACTCTCTTTATGGCATCCTTACACTTTGTAGCTTCTTTTTGAGATCCAAGTTAGCTTCCTTGTAGGTTTTGGATGTAGCATTGAGATAATAGATACTCAATCTAAATTTTAAAGGAAAAATAATATATTTTGTTAGCTAAAAATTGTAAAATCTAACACAATTCTTAATAAATTCACATAACAATAAATATGTTGTCCCTATCCTCTATAATGTGTTTATATGAAGAGTGGCTTTTATTCTACTACCCTGTCTTATTAACACTAACGTTTTGATAGTTCAGTTATGTGCTTCCTCACAGGAGAAAGAAAGTACATCTCTACTTGAGATCCCAAAACAACCCAACTGAAAAATTCATTTCTCCTATTTAAGAACCCTCCTTTTAGTTATGGTAGTTAAGGAGGCAATTCCATCAAGATGTTTTTTCCGGAACATGAGTGTTCAGAAAAATTGACTTGTAAAAGATATATATTTTTCAGATGACCAAACGTTTATAAAATCCTTTAAACGTGTTCAATAGGGCAAATTCAAGTGCTGTAGTGACAGCGTAGACAACAAGCAAAAACATGGGAAACTAAATTTGTTCTAAATCATAATCTTCTAGCACACATCACGACTACATGGCATAATTTTCTTTGTTAGTTAACTGTAAGAAAGTAGCACATTTTCAGCCTCTATTCTCACCTAATGAAACTCTAACTGGAGAGCCAACTATGTGATGTCTTATGATATTAACAGTATGTCATGCCCCTGGTTGAAATAAGTGATTAATCTTCTCCATATTTTGTTGTCTCTGGTTTGCCTTGTATTGTCTTTGCCTTTGTTTTGGGCTAGAGTAGCTCTCCTTGAAATCAATGGAAGCTACCCATACTCTTCAGTGAGAGTCTTGCTGTATGTAGTTTGATTGTCAGCAAGTCTTTGCCAAATTTCATCTCAAAATTGCATTCTGCGTGTGTAAGTTCCTTCTGCAGTTTCTATTTTACTTACTGTTTTTCACTTCCTATTCTTAAATATTTGGCAGTATAACTGTGATGTTAAATCATGACTCAATTTCACCCAAAAGATAGCTGCAATTTTGTGTGTGCTAAGTGATCCTATAAAATGATCCTTTGTAAAGTCCTTTGGGATGAAAGATATCAGGATTATTATTATTAATTATTATTATTTATTATTCAGGACTGATTATGGACAAATGTCCTCAGAAAGTGGACTTTGGACAGGGAACTTTGAGTACAAGGGGGTAGCAATCATGGGTTACTGCACATTTCTTACCCTGAGGTATTAGTTAAAGAATCTAGATTGGAAGCCCTCTAGGTCAGCGGTCGCCAACCAGTGGTCCGCGAGAAAATTTTGGTGGTCCCTGGAGAAATTTGGACATTATTTGCAATTTTTAGGAAGATAAGTCCCTAGTAAAGGCTTCTTATTTGATAGCACTTCAAATCGCGAAAAGTAGAAAGCCGTATACGATTGGAGAAGAATTAAGCCTTGCTTGTTACAAGCCTGTGAAGAGGTTTTGGGGAAACAGGCTGTCCAGAAACAAAGTAATTCCTATGTCCGCTAATAATGTGAAGCGCAGAATTGAAGACATGGCTGAAGATATTGAAAATCAAGTGATTGAAATGGTGAAAAATTCAACATTTTATTCAATTCAACTCGACGAATCAACAGACATAACTAACAAGGCAGTTCTCCTTTGTTTTGTGAGGTTTGAGTGTCAAGGAGAGCTCAAGGAAGAACTCCTCTGTTTGCTCAACTTGCTGGGTAGAACAACCGGCTCTGAGATTTTCGATGCACTTAATGGTTATTTCCTGAGACACAGTATTGAATGGAAGAAATGTGTTGGGATATGCACAGACGGTGCTGCAAGCAAGACCGGGCATCGTTCAGGAGTTGTTACAAAAGTGAAAGATGTTGGACACCCAGACATCTTGTTTACTCATTGTATTATACATCGTGAGCAACTTGCGGCAAAAAGAATGTCTCCAGAACTGCACGAAGTACTCTCTGATGTAATTAAAATTGTAAATAAAATTTGGCACAAAGCGCTCAATTCTCGAATATTTGAGGCACTTTGTGAAGAAATGGGCTCTCAATATACTCATCTTCTTCTTCATGCTGAGGTGAGATGGCTGTCGAGGGGCAAAATACTAACCCGATTGTTCGACCTGCGCCAAGAAGTCAAGTTATTCTTCCAGCAGCAAAATAATTCGAAATTCCAAGATCTCTTGTCCAAAGATGATTGGCTAGCCAAGCTTGCATACCTGGCAGATATTTTTTCACTGTTAAACGAGCTAAACACATCCTTACAAGGACAGCTTACGGATGTGTTCACACTGCGAGGTAAAATGGATGCATTTCAAAAGAAAATATTGCTGTGGCAAATGCGGTTGGCTGAAGATCTGCAAATGTTCCCGAATCTTGATGAGTATATGAAAGAGGAGGATGTCAACCGACAGGTAATAACCATTTTTCGACAGCACTTATGGTCGCTCACAGAATCTTTTGGCCGTTATTACCCAAAGGAAGAGGACCCCAGACTTGGCAATATGTGGGTAATGGATCCATTTTTGGCGAAAATTGAAGATAACAATTTGAGCATGAAAGAAAAAGAAAGCCTAATCGATCTATCATCTGACGACAGTCTCAAAGCTAAATTCCACTCGTCCTCATCAAGACATCATTTTTGGCCCTCCGTAAAAAGTGAGTACCCGGTGCTGAGTGAAAAAGCCATCAAAATTTTGATTCCATTTGCAACAACCTATCTGTGTGAAAAGACATTCTCATCTGTTACAGCAATCAAAAACAAGTACGGCTGTTGGTTTGAAATACAAACGGCTCTCTGTGTTGCAGTGACGTCATTGGAGCCAAGAATCCATAAACTTATGTCAAACAAGCAGCAACAAATATCACACTAATAATTTTGTTATAATTAAACAAGCTTTAATAATTTTGTTATAATTAAACAAGTGCATTTCATATTAATAAAATGGAACTTTTATGATCATTATTTTATAGATGTTTGTACCTTTTTTTAAAAAAATCATGTTAGTGGTCCGCGGGATTCAAAATTGTGAGTTTAGTGGTCCCTGAGGTCCGAAAGGTTGGCGACCACTGCTCTAGGTGGCTTCTCTGCTACATGCCCCCAACTTTTACCTCACACCTAGTTTAGCAAAACTATGGTAGTTCTGCTGCTTTTCAGGTCTCTTTATTATTATGCAAAACCCAAGATGCCCAGAAACAGGCTTGAAGAAAACTCTGTATCAGGGGAATAGCACTTCTGAAAGTTCACTACTAAACATGCTAGGTTTTATGATGTGCAGTTCTGTCCAAAAGACTGATTAAACTCGCTGTGTTTTGGACCCTATATAGTTACTTTGATTCTTAATCATTTTAGTTGTTTTGGTAACAAAACAACAACAAAATCAAGCCATTGAGCAAGAGAGAGAAATTAGGAAGCCTGCATGTAGCGGAGTGGTCACCTGCTCCAGCCCAGAAGGGGTTAAAACAGCCCTGGAGTGGTTTGTGGCTGGGGAAAAGCAGTGAGAAAAGGCTGATTGGGAAGGCAGCCACAACTGGGGCCAGGCCCAATCAGGCCACAGGTGGCCCTTATAAAAGGGCTGTGAGCCAGGCACTCAAAAAGTCTCTCTCCAGGCTGGGAGGGAGCAGGACCTGGCTGCCTGCGAGACAGGGTACCAGAGGTGGAACAGTGCGGGGGGAATAGGCAAGGGAGCTGGGGAGCTGCAGCCTAGCAACTCCCCAGGCTGCAGGCCTGAAGGGAGGCCTAAGGAGGTCTCTGGCTCTAGGCAAAGGCAGCAGGTTCAAAACCCTTTTGCCTATGATGACTGACTTTCACACTGCAGTCTGCCCCAAGGTGTGGGGGCCTGATGATGTCTAGCAGTAGCCCAGACTGAGGCAAATTGGTGATTAAGGGGTTGGGGGTTCCCCAGGGTGAGGAGATCCAGAGGCAGAGTGTGGGGGTATTGCCAGGGGGCAACACCCCAGAAAAAAGGGCACCACAGTCCGGGAGGGACACGGGGCCAGCAGACAGCAAGACATTGGCCTGCAGAGGGCGCTCCTGGCCAGATGAGCTAATTCCCAGGACCACCAGCAGGAGGCACCACAGGGGTGAGTCGTCACACCACTACACTGCCCTTTGTGCAACTACACATTAATTATGATCAAGCAAAACACTTGTGAATTCTTCAAGTCCCTCAACAAGACAATCAGCATTGTACTTGACTATGTTTCCAGAGGACAACTATGGTTGTGGAGGTTTGACGTGAAAGGAATTGGGTAGAGATTCACATAGGAAAGCTTTGATCTGAGTTAAGATACTGTACTTACACCATAAGCAATATGAAGGGCAGGATCAGTCCAGGGTTAGAAGCATAACTAAATACTTTCCCAAACCAGGAAGGGAAGTCATTCTCCAATGTTTCTGAAATGACCTCAAACATTCTGGTTTTCCCACTGTTAAAACCAAAAATTAATACTGTATTATAAACCCTGTCAATGCCAGGGTGGCATTGTGTATCAACATACAACATGACTATATCAGACTAGGGATGGGCCCAACAATAAGTTATTGTCATTCACGTTATTTAAGTGCTCTTTACTGAGCTGATTTTAAGAAAAACATTGTTATGCATGTTAGCAGATTAAAGCAGCACAAACAAGTTAAAATTGGTAGTTTGTTCACTCAACTTCATTCCTTGGGGAGTGGGGCAGAGGAAATCTTACTGAAACTCTTCTAGTTTATCTAATCCTGAATTATGCATGGTCCAGGATTGCAGTTACACAGGCCAGTCCCCAGATGTCACCCTCTGTGTCTTCTATGAACGGATTTACTAAATGAAAATTGGCAATCAGTATCACCTGCTTTGTATCAGTTCTGTGAAATCCAACCAGTTTCGTATCTCAGCAGATTTGCTGTTATTTCATGCATTTCTCCCACATAATGATGGTGAGTGTGATGCTACCAGAAAACGTCTCCTGAATGATTTGCCTATACCTAAAGGAACTTTTAGAGCTAAGACATCAAGACTTCTGTGCCTTTAGAAGATGCTCTGAGATCACTTTACTAATATATTTTTCAAGCCTGTCACTGGAAACCAGCTCTTTATTTTACTGCTCTTCTCCTTTTACTCTATTAATACATTTTTGCAACCAGATATCAAAGACTCAAACATTTTAAAATCTAAATGTTGTGTCTAACTATTGCTTACTTACTAGTGTAATATGTCACACTAAATGGCAAACAGAGATGCTGAAGAGTTCTCCCCTGATGTTCCACTTCTGCAGTGCACAGGGTGAAGAATAGGGTGTGGGATCAGTTGGTTCTTGGATGGTCAAATATCTTCATAGCTATGACCCCTCTGCTGTTACCTACCTGCAGGGGAACGCAGGCTCATCTTTTTCAAAAGCAACTAGTGACGTAACTAGTTGGATGCCTAATTTGAGACACCTTAAAGATTGTTGAAGAATTGGTGCTCAGCACCTTCTGAAAATTCCCTTTCAGGTGTTTCAAGCTAGGTACCCAAAAACTGAGGTGCTCATAATCACTATACTAGTGTCTTTTGAAAATATAGGCCACATTATCTGGGATATTGTTTATTCTTATTTCAATATACATGGATTTACTCATGCAATTGCTGTCAACACAGACACCCTTTCTTTCCATCATTCCTGAGAATGTCAGAGGATGACTCACAGCATCAGAAATATATTATAACAGTGCTACTGAATCTAACTCCTTGAAGTACTGCAGAGAATCTCAGACATCTTAGATGGAAAAGCCCTATTCGGTCATCTAGTCTTCCCCTCTGCTATTGGTAGGTCCCTTTCTGCAGTACATTTTCTAGTGCTTGCTGCAGCCTATTCTAAATGTTCTGTCTTCCATGCAATGAGTCTATTCTACACTCTAACAAATCAGCTCAAGCAGGTAGAGCATGTATCTCTAACAGAATGGTTCTGTTGCATAGATATTCCTTGCATATTATTTCAGACTTGATCACACTAGTAAGAATTTCTGTCTTACCAGTTAGTGAATACTTTTTAAATAGTTAATCATTTCTCTCACATTTAATTCATTTTTAGAGATTATGGTCCTTTGCACACGTAAAATTAGCATAGCTTAGAAAGTGCCAACACTTAGTAAGGAAGTTGGTTTTAGTTATGTCATTCACTGTACAGTGGTCATACCATGAGAGAACCTATTTGTCAAGAAAGAGATGGATATAAAATGTGAAAGACCTGAATGGGCCGCAGTCAAAGGATGGTGGGATAGAGACTATAGTGTACACAGCAGGCAGAGTGGAGAGGAAGAGAATAAAGAGCAGCATGGCCATGTAGAAATTATTGGATCTAGAGGCTTTGAAGACCCTCTCGTGGGGGACGTTGCAGCACATCACAGCCCAGCATTGCAGATACATCGAGGTGTGAAGACGGAACACATTGATAGCAGGCAGGCCTGGAGCGTAAAAAGAACCCATCCTAGAAACAAACAAGAAAGTGCTCTGTAAAACTCTGCAGCCTTAGGTACACCATAATTCTTCACCCACCCTGGGCTTTCACATCCCCTTGTTTTGCAGCCACACACAATGCTCTCCGTTTTGTAGCTTATGAAACCTTGTTTTACTCTATTGGTCTTGGATCTGTTCCTTCCATTGACTTCATGGCATATGACTAAAATACCCTTTAAATCATCTCTTTCCAAGTCTCAAGACTCCCCCATCCCCTTTTTCTTTCTCCAAATGAATTTTAACAACCCAGTCAGAAAACTGTTATTGATTTTCCCCCTTTTACTTTCTTCTTCTTTAAATGGTTCTTTCATTTTTTAAATCTACTCAGATTGTCATTCTTTTAACAGATAATCCCAGACATTATACACCACAATCTCTTCAGTCTTAATGAGTAGCTTGTTTTATCATAATCCAGCCTAGTTTTAGTTTAATTTTCTGTTGTCTTATTAATATTTTTGCTGTCTCCTGAGCTGACATTTATTTCACTTATTCTGTTATCATGGTGTGACCGAGAGCACTCTGTATTTACACACTACAGATTATTGTAATCATCTTTGTTCAAAATATGCCTTGGGGTATCATTTTAAAATCTAATAAACTACTGATAATTAATATTCTTGTGTAATGTATGTATGGAATGTGTAGTAAGAGGTATGAACATAAACTGAAATTATGATTACAATGTGTTTACCAGACAAGTCTCACTAAACCGGTTTCACAAAGACAAAGGACAAAATGAGGCATCTAGCCTGATATCATTAAAGTTGGTCAAGTGGCCATTCTTTGGCAACAAACGGGGCAGGAACAGATTGATCTGTATTTTAGCAAACAATAACATGGAACCTCTTTCACTCCATGTCTCTTTCCTCCTCAATTAACTTTATTAAGGGGTAACCCTAAGGAAAAAGCATTTCAAAGGGTGATTGGACTGTAAAAGTGTAGGGCAAAAACACCGCAACTTTTCTTTCTCTTTTTTTTTTTTTAACCTAACACAAAGGAACTATACCTTTGACTTTAGGGGAGAGATTCTGACCTGAGAATTTGGTCAGCCCAGTAGCTGGGAACATGTGTTAAGGATTTTACCTTGAACCAAATATAGCTTGTCAAGTTTTTGCTACTAGGAAGTATTTTGTCTTTGTTATTCTCATAGCTATTTCTCACTTCAATATCTTATCCTTGTACTCATTTATAACCTCTCTCTCTCTCTTTGTAGTTACACCCAATGCAACACATAGTTATTTAGTGCCTGATTCTAATTAAATACCTATTGATTCTGATAGATGTTGTTAGTTGCTACCTGTTTATGATTTTGAAACCCTGGGTACTCATGTTCTTTGGCCTGACCTCACTCTTCTTGCCTCTCTGATCTAATTCTCTTTCCCAGTGTGGCTAAGTGGATGGGACCCAGCAGACTTGATTCTATTTCCAGCTCTGCCATTGGTCCATTAGGTGATCTTGGGCAAGTCACATTCCTTCTCTATGCCTCAGTTTCCCCATGTTTAAAAGGGGATAATGGTATTTCCCTCTACGGAGTGCACCTGGAGATCTGTGGATGAAAATTGCTATATAAGAGCTAGGTATTATTATTATATTGTAATTTTACCCCTTCTTCTTTTCATCTGTTCTTAATGGAAAGAGACCATATAGACTCTGTTAGTTCTTACCTGAAGACACATACTATACCTTGTGTCCCTGATCATTCTCTCACTCAAATCAGCTGCAAAATTTTCACTGACTCCAGTCAGTTGAGGATCAAGCTAATTTGTCCCTATTATCATTTTAGGTACAACATTTGAAGCAATGCAGAGTAAATTTTGCAGATGACTCATTAATATGAAAATTCACATGAGAAGGTTCACATTCCATTCACTTTGCAGAACAGGAAGCCTTTCTATAAAGAGAGAAATGAATCGTCCTACATACACATGCAAATTTACACACATATGGGCCTCTCAAATCCTCTCCAGATACAGGCTAGACCCAGCCACACCAAAAGCTCTCATGGCACTATGGTTCAAGTGAGTACATGTGTGTGCAGCTTGAAATAATTCCAGAAATGTAAAATAACACATTATATACTTTATTAAAATTTTAACTAAAATACTTATTCATTATTTTATTGCTGTCATGTTTACTCTCTCTCTTAATTTCACCTGAGATGATCATATGTTTATTATAAATGATAAATCATTAAAAAACATAACCACTCAAGTTCACTGCTTGATATAGGCAACATTAGTTAACATGTTATGGTCTCACTCCTTCAGTATGTAGCAGGCAGATAGACTCCAATATCTGATTAGTTTAAGCTAAATTAACCCCCATCATATTGTATGTATAGTTGGGGTTATTTTTTCCAATGTGCATTACTTTACATTTATCCACATTATATTTCATTTGCCATTTTGATGCCCAAACACTTAGTTTATGAGTGTACCAGAGTATAGTGCTGAATCTGGTCCTATAATCTTAGCCTGGGACTGACACACCACTGTTACCCTAATTCTTTGCTGATTTAACTCCATTGATTTAAAGATGGCCAGTTTGATACCTGTTGAGCTATATTGGCATAAAACTGGAGTAATACAGTAGTGAATCGAGCCCAGATTTTCAAAAGTGACAAATATGTGAATTTCTGTGTTTCATGCTTGAGTTCACAGGCAATGTGGAAAAAATTCAGAAAGCCCTGCTGGCTAAGATGACCTAGTATACAACTGTTAATACCATACATGTTCTCTGCAACACCTACCAGATCATGCCTTGGTTAAAGATCAGTCCAAGCACATTTCCACTTATATCAAACTCTGAATAAGAAGGCTGAAAGAAAAGACACAAATGCTTCCATTAGGTTTGCAGATAATGTTTTAACCTGACACAGAGGAATAGATGAAAACCATCTACAACAGCAACAACATACTGGTAATGTCTTCTCAAGACTCTTGTGTTGCATATTAATGATTTACTAAACAAATTAATATGACTTAAGACCAATGTGTTGCCTTCAGTACAGCCTGCAATATTTCATTATAAATCTTATTGAGCTCTTTGAAGAGGTGAAGGTACTACTGGAAAGTACAAAGAGTTCCATTCTTATGGGATATGCTTTGAACTTTTAAAACAATGACTCATAGATTCTAAGTCCAGTAGGAACAACTGAGATCATCTAGTCTGACCTCATGTATAACATAGGCCACAGGATTTCCCTGAATGAATTCCTATTTAAATTAGAGGACATCTCTTTAGAAAAAAACATTCTATCCTGATTTAAAATTGTCCAGTGATGGAGAATCCATCACAACCCTTGGTAAATTGCTCCAATTAACATTTACTAATTACCCTCACTGTTAAAAATGTGTACCTTATTTCTAGCCTGAATTTGTCTAGCTTCAGCTTCCAGCTATTGATCTTCTTATCTGTTTGACTGTTAGATTGAAACGTCCTCTATCATCAACTTTTCCTGCCATGTAAGCAATTAGACTGGACATAGTACTCCAGTAATGGTCACCTTTGGCCATCATCTACGTATAAATGTGTGTGTGTGTGTGTATTAGAGCTAGTCAGAAAATGTTGGGAGAGAGGGGAAACCAGGGGAAGGTTTCTCTGGAAAAGGTTGCACAGACAACCTTACATACTATAAGGTTGCAAAGTCAAGTACACAGTTTAATGTTCTTTTAACATAGCTTTTTGTATGAAATATGTATGTCTATATATAGTGCTATGATATGTATGTTTATATAGCCCTTACTTTAAAGTAAAAGAATACTGCCTGCCAATACAAATTCTCACTATTTTATGGATAAGTAAAGTGGATTTTAGTTCACTTCATACATCAGTTTACTACTACTAGTGATGATGGAAGAGGCAGAATGAACACCGCTTGATTTTTTTAAAAAAATTTTTCAAATTAAATAATGTCAACAGGGCTGGCAGTGGAAAAATCTGGGGCAGATTCACCAGTAGACTGGCTGCTTTGTGTGCTCCAACAGCATCTGTAAACCTCGCTTAATTGGCTGTGTTACATTACTAGGACAGCACACGGTATCTAGATTGCACTGGTGAATCTGGACCCTTAACTTTTGACTTGTAAACTGAGCAAATCTCTGAAATGTGACCTTGAAATATCCATAGCTAGTTCATTTAGCTCCATCAGCCAGTAAATGTAATAGTGGCACTTAGTGAATAATAAATAATAACAAAAATAAGGAATCCATTTACGGCCAAGTAAATATTCCATAGCGTTCATTAGCATTTTATCAGTGTCCCATTTGCTGGCTGCCCCAGGATCACTGACAGTGCTTATTCCCAGGCAAGCAATCAAGAGTGTGTGACTATCCTGTCAAAGTGTAGCTATGCATGGCAGCCTGCTCAAGTGTAAAATGTATGAGACATAGTATTGCTGTTTTAGTCCATACACTTAATTCGAGCTCTTGTCCATCCAGCCTATGCTTTATTGGTTTAGTTGTTATTCTTTTAACATACAAGAAGGTAGCTAAAAGCAATGGGGAAGCATAAATTAGGCAGTGGTATGAAATACTAACTGGAGGAACTGAAATACTAACTGGTTGAATAGAACTCCTGATTCAAGCATAAAAACTAGAAACTAAGACCAACCAGTTTAATACTTTACATCCAAGTGAGTAAAGCAGTGTCTATACTATTTTGAGGGCTAAATGACATATTTTATGAGTCAGGAAAAGAGGGAGGAGGAGCATGGCAAAAGTCACAGGGTCAGGAGGCATGATCTCTTGGTAGGGTGCAATGGCTCCAGGGCACTGGGTGGAGCACAATGAGCAACAGGACTTGCTTCCAGTTGAGGGCCCATTCAGCAATGTACTTAAGCACATACCATTGACATTAGAAAACTTATTCCCATCCTTATTATGATATTATGCATACTTTCATGGCATAATACAAGGGTAGAGGGATGGATGAGGAATGAAAGGAGATTAGGGTTTTACACGCTGCAGTCTATTTATTGTGTTGTGTTAAATATTATCAGGATGGGTACATTAGAAATACCAAGAAATTAACTGTGTAAGGAAACTCTGTTTACACTTAAAACTTTTCTACACTATGAGCCCTTCATCAGTATAGCTATACCTGTATACTATGTCAGCAAAACTATGCTTTACCAGTATACTCCCTTCCTGAACAAAGCAAGCTATATTGGTAAAAGCACAATTTTTCTGGTTTAACTGTATCTACACTAAAAACAAGGAGTATCTTAGTTCCTCAGAGACTAACAGATTTCTAAGGTGCCACAAGTACTCCTTGTTGTTTTTGCTGATACAGACTAACATGGCTACCATTCTGAAACCTGTATCTACACTAGGGGGTTTTGCAGGCATATCTAGTCAGATAGGGATCACGGCCCTGACAAACATAGTTGTGCCAGAAAATGTCTTTAGTGTAGACATAGACATAAGTTTACATCAAGTTCAATTCTGAATGCTTTATATTGCTGAATAGTGAAACCAGGAAAGACCTGGCCTTAGAAAACATTCTACGGACCAAGGATGAAATCACTGCTCCATGGAAGTCCATGGGATTTTGCCAAAGACTTAAATGAGGCCACCGGCTTTCATTCTAGATCTTTCAAATACATCTGTCACCAAACAAATTGAGTCACTGATCTAATCAGGTGATTGTTATGTGATCATGATTAATCTTAATTAAAACAGCATTCCAACTAAAACAGTTTCTAGCATATCTTAACCAGTCCTTCGATGCTTTTTCCCCATCCACTGGCTGACTTAGTCATATTAGAAACCATTTAAAGCCTGATCTACAGTTCAGAGAAGCCTTTCCAGTGACTTCAGTAGGATATAGATTAGATCCTTTTAAATGGAAATGTGTATAAACAAAGCAAAGTAACAAAAGAGACAAACATAGAGGAGAAAAGATATTTAATGTTGTTCAGGGATTTTGAAGCTGATGGGTCTTGTCGTCCCTAAACTTGGGATGCTCAAGATTAAAATACAAATTACTATCAACATGTCAAGTTATAATCTGACAATGGAATTGAGAGATACTTACAAATCCATACTCCAAGTCCCAGCACCAGCAGTAATTGAAAAACCTGACAAAGACCGCTCTCAGGAAATCCCCAATTATAATTGTGATGTATGTTGTCATAGTGTCAGAGATTGTCAGTCGCACAAATTCCTGTTGATTCAATGTTTTCTTTTAAGAGAAAAATTAGGCTAGTAATAAATAAATAATACTGGGAGACATGTCCAGATGTGCTCAGCACATTTTAGAAGAGAAGGAAACTTTCTGCCCCTTTAACACCCCTACTGATCCCCCGGGGCTGCCAGGGGACAAATTGGCCCCTAGAATGTTAGAGCAGTCCAAGAACTACTGTAGCATGGTGGATAACAGCCTGCTAAGTGACCACTACCAGTGGGGACTGCCAGAGTGTAATCCAGACCCCACCATGGAAAGTCCTCTATTCTGGGAGACAGAATGGCTGCAACAGAGGATATCATCTACAGAAGAATTCCAAAATCCTCTTTTCACCCCTGATACTAGGCGTTCAAACATGTAGGGTGGAACATCCTTTCTTCCCTCCCCCCAGTTCCCACAGGAGTTGGAGAGGGAGGAAGATGGAAAATCCCAACATAAACATTGCTCCCTGCCTAACTCCCGTTGAGAGGCCCAGTAGATGCTTCACTACTTATCGGCCCTCACCCCAGACCTACTCTGTGGTTTCCAGAAAGTCTGTAACTGATTGGTCTCAAGCACTGCTGAATTAAAACCTTTGTTCCTCTGAGGCACACAACAGATTGTTTCACAGCTTGTAATTCTGCACCAGTGCATCCAGCAGAGAGCCTGCTAAACTGTTAGTATCTTCCAGGCTATCTGCCCCCACCTGGTGAAATCTCCAGTGGGCTTTTTGAAAGGACTGCAATCTTTCCCAATGAAGATCATGACTTCCAGATGGGGAAATTGGCAGTGTGATTGGAGCATCAAAAGCTAGGATTCAATGGAGAATTTGGTCTGAGAGGAAAAATCCGGAAGTTAGGAGAGAGAGGCTAAGACTTGGTCAGAAGGAGGAAAACAAGCTGTGGGAGATCACAGAAGCTATAGCAAAGATGAATATGTATGTTCAACACAATCAAACAGAAATGCGAGGCACACCCATCACTTATTTGTGTTGCCTGAAACTTCCCACAGTCTTAAATTGCAGCAATTGCTCTTGTTCCATAAAATAGGGAGAAATATCTTCTTAAATGTATCTTAAATGTAGTGATGGCTATTCACGATTTTGTAAGACTTGGCTTTTTGAACTATACATGTTGTGCTTTTTGGTACACTCATTTTGCTGTCAAAAATTGGTCTTGGGTGATCAAAATTCCAGTCAAAATGACACCATTCATCTTCCATCTGGTAAATCCATAACCTTTCATGAGTGGTAACTAAATATGGTGTACAAGACAGTGAGAAGGACTAGAGAATAGAAACACAGAGGAGAAAAGATATGTTTCCAGTCAGCATTACAAGTGATAGTCAATGTTTGAGGGCAAGGGGAACTGTGAGGGCCTCAGAGGGTTCAAAAAAGGAATAAGTATTTCTCTGCCCATTAGCTAAGGAGTGACATGGGACCTTGTCTTTCCCAATCCTCAAGTCTTTTCCTAGTTTAGAGAAATGCCAGGTGACAACAGAAACAAAGAATGGTCCTAATGTAAAATCCTCTGAGATTCACTATTATCCTAAATGAATTGCATTACCTGCCCTACCATTGTTTCCCAACATGGCCCTCTAGGGACATCTGCAGGATCCACCTGTATTGGAGGAGCAGTGGCATTTTCTGGTATCGTACCATTATAGAGACTGGCTTCCCATATTGTCATGTTATACTTCACTATCTTCTCTTCTTCCAGCTAGAAAAAGAAATCCCAAATGTGTTTTTAATAAACAGGAGATAAATTGTGTGAACTTAACTCAGTGGTTCTCAATCTTTCCCATTCTTAGACCTTCCCAACATCCTAGAATGTCTCTCCCTTCTAGCTGGGAGAGAACAATATGGGCATAGTGGAGTGGTCACTGCTAGAACAGATGGTGGGGAGGGTTGGAAAAGTTACCTATCCTGTGAATTTCTTTGAGATTTTTTGGGGGAAAAAACATCCTGAATCACAATGAAAAGTAAAGATCTTGGGGAAACAATTTGCAAAAGAAAAATGAAAAATAATTACGTTTGCATCAATGAAAATGTTTTTATTTTGATTTTGACCATTTCTTTAATTTTTTTTAACTATAACTACCTTCATTCTCTTAACATGAAGTCAATTAGAATGAGATATTGTGTTCTGAAAATGTCAAAATGAAATATTTTTACAATTTCAGAAAAAAAACCATTTTGAGTTAAGGAATTTATTTAAATCAACTCTTTTTCCAAATAAGTACCAGGTTCAACAAATCAGCTTTTTACTCATGAAAAAAAAAAGTTAATTGAAAATTCTTGCCCAACTGTAGTCACAACCTCTTAACACCTCTTTGGTCTCCCTGTAGGTGACAGTCCCATCTTGGGAACCCTTGAATATGGATGAATTCAGTCATTAGAATTTAAATTTTAAAAATACACATTCAGTGGGGATGGAAGACTTCCTGGTTAGCTTGCCTTGAGATTGATCTCATCCATCAGGGCAATGATGAATGTGTATAGATTGCCCAAGAAGAGAGCAAAGATGCGCCCCAGCTGCCATCTCAGAGCTATTCGAGGGTGGTAATTTTCCAGAGAACTGATTACATCAAATAAAGTTGGACAGAACATTCCCAAGAGAGACATGACCATGTTCACCTGCAAATAATCACACAAGAAAAAGTTAGAGACCAGTCCTGGGTTTTTGCTTTTTCCCTGACATTTTAGCTGGTATTTTACCCAGTGCATAAACAAATCGTATTGTGGGAGTTCACATAAGATGTTTTTATGGGGAATGGAGGGGGAAAAATCAGATGTAATCTACTGTAAATAGATAATTGGGGAATTTTTCTTAATCTCTGTTTTTAAAGTTATTTTTAAACACTAGCACTGAAAGGGATAATGAAACATTATTTACTTTATTCTAAATGGCATCTATTTTCAGGCCAAATTCTATATCAGATCTGCAGGATTTTCCTATTTCCAATATTTTTTCATGCTACATCCACCCCTCTTGCATATTAAGGCTAATAGATTGCCACAGGAATATGGGATTAAACACAGTAAGGTATTTTTAGAACAATGCACCACTAACTCAGTATCTGGGCCCTTATATGGCCCTTAAATTCTCTGTAATTGATTGTCCACAATGCAGGTGCAAATCCAGTCTGTCCTCTTCTTTCTACCTTTTGTGATTAGCATTCTGTAACTGCACTAACTTATCTATATAACTGTATTGAAGTATTTTGGGTTAAATAGTCCTAGAGCATAAAGATATCTGCTAATAATTCTGAAACTCAGTATGGATTATACATTCCACAAACTGAAACGAATTCCATTTGGACTCATAACGAGTTGGTCTCTGGCGTGCAGATGAAATATTTTTTTTTCTTTTGTTTGATTTTTCCCAGATATCTTGGGAATGACCTGAAATTAACCTCTTCTGTGCCCATTCTTGCCAAAACTTAAACAAAATGTAATACATTTACAACAGCTTAATAACAAAGGGTATGAAGCTGAGGTTACACTTCTGTTTTCACATGTAATGGGATACCAGAAAGGGACTATGCAGGCAAGAAAAATTACCCTCTTGCATTTGCAACTAAAGAGCATTGGTGTCTCGTAGAGTTTCATCAATGGGGACAGTGTAAGAAATAAATGGTATTTCTATTTGCTGCTTTTCTATTTTTGGATTTTAATGAGTGCTAATTACTGGATTTTCATATTTATAGACAACCAGTAGCATATTCTGTACAGGGCTTGCAGCACAATCTCTATGAATAGCTGGAGTTTTATGATAATAGAATTTCAAAGCTGTTTCCTATAAATATAGAAAGGTGTTTAATTATCACTATTTAAATAACTAATTCTAACATAAAAAAGTCACACTTGTTAAAATTGAATAAACAAAGTATGTAGTTGCCATCCCTTGCAGTTTCTGGCTTTATAATTGAAGAAGGTGGAAACTATTTACCACTGTGTGCTATTAATTTAACAGACGATGGTTCCTGAGGGTTATTACCTATTTGGTATACCTAAATTTGATAGAAATCCTGAACATTGGTTCTTATTGTTTTGCATTATTGTGAAGTGTCCTTACTTTTTATTGGTGATGTTCCTGTTGAGCAAAACAGGAATGCTGATAATGACAGACTATTCAAGAGAATCTCAGAAGTGCTTAAGAAAATTTACACGCCTCTCAGTACGGAATCAATGAACTAATCTCTATAGATAGATAGAATCAGAGAGGTAGCAGTGTTAGTCTGGAATAGCAGAGGTAACAAAGTCCTGTGGCACCTTAAAGACTAACTATAAAAAAACTTTATAGTTAGTCTTTAAGGTGCCACAGGACTTTGTTACCTATAGATAGAGAAACACTTGCAAACACCAGTGATAATTAGATTGGAATTACCATATTGGATCAGACTTGTGACCAGTCTTGTCCAGCATCCTGTCTTTGACAGTGTCCAGCACCTGATGCACCAATGGAGGGGGTGTAAGCAACTCCCCAATAGGCAGTTACAGGATAATCTGACACCCAAGAGAACATCATTGTAACCACTAGTAATCTGAGGTTGGTTTAAACCCTAAAATATGAGGTTTTCTATCCCTTCCAAAATTCTTCCCTCTTTTTAGTGTTTATTATCATAACTGTGTACTCTTGTTAATCCCATAGATGTCCAATCCCTCTTTTTAAATCATGCTAAATCTGCTAAATCAAAATCTTTGCTAAATCTGACCTCAGTGTCAGTCTGTGGCAATGAGTTCCACAGTTCAGTTATGTGCTTTATGTGAAAAAGTATTTTCTTCTGTCTGTTTTGAATTTGCCACCTTTCAATTGCATTGACTGTTCCCTTATTTCTCTATTATGAGACAGGATAAACAAACAGAAGTTTCTGAACTTCCTTCTCTCTACCATTCATAATTTTAAATACTTTTATCATGTACCCATTTATTAACCTCTTTTCTAAGGTAAAATATCCCATTCTTTTCTATCGCTTTGCATGTCAGTGGTTTTCCATGCCCCTCATCATTCTTGTTTCCTGTTTCTTAACCCGCTCTTATTCTGCACTATCCTTCTAGCTAATTGCAACCATCAATGAAACAGCCATTTATGGGATGAAAGGTGTAAGTCATAAAACCATACACAGCAACACCAAGACTGTTTAAGTCAGAAAGTGGAAAAATATGGTGTGCAATTCAAAACGCAAAGAGATTTAGATAGGCAGAATATAATTGTTCACCAATTTTATTTTATTTTTAAATAAAACCCTCTCTAGCTGTCTGGAAAATGCCAACCTTTTTAAGTAAATGTCTTTGATTTTTTTCACAGTTTTTCATTGAAATTCATAACTTCATTGAAAACTTTTCTTCAAAAACTCAAATTCAGTTACATCTAATATATGTGTATGGAGGGAGCAAGGATTCACCCTGGATATTTACTCTGCTTCTGGGTCAGACACTGGGGCAGCTTCTCCCTTATTGTTCACACCAATATTACATTGGGGTAACTGCAGTAGTTTAAGTGAATTACACTAGCATAACAATAATGCAATGTAGTGGAAAATCAGGTGCTCCATTCCTAGAGGTGCATGGACACGAGTGAATTAACCCTGATTAACAACCTTCCCCCCCCCTCCCCCCCAATATTCAGCTTCTCCATTGCTGCTGGATTTTTGCCAATCACTAAAAATCTGCAGGAAGCAAGAAGTGAACTCCAAAAGTAATGTCTATCCTATCGATCTGGGATTAGAGGTACACATGGAACAATAATCAGCAGATATCCACTAAATAATGTGCAAACTGTAGCTCCAAATACATCCTTTCCCCTTGCTGAGAAGTCAACTATTCTGGAGAGCAACCCTTTCCATGCCACTCTGAGAGCTAGAAAATAATAGCTGCACAAGCAGCTCTGATTTTCCCGCTGCTAAGTGAGGGTATGAATCTTGTAAGTAGTGCTGTTACTGCAGTGAAGTCTAAACACAAGGCCCCAGTATCGTAAATCACGCCAGCAACGAATATTGAATGCTGATTGCTTGTTGCTTAAATTATAAGTTTAAGAATAAACAGTTTAGTAAATATATATCACTCTTTCCATTCTTGCTGAATGCAATAGTAATAGCTTTATCTAATAGTCCCTACTACTGAAGGCAGTAATAAAGTTTTATTTTCCATCTAAATATTGTATCAATTTTTAAAAAATGAATTAGGAGGAAGATTGATATTTTATAGTAGCAAAACCTTGAGATGTCTAGAATTAAAACTGAATGTTGACTTAGCAATACCTTAAATATAAATGCAGTGATCTATTCTCCCCACTCCTGGTAGTGCTTAAATAAGTTGGAAGGTATTTTTTTGCAAAAATCCATTGTGTTTGAGCTTGCAAGATCTTAAATGTAAAATCTATTTTTTGCTGCTGGAAAGGCTTTTAATATGACAAGACGCCCTTCTCTTTCAAGTGTTATTAATGACTCTGTTTTGGCTGAATCAGTCTCTCTTCCCACATGTTCTTTATGATTTTATTATATGCCTTTTGTTAAGTAGTTTTATTGCTTCAGTAGCATGGACACTGCAAGTACTTAAGATAAAGACAAACAGATATAAAGAGAAAATGTATGGATGTTAATTTTCTTCCCATTGCCTGTTTTCTACCAAATTATATATAATTATTTTATACAGGGCTTTGCATCAGTAGAGCCACATACTTAACAAATGAGGTAAGGATTATTATCCCCATTTTACCAATGGGGAAACTGAGGCAAAAGCAGTAAAGTAACTTGCTCACGTCACCCAGCAGGCCATTGACAGAACTGGGAGTAGATCCCAAGTCTACTGAATTTGAGTCCAATGCTCTATCCACTAGGCAACACTGTCTCCCACCATAAATCAATGTCCACTGTTTTCCTTTTCCAAAGAATGGGCTGGACCCTCAGTTGTACATAATCAAATTGCTACAGCCCATAAAAGGAGCCAGTTGTAACCTCACTGCTTCTGAGGACTGTTCCACACTGCCCCGGATTATGCCAGTGAAGAATAGCAGAAGCACAGTAGTTCTCGGCCATGCCCTATAACCCTTCACAGGGGGCTGCCAGGATGGATGGCATAGTTACTGGTTCTGCCCAGCTGGGGACCCATTGTACCAGGGAAACTTTGTACCCTTTGGCCCCTCTGTAACACCAAACTGGTGTCAAAAGGTTGGATTGCAAGAGAGAATCTGGCCCAACCTTTTTTTACAAGGAAAGCGATGAGTATTATACATCATTGTGCCCAATACAGAGTCTAGTTTGTCACTCCTTAATCACCCCTTGCTCTGAAAATTCTCCCAATGGAGTCAGTGAGAGGTTTGCTGTAATAAGGTACTAAACCTTCTTAATAAATCATAGTTTACAGTTCCTTGCTAGGTCAGGTGCTGTTGTGTGAATGTGACCTGTGAGTTAAGCCAGGCAACATTAAATAGAGTAAACACTAAAGAGCACCGACGGATGCTCTTCCATTTTTGTGGCAGAACAAGAATTCTGCCTCCGCTACCTGTAACACAATCTGTTATTTTAATCTCTCATACGCCAGTGTAAAATCAGGAGTAACAGTAAAGACAGTGGAGTTACACCAATATAGAATTAGTGTAAGCAAGAGGGCAATCGAGCCAAAGTCTTTTATTCTGTCTGTACTGTGGGGAAGTGTGCTACATTTGTTAGACCCAGACTTGTGTGTGTGTGTTTGTGAATGTTACATATCCTGTTTAACTGAAGACTTAATGGAACTCGCCTATGTCCTTGAATTTACTTTCATTTTGCTTGAAACTGTGATTTATGACTTCTCTTTTTGCTCGTATTTACCTGCAGGATGCAATAACAAAGGCTTACAACAGAAATGTTAGTGTTAATATTCAACCCCATCCATCTTTCTGGCTAACCCACACAATGCCATTAACAGACTGTATTAATAAAGTAGGTGAGGCTGTCACTAGTTGCTTTGAATGTGAACAAGAAATTAGAGAGGGTTAGGCATGGAGGAGAAAGAGTTTATAGTCAGGGCTGGAAATGAATTGGGGGAGCTCAGTGTGAAAAGCTATTTTAAAAAGCAAAACAAAACAGGACTGTCTTAATGAATATGGGAAACACAGAAAAGAAAAGGAAATCCCTCATTACACATTTACCATCCAAGCCCTAATTAGAAAACTACCAGAAAAAAGGCACCATGGAGAGCAGAGAGAGAGAGACCTGTGGCTTCAAACCACATGTATTTCATAAAGTGTGCTGTGACTAACTTCATTTCTTTCCCACCAGCCATAGTTATCCAGGCCCTCCAAGGCAAACTTCTGGGATCTCCTCACAACAAAATAGATGAGGTAACCACTTCCGGCCAGTGTGCATAAGGCCAGGAAGTTAGCAAGAACTCTCAGGAATCGGGTTAGGTGGATGTTTTCTTCTTTTCGGTTCTCCTGCTCCTCCACAATAGCTTCCTGCGCTTATTGGAAACAAAAGCATAGCTGTAAGTGAAAAGCATTGAAAGCATCAGGCTCTCTATTGTCTGTGCAGCTACTAGATAACACAGTCTTTTTAAATGAGTTGTGATGAATGGCCTTTTCTCCTGGGCATCAGGTTTCTTAACAAGCTGATGTTGTATCAAAATGTCTGTTGCAGCTGTGGGGAAATGCTAGATTTGGTTTGCATTAGTATTGTCAGGCTCATTTTCTATGGCTTTTTCCCCATCGAGTTTCATTTTGAATTTCTGTTACACATGCCAAAGCTGTGATTCAAAATAAAGTCGGCACTGATTATGAATTCTCAGGGTGCTGTGAGTTTGGAGACCCAGAAGGATAAGTGTATGACCAGTTATCAGAAATCTTTTTGTTAAGGAACCAGGAAACTTGAAAAATGTGTGTCTCCGGAAACAGCAAGGTTTCACTTTGAGGGTCTGCAATTGAGGGGGGCTGAAAAGGGTCTCTGGCTAGGCTGGGTGATTTCAGATTTTGAAATGAAACATTTGCACAACATTACTCTGTGTAGAGTCCAGATGAATTTCAGGGATCTTGAGTAACTAATCCTACCCCTGCCCCTTCCTAGATTCATCAGCAGAAAAAGCTCACACTTTCACCAAGATGTTCTTGTGGAGGGAGAGTTTAGTTACAGCTTCTTACTTTACTGTACATAAATTTATCAATTGCCCAGTAGGGCAGCTGGATTACTACCTTCAAATAACTATGTGGCTCTGCTTTCTTTACTCCACTTTTGTCTACTACATAAGGGAAATGAGAGAGAGAAATCCTTGAGTGGAGCTCTGACCCCATTGAAGTCAATGGCAAAACTCCTATTGAGCTCAATGAGGCCAAGAATTCACCTTTTGACTGTTCTGTTCCTGTCCTGTTCATATAAATGAAATTAGGATGGTTGCATCATGGGATATACATCAAGAACTTTACTCTCTCTCTCTCTCTCTCTCTCTCTCTCTCAAATGATTTTAACTCTCTCTCTCTCTTCATGCCAAATCCTGGCTTCCCCAGCATAGGTGTAGGAGAATGTGAGGAGAGGACACAGGCAGACCTTCACAGCCCTCTAAATCCCTGCACAAAGAGCCACTGTTGCTTGAAGTTTCTTGGGCCTTATTTTCGACCCACAGGACCTGAGTAACTTCCAGTGAAATTACTCGTACCCTTGCATGGGGGAGAGATGCCCTTATGCATAAGGTGGGGGGATTGTTAGCACCCTGGACAGTAATCCAGAAAGCACAGGGTGTGTGGCTGACTGACTAATGTGGAATTAGTAGAGCTCTTGTTCCCCCAATTCCTTAACACAGCCCTAGCCTCCTGCATCCTCCACACCAGCAATGGAGGAGAGTGCATGCTGCATCTCCCAAATGAAGTTCATAGTACAAGCAGCTCCTGAATGATTCCTCCTAGTGTCCTGAGGTGCCTGCTTCAGCACTCCACAGGCAGAATGCCTCCAGCCAGTATGACCATTGCACTACCCCTCACACAGCCATGAGCATGCCAGAGATTACTGAAGTCACCAGACAGCCCTAAGTCTAGAGTCCAGTGAGTGAATGTGCTGTATTGCACTGGGAACTGAGCTGTGTTTCCCTGTTCACTCGAAAATAAACCATTTGTTGCTGTGAGAAAACATGGAATGACCTTTTTTATCTTACTGAGATGCAGGTGGGGTGTCAAACTTCTGAATCAATTTTTTTTGACATGCCAAATGGGCCCTTGTGGCAATGACCTTGCTGTCTAATGGTATCTCTTCAGAGAAGCAAAAGAATATGATAATGTCAGTTCTGCAAAATGTCACCAGCATTTAAAAAAAAACATTTTTAAAAAAATAAAAGCACTATAGAAACTGGAAGCTAGGAAAGGTGAGGAGGAAAAAAAACATGTTTTGCACAGGAATCATTTTGAAAGCACATGTACAGCAATCCTACAGAACATAGCCATTGCTACTAGTACTGCTTACCAGCAGTCCTAGATGGAAAGAGCGAGTGAGATACCACAATACCTAGTTCCACTCTCATACTGATTTTACAGTGATATATTTCCATTGACTGATTGACTTTGGTGTGAAAGGAGAATCAGTTTCTCTCTCTAGTGAGCTATTGCTTACCTTAAAGCTTGTTGTGATTGAGGCAAACTTATTATCTGCTGTTTCAGGATTGCCGATCAGGTAATCCCAGCTAGTGAACATTTTCCAGCTGAAATTAAAACTTGTATCATCCCCACCACCTTCCTCATTTGCATTCCTTGCCATTCTGTAAAGACCAAAAAGATTTACAAAGAACCCAGGGTTAGAAAGAAGCAGCTGGTGCTGTTAAAGAGATTAAGATTTTCAAATGTTCCTAATGTCATAGAATATAATGTCATCCCAAATCCAAGAAATGCACTCCAATCCCATGATGATGAATAAGTGATGGATAGAACATATAGAATGGAGTCAATTAATTTTCTCACCATAGAATTTCTTATTTGTTTCTTCAGTAGCACAATGGAAAAATTCTGTTGGATGAGAAACTCAGCAGGAAACAAGATATCAAGAGGGAGAACTAAGTTATCTTAAACAGAAACCTGTAGAACACACTACAATGCTGCTGCTCAGATCCTAGGTGTGAAGCTTCTGTCCTGCTTCTGCTCTGAGATGTTGTGGGAGGATTCATTCTCCCCAGTTCCCAAAAAGAAAGTTGGTGAACAACTCAGTGTTTGGGGTGATGTTGGATGGAAGGATTTGGTCCAACATGCAATTGGCCAATGTACCATGGGAATCTGGATATTAAAATGCATATTTTGTGTTTGCAATTACTGTTTTGTATTTACATGCATTATATTACATGTGAGTGTAGGCAGTTAATTTTGAGTCTGTTACGATATATTTATCTGAGGCAGATTTCTCAGTGTACTGTCACTAGTAATTTGAAGTGCATGAAAATAATCTGTTGTGAATATTTCTTCTGCTACCTCCTGTCCTCATAATCCCCTTCTCCTTTGGAAATCATTTGGGAAAATACTCTCCAGTATTATTTTCCACAAGCATTTAAAGAATATAGAAACACTGCATGGTCATTATTACAGCAAGTAGCACCTAGGTAGTGGATATATATATCCACTGTTTACCATTATAGAGAAGAAAAAGAGGAATGAGGGAAGGCTCAATAGTCTTCCCAAATCCAACAGCTTCCTTGTGTCAATTTCTTTAATCTACCTTACCTACCTTTCTGTAATTTGATTCCTGACCATCCAATCCAGATGGAGCCATTCTTGTATGGAGACAGGGGTCCCAGAGAGTAGCATGGGGCTTCTGGACATGGGTGAACGCCCAAATCCTTGTAGGATGCCCCAAGAACTGCAAAGAGCGCCTATGGATTTCAGAATAGTTGTAGGTATGGGCAGCCCCATCTCCTGCCCACTCCAGGAAATCTGTCCCCAACTGCATGATTCACTGGAAACTCCTTAAGAGTTTGAAACTAAAATTATCTTAGATATGTGAATTCTGCAACCCTAAGGCTGTGGATTTTTCCACTCAGTTTTGGGTTGGTGAGTGAGGGAGTTGCTGATTTGTGCCCTAATTCAAAATGGTTTCTATAAACATAATAGTCAACTCCTCTCTGCCTTCAACCACCAGCAAACACAACAACAACCTTAATGACTCTAGGTTTTAAGTTCGGTGCTTATTGTACTGCAATGAAAATATGGCATCGAGCAAAAAATTGTATTGGGTTACCTAAATGTGGATCAGCACTAGTATCTGTGGCCAGATGGAAATTTAGCACACATGGTATATGCTTCCCCAAGGGTATTCCCTTTGTTTTGGCCTCAGAGATTCTGTGTTATAAGGATTCTTTTTTCTAGTTGACAGCCACTCAAATATAATTCCCTAAGAGGATTCAGTGAGAAGAATCTTCTAATCTTCAGGGATATACCATCAAAGAAATATTTTTACAAGCTGTTCTAGGTCAAAAATATCAAAATGTTTTTTGTTCTTTCTCCAAACACACACATTATTTTAAACAAAATGAATGAGGCCATTTTTTTGTCTGGGAATACTCCTTACCTTATCTAAGAAACCATGTATTGTTTGAGTTAATCTAATGCTTGTGAAAGTGAAAAACAAACAGCCTGTTACAGCACATGAAGGACGTGTGAGAGTTTCTGCTACCCAGCTGCACTAGAGCAACAGATAATCCTGACTTGCAATGGTCTGACTTTTCTGATCCTGAGCTTGTTCTAAAGAAATACTTCAGTATGATTGCTTAGATATTGATGTTTCTCATGTTAGGGGGTTTTCTAGAGTGAGTAAATAGGTACTATGGACCAAATCACCATTGGCATACCACCAATGGGGTAGCCCCAGTTCATACAAGTAGTGAATTTGGCCCTAAAATAAGACAATCAAACTCATTTTCACTCTGTATCTAAGCAAGATTTAAACTCAGAATTCCAGAGCTGGAAGTGTAATCGTTTAGTGCACTAACCTATCTACCCTCTCTTTCCTTTCTCCCGCTTACCAATATTCTTCTTACTGTTTTTAGTATTGTGCTCTAAATATAATGTAATGGAGAAAACACAACTAGAGAGTAGTTTGCCTGCCATAGGACACTAATCCTTTACCATGACCAGTGGTATTAATTCTGCTATACCACTGTGCAAATGTGAACTAATCATGATAGTCTTGCTGAGAATCATTTACTGCTCACTGTGACTTATACAGCTGAATTTTTTGTCAGGTGTTTTCCTCTTTCTTTTTTCTTTTCTTTTAATTTACTTCACATGAGGTATGATTAAAAGAGGAACACGTGAATGGCCTGGATGTTATCTAACATTGTTCTAGATGCAGACTATTATAAAAGGAGGGGTTGACAGCTTTGTTCCCTGCATTACACATTCATTTTACACCTTTAAGATGCAGAGGGAAAGTGTTATGTTATTTCAGTAAAGATTTTTTCCCCACCTCTGAGACATGCTTTCTGGTACAAATAAATACTGGCCAAAGAAATTATAAATGGCTTTAACATAGTCCAGTACTTCCTTGCAGCTTTGCCTCATCACAGCTGCATCAATCTCTGCTGTTAAAACTGTTACATTACCATCTCTGATAGTGCATCCCTTGTGAAGAGAATTGCATTTATTTTAATTCATTCTTTCCTTCCCTAAAGACAGAAGGAACTTACGTTCTGATGACAACCATGTAGCTATAGGCAATGGTCCCAACACCCACAAGGAAATAGGAAAGAGGCATCCTAAACTTCAGCCATCCAACTGTTCTCTGGTTGTTGTAATAGCCATAAAAGAGTACAGAATACTGTGCAAGTCCCTGAAAAGTAAATGGCAGGTAACAGATGAACTAGTCTGTTTATATATATATAAAACATACACACACTAAACCAAAGAGACATTCATTTTTGTGTCTTCATGACATCTCCATACATCACTATGGCAGCTGACAGATGGAGCTTAATTATTCTATGATAATTCAGAACAGCCCTGTTTTGGAGCCTTTAAAAAGGATGTGAAAAAAGTTTCATGTTGATTGTCAGGTCCATAACCGGTCAAGTACTTTTTAGGTTGGGCACTTCATCACCAACATAGCAGCTGAAAGCTTTTTCATCCAAATGTTTTTTTCATTGCTTCTATATGTGTGTCTTAACAGAAAGTGGCTTTTCAACAAAGCAGAAAGTTTGGTTACTTATATTCCATTTTCTTAAAATTTCCCTCCAGTTCCAATTTAATATAAAATTCTTCACTTCTGTCCTAAAGTGGTGTTGCTGTGTGCTGGTTAACAGTTGATAAATTTCATTCAGCAGATGGCTGGATTTCATTGAATACTGAACTGATTCTTATATCTATAGTCTATAAAACAAATTATTAGGTTGTTAATGAAAAATGTGTATTTCCATTGGCTTGATTTTTTCCCCAAAAAAATAATTTAATGGGCAATTAATGGAGTCCAAAGGTAATCAAGATAGTTAACTTAGCCTGGTCAAAGACCATTCTGGTTAGAATAAGAACTTGCCCCTCCAGGAGAGCAGTGTATTTAAACCTCTTTGATGAGCAGCATAGCACATGCAGAGCAGCAGTGAAGCTCCAAATGGGCAAAATTACCTCAAGTCAAACACTAGAGTTCATCATGCCAAAGTGTAATTTATCAATGTACTGTTGATGAATCTGATATGTGCTGATTATGAATTGACAGTCCTAATGTGGAGTGCTTTAGTCCTCCTAAATTAAAAGGTTCATTTACTTTCCTTCTGATTAGCTGCTGGTATTTCTTAAAATTAATCCATTCATAGATTATAATTTCTATAGATTAACATCCTTTTCTGTTTTGTGTAACATAAACTATGCATTTGATTAATTGGAGCTTTTAAAATGTCTGAAATGAGTCACACAGTCTTCAGAACCTCATTTGCAATTCTTGTGAAAGTGAAAATGAAATATTAATATATGTTAACTAAAGGTAATATTCACAGACTTCTTGGTTTGATAATCAATGTATCTCCTTATTTTTATTAGTATCAGAACAGCTGTAGAGATATGCATGCAGGAGAGATAATATTAGGCATCTGATTCTAGGCTAAAGGGAACATTATTATTATTTATTTGTATAGCACCAAAATTGTGCAGGTCTGTCTTACTATACTTCTATAAAGAAGTGATGTAATTTCATGTAAGACTTTATACAGGGCTTGAATTGTGTAATCTGTAGTTGTACACAGCCTGATACATTTCTGGATAGCTGTTTAGATCACACTACATATTAAAATATCTTTAAAGTCACCATGCTCTGCTAAGTTAAGTGCTTTAAAGCCTTTAGATGAGCCCAGCACTATGAGTAATTGAGGATGTTGTTTCCTGGGCTTTGCCCACTGTATTTAACTGTGAAGCTTGATACATTGTGAAGCAGTAGCCATAAGTATAGGGTCTCCTTCTACACTCCCACAGCCTAACACAAGACACATGAGCATATTCTCTTTAGTTGTATGCATGCTTACAATGAACCTTAAGGTTCTGATTACTGTGGAGTAGGGTCTGATCTGTAGATTATATATAAATATAAAAAATTCAATTCAAGATTAAAATACAAAAAGCAACAGCAATTTAGCAATTTCTGCAGGATGAAAATAGCCACCTTCCCAAAGATGATCAGGGCAGTCACAATTTCCTGCCCCCTTATGTTTTGCAACACATTTTAGGGTCCTTTTTATTATTTTTGAAAGAAATGTTATTGTGAAATTACTCAGAATACCAAAAAAATGTTGTCTTAAATATACACATTAGTTTATCATTTTATTTTGGACCTGAAGAAATTATTTTTGCCTCTAAAATTACCTCAGCTATATAGTCTCAACTCCCATCCTTATCTAGATAAAGGTTTAATTGTTCCTTGGAAATGTTCTTTGGCTTGATATTTCATTGTCAAAGTTCTGTCTTCCCCACTACTTCTTAGGGTCCATGCCTTTCACTATCTCTTTCTTTGTTTTTATAGACAACTGTTTGTCTCTACCTCCCATTTGCTTTTTGTGCTACCTGGTACTCTGCAGTTATCAAGCCTTCATTCTATTTGCTAGTCTTTCTCTCTGGGTATGATTAGACTACAGATTGTAGTGGGTTTTTTTATAGCGCTTCCCAATTTAGCGCAATAGGTTTTGTGCTAGCGGCTGTACACATTAAATCCCTGTAGCGCCAAAGAATGCACACATTTGCAGAGCTTATGGTGGCAGTGAGAGTAGCGGGATAGGGCAGGTATCCCAGCATTCAGCTGGGTGCAACCTGCTTTGCAAAGGAGTGGGGTGGGAGGGGACTGGGAACCTGTGCGTAGGGAGGGAACTTCCGGCTGTCAGTTACTTTTCCAAAACTGACAGGCTCTGCACACACACCTCCCTTCCCTAACCATTTATTTGGGGGGGTTTCTCAAACTTTGTGTGTGTGTGGGGGGGGGAGTGCTCCCCGGGGGTCGCGATCTCCTGCCACTGCAACTCACGGCGGTGGGACGGGGGGGCCCGCATGCAGCTGGCCGCCTGACAGCGGCGGGGACCGGGACAGCGGCTGGGAGTGCGGCAGCCCTGCCGCCACCCCCTGCCGCCATCAGCGAGGAAAAGGCAGCCCGCCCGCAGCCCTGCCCGCAGCGGCGGGGACCAGGGAAGGGGCTGGGAGCGCGGCAGGGCTGCCGCCCACCGCGGCGGGGAACCGGCAGCCCTGCCGCCACTGGCAGGGACAAGGCAGCCCACCCACAGCCCTGCCTGCAGCGGCGGGGACCCGGGACAGCGGCAGGTGACCCGGCAGACCTGCCGCCCGCAGAGGCAGGGGACCCGGCAGCCCTGCCGCAGCAGCGGGCCAGTTTTTCTAATTTGAAATGGAATATGGGGGAGGGTCTGACATGGGGTCACCTGAGGATGGGACAGAAGAGTTTTAAATGGTGGCCAGAGAGGATGTAATTGGGAATTCTGGGCCAGGATGCTGGAGGCTGGAGGCTCATTATCACGCAAGGGGTGTGCACATTGCAACCCTTGCGCTAAAACGGTAGCGCTAAAAGCTTTATTCCTCTCATTTTGAGGTTTACCAGAAGCGCTATAAACTGTCAGTAAAAGTGCAAAATGTGTCTTCTAAGTGTGTTCTGGCAGTTAAATTGTAGCGCTAAAGAAGGGTTTTAGCGCTAACCAAGCCCCAGTCTAACCATACCCTCAGAGCTGCCAGATCCTGTTTCTTTCTCAATTACTAGGAGTCTTCCTTCTCCTGCTGCCATCTCTTTTCTCTCAAGTCTTCTCTCTTTCACCTTCTCCATACAACTGTATAAACATCTCTCCCCTTCTTCTAGGATCCACTATTCTTACAAGGGCCTCCATATTGCTACAAGGCTCACTTTTCTCCTCCAAGGTCCCTCTCTTCTGCAGTACTTCCTCTCTCTCTTTAAATAGGCCTCACCACTTGACTTCACTGCTGTGTCTTCTGCTACTACCATTCAACTATCATCCAAATACAATGGAGTTCAACTCTGTTACTTACTGACATACATCAGTGATTTCAGAATGCTATTCAGTTGCTCCTTGTTATGGGCCCAGAGCTCACCCAAAAAAGAACATTGACCTCCTTTCATGGATCTAGAGAGGGGCCATCACTTTGTGGCTAAAGGAAATCTGATTGTAGGCTGTAAGACATTTTGCTGACATTGGCCTGAAGGGTGAACTGCGGCCACAGGGAGCTGCATGGATGGTCAACATCAGCAAAATGCCTCCTGGCCCGCAATCTGATTACCCTGATGGGCTGCATGCAGCCAGCAGGCCACAGGTTGCCTACCACTGTCCCCTAATACAGAAATCTGCCTGGGGTTGAAGTGGCACAGGGCAGGGGCCCTCTCTAGGCAGCCAGCACATGCTTGATGGAAGGAATGGCCAAGGACTGAGCTAATTCAGTGAATCCCTACTGCAGCCTCTGTCTGCAGGGTTCCTAGGATGCTCCAGAATTTACAGCTGCCCCCAACTGGCAGAACTCCTTAGAGTGAGGGATGGAACACTGCCCACAATTCTCATCACCCTTCCTGGCATCAGCAGTCTGAACCAAGGAGACTTTAGCTCCTTCATCCTCTGAGTAATTTTTAAAACTTTTGTAGTGCTTATGAGTATGAAGAGAATGAACTGTTTTACTGAGCTTGCCATGTCTTGCAGTAAATTTTCCAAAGAAACCGACTGCCAGTTTCACCTCCCACATCTTCTATAATACCTATCTTTGCTGAAATCCAAAACAAGTGCTTAAAGTTAAGCATGTTCATAAAGATTTGAAGGATTGAGGTCTATATGTAAAAGGGAGATTGTACAGAAGCTTCAGGCAAAGTCACCCTCATCTCAATGCTGTTCCCATTAATCTGGAGAATACCTATAATTGGATGATTCCACCCTTTTCATTTGTGCAAAACCTTTACAATGACCTCTGCAGCTGCCTGACAGACAATGCAGAGACTTTCATTGCCTTACAACCAAGGTACCATTGTCTGGACTCATTATAATATGGAATTTATCCTCAATTCAGTCATCTTACATTTATTTCATGTTTACAAAAGGAATCGCGCAATGGAGGCATGGCCTGTGTGAAAGGTGGTGAAAGTATTGTTTCAATAAATAAAGTATTGTACAGTATTTAGAAGTCTACCTTCTGCCTTTCAGTTGAGGAAGTTCATCTCTTAAGGATACAATCAGCTTCAAAGAAACAATAAGGGATTCAGCCATCCATTCCACTACAGCTAAAATATTTGCAAATTTAAAAACCAGAATTTTGTTTCTATCTTTTAAAAAAGGCCTCAAGTATGAGATTTTGTCTTATGTGAAATGTGTAATTTGAAATCTAAATGCATATACTCACAGAGGGGTATGTTCATGAATAGTCCAACTCTACTGAAGCAAATGGAATTACACCAGAGACTAAATCAGTCTAGACTCTTAGTCCCAAATGCCTCTCCTTTTTTATTCCTAAGGACACAGTAATGGACATGGAATTTTCATACATTCTGTTTTTAGATCAAGAAAACATCTACACACAGAATTAATGAAAAGGGGATTTGAATTAATTTCTATCCATTTGAATGATCTCCTGACATTTCATATTAAACTACTGAAATTGACCAGGGAAGCACTGAAATCAAAGCCTTTTAGAGCCAAAAGAGTCATGATAATATTCAGTATTGCAATAATGCACACTTACACTAAAGTCCCACAAAGTTGCAAAATTCATAGCGGTTCTTTCTTCAGCTCTTGGGACAGTTTTTCGGGGTAATGTGCCATATGGTTTCCCCATCAGTACCTGTAACCAGAATATGATGAATGTAGATAACAGCTCAAAACACACCACCAGCAACCAGAAGTATAAAATGCAGATGCGAACAACTTCACTGGAGATTTTGCTTTGTATTCTCCCTACTGATAGTAATCTATCTCTCCAAATCCTTTGCTTTCATGCCTTTCATTCATGACTGACGCTATTATGAAGTATTCCATGCCAATTTTTTATTAACTGGTAGTCTACTAAAAATCAATGGAATGTTAAGCTGTACTACTTATATTCAGAAGCAACAAAGAGGTTAAAAATATTCATCAGATCAGTGAGTCTTTCAGTGATGCAAATTCATTTTTCTTGTGCTATTGATTTTGTTGCTTTTGTTAATAGAAATTGTCAGGTCATTACATGCATATAGTTTTTAGATGATGACAACCAGGATTCTGAAAGTATCTGAGCCTCTGGTGAGATGTTTGCACAACCATTGAAAGCACTAGACCAGATTCTAATCTCATTTGGGTCTTGATATTGTTCCACTGCAGTAACTGGCAGTTTATCTCTTGAGTTCAATGGGAGCAGACCGTGGCTCTTAGGGTGGTGTAAATCCAACGTAACTCAATTGGCTTCAATTACTTTAATGAAAGCAGAATTTGGCCCATCCATTAGAAATTTTTTTGGAAAATGTCATGTCATAAATAAATCTTGTGGGCTCGATGCTATCTGCTGCACTCACTTACATGTACACACTGGAAGTAAGTGTAATCAAGAGGATAATAGCGGAAATTTAGGGGCCAGCCCAAGACCTATGTACCACTTAAATTCCATTTAAGTCCTACTTTGAGCCCTGCTTAAGTCTTATACTCATCCTTTGCATGGGATAATTTCAATTTGGGTTGAAATTATACTTTATGGATGAGATTCTGTGCTTCATGTCTGAGGATATGTCTATATGTCGAGCTGAAGACATGTACCCCAGGCTAGCTCTAAGTAAGCTAGCACTCTAAAAATGGGGTCTAGCCATGGCAGGGTGAGCGGGGTGAGAGGCTAGCTGCCCTGAGTACAATCCCATTCAAGATGCTAGGTACATATGTGGGGGGGCTAGCTGTTCCTGCCCCTTCGCTGCTGTGACTACATCTTATTTTTAGCTCTTGATCACAGCTGGCATGGAATAGGTCTTCTCAAGCTGGAAATAATACCTCCAGCTCAAAGTGCATACTATTAGAGATGCAGCACAGAACTCACAGACATGGGGATGGGGGCTAAGGTCGCTTTAAACCACCTTTGTGCTCCCCACCCCTCTCCACTGCCAATCCTTGACTGCTCCAGGTATAGACTGGTGATGCCCCAAGGTAATTTAGACCAACTTCATGGACTGCCCTAAGAGTCACAGCACTGTCTGGAATTTCCCCACTGCACTGGAGGATGCAGCCCTGCCCCCACACTTGCCTCACGCTCAGCCCTGCTCTACTATTATCCCCCCACCCCTAGTCCATGACGGGGTGTTAAGTTTCTTGGGAGGCAGCCTTATAGCTGTCTTCTGCATGCCTGTGCCAGGAATGAGTCCCTGGGCAGAACCAGAGCTTTTAGGGATGTTTTACACCACTCACTCTTTTTTCATGGCTTAAAAGAGCTGGAGAAGTGATAGGAATCTTGAGCTAAGTGTTCTAGTAACAAAGGTGAAAGTTGTAAGCAACATTTCTCAGTGACATTTTATTATCCAATAGAAATAAGAAATGCAATTTAAAAAAATCCCAAATCACCCATTCTTACCTCAGGCACCATTACAAGGCCAAATGTCAATCCAAAGATAATCATATTTATTCCATACATCCAGCGCAAGAATATGAAATAAGAAGCTACTGAAGAGCCAAAATGACCTATGAAAACATTTGCAGTGACAAAAAGATCAATCTCCCTGTCTTCTTACTTTGAGACAAAATTACTTGAGCGTTTTCATGAGTGCTTAAGATACCCAAAGAAATCAGATTTTTTTTTATTTAATATTAATACCTATTTTATCATTTTAGTAATTTTTCAGGATTGTGGACTAGCATTCACTTCACTGACATGATTTAAATAACAGAAGCCAAGACACCATTTACCAATGATTATATATTAATATTGAAAGAATATAAATAACATGACAACACAATGGAATAGAACCTCAGGATGTTCAAAGGTATTTGGTTGCCTAAGGATTCAGATAGGTGCCTAGTGGGATTTTAAAAAGTGCCTAAATAGATGAGGCCCTTAACTCCACTTGAAATCAGCAAAATACCTTTGAAATCCTGGTCTCTAGAACTTATCAGTGTCTTTCTACATATGCTTTGTCTCTGGCCTACTAGCCAAGGAGAAAGCAAAGTGTTGCTGGAAAGAGAACGTCCTGAATTTAAAAAAACATACACAGACTATTCTACAGCAGTGGTTCAAAACACTAGAATTTGTGATGGTGATATTACTACTGCTGTTATTGTATAGAATGCAGTAATATTTTTGTACTAAATCACTAACAGACTAGTATCTGTCACAGCACCAGATGCAGAATACCTTGAGAACCAAGAGTATATAGTTACTCAATACAAAAGATTGTTTATAACAGGATGATTAGTCTATGCATCACCAATATAAAACAATGACAACAAGAAGAAATGGTTTAAGATTCAGGTTTAGGGAAACGAGTATATACTGTGTGAAGGACTATTATTGCAAATGGGAAAGATTTAGGTAGGAAAGAACAGGGGAGGTAGCTTGATTGGAGGGACAGAGTATTTAATGGAGAGCTATGAGTCTGTTAAGTCTGCCACTGAGCAGCAGTGTGACTTTGAGCAAGTTAGTTCATTTATTTTGCCTCTCTCCCCTCCCACCGTTTGTCTGCTTTGTCCATTTTGACTGTACGAATTTTGGGGCAAGAATTGTGTCTCTCTCCGTTTGCACCATGCCTAGCACAATTGGGCCTTGATTTCAGTTGAGGTCTCTGGGTGCTACTACTATATTAATAATAAATTAATAGCAGTTATTGTAACTGACGATTTCATAAACTGTTTTGTTACTGTGTTACCTATTTTCTCTGGTAAGGCCCTCTTGGTGCTATATCAGTTAAGATTAGCTTTGTACCCCAGTTAATTCTAATGTTTATTGACCTGTAGTTATTCATTAAAACTGTCATTAGATAAGACAGTTGGGGAGGGTAATCATCCCAGGCCTTTGTTGCAGAGGAACTGAAATACTTAGTCCTGTTTATGTAGACTTTGAGCTTTTATGTTAGTATTTGCAACTGGCACTGCTTGTCCAGCACATTGAACTTTTCAGCTCCTATGAGAGGAAGCCTTTACATGGTCTAATGTTAGTTTCCCATACGCTTCCACTAGTAGCTCCATTTAAGGAGAAAATTGTAACAAGACAAAGGGACAGGCTTTGCCTCTAACCTGTTCTTGACCCTTTGTGCCACAAAACAGCCAGACAGCTACCTTAACTGGTCCCCCTCAATATAGGAGAATCCTCAGCTCCTATGCCTTCCTGTCCTATACAGCGCACAGGGTGCATAGCTAGGGTGACAACAGAGCAAGTGTGAAAAATCGGGATGGGGTGGGGAGGGGGGTAACAGGCAGCTATAAAAGACAAAGCCCCAAATATAAGGACTGTCCCTATAAAATTGGGACATCTGGCCACACCTATGTATAGCTGCAGAAAAAAGAATCAGCACTAGGAGCCACTAGGTGTGGTTGATTCCTGGCAATATAAAGGACCTTAAGTTGCACATTATCTGATTCCCAGATGTTGTAATGGGCCTAAATGACATTGGGACTGGACAAGTACCCAGTGGCCCTAGGATGGGTAGATGGGCATAAAGGTATCTTAAAAGTAACTTCATGTCCACTCGTCCCCTGAGCTGTGCTAGATGGGAGGCAGCAAGTTCTTAAGTTCTAACTCAGTCATTTCATCACTGCATTATATGGTTTGCTTTGCTGATTTTCTAGGTTTAAAATGTAGATGTCTTTGTTTGGTATGGTTTAGGTAGTCATGAATGCTCTCCATGCAAACCTATAGAGTAAAAACACATTAATTTGCAGTACAGTGGCCATTCTAATTAATGTTGCACAATAGTTTTCTTTTGGGCTGACAAATGTTATGCTTCGTCTCTGTTGAAACTTGATTTTTATTTTTTACTTTTTACAAAGATAAATCTCACAATCCTACTTATTGAGGGTCATTCTAAAGATAACATTTATACTGTGATATTTGAGTGTCTAGACATCTTTAAGCTAAGGAAAAAGAAAAAGGAGCTTATTTCATTATAAGAGAGAAAAAAACTGTACATAGACACAGTATCAGTTAACTATCCTGGTCTATTTTTACATACTTGTCCTACTAATGTAACTTGAAACAGACGTGGGTTTTAATGGCAAAACAATTCAGTGCAGACCCATTTATTTACCAAATATAACTGAAGGATCACTCACATGGGTTCTTAGAGTGAATTCTATTCTGTTACCAGCCCACCAAAAGAACCACCTGTCTCCTGCTGCTCAATTTGATTTAACTACACTTATTCCACAGCTTCTTCTCCATGCTAAATTAAACCTCAGTGATTGCATAGCCTGCTTTGTTCTCTGCTGATCATGATGCCATGTGTTTGAAGTTATTATGTAGTGAATTACCCTTTGTTTTTGGCCTACTGCCGCCTTGTCTAGGATTGCTTTGCAAAATGCAAAATGCAAATCAGCTAAAACTCACAGTTGACCATTTTCCTGGTCATGGCCACCTTGACACTGTCTATTGCTGCTCCAAAGCAACCTTCTGTAATGGTATCTTGCGCTATAATTAGAGCTGATCAGTGGCTAGGCTCCCACTCAAGTCCTTGTGATGTTAAGCCAAGTTTGCTTCATAGAGGATTCATTGGTAACTTAGCTCAATACTAGAAGGCCTTTCTCCCTGTGAACTATAAAGCTTACTTTATGATAAGACCCGTTCTCAGATTTTGCCACAACTCTCATCACAAGTATTTTTCACTTTTATATATGCACAGTGATATTCATGGACATATTTTCTTTTTTGTCTTTATTTTACATGTTGTGATTTGAGAACACTTAAATAGCATATTATAGGCAAACAACAACAAAAAACAGCCTATAAGCTGTATTC
Source organism: Sternotherus odoratus (assembly GCA_032164245.1). Taxonomy (NCBI): domain Eukaryota; kingdom Metazoa; phylum Chordata; order Testudines; family Kinosternidae; genus Sternotherus; species Sternotherus odoratus. The sequence goes on along the minus strand of JAVMKO010000007.1, from coordinate 29,579,222 downwards.
CAAGAGTACTTTTCCAGAGTCAATCTCAATACTGGTAATGAAAAAGGTTTAAACTTATCAGTGGCATCTATACTGGACATTATTAACTGTAGGGTAACTAAGACTTTAAAGGATATTTCTGATGAATAACTATTAATGCCTTATCAAGCTAAATACATTTTCACAAAAGAAGACTGTATACCAGAGGTGGGCAAACCTTTTGGCTAGAGGGCCACATTGGGGTTCAAAATTGTGTGGAGGGCTGTGTAGGGAAGGCTGTGCCTCCTCAAACAGCCTGGTCCCGCCCCCTATCCAATCCCCTCCCACTTCCTGCCACCTGACTTGCCCCCCTCAGAACTCCTGACCCATCCAGCCCCCCCTGCTTCTTGTATCCTGACCGCCCCCTCCAGTGACCCCAGCCTCACCCCTAACTGCCACCTATATAAGATTCCACCACCTATATAAGCCACCCTGCTCCTTGTCCCGACTGCCCCCTCCAGTATTTTTAAAGTATTTCTAGATATACCTGTCTGCATTTCAGAATCTCAATTTAGTGAATGGGGCCCAGCACATGGTTCCCAGAAAGAACCCCATGGCCGGAGTTGGTCACAATGAATAACAATGCAACTCCCATTTGAAAGTAATGGACACATTTCACAGTTGATAAAAAACTAAAGTACAAATAAAACTGTAAAATAATTTTAGTACTATCTTTGAAAAGTCATGGAAAAGGGGTGAGATTCCAGAGGACTGGAAACGGTCAAATACAGTGCCAATCAATAAAAGGGGAAATAAGGACAACCTGGAGAATTACAGACCAGTCATACCAGAAAAGATAATAATCAAGCAATTGGCAAACACCTAGGAGATAATAAAGTGATAAGTAACAGTCAGCATGGATTTATCAAGAACAAATCATGTCAAACCAACCTACTAGCTGTCTTTGACAGGGTAAACAAGCCTTGTGTGTAGCGGGAGAAGGTATATCTTGATTTAGTAAGGCTTGATTTAGTAAGACTTTTGATATTGTCTCGCAGATACTGACCTTCTCATAAGCAAACTAGGGAAATACAACCTAGATGGACTGTCTATCAGGTGGGTGCATAACTGGTTAGAAAACCAGTCCAGAGAGTAATCATGAGTGGTTCACAATCCAGCTGTAAGGGCATAACAAGTGGGGTCCCACAGGGATCAGTTCTGGGTCCAATTACCTACATAACAGGTGGAACAAACATACTAAAGGGCCTTACTCCTGACTGCAGAAACCCTTTTTTAAGGGTCAGGGGAGTGTTTAGTCTTCCAGTCCAATCAGTACATTGCCTTTTGGCTTGCTCGGTGTGCTTTATTGTCCCATTTCAAAGAGGACTAGATCAAAGCATGTTAACAAACTGTTAATACACATCAGAAAGGTCTGTGTGGATGTTAATCTGGGGCAGGCTAGTGTGAGAAATATTGACACTCCAGCTTGTTGCAAGCTACTGGTTTGTGTAGACAAGCTTTGACTATGAAGATTGTTGTTTCATGAAACATAATCTCTTATTCAGAAAGTGGCTGTGGCCTCTGCTGTGACAGGTAGGAGGGGTGTCAATCCTCTAGATTCAGAATAATGATGAACAGTTTTGGGGGTTCACTGTTAATTAAGAAGGTGGGTCCATCTTCTCTTGTGAGAAATAAGACATTTGGAAAAGTATTTTTAAAAGCAGTGAGAATGTTCTTGGAATCGGGGGGCCTCTAGGAGTATACCTACTGCTAAGTGCTAATTGTGTTGTTTTCCACAAGTACTTACTTTCAATCTCTTTGATTTTCATTTCCCATGGTATGCAGGCTGTTTTAAAATTCTCAAAATCTCGTTGAAATTTCATCCATTTCTGTAAAAGATCACAAAGAAAAAGAGCCACATTCTCTGTGTTCACATATACATTTTCAGTCACTGCTCTGAGATCCAGCACTGAGTGAATCATTTGTATCAAATACTTAATTTGTGGAGTGTATTAACAGATTGTGATTTTTCTTGACTATTATTTGAGTTGAGAACTGTCTCTGATCATTTACTGTATTTTATTCCAAATCTGAAATTTGAACTGTATTGCTTAGTTGTGGTTAGTCTAAATGGTGGTGGTATCTCTCTGTCCCTCACTTGGATAAGAGCAACTATTCTAATCAGGCTTTCCAGGCATATTTCAGAATGTGAAAGTTGATAATTTGTGGGGTATTTTTGTGTACATTAATGCTAATAAAATGTGGTTCCACAAATGTCTATAGAAAATGAAGCCATATTAGTACTGAACATGGTTAAAGCAAAACTTGTTTAAAAATTTGAATAAATATTTGCAGAGATTTTTTGCAGTATTTTCTCAGCTCTGAGGCAAAGGGGGCAATCTGTCCAAGCACTGTGTAAGGGAGAAGGGAACTGCAATCGAATATGTAAAGTCCAGGTTTGTCATGTGCCAGGAGTTTTTCTGCTACAATGGGGAGACTAGAACATTCTGAATCTTCTCAAGGAGCATGATTTTCATTGGCTTTCTTTATTCTGGGCCTAATCCAAAACCCAATTTTAATCTCCAGAGAATGGAACTCTTGGTGGAACAGATTGGAAGGCTCTTGACAATAGAGCCCAATCAGCAAATATGGGTTTGGTAAATGATCTCTGCTTTGGGATCATTTGGGGAAAAAGGGGCTAAAAAGGCAAGTGAAGAATGCAATGGTATTTATGAGGATGTGGTGAATGACAGTCTATTGTTCTGCATTGTATGAAATTGATTAAATAAAATCCTTACCTTTGTCATCATCACTTTGTACGCATAAAACTTTTTCCCTTTTCCTTTTCCAAGTGCACCTTCAAATTTTTCTACAAAAAGCTGGGCTTCCCTGGGAAGTAGGAACAAAGAGACATGCATGTGATGATATAGTAAAACATTTCAGCCATTTCAGGCTTGAAAAACACGTCCTATTACATCCACGTTGGATACTCATATATCCCTGCTCTCTTAGTGATACTCTTATAGTTTATATTTCCCAGAAATTTTATCATAGTTAGTGCAAGCAGAAGAAAAAAACTTGAGTCATTTAGTCTGAGCCATCTGCATTTTCCAGAAGTGACCTCTTCTTAATTCCTGCTAATGTTAACCAGCCTGTTCTTGAATACCTGAAATCATGGTGTCTTGTTTTGTACTCTAGCCTATTCCCCAGTAGTACTTCCTCTTAAGAATTATTTTCTTTTGTTCAAGCCATTGGTCCTAATTCATTCATCCACTGGAACTACATGAATTATTCTTCTTCTTGATTTTAATTGTTACCTTGAAGATATTTATAGACTGTAATCATGGTTTCCTTGTGTCTGCTCTCCTCTAGGCTATATATATTTCACTCGCCTCAGTGCCTCCACATAGGTCTTGTCCATTGTACAGTCTATGAATCATTTTCTCATAATTGTGGCTTCAATTGGCTCCAGAAGATTAGAATTTTGATTGACATAAGAGTGGAAGGGGGAAAAGAGTGAGAGTTCTTTTTAAATGTTTTTAAGATTTTGTGTAACATCAGCACTTTTAAATGATAAGATGAGACCAGTCATTTACTAGAGTCTTCTCTGCACCCATTTTATTCTCTTTTGTGTGCACAAACTTTAAGACACCAGTCTATGTACTTTTATTGAGGAGAGGTGGCTGCTTTAACTGCTGAATGACCATATCTAAAGTACTATATAAAAGAAACAAGACTCCTTGAAATCCAATGTTTGCACAGTGATATCAAAAACATATTTGTGGTAGTCACCAGATGGCACTAATATAGAGTGCCCTACACATTTTGATTAATTGCCTATATAAGCATGTGGAGACTGGCAGTCACTTGGAGAAATGCTAACTCTTAGTTGTGGTGCAGTTCTTTTCTGGAAGCTGTGCAAACAGATTAATTACCTGAGTCCTTCTGACTGGAGTTATTTCTTATGTATAAATCTGCTGCCACACCTTATATCCACACAAGCAAGCAAAAACATTACAATGTGTCAAAACATTTTTAAAACTGCAGGTAATGCTTATGTAAGAAGACTAATACTGTTAACCAGTTCAGAATTGCCACGTGAACCAAAGCTAATCTTTCTTATTCTTATGAAAAATATTGTGGGAATGTAATGACTGCAAGCATTCACAAGTAACCCTGATCCTTCTCACACCATTTGTTCAATTCAGAAGGAAGAGTGTCACCTAGCGACTCACCATCAACACCATTTACCATGGCACTAGTTGATTTATGGATATTTTATATCCAAGCACAGGGCCTAGATTGTGAAAGGGCTGAGAAATCACAACATGCAGTCGCATAGCTAAAAACTATTCTTTCCGCCATTCATCCCCTTCATTTTACTGTTCCAGTCTTCAGAATTAAAAAATACACTTCTCAAAGTGAAACAAAGAGACTAGAAAGTCAGAAGGATAATATTCAAACAAAAGTCTGACACAATGACACTAACATGAAAAAAAATTCCTCTTTAGTATACACAGCTGTGTACAGAAATTCTACAGAAACTTCCCTTTTGTGTTATAAAATTATCATGAGTTTAGCTAAGCCAAAACAAATAAATTATTTTTCACAGCCAAAGTTTATAAAAACATGTCTTTGAGATCATGAATTCAACCCCTCAATTAAATCCAAGGATTTAAACTGGGCATGCTTGTTTGCAATGCAATGAATGTCACATCAAATGCCTTTTATGTATTTTCCTCTGCATTAGAATATAGTTTTTTATTCCTCTCTTGGTCCTGGATGGGTTTTCTGTTTCTATCTGCAAACTAGTTGCAGATTTCTAGTGCAAACTGAATTCTTGCCCTTTGGATGTAGTGATCTAGGTTTCCTGGACTACTGCTGGTATGTTCCCATGACTTTCCTCAGTGAAATTCCCCTTCCCCTCCCTCTTTCATTTGGTCTCCTCCCCCCATTCCTATTAACTATTAGGCTCTTCTTCCTCTCCATATCTTTTCAGGTTTCTGACTATATCCCTGGTGGTTCCTCATGTGTGTGTTACTAATCACAATGGGTCAAATTAATCATCTAGTCTAGTTACTAGTTACTAGAATAAAAAACTATATTCTAATGCAGAGGAAAATACATAAAAGGCATTTGATGTGACATTCATTGCATTGCAAACTAGCAGATATTCTGTTTTAAATAGAAAGGGACCCTTCACTTTAACAGGGCTCAACAGTATATTTAATACCGAACTATCTGCCTATCATAATCTAAGTACCTTTGCAAAGTATAAAGCACTTGAATACAGTACTGACAGCACTCACCATTCCTATTAAAGAACCACTCAGAATCCTCTCACCCATACCACAGCAAATGAAAGGAAATACATACCACACAGTATTATTGGGTAGATGGAAGAAGCTTGCCACTATTCAGCATCTTGTGTCAGAATGAAGGCACTCTATGTCAAAGTTACACTTGATATTCTACATATATGCCTTCTCCTTGAGTAGGAAGTGCAGGATTGGTTATAGCTGACTTTTAAAGACATTTTTGTACATTCGTTATAGCTTTAAGAAGACCCCATGAACAACATCCTAATGGAGAGACCTTGCCACATGAAAACCTATAGAGAAGCCATTCCGTGCTCTGCAGCAATCCAGCTGCATCCAGGAATTGGAATACTTGCATGAGTAATTTCAAGTTCCTATTTAATTGGTAGTTAAGTGCAAGTCTCAATAACAATTTAATTCCATGAAAAAAATCCCACTGCAGTATTTAACAAAAGCTTTGACAGGCACATCTAGTGGTGGAACAGAGCTTGAAAGAGGGCCTGTGGGTGATGAGGCAGAGAATATGTGTGCAGTTGCATTCAAGAAAACTAATAAGGAAACCATAAGCCCCATGTGATGCTGCAGCTATCAAACAGCTACTGCAAAGTGCTCTTTTCCTTGCTCCTGCTCATCCATCCTCCACCAAAGACTCTCAGTGGCTTTTTTCTAGGATACACTATTGAATTAAAATGAGTTACTTCTGATTTACTTGCTGTGAAATCAAAGTCAGGCCCTCGATGATTTGTAGGTCAGGGGAGACTAAGGAAATTTCCCCCACTCCCTCCTAAACTTCCTGTGTCCTGGCTGAACATAGGACTGGAAGGGACTTCAAGAGGTCATCTAGTCCAGTCCCCTGTACGCATGGCAGAACTAAGTATTATCTACACCATCCCTGACAGAAGTTCATCTAACCTGCTCTTAAAAGTCTCCAATGATGGAGATTCCACAACCTCCCTAGGCAATTTATGCCTGTACTTAACTAGCCTGACAGTTAGGAAGTTTTTCCTGATGTCCAACCTAAACTGCCCTTGCTGCAATTTAAGCCCATTACTTCTTGACCTTAGAGGTTAAAAAGAACACTTCTTCTTTTTCCTCCTTGTGACAACCTTTTTGTACTTGAAAATGGTTATCATCTCCACTCTGTCTTCTCTTTTCCAGATTAAATAAACCAAATTTTTCAATCTTTCCTCATAGGCCATGTTGTCTAGACCTTTAATCCTTTTTATTTCTCTCTCTGGTCTTTCACCAATTTGTCCACATTTTTCCTGAAATGTGGCAACCAGAACTGGACACAATATTCCAATTGAGGCCTAATCATCATTGAGTAGAGAAGAAGAATTACTTCTTGTGTCTTGCTTACAAGACTCCTTCTAATACATCCCAGAATGATGATGTTTATTCGTTTGTTTTTAAAGTGTTAAACTGTTGACTTGTTTTTAGCTTGTGATCCACTATGACCCCCAGATCCCTTTCCGCAGTGCTCCTTCCTAGGCAGTCATTTCCCATTTTGTATATGTGCAATGGTGGTTGTTTCATAAATGGAGTACTTTGCATTTGTCCTTGTTGAATTTCATCCTGTTTACTTCAGACCATTGCTCCAGTTTGTCCAGATCATTTTGAATTTTATTCCTCTCCTGCAAAGCACTTGTAACCCCTCCCAGCTTGGTATTGTCCGCAAACTTTATAAGTGTATTCTCTATGCCATTATCTAAATCAGCATGCAACTATCAGGGAATACACAGATAATAAATGTATTTCCCTGTCCTCCACATGTTTTTAAGTTATGCACATTGTTGTTTCCTACACATATTTTGAAATGCTCTTTACCTCAGTTCTCAGCTTTGAGAATAAGAACTTTATTTGTACATCCCTTGAGAATCATAACACGCCTCTGCACTTTTTTGCTAAGAAAAGTGAGAAGCAAAGGAAGAACAGTCCTATCATTACAACAGTTTATTAAATCCCATCTGCACATTTTTGAAAAGCATCTTTAAAAATATCCCACACTCCATGCAAAGTGATACAACCTCACAACTATGAGAAAGTGTCAAAAACAACACTGAAAGACAAAAGTGAGCTTTGTAATCACTGGTATCATGTTATAGGTAAATGATCTATAGCACAAGATAGGCCCGAGTGTACCCCTTTAGCTAACTGGGAGAGCTTTTTTGGTTGAGAAAAAATATCTTACTCTAATTACCAACATAAGGAACTGATAAATATTTAATGGAGCCAGGTAGTATTGCCCTTAAGTAGCCCAGGTTAATTATTAATCCGACGTATGAGGTTGCACCTTCCAAAGTGCTAGGTATATTGCGTGTAGGGCAGTTCAGAATGTACAAAGTAGAGGATGTATTACAGCACTTAGAGGTTGCTGCTGGTGAACAGGATTCAAGTGGATAGCTCACGTTTTTCAGCAACAGTTCAGGAAGGTTTCAGTCACCAGCATGTAAAACGTCATTAAAAAGAAATGTCCTATTAATATTGATCACTTTGGACTTCTCCAAGTAAGCCTTAAAAAGACTGGCTAAACGTTGATGGCAAACCAACTTTTGCCAGGTGGCAGCTAGCTTGGAAAGTGGCTCAACAGTAATAATGGACAAACTATGGTGTCATTTAATTTGGTTTTGGTGGCTGCCAATAAGTTTATAACAGCAGATCTGTGGGGGTATGAAGATAATAGTTGAAGAACAACATTTTATTCTTCATCTCACAGAGCATCATGTGATTGTTTTTTGTCATGATGAATTTATAGAATTGTAGGTTCAACTTTCTTCAAATCCAGTTCAGTAGATAGGAACTGAAGGTCATTACCATTGGAATAGCTTTTTTGAAACATGTTGGTGTCTCAGACCAGTTCCCAGAGGATAAATGTCTATATCACAGAAAATACAATGCCCCCAAGAGAGAAAAGGACAGAAGACAGCCTGCCTTTACCTTCCAATCCTCAGCTGCTTTCCCTCCAGTTCAGAATTAATGCCCACTGGCTTGGTAGTGTGGAGTTGTTTATACAGACACAGCCCATACTACATCTTTCCTAGGAGAAACAAAGCTCTTTATTCGCCAAAGTGTCCCATATAATCTTTTTCGGAGGCGTTACACTCAGCAAAAGGGATAGTGCACATCCTGGAATAACGGTTTGTCCCACTCCAGTTGAAAAAGCCCATGTAGTTAAACGAGAAGAGGAAGGAAGAAATGCAAAATGTCTAATCTCACTAAATCCAGGAAATTCAGAGAAAGGCTGAATCACCACCCTTTTCTACTTCAGTTATGCTGAGGTAATACAGAGAATATGGCCCTCTACCAGCATATAGGTCAGATCTCACCCACAGAAAAGAAAAATTTGTGGAAGTGGGGATTAATAGAGGAGGGGGTGGCAAGGGACAGATCATTCCCTCAGAGGGCAAGTTTTTCCCTCAAATAGATTAAGCAGAAGCTTTAGCCACCAACTATGGATCTCGTAAGATTCCCAAGATGCAAAGCCTTTACATAGGCCCTTATTGAACCATACCCACATGCCAGCATGAATATTCCTTATGAGGCTGTTTGAAGGATAGTGCACCTAGTTAATCTGTTTCTCAATCTCTCTCTCTCACACACACACACACACAAACTCTCCCCCCTCCACTTCCCACTCCCCCGCTCTCCATTGCCATCCTTAGTCTGCCGCTGCCTGCTTTGCAAATCCTCAAACCTATGGAGAGTTGTCTGTGAGATCTGAAGATTGGGGAGTAGTGCTCCAAATTCATCATAAACAGGGATAGCTCTTCCTGCTGGAAGGTTCCCTCCATACATGAATCTTGAAAGTTATTCATGTATGACAGCATCTTGGGTTATTAAAATTAGGCACCTTGAGGTAACATTTTCCAAAGCATCCTTCAAAATGACTTTGACCAGTCTACATAATGTTTCTCCCACTCTCCTTTTCCACTCCCCCCAGGAGGAAGCTCTGGTGATATATGCACCTTCACATCAATATAAATGTGTCCAAAAATATTTTGGTTTCTAAAGTGACATAGTTAAAGCTGTACAAAAGCTATGAGTAAACAAGGTCTAAGGCTTGTATTAAAAGTTAGTAGGACTTTGACTCCAAAGTGCCTAAATCATTTTTGAAAATGGGACTTAGACACTTTGGAAAATTTTACAGTAGATCCATATTTTGATACCTAAACGTCTGGCTTCATTTTCAGAGGTGCTGCACACTCACTACTCCATTGATTTAAGTGAAATCAAGACACATGTAGGGGGCCAAATATAAATTCAGATGTCTAACTTTAGGCACTCTTGTTTGAAAATGTCGCCTGGTTCTTAGCTTTCAGGTTCTAATTTTGTTTGTTTCTTCTCTGCTGAGCTGAGATATGGATCTCTATACATAACAGTGACAATCTAAAGTAGGATTGCCTGATATAAATTGTAACTATTTTTAGAATGTATTTGATGTAGCTAGATGGCAACACATGTGATTCATTGGTTTACAAAAATAGATTTCAGGATAAAGAACTGATCTAAAGAACTGTCATTTCAACTTGGAACTCTGATATTTTGGGGGGCTATTTTAAAATGCTATTAAATAGCCCTCAGCTATTAAAATGCTCTGAAGCCTACTTCAAAGAGAGATGTGTGTTTAGCATAGCACAAAAGAAACCATTGTTTTGGAAAGACACCAGAAAACAGGTTGGTACATATACGTATATTCACATAAACCTTTTGATATGAGAAATTAAAGTTTAATAAATTTGTAGTCTCCCAGTCTGGATAGCAAAAATATAATAATTTAAGTATTCTAATTTTAAAATTACATAACTAAACTAATTTATATATAATTAAAATTGTTAAATGAACAAGAATATCTTGATTAAAAAAATTACATAACATCAAAATACATCAGAAGACTATACAGGTTCGGATTTTTAAAGGGGTTTTAAAAGTTTGTCTAACAGAAAATCCCACAGGCGGACTACCAAAAAAAGGGGTATAAGCCACAGGGAAACAATGAGAGAACTTTAAAAGACAATGGAGAGCATATTCACCTTCCCTACAATAGCAGTAGAGTCAGGGGACCTGATTACAACACAGTTCAGAGATCCATAAGACCAGAAGGTACCATTATGATCGTCTAGTCTGACATTTTGCATAAAACAGGCCACAGAAATTCACACAGTGGTTCCCGTGTCAAGCCCTTAACTACTGATTGAGCTACAGCATATATTTTAGAAAGATCCAGCCTTAATTTAAAGATTTCATATGGTGCAATCTGTCCCGTCCCTAGGTAGATTATTACAATGGTTAATACCCTCACTGTAAAAAATTTGCACTAGTCCCCAGACAGTTACATTTTATAGGGTCATGAAAATAAAATGAGAGAACATGTCAGTGTTAATGCTGGAAGAGAAAACTGAACTGCTTAAAAGATTGTAACTATAAGGTTTATTTTATGTAGGTGAGGATTCTATAGCCCTAGACTAGATAAAGAGTATTCTGTATAAGTTTGATTTTTCTGAAATTTATCTCCATTTTCTGAATTCACAAATTCATGTATTATATGGCCAGAAGGGACTATTGCAGCGGTTCTCAAACTTTGAACTGTGGCGATCCTTTTTTTCTTTCCTGTGGGCCGTCGCGACCCCCTGTATGTCCGCTGAAATGCCGCCAAATTGAATCCTTCCACTTTCGGCAGCATTTCGTGGACACTCTGAAGTGCACGGCATGTCTGCCGAAATGCCGCTCAAACCGGAAGCGTTCTATTCGGCGGCACTTCAGTGGCACCGGGAGCTCATGATCCCCCCGGGAATCGCTGGACTATTGTTATCATTCTAGGCTGACTTCCTGTATTTCACTGGCATAGAAATCCCCTGAATTAATTTCTGTTTGAACTTGAGCAGATCATTTTGAAAAACAACACAATTTGATATAAAAATTTTCAGTGATGGAGAATCTACCACAACCCTTGGTAAATAACTCCAATGGTTAATTACCCTCACTGTTAGAATGTATGCCTTATTTCTAGTCTGAATTTGTCTAATTTCAATTTCCATACATCAGATCTTGCTATATCTCTGCCTGCTAGACTGAAAATCCCTCTGTTATCAAATTTCTGTTCCCCAGGTAGTAGATACCAAAATATTTTTTATTTAAGATAATTTGGAAGTACTGGATACTTGGGGTAACTTTGCTGGTGATTCCCAAAAGAAGAAAAATGAATTGCAAGATTCAGAGGAACCTATATGGGTACAGAAGTACCTGCCTGGAGCCCTTAGTAAAAAGCATGGAACCAAAACCCCTTTCCTGGAAGATACTGCAGAATGCTACCAGCAGTCAGTGAGAGCAGAGAGAGAGGGAAGGCTGGCGAGCACAGAGGAAACCAGGTTACAAAAGCACACTGCAGGGCTGCACAGTTTCCTGGGGAAGCAGATTGTTCATTTCATTTCATTCACAATTGCATTGACTTCTGGATTGCAAAATGTCATTTAACTCCACCAAGTTGCTTCCGATAGAAAGATCAGTATTTCATGTCTTTTGCCAGTTTAGGCAAGGCATAAACATTCTAGCTTTATCAGCTGATATTTTCAGATTGTTTCAAGAGAAAATACCTGAGACCCAGGCCTTGCTCAGTTAAACAGACTGAAGTGGGCATGGAAACAAAACTATAAGCCATGAGGGCTTGTGTGGAACTATATAAATGTCTGCTAAGAAAACTAAGCAGACAAAGCAGAGGATGCTGCATTGAGGGGAGAGGAGAAAATGGGCCCAGCTGGGGCCACCTCAGCTTTCCCTGAACTTCTAGAACTATCCAGGTGGTACTATCCACTACTCTATGGAACTAGAACCCAGGTGGTGCTACCTGTCTTTTCCCCTCACCATATGGCCTTGGAGAAAAACTGCAGAGCAGAACAACCAGATGTGGACTCTGGATGCAGCCAAAGCAGGTATGTTTGGACATTCTGAAAACTTTGTACAGTTTTGACTGGAGTCTCTCTGCCTGTACCAATTGGCTGTTTGCTCCAATCCTACCCCTCCCTCAAAGTCTCTTCACGTACCCCCTTACCGCCACCTTCTCTATCCTGTCTACTCTCACCCGCTTCCCTTCAACATCCCCTCTCCACTTTTCTTTCCATTTAGCTGATCCCTTCCTAACTAACTGCCCCACCCCACATACGGGGGGGGGGGAGGGGAGTGGAACTACATGACATTGACTGTCATCATACTGTTCACTCTTCTTGTGTGTTACCACCATCTCATCTATTTTGATTGTAAGCATCTGTTTCCACTGGAGATTTATTTGCTAGTAAAAACAACCTTTTTGCACTGGTGAAAATGGAAGTGTGGCATTCACTAAGGCCAAAGGCAGTTTGCACCTACAATATATAAGAAAATGCATAAAATGTTCCCAATGTTTCCCAAATTCAGTTAAATTTTCATTCTTTCCCTCACAGTTCGAGACAGATCATTTTTCCATGAATCTTGAAATATATGCTAAAATTACAGCAGACACAAGCCGTCAGATGGCACTGAAGACCGCTCCAAAGATAGTGACCTTTCTAATTGATGGGAAAGTATCATGATCAGAAAGGTCTGGTCAGGGTGGGTAGTGGAATCCTACAGAACGGTTCTGACTCCTTCATATTTTCATCCCAGATCTAAGGAGGTGAAGGAGCACTGACAGACAATGACACTTAAGTCCCAAAGATGGGCTTTCAGAGAAAAAAATTAAAAAGAGCCTGATTTCTGGGGCTTCTTGAAGTTCAACAAATATAGAAATAAAGATAGAATTGAGAAAAAACAACAAGAAGAGATTATACAGAACAAACACCACAAGGACAGTGTTATTCATTATGAATCAGACCATACTTCAGGACGTCTAGTTTCTTTTTCATCTGCCATGGTTTGTTTCGTAATGTGGCAATTAGTTTCTTTTTCTCTTCTACCTCTTCCTTCAGCTTGGCCAATTCCTCCTCCGTAATTGGCTCCTCTTCAGAGTCGGAGTCAGAGCTGCAAACAAAAATGGAGGGATAAATACAGTACGTTTTAAAACGTGAGGGTAATAGAAGGTTTCACTGAGGCAGATGTTCAGTGCTAACTCCTTAACTTGATCCCCTAAGTCTGGGTCTTGCAGCTGTAACTCTGAACTTGAATTTCCGTAACCCTGAACCTGAAATGAAATATTTGGAGCTTGAAGTACTGAAACTGAGCTGGACTAGGACAATGACAGAGATGTAGGACCTGATCCAAAGTCCATTGAAGTCAGTGGGAATTTTTCCATTAACTTCAATGGGCTGTGGATCAGGCCTTTAGAGAGCAAGAGATCTGCTCCTCCAGGGTAATCCAATCTGTTAGATGCAAAGGTTCATGTAAGGAAACCCAACTCGGAACACTGTTTAGGTTCTCTTTAAAAGAGTGTTTAAACCGAGGGGGGAAGGTGTTTTTACAAACCGCAGTTTTGAGAGAGCCATTTCCCCCCCTGTGAAGGCTCACCTCTGTTGGCTAGTTTGGAGTAGGAAGAGCCACACCCTAACTCTCTCTTCCCCAACACCTGAACAGGGATAGTCATAATCTGATTTTTATATTGCGATAATGACCACCATCCATCTTATTAATTCTGAAATTAATACTGAGCCTATGGCTTTTTAAATTATGCATGCTTTATACAAAGAGGGGCTAAAACCAGAATCTCAGATCTGAACCACTTTAGATTTGGGAGGAGGGCGTGTTGTGTTCTAATCTCTGGATTTCAGTCCCACCCTATCGCTATGGTTCCAAAGGGGCTTATTTTCTGGGTGCAGTTTATCTGTGGCCAAAATCTTGTGACACCATCAGTTCACAAGAGAGTATGGAAATTTTGCATGAGAAATTGATTTTGAAAATTTACATACTTCAGAATTCTCACAAGATCAGCTAATTTTTCACATGAGTTTTCCTATTTAGGGGCAAAATGTCATGAGATTGAAGCACTGTCAAACCCTTAACCTAGCCCTGAATCAGACTTAAATGTAAACCCTCGCCTAAACCCAATGGAGATGTAAAAATCATTGCAGTGACCCCCCTCCAATTATATATAAATACAGATACATTACCACAGTAAAGCTAAGCCAATACCGCACTGTTAGTGGGCAGCTCAGAATGTTCTGGATATGGGACTGTGTTGAGTAATAATCCCTCCACTACCTGGGTGGATAACGTGGCTAAAGCCAGTTGTGACAGATATGGCAATCTCCTGAAATATCATTGAAAGACCTTTTGGTATTAAGCATATGTATTATTATGGGCCACGATTGTATGTATCTTTGTTTATGGGGGAGATTTGACAAATATTGCACCCCGTCTTTGCGGTCCATTGTTTTAACTGCATGGTTAATAGTATGATTATGCTCCATTCCATGCAAAAGGGCTACCAGGAACAAAAAATTGTGTGTGGTGAATAAGGCAAATCAGCTAGGTTGTAACTCCCCCTGCAGAGAGATACCACCTCCTGGAATGGCTTTCATATACTAGTTGAAACTAGATTCCCCAGACTTTGGGATAAATAGCCTGAGTTTAAAGATACTCTTTCTGATCCAGCAAATGGACAGAACTTTCTGTCTAAGGCCCCAATCCTTCTAGAAGGGTTGGAAGGGGTGACTCCTATCAGAGTTTTTGTTGGAGTATTGGGAGATTGGTGATCTCTGGGGTAAGCTATTGGCACGTGTGTAACTTTCTATTAGCTTTTCATGATCAATCATGCTAGCAAATGTTTTGTTACAAGTATTAATAGAAATCACATTTTAGGTGAATAACTGAGATCTGGTTATTCACACAATTCATTGCATTAGCAAATGGAATTTATTTTGAAGGGAATTAGAAAAATTGTATAAATCCTTGGTTATCTAGTCAGGGAAGAGAAAACCACATTATGTGACTTAACCACATAGCTCAAATATCAGATCATGCATATCAAGCATTCAAAGATGTAATGGCAGCAAGCAATTTGCAAACAGTTCATAGGCTAAACTTTGCATGAACAAACCATTCCTAAAACTAATTCAATAGCAAATAGCTAATCCTATATAATAAAAGGCCAGAGGAAGTTTGTCCGAAGCCATCAGGCGCAGTAGAGACATCCCAGACGAACAGCATGCTGGGAGTGGTAGTTCGGCGGTAAAAAATGGCTGCCGCCCGTGCGCTACCACGAGCTGCAGAGACGGCCCAGACAAACAGCGGTAAGCACTTTGGCCCGTCCCCAGTGAGGTAACAGGGCACAGTGCATCAGCACTGAGGGGCAGTGGTAGAGAAGGAGGGGGATCCCAGTGAGGTAACAGAGCACGGTGCAGTGGGACTGAGGGGCAGTGGTAGAGAAGGAGGGGGACCCCAGTGAGATAACAGGGCACAGTGCATCAGCACTGCGGGGCAGTGGTAGAGCAGGGGGGGACCCCAGTCAGGTAACAGGGCACGGTGCAGCGGGACTGAGGGGCAGTGGTAGAGAAGGAGGGGGACCCCAGTGAGGTAACGGCACGATGCTGAGGGGCAGAGGTAGAAAAGGAGGGGGACCCCAGTGAGGTAACAGAGCACGGTGCAGCGGGGCTGTTGGGAAGTGGTAGAGAAGGAGGGAGACCCCAGGGGAGAAGCAGGGCACAGTGCAGCGGGGCTGAGGGGCAGTGGTAGAGAAGGAGGGGGACCCCAGTGAGGTAGCAGGGCACGGTACAGTTGGACTGAGAGGCAGTGACAGAGCAGGGAGGGACTCACTGAGGTAACAGGGCACAGTGCAGGGGTACTGAGGGCAAACACCATTATGCACTTTGGCCCGTGTACACAGGCTTTTACACTAGTAGCCAATAATTTCCTAAAGGCTTCAGTCCATTCACAGAACATTCAGAACAGGAAAAAGAGCTAAATTAACTGGATACATTTTTTGTAAATTCCTTTAGTTGCCATTCTCAGCACTGATTTGAATTGAGTTCAACAATTTCCCCCCATGCTTCTGCTGCAAAAAATGGTTTCTGTCATACTGATGCTTATCTGTTTGTAGTCATATATGGGAGAGCAGTAGGTAGTTATTGTTACCGTTCAGGGCAACTGCACCTGTATTTCTCTCTCATGATCCTTCCAGGGCACCACTCTAGGCTCCCAGCTCCTCAGCAGTCACCGCTTTTGGGCAGGGACCAATGTCTCTCTCCCCCTCTTGACCAGGGCTTTTCCAGGCTGCACAGTTTCCTGCCTACACTGTGATATCCACAGCAAGCTGGGCTGCCTAACAAGCCAGCACCTGCACTTTATTTTCAAGTTAAATTCTTTTTAGAAAACATCAAAACATATATATTTTTTCACTCTTCACCCAGCTCTAGCTTTGGTAACAAATGCTATGTGGGAAGAATATAAAAACAGCATTGAGATGACTGTATGAGACACATTAAACTGAGCTGGAAATTGAGCTGGAAAAAACGAAAAACAGGATCCTACAATTACCAAATTCCCTGTTACTAAAGAGTCAAATGCTACATACTAAAGAGAGCTGAACATTGAAGAACTTGAACTCATCATCCATAACATTTCAGCAAGAATGTGTCATAAAAAATCCCACTATTGAAAACAAACCTCTGCAGAAAGAAAGAGCCTTGCTGAAAGTCAGTCAGACATACTTATGATTTGGTGTAGAGAAGAGCAAGTGGAAGAACTATATAAAGCCCTAGGCCAATGTACTGAAAATCAAAAGTAAGATGTCTCATAGATATCATCATAAGGCACCTTGAATCCTAATGCAACGGAGTACTCTTAAAAAAACCAGAAGGACTGACAAGGAACTGAATATTATACTATTTATGATAAAGCAGTAAACTCGGTTCCAGCCAAGGCAGCACAAAGAGGCCAGAAACATGTCTTACCAAGGCAGCTGAAGAGGGTTCCCTTTGACACAGGAGAATCTCTGTGTTGTTAAAAGTGTTGTAGAGGAATGTGTGTGGGAGTATGAGAAATAAATTGTGATATTGTGGAGACAGTAAGGAAAGGATGCTGTACAAAATGAAAGAGACACTGCAAACAAGGCAGAATAAAATATATATTAGAGCTTTTATTTGTCCCACTGCTCCTTATATGATGTAATGTCAGACCTAGAGCTAGTAAAAAAAAATGTATTTCTTCAAAAACAAAAATTGATTTTTTAAAAATCAAAATTCAAAATAAAGCCAACCAAATTTTTTCATCTCTTCCATTTGGCATTTTTCATCAGAAAAAGCAAAAGTTAATTGAATCACATTTTAAAAAAATAATTTGGATCAAAAATGTTGAGTTTTCCTTTAGCTCAAGTGTAAGGTCTCTGCTTTTGGAACCAAGAGATCTGAATTCTATCTTTATTTACAACCAGTTTAAATGCTGCTTTTGTGAAATCAGTGGGTCTACTCAGAAAGTGCTATTCAGTATAGGAGTATCACAGTCTCGAACTACAATAATAAGCAAGCTCAAATGAGAGTTATAGCTTTCAAAAAGACCTTGACGAGGTTGTTCACAAAAGCCTGCTAACTTTTTTAATCTAAGTAATCTTGAGGAGTTCTGTCATAGACAGAATATGGACAGGGAAAGCAAATAATTGCACAACATGGCAAAAGTTAGCAGTGGATGCTCCAAGGTTCTTCATTATGCTTTTCTTTTCCTTGTTTTTTTTTTATTATTTTATTCCTAACATCTTATTTTCTTTCAACATGCGTATCCACTCTGCCTGAAAAGCCAGAAGTAGTGAATCACTTTTAAATCTGGAGGTTGGTGGTCCCCAAACTTCTTTGGTCATGTCCCCCGACATACCTGATCCTACCTGCTCCATACCTTTTCCCCCTCCCACACCCACGCCCAGCGGGAGCCAGGGTCTGGAACCAAGGCAAGGAACAGGGCTGCGGTTGGGGCCAGGGACTGTAGACAGGAGCTGTGGCTGGAAGCAGGGCTGTTGCTGGAACTGCAGCAAGAAGCGGACCCATGGCTGGGAGCAGGGCCAGGAGCTGATGGCCAAGGCCAGGGCCAGAGCTGTGCCTGAAGGCAGGGCTGGAGCAGCGCTGGGTTGGACAGAGCGGGACTGGGTGGCGTTCCCTCCCCACCCACCATGGGGGCTGGCCCAGATTCTGCTGTGCCCTTCCCCCCCTCCCTCCCCCACACAATGTTCCTCTGTGCACCCCCAACAGTTTGGGGACCATTGCGGTAGATAGCCTCTGTTATGATGGATCCACATAGACATACTAAAGGACTCACACCTTCCACACTCTCTCCTCCCCCAAGGTTTGCAAATGCTCTATCTGAATTAAATCATCTGAACTGATCATCAGCACATCATTCTTTGTCCGTACATTATTCTGCTCACTTATCGAAATAAACCCCCTTTAAACCCTCTTTGTTGTTGTAAGGAATTGTCTAAACAATAAGGGATTTTAAAAACTTTCCTTAACACATTTCAACTTTCTTATAATTATTATTTTTAAATCTTTAAGATGTCATTTTGTGACATACCTCATTAAGTTTCCACTGTCAGATGAAAGGACAGCCCCTCTCCTCTTGGTGTCCCAGAGCTCATACCTTATTTACAATAGCTTGTTGGAAAAGTGATCTTGTTAGTTGTCCCACTTACTGCCTAAGGAGACAATGTTCTTGATGTACCTCCAAGAATAGATAACTATCTTTAGTTATTCCTCAAATGTTATCCTTGCTATCCCCATGAGCAATGTCCTAGCCTGTATAATATTTCTGATTAATTAGCCTAAATGAATATATCCTCCTCTAGTGAAATTATCATCCAGTCCAAAAAGTTCTGTTTTCATTCAATATTACATTTTTCCATGGGTCTTTTTTTATTAACATAACTCTGTAATGTTCACAATAGAAGACAAGAACAATAAGTGGAAGAATATCAATTGACTCCATCAGGAATACAATTTTAGTAAAATATACTTGAGTTCAGGAAACCACATAAAAGAAGGATAATGCTATAATAGATTTCATAGTGAAGATCTGGAACAAAGACAAATTCTAGGAATGTTAAAAGGTGGGGGAAATGGAGAAGCTGTGTATTGAAATGCATTCGGGGACAAATTAATGTGAGAGTCAAGACAACACGTCTCACATTATGGGTTCCTTCCTTTAATGATTCCTGCTATATTCCTCTGGGGTGTGTCTGTGGGCACCACCAACTATAGTGAATTTAAAAAAGAGGGAAGTGGAATATCTCTCCCAGCTATGGAAATGTATCTATCTTCCTGTGCTCTATGATGCACTTTCCAGGGGGTGGCGCCTTTCAAAGAATCTTATTCAAAACCACAAAGCATGAGGTGGTGGAGGGAGAAGGTGGAAGAATGAGAGCATCAAGGCTGCTAGCAGAACAACACTAATGTTGGAATTTTCAGAAGGCCTCAGCACCCACATTGGGTGCTCAATTTTCAAGAGTTCGGATTCCATTTAGGCACCTAAATAATTCTTGGAAATCTGGCCATAAATGTCACAATGAGAGCTGTGGGAAGTGAGCTCTGTTGAAAATTTGGCCTCAGTTGTGGGTCCTGAGTTCCTTAAACTCTGGCCTTGATCTTTTGTGAAAAGCTGGCCCTAATAGCTAAGGGAGTTGTGCTATCTGTGGGTATTTCATAATTATAGCCATAAGTTCAGATAGCTCTTAGATTACATGAATAATTACCTTGAGGAACCTTTCTTCTTTTTATCTTTCTTTTTCTTGTTGTCCATCTCCTTTATCCCTTTCTCATCAGGTTTTTTTTCCTGTTTGGTCTCATTTTTGCCTCTTCCTTTTCTGCCCCCTTTATTGTCTTCTTCTCCATCCTCACTGGGCTCCTCCTGTTTGGATATCTGATTTGCCCTGTTCTTCTTGTTTTTGCAGGATTCCCCATCAGAATCACTGTCCTCATTCCCAGCCTGTTTCCTCTGTGCTCTCCTGTTTCTCTGTCTGCGTTGCCCAGCTGTCCTTGTCTCCTCTTCCTCCTCCGAATCCTTTCTGGCTCTCCCTCTGGCATTTCCTCTTCTGGTTTTGGCAGTTACTTTCTTCTCTTTTTCAGACTCTTCTTCATCTTCACAATCATGGTGGAAGGACAGACAAAATAAAAAGTTAATATTGTGTAATTGGTGTAATCAATATGATATACTGTAGTTGCACATGACATAACAAAATGATTAAAAGGTTAGAAACCTGACCTATGATGAAAGGTTAAAAGAACTGGGCATGTTTAGTCTTGAGAAAAGAAAGCTATGTGCAGGGGTGCGGACGGGGGAGGCAGGGAATGTGATGGGGTGTATGAACCTCCACTGGTGAAGTAAGGATTAAGGAGCAGCTCTGGACCCAGAAAGCCCCACCAGCTGCTGCTCCTATGCAAGTTCACAGTGTAGGCCAAGTTCAAAGGGAACAGTTTATCTCAGTTGGGATGGACAGCTGCAGGCTCCTACCAAGAAGCCACTGAGGCCCCAGGCGGCCGGGCCCAGTCCTCAATGCCAAGCCACCATATACCTGTCAATTGCAGAGATTGGCAACGATGCATCATGGCTGTGAGAAGAAGTCCCATTGGAGCATGGACAGAGAGACCTTCAGAAGGGACTCACGGGCAAATCAATGACACCAACAGAGGAACAAAAGCTGGGGTAAGAAGTGGCCCTGGCAACAGATGTAGGGGCGCCTGCCCCTTAAGTCACACATTTTTAATTATTGCTTCATTGGGCTCTGGGGTGGAACCCAGTGGAGTGGGCAGGTCCCGGGTTTTACTTATCCCAGCCACTGACTCTCGCCACTGGGCGATGTGGCCATTGACTCTCACTACAGGGCAACAGGGCCACTGATTCTCACTGGTGGGAGACATATCCCAGAGTACCACCTGCAGGCGGTGCTGCTGGGAGCAGTCCTGAAACCCCTGCTCCCCAACATGGGATCTGATAAATCTTCAGGTATGTTAAGGGTTGTTAAAAAGAGGACATTGATCAATTTTCTGCATGTCCACTGAAGAAGTAATCTACTTAGTCTGCAACAAGGAAGATTTAGGTTAGATAGTGGGGAAAACTTTCTAATATAAGGACAGTTGCATTGAGATTTTTAAGAACAGGTTAGAGAAACACTTGTCAAGGAAGGCCTAGGCATACTTGATCCTGCCTTGGTGCAGGAGGTGGATTAGATAACCTCTCAAAGTCCTTCTAGCCCTACATTTCTATGATTCTATCATTACAGCTCACTACACTCCTATACCACTGACCGGTTAAGATACCAAGTTCATTGTATTATCACCCTATCTGATAGACTTCCTGCTGCATTCCAACCACTGGAGTTATTTTCCAAAGATATTATTGTAAACATGAAATTCAGAATGCAGTACAGTCAAAATATGATTACAGTAATTCATGAACTATGGGATCAGGATGTCTCAAGAGAATAGTAATAGGCTATAGAGCTCTTCACTTCAGATGATTAGTTTAAATCCAGCCTGAGTCCCTTCACTAAAAACAGTCATTTTGTTAAGTTGAAACCTGCCGAACAGGAACTGGATTGTGCCTTCACATCTTGTCATTCACTGCAACAAGAAACTCTGAATGTAGAATTGAAAATGTCCATCACTGATTACCTATTTTGCTGTCATCATCTTCGCTCTCAGCTGCGCTACCTTCTTCATTGTCAACTTCAATGCCCACTATGAAAGAAAATCATATCATGCTGTACATTGAAAGATGAATAGTCATTACAGACATTTTTAAAAGATATGCTTAGAAATTACTTGGATGTGACATATTTGGGCTCTTAGTTACAGAAACCCAACACACTGGAAAACTGAAGTTTTACAATATCTGTTTTAGAGAGTACAACCAGGGAGTAACAACACAGTGGCATGTGGCACCCCTTGTCCCCCTTTCTTTGGCCAGAGCACTGGAGCTGATAATGGTGGTAATAAAAAGTGTGTTTTTCTTTTCAAATAGGAAGAAGATGGAGGATGTGAGAGGCAGAAGTCTCATGGAGAGAGAAGGTAACCAGCAGCTACCTCCTGACTGGGAGAAAGCAGCAAGAAAATGAAAAAAATGCTGCCTCCCCCTAGGTAATTCTCAAACTTTCTTTAAGAATGTGA
This sequence comes from Sternotherus odoratus, assembly GCA_032164245.1. Taxonomy (NCBI): domain Eukaryota; kingdom Metazoa; phylum Chordata; order Testudines; family Kinosternidae; genus Sternotherus; species Sternotherus odoratus. Next base: position 29,556,901 of record JAVMKO010000007.1, on the reverse strand, counting down.
AAGACTAGCAGTGACTAGCACTCTGGCATTTTCTAAGAGCTTGGTTACACTGGCACTTTATAGCGTTATATAGCCTCCAGGAGCGCTATAACTCTGTCCCTGAACACATTGGCAAGGCACATATTGCGCTAAACGTCTGAGCTTATCGCGCTACTTGTAAACCACCTTTTCAAGAGAAATAAAAGCTTTTGTGTATTCCCTGTAGCGTGTTATGGCAAGTCTAATCAGTCATTACGCTATAAGGGATCTCTGGCATGCCTCCGAGCCATTTAAGGCAATTAACAAGCCATTTAAGGCAATTGACATCTTTGTGTTGTTTTGCAAAGGGAAGAAGGAATGCGGAAGTTCCTTTTCAGAACTCCGCTCTTAACTCAGCAATTAAGCAGTGAAAATGCTTACCAATGGAGCTGTGTGAGTGCAATTCAGAGCCTGCTACTTTTCTCTAGAGAAAAATCACTGACAGCATGAAGTTCTCTCCCTCCGTACACGTTCCCCATTCCCCCTCACCTCCCTCGTTTGGAAAGCACGTTGCACCCAGCTGAATGCTGGGATAGCTACCCATAATGCACCACTCCCTGTGCCGTGGCAGTTGCAGCAAATGTGGCCACGCCAGGATATCCTATAGCGCTATACCTATTGCAGTATATGGGTACCGCTATAACCAAAAGCGCTATAATCCTGTAAGTGTAACCTAACGCTCAGATCACCTACAAGCTTTTAACAAAGAGCCATTTCGTGGTAAAACCAAGTGGAGGGAGAATGAGATTTAGGAGTAGCAGCACAGCTGATGGCTAAAGGGATCCAGAAAGGGGAAAAGGAGTTTCTCTTGAAGCTTTAGATTTAGAATTCAAAACTCTAAGCAAAGTGACAAGGAATGATTTTGTTCTTTCTTGGACGGGAATTACCTACCTCATAGCCCCCAAGAGACGAGATAGGGAGTGGAGACTCCAGGGAGAGGACCCACATACTAGACACCTTCCACTCCCAGGACAACAATACTTAGGTTGGAATGGGGTCCCTGGTCCTAAGTGGAGGGACATGGTTGCAGTGTTACTGTCTGAGAGAGTCCAGTAATATAGTGAGGAAGGAAGCTAATGGTTGGCTTAATGAAAGACGGCACTTATGGGCACTGGTTGTAATGATTATAGGAGTTTGGTTGAGTTGCTCTGTTTACTGAGATGTGATTGGAAATTAAGAAATATTGTCCATTAACATAGCTATGCAGCTGTTATTCCATTTCTATATACCATATATTTTCAGACATGTGCTACCTAACTTTCTCCCCCTAAAGTCAGGACAGTAATCTTACAGTAAGTTGTACAACTCAATATTTCTAAAATATTTCAGTCAACAGGAAACTAAAATTATCATTATTATTCACTTCCTTGTGTGCCTTTTCACTTTTTTTCACTCTTTTAGTGGCTCCCCTCCCCCCAGTTTCTGCCATGGACCCATATTAAGCAGCTTGTGACCTCTTAAACGATGATGTAGTAGAAGTTAATTTATCCAGTGAAAACTGTAACCAAATAATTAGGCATTGCTGCTTAACTTTGCTGAGATAGGAGATTATAAATCAAAAAATGGTAAAATATGTAAAGCTGTAAACAAGAAACAACAAAGAGTCTTGTTTCTGTCCATTCATTAACATGGAAAGGGTTATTATCCAATATTTGACAGGCATATTAAAACAGGGATGTATGCACAAAATTTAAATTCTCTCCACAAAGCATCTCTTTGTAATAGTATTTTCTGTCATTTGCACAACATCTCCATAATAAATTTTTAAGATTATGCAAAAATGTAATCATGCAATATTATCACTGGATGTGAAAATAAATGCTCTTTTGTTCGGCCTGGACATATGCCTTCTGTTGCTGGCAGTAACTGGATCTACATTTGACAAAGATCATTACATTGCTACTGAGAGCTTGCAATGACGAAGACAGACATCTCTAAAAAGATATGTTGCATGCAACAGTAGCTCATGGTCTTTTATTCGCAACTAATTCCATTGCTGAGCTGCTCCAGCCAAAGAGAAATTCCCAAGGAAGCATTATAATGATATAGGATTGTCCTTACTGCAGATTCTGATGAGTGCAGACAATAAGGAAACAGCTGGGGGGTTAGAATACATTCTGAATCATATGCTGGAGCTAAAAATATATCATGCAGAAATTAATATTATATCTGGCACAAATGAAAACAATGCACTATGCAGCGAAGCAACTTAAATGCAATAGAAAGTAATTGACTGATTTTAATTAAATATAGTGGCATAAGGTAATAAATTCTAAACTGAATCCAGCATATTGGACAAGATAAGATGTTGCACGAAATAATAGGCTCACTCGTCATCCTGACTGGGGAGAGGAAGGAGGAGGTAGGCCATTGTCTTCCAAATAATAGAAAGTCAACGTGTTTACATGCTTGATTATCTATGTGACTAGCAACAAAAGTGCTAAATAGCAGAGATATTAAACAACAAAGAAAAAACATAAAGGCAAATGGAAGTGGATATTACTGTGGAAAGGAGGTGAGGAAAGGGACTGTATTAGCCTAGAAATGCAAAGAGAGGATTAGAGGGGCTCACACAACTGCAAGAGTAGTGAATTCATAGTGCAGACCCTGCACAACTTGTTGGTTTGTTTTTGTTTTGTTTTTTAAAAAAAGTCTGACAATTTACAGCATTAAACTGAAAAGTAGTTGCTGCCTCCATAACCTCATTCTTCTGCAAAAATAGACCTTGCAAACCTGCTAAATGTATGTGTCCTAAAGATACCCTCTAAAAAAAACCAAATTTACTCTGCAATAGAAACCATTGTGGCAACATTTAAATGACAAACTATCATAGGTTCCTTTTATATTTGCTGGAATTACACATTATTGTTCTTCATTCCACAAACCCTCTCTGTACTAGATAAGAACATAATAGCTCATCCAAATTAAACAGCCTCTTAGAATTGATAGGATAATTTCCAACTTTTTCTGCATATATAAATGCATCTTACTTCTGTGTGTTCCATTCTATATATCCGATGAAGTGGGCTATAGCCCATGAAAGCTTATGCTGAAATAAATTGCTTAGTCTCTAAGGTGCCACAAATCAGAGAGGTATCCATGTTAGTCTGGAATAGCAGAGGTAACAAAGGGCTGGTCTTCACTCACGCGGCGCAGGATCGATCTTCTGGCGATCGATTTATCGCGTCTTGTTAAGACGCGATAAATCGATCGCCCCGGGCTCCCCCGTCGACTCCGGAACTCCAGCTTGCCGGGAGGCGCAAGCTGGAGTCGACGGGGGAGCGCGCCGCCGACTGCCGCAGCCATGGGGACGGCAGGTAAGTCGGCGGCAGATACGCAAACTTCAGCTACGTGATTCACATAGCTGAAGTTTGCGTATCTGCCGTCGATCCCCCACCCCAGTGAGGACAAGCCCAAAGAGTCCTGTGGCACCTTAAAGACTAACTATAAAGTATAGAAACATAAGCTTTCGTGGGCTAATACCCACTGCCACAAGTATTCCTCATTTTCTTTACAGATACAGACTAACACAGCTGCTAATCTAACACAGCTGCTAATACTGGGTTCGATGGACCATTGGTCTGACTCAATGTGGTCATTCTTATGTTCTGATCTTGCCTTCTTTCAGTCCAGGAATGTTTCCTGAGTGGAACACCATTCTGGATGAGGCCTCTATTTTATTTTGGGATGATAGTTGGAGTGATGGTGAGTGGCTGATAAATTTCCAAGTGAAGATGGATGCCTATTACTAGCTCTTTGAAGAACCATCTCAGTACTACATTGATGGATGTTGGTAGTGTTAGTTCTGGGATTCTTCTTCCCTCATGCATAAACAAATAAAAATGACAATAAGGCACAGTGATATCAAATAGAACACACAGTATTTTTATTATTATTAATCATAATTATTATATTAGCACTTAAATACCTCAGACAGGCTAGATACCCAATGTTTCAGGCACTGTATATATACATAGAGTAATGACGGTGCTTGTCCCAAAATTTTTACAGTCTGAAGACAGTAATGTCAGTGTCCCCTCATCTTGTGATAATTCATCTTCATTTCAGTCATCCTCCTCAGCCAGCTGGCCCTTGGACTCCAGGACACTCTCGTCCTGATTCTTGGCAATTTTCATCAGCCCTCCCTCTCCCCCTTCCCTCCCCCCCCCCCCCCCATCCCAGCACAAACAACCTGGAATGGTTGCCTGGATGAAGACAAGGGCTTGCATAGAAGGGCACAAGAAGGAGATGCCTGTGACTCAAGCAGTCCTGACAATGCTTTTTTTATATATTGGTCCTACAGTCTCTTGATGTCGTCCCAGCACTGCTCAGCACTACACCCAATTCACCAAAATTCTGTGAAACCTTCCTTGTGGACCATGTAGGTGAGCTTCATCTGGAACACCTTATCATGGCATATCCCAAGCAGGGCTCTCACATTGGTCTCACACCAGTTTTCAACTCTATCAGAAGTGTTCTCAGAGCTGGCATAGTAGGAAGCAAAAACAAGAGTTCATCTTTCTCACAGAAACAGATGCTAGAAAAAACAAAAACAAAAAACCACCTCATCCTGGCTTTTCCTCTAACTGATCTAACTGATGCTTGCAAAATGCTTGGGCAGCAATTGTATGTGTGTTGTGCGGTTGTTACCAGCTTAAGCCATTTTACTGCAATGCCTTTACACCATGTAGATGTGACCTACCCTGCTCTGCCTGATGAATGTGCAGTTGAGGAAACTTGTTAGACCTGTTTTGGGAAACCTTTTTTTTTAACTAAACTTTTTTTTTTTACAGAAATGTTACACAGAAATAAACAAACATGCTAAAGTATAAACAAGACAGGAAGAAGCAGAAGAGAAAATGAACTTCACAAGGATAAAAATGCTGGTCCATGCAAATATCACTAGTAATTTAAAAATGGGGGGAGAGGTGGGCAATACAGGATATATTGCATCAAAAGTTCTAGGGTGGACTGAACATGTTACATTTCTTATCTTTACTTCTTAACTACGGAGCTCACAGTGTGGTCTGGTAAAAAGCATTTATAGGGAGGTGCTATTGGATTGTGACTCAGTACTGTATGTTGCTGAGCGGAGAGCATCAACATCTACACTTTAATGATAATTGAAAGTGTCAGGAAAGGAACTGCAGCCAAAGAACACCAGACTCTGGGAAATGTGCTCTTCATGGTAATCAGTGTCAGCAACATTGCTACTGTGCCAATTTTAAAAATACTTATGAGACTTCTGACCTGACATAGTGGATAATGCATATGAAGCAAAGTCACATGACCCACTAATTCCCTGTGGCTGAATGCAAAGCGGGAAAAAAAGGGTATGCTGCGTAAGTAATACTAGGTCTGGGGTGTAGTCCTGGCAAGTGGCACTTGTTAGGTGAGTGCCAAAATTGTATGTGTTCCACAGGTGCATGCACACATTACAGGATCTGTTCAGGTTCACTTGAAAGGCCAGTGAGATTTTTTGACACACCTAACTTAAGTTTGGACTTTATAAAAAAAAAAAAGCAAGAAACCTGAAGTGGTTCTAGTGACTTCCTGGCAAACATTTCACAGAACTCCGCACTGTGTTGACATTAGAAAAGCTGTGTCATGAAACTGATCATGAAACTAGCAAATATTATATATGTGAAGGAAATAGATCCCTTCTCAGCTTCTGGAATGATGAAGACTACATTAAAATTAAATAATTTTACGATCTTTGCTGTATTCATAATTCACTTTTAGGATTTGTTTTGGTTTTGTCACATATCTAAAAGACCAACATTATTGGTAGTTTGGACAGTTGACAGATAGGAACAATAAATTGTTAGAAATGTACTTAGCATTATTACTAGAAAGCTACTTCAGATCATTAACTCGGTAATAGTTTTCTAAGATGAAAGCAGCCCACAATGCAATGCTACCATTATTCATGGCAAACCCTCTCTTACTGAATTATTAGGGGAGCATTTCATCCATATACAAATTACATTTCATGGTGACAATAAATCTAAATGCCGTTTAGCACTAAACTTCAACACACTTCTATATGACAGCCTACAAAATGGCAGAGAAGTATTCGTCAGACACTTTTATATTACCTTGCTTCAAAACTGAAGGCTTCATGATACACTGGTTTGCTGAAGTGGTCATGTATAATCTTTGGTGCAAGACCATAAACATCAGTATGTGGAATGCTTTTAGCTGTATAACTGTCACTTGTTTCTGGCTTTTTCAAATTGGCCCACATGTGATCAGACAAGAAGCAGAGCAGAGCTATGCAGCAACATCTAGAATAACTCCGTCTTCATGAGAAGGTTTGATGAGGATCTCAAACAACTTGGGGTTTGTGTTCACTGCAGAGTTATCTTGGGTGACCAGCGCCAGGATCTGAGCACCCAAGTTAGCTTAGCCCAGTGCGCACAGCCACACTGCAAAACTTTGCCTGAGTTACAGGTGCTGCACCTGGATGTGTCACTAGGACTTCAGGATATGCCTCCAGTGGTTATTTGTGCAGCGGGAAGCTGAATCACTCTGATTCTTTCCCAGTGAATTGTGGGGGAACTTCTCTGTCCTTCCACGTTCATGGAGGGAGTCATGGGAAGGCACTAAAGGACTATTGCCACTCAAGTATTTTAGCCTTCATCCTCAATGCAAAGAGGTCAAGTTACCAACCAAAGACTCAGTCAAGTTTAGCCTCTAGCCCCAGTCAGGTAAGCTAGCTTGAGTTGAAAGCTTTGCCAAACTCAGGTGAGAGGGATTAGTGTGTGGATGGGACAAAGGACTGGGGCAACATCCAAGTAAGAGGCTGAGTTAATGTTGCAGTGAAGCCTGTCCCATAGATGCCAATAGACTGCTCAGAGGGAAAGCTAGAAACTTCTCAATTTGATGGCCACAAGTAGAGCACTCCATGAGATATAGAAACAGATTGTGTATCAGGCAGGGCCGGTGACAGAAAATTGGGGGCCCCTACTCTGATAGTTTGGGGGGCCCCCCAGCCCAGCTGCCCCCCCCAGCCCAGCCAACAGCGGCTGTGCCCCCCCCCCAGCCCAGCTACCCCCCCCAGCCCAGCCGGTGCTCCCCCCCCCAGCTGACAGCGGCTGGGGTAGGAAGCCCAGCCAGCCTCCCCCCCCAGCCCAGACAGCGCTCCCCCCCAGCTGACAGCTGGCGGCAGCGGGAGCGAGAGCCCGGGAGCGGTGTGAGCCGCCCTTGCTGTTCCCCCCTCCCCCCGCCCTTTCTCCCCCCGGACTGCGCCGCTGCCGCCGGCCGGGCTCACTGCTCCTGCCGGGGCCAGGCGCGCTCGTCCGGAGGGAGCCACGCCGCCTCCCCGCCCCTTCCCCGCTCTCCAGGTCCGGCGACAAGGGGGGACGACAACGGGTACAGCTGTGTACCGGGGCTCCCCTAAAGCCGGGGGGGCAGGTACAGCTGTACCCATAGTACCCCCCTGTCGCTGGCCCTGGTATCAGGTGGCCATCCATCAGCCTTGTTCACCCAGGTCACTCTGCCCTCATAAACCTGAGATTTAAAAGTGCAGGTACTGATAAATTCCTACCTAATTCATCCTGCCATTGACCTTTGCACTTGATGGTATGTTGTGCAGCTGAAATGGGAGGAATTGAGGGAAGTGTTTCTATTTAATTTTTGTTTTCTAGCTAATTCTACTTTTTCTTACTGACATACTTTCCCCACAGCCTTGTTCTGATAGCACAATGCAGCATGCAAATGTTCCTCAGAACTAACCCATAAAATATGGTCCGGTTGTCTCATACTACTGTCTGGTAACTGTTCAACAGTTGCTTGGATTCTACCCTGGAGGAGGCTGCATTTCTGTAATAGGAAAAGTGGTTTATATGTAGTTTGGAAAATACTGTAAGATTCTTCAGGATAAAGGGTGACATAAAAATCAATAATATGACTTTTTATTATTTAATCATTACAACAATATACTGAAGCATAGACAGACTTGCAAGCAATTACCTGGAGTCAAACACCCAGCCTACGTGTGAGAGGCTCTGCTGAAGGGAATGAGCCAACCCAGCCCCACCTGAGGGTAGTTAATTGCCTATGTAGCTGGAAGGCAGTTAATTAAGTAAGGAGCCAAATAAAAGACTTAGGAGATTTCAGCTGAAAAAAAGCTTCTGAGGCAAAGGAAGCTCCAGAGGAGGGAAACAGCTATGGACCCTGAACTAGGCAACTGCTATCCAGACAAGGGATAGCAAGGGAGAGACCTTGAACAAGCTGGGGAATCCTGAGGCCTTACAACACAAGAAGCTGCTTCTGAAACTTAGAGACTTTTGCTTTGGGACTTTTAAGTTTTATCTGGGCTCTGAGGTAAGGACCTTGGTGTAAGTGTCCCTTTAACAAGGCTTTATTAAAGGGAGATGTACTGCTGTAGAGTTTTTGGCTTCTCTTTTGCCAGGCTGTTTTAATGGCCTCATTGTTAACCCCCTTTAAGGGGTGGGAACTGAGGCAAGCCACAGCAGAGCCTCACTCCTCAATGAGGGAGCAGTCAGGAGACAACACCACCCCTTCTACATGTAGATCTGATAATGTACGCGGGTCTCTTTCACTAGGAACTAGTGAAATTCATTCTCTCTCCAATTCCAAAAAGATGCAGTCGTCTATACCTCAGAAGATCTACATCCAGTTGCTTAGAAAAAATCTGAAATCCCCTTCACATTTTTCTCTGACCCTTGAATAATAGACTACTGTCCAAAATAAGTAGCCCCAGATATCCTAAATTCTTCACTACACCTTCATCCACTCCCAACCCTCCCTGCAACCCAACCCTAGGGAAACCGCTAGACCTTGAAGATGATCTGAAGGGGCCAACTTATGCTGAGCTCAATTATCCCCCCACTAGGATCCTTTGCTAGCATCCCCCATCTCATTTAAGCAGGGGACTGTCAATGGAAACATACCATCTGCCACAATGTGACACATGGGAAGTCCTTCAAGTAGCCAAGATCCAATCTACCGAAATCAAGAGATTTCTTGCTGTTTTATGCAAACCTGTCACCTCTACTTCAATTCTAGATCTAAACTGCAAATGTAACGCACATTGAGACGTTCCAGTTTTCTTTACCATTTCACTTTATTGACCGATTTTGCTTGTCAGCTGTTTGTGACCTTATAGGTGAAGCTGGTCAAATTACTTCAAAACTCTAGGAGGCTGATACTGAAACGCTGCAACCCCCACTTGCCTTCACTGTACTTTTTTTTTCTTTTTACAGGCTACATTTCAAATGTGCTAAGGGGAGCTGGTTAAATGGACTGTTTATACATGTCTAAAATGTCGTCATCACTACATAAATTTAATGAGGTTCAGTTTTCAATGACTAGGCTCAGATAACTAAAGGAAGATTTTCTTTCTTCCCTCCCTCCACCCCACTCCCCCCTCCCCCCCCCCAGTAAGTACATTCCCAAATTCCTAGTTGTCCGTCATGTGCCCCATTATTATCCATTCCCTACACCAGGCTTTCACTGAAGAGGATTTTTTTGCCCGACAACGTGCAACATTGTCAACATCTGAAAGTTATAAACAGGGATATACAGAAAAGAAATGAGGGACCTGCTCTTTCAACATTGAGCTCTCCAGGGTGACAATTGGTTTCTGTTGGTAGAATGGAAAAGTGGTAAACATTTTGCTAAAACAATAGGAACTGTTCTGGCTAAATCGGGAGGGTTGGCCTCTTGGCATGTACTTGTATGGTATCCTACAATCTGGCTGGCTGCTTCTGTTTTCCTACTAGTCTGTACTTGTACACCATGGGTTTCATTTCTTGTTTCTTTAAGTTTAGGGTGAGGCTTAGAACTCCTCATTCAGGCAAAGCTCCCTTTCAGCTCAAGGGTAGATAAGCCTACTGCAGCGCTGCAGAATCAGGCCCTATTATTCCCCCCTGCCACTAAAACCCACAGAAGCAGGCTGAGGAGGGGAGGAAAATTCAGTGAAAAACCCTTCAGAATTCCTCTCTCATATTTTCCATCATGGGTGGCACAGGGTTTGTCCTTCCCCAAGTCCTGTGGACCCACCAGAATCCACATGGCTCCTGGGCCTGCTTTACAATGAAAGTTACTGCACAGCATCACCACTATCCAGGCTGTGCTCAGCTCTATCATTGGACATGCCATACTGACTTTGTTTTAAATTCCTGCAGAGGGGTTAGGAGATTAAAATCTGTTTATATATGTGAAGTATAAGTCTGTGCCCTGCCAACAAGGATTTTGGTTCAGGCCGCTCCTGCTGAATTTTGGATAAGTTCAGATCCACATGTGAGTTTTGTCTGCCCAGCCGATCTCTCCTGAGCAGAGGGGTAGGCAGAAGGACAGTGTGACAGTCCTGCTTGCATCATGCTCATAAATACCTGGAACAGAAAACCACTCATTGCTCAGAGTTGGTGGTTTTTTAAAAAAAATAAATAAAAAATTAGGCCCCTACCTGAGAATCTAGGGTTTTGCTGCAAAACATCTAGTGTCAGGTGGAGAGCAGAGTATAAGCTTACACATTTACTCTTTCTTCCTGACCTGATCAAGAAAAAACAAAAATAGAGAGACTAGCCCTTGAGTTCAGTGGAGCTATGCTGACTTGCACCTGCAGAGGAGCTGGCCTATAGTGCTTTAGAATAGGTAGAATTTAGGGTCTGTGAAGCCTGCAGACCCCCTTAAAGTACACACATAAGACCAGAACTAGAACAGGATACATCTGTATCACTTCCTATTTCTGTTAACAATTTGTCAATTGAGCAGGTAGCTGTAGGTCCATTGTAATGAGAATGGGAAAATCTTTTTGTCCTCAGAATGTAGGATCAGAATGTTAATGCCCAGTATTATCTATGAAAACTGGGAATGTATGTCTCTGACACTTTACAGTTTGATTTGCTCATCTTACTCCCATTCTCCAATTTACAGCATTGGTGATGAGAAGAACAGGTGGTACTGCTAGCTACTGAAAAGAGAGATTTTTGTACAAGTTCCAAGTCTGATGTACATAAAACAGACCTGTCCCAATTCTACCCCCCATGCCTCACTATTATCAGGGTCATCTCCATCCACTTCCAGGCCCTGCAGAGAGCATTCTGGATCACTCAGGTGAGTGGGCTGGCCAGGACTCAGAGGAGCAGCTTCACTGCTTCACTGTCTTTCCTGATCTTTAAGTTTGTGTGACCCTCGGTGGCAATACCTTTCCTCTGGGGTTCCTCCATTATGGAGATGCACTCGTGTTGAGTATTACCTTAAGTAATCCCACCGGGTGACACTTCCCAGGAATACCCAGGGCTGTGAGACAACCCACTATCACTTGACCTCGGTGTCAGAAAGCCTTCTCTCTGCCTGATATGAATCAGCCTGCCTGACTCCACAGGCCACGGCCAACACAAAGTCTAGGTCTACCCAAGCCCTGCTCTCTCTCTGCCGGTTACTAATAAACACCCTCCAACTCTGTGCATCTCCCTGAAGTGCCCAGTTCCTGCTTCTTTGGAGGCCTGCAGTATTCATTGTTGCTGTCCTGAGACATGTTTATAGTGAAAACAAGGAAACGCTTAACAAAGTGTAATAATTCAAGTGATAGCAAATAGAAGTATTGGAAATAAATGGTTACGTACAATATCATAAAATGCATTCTAGAACTTAACTAACTTAACTAGATCCTTTCATATCTTAGAACAATGCTCACCCAAGTCCTGCCAGTATTTTACAGTCAGACTTTGCTGTGACCTCCATTGATAAGATACATGCTATTGTTAACTTGTTTCCTCAGTGAAGGATCCAGGATATACCTCTGCAACCCCACTTATATCCCCAACAACCCATTGTCTATATTCATAACCAGGATCCCTGGTCTTTCTCTTTCTTCCTATAAACTTCCCCTTGAAGAAAATTTTCAATCTCTTATTTAACATTTGGCGCAGTATGCACAGAAGTCTGGACAGCGAGAGAAGCATCTGTTCCCTCCTGCTTGAAAGGAATCTGTCTGAAACCGGTCACCTCCTGATGACATCTCTGAATTTAAGAATATAATTTTCAGTATTGATACATAATTCCTTCAATATTATACATCTCTGCAAAATGGATGGATGATGATGATGAGCAGGTTACTGGCTCTCAGCAAAGTCCTCACATGCCACCCTTGTGAATTATTAAGCATGTATTTGACCAAGGGAATCCCTTTTAAACTGTGTACCCCCTTTTTTCCTCCGCCATTTGGCACCAAGAGGTTCCTGGGCCACAGTTGGTAAGCGTGACAGAATTGAGCCCTCGTGGCTTGGTGAGGTCCATATACCAAATCAGTCAAAAAGCTGGAAATAGAAGATGTGAGTCCTGATTCCCATGCCCCTGCATGATCCACAAGACCATGTTCAGGAGACCACCTATTTCTGCATCTCTTACTGATATTTTACTGATCATTTCAAATCGTGCAACATGACAGCAAATGACTGTGTTGCAGCATCCTGAACATGCACCAAAAACAATGCATCTGCCAAACATTTGAGGAAAATGATACACTTTTCTAAATTGTATGGATGTGATATCCCTGATTACAGACACATCTGAAGCATTGCTGCTCATGGAAAGAGGCGGGTTAGGTGTCTTTTACCTAGCTTTGAAGATGTTCAATTTTTATTGGTAGGTGCTAGTAAACTTCTACTTCACCATACACATACAAACCAATGAAAAAATATTTCTATTGATAGAAATTTACAGATTTGCAAAATAAGAAAAACGCTGCTTGGAAATGTCTTAGAGTCAAAATCCAGTGATCTAGACTAGTGAATTAGGCTTATGGGCTAGGGAACAAATAGTAAAAACAGGCATGACTTGTTGCGTTAGGACTATGTGCTACTCATATTTTGACATGTGATGTTGACAATTTGTGGGTAAAGTTTTAACTTCCTGACTTTCAACATCTGCTGTCACTAAATACTTGTCAGACACTCCGTCATAATTTCCTGCAATTGTGAACAAACATATAAATAAAAATAAAAAAGCCTTTAAAATAATGAACATGTCCATCAACATTATAAAAATAATATTAAATTTACTAAACCTACTTATACTAAATAGTTTCTGACAGGAATTAATTCAGACTGATAAAGTAAATGACTGATTGTTATCAAATTCATTTGGTCCAGCAATAATATAATAGCATTTACCTTTATAGCAATAAAATTAGAGATGAGCCTGAAACAAAACACCAGAATTAAACACCCTCCCAGCCCATGAGGGAGCATGAAATCCAACCATGGATCATCTCTCAGAGGGTTCGTATATATTTATAATAAACTGAACTGAAGCTCTGAAACTAAACACAACCTAACTTTGGCTATTTGAAATCGAGATCCAGACCTGAATTTAGCAGCATGAGCCCATCTCGAAACAGAGTCGAGATAATTTTGCAATGACAAATGGATTTTCATATAAATTGTGAAGTGAACATTGTTACTAATAAAATCTGATGTAAATATCTACCTAAAGTTTAATTATGATCCTATTATCCAATGCAGAAAAGATATAACGCCATTATTGTTTGTCTCAAGAATGCTAATTCTGGTAAAAATCACTCTTTAATAGATGCTAACAACTGAATTATTAGTCTGATATCTAGACCCAAAGGGCAAATGCTAGCTAGCTAGTCAGCTGCCAGCCAGATTAAAATTTAGCACAGTACCCATTTCCTACAAATATGGGTGAATGCTGTACTCTGTTCGTCTTTAATAATTCTTACTCAGACAAAACACAAACACCCACAGAAGTCACTAAGAATTCTGAGTGAGAATTTGTCCCATTCTAAAATGAGATTCCACTGATGCATAACAACGTAGAGTCCCCACAAGCACTCATTATTTGAAAATTATATCTGTCAATACAAGAGAAAAAAAGACTGAGAAGGTATTTGGAGAGGAGGGGTGAGGTCAGAATATAACTACGTTAATTGTTTTAGAGCCCGATCCTGCAAAGTGCTGAGCAGTTCTTGGAGCTGCTGGTTATAAAAGTAGAATTTACTGTGTTATTACTGAACAACATGAGTTTGCTAAAAATTTGTTTTGTGGTACCAGCCATGATACTTAATGAGGCTTGATGAATTCCTGTTCAAAGCAATTTGATACAAGACCCATGACCCACCTCCTTCCAGGAGCAAAGTCAGATATTTCATGCCCATTACATTAAGAAAAGTACAGCATTGCCCAGGAGAGAAGAGTTCATGCCATACCTTCAGAAGCTGCTCAGCACTTTGCAGGATCTAGTCCTTAGATAATACTGTCCTAGGAAAAACCATTTCTAATATCCAACACATAATGATGCAGCATCAACAGGGAAATACTACTAAGGTTTTTATTATTAATAATGTGTATTACATTTAATATTAAATACTGAAGCAACTGGGATTTTTGCCTGAGTACAAACTGCAAGAGGCACCAAAAATGCTTTTTCTTCAGATGCCCACCTGTCAATAGATTTGTGGGTCAAGCAATTGTGGTTGTTGCATTATTTTGATTTATGAACTAGTGGAAAAATTAAACTTGCTTTTAGTTTGCTTCTTATAAGAGGTCAAAATGCTTTCAGGTAAAATAAATTTCTAAATAGATAATGAATTACACTTCGAAGGTAAAGTTCTATCAGGAAGAATAAGGGGGAAATAGTTTCAAACAATCCTGCAGAAGGTTGAGCTGCATACAGTAAGTGAATACATGTATAAGATGTATAATTATATTTGTAATTACCAGCACTCTCAATGGTGGTTGGCTTTTCATGTCTAGGCATCGTGACTGTATTTCACAGGGCTGCTCTAGCTGTTGCCTGTACAGGAGATTGCTTGAAGGATAAGTAGTTCAAGATAGAGTGTCTAGCACATCAACCGAGTTTTGCCTGTCAGTGAAAAGGAGAAGCTGCTGCAGTTTCATGGACTGAAACATAAGAAGGTACTAATTTCCTAAGTGATTAACTTTTCATGAATGTTTAGTTTACCATTTAGGGTTGGAGTATCAGGGTCAAAAGGAAGGGAGAGCTTTTGTGTGTGTGTGTGTGTGTTAAATAATAAAAGGAACCGCAATTCTTTTGGAATATACAGTAAAACCTCCATTTAACGGACTAATTCGGGCGGGGAGGTGTCCGTTAAATCAAAAAGTCCGTTATTTAATAAAAATAAAAAAACAAGCTGTCGGAGCAGCAGCCCACCCGCCACAGGGTCAGGGTGGCAGCTCTGCAACCTGCCCACTGCTGGGACCCGGGCGGCAGCCGGGAGCCGGCAGCCAGCCCACCCACTGCCAGGATCGGGGCGGGAGCCGGCAGCCAGCCCGCCCGCTGCCGGGATCAGGGCGGGAGCCGGCAGCCAGCCCGCCCGCTGCCGGGATCGGGGCGGGAGCTGGCAGCCAGCCCGCCCGCTGCCGGGATCGGGGCGGGAGCCGGCAGCCAGCCCGCCCGCTGCCGGGATCTGGACGGCAGCCGGCAGCCAGCCCACCAGCGGCTGGGACCGGGGCAGCAGCCGGGAGCCAGCAGCCAGCCGCCTGGGAAGGGGACTGGGGTCGCAGCTGGGAGGGGTCGCGGTCTGATATGGATCAGAAATTTTGTCCGTTGCATCCGAAGTCCGTTAAATCAAGGTCCGTTAAATCGAGGTTTTACTGTACATTACTACAGAAGCTAGCGCAGTTGTTTAAATGATGATGTGCTTTGATAAATCAGGACCTCATGCTTTGTCTACACAGGAAGGTTTTGCAAATATAGTTATAACCCCCACCCCCATGGATGTTGTTCATGGATGATGATGATGATGATCTGGTATGGAGTGACCTTTTTTTGGTCCATGTTAAACCTCTTTCTAAGCAACATAACCTAACCCACCCTCCACCTCCCAAAAAGTATGTTCTTACTTTAGAATAAAAGTGTCTACATTGGGGGAGGGGAGATTTAAATTCATAACTTAGTTTATATTGAATAAGCTTTCCCATGTAGACATGAAATATAACTAAGTAGCCTGTTTTTTTTCACCCCTTGGCTTGAAGTAGTAATAACAAAAACCAAATATATGGTTTCTATCATCACAGCCCCACTATAAAAATTGTTCCAGCACCTCTGTTTTCTCAAAGATGTTGAGCATCCATGAGCTCTTAAGTACATCTGAAAATTAGGCCACAGATTTAGATCCCTAAATATGGGTTTTAGATCCTCTTTGAAAATCTTGGCCTCTACATTTAATAGGTAAGTACTTTTTTAAAATGCTCATTTCACCTCCAAACATTAATTGACAAAGCTTTAAAAGAAAAGCAACAGAAAGAATTCCTCACAATATAAGTGTCCAAAGGCTAGGATAACAGCAGCAGAGTTCACCTTTGAAATATATTTGCTGCTGCTTTTAATACAATATTTTAGTGGCTGGAAATGAATAGTTAAGGTAACTATACATTTAGCACTGCCCATTATTGTTTAACATTTAGAGTGCAATAGCACCTAAAGTCTTCAGCCAGGTTGGATCCCATTGTATTAGTCATTGTACAAAGATATAATAAATGACCGTTTCTGCCTCAGTGTTTTAAAATCTAAATCATTCTTTAGTCATACTCACCCTGCCTTAATTTTTCATAACATTTGCAAAAATATATACACAGCTCAAAATAGTGATTAATGGACAATTGCTGGAAACTGATTCCTTGAACAGGAAATAGGATTTTATAAAATCCTAGCAAGCTGTTTTGACTTTTGCACATAATTTTGCAAATTGTAGGGGCAATGTTACATTTGGGTGGGTGGTGTAAACCAGGTGACTTGATAGTGAATGATGGAGGATTGTATGGCCATGGAAACTGGCAGGATCCCTTCCCAGTTCATTTCCCTTGCCTGCCCCATTGTCTTAAGGTTGTGTGTTGAATTAGGGTTTTCATTTTATTTTTTGGAAGTTGTGGAATTACCTACGTTTGATGTGTGGTGTTTGGACTCCACTGTAACACAATTTACTAACAAAGTATGTAAAGATGTTCAGTTTTAATTCCAATCAGACCATTAATCCTCAGCAATACAAATGCTCCTAGTCAAAAAGATTAATTCTGCATTTATAATCATCAGAGTTTTCTTTGACAGTCTTGCACCACTCCTGAAAATTTGTCTATAAAATTAGTTCTTGAACTATTTTCACTTATTGCAATTTAAAAATGTTTATAGGGAAAACCTATCTTCTTGTGATTTTTCTGTGATTAGGAAAAGATTTGCAGTGAAATTTCCTATCTATCTACATTTTATATCATGGAAAATAAAATTTCATATGAGATGAGCCTGGGAAACCTGTGTAGTTCAGAAAGAAATACAGGCATCGATTCTGATCCCAGATACCCAGTGTAAATCCAGAATAATTCCATGTCGAACCACTCATTTTAAAAAACTGTAGCAGGAATAAGAGTACAAAAAGGTCTTGTAAATTACCCTGTGGGTTTAATCTAATATTCTTTTCTCGCTTTAAAGGAATCACGAGCATGACATTCAAATTCATGACACTGCAGGCATTTAAGAGAAGCTGTAGGCATTTAAGAAAAGCATTATAATCGTGCATGTTTTAATTACAATGCAAGTGAAAAACATCAAACTGTTATCCAGGAAAAAACCCTTGGCAGTTTTAGATTTCATCCTGAAGAATTTCAGTTTAGTAATATCTTATTTCTGTTTGTCAATCTCACTGGAAAATATTTACAGAAATAAACCATTCATTTGTGTTGGGAAAGAAGGGACTATAAATGTAGACCTGGCTTGTCTGACTTCTCTTTTTTTGTATGGAATTTCCAGTAATACTAAGACTGGAAAGTCAAGCACTGAAAGTGAGGAAATGCCAGAATTAAGACTGTCCATGCCTGTTATGTATTTGTCCTGATAGTCTTTAATTTCATGGTCACCTACTTTTTATAAAATCCCTGCTTCATTCAGAGCATGGACAGTGAGTTATTCAGTATTTTGTTGTAGCCAAATAGGGTGACCAGATGTCCTGATTTTATAGGGACAGTCCCAATTTTTGAGTCTTTTTTTTTTCCCTTCCCCTTATATAAGTACCTATTGCCCCTCACCCCCATCCTGATTTTTCACATTTTCTATTTGGTCACCCTACCCACGAAAGCTTATGCCCAAATAAATTTGTTAGTCCCTAAGGTGCTACACGTACTCCTTGTTCATTTACAAAATGTACACTAACATGCTATCTTTGAAATTCAATGTGTATCAGCCTGCAAGTGCCTCTGAATTGTACTGGTTTTCTAATTACCCAAACCAACTTTGTAACAGCTTGGTCATCTGGCTGTCCATTAGTTTCAATGACTGGCAGAGGTTGGGTTCTTGTTCTGCATCACCATCTGTAGATTTTTCTCTGGTTGCTTTTTCTAAGGAACAAACTCAAGATATTGATGGCTTGTGTTTGAACTCTCCACTGTAGTCTTCATCTCATCCATCTATCTATATTAAAAATAAATAATCTGGGCAATGAGTTCTTTTCCTTTAGAACAGCTGGAGTTGGCCATTCCCCCACCGCTCCACCACCACCATCAAGTTTGACCAGCACAAAGGTTCTAGAGCAGTGGTTCCCAACCTTTTTTTGGCCATGCCCCACCTAGCATCTCTAAAATCCTGATGCGCCCCCCCCCCCCCGTGACATATAATTCTTATTATTAAAAAAGTGAACTCCTATTCACGTGGAGGAAGCCTAAAAGACCATTAACTTGGTCTAAACAAGCTTCCAAAGAACATGGCATCCATGAAAGAGAAAAATAAAAGAATGAAAGGACAGTTGAAGTACTGAGGAAGAAATCACTGAAATTGTTAAAAAAAGAATACGAATATGAAAAAATAGCAAATAAAGTTTCAAAACATATAATAGAGAACTGAAATGCATAAATATAAAATAATTTTAATGGAAGCTTTTTCTGTAATACTTTGATCATTTTAAGGAGACTGTTCATCATGGATAGCGGGTATGAAACCAAATTTTAAATATTCCTCTGAATACTGACGAACTTTTTTCTTGCTTGCACTACTCATTTTATGCATAAGGTTTATGAAAGAAATAAATGTGAGAGAAACTTATGAAGTGAAATGCACTTTGATGGTTGTGATGATGGTGATGCACCAGGCATGGGCAAAAGCGTGCACGCGGGCAGATTGCACTTAAGTGCGAACGGTTTGCAATCGGAGTGCAGAGCCCCTCCAAGCGGCCGCCAGGGGTGGGGGCATCGGCGGTATATGAGGCCCCTAGAACCATAAGAAATGCAAAAAATTCACTGTTAATAACTCATTCTCGAATTGCCCCCCTTAAAAATCAAATTGCCCCCCTGTGGGGCGTGTGCCGCACGTTGGGAACCACCATTTTAGAGACAGCAGTTGCTTAATTGTGATCTGTTGTAAAAATATTTGTAAGCTCTCTTTGCCTTTTTATCTTTTTTTTTTTTTTTTTGGAGTTTGGTTCCATTCCAAAGTGGTAAGACATGAAGATATTCGCCTAAGTTGGAACTGTAGTTCTGAGTTGTCATCCACCAGGAGTTGTGGTGGGCTATATTCAGCAGCTGAGTTTGGTATTGATCTCTAACTCAGAAGAGCAAGAAATGGATCTTCCTGATGCAAGATTTTCTTGGCTGTCTGTTCAGCTCTTTCTTGGCCTCTCTACTCACAAGTGAGTGATGTGGGTTGCTAGTAATCTGATCAAAATCCTAAATCTAAAACCCACCAGCTGCATGATAGATGATTAAATATAACACAGTTTTCTATACAACTATGCTGTGTGTATAAACTCCACACTGGTTAACCATGAACTAACAGGAGCCTGAGCCCAATTAGGTCATTAGGTGGCACCTGGGGTTGTGTCAGGTATGAGTGGTGATCAAGCCCAGCTGAGGGGGAACTGGATCTTCAGAAAGGAAGGAGCAGAGGGTAATGATGGGAGGGAGATCCAGGTATGAGGTAGCTAGAAGTTTCTTCTCTTAGGCTAAAGATGGAAAGAATCCTGTGAGACCAGAACCGGAGGGCTTTGAGCTAGAAGAGAGGCTGGGGGAAATGCAGGATGGAGTCAGCAGTGGGTTGTCCTGAGCCAAGAGGAAGCTAGAGGTAATTAATCCCAAGAAGTAGTGACAGTAAAGCATGGGGGTTTTTGGACTGCAGTGTGAGGGGAAGTAGGGAGAGAAGGAAGAATTCTGAAATCACTGTCTTGGTGGTAGATAGTGGAGAGAGCTCTGGGGAACAGGAAGTTTCAGGGTGAAAAGAGCCTGCAAGGCACAACCGTGGAGCAAGGTTTTTATGGTTGACTGATACAAGGATAGGAACTAGGCCTCTGGGGAGAAGCCCTAGAAGGTGTTGCTTGTTACCAACGGTCCAGGAAAGGACTGAAAAAAGGCTAATGGTAGGAGGGAGTGGCAAGGTGTATGAGCAGACCTTTAGTCTGTGGACTGGAAACCAGTGTAGAGGATGGCTCTAATTCCTCTACTGGGAAAGTGGTGTGAGGTCTCTGAGAAGTGGATAAGGATGACCTAAAACACTGAGACAAGTGTGTGAAGACAATGGGGCCCAGGATTTAAAGACCCAGTATAGGATTGGGACTTTTAGTTGTTAGATTTCCTGTTAATCTGGAAAGGATGGAACAAAAACATGCCCACACTGGAAAGACAAGTTGCAAGAAGAGGACTACCATTGAGACTGGAGTGACAACAAGAAGGGGGCAATAGAGAAGGAAAATCTTCTTATTCCATGCCCAGTTATGTGAGGATGTGCCAATGGTGAGTCAACCCTTTTACACCAAATTACACTATGTAACCTCAGTTATATGGCGTGTAACTTTATAAATATTCAATTTAGATGTGTCATACAAAAGAAGTGTTTCTATCCAGTTAAATTCTATTCACACTGTCCCAAAGTCTTCACACAGACAAAGCCCACAATGAAGTCTGGAGGCTTGTTTACACAGGGACACTGAGGAAAATTTAATCCAAATTAACTAGAAGTGTGAATTTACAGCGGATTAGTTCATCAACACAGGGTTCTAATGTAGTTTATCTTATTCAAACTTGCTTCCTTAACTTCGTTTAAGTGAGTAAAAATATCCACATGGATTTAATTTGGTTTAACTAATCCACTGTAATTAATTCAGATTAGTTTTCCTGAGTATCCCTGTGCAGAGAAACCCTAAATTTGGTGTTAGATATGGAATTTAAGAATTAGTGATGGCTGAATTATTTCTTTGTGAAAACATGCTGGTGAATCATTTGCAAACAATCCTGATTTCTGCACATGCTTTTCTTTTGCTCAATATTTGACAAATATTTTCAGTTTATGGGGTTTTCATGAACTGTGCCGTTTGACTATTCTCTATTTGTGGTGAACAATTGGTCAACAGATTCCATGGTTTCATTTCTGCCCCGTGATTGAATGAATGGCTGGATTGATTTGAATTAGATTGGAAGACTGAAACTTTTCAAATGGGGAAAATCATCAGTGCTGATGTGTGACTGACAAGTAAGGAGACTATTACGTACAAAAAAGTTTGTGTAGCTACTTTTTGTACAAACAACTATAGTGAACAAGCAATTTGAACAAGCCTATGTGCAATAAAACCCCATTTGTGTAAACATTTCTGGATAGTGTGTGAAAAGAGAAATTAATATGACTGAACCAAACAACTCTTTGGAATTCAAACAAATATATGCAAGCCTTGTTTCCTGGGGCATTAGAATAGCCCTTGCTAGAACCAAACCTCTTAGAAATGTTCCTTCTGTAGTATATTATTTGTTTGGTTGTGAGGAGGCCCTGAACTTGAGTATCTAAATACCATGAAAAAGCATCCTGCAGTACTTTCTGCTTGAATCAGAAGTATCAGAAATCTCATAAGGGAGCCAGTTTTAGCAGTTTTCAGCTACCTTGTGCAGATTTAAGAGTTTGGATGAGCATATGTAGCTTGGGGAAATTATTCACATTGGCCGTGATCTCTGAGCCTTTAGGGCTTCTCCATTATTAGGAATGCTCTTTCAGAAGCTTGAAAACAGAGATGGTCATACAAAGTTTAATTGAAACATTTGACAGAAAAACATGATGTAGTCAAAAGTTTGGGGGAAGAGTCTATATTTGAGAAGTGTGTGTGTATGTATATATAAATAATCTACTGCTTCCTATGTTCTTTGTGCAAACATTAATTTTCTTGTCTTTATCAAAGGTAAAGTTAATATAGCTGCTTTATTTAATAACGTCATTTTTCACTCATTGTCACCAATGTAGTCAGCACCTGCGGCCTTGACTGATGATGGCACTGTTCTGGTAACAGTACTATGTTACTTAGCTGTTGCTATAGAGTCAAGAGAGGAAGCATAGATTACTTCCCTGGGACCATTTGTTGCCCATTTCTTCTAAGCAGAGTGGTACATTTTAAAAACTGCTAAGAGCTAAATGTGCCTGTAAACACTTGCTAGCTGAGGCTGTGCAGCTGTAGTAGCAGTGAAGTGAATGGAGGCCCTTTTGCCTGCCTAGGGAGATACAGCCAGGATGCCTCAGGGAGCATGGCAAATAATGTGATCCTCCCATGCAAGTGTGAGGTCATGCTGTGCAGAGGATGCCATTTGGGGAGCAAAATGGCGTCTTCCAAATGACAAAAAGTGCCAAAATGCTGTTCTGGCTCCATTACACCTGTGACTAAAGCTGGGCTGATGGGTTTTTTTTAATTGTTAACAATTTCAAAAAAATTACTTTGGCTAAAATGCTTTTCT
The DNA here is from genome assembly GCA_032164245.1 of Sternotherus odoratus. Lineage (NCBI taxonomy): Eukaryota > Metazoa > Chordata > Testudines > Kinosternidae > Sternotherus > Sternotherus odoratus. The sequence continues at coordinate 29,534,183 of JAVMKO010000007.1, read as the reverse complement.
CTCTCTCTCTCCCCCCCTCCCCCCCCCCTCCAACCTAAAACCAAAGCACAACATTTTGTTTCAATTTCCCCTCCAAGGGCCCCACCCACAGGGTCCCAGGGCTTGGGCTTCAGCTTTATAATCTATAAAACTTTTTCATAATAGAAAATGACTAACTCCTCTTTTAATGGCTATTAGCCAGGATGGGTAAGAAATGGTTTCCCTACCCTCTGTTTGTCAGAGGGCGGTGATGGACGGCAGGAGAGAGATCACTTGATCACATTACCTGTTAGGTTCACTCACTCCGGGGCACCTGGCATTGGCCACTGTCGGTAGACAGGATACTGGGCTAGATGGACCGTTGGTCTGACCCAGTATGGCCTTTCTTATGTTCTAATATCAACAGCTACTGTATGGGCAATGAGATGGCCACCTTAAGAGATCACGATTAGAGTGGGAAGTTTTTAATCTTCATTTCCATTCACTCTTGGTTCTCATACTGAGATGCCAAATGGGTGCCAATTACCAAAAATTACTATTATACTTGATGCTATGTAGGCATCTCTCCATTAGGAAATGCACTGAAAGAGTTAACTCATTTCATATAGATCTCTAAACAGCTGTTTGACAGTAATGACTTCTAGTGTTCAGTGATGAGTGACAGACTCATGCTACAGATTAAGGCTTACCAGTTAACTAAAGGCTTCCTGTACTATTACTGATGATCTCTTGAGACATGACTCCCAACATTCAATTTATTCAAGAAATAAATCAGCTTTTTTTTAATCTGAGAGGCCATCTGCATTTCAGCAGCAGAGACAGAAAAGGCTCGATGAAAGAAAGTATTTTTGAAAATCAAGCAACCAAGCCAGCAATGTCTGCAGAATACTACAAACTTGTGGAGGTCAAGAACTACTGGGGAAATGACTATTTTGCTCCAGCCCAAAATATATTAACACAGATCTAGAAGATGTGCTTAAAATCAAAGCTGTAATGTTTACTGCCCAATAAAGAATGATTCAGACCATGAAAGATCTTTTGAAAAATTGATAAATGGGCATTGACTACATTAAAGCCATATCTTAACATTACAATTTGGGCAAAACTCAACCTGTCTTGTAAATTTCTAGTTTATCTAAATTATCTGTAAATCTCTACCTACAGGCATCAACCCAGAAGCTGGTTTATAAGCACTTTTTCAGAATATCAGTCTGATCTCTTCTTGAGGTACCTAATGTAGCTCTGGCAGTGAGCAGCAGCAAGTAAACATAGTCTAAAGAAGTGAAGTTCTGTATAAGATACGGCCTTGTGGTCAAAATGCAGACAAAAGACAATAAGATCCTCTCTGTACTAAAACTACAGATGCCTCAGGGGATGCATCCAAAGCTTTTATATGACTAATGCCCCATATATACTACAATCTGGATCATGATTGTGATGATTTACAGCTCGGGGGTGGAAGGGATAGAAAGGGGAGTGGGAGTACTATTTTGCCTGGTTCCTTATACTTTCCTCCTCTTGACTCTCACCTGTGCAAGGGCTAGGTACAAATTGGCTCAACCTAGATTAGAGTCTCCCTCAAAGTTAGGGACTGTAGTTAAGATTTTCAAAGTAACTAATTCACCTATACTGTACACACATCATAGTTCTGATTACTAGTTAGGCTGTTCACAGTCATGGAAGAAGTAATGGCAATAAGCGCCATCCTAGGTGATTCTGACTGTTTCCTTTCCTGGAAGTAAGAGAAGAGGGAACAGCTGGGACACACTACTAATGTTTGGTCACCAAATACTCCTGTCTTACTCAATGCAAAACTGAGCTCTTCAGCTCAGCTGTCCCACAGTAGTTCTCCATACACAGAAACACAACCTCCACCACAATGCACCACTAAAACCTACACACCAGTCAAACCTACCCCCTAGGAAAGAATGAGATCTTGTGATAGACAAGGGATTACTAAAATGTAACCATGGTGGGTGCCTGACAGGATCTAGATAAATCACTACATAGAAAATAAACATCTATAAGCACATCCAGTATATTCAGTGTGGGTAGGCAATTTGCAACCTTTGCATTCTCTGCATTTGTTTTATATAAATGTGGGGGTTAATTATATTTTATTCTGACAAACTTTAGTTTGAGGAATTGCAGTTTTAGCTGCTACCAGCAGATGGAAATGTATGTCATTTGTAATACTTCAATTCAGAACAAAATTGCAGGCAATGAAATATATAAATGTCTCATCCGTTAATCAGGAAAGGAGACCGCTGATTTTTCTTTTGAGAAGCTTCATGCGGTCACTTGCTACATCATGTAAATCTCACACTAACCCTTCTGTGGAGCATTGCATACTTTCCATGATTTACCATATTTAATTTGATCTCCCATCTCTGCAGATGACGGAGATGAAATATGATTTTTTGGTCAGTTTCCCAATGACATGGGAAACGTAATTCATCTTTACTGATTTTTTTTCCCCCTCTGCCTTAAGGAAAAGAACTTTCACAGTATCTGAACCTAGCCTGTACAACTGACTCTTACAAGAGTGAAGAATGAGTTTAGACCATGCTACTTTCAGAACTAACGGTAACACTAGTTTCTCTGGTTTAGTTTCTCATCAACAAGTTCTACATACGCACAGAGAAGAACCTAGACAGACAAGCAAACAATGCACCTATAAATTAATCAACCTATTTTGCCTGCAGTTTGAAAGGATGAGGGGGGGAGAGTGGGATTTTTATTTCTCTAAATACTTGGGAGACCTAGGGATACTATGGTGATCTGAGCCTTTTTAAGTACCTAGACTGACACACACAAACCATTTCAAATAAAACTGACATAAATCGTCACACTTTCCACCTTTTTAAAGCAACCCTAGCTTTTCCTCTCCCTGGGTTCACACATCTGAAGGAGCCCTCCATCACCATGACTCCTGCTTCTAGTGTTCACTATCACCTTTGAAGACTGTTGTTTGAGTAGGCCCCAAAAGCTGGGCCCCTCTCAATGTCAGAGCCCCATTCCGCAAAGCTTTGTGCATAGTAAGGTATAGGTCTTAGAGCTGGGTGAAAAATGTTAGGCAATACATTTCTCAGCCAAAATGTCTTGCAAATACACATCAGTTAGTCTAAATTGGTTTTTTTTTAAAAAAAAAAACAAAATTCAGACCAACTTTTTTTCCCAATATTTTCAATGTTGTGGGGGGGGAGGGGTTCAAATTGCTTTTTTTTAATTCCCTTCAGTTTTATTCTAAAACAATTCAAAGCCTTTTTAAAATGCTCAAAATTGAAACAAAATGTTTTATTTTGGATGAAATATAGTTCAACCCAAAATAACTTTTCAATTCACTGAATTTCAGACTCTTCCTTTTTTGTTCAACCAAGATAGTGTTTTAATAATTTTTTTGAATTGCCAATGAACGTAAACATCCACTGTATGCATAACTCTAGTAGCTTCTGCCCCAATGAGGTTACAATCTAAGTATACCTCACAAAGGGCGATAGAAGAGAGGGATTATTATCCACATTCTACAGCTGAAGAACTCATGTGAGGACTTTGCCTGAGGTCACACATGAAATGTGGGGCAGAGCTACACACTGGAACCCAGATTTCTGAAGTCTTAGTCTAGTGCTATACCAACAAGATCATCTTTTTCTCTAGCCCAGCAGTTCTCAAACTGTGGCTCAAGACCACAAAGTACGTCACAACCTCATTTTAGTGGTGTTGCCAGGGCTGGTATTCAACTGGTTGGGCCCCAGGGCTGAAGGCGAAGCCCAAAGATTTCAACCCTGGACAGTGGAGCTCAAGTCTTTGGACTCTGCATGCCCCCGCCCTGCCCTGAGTGGTGGGGCTCTTGGGCTCAGACTTCAGGCTTCATGACTCCCTCCTGGAGTCATGTAGTAATTGGTGTCGTAAGAAGGAGTTTGAGACTGCTACATCCACCCCCTCTTCTTCTGCTGTTATGCCTTTTGTGTGTGTGTGTGACATTGTGTGTGCAAGTTATGGGTCTGTTCCAAGAAGCTTGTGTGCCTTTCATTGGGGAAGCTCCAAAAGATGGGAGATTTCAGTCACGCTTGCCCGCTGTGGGACATTCCCATCACAATCCTTAAAGTGCTGGCATATTATATAATAGGGAAACAATGGGGGTGCAGATGGAGAAATTGTCCATACCCAGAATGTTTGGCCACCATGTCTAAAGATGAGCTGATGAGGGGGAGAGTTATGGAGGTTTGGGGGAGGGAGGGAGGGGGTATATCTGGGAAGTTCAAGGAAGCCTTCTGGTTTGCAGTGAAGAAGAAAGAGGTCATCTCATGGGCTTGGGAACCAAGGCGGTATGGAGGGCTAATAGGAATGCAGACTTGGAAATTGTTGGGAGTCTTGAGTTAGTTAGGAAAGTGCTCTGTGAAACACACATGCTGTAAATATGTACAAAACTAATCATGTGCCAGTAGATGGCGCTCAAGAGTATTCAGCATTGTTCCTGGGTTTTGTAAGACTAACTAAACGTAATGGTATTCTATCTACATACAGCTCTTAGCAGAAGGGAGGAGTCCTAATCCTGACTCTCTTTTGTGGGGACTTTCTGTAAATGAAGAAATAAGTAGCGGCTGTAGGAACGGGTACATGCAGATAGGCATCCCGAAGTCTTACGTTAGCCTAGCCAAACCTCTGGATCTTTGATGTTACCCAGCCCTTGCATAATTCCTTGCAGTTTCAGTGAATCTGCCTTTCTCTGCTGATTCACTCTTGGAGTCGCTCAGCTGTTTCCTTGCTAGTGCTGCAGATACAGGTTCAACTGGAAAGTGTATTTACAGCCATGCAAATTAGAGCGGTGGTGTAGAGGCTGATTTAGCAGTGGAGAGACAATACACGTATAGCAAAGGGCTCAGTTGTGCCTAAAGGCAAAGCCCTGTGTTCCAGTTTGAATAAAGCTATTTTAAGTCTTGTTAAGCACTTTAACAGAACAACCCATGCATGGCAAGATGCGGTTAGGCTTGCGTCTTGATGTGCTTGTTTTCCTATTCCTGCAGCACTGTGCATACTGTTCTGCTGAAATGGCTAAGTAAGCCGCATGGCAAGGAAGCTGTGAAACATGAGACGTGAAGGTTCTGTTCTCAGAATCCTACAGCTCGCAGGTCTGTATACACAGAACTCTGGAGACAGTCAGACGGGGTACTGCTTTGGAACAGCCTTAGGCTTCATTAAAGCCTGTCACCACATTATTTTACCCTTGCCAAAGAAACTGACTCTAAAATGCTGCTGAAATCAAGAGGTTTTCTTCATGTAGTGCTGTAATAGGTAAATCAAAGTGGTGATGGAGTTCTATTTTTCTATCAAGTATTTCTGCCATCAGTTACTTTTAAGTATCTTTGGCACCTTGTCTCTCCACCAATTGTTTTTAATCACATTGCAAATCTGCTGAGCTATGTAACATTTAAAAAAAAAACACAACACAAGTTTGAAATATCAGGGGGTTTTCTTCCATCTTTTTCTAATTTATAAAGAACATTATTGTTCCCATGTAAATAAAATGAATGAATTCAAAGTGGAGATTATAATCAGTGGCCTCAAAGGATTTTTTTAATCTGTAAATACTTCAAGTTGTTCTTTTCTGTGACACAAAATGTATGTGGCCGCACAAAGCACAGAAAGTGTAGAAGAGCCACAGAGAGTTCAGATCCAGCTCTGAACTTTTATATCTAGGGTATTTATAATCCAGTATAAGGATGAAAGGCAGACCTGAAGTTCAGATGTGGATCTGAATATCCCTGGAGTCTGATGTTCAAATTTAGGATTTTTATTTAAGCCTACCCTACGTATTTCAAACTAGATGAATTAGATTTATGAATTTCAGAGCTATGTAGAAAAAATATTTCCAGATTAAAAAAATGACACCGGATCTTGAATTTTCACAGGGAGAGGAGCAAAATAAGTGCTTTTTTGAGGGATGAGGCGGGGTGGGGTTCTTAATTTATTTTGCTCACTTGCCATTCACCTTTTTGGATATTTGCATAGTGAAAACTTATCACATTCCACAGATCTGTTTGTCAGAGTTATTGAATGAGAACAAATACCTTCCTCTCCCTCATCTAGTCCCCTTCCCAGCTGCTAAACCCATCCACCATCTTTTTGAGAAGGCTTGAGAACCCAAGCTGCCAAATACAGTTGGTCAGAGCATCTTTGACCATGTTTCCCCTCCCCGCCCCCTTTAAATATGATGTTTTACTGATCAAAACGGTTTTGCAGACATAAGTTTTTGGTGGCTATTTTGACGGGAAGTTTCCTGAGGTCCAGGGTGAACTCTCCAGTCTGGTCACTTAAAGTGAGAATTAACCAAATTGGAAACTTGACCTTTTTGATCCAGAAATAGATGGGGTTATACAATTCTGTTTGGGAATGCTGTAATTAGGGGTGCTGAGGATGCAGCAGCATGTCCTACTTGAAGTGGTTTCTATCACATACAGGATTTACAGTTCAAGGGTTTTTAGCATCCCCACTAGAACAATTGTTCCAATGCCATGGATTCTGTTTTGTGACAATGTGAGCAAGGTTTTTGGTTTTGTTCCAATGCAAAACAAAAGGAAACTTTGAAAGTTTTCACAAAATGAAATTGTTTTCCAGTGGCTCTAATGCCAGACTTCCACATCAGCAGAGAGGGAAGGTTAATGAACCCACCCTTCACCTGCCCTGAGAAGCTGGCCATATGTACAATTTTATTATGTATAGGAACCATACTTAACCTGAGACATAAAGGTGGGAACTTTCAAAAGCACTCAGCACTGGCTTAACTCTGCTCCCATTGAAATCAAGGGTAAACTTTCATGGGAACAGCAGTAGGTTGACGTTGAGTGCTTTTGAAAATCTGAACCCAAAGTATATATGATTTCATTTTAATTTAACAAAAGTGAGCAGGACCAAGGGCAAGGGTAATTCACTGTGGTTTTTGTTTTAAGATAGCAAATCTTGAGCAGAAGCTGAGACACTGGCTACCATTATTATCCTCGTTCTAATAAATGTCCATGTGAGATATTAGAAGAAAGTGACTTTCTATGATTCTTTACCCTGTCATGGACACTGAAACTGCCTAAAAACAATCTGTCTTCGACATTTAAAAATTCATGCAAGGCTCCCTTTCTGGGGAGTAACAACCTGGCTGATTTGCCTTAATCACCACCCATTGTCTTTAGTTCCTAATGGAGCTATGGTAGCCCTCCCCCCATGGAATAGAACACAATCTTCCTCTCCACCAGGTAAGAATCCTTATTTTAAAAAAAATAAGGATATTATTAGATGTACATTGTACATCATATTAGCAAAGGCAAGGTCAAAGAACTGCATGTTGCATTTGGAAAGGATGCTGGAGAGATTACTCCATGCTGGCTATTACTTTGGGAGGAAGTTAATTTATTTAGCCCTTGAGAAAAATTTGTCTCCTACACAGACACGTCCATGCTTAATTCTAAGATTCTGATGTTATTCTGTGTTGTTTTTTTATAAGGCTCTATTACAAGTTGTTTCTAGTGTTATGGGAAATCTTGTGAGTTTTATATCAGTTTTGGAAATAGTCTAAGAATGCAGCTGAGGGTCTTGACAAACATCGAGGCTTTTGGATGCTTCGTCAAACTGAACCTTAATATTAAACCCTCTAAAGCACAGATTGATTGCAATCTCCGATTAATTATGTCTTTTCAGAGACTGTTAAGTATCATCCATCCCTGTGAAGTATCAGGTATAATTAACAGGATTAAGGAACATCTCATTAATGTTTGCAGTATTGCCAACCCCAAGCATTCAAAAATAATGAGTCGGGTTCCCAAAAATCATGATATTAGTTTAATAATCACGAGATCTTAAAATAATTTCAAATCTATTTTATTTTACTTCTGGTTTTTAAAACTTTAAGTGTGCATTTGTAAGCTTACCTCTAAGGACTAGGTTTTTTTTTTTTAATAGAATGAGATTATGGTGTATTCATGTGCCAGGCCCTAAAGCAGTGATACTCAGGTGGAGACTAGCTAGTTGCAAGTGGCTCCTTAATGTGTCTCCTGCAGCTCTTTGCAGCACATGTAATTAAACACAGCATTATTTTAGTTAACTAGTCTGTTATTAACCAATCAGAATGTTTTTACTATGTTATTAACCAATTGCAGTTGATAAAATTATAATACTTGGTCAGTCATTTTGCTGTGAGAATAATATATGTACATATACTAAATATTTCCCGTTAGACTGTTTTAAATATGAATATATACTAAAGTAAATGAAACCATGAATTATTCACACTATGATGGCTCATTTCAATAATGTTGAAAGCCAGTTTGTCTCCTGAACCACTGAGGTCTCAGTATCAGTGGTCTAGGACTTGAAGAAAAACACCAAATATTATTGCAAATCTCACAAAGTTGCAAGAGTTGGTACCGCTGTTGTTGACTACTAATTAGAAAACAGAATGAAAACTGGAATGGATAAAATAAGAAATGAATCTTTGCCGCAAGGAGGCTTGAAGTCATCTTACTGCCATTAGATTGAGTTTTCTTCAATTCTTGGTTCTGCCTGGACAGGAAGTAGAAGTGCTGAAATTCTATAAGAAAGACTGAACTATTTTTGTCCTGGCAGAAAGAACTGGAAATCTCATGAGAAAATCTATTTTGGTGAGATTTCTGGATCATTTTTGCTGACACAGAAGCTTGGATAGTTCAAAGTAACAAATGAACTCTCCAGTGCCCTCTCAAAACCTTTTAAAGTTTGTTGATTATTATTAATGTTGGATGTGATTAATTAAAAATATACATAGTATATGAACTTTTTTATACATAGCATGCGAATGGGCAGTTCAGATGTGTGATATCCCTGAGATATAAGGAAGTGTCCCCTTTCAGATAGTAGAGTTCATGCACACATGTAGCACATTGAAAATATGTATGGCATATTATCTCTGAATGAGAAATGCACATATTACTTCCATTTGTAAATCTTGGCTCAAATCTTAGAATATGACATGCCCTCAGGTTTGTGGGTAATGGGGACACTTAGGCCCCATCTCATTGACAATTAAAATGTGTCAACAGAGCCACTTTAAAATATAGTTTAAACATCTTTGAGCTGTGGACTGGGCATGACTGTTCATTTAAAACCTGTTCTGAAGTAGGTCCTCACTGACTAGGCCAATCATGTTGACATTGTGGTGGCAGGAATGCTGTCCAAGGTACGGTGCTTCAGGGATTCTCTTTAATGTGGTTTAATTCTCAATGTGACTGGGATTGTAATTTCATTCAGTTTAGTCTGGATTTATCTCCTACTCAAAACAAGTTCAGATTGTTTGTTTCAAAATTTGTTTTTATTTATGATCTGATAGAAATTAGAGGGTCCGAATCCTGAGAAGTGCAGAAAACCCACAATTAAAAGCCTATTAGTAATATTCTCAAATTACAAAAGTGTTTTTAAAGCATACTTAGCAAGCACATGCTTAATGAAGAAGACTAGTGATAGATCTTTCAGGGTTCTGAAGTTGATAGGTTGGCTTCTGGTAGCTACCAGCTGATGATCATATCCATATGAAAGAGTTTGAGAGTGTTTGTAGGTGACTGCATATAGTATGGACTAAATTCTGCTTTATGCTGTTGACATTCAGAGTCACTTTGAATTAAATTGTGTAACTTTTTAGATTTCAGTGGTAAAACTTAAAACTGGAATTTGGATGGAGATAGATATTCTTTGTCTAGGGGATTTATGGTGCAAATTTCACAGGTGAAACAATTAGAATTCCACTCATAATTGTTTGAAATATCACTCCCTAAAACTGGCAGACCTTGGAGGCCCTGCAATTCTGGATTAGAGTGCCAGCTTTTCAGGTGACTCCCAATTCATATTCACTCAAAAATAGAAAGAGGGAAGACAATATGGGACTAGGAATCAGGAGATCTGGGATCTGTTCCTGGTTGGACTGCTAATTTGCTCTGTTACCTGAGGTAAGTCATTTCCCACCTCTTTCTTCTTCCACATTGTTGCAGGGTACCCTAGGGAGTCCCGTAGAAACGAGGCTCACACACAGTGGCTAGATGGAAAGTGGTGAGTTTATTGAAGGTTCCGGTCCACTGGCGCTGGGGGCCCTGGTCAGCGTGACCGCGGAATGGAGGCCCTGGCACATCCAAGCAATGCCCAGGGAAGAAGCCCAACACACAAAGGTGTGTCAGCACATAAATACTCATGCTCATTTGCATCTCATACATAAACATATCTTATGAATAGCAAGCAGCAAGCACCTGTAGATTACACGCTGTCCAGCACTTGTTGATTATACGCTGTTCTGCACTTGTTTTTCAATCCTGCCTCAGTTTACCTATTTAATTTCACACAAGCTGAAATTCACACAGACCAAGTAAACAGCTCACACAGCTGAGAAACTGTTCTCAGACACACACACGAGATAACAGGAACACAAGGCCATTCCCATACTGATAACCTTAATTATGCTGTTCCCTGAAGGCGACTTAGAAGTGTAACTGCGCCCCCTACCAATTGCCATCACGATAATCTTCCGCTCACTACACACATGGTAAGAGGAAATGGTAAGTTATTTGGGAGGGGCAGAAACTGCCTCCAACTATGTGTTACAGTGCCTAGCATGGTGGGGCCTGATCTCAGTTGGGGGTCCTATGGTAATACAATTAATAAAGAATATTAGGGAAAAGAACCCACTTAAATCAAAGACAAGTTACACTAATTGGACTCAGGGTTTCCCCATTATAATGTTTATACGCTCTATATCAATCTGAAAGATTAATCATAGTACCTTGATGTGACTATAGGGCAAATTTGGACACTCATTCCCCAGCCAGTATGGATCATCTGCTCTCCAACTGGCATCAACAGAAGTGACATGTTGCCTGGACAATAAAATACTGTCTCAAGACCTTCCAGGAGCAATACAAAGACAGGAGTAAAATTTGTCAGACAGTCTCCTATTCCCTTTTGAATGTTAGAGATCTGAAATGCTTGTTCTCTCATTTAGTCATTTAATCTACATATGTAGCTGGAGACAATTAGAACAACAGCAGTAAAAGTGAAAGATTTTTAAAGACAGTGATGCCTTTGTAAGGGCATAAAACTTCAAGGGATCCAGGGGAACAGACTTGGAGGGGTCAACAATATGATTTGAAATCAATAGAAGCATTTCATGCCCAGGGCTTCAGGGAGCCAGATGCCATTGATATAACAATAGCTTTAGAAAAAGTAGCTATTCCATATAATACAGACAACTTTTTTATACATTGAAATCCTGATTCTATAGACACTAAATTCTCAATGAAACCAATAGTGTTTGCTGGACAGTAGCTTTGAAGCAATGGGCCCTTTCTAGCTCAACTATATAAAGAAATAGGCACCATTTCAAACAGCAAAGGACATTAATCCACATTCGATATTAAATGCCTGTCTCTGTTTTTTTTAATTCACAGCTAGTCTTCCCCACTCCCACCCCCTGGCAGCTTGCTAAAAGGAGGAGAAAAAATGCATTAACCGAAGCTATTAACAATGATCTTTTCTTCTATAAAGGGTGAGGGGGAGTTTGGCCTTTTACATGCCAAAAAAATGACTAAACCAATCCATTTCAAACTGAGGCATGCCTGTGCTGGCCAAATGATGTTAAAAAAAATCATTTTGAAAGCCCCGACAATAGGGATTTGTACTGGAACTGCTGTGTCTTTCGTGGGCCCTTTGTTTTTAGGCCCATATGCTCTTGCCCTCCGTCCTTCCATCCAGACCCCAGGTGCTCTATCTGGCTGTGATTCAGCAACATGCGTAAGCACATAATTAAAATTAAACAGATTTAAGTCTCGTTGCTCTGAGTGAGACTTAGGCACATGACTGAAATCAAGCTTCACTAAGATTGGGTTTAAGCACCTTCTCAAGTGTTTCCTCCTTTATAGTCTCTCCCCTCTCCAGGTATCCTGCCTCAATCCACCAAATCTTATTTCCTCATTTGATTCTCTTCTAGTTCCTTCTGCTTTACAACACATTCCTGCAGTTAGTCATTCTAACCTGGCCTCCCATTCCCTTTATGCCATAGACAGTACCTCCCCTGTCACTTGCTTTCTTGCTTACCATACACTCTTTGAGCTGTATTCCTGTATGACTGGGAAAGAGGTGATGGAATAGTGAGTTCTCTGAACATTCAGCAAAACGTCTCTGGTTTTTGGCAGCACTTGTGAGAGCTGACTCGTGAGTTTGCAGCTCGGTCACAGAAAAATTAGAGGAGCTGCATCTGCAGAACATGAAACCTTTCAAGAAACAACCGGGGGGAGCAGAAGTCAAAGCCATGACGTTTAAACAAGCTGACTCACAATTTCCTTTGAACACGTCCTCCCATGATAAATATAGCTGGAAGCAGTGGAGCCCATGATTCATGACACCGCAGTACACACCAGACTAGTTCTTTTTTCCTAAAAGAAACATGAATTAGCTGGTTTGCCTAGTAATGGGAATAATGAGGAAGTATCAGTTCACTGCATGACAAATACAGATGAAGCAGTAATACTGATTAACAACCTTTGTCCCTTCAGAAGCAGCTAGAGTGTGTGACCCCACAATACCCCACTCTCTGAGGTGCACTTGGCCACCTGGGATCATAGGACTGGCCTAAATAGCCCTGTCTTGTAAGACACAGCCAGTAAATTCATAGCAGGACAACCCCCCCCCCCCCTTCAAATACCTGCCTTTCTTTTCATGCTCTTCAAAGCATTTAAATAAGGAAGCTGTCAGCTGGGAGCATAAGTTTCCCCCTAATTGCCCAGCCTGCAAACATTGAGTGAGAGGATTGTGGAATCACAACACAAAAGCAGAATTGCTACTGGGAGGACTTGGGCAGGCATGGTCAGCTCCTGACTCTCCATGTTTTGCAAATCTATCCTTACAGCCCCTCTTGCTTAATGTTTCAGTGTGGGAACTTCCAGTGTGATTCATACTTTAAAAACAAAAACCAAAAAAAAAAGTACTGCTTTGGCTTTCGACTCATTGGTGAGCAGCTGCTTCTTTCTCCTCTCTCTGCCCCTGTGCTTCTTCCTGCTCCTGCTTTTCTGGCTCCCTCTCCCTTGGCTTTAATCTCAGCTTGCCGTTTTGGTGTTCGCACTCTTTGTTTTTCTGTTCTTTCTCCAGCCTAGCCAGCTCTGGCTTTACAGCTGCCTCACTGGTGCTCATCTTTATGCTTTATTACTTTTATTTCCCCTACCAGAAGTAACCAAACAAAAAACAACAACCTAACCTTTCTTCAACTGTTCCCAACCACCACTCTGGAGACTCATTGAGCACTGGTGTAACTCTTTCCAAAGTGTAAATCTCAGTTACAACTGCAAGTTGTGGTAAATCCTGCCAATTACACCACTTATGACATTCTAGGGTGAAATCCAGGTCAGTGAGGAGTTGTCTCCGCTGCCCTGAAACCTGGGATACCTCCCAGTGCTTTGCTGTTATAGCTTCCAACTTGGGTCATTCACAATCAGCCTGCCAGCATTCATGTCACACTATGAGGGTCTGAGTATAGCAGGGGTGGGGAACCTTTTTTTCTGCCAAGGGCCATTTGGACATTTATAATGTCATTCGTGGGCTGCTCCCCTCCCCCCCCCCCCCCCCCCGAGGAAGCCGAAGGCTGGCAAGGGGCCAGCGGGGGAAACCCCAAAGCAGTGGCAGGCGGAGTGCTTAGCCCTGCACTGCTTTGGGGTTTCCCCCACTGGCCCCTTGCCAGCCGGGGTCCTGCCACCTGCCCCAGTCAGCTCCCACTATCAGCCTGGGTGTGTAGGGGGTGATCTTCCTTTACCCCCGCCCAGCTTCCCCCCATCTAACCGCCTTCCCTCCCCCACCCCTGCCTATCCCAGCCCATCCCACCAAACCTAATCTCCTCCCCCCTCCCACTCCCAACCCAGCCTCCTGCCCCCCCCCCATGCCTGACCCGCCCAGCCCAGCCTCCCCCCACACCCCCTTGACTCTCAGCTCCCCGCGGCTCCTCCTTTCGCCGCCCGGCTAATGGTGGCCACGCAGCGCCGGTGGCTCCCCCAGGCGCTTCCCGGCCCCTTCGCTGAGCGCGGAGCCGCCCCCGCCTGGCAGCCCACGTGCATCCCTGGCCGGCGGCTGCGGCGCGTCTTCTCCCCACGCCCCAGTGCCTGACTCAGGCCCGGCCCCGCTGCGGGCTGGATGGAATGATTTGGCGGACTGTATAAGGCCCGCAGGCCGGAGGTTCCCCACCCCTGGTGTATAGCCACAACCCTGGTCCAGCAACTCTGACTCCAGCAGCATGCCAGCTACACTCTGGCTTCCAGCAGCCTTGGTTACTACCTGCAAGGTGACCCAAACACACTCCTAGTCCTGATTTTGCTCCCAAAATATGTGTTCTGCACAGTCCAGCCCTCTCTTGGACAGTTCATATATTTTGGGTCCGTTGCCCCTGTAAGGGAACAATATAGAACAGTTTTGCTATTTTAAATGGAGTGACCCAAACAATTCACAATACCATTAGTTCTGATCAAAGAATAATAAAATTTATTTAACTACAACGAGAGACACGCTGAGTACAAATATAAGGCATTAAAGTCAGAAATGGTTATAAAAGAAATAAAGACAAAACACTTCCTAGTACTAAAACGTAACAAACTAGACTTGGTTCAAGGTGAAATCCCAGTAACATTGCTGACCAAATTCTCAAGTCAGAATCAGCTCCCAAGGGTGGTTTGTTGTCTTAAGTAAAAGAGAAATTGATAGGGAGAAATGCTTTGAAGTGTGTTTCCCCTCACATTTATAGTTCAGTCCCCCCTGAGCTTCACTTTCTTGAGGGTGGTTCTGGCTAGGAGGACAGAGACAAGAAGTCTGATGCTGAAAAAGATTCCATGCTGCTGTTTGCTAAGATAAAGATCTGCTTGTTCCTCCCCACTTCCTTGCCAAAGAAGGGCCACTTGACAGATGATTGCCCATCAACTTTGACACCTGGCTTTTGTCTCTGAGAAACTGCTTGTATGGTAAACACATTTCAGACCTGACTTCAGCTTGTATTTATAACTTTACATATAATGTTTATAGCAACATTTAATCATTTGAGATTACTTTTCAAATGATACCTGACAAGGCATATTTTATATAAAGATATAGTGTGTAAGGTGTGAGTAAGGCATTCATTCCATCACAAAAACCTTAACATCACCTGTATCAGGGTTTCTCAAACTGTGGGTCGCGACCCCTCGGGGGGTCGCCGACCCAGTTCCCGAGGGGTCACGAGCTGTTTTTTTCTGCCGAAAAGCTTCTGCTTTCAGCGTCTTTTCGGTGGACATGCCGAGCTATTTCGGGAATGCTCGGCATGTCCGCCGAAAATAGCCACCGAATGCGGAAGTAATTCATTCAGCGGCTTTTCGGCGGACACTCAAGATAAGTTTGAAACCCGCTGACCTATATGTTCCATCACATCATTCACACTCAATAGCTCCAACTCTCTTCTTTTCACTCATAAAATTAGAAGGGGGGAAACCCCACTGTAGGTGTGGAAAATATTAAGCACCTGAATTTCAGATTATTGAGAACTGTACGCTTATTGTTGTTATTATTCCATGCCTACTTTGTGAATTCACTTGCTGCTGTTGCACAGCAGATTGTGTATTTACATATGCAAAACACAGCAAAATACCTGTTTGCACAGAAATTAGATTAGTATCTGTCATTGCAGTACCTCTATTTGCAAAATACACATAGACCTCAGGGCTCAAGTTTCTGAACGTCAGGCCTTAGTAAATCTCTAAAATGTTTTACAGTGTTACCAAACACTTGTTAAACCATGTATAACTCCCATCACTGAGCCTATTTCAACCCTTGTTAACACATGTGCCTTTCCTGTTAAGTTCGTATGAGTGCACTTGTGTAACTGTTGAGTCAAGTTTTAAACAGTTCTATGCTATTCTGGAGATGTATTTGGATTTAAAAGAAGGAAAACCCCAGGTGATGACATACCATAGAAAGTTGTGACAAAGAATTCAAATGTGATTCAGGATTTCAGAACAAGCAGTGATTAGCACGGCAGTGATTCATTTAGAGAAAAGAGCTGTGCTCTCTGATGTTACTACTACTGTACTACTTTCAGTCACACATCTGGGTGGAGCAAAAAGAAATCAGACAGGGAAGAGAGACAAACAGTTTCTGAATGACTTTTTCTTAAATGATAATAAGCATATCATACTTCTAAGTCATCTTAGACACACCTTGCCTACTGCGCCAGTCAGTAAAGTACAGTGTGTTTGAAACAACTACTTCCTCTTTCTGATACAGATTGCCCTAGACAACAGGAAATGAAATGGATATTCACCACATTGGGGCTAAAAGTCAAGCATTAATTTTCTGTTGGAAAAACAGTTCTAGTAAAGAGTAGTAGGAGAGTCAGCACTTGCAGCTAGTTTGCCTTAGTTTCTTCACCTCTTTCCCAGAGAAAGAACTGAATAAGGATACCAGGGAGACAAGAACTGCAATCAGGTAGACAGCTCTCCTCCTGATCCATTTTTAAATTTTGAACAATTTGTTTGGATGTTGGATGTCAAAATGAGCATAATGCAGAAAATATGCAGGATGCAGTATATCTGCTCATCGTACTGGTTTCAGTAGCTACTGGTTGCATCTGTTTTCAGTAGTCTTTGTCTGCAATTAATATTGGTCCAAATCATCCCCCTCCATGTAAAGACTCACAGGATGGGATCAAAACTCCTGGTGAGCAACATAAATCTGCTAGTTTTGGGAGTGGACACTGCAAAGCAGGGTCATCCTTTCTGGCTAATTTGAATGGGATTGAAGGGTAGAAATTTGCATCTGAATAAGCCCATTCAGTGTTCATCTCTTCACCCAGCACAGAACGCAGACCAGTGGAGAGAGATTCAGGGAACATCAGGATGCATGGCTACAGGTAAGCTCCAGGAGACCAGACAAGGCCAGTAGCCATCTTAAAGGTAGACCAACCAGAAAGGGTGCCCATCCATATTTGTATAAAACCACAGTTCAGTAAGTTATAAAGGAAGATCCACAAGTGGAGAAAACTTATTCCTCATTCAAGAAGGTTGCAAATTGCCATAATATGCTATTCAAAATATTTCCACTGGTGCATGAAGTGCTGGAGCAGTTATTTTGCAAGCTAACATCATATAAGGAACTCTAATGTTCTTAATAAATAGGGCCTGTTTTTTCTCTCCATTACACCAGTTTCATGGTCACAACTCTGACCCTCAGCTGAAGTTATTATAATTCCTAACTTACACTGGTATGAAGCGGGAAGCAACATCCCCACAGTCTTGGAGCAATAGGGTTATTTTAAAATAATATGTTGAACACCCACAAAAAGGTTTCTCAGGCCACCTTTTCTGCTTGTGGTCTCGGGATATCTGGTGTCATACAGGATGTGTTAGTCAAAGAACATCCCCTGCAATCTAGCATGGGACTCAGTTGAGCGCTGATAACAGCCTAAGGGAGAGTGGCAATAGTATTGTTGTTCAGTACAGTAGTTATCAGCCCTCCTCCTCTCACTACACAATGCCATACATGCTGTAGGCAGAGCGGAGATCACCATCTGCAATGCTACAGGATAGGATTGGGCAGTAACAACAGAACTGATTTAGTATTGCTCCCCCTCTGTAATTATCAGGGCCTGTACATACAGGAAATCTCAATGATGAGTGCTAAATGCCCTTAAGAATGTAAAATATTTCTGAGGAGCAGCTTAAGCAGGGGAGAGGCAAAACACTGCACTGTACAGTTGCTGGACTCTGGAAATGACTCCCCCTCCTTCATAAGAGACACTTCCCAAGCCATGTTCCTCAGCTGATAGAAAACAGCCTAGCTCTGTTGAGTTACGCTGATGTACACCAGCTGAAATCCTCCCCTTGTGAGGTCAATGGAGTCATGTTGATTTACACCTGCTGAGGATCTGGTCCATAAAATATAATAGAACATCTAATTAAGTTGAGCCCTGAATCAGTGGGAGATTTTGCGTGAGAAATGATGGCAGGGCTGAGCAGTAATCAGCAAGTATTCACGCTGTTATGTTTTCTACAGGATTCCAGATCTTTTATAATTTCCGTGGACATTTTAAGCTAAGGGCCTGTGTGAATTTGGAGGTTTGGGAGCTGCTGCCATTTCATATGTTGTATGAAGAACCTGCCTTCTCTTGTTTTTAATCAATACATTTTCAAAAATTTACCTTGGGTATTTTGAATGCTAAAACCATCAGGTCTTGGGTAAAGGCATCCCAGTGTTATGGGGGAACTATCCCAATTGTTTTGGTGCACAAATTCCATCTGAAAGCCTGTTCCAGCGAAAATTTCTTGCAAGATATCTACAATACATTCTGTTCTCATTAGGATTCCTCATACAAGCAAATCTTCATACCTGGGCTGAGACTTGATATCCAGTCTGCGTGCTGGAGTTCTTCCTCGGTGGAATCCTCCCATCCATATCCAGGTTGAGAAAAGGCAGTGGGCATTCCTGCAGCTTGAAGGTGCTAGGATGCTACATTGAGCAAGACATAATATTAATAATAATAAAATCCATAATAGATGTGGAAGGGAACAGTAGCCATTGTGTGGGGAGAGAAGGTGGGCAGGGAAAAAGTCCAATAGTTTATCATGTAGTTGCAAATCTACCAGCATACTTCATCCACACTCCAGCCTTATCTGTATGGAACAGGGTTTATTTATCTCATAATGTTTGTTTCTCTGTCAGTCAAAACTAGGAAGGGGCAAAACGATGGATTTTTATTTGTTTATTTTTCTTTTAAGTTAGCCAAACTTTTAAAATGTCAAAATAAATAAATAGGTTCAGTTCATATCTTGGGTGAAGAGTCAGGCCAATGTTTATTTTAGTCCATCCAAATCTGTTTGTCCAGCCCTAATTTTTTCTGCCTTCACCAGTCCTATGTGATGTCCCTCAACAGAATCTTTTTTAAAATTTACAAAGCTTTGTCTAGACTTTGGTTTGTCCTAGAAGTGCTTTAGTGGTATAGCTAATGCCAATACACCATATCAGCAAAGCCCTCCTAGTTTGGACTCAGCATATACTGGCAACACTGCTGTTGCCGGCTTAGCCTCACCATCACCTCCCTGAGTAAACATGCTATATCAATAAAAGCTGTGTGGTCTTGCCAGTATAGCTGTGTCTATACTAGGGAATTTTGAGTGCAGCTATCAGAGATGGTACCTCATCATACCTCTGACCAAAAGTGGATGTGGCCTCTGGCACCAACCAGTTTGAAAATTGATTTCCCAGTGTAGACAGCATCAGAGCTATTTATGAGGCCATGTAATGAGAGATTTGATCTGTTCCTAGTATTTCACTTTCTAGATGGTGATCATAACTTTAGAAGACCAGATCTTCAGTTATACTGGTTCTCTGCAGGAAAGATGGCCCATGCAATACTGATGCATTGAGTTCCAGCAGTACCCATATGCACAGCCCCAGCACAACTACAAAATATACTAGAGCAGAATGTTAGCACCTGAACTATGTTCTACTTATTTTATATCAGAGTATCCTATCAGATGGTATTATTGCTCAAGTACAAAAAGGCAGTAAAATTAAATGGCCCCCAAGGCAATATGTTTCATTCATTTCCCATAAAATATTAGATTAAAATATCAGCATTCTAGCAGGGTCACTGATACAAAATGAGGAGGATTTAGACTACAATAATTATTAATCGAAGAGCAGCTCTCTACATAGTTTTACACAATTTACTACTATTATTATTGGCTATCATCAGAGAAGCTAGAATCAAAATGACCTCTTATGTGTGATAGAAGCCACAGGAAAAATTCCCAGCATTCTACAGAATGAGCAATCTGAAATTCCACCTTGCAACTATAATCCCCAAAAGTAACACCTTTAGAAAGCATTACTTTTTCCTTTGACCCCATCTTCAAAAGTCAGTCAATTGTCAACTAATGTAACATCTAGGTTTTACACAGTGTTACAGAATTCCTAGTGTAAAAATCTGTTCAGCTTTCTGAATTCAAAACTACTCTATGAATTCATCTGCTCATACCTCTTTGTTATTTGCTGTTTAAAAAAATTGTGGTATGAATGTTTGCAACAAAAATTTGAAACATCAAGGTTTTTGGCTTAAGACCAAAATGTTGCTTAATCAACAAAGAAATGTGTTTAGGAAATGAAACAAAATTCATTTGAGGCAAACAGGGGAGTAATGCATGAGAAGTTAAGTCATCCAATCAGGGCACCAAAACAATACCCTGTGGCTAAAGTGATCTGTTACAAAGCTTATAGGAAAGTCTGAATATCATATAAATGACTAGATATTCGCTACAAAATCTGTGTCTCATCTCAGCAGCAAATTACTACTTCTCCTTCTCTGCACAGGCTCAGTTCTGCTAACCTGCATAGTGGGCACAGAGCCAAGGTTCCATCCATTCCCCATATATCTGTTTGGTGGGAACAGTGGGTGCCCAGTTTCTATTTGCCCATGAACTCCTGGACCCAAGGTCCCGGTAGTCAGGGCATGGATGCAAGGAAGGGTTCTTGCTCATCTTACACCTCTACGTGGATATGAAGTCCAGGTTACAGTCTACCCCCTATATGGCACCACAATTCATGCAATTCTGTTTTATACTTGTGCCAAATGGATAGTAAATCCCTGCTCTAACCTGTTTACATGCTGAGGAAAGAAATGGGTATAATGCACTATCATGCCAGCTCAGAAAGGAAGAGTGCTGCTCTGCCCCTGCTGTTCCTGGCAAAGTGGCTCTCCTTCATTGCACCATGCCCTACACCCTCCCCTCTGGTAGGAAAGAACTGATATTGCCCACAGCTGCATTAATTGTGTCTGCTGCTGAGCAACTGCAAGGACCTAGCTGATGACAGCATTGCTCCTTCAGGAGTCATGATGCCAGGGGAGAACACGGGCTGATGAGAATCATTACATGTGGATGGCTCCTTTCTTTGCAGATCTAGGGGTTCCTTCCCTGTGGATCCCTTGGATGTTCAGTGTTGGGAGACTTTACCATCTGCAAATACTATATGGCCCCAAATGCTCCCTTAAGGGGATGCTTTGATGGCAACTTGAGAAATTTCACCTCAGCGCTGTCCTGCCCCTCTAACAAATTTCTCTGGGACAATGGGTGATCTGGATCTGCAAATGATTTATGGTCATAATGGCTGGAGTTATTGCATGGCATTCCTATTAATAGAGCCAGTCATTAAAAACATTAAAAACTGTTGTCTCTCTTCCATGAAGCAAATGAATGCAGAACTAGCTCAAAGGAGTGATAAATTATCTGCAAAAGCCGTAGTCTGTGTCTGTACTGTGTTATGATCATACAATCAAATCTGAATAAACCACTGTAGGTGAAATGCTAAATGATATCATAGGTCAGCCAGAATATAATCATGTAATGGAAGAATTCCTGGCAGAGTTTCAGTGCTGCTTCAAAGGTTATTAAGGAATAATGAAAAAAATCAGACAACAAAGGCATTATTCAGATATTTTTATCATTCATTTTATAATCTACATTGCTGAGCAAATTGTCAGAGAGGAGCTAGTCAAATGAATGTGTTAAAGGACCTCTGACAGACTGACTTCTATTTATAGGTTGCAGAGCATATGTGTTTCATACAAGGGTTGCAAAGTAATTCTCCAAACAGTTACAATAAAGGCAAAGTAAATTATGGGAAAGTATGTGGGGATGCTAATGTCCACCTGGAATCCTAGTCTTTGGATTTTAATAATCAATCTAGAATGATTAAGACTGCTTTGTGCTTCTGGAATATGTTCCATCCTTGCAGAGCACTTGGCAAACAATTAATATAACATTCTTGAGCTCTAACAATCCAATTAGGCACAGCCTGTGCTGGTGAGGAGTAAACCACCTCTGGAGGGGCTGTTGGAGGAATTCTGCCTCAGAGTGGCAGAATTCCTGCTAAGGGAGTTACATCCCTTCTGCTAGCCAGTGCGTGGGGAGGGGAGAAGAGGGCAGGGGCAGTAAGTTAGCAGGGGAACCACCTCCTCCCCACTCCTTCTTAGGGGTGCCCAGGAAGAATAGTCCTGGAACTCCCCCGTGCAGAGAGACTGCTTTCAGGCTTCAGAGAACACAAGGGAAGAAGGTTCCTTGTGCAGTGCTCACCCCAGCATACCCTGTAAGAGCTTGTCGCAGTGTAGTCCCTTGTGAAGTAGGTATTTTTATTGTCCCCATTTTACAGGTGACTGGAGTCACAAAAAGGGTAAGAGACTTTGACTTTGGGCAATCACAAATCTGAGGCTTAAATCCTGATTATTATGATTAGTGTTATTTATTTTGTTGTGGTAACATCTAGCGACTCCAATCAGAATCAAGGCCGCATTGTCCTAGGTACTGTAAAAACATTTTTTTAAACCCCAAAAAGCTCGCCTCTCCTTCCTATCAATACTGTGCTTTAAAACACTTCATACAATAATGTCGTACAATTTAAGACAATTGAATCCTTAATTGGATCAGTTACAGATTGATAGTTACTTTTGCACCATACATTGGGAGTTGAACAGCGAGGCCATGGGCACCATGACTTAACTCTCACTTAACACAGAAAGACAAGATTGCCCACAGAGGGAAAGTAATGTGCTCCACGTTATTTTTCAGACCAAACTGTAATCAAGTTACAGCTCAGGATTGCATTGCATAATGTAAGCTGTTATTGTAATCTGTTGGCTAGAAGCTAACCACACCTTGGGTTGTTACCTGACAGGGCAAGCAGAGTTGGTGCTATTTGTTGTTTGCATGGGAAAATCCAGGGTGCTGCATGTGATGGGTTCAGTGAATGACACACTTCAGAGTCGGTACCTTGTCAGTGCCTCACCAGAGTGCTAGGGTGCTCTGCCACTGGGGGGCGCCAATCTTATGATGATGCATAAAACATAGGCTCTGACCTTCTTCTGACACTGCTCTCATCCTACCATGGTCCTCAGACTGCTTTTTTGTTCTGCATAGTGAACAAATGATACATGGTCTCCAGGTTACAATTTCCCCATCCTTTCCCATGTATCCTTTTTTATTTGACCATCTTAAATTGCACATGACTTTGTAATTTTTTCAACTTTCACACAAATGTCCTAATTCTTGGACTGCTTCATTTTTCCATTCAATTCTGTTAAGTTGTTCAGTATTGCCACAAAAATATGATTTTTTATAAAACAAGCTGACACATTTATAGGGTTGTTAAAGTAATCAGTTATAGTAATTTTGTGTAATCAGATTACATTTCAAGGATTATTATTCCTGTGCATTTATTTATATAGCACCTGGGATAAGCCTCAGCACATTTCACAGAATTACAAGCTATGGAACAAATTATGTGGTCCATACTTTAGCAACAGCAAATACCAGCAGAGTTTCTCCTAGAAATGAAATTCAATCATTTGAACGTGACTGCAATAATAATGGTGCCAACCACACTTCACACCAATCTGGCACAGGAAGTGAAGAGAGATCTCATCCAATTAAATGAACAGGGCAATCTAGGTAGAGAGATTGTGATTATCTTGTTTGGACTTTGTCCAAGACACCAGGGTTAAGCACCATCTACTAAATGATTGAATAATTTCATCATTATTCTCCTCTTTACATGTGCCTTCTACACCAGCTGCTGGTTCTGTTTATGACTGGTAGTCCTATTTTATCAGACAATACTACTGCATATGACACTGGCAAGAGAAGAGATGGTAAAGAACCTGGGGTCAAGCTAAAAGTGACTGGTGTGGATGCATATTTAGATCAGTGCAATTGCAGCTCATTGACTTCATCAGAATTCAATGTGGATGAAGCTCATTTTAGGATCAGGGCCTTCGGTATTCGCTGGTCTTATGATGAATGTCTGATAACAAAGCATTTCAGGTCTAGATTAGAATATTTTATCTGGGTTCATGTGAATTCAAATTTTATATTACTCCTATCATTCTTCTGAGGGTTTCAAGGGTAGAGGTGACTGGGCTTTAATATCTGATTTATGCATTGGCAACCAAATTTGTCATGACTTGCTGAAAAGTTTTAGATGAGGGGTCATTCTCAGCTCTTCTGAATATGGCAAATGTGATTAAATATGAAATGGTTGCCATGAAATATGAAGGAAATATGCATGTGGGAGAAATTTGAGAAACTTTTACTAGAAAAATTTAATTAAAATTCAAAAATGATTGTTCAAAAGCTGGTTGGGTTAATAATCTAATAGCTATTAATAAAGCAGTTGCTCGTCAAATTAACCAGGTCATATTTTATCAGTGTTAAAGGTATATTTAGTTAAGCCTAGCAGTCGTGTTAGTGTTATTAATTCAGTACCCCATGCTTTATTATTATTATTACTTTTCATTTTCATTTTATAGAGGCACAATGCTCTGTGTACCAATCCCTCTCCTGTTGAAGTCAGTGGCAATTTTTGGTGAGCAGGATGAGAGTCGGAGCCCTTGCTCACTGAACAATATTAATAAGAGTAACATTTAATATTCTGACCAGTGTCAACTATGAAAAACTCTTTCACGATTGCACAACATACAACCCTCTCAGGGAAAAGCCAGGGAGTGGAAATGGCAAATACATTTGGGTTTGGTTTAGCTAAGAGAGGGCAAGTGAGGTTCAGAGCTTCCACCGAGAATGCCACGCCTGGATAATCAAATCCAGGGACTGTCAGCCAAACTGCCCCACCTGGTATCAGCTGCTACAGTAGCACATGCAGTGTTGTTGCAGCCATTGGTCCCAGGATGTTAAAAAGATGACGTGGGTGAGGTAATATCTTTTATTGGACCAACTTCTGTTGGTGAGAGAGACAAACTTTCAAGCTTATATAGACCTGAGGAAGAGTTCTGTGTAGTTCAAAAGCTTGTGTGTCTCACCCACAGAAACTGTCCAGTAAAAGATATTACCTCACTCAGGGCCGGTGCAACTACTAGGTGAACTAGGCAGCTTCCTAGGGTGCCAAAAAGTGCGCTCAGGGGAGGCGGTGGAGGGGAGGTGAGCTGGGGCAGGGGAGCGGTCACCCGCAGCAAGTAACGGCAGTGGGGCACACAGGGGAACCGCTCCCCACCCCAGCTCACCTCCACTCCACCTCCTCCACTGAGCACCCCATCCCGGCTCTGCTTCTCCTCCCCTCCCAGGCTTGCCGCACCAAACAGCTGATTTGCACCGCAAGCCTGGGAGGCGGGAGAAGTGCAGTGGCAGCGGCATGCTCAGGGGAGGAGGCGGAGCAGAGGTGAGCTTGGGCGGGGAGCTGCCACAGAGCTCCTGGGGGTGTGGGGAGGGCACAAGGTGGAAGTTTCGCCTAGGGAGCAAAATATCCTTGAGAGATCCAGTGGTACAGCTCCTGAGAGACTCACGAGCATCTTAGGGTTTTATGGATCAGCCAATACATTGAATTAAACTGGAAATTACTACAATTTAGAGACTTTAGATAAAGTATGCTTCCTGAGAGACTCCTAGTTTTAAATCAAGCTGATCAGAATATTTTCAGCTCAATTAAATTTTATTGAAATATGCTGACTTGTCAAGATGGATCCGTTTATATTAAGTATCTGTCTGGAATTGTATTCAGGGCTCTCTGATCACTTGTGATGAGACACAGAGACCTGAATCTAAAACCTGAGCTTTTTGATCCAAAAACAGCTTTCAACAAAAATCTGTTACACTAAAACATTCAAAAAGTTTTATCTTCATTCCAATGCAGAGCTAAAACAAATTTTGAAACCTCAAAAGCTGTCACAAAACACAATTGTCATCTTCTAGACAACGATGGTTTTAATCTACCTTTGCACATCCTGGATTCTGCCTGTTCCATGCAGCCTCTGGCATAAGTTAGGCAGGTGTAATGGGGCTGTTCTATGGGCTGCTCTTTAGCCCAGAATAATCATAATGAAAAGCATTATTGCCATTCCTCTCCTGCATTTGGCTCTCCTCCCAACCCCAATTTACCCCTACTCGAGGGGCTATGGAGGGACGGGCAACATAGTGCCACATTTACCAGCCCTAGCATATATGCCCTGCCACAAGGGTTGGATCAATAATATATTCCCTTCAGCTCATACTGCCAAGCATTCTGCACTAGCTCTGTCTTCTGAATGGCATTCAATGTTAACCCAATGGATTTGTGTGTTTTGGTCCCGATTATGTGACATGGCTTTGTATTACCCCTTGCTGCTGTTTCGTTGTCCTGTGTCTGAATTCCATTATTTGAATAAGGAGGAAAGTAATGTTTTGCTTGCGATATTTCAATATTATTCTTCTGAATCTTTGCTTTGCCACTATTTAATTTTTCTTTCATTCTTGATCTCTGACACTGTAATTGAAAACCTCTGAAAGCTCTTCTCTGCTTTTGAATAATTCAGTTTATGCAGCTGTATGGTGTGCAGCAGGCTAAGGGCACATTACCTTTTGCAGTGGGAGATGCTGTTAATGTATGTCTGAACTTTGGTCTAAAACCTTATAGTTCACCAGTGTGTGACTAATGGCCGTTCAGTAGCTTATGTGCAATGAATAAGAGGTCTCAGTCCAGCTTGTGGACAGGCATCAATATCCCCAAACAGCCCATTCTGGTCATTGGCACCCATATTGTAAGTCTCATCAGAAAAATCTAAAGAGGAAATGGGCCCTGGAAACTGTACATCCCTCTTATCCCTTAGAAGTATCTTTCAAGTGAGGAGTGAGGCACATTGTTGGGGCAGTGAGAGGGAAGGGAGGAATTAGGGAGGCTGGAAGGGAGGAGGGTACGGGAGGTATCTGCTGTTCAGTGGAAAAATCAGAAGATTACAGTCTTCAGAGCTGTGAATGCAGCATCTTTCATTAGCAGTGGATTCACCAAAAAGGATGCCCTCATAATGAGTCATCACTATAGACCTGAAGAAGTGCTCTGTGTGGCTCAAAAGCTTCTCGCTCACCAACAGAAGTTGGTGCAGTAAAAGTTATTACCTCACCCGCCTTGTCTCTCTAATCACCATAGTCCTACATGTCTGTCAGGACTGTGTGACTGACTAGTTAACAACCAGCAGTTTCTGGATAAAAATCTCTTTACTAAAAATGCAATAAAATGTATTTGTATACATTTCTGTGGTGCCATCAGTGTACATGCTACTTTATCAGTTTCTTTTGACAAGCACAACACAAATGACGAATCCCTGGCCTGAGGAGCTAGCAGTCTAAACTCCTTTCTTCTTGCAGATGGTTGTGATAGTCTGTACACAGCATATAAAGTTGTGTATCCCACTAACTATAACAAATAAAAGTCTGATTTTAACATCCTTTCTGGTCAGGAAGGCTGTACACATGGCTATTAGGATATATGACTTAGTGATAGAATGTGGAGTCTGGTAATAGTACAAAACATTTTTAGTCAAGTGCAAGACATTTATTAGGATTTTAAATAGTAAATGATACTTTTTTATATACACACTCTCTAACAACTTGATTTTTCCTAGGTGAATTATTCAGTTTTTATTTCTAAAGCTTCCAGTGGTAGCTAGGACAAAAATGTAAAGACATTGAGTAAGTCACAAATGCAAACACTTAATAAAGATTTTTTTTCTGCAATACTTATAGAATAAGTGGAATAATTCCACTACACTGAACTGTAATGAAGTCAGTCCTATCATTTTCAGTGGGTGATCCTCCTCCCCTCTCTCACTCTGTGGGGTACCATAGGGCTGACTTGTGGGCCCCTCCTGTTCCCCCTTTACACTTGGCTGGGTGACCTCATCCAACCACATAGTTTCTACTACCATCTCTATGCTAATATCTCAGATATCTGCTTTCCTACACTTAATTACCTTCCTGAATCCAATCCCATATCTTAACCTATCTCTTTGACATCTCCTCCTGAATGTCTCACCATCATGTTAAATTTAACAAGACAAATCTGAACTCCTGATCTTTCCTTTTGCACCCTCTCCACTCCCCCAATATTTTGTCACTGTGGAAAAATGATCATTCTCTCAGGTTATGGGCCTGAGGGCAGAGGGGTCATATTCAGCTTTGCCCTCTCTTTTGCACCACCCATCCAGACTGGATTCAAATGCTGCTGTTGCTTGTTCCTCTATATCACTTCTAAGATTCATAATCTTCTTGCTGTTCAGACAGCAAAAATTCATTTGCCTTCATCAATCATCTCCACCTTGAATACTGTACCCTCCTCCCTTCCAACCTCCCTAATTCCTCCCTTACCCTCACGGCTGCCAAGATCATCTCCTTTTCTCCTTTACGCCCCTCTTTGAATCCTTCAACTGGATCCCCTTGTTTCTTCAGATCATGTTCAAGCTTCATGCCCTACCCTTCAATTCCCTTCACAATGCTTCCTCTCCCTGCTACTTTAGTCTAGTCCATTGTTGCATCACCCCTCTTCCTTGGTGCCAGCTTCACTGGCTCATTTGTCAGTTTTTCACACAAATGCCTTCGGGCCTTGTTCCACATGAAACACCCTCCCTGAACTACCTCAGATGGCCACTACCTTCTACTCTTTTTTTCTCTCTCCCCTCAGGACCCACCATACCATGGTGCCGGTAAATATAGGTTGAGGGCCAGAAAGGCTGCTTGGCATATGCTCCATCGAATTACTTTATCTTTTAAAATGGCAATATGCTATCCTAACGGTTTAAACATTTAAAACTTCACAGCTGGTATAATACTGCCCTAACTCTCTGAAGCTGCTCAAAGAATGTGAGCAAAGGTGCCATGGTAAAATGGTCACATGAAGTTCCACAAGGTGAAATAAATCATTGTTCCTTCCGTCCATTTTGCTAAATGAGAGGGGGAAAGGTCTTCTGTCCACACAATAGGGAGATAAAATTTGGTGTGCCCCCTCAATCCACAATCTATGCCGCTTAAAGAGTTTAATGGCTGATGAGGCTTCATTATGGACTTCCTGCTGTGCTGCTGGAGACCGACTCTTTCAAAGCTGTTGGTTCTGCCTTTTCCACCCTTTCAGATTGTAAATGACAGCAGTGTTGAAAAAACAAATGCCTTGGTGTCATGGAGTTCACTGCTAATTAAACTCAACCAGACTTCAGTATATGTGCTGAGTAATTGGTCCCTGTCCTTTTTGTTTATGCATTCTTCCAAGATCTTCTTAAACAATCATATAAAAAGACAGCAGATGCTGAGCTCTGTAGTGCTTTCCTTGTTTGCTTTTGTTTGTTTGCACTTGCATTACTACAGCAATCCAAGCCTATGCATTACTTAGTATAAAGGGAGAGTTACAGTGGCCCAGGCAAAACATGTCAAGGTCACAATCCTAAGGAGTTTGGAGTATTACATTTATCACAAGGATCAACAGAAATCTGTAAAAAAGCTATAGGCCATATACTGCAGCTAATATTCAGACCAAATAGTAACTTACTTCATGAGGGATCCCATTGAAGGCAATGGGGCTACTCATGAAGTAAAGGATCATGAGTATGGGTGGTAGAATTGTGCCCAAAATAAAGGAATACATTTATAGTCAGTGGACACACAAGCAAATCAAGCAGCCCCACAGGCCTGTGATAGAGCATGGCCAGGATAGTTGAGGGTTGAACTGATTCATCCTCCATCATTTAGTGCCTTGTATACAAAAGAAAATAGTTCAATTAAGGCCTTGTATACACAGGGAAAATGCTGCATTTAAACTACTAGAGGTTCACATATTTCATAGCTTGTATGTGGCAACACTCAGCATCACCACAGCTACTTCCTTTGTGAGACTAGCTCTAAAATCTGTAGTTCCATTGCAGTTCTAAAATTTCCCACTGGTGTAGCTCCACTCCTGGTAGAACTGGTAGCAGAGACTGGCTTTGGTATTTTCAACCCTAGATCATCTTGCTGTGCTCCAAGCAGGTCTAGATAAGAGGACATTTAAAACTGGTAGCTCTTGGCACCGTGTCCACTTTAGCATTCCCACTGCTGCTACAAGAAGTGGGTTTGCAAGAGTGGGGAGCTTTTCTTCTGTAATATTAACATAGACAAGGCCTTTCCATTGCTTTCCATAATCATTCTAGTGTTGGTGCAAGTCCCCTCTTGAGCTCCTGAAATCTGGGGAAACCTACATGTTCAGTTACATGAATAACATAACTGAAGTTGACATAGTTATATCCACTTACCGCAGTGGCTACACTGCGCTGTGTTGACAGGAGAGCATCTCCCGTCAACTTCCCTTACACTTCTAAGGGAGGTGGAGTACACAAATTGATGGGAGAGCACGCTCCCATTTTAGCCTGTCTTCACCAGACCCACTAAATCGACACTCGCTGCATCTGCCAGTAAGTGTAGACATGCCCTTAGACTGTGAGCTCTTCAGAACCGGAACCGTGCTCTCTTGAATGCTTGGAAGCACCAAGCACATCCTAGGCAGCGTATTATCACCAATCATTTTCTGTAATTTGTACCTAGCTGACTTGCATTGTTTAACCCTATAAAGCATTTTAGGAGACAGTGGACCCAAAAGAAACAAGATACAATAAAGCTGTATTGTATCTAGTCCAACCACTAGCATCAAATGCAATATCTTATCTTCTCCTTGGGCACCTGAAAACAAGGCTTGCTGCCATTACAAGCTTCGGTTTTATTTTTGGGAGGCCCGAACATGTTGAACAGTAATAAACATAATTGTTTTCACAGGGACAGGGTTCGAGATATCAGACTTGGGGAGGGGTGCTGAAAAAAATCCAAGACACAATGACTAGATGATAAGTCTCACACGTGGGCGTTAGGGTCTATAGTCGTCGTCCTTCTGTTCCAAAAACACAGTCCTCTAACTATCACTTGAGCCAAAGGAGATCTTCCTTAGGTGGTAGCAATTGCAGCAGTGAGTCCCTTATCCCCTCTGTGGGTCTACTGTTAGATAGCAATGTGAAAGTGCACACACACACACCCCTGTACATTGAAGGAAGGTTTCATTATGCCACAAATATTTGGGCTTTTTTCTTTTTTCTTTTTTTCTCATGAATGGTTACACCCTATCACCTACAGCTCAAAATTTAGCCAGTCAAGGGGACCACAAGATTTGTATGGATTTGGGAGTTGAACCAAAGAAAGGTTAACTGATTTAAGTGGGTTCACTGTTCTCAAAAAAAAATTGTTTTTCTGGGGAGGCAGGATTCTGTTTTTGTTTTTCATTAGTGACCTTTTCAGTTTCAACAACTAGAAGAATTTGTAGCGCTGCCTTGAATCTGGCACAGTGTGCACGGACATTATGTACAAGCTTCCCACACAACCTTCAGTGCTAATCTGCTACTCCCTCATCACCCCTTACTATTCTGCTCATGGGCTTCTCCTGAGAAATTGTCGATGATACCTGTCATTGTTGCAGGGCATGCTGTATCTGTCCCCTTCCTGCACTCTCTGACGGTATCTCTCCATTGGGAACTCTCCTGGAAGGCCACTCCTAGGCCATGCATTGGGCTATGGGATCCTGTGTATCAACAGTTCTTACCCAGCAGGTCTGACAGAGTTCCAGGGCTGAGAATTTTCCTTTTGGGAGTCTGTGACCTATGGTGAATACAGCCAGCAGACTGCTTTCTTAAAATCAAAATATTGTTATGTTACCAGTGGGGGGAAAAGCATTTTATGAACTAGACCTGAACATAGACTGTTTATGGTTTTAAAATCTAAAGCATTCCCATCCTGTGATGGTGGCCTGGGCAGCCCAAGCTTCCTCAGACACTCCAATAGGTGCCTGTCTCAGTCTGAACAGTTCCCCAACAATTACCTCCTCTCTGCACAGACAGAGTCTTAGTAACCCAGGTGAAGGCCTTTTGTTCTTGTCCATTCCTGGCCTTCTGGACCAGATCAGTCTGGTGAACTCAGAAGGAGGTTGAGCCAGATTCCAAGGTACCAATGGATCTACCATTGTCCTGTAATGACCATCAATGTTTACTGTGGGATGCCTTAGCAGGAGTATTGTTTCCCTTCCTGCTGGTTTTCCCAATAGCTCTGTTGATTTAGCCCAATCTAGTCCTATAGTAAACATCACAATATTTTACCCATTATAATCATACAGCAAACATCTCAACAATCAAGTCAACAGACAGTATTCATAAATGGCTATACACCAGCTCCACATCTGTCATATGCCCAACAGTGGTCAATCGGTGCTTTTGGGGAACGACTGGAGAGCTTATTTGCTCCAATTGTTTTCATGGGCTCCTGGAGCTAGCACAGGATCGAACATCCTGTCAATGCCGTCCGGTTTCTCAGAAGTGTGGGCTGCTTCTCAGCAGCACAGCTAGCAAAAACTGGCTTGAAACCAATGAGAACTATACGAGCTTCCCAGAGGGATCAGCACTTGTCCCTCTTTTCCCCCTCTTTGCATGCTCCATGCTGGAAAAGATGCAGGGAAGAGTTCATTAGCAGGTGAATGAATGCAGACAATTTGTTCCTAGTCACATCTGATAGTACAGTTTGGTGTCAGTTTTGGAGGAAGAAAACTTATTTCTCTAAACAAGTGTATGTCAACTGGAGGAGTAATGTTCTGGCCAAGATCCACTCTAACAAACAAGTACATTCAAGCCCCCAAGTTAACAAGTTCCCTCGTATTTGCAAGCCTAAAACAAACCAAAGGTTTAAGCTCTTTTTAAAAAAAAATTTTTAAAGATGTCTTGGAACAGAAAAAAAATCCACTGAACAATCTGTTCTATGCCTAAGAATCACCAAGTCTCTCATCGCTGGCATGTACTGTTTTTACTTCGACATGTTGCATGGTAGCAAATTAGCCTTTGTGACAAATGACTTGAATAATTCCATAGCTATTAAACTCATCTTAAATGAGGAAAACTTCAAAAAAAATTATAGATGAGATTTTAAATGCGTCACTGAAACACACAGCCAGTGAAATCTTCCATCATACAAGGGGAAATGCTATTAAAAACTACATACACATTACTCTAAAACTGGAGGATCAAAAGGTGTTTAGGGGCTTGGAAATGTCTGGGAAAGGGTTCTCAGAGGGAGATCTCTCCAAAGCAGTGGAATGTGTCCAATTAATATTAAGCAAAGCTTCTCATTTAGTACCAAAACTCCAAATTATTACATAAAACAGAATTATCAGGACCCAGGTTTAAGGAAGAACTGGAGACAAAGGGACAGATTCTCACCTGTACCAAGTGCAGGAGAGCCGAGGGAGTAGGAAAGAAAAGCCACCTTTCCACTCCCTAATCTTGGACTAGCTTTGGACCAAAATGGCACGCTCAGCATAATTTAGAACACCCCAAATCCTGCTCTCAATTATGCCATCTACATTAGTCCTATGTTAGGGACTGCTGCACCAGCCCAGGATCAGCAGGAGCATGTAATGCCCCTCTGTCCCCTAGATGGAGAGCAAATTGAAAGAGGGTGTCATACAGTGGGCCACTCTTCACCACCCAAGGATTCTCTTTTGTGTTTCTTTAGGGCAGTTTTCTAGCTGCTTTGCGCTGCTGAGCCACAAATGAACAGTGGGAGCTCCGGAGTAGAAAGAGCACCAATTACCACTGCATTGTCTAGACTTGTTCAGTGCAGGATTAATGACACGGCAATAACATTCTGACACTTTGGCCGCACTAGAACTCATGCCCATTGATACTAGAGCTCATACCCATCAATGGTGGGAACAGAAGGAGATTTCCTGATAAAATGTGAGCGTACACAAGTCGAAAGGGAATGATACAAAATGTTAATAACAGTTCAGACTTGAGATCAGTGTTTGCTGATAAAAGGGGAGAAATGTGCACCTCTCCCGTTTTTAACTAATCTTATCTAATCTAGTTAAATCTGTATATTTATGCCCATCACAGAATATTTTACGCCTCCAAAAGATTTAAATTACAACAATAATTAATCTTTCCCTGCAAGTAGGAGTTGGAGCTTGACTAGAAATGACTTAAATCACTGCTAACTCTAGTATACCCATCGGGCAGTAACTAACTGTAGTTGACTGAAATATTAATAAACAGGAATCTTATGAAACAACTGTTCAGAGTGAAAGAATTAAGGTGCAGCACACATCATTTGTAGCAAGGTGTTAGTGCTTTGGAAATCAAACAAGGTTTTTGGAAATAGAAGGAGATGGGAGGACAGGACATCTAGCTTCAAACAACTTCCTACAGAGCAGCTGCCTAGCGTATATTTCAAGGATTTAAATTTCCTTGTCTGTGTGAACCCTGTCAACCCAGTTACAGGTTGCTACTGGTCAGGTGGTATACACAGAAGTTAATATTGAAGGTTACCCCTGAGTTGTCGCTGCAGGGATAGAAAACAATGCAGACTCTTGCTTTTTTCCACTTAGACTGGAAAACAAAGAGATGAGAGGACATGACCTATCTCTGATCCCTTGTAAACACAAAGGGCCGGTCAGTTTGGATTTTATTTTTATTTTTTGTACCACCTCTCTCCCTACTTCTGTTTCATACACCAAGATTGGAGAACACCCAGGCACTTCCTGTTTAGGGTCATGTTTACATGCCAGACATCTGGTGAGATTTCAGGAATAAATCAGAGATGTGGGTGGAACAGACTGCTCTGGTGTTTCTTCTTTGTTTATGGTCTGTACATTTACAGCTACTACAGAGGAAAGAAATAGTTCAAAGGGGAGTTGGGAGACCACTTACTTCCCTCCCACCATGCACCCTTTTTATTTCTCTGTCTCTGTCTTACTGAGACATACATTTCATGGTTGCAAATAAATACACATGGGGAGAAAAGCTCCTAGAAACAGCACTGGACACTATGAAATTTACCTATGTGAATGATTGCTAGAAAAGCCCTTCTAAAAGCTGCTAAGAGTTCATTTCAGGGCACCCTTATTGATCCAACAAGATTACTTCTTTTACAGGCTGTGATCATTATTACAGTTCATCTCTGGGTATGGTGGGAGTTCTAACTTCTCATCATTTGAAAGCTTTGTTCCTCTGTTGTAACTGCCCCTTTTTCATCATGTTGTTATGAATTCAAAGGGGATGATTTGAGCAAATAAGTACAATTCCCATATGCTAGCATGAAACGGTGAATTCTAATGAGGATGGAAAATGAAGTAAAACTCATTTACAGATATAAGCCCACTTTGCAGCCTGCCTGATGAACAATACAAGTAATTGACAACCAATCTGTTGCTCTCAACACTGGCTAATCGTTTATTGAACTCAAGAGTCCAGCTCCAGGCCACCATCCTGTTGGTCTTAGTTACCTGAGAACCTCTACCTCCCCGAGACAGGAGCTCTCAAAATGGCCACATTCTACTGGAACAAGGGGAAGTACTGACTATAAATGGAAGGTTTATGACCCCAGAAGACATAATTTTAACAGAAGATGGATTAGGACTATGGAACTAACAGCTAGATGAAATAAGAATAACTACTGAACTCACTGCATAGGCAGCTTGATGCAAACTCCACCTCCTCATCAATGTTTTCCTACAATGGTGCCTTCTCTCCTTTACTGGATTATATGTTGGGGATGGTGGGGAACCTCACTAAAGCCTGCTTCTTGTTGGCAAGGCAGAAAGAGAATTCTTGTCATGGCTTTTTAAAGTGCCACTTTCTCCATCACAGCAGCCAGAGTAACTGTAGGATACTTTTAGACCTTTTAAATACTAGGCCTGTGTTGTACATCTCTTATGCTG
Source organism: Sternotherus odoratus (assembly GCA_032164245.1). Classification (NCBI taxonomy): domain Eukaryota; kingdom Metazoa; phylum Chordata; order Testudines; family Kinosternidae; genus Sternotherus; species Sternotherus odoratus. The sequence goes on along the minus strand of JAVMKO010000007.1, from coordinate 29,498,618 downwards.
TAGTTTTTGGTGGTGTCTTGTTTCCTGAGTGTAGAGTAGAGCTCAGTAGTGGAGAAAAGAGAATTAAAGTTGACTTTTTTCCTAAACTAGGCTTTCGTACTCTTTGTTTGGGTCTCAGTGACTGAGTGTTGTGGTATGGTTGGGATTCATTCTTGGGTGGTCTGGTGAGGGAATGGATCAGAACCTCATGGAATGGGGGAGACAGAGGAATTTGAATGAAATCCCCTCCATTCCTCAGACATTATGGTTGAAGGTTAGTGTGGATGGCACATTAACTCTCCATAGGGAAAGTGTCTGTGATATTGTGATATAAGGAAGGTGTTGTGTAGGTTATCCTTTCCTGCTTTTGGTTTAGATGGCCTTGATACCTTGCCTTGGTGGTCTTTAGTCAAGTACCTGCATCCATTTGATGACATTATGAAGACCAAGGAAGTTGAAACAAGTGGTGAAGCTCAGGGATACTGAATTCCAGGAGATGTGGTTATGAGGGCTTGAGTCTTTCTAGCCTAGTGGTAGTAGAAAAGATCAGGCAACATGGGAGAACGGTGGGAAGAAGGGTTACCTGAGGTCAAGATGTTTAATGTTAATTCCATTTTTCTAGATGCCTATATTAGAAAAGTATGTAATAACAAAACATTATTAAAGAGAGATTTCTGGGAGACCCATGTTTGTTGGATGGAGCTGTAACTCATACACAGCAGACATATTTACATTTTCACATTCAGTAGGTACATATTTGTCATTTCTTGGCCTAATTCTATCTCCTTCTTCTACCTTTATGACTCTGTGACTATGAGACAAGGTGGGAGGTCTTATTTCTTGGAGGATAGAATTAGGTAATTACATCGATCATTAGGCTGAAAACAGAATGTTTTTGTGCTCAATAAGGTAAGTAAATAAGTCGGTAGGCTAAAAAGACAGAATGCCTGAGCCTGTTAAAATAAGAAGGAGAACACCTGGGGACCATTTACTAACAATGGACAAGATAAGTTAGGTCAAGCCTGGACAAAGTGTGCAGAACAGGGATTGGTTTCTGCAAAGTAACCAAGCCAATAGAAAAACATGTGATACACTGTCTAGTAAATGCAATGAGACATGTAAATGTATATAAAGAAAGAGGTTTTCTGTGTAACCTTGGACATGTGGTAGGGCCCATGCTCACCCGCTACAGTTGAGTCTGATCAACTCAGCATAGTGTTGCTGTATGCCAAATAAAGGAACGTGAGTGATAAAATCAGAAGTCCAACTGAGTTTATTGAATCCCAGAGAACTGGGTGAAGTATTGTCCATGAACTGGACAAGATGTTCTGGCTATGCTGAGTGGAGAAGGTTTCTGAGGAAATCCCAACAGAAATTAAAGGAGAATCAGACCCTTCTATTGTAAATCATTGCAACAGGAAGGACTGTTAAGAGTTTGTCTCAACTATGCTATTTTATTTTTTTCTTTTTGCCCAGAATGTACCTCAAACATAACAATGTGTACAGCAAACACTTGTTTCATAAAACAGCAATGGTGGTAGTGTTACCAGCTAGATACTAAATGTGTTAGCCAATGCCTCCCACCTAATTGGTGAACTCACGGAACCTGATTCTGAGTTACTGACACTGATATAACTCCACTGACTTCAGTAGTTACTCCTAATGTACTACAGTAAGATCAGAATCAAGCTCTTCATGTAAGTATCCTATAATTTACCATAACCACGTCTTAAACAAGAACTCTCCTCATTCATAAGCTGCAGCATCTTCCCCAGGTAAACCTCCCACTGGATGACTCTGTAAGATCTGTACTAACCTTGTCTTAGCTGGAAGTTTAATTTCACATACCTTAAATGTGGGGAGGAAGGAAACATAGTATGGACCTGCTAAGGTGTTTTCCAGTCAGTTTTCCCATCTCTGTAAGTGACAATTCCTTCACTACTACAAAAGAAATAAATTCAGCCAGGAAAAATGAAGCTGTTTTTTGAGGATTTAACTTTATCCATCAACAACAACTGCAAAATAACATTTATCACAGGACTGAAACTTGTTATTGATAGCGGTTTCAAGGGATGATATAAGGATCAGATAAATAACAGTTTAATTTGGAGAACTATGAGGAATAAACAAGTTTTAACTTGTTATTAACTAGGCCAGCATGGGATGTAAATTATTGTATGGAGGATGAAGGTATTATTTCTATGCAGTGTAAGTATTATGGAGATGCGTCATATCTGAAATGCTCCTCTCTCGTGGCAGAGAGCCAGAAAGTACCTGCCTTTGTACTGTCAAAGGCACGTGTCAATTTATTTTACAGAGGCTCGGCCAATACACCCTAATGGATGAATCAGAGAATATTGTCATAGTAGGCAGTGATATTTTTTTTAAATACTCCGCTCCAAGGAATTAGTGAATTTTTCTTAAAAATCATTTCTTTTTAAAAGGCTTGATGATAGCCTAGAATGTTGTCACCAATGAGAAGACAGAAGTCATATGTTTCTCATTGTTAGCTTCACAAGCTCAGGAAATAAAAATGTGAGTTAGCAAATTGCCTGTGCAATTAACTGGACAGTCCAAGAGTAGTCAGCTATCCTAGGCCAGGGGAAACTTGAATTTTGCCAAATTACTTTTTGCACCAAGTAAAACAGAATTCCATAGTCAGGCATTCAGGCCTTTCACCCGCTATTTATGCTAGTAATGAGTAGACAAGGACCCAAGCAAGGGACAGGTCCAGAATTCAGTGACCTCCTGCCTGACCTGTAGAATGAGCTAAACCAAAACCTCAGGTCCAAACATTCCCACTCTGGTTTAGGGTAGTTTAGATTTGGATCCAAACTTCACAGCTAGCGCCATTATCTGTAATGTCCTGAAATTTAAATGCTGGATCCTAAAATTTCCAATTGGGAAAATGTTGCGTCTTTTATTCTTTACACAAGAAAACACTATGAAGAAACTACATGGGTACCAAATAACCAGGTTTACTCAATTTACACAAACAGGCCAAGCCTAGTTACACATATATTGCTACTCTGGTTGGTTTCAGGTGGTTTTCCATCACAAAACACAGTGAGCACCACGAGAAGACTCACAAATTGTTTAAAAGGATAGTACTCTATTCCTGTACTTACCAGAAAAGTTTGGATCATGATTTGGATCTGAACTTTATAGCTCAGGTGCGATATCAAGTGCTTGAAGATAGCCTCAAAAGGTCAGAAGTTTAAGGATCATTAAGGATAGAGAAGTTCCTGGAAAGCATTTCCTGTAAGATTTTTTAATGCTTCTTGATTTCAGCGAGGTTAGAAATACAGCAAATATTGCCTCTCTTCTAGTATTTCAGTTCTTCCAATTCCTGTGCCTGGAACAATATGTGGTAGTAAAAATTAAAATAAACAAAACCAAAGCCTCAGTCCAACTTGCAAGCCTCAAAAATACAGGGATGGGTCCATTCTTACTTTATTCAGACTAATTCACACACCCTGATTGATAGTAAGACTTGGACTGAGCCTTTACAGAAGGAAAATGCATATAACTCTGACTCTGCAAATACATACACACGTGCTTAACTTTACTCACGTGAAATGTCCATTGACATCAATGGGATGACAAGAGTTTACCTAATTTTAAGTATATGAAAGTGTTTGTAGAATTAGAGCCCAAAAGATTCCACAAGAGAAATCTCTAATATTATGCACAGTCACCCTCAATAAGTTTCATGTGGAAAACTAAGTTTAAAGGGTATTTAGTTTCCTTTTTGCATAGGGAATTAAGTATATTCCAGGCAGGAAGACAACCTTCCAAAAGCAAAAAAGATACAAAAGGATCCTGCTAGAGAAGAGGGCCTGAGGTGGGATTATGAACATAAAAATCTTAATTAAGGAGATGGTCTGTTTTCCCCTGTGGAGAAGTTTCCCTGTATAATCTTGCCATTTCCCCCAGTATATTTAATAAAGAGATTGTGTTTTTAAAAGCCTGGCAAGTCCCTCTTGTATCCAGACCAGTACAGAAGTGGAGCAGAGTCAATCTGATAAAGGTAAACAAGTGAGACTAGGAAACTTTGGGCATATGTAATTGCTGTAAAATGAATAGAACAACAACTGCACAGGGGTTGGAACTTACACAAGACTTAGAAAATAGACCTCTTTCAGACTGGAAAAGCTCCACTGGAATGCTGTCTGGTAGCAGGCTAGGGCAGGAGTCATTTCCAACCTGCTAACCCAGATGTCTTATTCTTCAGCTGCCTTTTTTGTCTCCTGTACCACACTATAATTGAAGGATTATATGCTATCAGAGAAATGCCGGTCTTGCCAAGAAAGTGCAGGCTTTTTAATACACACATTCTGTGAGTATAAACCAGTCCAGAATTTGGCAAGATATTGGAGATTATAAATAGCAACCATACCCCATTTATCCGTGGCTACCATTGTCTTGAAATATGCAATACTACCTGTCAGCCTGGTATTTCATGTTAACAAACCAGTAAACATTCTGTTGATGTTGGCTCAAATGGTTATCCTAACCACTTGGATAGACACAGCCCTAGCCAGCCTCCTACAGTCTTTCAGCTCACTGTCGTGCCTTGCAGATAAATGTGGTAGGATGATGGCCAAAAAAGAAAGGAATAAAGAAACTAGGGATAGGCTTAACTGGCAAAATTTGGGTCAGGATCTGGATTTTGAATCACTCAGAGTATAGAATCTATCAACATTTTGGAGTACAAACAAAGATGTTTTCAAGTAGAATAAATGTCTATAAATTAGGATTAGCATTGGGCAGAGGGGCTTCCAGCTCTTCTTCTTTGGTGAGGATCACAGTCCCCAAAATACAAATGCCAATTAATCTGTGCCCTCCTGTACGCCCCATCAATCAATTCTGGCCCCGTCAGCCCTACATCTCAATCAATTCAGCATCCCTTCATCCTGCATCTGCTCCTGTCTCCCAGCATACCTCTGCTCCCTCTGCAGCTCCACCAGTTAAGAAGTAGGGAGCATAGTAGAGGTCAGAGGCCCATGATCAAAACTGCAGCTCGGACTGCATGTACAAGTCACGAACATTCAGAATACCAGTTGCTAGTTTGGCTTCTAAATAGCCTTTTGTGCATGCAGATACCTGAATTGCACATCCATAATTTCCACTTGCCGTGTTGCTACCTCTCACAATGTTAGCATGAATCTCAAGATACTTGATGTTATTCCTAAAGTCCCAGCTCCTAGGTTATGTGATTGTGTAAGAATTTTCAACTTTCTTTCCTTTTCTCTTTTTTCTTCAATGCAAGTTTTTAGCATTTATAGTTGTGGAGAAAAACTTGAAAATGTGAAGCCTAAAGGCTTAAAAAAACATAAGGCTAATTAATCCAAATATATTATTTTTCAAAATCTAACAACTTTCAGACCCATCTCATGAGTTCTAGGGGAGGGAGGAGCCTGATTCATGATTTTTGAATGTTTGGGGTTGGCAGTACTGCATTGTACACATTGTTGGCATACAAACATGAGCCCTACCCTTCTGAAAATGGGCTGTATTCTGCCTTCTGAAAGGAGCCCATAAAATGTTGCTGATTTTTGCTTAGTATCAATTTGGCCTTGCCATCTGGAAAATGCTAGTGTTCTATGAGTTAAAAGCTTTGTGCAAGTGCGCCTTGACAGATGTGAAGTAATTTCTGAAAACAATCCCATCTGTAAAATGCACCAATCAGGTTGGCACCAAAATTCCTCTCCTTATATCATGTTCTGCCTGATGGAATATGAATCTTAAGAAATAAAGATAGAAAAGATCTATTGGCTTATCCATTCACTCCCCTGTCAGACCAGAATTGTTCCCTGCAATATATTCTCCAGTGCTTGTCAAGTCTCTTTCTAAAAATCAAAAAATGGGGCTTCCACCATTTCCTTGGCAATACATTACAGTGTCTAACAGGTCTCACAGTTAGGAAGCCTTCCCTAATATATAGCCTTCGCTCAGTTTCATTGGATTACTTCAAACTATATGCTCTTGGAGCACCCTAAACAACTCCTCTGTATTAAATGTTTTATAAGCTGTATAACAAAGAGTCCTGTGGCACCTTAAAGACTAACTATAAAGTTTTGAAGCATAAGCTTTCGTGGGCTAATACCCACTTCGTCGGATGCAAGCGACGAAGTGGGTATTAGCCCACTAAAGCTTATGCTTCAAAACTTTATAGTTAGTCTTTAAGATGCCACAGGACTCTTTGTTACCTCTGCTATTCCAGACTAACACGGCTACCTCTCTGATTCTATAAACTGTATATGACTCAGTCTATTTCCACTCCAGGTCTGCCAATCCCTCTTGTTGCTTTGTCTCCTCTTATCAGATGACTCCACAAAGAAGCACACCTGTGCAAGGTGACAGGTGGCAATGTTTAGTGACTGCTTAGAAGTTTCAAAAGGGTTGTAAAAGGATACATTGGAGAGGGCAATGGATGGGGAGAGGAAGAAAATAAATGCCCAGGGCCAGACTGTGGCTAGCCTCTATAGAGGTGTGTAAGGGGTGGGGACAGATGCCAGAAGTTTTGTCATGTCCTTCTTGTGTTCCCATTAGTAAATTGCTATGGTACTCAGATATCATGGTGATGGGCCCAAGAACCTAGCGGAAAAGACAGAGCGAGAGAGATTAGTTCGTTTCTTCCCTTCCCCATCGCTTTGCACTCCCATGCAGGGCTCAGCAGCAATGGCAGTTCTTGTGCACACCTGAGCACAACTTCTGCTTATGGGTTGTGCTGGTAGCCACCTCAACAGGAGTGAGGTGGGAGAGAGAGGAGGTGGGATGATGCCAACCAACAGAGCCCCACAGAGCTGAGCACACATTATAATTGCCTTAAGAGGTAGAACAATGAGTTCACTCTCCATAAGTACCAGCGTGCCTCAAGAGGCATTGCAACTCAGGCAGGCTACGCCAGAAATGGTGCTGTACATCTACGGTACAAGTGAGCCCTTTTTTGAAAGAAAATCATTCTCCCAAAAAGTGTTGAACCTACTGGGATTTGTTCTAAAGATGCTAGCCAGGGTGGTACTTACAAAGCTGTAACTTCCTGGCCTATGGATTGAAGGTTTCCCCGGCTATTCTAAATCTCCAAATTATGAAAACTGAAAGCATTCTCTAATTTCACAGAGCTTCATGGCGTCTTGAAATCTCTGTACATTTGTACGTGTTGTTTATACATTATACACAAGGCTTAAATTCAGCTGCAGCTGTCCCAAGCAGAGCTCTGGTAAATATTTTAAATCCACAGGGCAGAAGCCCAGAGCCCAGATGCACTGTCCTCCGGGCTAAAGATCTCCCATCCCCACAGCAGAAGCCCGGAGCCTGCTGTCCCCCAGGGCAGAAGCCCTAGACTCCCCCACCGCGATACACACAGGACAGAAGCCCCAAGCCCCTTCCCTCTTCCTCCCCACCCCCCACAGCACAGCAGCTGAATCCCCAAGCTTACACGCCCCACCCCCAGAGCCCTGGAATTTTTATAGCATGTTGGGGGGGGGGGTTCCTCTGGAAAATAATTTGCAAATGTAAGCCCTAATTACACACAGAGCCTCACAAGGTTGCCTATTCAGTATACTTATTACAATGTTCTCTGTTCTTTAGCCTCCAATTGAAGCTGGTGTAATAAATATTCATTTTTATAGCATGCTGATCAGTGATTGCTAAATATGCCAAAAGCCTGGCTTAAAAGAGCAGGCTCTGGAGTGAGCATAGTATACTGTACTTTCTCCTTTTCATCACCTGCCCCCCTCCGCCTTTCTCTTCCCCACTCCTTCTCCTTCTACGGAGGTGACAAGAGCACAGAAACAAGATTTGAAGCTTTTGTGTGGCTGTTTTATTTGCCCTGCAGTGACTTCAGCATTTGATTTAGAAGAAAACTTCAGACACCTTCATGCTTTCCTTGATGGAAAATGTCCTCTTACCTAGCACAGTGAGGCAAAACAAAAAACAAGAACAATCCTTTCTACTCCAGTAGTTAACTTCTAAATTGCATGGTGGCCTCAGGGGAAGACTCAGAAATTGGTCTCTTTTCTCCTAAAAGTCTCAGATTGTGTCCCACCCACCAGTGCCAGTCAGTAGTCTGAGTATGAGTAATAAAATGCACTTCGTTGGCACTAACTATATGACTAGAAATCAATGCTGAGGATTCAAACCATCATTTCAATTGGTTTAACAACAAAGAGTGTAGTGTCATAGAAGCAGAAAAATAAGAGCGGAAAGAGATATTAGTTCATCTTCTCATGTGCTGTATTGTTTCTTACAGAATGTTTTCTAGTACTCTGTCCATCTGGATTTTAGGTGTTTAACAATGGGGCTTCTTTCACTTCTGATGAGGCTACAGACGGTTCCAATCCGCCACCATCACCAACTTCTCCATTAAAACTATTATTACTATAGCTGCCTGGAGGATGGAAAACCCAGTTTGTCAACGATGCTGAGTTTTTGAAATTTGACTTCATTCCAAATTGGACTGAAACCCCAAAATTTTGAAATTCACAGCAAAGGAAAAGTCTGGGTCGGAGAAATCATTTGCTAAAATATATAATGCAAACTAGAAAAAGAAACAAAAGTAATTTCAAAATGAAAAAAACATTTCAATCTAAAAATGTTGAAATAGGATGTTTCAACATTATTAGAACTTTTTTCAATTTTCTTCTGAAATGACATTTCACTGAAATTGACCCAATTTCAAAAAGCATTTCAGTTTTGAGAGAGCTGTGTATTCCCAAAGAATGTGGTTCTATCAAAGTTTCTCTCACATGGTCTAGTTAATACTTTTATAATGTATTTTATACTATTTTATAATGACTGACCAAAGTATATGCCAAATCTGGACTATTGGAATATTCAGTAATTTTCTATTTCAGTTACAGGCCTCATATAGCAAAGTGTCATCTCCAGTTTAGTTCCTTAGTGGAAGTTTCAATATACTTCAAATGAATCCTTAGAGTTTCTATGTATGTATAAACCTATTGCATGCATATACCTATTTCATTTCTCATTCCATATCCCTTAGCTAGAATAATGTGCAATACTGTAGTTAGAGAGAGGTAGTTCTGACTGGGGGGGGGGGGAAGCAATACTGTACTTGCACTTAAAACATATTGATGCAAAAGTGTGTATAATTCTCATAGTTCCATGGAGGCTCATCCGATGTTTAAGCATTAAGCAGCACTTAAGTTTTAACAATGATTCTCTCAGGTATTGCAGTGACTGTTACAGTTAGCAAAAGAACTTAATTATTAGCCTTAACAAAAGGTCAGCCTTAGTTTAAATTCACATAGTGCTGGCATGGCAGGTTAGGCTCCAGCTCTTAATTGTTTCTATTTATGATATTCTCTTTAAAATAACCCAAGCAAAACACTTTCTGAAAAGTACATAAGGGTATGGTAACATTGAAGGCAAATACAATAAGGCAAATAGATTTGTCAGTCCCAGTTCAATGCACTATGACAAAAGGCCATGATTCTGCTAAAATCCATGTGCTTAACATTAAGTAAAACGAGTGATGTCAGTCTCAGGGCCCAGTTTTGTGGCCTAATCCTGCAAAATTCTAAGAGCTGCCAGCCCCTAATGGAGCTACTTAGATGCATTTTGCCCTGAAATGCTTTAGAGAATTAAATAATACAAGAAAGCAGGCAGAGTATAGTTTAAACACAAAAAGTGATAAGACGTTGCAAGACTAAGGCTTTGTCTACACTAGAGGTCGGCAACCTTTCAGATGTGGTGTGCTGAGTCTTCATTTATTCACTCTGATTTAAGGTTTTGCGTGCCAGTAATACATTTTAACGTTTTTAGAAGGTCTCTTTCCATAAGTCTATAATATAGACCTAAACTATTGTTGTATGTAAAGTAAATAAGGTTTTAAAAATGTCTAAGAAACTTCATTTAAAATTAAATTAAAATGCAGAGTCCCCCAGACTGATGGCCAGAACCTGGGCAGTGTGAGTGCCACTGAAAATCAGCTCATGTGCCGCCTTTGGCACCCGTGCCATAGATTGCCTACCCCTACACTATAGATCTTACCAGGGCTGGCTCTAGGTTTTTTGCCACCCCAAGCAAAAAACTTTTTGGCCATCCCCCCTCCCCCCTTTTTTTTTGGCTTTTACATGTTTGCACTTTGCAATGGTTTGTTTTGTTTTCTTTTGTTTTTTACACTAACCACGATCTATTAATTTGTTCCCATTTTTCATTTTTTTCTGGATGGCATAAATCGATGATTCGACTCATTAAAAGGATATTCAAATGTAGGATCTAGTTTTGAAAGACCCCTTTTCACAATAATCATTCACATTGCATCATGCGAAACTTAAGTTTCAAGTTTATATTTTAATGCTTTACCCCCGTTGCATAGCTAACTTTTGTTGTCAGCTAGAACATGTAAATAAATAAATGCTTTACTCACCTTTACCAAGGTTTGATTACTTTGAATGTTGAAACTATTTAAAAGAAGTTCAAACACAAGCAAAATATTCAATACCACACGCTAAACCACTGGCACCAACGCGACACAGAAATGGGTGCGAATGGCACCGATAGGGTGGCACAGTACACACAAATAATTGTGATTGCTGATTTAATTAATCAGTAACCGTTAATGTTAACACATTTATGCACGTTCACATTATCAGTGACCGTGTCAAGATGTGACACAATATTTTTCACGTCACACTCCTATCGCACTACTGGAGATTTTTTTGATCTTCATGTGTGGTTTTTTTTCCCCATACATTGGTGGATTTTTCTGAAAAAAAAAAAAAAAGATGGCCAGCGCCGAAATGCTGCCCCTGGAAATGTGCCACTCCAAGCACGTGCTTGCTTTGCTGGTGCCTAGCGCCAGTCCTGGACCTTACAGCTGTATCACTGCAGTGCACCACTATAAGGTCTCCCATGTATGCCCTCTATGCTGTCAGGAGAGAGTGCTCCTGCCAGCATAATTAAACTATCCCTTATGAGCAGAAGTAGCTATTTTAGCGGCAGAGCATTTCCTGCTGACATAGCACTGTCCACACTGGCACGTTTGTGGGCAAAACTTTTGTTGTCAGGGGAGTGGAAGATTTTTCACACCCCTGGCCAACAAAGTTTTACTGACAAAATTGCTAGATAAAGCCTAAATTTTAAATCTAGCTTCTAAGCTGTGCCCATAAGATTTGCACACACAAACGTTCCTCACATAAAAATAGATATCTGCATACAATTACACATGCTATGAGCATTACTTGTTTGGATTTTGGTAATGTAAAAAAACGGGATATCCTTTCAGCATACACACACACACACACACAGTTCTTGCCCTGAAGAACTTTGTAATCTAAGAAGATAAAGTAACATATGAAGGGTGAGAGGGACACAATCAAAACATATAGTTTTGTAAACATAGTTGAATGCATTACTAATATATTTTTAAAGTATATATGTCCATTAGTACCAGCAAATAAAGGCTTTACACAGAGAGACATTTGGGGGCATGATGGAGGCAATTTAGGATGGAAAATGTGGCCTTATATAATGTATGATGAATAAATAAAAAGCAGCTAGTCTTAAGACAAAGAGCACAGGGAATTCTGTATTTCTGTATTCCAAAATACTCAATACTCAACCTCAACAAATGTGGGTTTTGTTCAGTTAAAAACTGGTTTTCATTTTAAAAAAGCAATCAAGGAACACTAAACAAACTAAAATCATGACCAGAAGAAAGGAGTTTGCTGCTTGTTGCTACTCTCATCCTGGCATTGCTTTCGCCGGTGTTTAGAGTACCAGCCTGATTTCCTTTTCAAGCTGTTAAATTATTACTTGCCTCAGAGAGCTGCTGGGGGGAAAGAATTCTGACATTTGCACAACTACAATGAAGCGGAGTGAGAAAGGTCCTAAGTGTTCAAGCCATTTGTTGATGTATTTCTAAAGTACTGTCGGGGGGATTTGAAGTTCCTTGATCCAGTCGAATGTCTGAGAGCTGCCTTGGTGTTCTGCAGACCCACCAGCACTGCATCACACAGCGACATGATCATACTATGCACCTATAACATTTATTTTTTTTGGTGGAAAATACAAACCTTGGACTTTTGTAATGAGACTGTAATTGAAACTGGGCTGGTGTAGAAGAGGGCACAATTTAATCCAAAATACTAATTAAGTCCTTTGTGGCAAATTCTAATTGTTGAATTATCAGCAAAAGGCAGGGGGTTTTCTGTGTAATGTGGTAAATGAAATAGTGTTGTCAGATTTCCTTAGCAGCCTACAGCTGGGATTTATTTGTGAGAGTGCAGGAGAAGTTCCCAGTCTGCCTCAAATACATATTGTATCTGTTGGAGACAAGCTAGATTTTGGTGTGATGGACAGAATTATTCTAGCTCCCCTGAGGACCACATCAATTTAACACCTCTAGAAAAGCAGTCTAGAGTGGTTGCCGTTTAAAGACCTGATTCCTCAAGTGTAACACCACTTACGTCAATGGCATTGCCCCGACTGCTTCCAGCGTTGAGAAGACTTAGGGCCAAACAGTCAACATTAATTCTCATTTCCTATACAGGGGCATGAGAGTTACTGCAAACCTTCCTGTTTAAAAGAAGAAGAATTAATGTGGTGTTCCACACACCAAATTCACTTGGGTGATTTCTTCAGTAAATGGAAAAAATAATAAGTGCCAAATACTGGGCCATAATGAAATACTCTTCCTTACATGGAGTAGTACCTTAATTTGCAAGTAGTTCCATTGATTTCAATGGTCCTCTGCACAGAGTAAGATACTTCTCAATATGAGTAAGGGCATCACAATCTGGCCTTCTGTAAAGTCAATGAACCACGTTCTTTTCTTGCTAATGTAAACCTGGAGTGAATCCACCATCTACAGAGAATTTACTATGGATTTATAACTGTGTAACTGAGATCAGGTTCTAGCCCAATGTGTTTATTAAAAATACATTAAAAGTATGGTGCGGGGGAGGGGGGGGAGAGCTTAGTGAAAAGAAGGAAAAATCAACCAAAAAAACATTGTGTCCCACATGGACCTTTCTAATGTGGGAGGTCTTTTAACTTTTAATTTCCTGGCTTTCAGATGTTCATGTTTGTGCTTGTAAAAGGAGATTATAATATACTAGCGAAAATACCCGGTGTTGCTCGGGTCAGTCGGAGGTGGGGAGGGGGCAGACAGCTGAGCAAGTGCGGGGTCCGTTGGATGGGGGAGAGAGCAAACCTGACATCCCCACCTCACCCCCCCCCGACCAAACCCGACACCCCCACCTCACTTACCCCTCGACCAACCCTGACTCACATTTTCACCCCCCCACCCAAACCCAACACCCCCACGTCTCCCCCCCCTACCAACCCCAACACCCCCTGACCAACACCCACACCTCACCCCCCGTAGACCATACCTGACACACCCACCTCACTTTCCCCCCCAACCAAACCCGACACCCCTACCTACCACCACAAACAAACCCGACACCCACACCTCACTTACCCCTCGACCAACCCCGACCCCCCTCCTCACCCCCCCCAACCAAATCCAACACCCCCTGACCAACCCCAACCTCACCCCTCACCCACCCCGACACCTTCCCACCCCCCCAGACCAAACCCAACACCCCCGGCTCACTTACCCCCCAACCAAACCTGACACCCCCACCTCACCCCCCAACCAAACCCGACACCCCCACCTCACCCCCCGACCAAACCCGACACCCCTACCTCACTTACCCTCCGACCAAACCCAACTCGTATCCGACGGAGATGGGCAGGGGGCAGAGAACTGAGGGATTCCAGGGTCCATCGGAGGTGGGCAGGGGGCAGAGAGCTGAGGGATTCTGGGGTCCCGTCAGAGGTGGGGAGGGGGCACAGAGCTGAGGGATTTCGGGGTTCTGTTGGAGGGGGGAGGGGGCACAGAGCTGAGGGGTTCCGGGGTTCCATTGGAGGGGGGAGGGGCAGAGAGCTGAGCGAGTGCGGTGTCTGTTGGAGGGGGTATTATGACATCATAACAACATAGCTGCCCAGCTGATGTGATTGGCCTTTAAATAATTTCAACCCTGGGGGGCGTCAGAGGTGAGATTTGAAAAATTTTCGACCCTTACGGTCATTAGGACCCCAAGACCTCTAACTGTACCAAATTTCAAGTCTCTAGCTCAAACGGTGTGCAAGGAGTAAGCTTACATACATACATACATACAAACATACCTACATACATACACCATTTGACTTTTATATATATAGATAAATATATAAAATGTATCTCAAACATTAAATTACAAAATCGGCTATTTTCAATATATTAAATAGTGTCAGTTTCCACACAATTGTCACTTGTATTTTATTAACCTGCTCATTGAAAACACGGTTAAAATTGTCTAGTTTTGCAACATTTGAAATATAGAGCTTAATTCCCCTCTCACTTACACTGGTGTAAATCAGGAGTAACTGCACTGAAGTCCGTGGAGTTACAGAGCCTACAACTGGTGTGAATCAGGCCTATAGAGTATATACTAGTCCTCTTTCTCCATTCCATGGCACCAGAGTTACACCAGTGTAACATTGCTGAAGACAGTGTTGTTATACTGGAATAAAACTGGTATCACAGAATTGAGAATTGAGCCTTCTGTCTTGTAAGGTATGTTTTATAACTGTGTGGGTCCATTTTCTGAATTTTTTGGTAACAAATATGTGCAAATTATCTTATTGCAGAGGGGCAATGCTGCATATTCAGCTCCCTGAATGGAAGAGCAATGGGAGTTGTGCCTCCAGATGGAGATACTCCTCTGACCTCTGAGCCAGAAATAAGATCCCATGATGACAGCTGCCAAATGAGATAGAAGGGATGTTTACAATGGGAAGAAATAGAAAATGAGGCTTTTTGCCACAGTCTAAACTGAAACTCAGACCTCTTTGTTCAACCTTAATTGATGTCATGCACTTGCCATATGTGATACTTTGATATCTGAAGGAAATGTGGAAGTGCAAGCATTTTCCAATCTTATTTATTCAAAAGCTCCAAATGAAATGCCCCGGGACTGATTTACTCTCACACCATTTTTATGCCTGTGTACCTCCATTGACCCTAATGAAGACACCCCTGCTTTACATCAGTGTGAGAGATGACACAAGTCCAAAATCTCCAGAAAGGTTTTGCTTGATACATCATTGCCTTCCTCTGTGATAAATATGATATTGGGCCATTAAATAGTATGGCTAATTTGTCATCTCCAATTAGTACCTTACCATAGCAGCTCAACATTAAAGTTCCAATATATTGCATATCAAGAGCAATGAATTTTTTTCATTTATCCCACATGCCTTGCACTTAGAAAATAAATTAGGCTGTAACACTTAAAATCAATGGTTCTCAAACTGGGGTTTGTGAAATGTTAGAGGGCTCTCGGGGAAAAAAATTGCTAATGGCAGACAGAGCTGTCCTAGGGACCCAGGGCAGCACAGGGCCTGCAGCACGGAGCCTGGACTTCCCAGAGCTAAGCAGATCAAAGCAAGCATATCTATCACACACTATTAAACTTCAAGACTCCTTATAAGAAAGGGAGATGGATTATTTTTTCTGTTTTTAAAATTAAATAGGCAGCTAGTATTGTTTTTAAAATTCTTATGAAGAACAAGTTTAAGTTTTGTTGTAATGTGCGTTGTTTGCCTGGGCTGCTCAAGACTTGAAGGCTTGTGTAGGAGGAACTCTTTGAGTTGGCTTCTTAAATACCTTCCTGCTGTTTCACATCTGATACTCCTGGATGAAACATAGGAGTCTTGTCTTATAACAGGCTTTTTCAAAGTGATACAAGCTATGAAAGTGAGATCTTGCAAGAGTGTTGCCGTTTTCATAAAGTAATAAAAATACTATAATGATAAATTAATAATAAGTAGTGTGTAATAAGCATGTCATAAAAACAAATTTTATATTTCCAAGATCACTGCTTTTATAATTTATACTCAGGTAAAGGAGAAAATCCCTGGAAATATTAATTTTTAGGGGGGGGGTTGCAAGACTTGATGTTTTAGTGAAAGAGGTTCGCAGATTGTTAAAGTTTGGGAACCACTGCTTTAAATTAAGATGTCCTTTTACACGTTTAGGGCCCAATCTTGCACCATTAAAGTGAATGGGAATGTTGTGATTGACTTCAGCAGAGCAAGGGCAGCCCCTTAATATATTAATAAGTATATATGGATCTTGCATACCAATTAATTATTCAAACATATTTATTAAGGGTTAATATATAGGGGTGAAGTTCAGTCCAAATACCTCTTGTGAACTCTGAGAGCCATATTTTAAAGAAAAGGAGGCCTAAGGTGTATCACAGTTGAATACCTATATGTGGACATGCAATTACCATGACTGTGCATGTAGATCAGCTATTACATTGTTTGCACATTATTGTATGAACTGTGCCTGCCAAATCCATATTGATTACAATATTTGGCCACTTGCATTCACTTACACTAGTTTTCTGACCAACTTACACCCATATATAATTGATACCATTGTTCATCTGGCCCAGAGACTTCTATGGAATTCCACCCATTTACTTCAAGCTAAATTTAGACCTCAAAGTATTGTTTCTCATCAGCAAATATAAGGTATAATAGAGAGAAATTATACCCTGTCCATTTGACAGTATAGCATGATGACTTCTGTGACATTTCTTCCTACGAGGGCACTGGTTTCAGAATTATGCTGAAGAGCTTTAACAGAAAAAGATCAACAAAAAATTAACACAGAAATTAAACGGGACCTGACACTTGAGTCCCAGTCCAAAATCCATTGAAATCAATGGAAGGACTCCCATTGATTTCAAAGGGCTTTGGATCAGGGCCCTGTAGCTATCAGTTGGACATGCTGGCACTTAGGGCTAGTTACATGCGGATATTTACTGGAAGAATTAAATGTCTATAATTGTACTGCTAGAGTTATGCCACTACTGTAACAGTGGTATAATTATACAAGTATCATTATGGCAATAAATTTCACCTTTTAGGCAAGCCCTTAATCTACTAAAATGACTAGCAGAAATAGTACAAATTCACCTTATTGGTCGAGACACATTTCTTTACTTCTGCATTTGTATTTAGATTTATGAAAAGGGAAAATCAGTTTACTCTCTATATGTTAGGGAAATATTCCTGTATAACAGCGCAAGTGGGATGAAGGTCAATTTTGTTTAACTATATGGTACTGTATCTTTTTTTCTCTTCATTTATATCGAGTCATTTTAACAACTTTTACAAAGCGTATGATAGTATGATGTGACTCAGAACACAGGGATGCAAATAATGATACTATATTTTTCCTCTTTACCTCCCAAAAGAGACACACACGCACACACCCCTAAACAAAAAAAAAAAACCTTGATGAGATAAGACGGGGGGGGGGGGTGGAAGGGGAGGGAAGAGGAAAAAAGAATTGGCAAATTCCCTATTTCTACTAATTAAACGTAATCACGGCTGACAATCAACTGTTGCCCTGGAGGTTTACAAAGCCTGTTTGAAAGGCCCAATTCAAGATAAAATCAAAGTACAAACAGTACTGAAAGGCATCCAGATAAAGTGGGCACCACTGGAATATTAAAATATAACATCAATCTTCTGACACAAATCAATTAATTTCTTATCTGGCCAGTTCTTGCCTTGGTGAAAACCCCTGTTCAAAATCCATTCATCTACTTTGCCTTTACTTAGTCATTTGCTCCTTTTTCCACAGCCAGCAATAAACTCTGGTGGTGGAACAATACACTCTTTCACTGACATAGAATTAAATAAAACCCCTTTCACTGGAAGTCTTTTTCTTTTGGTGTCTCTTTTCCTGTAACAATGAGAGCTGGCTGGCTAGGCACTTAAAAAAAAAACTAAAGAAGCAGTTTGCAAGTTATAATGATCAAAGAGGTCAAACTTTTCTTAGCAAATGTCAGGTATGTAAAATTGGACATTCAAGGCGCTAAATCCTCAGTGTAAACTGGTGTCAAGGGAGCTATACCAGCTGACTATGTTAGAGAACAGACAAACACTCCTTATAGACTGTTAGGCCCAATCAGGCAAGTACCCCTATGTGGGTGACTCATACACACTTGATGAGCCCCACTGACAGGTTGGGCAAGGGAGTCTGTTCCTGCAGAGGCATTTGCAGGATCAAAGTTTTAGGAGATGAAGATTGTGCTATATATGGCATGTCATTAAAAAGGTAATTTTCCATGGGCACATAACAATGGCTTAGATTTGACCTAGGCCTCTGATGTTAATGACCTCTACATAACACATGAGGAAAACAAAGGTTGTACTTTTGTTTCCTACAACTACTATATTTTGATAATTTAAGTAAATAAACAACAATGGTTAAAATCCTCACACTGGTGCTGTGTAGGCATCAAGCTGCCCAGAGCTCTGTATTCTGGCTTAGCTCTTTGCAGCGCTAGTCTATTTATATAGAAATAGGACTTGTGTCCCAGCTATGTTGGTAAAATATCCAACCCCAATTCCGACATAACGATATTGATAAAACATTTAAGTGTAGACCAAGCCTAACACCCAATTTCCCTGGGTTCTCTCTTCTCACACACAGCCCCCAATCGACTTTACATTCTCAGGATGCTATCCTGCTAATTGCTAGAATTAAATGGGCTGGGGGGAAAAGGGAAGAAGAGTCTGCCCATATGGAGCAACTTGTATTGAGTGGGAGTGTCTTTCCCTCCGCCCCCCTTGAAGTATCACAGGCTGAATGATGATTTCCATAAGCATTCCTGAAACATTTTTATAGACTCACTACATTCACTCTAGATTTTAATTACAAGTGGTGAAGCTGAATAGTACATTCTATCTGCCATCCCAAAAGAATTTTTCGTCAGAGTTTTGTAGGTTTTGATTTTTAAAATATGTTGTTGTTCCTCTGAGCCTTTTAAAAATGCTTGAATTTTAAAAACAACATTGTCTTAGAATCAGAGAGGTAGCTGTGTTAGTCTGGAATAGCAGAGGTAACAAAGTCCTGTGGCACCTTAAAGACTAACTATAAAGTTTTGAAGCATAAGCTTTCGTGGGCTAATACCCACTTCGTCGGATGCAAGCAGCAAAGTGGGTATTAGCCCACGAAAGCTTATGCTTCAAAACTTTATAGTTAGTCTTTAAGGTGCCACAGGACTTTGTTACCTCAACATTGTCTTAGACGCTCTCCAGGAGTTTGTTTAAAGGTGAATTTCTTTTGTAACTATATCTTTTTTTTCACTAGAGAAATATGTTCTTGTTTACCAAACAGACCCAAACCTATAAAATCAGCAGCTCCTTCAAAGTGCTAGTACTCAGCTCTTCACAGGAAGAACTCAGCAAAGGGAGACCATTTTGATGGACTGGGCCCCACCTCAACACTAGTGAAGGTAATTTGGGAAAAAGCTTCATGTATAATTCATCAAACTAGGAATGGATGAATAGACACCATGGGAACAAATAAGGTATAAATTCATAAATTAAATTGACTCCTTTTGCCTAATTTGAAACTACGCAAGCATCACAGGTTTGGAAATTTGACTCAGATCTGAACACCACTAAATTCACATTCTATTTAAGAAATAATTTTGAGGGAGAGAGAAGGGAAAACATTCTAAAGAAAAAAGAGATACATTATATTGTAGATGCAGGTGGTGATGCCTATAGTTAAAGTTGCCCAAGACCTTCCATTTTAACACCTGGCTTTGAATTTCAGGATGGTTCCACGTGATGAAATGTAGGGGTTTTTTTTCACTTTTTCAAAATTTTACGAAATGTATATCCTCCCCTCTAATCTGGCCACAAATAAACAAGGTAGCTGCTAGTACTGGCCCGTACCGCTAACTTCAATGCCGCTGCCCCTTTTGCACCCCTGCCTGGTCCCTATCAGCAGGGCCGCCAATAGTGGGGGGAGGGGCTCAAAAGGGACAGCAACGATCAGAAGGGCCACCGATGGGGAGTGCAAAATGGGCAGTGAATTTAAAGTGCTGCCATGGCAGTGCTTTAATGTCGCTACCCTTTTCGCCCCCTGGCCACTGACAGGAGGGGTGGGAGAAATAGCTGCCCTGGGGACGCAATTTAAAAGGGCCCAGGGCTCCAGCCGCTGGCAGTGGCCGAAGCCCCAAGCCCTTTAAATTGCCACTGGAGTCCTGGGCAGCGCAGGCCAGGGAGCACAGATGGACTGGCTGGGGGGACAGAGTGGTCTCCATACCAGTAAGAGCTGTATTTTACTTTCACCCCTGGGCTGAATTAAGGATGCACCAACAACCTGAGTTCTGGCATTTCCTAACATTTAAACCCAAGACTTTGCAGCCTTAGTGTACCTTTAACACTGTTTGGAGGGTTTTTTTGGCAGGGAGGGTGGCTTGGTGGGGGATACAATATATTCACAGCAGGGTCACCTACTTCTGTTGGTCTTGCTTGCATGGTATTTGAAAAGCACAGGCTTCTCCTTGAAAAACAGATTTACTTCAGATGCATGAAAAACATGTATGTTCGAAGTAGTCCGAATCACCCTTGCACAAAAAGATATACTAAAGTACACAACACTACAGTAACGACTCCAATTAGTTTGCAAAATCTCACAGTGCATGAGGCTCACCTGTTTCTAAAGTCTGGCCAAAAGTTAAGGTAATGTTGATTGGAGATATTAAATGGATTCCTTTTCTAATTTTTGAAAATGATTACAGAACCGCCTTTCCCTTTTTTCCAACAAATATATTTATTTTATTGCACAGTTTTTACACAGAATACCAAGCACTTTGCTGATATCCAGGGCTGAGGTCTCCAGTATTAAAACCTGACTCTAAGATTTTTATTTAATTAATTAGCACAGTAGAATTTTGCTAATCTACAGTTTGTTAAACTACACAATATAATCATCACAAAATTAGGTGCTCTCTTCTCTTCTCTCCTCTAAGCAGACACAGATACCAGGTGTATGCTAGAAACTTTTGACTGTATAAAATGTCAGTTAGAGATATGATTTTTAATGGAATTTTTATACCCACAAAAAGTTTCACTGTGGATGTAGTTATACCCAGCCAAAAATATTTGTTAGCTGGTATAAGATTTCCCTTCACCACAGGGGTTTGCTGGTATAGGTATATCTATATTGACAAGACCTTTCTAGTATAGACAAGACATTAATACCAAATACTGTGGTGAGATCCCATATTACAAAAATGTCATAGGTTTTTTTTATAAAACATAATACATTACTATTGTACCCTGAAGTATTATCTTAATCGGACACTGCTAACTTTTGTTTTGTTTTAATTAGCTGAGGTACTGTCCGCTACAGCCCTGTATTCTCCATTAGCTAAACCAAAATCAAGCACTAAGATTACAAATTACTCATACTGATCAAGGGAAAAAGAGAACCACTGAAGGAAAACAGACACACAAATGGCACTTTATCACTGTTACTGGGTCTAAAATATAAAGCTCATCCTCTACAAACTTTGGAAAGCTTTTAAAACAAGCAAATCCCAAAAGGTCAAAGTGTCTGAATGCTGCCACAGTATTCTGTCGTTTGTCACTGCATTGGGAATACTTGTTGTAACAGCTGGTTGCCTTCAGGCAATACTGTACACAATCAGCCTTCTTCAAAGATAACATTTTAATCTCACGAGGCTGACTTTTTGTAGTATGAAGTAGCTTAAAACAAAACTAAAAACAGATTTTCAACAGGTAAAATCAGCTGCAATCTCCTTTAAAAATTGACAGTTACTTCATCCTCCAAAATGTTAAACTGATACGATCATAGTGTTTTGTGTATGTTTAATGATGGCAACACACACACACATACAAACTGAAACTGTATCTATGTTGTCTGTAAATATATACTCAGGCTTTGAGACTCCCAGTAATAAATAAGTGGCAGAAACACTGGGAATAGAAGACATAAAGCATGAATATTGAAAAGTCATTGTAACCTAACAATAGAAGAGAGAAATAGCAGGTGAAATCCTGGCCCATTAAAGTCAATGATACCAGGATTTCACCCCTTGCCTTGATATGAAGTCAGCTAAATATAACAGCATAAGCAGAAATGTGATTTCATGATGCAACAGGGATAACCTATGAATTCCTCTCTCTTCAGCAGTTTTGAGCTTGTCTTGGCACCAGCAATCCACAGAATAATGATTTTCCTGTGAGCAAACCCACAATCCAGAATAAAATCTACCCAGAACCACTGGTAACCAACAGACTTGACAACAGCCCTTACAAGCATGACTCATTTTGCACTTGAAATAAGCAAACAACCCAGGCAAAAGGGATATGGAAGCCAGAAGTGTAGAAAGCCTTCCATCATTCTCCTTGACAAACCAGAACTTTAAAAAAAGACCATGTACAGACAAGCCCAGCTCCTTGTTTTCAGGTGCACAGTCACCGGCACCACTATACTGCTTAAGGATGTGATTTATTTATTTATTTTCCTGACATACCGGTAGCTATAGTTTCATTTCAGTCGTGTAGTTTCTAAATATAGCCTTTAGGGTATCATTTATGTTTTCTTTGAAATCATGGAGTTATCCCATTTTCAGACTTTCTCTTTACTTCATATACTTATGAGATTTATAAATAATCACTGTAACAATACTGTTTATACACAGTATTGGCTTTGTCTTGGAAGAGACCATTACACCATTACATGTAAGTCCATTGTGCCTTTTAAATATTTGTGACAGATCAGCTGGATGCAGTAGAAGAGTTATTGGGTCCTAATGAATCAGACTGAGCTGTTAAGCTTCCTCCAAAAGATAAATCAGAACTGAACTGGGGGAACGTCACATCCAGAAGAGAAGGGCAGATACCAGAGCACAGAAGTGGGGCTTTTAATTACCGATTGAAAATTGCACAATTTTGGGTAAGTAACAGGCCTCCAGAAGAGAAAGCATTAGGTGGGACTGATGGGGCACATTGAAAAAGAGGGCTTATGGAGTAGAGATCATATTGTCAAGCTTGAAGTGACAGTGTCCTGTGGCACCTTAAAGACTAACTAAAGTATTGAAGCATAAGCTTCATGGGCTAATACTTCGTCGGATGCATGTCAAGCTTGGGGTGGTATAGGGTGAGGCTCAAAAGTTTAGTTAAATCTGATAAGCTTCAGAGAAGTATCCAAACTGCATCTAACTTTATAACTTCTTCTGTTTCCAGATCATTAGTCATCTGATGAGAAGGTCTACTAGCATAAAAAGTAAGTCTAATGGGAGTGATGTTAACCAAGAAAACACAACACAAGAAGCAGTGCAAAAAATTCAAAAATGAATTAAGGAAATAAAATTATTTTTGATTTTTATAAAGGAAATTCAATATTATCTTTCTTGTATGAAGAATCAAAAAGACAAAACTGGCAAAACTCTATGAATTTATAAATTGAGTCTGCCAAATATCTGGAGGGGGCCAGGATAATACAAAGGGACAAAGAAATCTTATAAATGCTGAGAGATGGAGGGGAAGATAAAGTGATATTTCTCAAGGCTTGTCCTTTTGGAGTGTAATAAGGAAACTGCCTGGCCTGGTTTTCTAACTCTATATATTCATCATCTGTCACACTGTATTTTAAAAAAGTATCATATATCTGAAAATGTAATGTGAATGATACTCTTAGAAGTTCTAGTGAAAATTTGTTTACAATCAGGGTTTCAAGTATGGTGGATTACATGGGGTTATCAACTAGCCAAAAAAGTAGGGTCTCCTGGGGTAGGTTTGAAATAAACTTCTTATGTGTGAAGCAATATTGTAAATGTTTTTAAACATACTGTTATCATGGTTTTATGGACAGAAAAGTGGTCTCAGAGTCAGGAGCTGATTTTTTTTAAATCCAAAATTCCAGCTGAAGTTATGAGGAGCCAGCGGTATTGAGAGTCTTTGGAAAGCAGGCTGCAAGACAACTTACTTAGTTCTATTCCTGGCTGTGCTATTAGTCTGCTGTAGGACCTTAAGCAAACATTAGGGACCAGGACTCTTAAACACTGAGGCTTTTAAGTGTTAGTACGTTTGAACCCACCACTCAGTGAACTGCTAACAATTGTCAAAAGAAGAGCTGAAGTCTGACTGAGGACTCCAGTCCTGGGATATGATTGGCAGAATGATAGGGGTCCTGATTGACTCCCAGCTGTTATTTAAACCAAGCATAGAAACAGGAAGCTGTCCATGGCATTGGGTTCTCTCTGATTTGAACTGCTTCCCTCTGCTCCTGCTCCTCTGGTAACCTGACCCTACCTGCCTCTCAGTTTGCCCTCTGGCCTGTCCTGGATTCTGAACTCCTGGTATCTGATCCAGTCTGACTCCTGTTCTGACCATTAGGTCAGACTGCCCATGTTCCAGTCATGACAGCAAATCACTTAAGACACGCATTTTACTTCTATTTTTGTGTCTCATTTTTTAGATGCGAACTTGAGAACATCTTGAAGGCAACTGGTTTTTCAAAGGTGGGTGCTGAGAACTTTCTGAAAATCAACACCTTGTGAAAATCAGCACCTCAGGTAAGGCACCTCAGGTTTTGGGTGCCCAGAGTTGCTACTTACTTTTGAAAATATGCTCTTAATCTGTGTCTCAGTTTCCATTGTATACACAGAGGATAATAATGCTTACTCAGCATTGTAAAGAACAATATACAAGTGCTAAATATTAAAATTTTGTTATGAACTAGTTAGATTCTATCACTGTTATGACAGACATGACATGTCTCTGCAACCATATTAAGTTATGCTTACACTTGTAACAAGTATTACCATGCTGTGCCAATAATTTCACATGCATACAGTAAATTAAAATGTTAATATTGTATACTTCAAATGGCACATTCAATTAAACAAACTCAGTTCAATAAATACTCTTTGTATCTCATAAGTCTTAACATTTTAATTTAATAAAATGTGTGGGTGGTTTGTACTATCAACTTCTGTGCTGAACAACTTGAGTAGTGGTGCTTTTGAAGATGATGTCCTCCATACAATATAAGACAAATTTTCAATTGGCTTTAATGATCTGAGAAAAACTTGTCAGCATAAAAACCAGTTTATAGAAGGAAATCATGTGAGTGCATGTGCAGCAGGGAGGCTTTCCCCCCTTCGTCTAACTTCAGAGCACAAATTTTGCAGGTATTGTTATAGGTTCCTCATTGAAAATTTGGCCCCAAATGTAAAATTTATTTTTAAGTCCACGCCAAAGTATAGTCTCCATTCATTATAAAAATGTGACTAAGATTAGTGGAGAGTATGAAGTGAAAAGTACATGCCACTTTCTTTCCCTTTTCCCAGTTAGCTAGGGTCAGGTCTCTGGATCAATCTTTTCCAGGCTTGCCAGTCTAATGTTTGCTCTGTATGTACTCTGCCTTCCCACAGTCTATCCACTGTTTTATTGGCCATCTTCTTATCTCTGCCTGCTAACTCTAGTCTCTCATGCCTCCCAAACAGGATTCTCTTCATCCATCCTTTGTAGATGGCCATACTGTCTCAGCCTCGTCTCGCTGCATTCTGATACCACAGACTTTGGTCTCACTCCTGGCACACGCTTTCTCCAAATCAAGGAAACCCTAACCATTCTTGATGTTTCCCTCCAGCTTCTTTTCCACCAACTGTCTAGCAATGAACATACCATCTGCTAACTTTTTTCCTTTTCTGAAACCAAGCTGCTCTTTCCCCAAAATGGCCTTTACTGTTCAGTGAATGCAACTATTTATGATTTTCTCTAACCGTCTCATTCTGTGAAACAGCATCTTAATTCCTCCAGTGCTTCAAACAGTCATGCATGTCATCTTTTTATTTGTATAGCAATACCAGCATGGACTTTCCCCATTGTCTTGGGATTTTCTTCTCTTTCCAATCTCTGCACAGGACTCACATGAGCCAGTGTACTCCAACCTTTTTCAAGGATTTGATCGTTTCCACCATGCCTTCATCCAGATCTTCTGTGTTTCCAGGTGCCATCTTCAGCAGTACAGTCTTGATGTCTGCGTCTGATAGGTTGTAAGAGAGCCTTTCCCTTCACTCTCTACACTATGGTAAAGAGGAGGGTCTCTTATATGCAAGACCAAATAACTGTAAGCTACTTTCTCAGCCTAAATTAAATCTTTCCCCCAAAACCCAAACTCTTCCAGTTGGGGATTGGATCCAGCTGCCACCACTCAGTAATCACCCCAAGACTATGGGGTGGGGTACCTTGACACCCCCCCTCTCTCCCTTAAGCCACTTGAGAGAGAAAAGAACTCAGGCTTCCAGCCCCCACTTCTCCCCCCTGCTCTCAGGAGAGAGACTTAGATGCACAGACCCCCCCTACCCGGGAACTGGGTCAAATCCAAAGCTAGGACAACTTTAAGGGAATAACCAAACACTTTTTATAACAAAAAAGGTTTAATAAAGAAAAGAGAATAAAGCATAAACTTAATACAACTTCACAGATATAAAGCTTTCTATTCTGAGTCTTCTTGCATAAACCAGCCTAGCCCCTCCCCGGAGATTCCTCTCTCTCTCTCTCTGCTAAATGTTACAGTCCAGAGACACCAGAGATCAGATGCAAAGCTTATACAGGTACAATTCTACTTACTGTTCCCCTAACTTATGGATATAGGAAGGAAAAGGAGAAAAGGATCCTCCATAGCTGGAAAGAAGAGATGGGGCATTGCCCAGAGCTGGGACCGAGGAGAACTGAAAACCAAACCTCCCCCTCTGTCCCGAGGGACAGGAGCTCTTATGTCACCCCCCTCAGGTTCAGTTAACCCCATACAGGTAAAACAACAATTCTCAAGCACTTCACACTTATGACATAGGTCAAAGCAAATTTTGTATCACATTCGCTTTAATTTTTTCTTGATTTATCTCATGTAACATTAGTGGGTTTTTTCCCTGGGAGAGGATTATCTGAGTTGCTGTGTACCCTCAAAGTCCCATTGAAGTCCATCTAGGAACACCTGATCATCAGTAATAATCAACATTTCACCCTCTGCCGATGGCCAGCACAAGGCCTATGCACCATTTAAATGTCATTGTAAGGGCAATTTTGCGAACTTCAGTGAGAGGTAAATTTTGCATAGACTTTGGTCTGCATAGGTCGTGAGTTTCAGTTAGTTACTGGCCTGATCCAAGGCCTGCTGAAGTCCGTAGGAGACTTTTCATTGACTTCAGTGGGTTTTTGAGCAGGCCCACTATGCACTTTAAAAAAAAACTCACCGTGTAGTTTTCTTCTTGTGAAAGAACTGAGACATAATTCTGAACTTTGTCTTTAAAACTCTGGTCTTTTTAAAGGTATCAGTCTGTGTGTAAAATAAAAATTAAATTGTGTGTAAAATAAAATTGTGAGAAAATGCCCCCCGCCCCCAACCTTTGTAGGGATATCCTATATAATAAAAGGCCAGAGGAAGTTTGTTCAAAGCTGGAAGTGGTAGTTCAGCAGCACAAAATGGCCGCCGCGCGTGCGCCGCCGCAAGCTGCAGAGACGGCCCAGACAAACAGTGGTAAGCACTTTGGCCCATCCCCAGTGAGGTAACAGGGCACAGTGCTGAGAGGCAGTGGTAGAGCGGGGGGGGGGGGACCCCAGAGAGGTAACAGGGCATGGTGCAGCGGGACTGAGGGGCAGTGGTAGAGAAAGAGGGGGATCCCAGTGAGGTAACAGGGCACGGTGCAGTGGGACTGAGGGGCAGTGGTAGAGAAGGAGGGAGACCCCAGTGAGGTAACAGGGCACAGTGCAGCAGCACTGAGGGGCAGTGGTAGAGCAGGGGGGACCCCAGTGAGGTAACAGGGCACGGTGCAGTGGGACTGAGGGGCAGTGGTAGAGAAGGAGGGAGACCCCAGTGAGGTAACAGGGCATGGTGCAGTGGGACTGAGGGGCAGTGGTAGAGAAGGAGGGAGACCCCAGTGAGGTAACAGGGCACAGTGCAGCAGCACTGAGGGGCAGTGGTAGAGCAGGGGGGACCCCAGTGAGGTAACAGGGCACGGTGCAACGGGACTGAGGGGCAGTGGTAGAGAAGGAGGGAGACCCCAGTGAGGTAACAGGGCACGGTGCAGCAGGTGACATTGTCTTCCTATGTCAATCAGAAAGGATGGACTTACCAACAGTGAGCCAAAACTGTGTTCTCGCCTACACCTATGTAACTCCACTGGGGTCGATGTGCTCACACAGGCATAACAAAGGGCAGAATTTGACCATGTGATTGTGTTAGAAGAATCAAAAGTATATTGTGTTAAAAAATAACATGCATTTCAGATTATTCGCCCTGCTTTCATAAAATACTCTCATCTATTTACCTTTATCTTTTTACCTGGTTACACTCAACACTGTAATAGCAAAATCCATTCCTTAAGTGTTTCCTGACTTCTGAATGAATGAAAATGTGTTAATTATTTGACAGATCAGGGACCAGGCTGGTAATGAACTAGGCATTCCATGTCTGGATATGTAGCTTGTAGATATTTGTCCAAACCAGCACCACCATAAAACACCTGTTGAAGGTCTTTGCTCAGGAGACACCCAGAAATAAAAGAGAAGGTTAGAGCAGGAAAAAGGTAGATCTCCTCACAGGACAACTATGTGGGGAATCTCTGGCAGTGTCTCCCCAATGAGTTAGCATATGACTTTTATTAAAATGTATCTAAAATTGTTTTAAAATTACAAAAAATACAATATAATTAGTCTGGACAATAGAAGAAAACAGAGTTTGAGCAAGGCTAGAAACTGAGCAGTGGAAACAAAATGGTCAGCTCTGCAATTTTCTCAGGGGAAGCGTGAGGAAGCTGATACATGGCCTGAGAAATGGGAGTAATCTAGCATGTGACAAACTGTGGACCACACATGCCTAGCCTGCAATTTGTTAGCACTTTAACACAGGATTTTGAAAAGCGCTCAGTATACTCATAATTCTGCTCCCATTGAATCAGTGAGAATTGTACTGTTAATTCCAGTGGAGTGGAGACAGGCCAATGCTATTTGCTTTTGCCAAAGCTGTATGAGCCTGATAGTTTCTTGCACACTAATTCTACACTGGTGTAACATCAGTGACTTCAGTGGGGCTATTATTAATTTGCACAGATGTAAATGAGAGCAGAATCGATAAATCTAATAACATCGGGGGGAAATCTTAAAAATTTTCACTTACTGTTTGTTTTCATGCTTTAACATGTAGTTCAATTACTTCAAAAAATACTTCAAAAAAGTACTGGTGGCAGTAGGGGCCACAAGGATCCTAAAAACTGCAATTTGAGCTAAAACTGTCATGTAGCCTTAGGCACAGCTTTAGCAATGTGTCTCCTGCCTTTGAAGTATTGCAAATGAATACTCTCAGAGCAAAGAAGCCACTCATAATTAAATAGTAAGTTGATTTAAAAGATATCTTATAAAAGTGGTAAATGATCTTAGGTTGAAATTCAAAAGAGGGTTAAGTGGTACTGAAATGGTGCATAGGCTTTGTGCTGGGGCCCTGAACATAGGGAAAATTCATCTTTTGTAGGGAGTGGTTCTCGCATCTACTTCAAAGGCAAGAGAAACTGAACTAAATTCTGTGTTCCACTCAGGCACCTCAATTTACAATGAGTTAAGTTACTACTGTTTTACCCCCAGGTGTGAGAGGAGAATCAAGTACTATGCCTAAAAATGATTTTGTATAGTTGTAAATGCACGTGTTCACATCAGAAATACCTGCTTCCAACTAGAGAACAGAACAATACTGCGATCTAAGTGTTCAAACAAAATTTATCAAGAGTTCTTGAATTCAAATATTTACAATGCATTGCTGCCCAAGGCTTATACATTGAAACTATTCAGTGAATAGTTTTGAATGGCAAATAAGCTTGAAAATCCAGTTTCATGACAGCATTCACCAACAGACTTTAAGATTAAATAGGATCCTAAAGTACACTGTTATGCCATTTTTAATCTCTCTGTCTCTCTCTCATCAATATCATGAAAAATGTCTTCAGCATATTGTCCATCCTGTTTTCCCTGCTTTTTCATAAGCAGAAGGAAGAATAGATTTGCGATTAAGACATGATGAGGAGCTTGGAGTTCTGGGATCTATTTCCAACTTTTCTACAGCCTGCTCTGTGGTCTTGAGAAAATCAGTTAACCTCTTTTTCCTTCACTTTCTTTTCTCTGTTAAACTGAGATAATAATACTCATTCAGAGGTGGTGTTGTGAAAATGAACTTCATTCCTATTGGCAAAGTGGATTGAAATCCTCAATGGAAGGTGCTACATAAGTGCATGTTGTTTTGTTGTGTTGATTTATTATTATTGTATTGCTATATGAGGAAGGATTATATGGTTATATGACATATATGTGCAAATATACTCGGAAGACAGCCAGCCAGTTCATAAATGTTGTTGGCCACTCAATTTTTTCTTTTATCTATTCCATTTACAACACCATTCATAACCTGAGAAGCACAGTCCTGTTCCCATTAATGGCAATAGTGACACCTTCATTGACTTCAAAAGGAGCAAGACCTAGCAGAGTAGAATATTGGAGTTCAGGTGTAAAGACTGCTAGTCTCACTCTATCAAACCTTAGTTAGAGTGGGATTTTTTTTCTTTTTGATCATGACAAATATGGGCTGTGTGAATGAAACTCCTAGATCCTAACATATGTGCTTTTTGATGAATAAACAGGGCAAAGGTTGCAGCTGTTCAGCCGGCAAAAGAAGACAAGTGGGAGAAAACGAAACAATCACTTATTGTTCATATCTTAGTTCATTTTTCATTCATTTTGCATAATACAGTAGTTACAATTGTAAGCACGGGAAAAAAATACATCATTTTCACTTACCCTGAATGTGCAGTAAAAACAGGTAAGGACAAGTGTAGTTATTTCTAATAATTATTCATTAAAATCTGAATAAAGATGAATTGTTCAATGAAATACATAAGGGTTTATGACAGAAAGGAAAATATTAACAGACACCAGGGAATGTGCTGAGGACTGATCTTGCACCCACTGTTATCAAAATCAAAACTCCAGTTGACTTTAATTGGAGCAGAAGCAGGCCTGAATTTGTTTAATTTGATTCATTTAAAAAAAAGTTAATTGTGACTCCTTCCCTCATCAAAAAAATTGCTGACAGATAAATTCATGGAGGATAGGTCCATCAATGGCTATTAGCCAGGATGGGCTGGGATGGTGTTCCTATCTTCTGTTTGCCAGAAGCTGGGAATGGGTGACAGGATGGTTCACTTGATGATTACCTGTTCTGTTGATTCCCTCTGGGGCACCTGGCATTAGCCTCCGTCGAAAGACAAGATACCGGGCTAGATGGACCTTTGGTCTGACCTAGTATGGCCATTCTTATGCTTTTATTCAAGATTGTGTAAAACAACTTGAAAAGGCCAAAAAAGTCATTTCTGAAAACGTCATAATTATAAGTGGTTTTAAAAATGAAAAACAATAATTAAAAATGTCAGGGTTGTTTACTTTTCACAAGATTTGAAACTGACCCATTTTTCATGTTTTTTAAAAAAAGTTTTATTAAGATTTATATTAAAATCATTATCAAAATGGTTATCAAATTTTTTTCATTTACTGAAAATGGACTAATTAGTAAACAAATCTTGTATAACCATTTCTGTACAGATTTAAATAGTTTGACAATGATTTTGATAAAATTTTGATTTAAAAAAGCGAAGTTTTTCATGAATATTTTTGTTTTGTTTTTTAAAATGCTGTTTTTTTGTGAAAAACATTTTCTTTGAAAATTTCAATCACTTCTACTCATAATATACCGTACATATTGTAAACTACATCGTGCATAATGAATGTTTTATGAGTCAAGTAGCTAGTTACTGTGCTAGCAAGTTTGATGTAGTTTATGCGATGTATAGTCATATTTTTTTTAATGTGTACTTCAGGCACAGAGCATATTTTATCTGCTCCCAGCCATCGACACAAACTTTGACCAGACTGGGATACAGCAGACAGTATATGGTGTGGGTTAGATACAAACAATCTAGTACAGATCCTGTCAGTGACAGGTTTGTGAGGCAATAGTATTACAAAATTTAGAAAGGTGCCCAGTCTATAGAGCTGCAGGCTATGAATTAGTAAAGCGTTGTTCTCCATCTAGAATTTTATAGAAACTATTTGCTATTCAAAACCATACAGAAGCTGTGAAAGCTAAACTAGGATTGGGACTAGTTGCCGCTGGGAGCAATATCTTCTAAAACACCTACAATATCTTCTTCAGATATAGCATGGAGCTATAGCTCACAACAACTTGGCTAGGGCTCACAACAACTAAATGGGAGACAGATAGGGGAATGGAATAAAAGGAGAGACAGAGAGAAAACAGACTATTCACAGTAGGTACTCATCAGATTCTGAGAATGAGATTGAATCCAGACAAGAATGAGATAATAGTGGTAGAGTGGGGAAACAAACCAGAAACACTGGCTAGGTTATAATATCACCCTGAATTGAGATAGTGTGTCCACCAACTGTCTCCAAGAGCCACAAAAACAAGGGCTATTCCTGGGTGTTCAGATAACAGCCATAGCCAAGAATACTTTTTCCTTTCTGTGCCTGAAGAGTACCACTTCTGTCAGATCAGCCCTTGCTACAATGGCCATTTGTTTCCCATCTTGAGACTTCTAGATCATTTTAAGATGCTGTCTGCCTTGAGACCACTAAAAACCATAAATCAACGAAAAATGTTTAGGTGGCTTTTCATGCAGAGCACATAATTGCACCATTGCTCTGTAATCTGCACTGGCTACTGATTACAGAGAAAATATATTTCAAGGTGTTAGTTTGGACGTATAAAGACCTAAATGGTTTGGAACCTGATTACCCAAGAGACCAGATCTTTCTCCATACGATACTTTACAGCTCTGATTAGCAGAGATTTTTAAATTAGAGCTGCTTCTGTTCAAATGAGAGGGGACTGGCAACAGGATATTTTCCATGAAGGCCCATTGACTCTGGACCTTGCTCTATGCCTCAATTCACCAGACCCCAGTAACCTTCTGACTATACTGCAATGCCCATCTGCTGTCCCAGGATTGTGATATGGTGCTTTTGATAGATGATGAAAATTGAATGTGATTATTATAATTATTTCTCTTTGAATGATTATGACCCAGGGAATCCCCAAATACCAACTGGTTACAGGGCAGGTAGTGATAGTGCCCCTTACTGGGCTGAGTGAACCCCCAAAGCATCACAGTGATATTCTTCTGTTTACATGGTTCAGTCTGAGCAGTTCATTTCGGTCATAATTTTTTTAATTGTTGTTGAGCACCATTATGTATTTTATAAATTGACATAAATATTTGAAAGAATAGTACAAGTATGAATTTGTTTTCGTTTAACTACAGAAAATAGCAGTTTTCCTTTGAGCTCTCTTGCATGTTTAATTTTATAATAATGTTTCTTACACTAATTCTAGAGAAAACAGCAAAAAATATTGTTTGTTTCTAAATGTCATGGGAATAAGATTACGTTTTATCATGACATATTTTACTTTAATTTTTTCTACTATGCCTTTATCACAAAGTATTTTAAGACTAAATTATTGTATGTATCATCAAAAATGCAATTTATTATTAAGAAAGACTAAGAACCTTTCTAGCAGTTTCTTACTTCACATTAAATATTTATTAGGGAAATAATTAGAATTTCATTTCAATAATAATGAATAAAAGTGTACCTGAAGTTAATTTTTACAGGATAGAACTAGGAATGCTTATTAAAACAGACATTTTGAAGCCTGGACCTTCAGCATTGCAGGACAGATTGTTACTACTTGAACTACAGGACTAATAACATTAGTAGTCAGCAGAGAAGGCTGTTTTTATGGTGTGGGGGTGGAATGGGCTGCAGCTAGGTCTGAGAAATGGTTGCAAGAAGCTTACCCTGCTGTGATTTGCTCCCTCTTCCCTTCCCCATACACCCTGCATGGGAACTGGAGGGAGCTGCTATCCTGGAGACGAGAGGGAATCTGGACAACTGATGCCAGTGCTAGGTGTGCTACAGCAATAGGCCCCAACTTCTCCTGGCACTGGTGAGTGCTTGATCCCCTCTACCCACTCCACCTCCACCACTGCCCCACCCCCTCCCACATCTGTCCTGCCCCCATTCCATCCCTTCCCCAACTCCGCCTATTCCCTGCTCCTATTGGACTGAATCCCCAAATTCCCACCCCGGCCCTCCTTCCTCCCCACCTCCTCTCCTGAGGGTGCCAGGTTCCTGCTCCTCCCCGCTCTCTCCCACAGCTTGTTACTGTTTCATGGCCTGTAATCAGTGACAGGAGAAACTGGGATGTGCTGTGCTCAGGGGAGGAAGCAGAGGGGAACTGGGACGGGAAGCTTGGCTGCCCGTGGGTGCAGAGCACCCACCAATTTTTCCCTGTGGGTGCTTCAGCCCCAGAGCACCCATGAACTCAGTGCCTATGGCTACAGCTGCTTTGGTAGCTCCCTGTGACCCCAAAGCAGCACCTGCTGCTGGGGTGATGGCATGAGCCCTCAGCCCAGTTCAGAAACAGTTCCGTGATTTCATCAGGGCAGCAGTGCGGGAACAATTTTTATTGTGGATGCTAAGAGTCATTGAACCAAACCGTAAATCCTGTACATAATGGAAACCATTTCAAGATAGGATGTGAGAGCACCTATAGTTCCAGCACCTATGTATTAGGCTGCCAAAACTGCCCTGAGGAACACAAAAGAGGAAAGGGAAATGGTAACTTAAATACTATATATCACGGCCAAATCTCAATGGAATTATTGCGTAGGACAAAGAAGAGGCACATCTAAAAGAAACTCACCCCGCCCTATAGCAAAGATTGGCTGCAAACAGAGATGTGAGAGCCAGCACGAGGCATAAGCCGGCGAAGCAATTGCTTAGGTGGCCAAACACCTCCAGGAGACTCTGATTTAGTATTGGCATCATATACTGTTAATCTAAGGTGGACATTTTAACATGTGTTTCAGTATGCGTTGGGTTGTTTTTTCCCCCTTCACTTTGTGGAAATAATTCAATGGGTATTTTTAGGGAGTAGGGGAGGGGTAAGAGACCACTAGCCACCAAAAATATTTCTGCTCAGGGCCCTCAGTAGGTTAGCACTGCCTCTGGTGAGAGCTGTTCAAAGGAAGGCCACTGGCCACAACCATCCTTCGCAGTTGAAAATGTGAGGCCATCGAAGCTGACTCGTCTGGCTGCAATGGCACTTGCATCGATCCTACACTAGCTGCCTCCTTTACAGAGAGGTGGACGCTGCTTTTGTTGCTTTGGACAATGCAACCAAGCCTGGCCAAGTCCAGTTTAGCCTCCCTCCAGTCATCGCATCCTAAACCCATGCGCCGCCCCATCCCATGCCCTGAGCGCGCACCACACACTCTCCCCATGGCCGCCTCATGCACTGTGCACACCCCGCCCTGGTTGCTCGTGCACTGTGCACACCCCGCCCCCGATGGCTGCCCCCGTCCCATGCCCTTCGCACACTCCACACCCATGGCTGCCCCGGCCCGTGTACTGTGCACGCCCCGCCCCTCGGCCCCGCGGACACCCCTCCCCACCGAGGGGATAACCGTGACGATAACTGCGAGGTGACTCCTCTGCACACGGCCCCCGCCCTCCTCTCCTGACGGGTTCGGTGACGTCACGAGGAGCTCCGCCCCTTCCTGCCTCCCCTTCTCTTCCTCCCCCCGCCCACCGCCGCCCGCGCGCCAGAGTGATTCCAGAGAGCGCGCGCGCCGTGGTGGTGGCAGCAGCGGCGTCGTCGTCGGCTCCGAGCGGCCGCCTCGAGTCCAGCCTCCTCCCTCCCCGGAATAGCGCGCGGCGGCACCCACCGACCGACGCCAGCGCCGGTTTGTGCGCGTGCGGCGGCGCTTCCATCCGGCCCCGGAGCCTCGCGGCGCGGCGGTAGCAGCGCGAGGCGGCGCGCGTGGAGTAGCAGGATCTGCCTCCCCATCCCCTCCCCCGCGCGGCGCGTCTAGCTCCGCGCTGCCGCAGAAACAAAGGAGAGGAGAGGAACGGCGCGAGCTCCTCACCGGGCCGGGACTCGCCCCGCTCGCGCCGGGACAACCGCCCCTCCCCCAGCACCACCCTCGCCGCCTTTGTCTGGCCGCCGCAGAACCGACCACCCGCCCGGGGCCCTCGCCGGCAGCCCCTTCCATCAGGTCAGTGGCGCCCGCGGCCTTTGTGTCGCCGCCCTGAGGGGGGGAGGGAAGCGCTTCGGCCCGGATACGGGCCAGCCCCTCCTCCCCCCGCCCGTTCCGGGGAGAAGGGCCACAGCCCCCGAGCAAAGGGCCAGGCCGGGGGACGGCAGCGAACGGGGCCCTTAACAGCCGGGTCCCCGCGGGCCGCGGCTACCGGGCAGAACAAAGAGCCGGAAGGATCCGGCGGCGCCGTGACTCAGGGATTTCGAGAGGGGCCCAGCGGGCCGGGCCAGGAACGAGACCCGTTGAACAGCGCTTCCCCCGGCCCCGGCCGAGTGTCTCCTGCCGCGGCAGCTGGCGGCGCCCTGCCCTGGCGGTAATTTTTCTGGCTCGGCTTAATTTCGTCTTTGTCCATTTTGGTCCATATCTTCCGTGTCTCTAGGGAGCGCCTCAGCTCCCCTTTCTAAAGCGCAAAATGCCCCGGGTCGTCCCCGTCTGTGGGGCCTGTCATCTGGAGGAGGATGTCCGGCTAAATACGGATTTAGGTCAGCCACCCATTCTGCCCCATCATCGACGCAACTCCCACGGATTTAGTATTGATTTAGGGAAAGCTTGGGTTTTCTGTTCTCCTTTTCTCGTCACTAAGTCCGTTTTAAATTGTGAATTTATCTGGTGGGATTATTGCAGCTTGGTCAATAAAGCACTTTTGCATGGAGAGCTGAAGTTCGTTGCTACTGTTTTATGCTTTTAAGCCTGCTCCAAAATCATAATTATATTATTAAAGTGGCCCTGAGTTTAGCTGTAATTCACAATCAAAATACCTCATATGTACTCTTCAGCTGCTTACATATAGTTATCCAGTATTTTCCTGCCCTTGTTTAACTTGTGTAACTAGCAGCTATCCAGATTACTGTAATAGAATCACTAGCTGAGCTAATGCAAGTTGCAAAACATAGTTCCTCCTGTAAAAGGAAACGGGTGAACAAGAACCCTTAACCTTTTAGGCAGTCTCTTCCTTCCACCCAAAAAGGAACAAACTGAGATACAGGCAAATGCTTCTGTTGAAACCACCCACCCCAAAATGCTGAGTACTGTGTATGTGTGATCAGAGGCAGTGCAACAGCAGTCATCTTTAGGCCTCAGCTCATACTCTGCTGTTTTCTTTATGTTGTATGTTAAAAATGCTAATGGCTGTTTAAGATGACTAGCCCATGATGCTGCATTTTCTAAGTAGAATTTAAGAATGTCTCCCTCTGTCTTCAGAGAGGAAGCTGTAATCCTCCTGTTAATGGAGAAATATAAAATCCAATTACAGTGGGTGTATGCTTTGCTGCTTTGGTTCTGTGGGCTGTGTAGGAGTTGGCAACCTTTTGAGATATAAATAGAAGCTGATTTCAGAGGCCCCTGTTGACGGAGGTTGTGTGTCTGAGCCTCTTGCTCAGCCTGTCACATTGCTGCCTTGTGACAGGCGGAAGCTAATGTATTCACCCATGTGACCTAAGCTTCTGAGAAATATTGAGGAAAGCAGCCACACATGTGATACTATTATAAGCTGGTTTTCTAAGGGAAAAACAGCTGAATGTGTGACATTAAGTGGATGGCTGCTAAATTATGAAATCCCATCCTATTTGGCAGCTGCTGATGTGTGACAAGCAAAACATGTCTGTTGTAAAGAGTTTGAAACAGTTAGGTTTATGAGCTTTCCCAGTACATTGATCCAAAGGTACAAAAAGCATAATTTAGTTTCTGGTTGATACTTATTAATGGATTATGAAGGTATATTTACCTTCATACTGATGTGTGCTTTTTTAAAGGAAATGGTTAGTCAGGTGATACTTGGACCTGGTACAAGAAATGTAAATGGCACAATTTCTTTTTAACAGTCACTGGAAAATAACAACTTGTCCCTTTAATTAGGGGCAGGTATTTCTAGTAGAGAGAATGTGCTGACAGAAGCTGTGAAAGTGCTTGTATTTACATTATATCCAAAACCACAATTAAAACCTAAAGCTAGATTTAAATACCAAGTGGTGAAACATATGTAAAACATTTACAACATGTTAATTTTTAAGAGGAGCAAGTTAGAGTACTGGAGACACTCATTCATGGATGCTAATGTGTTCCTTTTAATAATTTTAAACAGCTTACTTAAAATTAGCACGTCTGTCCTCAGACTATGGATAGTATAAAGCCTGAAATTACTATAGATTAAAAGAAAATATTTTCTGTATTTTTAGTTCATCTGGCAGTATTTTGTAGAGGTCACTGTTTCTGCTATATAGCTGATCAGTTCCATCTGCATGGGTCCTTAAAATAAATAAAAAGGGTTGTAAAACCACAGTTTGGTAGGAGAAACCTATGGCAGGTGTCAAAAAGGCAGGTCTTGTCAAGGTACTGAACTAGAGTTCTAGATCAAGAGATGCACAAGGTCACTCAGATAGTTTGTGACAAGTCACCTAATTTCTTTTCTTCAATTCCAGATCTGTAAAAAGGTACATGTAATTGTTCCTTTTTGCCCCTAGGTGTGCCTTGTCTAGTTCATAAATTTTCTGGATCAGGGATTGTTTCTGTGTATTTACAGTACTTCAGTGAGCCCCCAGTCTGTCTTGGAGCCACACAGTGATATGATACTATGCTGGTATAGTATCTGAAAGTACACTGGAGTATCTCTAAAGAAAGGCCTATCACCCTTGCCGAAGATGCAGACTTTTAACTTGCATAATGGGTGTGGGTTTTTTGGTTCATAGCAAGCACCTATGTATCCGCACATGTATATTGGGTTGTTGTGAATCTTAAACCAGTCTTTTCAAATATCTGTAATTCACTTTTGATGGTACTAGAGTGGGAGACACTAATATGGTGAGGCTGTTTTGTCGAAATATCTAGCTCTTTTCAAGCTTTAAAAAGTTCAATGTACCCCAAAAGGTGTATTGTTTTAAAACACAGTTTTTCTAGTGGCCCAGTCTAATATTTTAATTTACCCTGGATTTGTAGCAGATCACTTGATTATACCATGCCCTGTTACAATAGTGCTCTTGGAAGCCAAGGATTCCTTGCTATGTCAGGTTTTCTACTAAACTTGCATTGCAGAGATAAATCACTAGTGAAGGTGAGGTTGTTAATTTTTGCTGTTCATGGTAAGCAGAGGTGAGGCCTTTCATTATCCAATGCCAGACATGGGTACCTTGCTATAAATTCTTACCATAGTATTCATGGAAATGAGTAGGCTGTGTAAATGGGTGTATATTAGCATCCAAAGGCATTTCTTGCAAGAATTCCATTCAAGTTTGTTGCAAATACAACTTTTAAAGCACTGAAAATGAATTCATGGTGTTTCAGAAACGCCCACTGATCCTGCATATGGAAGATTCTGACCACATGTTGCTGCCAGTTAACATACAGTGTCAGCTTTCATACACAACAAGACTACTTACTCTGTTTTGGAAAGTACTTCTATAGTTAGAGGCGCATATTGAAATTGACCGTTGACTAGTATTGGTAGTAAATTTGCCTCACTCTACTGAGTGCGTTACCAAAACACAATTTGTTGTTGTTGTTCGTGGAATTTTTAGTATTAAAATTATTCAGGACCACAAGTAATATAAGCAGTAAAGGCAGGTTATT
The DNA here is from genome assembly GCA_032164245.1 of Sternotherus odoratus. NCBI lineage: Eukaryota > Metazoa > Chordata > Testudines > Kinosternidae > Sternotherus > Sternotherus odoratus. Next base: position 29,458,980 of record JAVMKO010000007.1, on the reverse strand, counting down.
TGCTGTTTAGTCTGATGGATAGATTATATTAATTTCCGGAGTTGATTGGTGTACACAGATTTGGTGTACCTGTTCATCAGATCGGACGTCTTCAGGAATAGAAAATAGTGACAGGTGACAAACAGGTGAGGTTTCTTACTGCCCAGTGATAACTGTAGGGAATCTGTTCATAAGGGTGCATAATTGTGTACCCTTCTTCCAACATATGTGATATCCTTGAAATATTTTTCTAGTAAGACTTTAAGGTATAAAAATATCAATTCTTTCCATTACTGTAACTTTACATAACTCAAATGTAGCCTTTGTTAAGGATGCTGACCTCATTTATTTGTAAAGAAAATAAAGATACTAATGACTGTCTCATACAGTGATCGATTTTGGTGACATGCCAACTTTTAATGCAGTTCTCTGGTTTTATTTACAGCACAGAGATGGCTCAGGAGACGAACCAGACCCCAGGGCCCATGCTGTGTAGCACCGGATGCGGATTTTATGGGAATCCTAGGACAAATGGAATGTGCTCCGTCTGCTACAAAGAGCATCTTCAACGACAGCAGAATAGTGGCAGAATCAGTCCAATGGGTAAACTTTTTTTTTTTTTTTTTAGGAGAAATCATGTCTGAGAATATGGCAGGAATTGTGGACAAATGTTGGAAGAGGGAACATCGGTAATGGCTATACTGAAAACAAGCAATGATTTGGGGTGGGGCACATGAATGTTGAAGGAAAATGCTTACATGGTTAGCAATGAATAAAACTATTATGTTTTGTACATTCTAGACCCACACATTACTTGCTGCCCCACCCTAAGTCTCTGCTGAGCACTTGATCCATATATTTAGATGATCACTTTAGTTGTATTTCATTGGCATGTAGTTTTAAAGACACACAAAGCTATCTAAACAAATATTTAATAATTGGGTGAGAACTAATATACATAAGTGTTCTTGAGTAGTTATTAATTTATAGTCTGTGTTTACTTAATTTTCAAATTTCTGTTGCATAGGAACAGCCAGTGGTTCAAGCAGTCCTACCTCAGACTCTGCATCAGTTCAGAGAGTAGATGCTAACTTAAACTGTGAAGGTGCTGCTGGCAGCACATCTGACAAATTAAGGTAAGTTATAGATTTCAGTTTTAAGGCTAAACCAAGTTAAAACTATATAAAACAAATAGAGGGTTTATACTTAAAACAATTGTGGCCTAGGTGTACTGATATCACCTTATTGTAGTTAGTTTTTTTTAGAGGAATAAATAGCTGACAGACTGCCTGGTGGTGAACTACAATTGACCAATGCTTTGTGAAGTTGATTGAAGATGTGGTAGCATTGAGAATTCTGATAAAAGTGGCATACAATGTTTGGCATTGGATGGTTGGCTATTACAAGAATGCTTTCTTGACTCTTAGCTGAACAGCAGTTTGATACATAACTTCTTCAGTCTTCTGAGCAGTATTTCTCAACCTTTTTGATTATCGGAGACCGGCTTGCTGCCTTCCTAAACTGTCTGGGAGATCTCGGAGTGGTGCTGGCCCATGGACCAGCTGTTGAGAACCACTGTTGTAGACTGAGTGAAGTAATTATTGAAAGCATCTTTCATTACTTTCTTTAAATATGGTAGAAGCTACTTCTGTAATGGCAAAACAATAGTTGAAACTGCTGAGACTTTATTTAAGTAGAGTTTGGACAACACATGCATTTAGTGTAAACTCAAAACTAACATGAATTGCTTTTCTCATTGAACGTAACAGAAATGTGCCTGTTGCTGCCTTGCCCGTAACACAGCAAATGACAGAAATGAGCATTTCGAGAGAGGAAAAAGTAACACCGAAAACAGAGACAACAGAGCCAGGTGTGCCATCAAATTAACTTTGAATACAACTAGTGCCTTTTAACAGAAGTTGACAGTTTATATTTTACCATCTCTTCCCGCACCATCATAACACTGTCATAGAAAAAATAATAGTCTGATGATGGTTCGAAATATTTGAGTATACATTTGTAGTGCAGGGAAAAATAGCTGGGATTATATTTGACCCATTGAAGAATTTGACAGAGCAAGTTTGGCTCTTAAACTTTGTTTAAATTTTGAAACACTTAGAATTGTACACTACTGTTTTAAAATTGTAAGGGAAAAGAACAGAGGTCTAAAATTACAGGCCTAAAATAGGCTAAAATGGTAGAAACCTGAAAATCTAGGAGTAGCTTTTTCTCAAATATCTGTTGGCTTATGGACATAAATATGGCTGCTTGTGTGTTCAGCCATATTAGAGAAGGAAATGCAGCTCTTATGGAGGATAAATAATTACTTGAGCTTACTGGCTAAAAAATTTTAAGAGTATATTTCTTTTATAACTCTGTCCCAGGGCTATGCTCTTAGTTTAATGCATGTGACAGACAAGTCTGAAGGACAGACTGATCAAGCACTTGTGGGTATAATTCATCCATTGTTCTTGAATTGGAATGAACGTAATAGGCCATGTTATGTTCATAATCCAAGTGGATATTTTAGAATTTGTACTTTTATTTTGGGAAGGTTGCAGATACCTTAAAATGGTAGTATGTAAATTAACAAAACGTTAATGCTCTAACTTTTCTTTAATCTGTCACACACAAGTTTGAATAATGTGTATATTATTCTACAGCTACTAACACTGATGTTGTCTCTTTTCCTTTCTCCCATTTGGTGTGTCCTTCAAACCACTTCATTTAAATAGCTTTATAAAATTTGTATTTGTTTTGTAAATGCTGCCATAGTTTTACAAGAGAGTTTTTTGTGATACTTGGACAAAATTACAGTTTTTCAAAACTGGAAAAACCGAAAGGTAGAGTCGCAGGAAGATTACATTAACTAGCCCTTATTTCTATGTAGGGTTTTTTACTGTTTGAGCTGCTTTTAATGTCTTGCATTAAACTGTTTTGTATTCATACTTAGGCTCTGGCTATTTGGGATGTAAAAGACATGCATCAGTAATGTGACTCTGTGACAAGGATTGATAAATACAAGTATTAATTGTAATTAACTGATTTTTGGGCTGTGTACAAAGTTTAAGGAGACTTTTATAAGCCATGCAAGTTACAAATTCTCTCTTGTAACTTAGATGTATGCCTTTTAACAATGCATCTTGAGGTCATACCCAAGATTGCCAGTGAGGAAGGAAACCATATATGTAAAATAAGGTAGTAATGACAGCGTGGCAAGTGTCAAATTGAAAATTCTTGTTAACAGTTAAAATTAGTTACCAAATTGCAAAGTCCTCTTTGAAACTGACAACTTGAAAGCTTGGGATGAACAGATGACTAATTGGCACCAAAAACTATGCTATGCAAAACAGTACTTTAGTTTTTCTGTGCTAACAGAAGCTGCTTGGAGAACATGGCTTATAACAAATTTTAATTTAAAATATTTTTGTTAATTAGCAGGCTAAAAGCAAATGCCTCTGTGGAACTCAAAACTCAGGGTTTTATTGCAGTTTAGGTGGAAATGAACAGAAATTGCATACTGGAAGTCCATGTAAATACCTTGAAAACCTTAAGATGACCCCCCGACCCACCCCCACCCCACTTTGAAATCTTTATATTGGCACTCTTCCAGCATATTTGGATATTTAGGAAAACTGTCTGCTTCAGTGTTATTTCTCCAGTCCATATTCCTTAAACTCTACTTATGGTCACTCAACGGGTCTCCTAACACCAGTTTTGCCAGGCCACCAGAATCTAGCCTCCAATTTTGTTTTTATCACTTCCTTATATTGTGCCTACTATAGTATCGGAGCACTTTTCAAAATTGAATAACTCCTGTGTAGACTGTTCACATCTTTCTTTTTCTTCCTCCGTCCGGCAGTACCTATGATTTCTTAGATTCTTTCCTCCGAACAGGAGGGGAAAAAGTCATGGGAGAAATAGTCTGTTATGGGAAAACTGTATCAAGGAGGAAGGACTTGTTCATCTTAAGTCATGACAAGATTTAGGTTCATTGTCATTTGCAACTCTTTAAGAGAATATCAGTGAGCAGGCTGACTTTGGCTGCTCCTCTCACTAATCTTGTCCTGTTTGAGTTTGGTAGGCTACAAGTATCAAAGTTGTTTGGAAGGATCATGATCACAAAGAAAAAAGATGTCCTCTGAACAGACTTGGTCAAAACCTATTTAGCATCTTGAGGATAAATACTCGGACTTGATCCATTCACTTAGTGGGTAGTCATTAGAGACCTGAGCACTAGTGCTGTGTCCTTCAACTTTGATCGCATGTAAATTTGTGGGTGCGTGGCCAAATACAAGAGTCTGGTGGTCACAAATGCATGGAATACTATGGCTTGAGTCAGACTTGTGCCTGACAGGACGCAATCTTCTGGCGAGCTGTAGATAGGAAGATATTGTTTCTTGCTCCAGTTATTATTTGGAGGTCTAGTATTGGAATCCAAAACCACATACCATTTTGTGACAGTAGGAAAAATGCTCTCTGTTGGAAAAAACGTGTTCTTCTCATTATTTCCCTCTACCCACTATCACTTCAGTTTTCCCAAGATTGAACTTCAATTAACTGCTCCTCCAGAAATAAATATACCAGGTACTGTGACAAGTAGTGTGGCTATTACTAGAATTTGGGATGAAGATATTTTGAGTATCTGTGTATTGTAGGCACTTCGGATTATGGCACCTGGCAATCTCTCCCAGAAGCTTGTAGATGTCAGAGTTGGGGAGAGAATGTGTAACACACCATAAACAGTCTATCAAGAAAGGGTAAGCAAATAGGGCTTACCTGCATCTACATGTCCCAGTCTTTCAAGTAACAAACTTTTATCTGTTATTTCCCTCTGTTTAATTTTGTCATTCATCTAGATTGTAAACTGTTTAGGGCGGGAACTGAACATGCTATATATGCTTAGCATGTTATTTTCAGATGTCTAAGTGTTTGTTTAAACAAAGTCAAAACATACCATGTTCAGACTTACTGGGTGTGAAGGGGAACCTTAAAAAAAGACATGCTTAATCATTAAAAGGGGTGGTTTGTATTAAAGTCACGGAGAAAGAATCTTGACCCTTGTAAAACTACATTGCACTTTTGGACTTGCATTTCAAGAAAAGCTTCTTAAATTAAACTAGACTCAGTTGGGACCCCAAACTTTCATGGGAGAAGCAACTGAAAACTAGCTTTAGAATGAGTCAGTTTAGCTATGCTACTTTTTTGCCCCACTGAATTTACTGTAATACTAGAATGTCTAGATTCATCATAAATGTGGGCTGTTACAATCACTACTACAGTAATTTAGAAAAGAGTATGGGAAAGTGGAGAGCACTCTCCATAGGCAAAGGTAACTTCTCTGACTGAGAATAGAGCTCATAGCAAGGAAGTCTGAACCAATGGTGTAATGATTCAGAAATGCAGCTGCTGTTGCAGTGTTAAGGCCTGGCCTACACTAGAAAATTAGGTTGGCATAACTGTCACTCAGGGATGTGAAAAATTCATGTGTAAAATTCATCCCCTGTGTAGTTAAGACAACCTAAGTCCCTGTGTAGACAATGCTAGGTTGACAGAATTCCATCAGTTGAGCTACCACCTCTTGAGGAGATGAATTACCCTTCCGGTGGTGTAGGTAGGAAGTGTCTACACTGAAGCACTACAGTCTCACCTGGCTATTTTTAGATTGGAAAACCCATAGTTATCTCCTATTTTATTACAAACAGTAGTGCTTTAATCTGGACTGTGCTAATTGGGCAGTAAGTGTTGTGTAGCTCAGTGCTTCTAGTGTTTTTCCATTTTTTAAATTTCAGAAATCAAGTGAACTTATGTACAATTTAGATTGTTTAAAGAGTAGGTGGTCACAATGCTTTACCTTTTAAACACTGGCGGGGGGGGGAATCTCTCAAAGGAATACTAACAAACTCAACTATACACTTGGTTTATCATGTGACCTTAAATTTAAACTTTCCTGTATACATTGATATTCAAAGTAGATCTAATGGCTTGCATAGCACTTACCATGCATTTGACACTTTCCATTCATAGTTCTTTATGAAGGTAAGTTAAATAACGCTTATCCTTCTCTCCATTTTTTTCATTTAAATGGTGAAGTGGCCATATTCCTGACTTGGTTTAATAGACCCAGCTGCAGATTTATAGCTAAAGAGATCAGTATAAATATGAGCCCTTAAACATAGTATTGTGTATATACTAAGAATTTTGCATAGTTTCTGGGAAAGGAATTCAGTGTCTTGGGCTGTACCTCATTCTTGAATAAATGCTTGTTGAATTATTTGAAATTAATCTGGTGCTCGTTTCAGTTTGATTTATTTATTTATTTATTGATTGATTGATTTATTTATTTTGCTTTTCCCCCATAGTTGTTACTCAACCAAGTCCATCAGTTTCTCAACCCAGTACTTCTCAGAATGAAGAGAGTGCTCCTGAATTGCCCAAACCAAAGAAGAACAGATGCTTCATGTGCAGAAAGAAGGTTGGCCTTACAGGTATATGAAAAGGCTTTGTCAATACTTAACAGCTTTTGTTGACTAGCATTTGCATTTACTAGTCCTCTGGATTGAACTTTGTATTTGGTGTATTGTAAAACTCATTTTGGGTAGGAAGCATTTCAAAATTCATTGGGATGAGGCCCAATGAAACAGCTCCGGTTTTGAAATGCATGGAATCTTTGTTCTTCCTATATTTCTCTTAACAGAACAATTGTAAATATTTGATTCTTTGACTGTAGTAATTAAGCCTTAAAATCATAGTTTAGCTAGAGCTGAAAGTGACACTGCTTCCTTTTTATTCGTACAGGGTTCGACTGCCGATGTGGAAACTTGTTTTGTGGACTTCACCGTTACTCTGACAAGCACAACTGCCCATATGACTACAAAGCAGAAGCTGCAGCTAAAATCAGGAAAGAAAATCCAGTTGTTGTGGCTGAAAAAATCCAGAGAATATAAACTAACCTATTTGTGGAAAGACTGACTTTGGTTTTTATTTTAATATATCCTAGGAAAACATTAAAGAGCAGATGCATGGCCATTTTCTTTTGATGTTCTCCAGAGTTTTACTTTAGTCTTGTCTGTCTTATTGATATTTCAGGATATTTGGGTGTTTGTTACAGGCAGAATTAGATAGATACAGCCCTTTTAAAATGTATATGCCCTCCCCAGAATAAAATTGGATTAATTAAGACCTGCACAGGAAGTTAGAAATGCACAGAGGACAAACTGTCTAGTTCACATGTGCCAAACAAATGTCTAAAATCTGCATTATGCAGCAGATCTGCCTTTTGGGAATGTAATAGAGCTATATCATCTTTTGCTAATGTTACGTGCCTGTTTGGGGGAAAAGGAACACCAGAAAAAAGTTGGCAGGCTACTTCTACCATAGTTAAATCTTCTCCTATCTTTAATTTCCACAATTCATTGTTTTGAAGCAGAATGTGATCTTATGTAGAGAATCCACCTTACATAGAGGAATGTTGGTGCCATATTTAAGATAAGTTAAAGTTGTTTAATAAATGCAGCAGGAAAAGTGAGAAATTCTGAATGAGGGTGTGAATGATCCTGGAAATGACTACATTATATAGTTCAGAACAATCAGAGCAGGTTCCCAAAGGAAATGCCCTCTTAGAAACTTAATGAACTGGCCTGCAACAGAAGGTTTGTCTGCTTTACTCTTGCATAGCTAAAAATGTTGTGTAGCACAATGCTGTAAGATTTTTATTTACAAAAGAAAAAAAGCTGTTTGTTTTTAGATTTACCACAGCAGCTCTATCAAGTAACAATATGTTGGAATCTAAGTTGCAAAGATATTTGAGCAGTTTAATTTTTCATGTATCTTCATGTTGGGTTCAAGAGAATAAGAGCTTTTTTTATTTAATAGTTTTTAAATATAAGATGGCACCATTCTGCATGGAAAACCAGACCCAACATGACTGCTGTAGACTTAAGTGGTACCTGGCACCACTCTGAGGGCTGCTTTATCATTTTTAATTGTATTTGGGTGTAGGACTCTAGTGTTCTTGGGTGTATTGCATGGGCTGCATTATCTACAGCATTGTACAATAACTCTAGAAAAGGCAGTATACTTCACTGATGCTTGTCTGGTAATATCACTTCTGTGTTATAATGGAAGTTTTTTGTGATGTATGAAACTTGTTTTTTATATAAACCAGTACAGTTTAGACTAGTGTTGTGGTAATGCCTGTTCTCATCTGTAAATAGTTAACTATGTACACAAGGCGCTACTTCTGATTTTAATGCAGTGTTGAGTCTTAGTTTTTACTTCACTATTAAAAGCATCAGGTTTTTTGCTTTAACTTTGTCCTTCAGTTCTGAGTTATTAGATATGCAAATGTGTACAGATAGTTCATATTTATGTATTGCACATAATCATGCTACCCAGCATCTATGCTATGTTGTATTATGTAAATAATAAAATCATGTACAGAGGGAAATAATTCCTTTTGTTATAGTTCATTGGGTTTTGAGTTGCTGGGTAACCCGAGGCTATCTTATGGATAGGGGAAGGGCTACAACTAGTTTCTAGATTTTGCTATGTGGACTTTTTTTTTTCCCCTTATATGTCTTAAGCCTGCATATTTCTAACCGTTTTGGCTTTCATTTACCGATTTAAGATGGCTTCTTTGGGTGAGAGAAGCATAGCAGATGGAATACAAAGTAATTTTCTTGATGGCCAGATAATTTCAGCAAATAAAGAGCAACATCATGTCTACAGGGAAGAAGGGGAGCATTAGCTGTGAACTTAAAGGCTTTTTTTCTTGCTGCTTTGCCTACAAATCTATTTCCAGTGGATCTCTGGGACCACATAACTAGTATACGGTACAGCATCATTTTATCCAAACCTCTGAAAGCGGGAGCATTTCCTCTGGGCCCTTCCCTGGGATCTCTGCCTCAATGTGGATTTCAAATATGGAGCTGAGTTGCCCTTCCCAATTATGCAAAGAAGCCACAGGTTGGTGTGCATGGCACATGGTAATTTGTTGGAAAGAGGCAGCCTTCACCAATGGATAATATATGTGAACTTGTAATGGAAACTAAGATAAAAGTTATCGTCCATCCAATCTACTGACTCTGCATGTGCTTGCTTATTGTCACTGCTTGTTCTTATGACATGGGGAAAGGGTTTGCTCTGGAGCTTCGCATGCCAAGATGAGGATAATCCATATTGGTATAAGCCAAAAGGAACCACACTTAACACAGTGAAAAGTACCATTTCTCCAGCCCTGGAATTTAAAGTAGAAAGCACAATGAGACCTGAGCCTGAGCAGTAGAGATTTGCAAATGGATATTTGAAGAGAATTCAGGTTGGGAGTTTGTGGGTAGAGACCCCTAACTATATTTATGCCATCAAGAACTGTTCGTGAAAACATGTCCGTGGTATCATGGTCTAGTATGACTTGGAGGTTATCTGAGGAAGTATGGAACACTTGAATTAAATATTTCACAAGTTTAAATTCATGTGTTTCTCAAAAAATAGTTTACTTCTCTTCCATTCTTTTCTCAGACAAATGCCTATCCCCTTGTCTTGTAAGATGGGAGTATATATGTGGGGTCCCACACACTGCTCCATCCAATCACATTTAATGTAAGCTTGTTACAGATGAGGTTTGAATATATATGAAAATTACTAAGTGCATTTTAAGAAAGCAAACAGGTGGTTAAAATATCACTTTAGATAAAATTAACTGCAAACGAAAGTGCAGCCCCAATGAATGTGTGTAAAAAAGAAAAACACCGAAAAAAATTATGTAAATTTTTCAAAATTGCTTAATTCATGCAGCTGGATGCTTTAAAACAATTTACATAAAGCTTTGCACTAATTTATTGCTGAGATTCTTTTGTGCAGGAATCATGTTCAGCACAGCAGGGCCAGGCTTTGGGAAGGTGAATGTGGCTACTTAATTCTCTGCCCTGCCCCAGTGCAGTAGCTCAAGCTACTGGACCCTAGCTTGTAGCAGATAGCTGTACCCACTGAGGAAATTCTCAGCAGCACAGGAAGCATCAGTTTCTCTGTTTCTGGAACAAAAGGGTAGGATATCTGGTCTGCTCTACTAATGAATCCAATTTCAGGTGCATGGGATGTTTGGTGTTAAGACCTTTATTCTTTTTAATTGTACTGGTACTGAAATAACCATTCTGCTGATTTTAGAGTTGCAATACCACTATGAGCTGGTCTAACAGACTAGGCTTTCATTTTGCATTCTCATTGCAGTGTAGCACATTGCATCATTCCATGGCTTATGAAAACTGAGTTTCCATATAAAGTAGTGTTTTCCAAAAGCATGAACGTTCATATTCCAGCATGGCCATCACTGGAGTGATGACTGAGGCCAGAGCTATTGCCTAGTTTTAATGCTATATATATTCATTGTGTACTTATTTGTGTGTGTGTGTGTGTATATGTGTGTATATAGTGTACTTATTTTACATGTTAAAACCTCTAAATGTAAATTCAGAAGACAAATGTCCAAGTGAAGGGAAGAATTGTTTACCATTCAACATCACTGAGAGGATGTAATTGTCTACTTGTACTAGTGTAAACACCAAGGCTGGGGAAGGTATATTGTTTAGCTTGTCATGAAGGGTACAACTACAAGTAAGGGCATTAGTTCAATAAAAGGTAACTTCTACCTTGTATGACAGACTCTAAAGTGGAATACTCACAAAACTGTCTGCATTTCAGGCAATCTCCATAAATAGCTAGAAAATATACTGTTGAGTAATCTGGCATTGGGAAAGGGATGAAATAGTTGACCTCCTAGCAATGTATGTCTTCTATATGATCCAAATACATAAGAGCAATCCACCTTAGTACTTTAATAGATGTTAATTATTCTAATTAGATGGCTACTGACAATTTTTCTTATTGCTTGGTCTTCAGATTTAAAGTGGTAGATAGCTATAAACAGGGAAACCACCTGTCAAGAAAGAAACCTGATATCTTCACTTGATATCACCCCATTTAACATCAGACAACTATGCTGAGATATTTTTAACTAACTGCGGAGTGTAACGTAAATATGTGGTCCTGGAGACATGTATTTTTTTTAAAATGCCTAATCAGTTTACCTTATGATAGTGACCAACATTTGCTAATGCTGTACAAACATAGGAAGATAAAGAGGAAGAATGTGTAAGTGTAAATGTTAAGTGGTCAAGTTAATGACTGGCACATCTCATTTTTTGTTTTGAGAAATCTAGGTTCCTCTCTTAAAGGCAGCCACATTATTTAAAGGATCTGAGGGTTTTCATAGTCTTCCCCTGGCAAGCTCTTCCCAACTGCTGTTTGCTATTCCCTAAATGGAAGGGGCAGCACTCCCTTCCTAGCTGCCGCCACCAGATATGTCTGTTTTTCCTAAACCTTGGTGATTGTGCTCTGCTGTGTTTGGCCTTTTGGGGATGCTAGGCACAAAACAGGGCTGGAAGGCCCTGACTTGCTCCTGGCAACCACTTCTGTATAGTACTTGGCGCTTTGGAAGTAGATACAGATTCACAAATATTGTGGATATCCTTATTATGGGCTATACTGATTTAGGAATTGGTTGTTTATTTAAGCATCAAGGAATAGATTTGATTTTGCTCTATGAACATACAAGGATAATGACTAGATGCACTTTCCTAGTTTGCCAACAATTTAGGTTTTTCTCTTTCAAACTTAAAATGAAAGATCCATGTCCTAAATTCTTAAAGAAATTGGCCTTTAAACTGCCATGACTTAAATCACAGAAGAGATCATGGAGTGTTAACACTTGGATTTATTCTGCAGACCTAGCCACAGCCTCTCCAAGGGAAGAATTACCTACGGAGGACCCCACCCCTTGCTGTAGTGTCTACACTGAAGTGCTACAATGGTGCAGGTGCTGCTGTAACGCACTAGGTTTCTGACTTTTTTCAAAAAAATCTTAACACATCCCAGAGAATAGCCTAATAACATTATACACTTATACAGCTTTCTAGAAATTTCTTAAAATAGAAACAATTTTAAAATTGCAAAATTTGGTCATTTTAATTTATAAACAACATAGCTGTCATATTTGAATCAAGTGAAATATTTTACCTTCAAAAACTGCATTGTGCATTATTTTTAAAGAGTTCATGCATGGATACTATTCTTAAAAAGACTTGAGTTAGCAGATTAGCCTACTGCAGTGACTTAATATCCATTTTTTGTGTTAGGAAAAATGAGAGCTCAGAAACCCCTGAGACTAAAAAGTAGGGGTGTGTCCCTTGTTCCTCTTCTGCAACCAAAGGGGAAGGAGACAGAGGAGTTTGCTCAAATGCACACCTTCAGGCATCAGAACCTTTAAAATTAAGTTACAAACGCTATCTTTTTAAACATTATTTGTGGGATTACTTAAATCCTGCAATCTATAACTTTTGTGCCTGAAAATAGTTTTCCTTTATATCTTTGGTATATTGAATATACTACACTAAAGGAGTTTATGAAGTTACCTTAGCTCAATAGGCAATAAAACTGAATAGCAGGATTCACCCTCCATCAGTTTGCCATTTTCACAGAGATTAATTTATACTGCAGAACTTTTTACTATTATTTTTAGCTGCAATTGTCAGAGTCTATCTATCTAATATATAAAAAAAATATATGTGTGTGTATACAGTAAGTGGAGTTGCAATAGACGTAGTCTATTACTATGAGTATGGGAAGTCTATATTAATCACAAGTGTAAACAAAACTTGTATAAAACAGCACACTTTCATGTTCTCTGTACAGGTCATGTCCCCCAGTCTCATTCCAGAGATCAGTTGCAAAATCTCTGACATGTAATGTGAGGCATATGATGCAGAAACAAAATCTGTGGCAATTGCTGAACATTCTTTAAAAAACCTACAATAACAAACCAGCATAGGCACTGAAAGGAGGAAATATACTCTTGAATAAGGTCATCCATTTCTGCTTTAAGTATCCAAGAGTGTCAGTGGGGGCAATTTCTAATTAAACTTACGTAGGGTGAGCTAGTCAGTTATAGCCCCACAAAATATGAAATTAGCACAGCACTGAAAATGACAGATTTGAACAGTCTACTATGAGAGCAGTCTAAAAAAGAAGCCAAATCTGGAGGAGGGGAAAAAGACAATGGGGGCATTGTCAGGGAATTTTAGAAATTGCAAAGATCAAAGTTTTCTGCTACAAGTGCAATAAGCATCAATTACTGCAGTGATGGAGGGTCAATCTTTTATATGTAGTTTTATTTCTCTGAGCTTTGATATGACTAGTGATGATTTCCCCTTGTCATTGTATGATAGACACTTCAGCAGCATGTACTTTGGCCTTTAAATTGCCAATTGAAATTTAACCTGCTAGAGGGCAAGTCCTAGTTTTGTGTTAATTTGATGTGTTCAGTTGAAAGGAATATAGGGACCGTTACTGTTTTCTGCTGAGTGCAGGAGACAGCAGTGTAATAAATGGAAAAGAAAGGAAATTAACAGCAAGGTCTGGATTCTTCCCTCAGATCCCATTCACAACTCCAATCTAATTCAATGGGAGAAGCACATGTCTGTGTGAGAATGAAAGTCTGCAGAATTTTGCCTAAGCTTGTTAGAAGAAAATATGTGGTGAAGGATTAAGGAAAAGGAGATGGTCCAAATGCTTAAGGGCTTGGGCAGATTAAAAGGAGGCAGAGTTAACACAGTGCGGACAGGCGATAAATAATCTGAAATGCAAGTGGATGTATGTACTGGGTAACAACAGAGGCAACACCAGGAGCATTTGCTATAAAGGGGAAGAGAGTTGTAGTGAAAAATTTAAAATCTCTTACAAAAAGTGAGAATACAGATTTGAAAACTGATATATAATGAAACTATTGACACAAAAGGAAAACACACCTACATAATTATCATAGATGGAAGGAAGAAATCTCATCCAGTACATATCGCTCTCAAGTGAGCTAGCATCCTAGATTCTTAGGCTTATTCATGAGACAATGAATCATGGCAATAATCGCTTTGCATGAATTAGTTTGGAGAGTGCACAGAATGTGCTTTTCTTGCATAAATTACCATTTCTATTATACATTGGTTTTATCCTGCATATTCTCCTTAAAGACCCCTTAGGGGCATAGTACAGGATTTCTAAAGCAAGCAGGCAGCTGGAAACATGATGGTTTGAGTATTTAAGTGCTGAATCTATATAATAAATCTCTATCTATTCTTTTTTTTAAGAAATGAAATACTGGTGATGATTTTCAAAATGAAGTGAGTCCATACATTATTGAAACCCTGGTCTTTCTGATGTCTGTTTTTAGATGTGTTAGGGTGTACATTATGTAAAGAATTTTTTAAACGTCATTTCCTTTGTCTTTAAGCTTTCTCATACCTCAAATAACCAGAACTGGCTATATAAGGTCAGTAGTATGGGTTGTAGTGGAAACCACCTTTTTTACAAACATCACATGGAATGTGTGAGCTGGAGCATGGTTCCCTCCACAACTTCTGTCCTTGCAATATAGGTCATTCTTTTTTTAATAGTATGTCAAGAAATTTCAAATAGTTTTTCATCCTGCAATTTTACATAAGTGTATAGCACCTGCACTCTAAAAAGCAGGTGTGCTTATGGTGTCTCAAGTTGCCCTAAAATTGAGTCATTCAAAGCTAGTGGCACCTGAAAAATTTGGCGGCATATTTGTTTTAGTTCTTCTCCAGTTATCAGAGACAGACCGCCTAGACAGGACCTGAACTTTATAAATATTTTATTTTATAAAATCTTTCTGGTCCTCTTTGTATGTCTAAAGAAACAACAAAGGACATAAGGATTTGGGGGGTGAGGGGGTTTCCTGCACATCACTTGTAACTTGCTCTTTCAGGTTCAGTCTTTTCCTATAGCATCCTCTGATGGTTCCATAATAAAACTCGTATAAGTGATGAAGGCATCATGTCCCAGAGGATAGGGTACATGAGTGGGAGACAGGAGGCTGGATGGGTTCAGTTTTCAAACTCATTGATGTTAGACAAAATCACTTCACTTCTGTGCGCTTCATCTTTGCTATCTGTAAAAAAGATTATGGTGCTTAGGTATGTTTTAAAAAGTATATCCAATGACAAAAGTGCTCTAAACATACGAGATTTTAAATTACGTATTTACAGATTTGGTATTTTTGCCTCTGTAAATTTTGGGATTGATTTCACTTAACATTTAAAGCTTATGAACAAGTTTTCACACACATTTTATTTATCATGTTTCCTTAAAGGGTTTTTGTTTTACAGTTTGTGGGTGAACTGCATACTTGGGACAGAGAGGAACATGAAGCACAAGCTAGACCTAAGCACAGTGCAGATAGGGCTTGAGAAAGCTTCCCTACGTGGCTTTGACTTTACACCTTAATCTGGACTTGCAGCACCTCTGTTTTCAGACCAGATTGTGCAGTTGTGACATTCCCCTCTTGTGTTATCTGGAACAGTACTCGGCCACTCCAATCCTTGACTCCGGTAGCCAGCCTTATGCTTCTCTGCTGTGAGATCCCCCGCTCCTGGGGTGTTTACGCACAGTCTCTGGCATGTAAGCTGCTCCCAGTTACTTGCAAGCGAATGACACTAGCCAATATCTCCAGCCTCAGATGCAACCCTAGGAACTCTTGCAGTGTCCAGTTATGCCCATTGGATTCTGCGTGCTTATATAAGTTCCACAACAAGTTATATAACAAAGAAATTGATGTATGCCAGGCTTGTTATCCCAAGGGGAGCCTCTGATACACTGCAAACCAAACACACTGCTTCTGGTCGAATAAACAAATTTATTAACTATAAAGATAGATCTTAAGTGATTATAATATAAAGCATAAGAAGTCAGATTTGGACAAATGATATAAAAGCAAAATGCATTCTAAGCTTATTTTAATACTTTCAATGTCCTTAAAAACTTAGATGTTTCTCACCTCAGGCTGGCTTTTCAGTCAGGCTCTCCCCTTGATCAGCCTTTCAGTTGCTTGGTGGTGATGGTTTGTGTAGGCAGAGCATGGCAAAATGTCTCTTCCTTTATCATGTCCTTTCTTTTCCTTGGCTTTGTCTCCCTTCCCCCCTTCAGAGTCAGGTGAGCATTACCTCATCACAATCCTACACTGACCAAAGGAAGGGGGTGACTCCCTTGAGGGCCTAACACAAGGATCGGCAGCCTTTGGCACTGGTCCATCAGGATAAGCCCCTGGCAGGTCGTGTCGGTTTGTTTACCTTCAGCGTCCCAGGTTCAGCCGATTGCAGCTCCGTTCCAGGCTAAGGGGGGTTGTGGGAAAGGTGGCCAGCACATCCCTTGGCCTGTGCCGCTTCCTGCAGCCCCCAGGGGCCTGGATGGCAAACCATTGCAAGGAGGAGCTACGATCAGCCAAACTTGGAAATGCTGCAGGTAAACAAACTGGACCGGCCTGGACCGGCTTGCCAGGGGCTTAGCCTGATGGGCTGTGTACCAAGGTTGTGGATTCCTTGTCTAACAGATTCTTTTGTTGCTGTCTAAGCCAGTGTCCGTGAATCTGGGCCTGGGTTTGTCCCATCCATGCTCTGATGAGGTGTGAACTGTCTCTCTGTTCTTGGAGAGTTTTTGCATGGCTTGCTTTAAGTCATGAGGATTCATTTTCAGCCTTATAACTATGTACATGAAATTAAACATAACCTTACTGTAAGAATTACTATCACATCACTATAACAACCATCCTTAGTGCATTATGAGCCTTCTGAAGACACCCAACATGACAAACTTTTTATTGGGTACCACACAATCATTTTATAAAGATGAACGTGAGGTTGTAGGGTGTACCCCCGAGGTATAGAGCATCTCAGTGGTGATTTTGCAATGTAGACCAAAGAAAACTAGGGTGAGCGCACCCAGTTAATCTTCACATGTAATATCAGTGAGGATTTGAGCCTAGACTAGAGTTTGACATGTAAAGCTAATTCAAGCCATTGTTCCCTCGTTATATACTTGTTACAATACTGCCATCATCCTCTTTATATGTAAAGATTTCAGTACCGGACTTTCAGTTTTATTAAACACTTCCAGCCTGCCTAGCTATAGCTCTAGGACTGACTGTAGAGAACATTCCTACGTATCTTGTCTCAGGATTCACTGGGTTTAATTTAAAACCTATGTTTGATTCATCTAGTTGGTTGTCCCAAAATCCTAGTCAGGAATGAGGAAGTGGAGACAGTGGGTACTTGCCTTACGTATACCATTGATCTTGAGGGTGGCATTGTAGCTGACTTGGACAATGAAAGTTGTTGGTTGTTTTTTTGTTGGTTTTTTTTAAGTATATGCACCCAGATACATTTGTGAAAGGTGCATTTTTATAAATATAGCAGTAAACAAATTACTGATGAGGAATAAAAGTGTTTCTTTGGCAAGCTTTTCTAGACCTTTAGCATTTGTCTCATTGGGAATTTACATTATGTTAAAAAGCGGCCCTGAGGAGTTGTAGTAACTTACACAATGCTAAACATTCAGCATAAGCCGTGATTATGTTTAACAATGCATCAGGTGGTGGCAGTGAACATCCGGCCAACCTAATGTAATTAGTGTGGGCAAGCCCTAGCAAGTACTGACATTTAAATCACACATACAGATCATGAAGGAAATTGAATGGACTGCTAGTGAATAATACTTAGTATTTACACAGCCTTTTTCATCTGTACATTTCAAAGTGCTTTATGAGGATAGGTAAGAATTATTGTCAATATTTTAGGGATAAGGAAAAAATTAATGAACAGAAAGATTACACAACACTTTTAGTGGTGGAACTGGGAATCAAACCCAGATTCTTTAGCTTTTAGATGGGGGGGGAGGGGCTAATCCATTACACCACATATAACATCAAACTGTTATTACCTGTCACAACTATCTCTGGCCTTGTCTCCTCAGATGCCTATTATAAATTTAAAAAACCACCTCCCTCTAGAAATACCCAGAAATACCCAGAACTGCTTCCTTGAAGACACCCCACCCCACCAACCCAGTTTCCTGTAAGCCCTGAGAGAACAACAGCTGCTTTCTAAGGTAAGGATGGGATTAGGGTAGGTTGTGCACTGCTTGTTATCATTGAGCAGGCCTCTAAACTGCAAGTCATGCTTCCAAGACATGCTGTTAATAGATAAATTGCAGCCTAGATGCAATGTTCCCTGTTTGTAGCAGAAAGTGTACTGTTTTTCCATTCTGTCTCAACAAAAATAGCCATCTGTGCCAATGTATTTTAATGAAGGCTAAAGGTGTGTCCCTAATGTCCCCTTCCCCCAAATAGGCCTGTAAATAACCTTCAATTGTTATTTATTGTATAGGAAATGACAGTACCACACCCCCACATAACTATGAAAAAAGCATGCAGCAGTTCTCTTACTCTTCAGGTTTTTGTGTTTGCGTTTCAAAATACCCTCACCCTTTCCCCAAAATGTCCATCTGTGTCCAGCCTGTTTTCCTGGTCACCCTGTTTGAACTTGACTCCACTATTCAGACCTCCTTGGTAGCAGATTAAGAACTGTCTGGAGCAAATTTGCCAAGACTTATTTAAAGCAAGCAGTCACAGGGTTTGAAAAGCTGCTGAGTGGGTTTATTTTTTAACTAACTAAACAGAAGCAGAAGATTATGCCAGGAATGCATATTTGTAAGTTGATTGGTACTGGAGAATATATGCATGGCTTGCTTCTAAGTAGACATAGTCTGTTGTTTTAAGCTAAAAATACCAAGATATTTAAAAATAAACTGACACAAGAAGATCATGACTGCTGGTAAATGCTGAGTGTTTTTTGTTAACGTCCCTCTAATTTTGTATAATTTTCACATTTCTTACTGGTGTTTCTTAAGATTCGTTGCTAGGTGTTGTCTTGTTTTTCAACCAAATATAGTTTTTGCTTAACCTAATGTAAACAAAGTGCTCACACATGAGTCCATATATTTCCCTGAAAAAACAAATGTTTCCCATTTCTTTTTGTAAATTGTTTAAAAACAAAACAAAAAAAAAGGGTGCATTGTCTTTTTTGCTGTAGTGCTTGTATGGGAAAGTTTCTAGAAGAACACTAGTATTGAAAGCCCCTTTTTCTTTCAGACTATAGTCTTTCTTATCCACTCTAACTCCTTCAGTGTCAATACTCATTGCTTCCTATGTAAAGCTAAATCATTGGATTTCAAAACTTCGTAGCTTTTAAAAGTTGTAGCTTTAAAAAAAACTTTCCTGGTCAGTAAGTTACAGCTGTTTCTGTTTGAGGGAAGCTCTGTGTGGTTTTCTGCACAAAGGGAGAAACAAAAGCAGAGCAGAAGCCTGACAAGCTAAAATAGCTCCATTGTAGCCAAAGTTTGTTGCCTCTAATGCCACTGACATTTCTGTGGATGGAACTGACGCCTCAGGGGCAGATGTGGAGGTGATTATATGACAGGATTGCCTGTGATAGCAGGAGACTGAACCCAATGACCCAGGAGGTACCGTGTGTATTTTCACTTGTACTGGGGACATAGGCAACTTTCTTTCACTTCTTCCTTTTATTCTGGGGTGCAAGTTAGTGCAGGCTCAAGGCTGTTGTAACTTGCCCTGGCTGAAAAAGTCCCGATAGGGATGAACGGATAGACTTACAAGCACAGAGATCTTGTCCCTTCCTAGCACCGTGCCCCTTACAGAGGAGTGGAGCAGAGTGCAGAGCTGGGGCCATAGTGTTCAGTGTGGACCACATTTTGAAAAGTATTTAGGCACCAAAAGATGCAGATTTTCAAAATTACCTAAACACCTAATTCCCCAGGAATCAATCACTCCTGATCCCAAAGAGCCAGGTATCTAGGCACGTACTGGGATTTTCAAAAGTGCCTATCTGCATCTTTAAGTGCCTACATACCTTTAAAAATCTGGCCCTAAGGTCAGAAGAGAAGTCTGGTTTGCACTCAACTGCAATAAACTGGCATAATTCCATGGAAGTCTGCCCAGAGAGCTCCATCTGATCTGCTATTGGCCGGATTGTTAATGTGGTCAGTACTGGTTAGCTGCACAAGAGAAATCAGTTAAACAACATGACACCAAGTTTGAATAATCATCACAATGATTCATTCCTAACTTTACTTCCTCCAGCAACTTCAAAGCAGCCCCAGTGGCTGCAGCCTTTTAAGTTAGCCCATGGCACCTTAACTTAGGAGAGGCGCTTTTTATTTACACAGAAATAGAAATGTGATTTATGAGTTCCCTTTACCACAACTGCAGGTTAAGTACAAAGCTGATCTGCTTACCCCGGTAATTCCTATTCACCAAGAAGTTTTAATCACATGAAAAAAAATTATTCTTGTGTATATTTAGGTTTGATGCAAGGGTAGCCCTCAATATCACAAAATTTAACACTCCTGCATCCACCTGAATCAGGAGAGGAAATTCAGGTAGGCAGGAAAAACTAGCCCGAGTTGAAATTTGACCAGAACATCAGGTTTATATGCTTACTAACATTGGTTATATCTTTTATTTCACCTGTCATTCAAAAGCCAGTAACCTCAGCAAACAGGCTGATTTATTACTGCTGACTCGGAGAGAAGAGTGCCACCTACTGACTCACCAATCTAAGTGCATATAATTATATGGGGGTTGTTTTTTTCCAATTCAGCTGTCAGACACAATTCTTTGCACTCAATTTCCCTTTATATTCTTTTGGCCTTTTATTTTCTATAACAAGTTTTTTATGCATATAACTTTCTGCAACACCTAGTTGTCCCTCGGCATTCTCCCATCCAAATACTGACTCAGCCCAATCCTGCATGTGAGATTTTAAAGCCGGACAGCACAAGATAATATAGGTCTAGGTAAACTAAAAGGGAGGCAAGATAATGTTTTGAATGCTTGTAATATCAGGTTAGGGAATTTTGCAACTGATATTTTAAACTGTTTTGATTATTTGATATGGAAACAAAACATGAACACTTGTTCTATTGCATGATGATTGGCTTTTACTTTTAGTATTTTATCCTATCTTGCTAATCTGTCAGTCGGTGGTCAGCATTTAACTGAACTTGGATTTTTGCAAAAGGCTGTGGTTATTTCATTGGTCTACTGAATGTGCAGTCCCTCCACCAAGTCATATGGGGATTCTGTGGGACAATTTACCAGTTCTTAGTATGCAAGAGAGAAGGCGGTGGAGGAATTTGCTTATTAAATCCTCACTGAATCCATTAGCTCAGCCCCCATATTGGGGAGTTAAACAAGGGGAGATTTTGAGAGCTAAGTGAGTCATCATCTAGTGTGCATGGAAGAAATCAGAAAATTTGGTGCTATTGTTATAGACACAATTAAGCTTTCAAAAACCTAACAAAATATTAAAAAATCAACATAATTATTTCTTAGGAAGTTACAATCAGCCTGTGAGATCTCTGAGCGCCATGTGCTGTGTTGGGGGAAAATTCCCTTGGTATAAATCTTTCCATAGTGCTAAAAACAAAATAGTGGCAAAGATAGGTATAATTAGAGCTGCAAAATTATTTCATTTCCCCCAAAGCAGCATAGAAATTTAAGAGTAAAACTGCATTCTGTTTATACACACAAGGAAAAAATGTATTACAATGCTAGTCATTTTACTCTAGGCCCTGATCCACCAAGGAACTTATTATTATTTATTAGTCTATATTGTGATAGTACGTAGGCGCCCCTATCATGGAATATGACACCAGTTTGGTGGGCACTGTACAGACACATAAGAAAAAGATGGTCCATGCCCCAAAGAGCTTCCTATTATGTGTTTAACCATGAATTTAAATGTACATGAATGCAAAGTCCCATTTAAGTCAATGTAGTACAGTAAATATTTCAAGTAAGCCATGGTATTACTAACAAGGGACTTGATTCTATAACCCATAACCACAGAAGCCCTATTTCAGAGTGGTAGCTGTGTTTAGTCTGTACAGGGCCGGCGACAGGGGGGTACTACGGGTACACAGCTGTACCCGTTGTCGTCCCCCCTTGTCGCCGGACCTGGAGAGCGGGGAAGGGGCGGGGAGGCGGCGCGGCTCTCCTCCGGACGAGCGTGCCTGGCCCCGGCAGGAGCAGTGAGCCCGGCCGGCGGCAGCGGCGCATTCCGGGGGAGAAAGGGCGGGGCGGAGGGGGGAACAGCAAAGGCGGCTCACGCCGCTCCCAGGCTCTCGCTCCCGCTGCCGCCAGCTGTCAGCTGGGGGGGAGCCCCGGCTGGGCTGGGGGGGAGTGGTGGCTGGGCTGGGGGGGACCGGCTGGGCTGGGGGGGGGGGCAGATGCTGTCGGCTGGGCTGGGGGGGCCCGGCTGGGCTGGGGGGCCCCCAAACTATCAGAGTAGGGGGCCCCCAAATTTCTGTCGCCGGCCCTGAGTCTGTATAAGCAAAAACAATGAGGAGTCCTTGTGGCACCTTAGAGACTCTTAGAAGCCCTACTGTACTGAAAGCAATGGGAGTCCTTGCATGGAAAAGGATTGAAGGCCTGGGCTGTAATACTGCACACTGAAAAATAATTATGCAATCCTATCCTTGTTACACTCTAATATAATGCAATTAACATCTATGTATGTATGGATTAGTCCATCCACCGATGCTTGTCACCATGGTATGGGAGTTCTTGCCTAGGTGTACTTTTGGAGAGGACAATCCGAACACTCTCCCCAAAGGGGGAATGGAGCTGTAAAAACTGGTTCATGTTTCATTAGCATGTTTAAAATCTTAATTCTCAGTGTGAAGAGGGTAGGACTGTAAACAAGTTGTCTTCCTGAGGTAAAGCACTGATGTGGCTTTCCACTGGCTTTTTAAACCAATTCTTGTTTAAATGGTTAACAATATATATATATATATATATATATATATATATATATATATATATAAAAAGTCAAATGGTGTATGCGTGTGTGTATGCGTGCGTGCGTGTATGTATGTTCCCTTACTCCTTCCACACCGTTTGAGCTAGAGACTTGAAATTTGGTACAGTTATAGGCTTTAGGGTCCTAATCAGGGTAAGAGTCGAAAATTTTTCAAATCTCACCTCTGCCGCCCCCCAGGGGTGAAATTCTTTAAAGCCCATTCACATCAGCTGGGCAGCTGCTGTTCTCTGTGACATAGTTATGATGTCATAATACCCCCCTCCAACGGACCCCGCACTCGCTCAGCTCTCTGCCCCCTCCCCACCTCCGACGGACCCGAGCAACGCCGGGTATTTTTGCTAGTATCTATATATATAAAAGTCAAATGGTGTATGCGTGTGTGTATGCGTGCGTGCATGTATGTATGTTCCCTTACTCCTTTCACACCATTTGAGCTAGAGACTTGAAATTTGGTACAGTTATAGGCTTTAGGGTCCTAATCAGGGTAAGAGTCGAAAATTTTTCAAATCTCACCTCTTACACCCCCTAGGGGTGAAATTCTTTAAAGCCCATTAACATCAGCTGGGCAGCAGGTTAACACCTGCTGTTCTCTGTGACATAGTTATGATGTCATAATACCCCCCTCCAACGGACCCCGCACTCGCTCAGCTCTCTGCCCCCTCCCCCCTCCACTGCCCCCCCCCCCCACTTGCTCAGCTCTCTCCCCCCTCCCTCCCTCCAATGCCTCCCACACTCGCTCAGCTCTCTTCCCCCCTCAGGTAAGAATCGAAAAATTTTAAAATCTCCCCCCCTCCCCCCCCCCCAACGGCCCTCCCACTCGCTCAGCTCTCTTCTCCCCCCTCCACCCCCAATGGACCCCGCATTCGCTCAGCTCTCTCCTCCCTCCCCCCCTCCACTGGACCCGAGCAATGCCGGGTATTTCTGCTAGTAATATATAAATCAAAATGTAATAATTCCAAGTGTTTCTATGAATAATGGTCTGAGGGCATAATTTGTATTTTGTACATCTATATGCAATCAACTACTTTAATAGCCAGAGCAAAATAATGCTCTTCTCTGTTGGAATGACAGCTCAGCTAGAATGATGGTATTGTTTCAAATATTTCAAGTTACCCCAAAGAGAATTCTATATTTGGGCTAATTAACTGGCCTTTTATCAACAAGGGTTCTTAACTATTCTGAGAATGGCATGTGAGGAACAGTGATAATATTAAGAAGAACAGGTTAAGTGTGTGTAATTTTCACACTCATTACAATCATTTCATCGTCATCGGAATGGATGAATGTAGCATCATTTTCTATTTTCATTAAATTCTTTGTCACCAAAATGGAGTCATTTTATATCTCTGAGGTAAATATTCATGTGCATGGAGAAGAATAAAAATCCATCCACTGACCTGAGATCAGCATTATGGGCTGTAGCACAGTTCTCTTCCTCACAGCTGCTCTTTCAT
The DNA here is from genome assembly GCA_032164245.1 of Sternotherus odoratus. NCBI lineage: Eukaryota > Metazoa > Chordata > Testudines > Kinosternidae > Sternotherus > Sternotherus odoratus. Next base: position 29,434,745 of record JAVMKO010000007.1, on the reverse strand, counting down.
GCATTGGAATAGCAGCTGCTTCCCCTCCACTTTCCTCTTTGTGGGCTGTTCAAGCCATATGGTTCTTGCTAATTTGGTGGCCTTTCCCCTGTCTAACCCCCATTTTTCCAACTATGTGAGGCTGACACAAAGCTCCCCTCATCCCTTCCCCTGGTACTAGGAAGAAGCAGACACTCTCCACCCCTTCACTCCATGCAGCATCTGAGTTGGCAGGCATCTTGCAGGATGCCTATGAGGCTTATGTGGTATGGAGACTTTTGCATTTTACCCATTGTGTGTTAATGGTGGGGATGGGTTGTTCCACTCTGACCTTTTCACATAGGCACTCTTTCCCACTCTTTGCTCTCTTACTTTCTACCCCTGTTGTGTGTGATGTTCCCAGACAATCCCACAATACTAATAGTTAGAATGTCAGAGCACTGCCATGAGTACTGTTGAGTTTCACTGAATAACTTGGCAGCAAAATCGTGCTTGCCTGTAATTTGAGAGAGAAAGTCAGGGGTTATGGGTGCAGCATGCCCTTAGGCTTCTATCTCATGGGTATCAAAAACTAAGTGGGTTGCGGCTGCTACATCTAAAAAGTCTGTTACACTATCCAGTATATGAAACATCTGCATCCTAAGTGTGAGATGTAACATTTGATATATTTCATGTACCTTGTTGTGGAATGTTCACGTGTTGTTTTTAAAGCACATACAATCTTTCTGTCATACCAGTAAGAAATATTTTATTTCAGTAGTTTTTCCTGCTCCCTTTTTTTCTCTTTTCCATTATATTCAAGCGAAGCCACTGCTGCACCTGCATGCATATATATATATAATTCATATTCTGACCAACCCTGATAGCACCAGCCATGCCATCAATTTGTTGATTAAATAAAGATGATTTCCTGGGGTTATTTCTTTCTTTCTCCCATTAAGTTGTTTACTTTGGAAATGGGAATAGTTTTATAACTGGACTATAATAATGTCTGGGGAAATTTATGTATGGCTAGATAGTGGTAAATACAGCAGGGCACCTCAAAGCAGCACTTGGGGCAATAACGTTTTGGTTTTTTTCCCTGCCAGTAGCATAAAGCAGAAGATGCCTAACCATAAACACATCTAAATCTACCTGCTCCATTGCTGAAAGTAACTGTGTGTGTGTGTGTTTTTATGTGGACACAGGGATAGTTCAGTGGTTTGAGCATTGGCTTGCTAAAGCCAGGGTTGTGAGTTCAATCCTTGAAAGGGCTATTTAGGGATAAGGGGAAAAAATCTGTTGGATGATTTAATCAGTGATTGGTCCTGCTTTGAGCAGGTGGTTGGACTAGATGATCTCCTGAGGTCCCTTAACATTCTATGATCTAAACCCAGCATTTTCTATGATGTGCTTCACCTAACTTACAGCTGCTCCTATTGTTGATGCACTGGGATTGAAGTGTCATGGGCTGAGCAAGTGTTCATTCTTAGGATTTAGTTATTGCTGCTCTATGTTTTCTCACTTTAAAATTGTTCACTCTCACTTTAGAGCTCATTGGAGCCTGGCATTGGACCCCTCCTTTTTGAATGAGAAGGAAACATACAATTTCAAACGTTGTATGAAATTCTCCCATGGTACCAGTGTCAGGTCCTTTACACTGCTTAATCTAGGACTGAGGTTGGGTGTGAGAACTCTGGATGAAACACCCTCTGGGGAGCCTGTTCATTTTTGGGGTAGTGGAGCTTCCATGCTGGCTCCACATTAACCAGAACTATGGATTGCAAAGGAGGTAGGCCAAACTTTGGTGCAGATCCAGTGACATTTAAAGAGGGGGAAACAAGTGCAGGAAGGTTAAATGACTTGCCTGTGTTCATGAAGAAAATCAGTGATGGAGCTGGGAAGAAAACCTAAATCTCTTGACTCCCAGTGTGGGAACGTGACCATGGGATCATTCTACCTCTTTATTTTGGGGGTGGGGGGGGAGTGGAGGGGAAACATAAGCCTTGTGTCTATCACTTTTTCAGAGTCTGTACCTGTAACTCGCACGGCTGTGTGTTAAATAAAGACTCCAGCTTAATGCATCCCAAGATCAACCCCAGAAAAAAGCCAGCATTAAATATAAGGGACAAGCATGGGAAGAGCAGATTTTGATTAATTAAAATATCCTTTGGGGAGCAAAAAGCTACTGAGAAAACAGCAAAGGAGTTAAATACAAGTCATTTATTACTGCATGTCGGATGAGGTGTTACGGAGGCCTTCAGTGAATTGTGTCTTCTTGGTAGCGTGGTTATGTTAATCAATGAAGTTAAAGAGGGAGCCGAAGGAAGGATTTTCTAATGGTTAGTGCACTAGCTTACGACTTAGGGGACCTGGGTTCAGTTGCCTGCTCCAAAACAAGTTTTCTGTGTGACCTTGAGCTGCTCAGATTGATTTCAAAGGCAGTTAGGGGCCTACATATTTTTAAAGCTCTGGCTCATAAGTTTTTGCTTCCTCAGTTCCCCATCTGCTACAGCCTCTGTTGTGGAGGTGATCAGACTGCATGACCATACTGGTCCCTTCTGGCTTCAAAATCTTTGAATCTCTCCTTGTTTAATTACCTCTTATTGGAGTCTAGATTGGAAATGGCCTCTTCTCTGCAGCATCAGTCCCTCTCTTTTCTCAAATAATTTTATTGAGGGTGTGAATTTTATCATTCTGATGCTGAAAATGATGCCAGTGTCTTCAGTCACATAGCTCTGTATGCAGCAACATTCAGCAACGTCTAGTTTACTCAGCATTTCAGCTGGATTCTTGTTTCTTGCATCTGTTTGCAGTTTCATCAGTCACAAAGCATAACAATGATGACTGTTAATTTTGAAGGATGCTATAGATAAACCACACAGAAAGAGTAGTAGGCCGTCGGGTAGCCAGAGAGTGACTGAGTAGTGCCAAGCAGAACTCACTGACAGAACAGAATTCGACCTTCAGCCACATATCTAAGAACAGAACTGCTCTCCCCCCACCCACTCCTGTTGTTAGTTTTAGACATTATTGCAGAATATTAGGGAGATATTTTTGTTCATGATTTTCTGTAATTTTATATGCCGTTAAGACCAGTTAAAAATCCTGCCCAATTCCAGTTGGGAAGGAGGATGTTTTTCTTGGTGCTGACATATTGGAAAGTGTGAAAATTCCTCACACCTGCCTAAGAGATACATCTTCCATGTAGTTCAATGGAAAACTTGCAAGATTTCCCCCTCCTTCTTCCCTGCAGAAGACTTCATGTCTTAGCTGCTTAAACACAGAAAAGTGACCTCTTCTAGCATATGTTGAAAACAATAGGAAAAATACAGCAAAATCTTTTATGAGAAATATATTTGACAGAAATGAATGCTTATCGGAATTGCTTTTTAGGCTTGATTTTTAATAACTAATCCAGGAGAAAAACTTTATCCTCCTATTATGTGGGACTTCAATAGAATCTGAATACAGAAAATGTGCACTGCATCAGCATTAAGCAAAAAGACTGCTGACTTCCTAGTTAAAAAGCCCTGATATCTGTACTGAGATGGGACAGTTCCGTGTCTGTCACTGTGAGTGGTGCAGGACATTCCAGAAAAGGAATGTTCCAGATAAAGGGGTCTGTACACTGTTAAATTCTTGGGTACATGTTCAACTGCTGGGGGCAGAGCCAGGCTGAGGCTTTCAAAAACAGAATGGGCAGGGAGCCTTACACATACTTTCATAACCTTTGCAATCGTATTTTGGGGGTGGGCAGTGGTGTACTTCTCACTAGTGAGCAGGTTTGGGGAGAGGTGGTTTATGGCACTTGCCATTGGAGATGAGGTAGAAAGTGACTAGAATCCAAATTCACCTTTCCAGTTAGGATGGTGGCGGCTATATAACAGGAGGGCTAGGTTCCCTGCGAGGAGATGCTGAGAAGGTGTGGCCAAAAATAGTTGGGTTTTTTTAGACTATGAATACAAATCCATTCTGAATGAAGGAGCCATTGCTGCTGCTGAAACTTGTTCCTCTGCCACTTCTGGCTATCTAACTTGGGAAGCTATCTAAAAGATGACTGTGCTTGCAATTAGTTACAAGGCTGCAGTTGTGAATTCATTATACATGCGCTTCTCTTTCAAACAGAAGGCTTTCACAGAGAGAGAAGAGCGCGAACACCATGCTTCTTGCATTATAATTGTGCCCTTTATTCACAAACTGTAAACCAATAAGCTAATTTATAAACAATGCAGACATTGGACCGAATCCAAAACTAACTGAAGTCCGTGAAAGTCTTTCCTTTCACAGCCTTGGGATGAGGCCCATGAAGAACATACTGGTAATACTTTAATCATAGTTATCTTTATTTTGGTTAAAATTCAACAGATAATTAAATAATAGCTATTCCTAATTTGTGCTCATCTTTGTTCTTAAAATGGACTTCTACACGACACCCTTATTGTCTCACTGTAGTAAAAAATCTAGTTGTATCCCCAGATTTATTGGGCTACTTACCCATAGTTCACTTAAATTGGGCTCCTGATGACGTAAGTGCCTCTCTATACCGATTTAGTAACACTATGTCCCTGAGTGGTGTAGTGCTGCTGTCTATGTAATTAGGTCAACCGAGTGTCAGTTCAGACACTGCATTGCTTATGTTGACTGTTTCTGGCTTTCAGGAGCCATCCCACAGTATCCCACCTATACAACTGACAATACAACTGATACAAGTGCTCCTAGTGCGGACATGCACCACCAACACAAGGACTCAAGTGTGTGCCCACCCAAGTGATTTAATAACTGCAGAGGCTGTATGCAGATGTACGCTAGGTTGATATCATTTTGTAGTGTAGGCATGGCCTAACTTTTTCCACCACTTTAATTATACAAGCAGTACAACTTTTGTATGTAAAAAATCTTTACATAGCACTTCGAACAAACATTTAGCAAAATAGTTGTCACAGCTATTTTCAAAATGTTCAGCATTTACAGCAGCAGAGTTCCTGTATTGCAGTGTTTAAATGGGCCTTTTTATTAAGAATTGTAACAAATAAAGCACTTTAGTTTCAGTATTTTTCTGACCACTTTGCATGACTTCTGTTGACAAGCTGCTGGATGGAAAAAATTCATCTGCACATAACTTTGCATATTTTAGTAATTACTTGTGCATAATTCTCAAAACCTTGATACATAATTCCACAGTGTGTAATTAATAGCTCTCCTATGGGATTTTTGGTTTAGGGAAAACCATGTCTACTGTGCTTCATAGCTGCTGAGATATGGAACTCTTATGCCTAAGCTCTGCAAAATTACAAAGCAGAGAAAAATACATTAAAAAATAAGTGATTCTTTTCTGCATTTGTGTATTTGCTGCCAAATGCGTGAAAGAGGCATTTCAGGATGGTCTATTTAAGCACAAAATAATAAAAGTGTCAGTGAAGCAGTTATGTTGATTTATCAGGCCTGTAAACGTGGTAATAAAGTCACATAAAGCACAACTAGCATTTTGATTCTAAAAAAAGATTAGTAGCTCCCATAAAACAAAGCTATACATACTAAGCAGGCTTTATAGATTGTCAGAGATCCATAGGGCAAAAGGTAACTTCCTTGCAACTCCCTAACATTCTGCATTGTACTATGATCCTCACTGTGTATGTTTCACACAGTGAGCTGGCCAGATTTATCAGTCAAACACTGAATCAGAGGGTGATTAATGTAAACACAAGGCCTCTTTATTTTGTTTCAGCAGTACATAGGTGCTTATTCAGCACAATCAGAAACAAGCAGAACAGTGCAAAAAGCAAATAGCATTATTCCAAATTTCCCCCCCTCTAAGATACACATAATTAGACTAGAGAGGAGGAACTGAACAGCATTATTTCTGTTCGGTGTTTTCCTCAGAAACAGCTGGAAATACAGAACCGGGACCTATGTACAACAGGAACCAGGCAACCGGGACCATTGGCCAGTTTCAGCAAAACTGGCCCAAGGAGGTGTAAATTACATGCTGAGCAGCAAGGGGTGTGTTTCTGAAGGAGAGCAGCCAGTACTGCTGCCACAACCATCCCTCTAGGTTCCTTCCTAGGGAACAGCTTAAATTGCAAAAGAGCTTCCCCAGCAGCACCCTGTGAGGAGATTTGCTGATTCAGCACATTGTCCATACTGCCTAGCACTGCTTCTTGTGCTGTCGGTGGCTGCTGCAGCCTAGTAGAGGTTGTAGGACTGCTTTGCACAGCTGCAGCCTGGTCCCCTAGTGAATTTTCTAGAGCCCGTGACCTACACTAAGATTTACATCAACAGAGGTCATTGTCACCCTGGAATGAACCTAACCCACTAGCTTGGAAGCTTACTGGCCATTGAATGGGAACATAAAGATAAAGGGGGATAGTCTCAGTGCATATTCTCTGGGATTGGCATCCACAAGACGATGGTGACCATGACTTTGTGGTCAGTGTAGACTAGGACAAGCCATGTTAGAGCACTCATCTAAGATGTGGGAGACCAAAGTTCAAGTCACTGCTCCAATGACTATTTATAACAAGTGAAAGAACTTTTTAGCAAGAGAAAGTGAGAGCTACCCAGGCTGCCCCATAGCTCAGTGGTCAAGGCACTGTCCTGCACTGTGGGATACCCAAGTTTAAATCTCTTTTCCACATCAGGCACACAGGAACTGAACCTGGGTCTTCCCCATCCCAAGTGAGTACTCTAACCACTGGACTAAATGTTATGAGGAGGGCACTATCACCACCTTCTCTATCTTCTAACCCTGTCACCATCAGCATTTTGTGAATCTAGCCTTTAAAAATATCTGAGACAAAACATTACTAAATTATTATTTTTGGACTTATCAACTTTTTTTTTAATTTCTGGGTTTGGATTGACTGAAATCATATTCTTTTTATTTTTCTGAACTGCCAGGGATCCAAAAAATCAGTTATTCACCCACTGATAATTATAATTCTCTGGATTCTTGAGGTTTATATAAATGTATAAATGTCCAGTCCCCTTTTGAATCTTGTCAAGTTCTTGGCATCACTGACTTCTGTGGCAATGAGTTTCACAGTGTCTGAAAACGAATTTCAGTTTTGAATGTCTCACACTTTAATTTCACTCAATATATCCTTGTTTTTGTGATATGAGACAGTGAGAAGTTTCTTATATACCTTGTCAACACTATTCATTATTTTATATTCTGGTTTCATGTTCTATCTTATCACCTTTCTATGGAAAATAACCCCACGCTTTTCAGGCTCTCATCATATGAGAGATGTTTTTAGGCCCTTGATCATTCGTGTTGGTCCTCCCCTCTCCTCTAATTCTGCAATATCCTTTATGAGATGGGGGTGAAAGTACCGCATATAGTATTCCAGATGAGGCTACTGATTACCTATGGGAACACTTAAAACTAGACATGTTTTGAAGTCCTTGTCTGATCACACTGGTAATGTATTTGATTTTTAGAACCAGAAATTGCACTCCAGCAATGAAAACATTTGCTACAAATGAACAAATACAGAATCTCTCTCCTCCGTCTACAATGCCTTCTGTTGGGAAAAATCACAGCATAACTATAAACATTAGGCCAAGACAACACTTTAAAGTGCCAATCACCACTTGTTACACATGAATAATTCAAATAATACTGCATAAAGCATAGGCAATATTTAGTAGCAATTTCATTAATAACTAAAAGCAGTTTAACAAACAACAAACAACTAAAAGTTTAACAAGTGACACAGTAAGATAAAAACATAAAATTTCAAATAGATTCCATTTATAATGAATAAAAAGTGCTGGTCTTAGCATAGTGCACATTAAGCATATTGGTCCAGCAAGCTAGCCTCCCACAGCCCATCTTTTTTCTGAATAGCATGCTGCCATTGAACATAAATGAAAGAGACCAATAATATCAAAGATTCTATCCAGTGTCTGGGCAGAGAGCTGGGAGCAGTTGGTTATATGTGCTTCAGAGGCTCTCTCACCCATTTGTACTGTTTGGGCCGGATGCTCTGCTGAAGTTCATTGTGCTATGGCAAGTTACACCAGCTGAGGATCTGACCTTGTCCTTAGTTCTGTTTCGTATCTTCCCTTTATGCCTTGTGGCCAGCTCATATTTTGTTTGTAGGGTATTTTTGTGAGGGAGGTTGTGCTTTGATTTGTCTTTATGTGGGCAATTTTGTGCAAATAGGTGGGGGGTGGGCAGAACGTCAAAGAAAACCTTTGGAGGAGTAAGACTCCACAATGGGATCCTCAGTGACTTTTCCCCAAATTGTTCTGCTGTATGTTTGGCTGCTGTATCTGGCAGATTTTTTGCTCTGGTTTTACTATTAAAAATCCATCTCAGTTCAAAACTATATTCTACAGGAATTACAAATACTGTGAACACAGAGGGAGTAATTATGGATCCTCTGGAGCTGTAGTGGGCAACCTGAAGGCCGCCACTTCCCGCAGCTCCCATTGGCCAGGAATGGCAAACTGCAGCCACTGGGAGCTGCGGGCGGCTGTGCAAATGTAAACAAATGGTCTCGTGGCCTGCCAGCAGATTACCCTGACGGGCCATGTGTGGTCCACTGACCGCAGGTTGCCCACCACTGACCTAGGCCGATGGGAGGCTTCTCCCATCAGCATACATCAGCATGGATATAGCTACTTCTTCACCTCCCTGAGAAGTAGTAGCTATATCCATGTGAGAATTCTTCAGTTGACCTAACACTGTCTATGCCTAGGGTTATGTTATCACTCGGGTGTGGATTTTTCACACCCCTGAACAACATATAGTTATACCGACCTAATGCTCTAGTGTCAACCTGGCCTAGAGGAAAGGTCTCTGAGGGTATTTAAATTCAAGTGCACTTCCACTGTGTTACAAAACAATCATGAAAAAGAGGCATTAGGCCAGCAGGAGTAAACCCAACTCCCCTAACCCCAGAGGCAAAATGGCAGAAACAAAAGTTGGGAAATATGCTCTTCAAGGGAAGAGTTTAATCATACAGACTTTTTCAAACATTTAAAAGGGCAGTTTTAATGTCTGAAAGTGAACCAGACCAGTATTATGCCTGCCTCTGTGCTCAAACACAGATAATAGTTCCTGACAAGCACTTGCAGGAACAAGTCGATTTTATAAATTTAGACTGCTCTGGTTTTACTATTAAAAATCCATCTCAGTTCAAAACTATATTCTACAGGAATTACAAATACTGTGAACACACAGGGAGTAATTATGGATCCTCTGTTTTTATCCCCTCATTCTCTCATAAAAAAGGAAAAGATTCTTATACAAAGCTTCTAGATCATTGGAAGTTATGACAGTTGGGGTGGGACAAGTTTCCCTTTCTGACCTTAAAAACTATATATATATTTTTTTAACTAAAACTTGGCTCATGCAGAAATCCTGGGGCCTGAGTCTGATCTCTCACCAGTTTAAATCGGGAGCAATCCCACTGAAATCCATTCGGTTAACTGGTATAAATTGCTGTGTGCAAAGAGAATTAGGCCCCAAGGTTCTAGGCTTAAAACAGAACTAAAAACATGCAAGGTTGGAATCCATTTGGCTCTGGCAATCTGTGAGCTCCAGAGAGCAGCACGCTTTTCATTTGGAACCTCAGCTAGAGTAGGTATATACCACACTAGCTTTAATCTAGCTGCCACCCTCCACTCCTGCTACCCCCAACCCCTCTGCTGGATGTGATTTGTAAAGATTGATTTAAAAGCCTTTTTCCTTATACAAATGTGATCGTCTTAGTAAGGTAAATTGTAATCTAACAGAGCTTGTAATTATTCTGCAAATTCATGGCATTAAACAAAGAAAGTGAGATGTCGCTTTTGACAATGAAGCACTGCATTTAACCAATCCCATCAAACTTAGATGCAGAATAATCCATAGAATGTTTTGCAGAATGGAAATGAAATTATACTGAACTTGAAAAGGGAACCACTTGCTTGCCTGCCACATATACTTCATTAATATTCCGATCATCACCTGAAACAATAAAGCCAAAAGATTTTTGCATAAATCTATACATCTTATGCAACTAGTATAAGTGACATAATACTTGGCATCAGGTGTGGAATTGATCACTTCCAAAGAGTGAAGCACACAGTCCCCTTTTAGAGTGGGAAAGGGTTCACATGCCATGGACATTCTATTAGGAAGATTTCCCTCCCCTCCCCTAAATCTTAAAAGGATGAAACTGGCAGTACTAGTCCTGACGATCTAAAGGTTGGTCTACATTCAGATTTTGCACTAATTAAGAAATTTGGTTATTCAAACAATTCCATCAAATTGATGCCAAAATTGAGTGTAGGCCAGCCCTTAGTACAGCTAATCCCAAGTAAAGAGTGTGTATGTTTTCATGAAAAGTGACTTCCCATCTTTCTTGCCTACATGAAAGGGCATTAGGCTTTGTATAGACTGGGAAAGTGATTTGTGTTCGCATTAATGCACTGGTAAATGCCACTTAGCTTCCAGTGTAGACCCAAATAGTCATGGTTAAAATCCTTCTAGCTGTTTGGGTTAACCTTAGCCTAGCAGATCACAGGATTTTGTGGAAAACATGTGTTCCATAACCACATAATATAGCAAAAATGCTGTACTTCTCAATTCTTATTTAAACATTTGTGATTTAAAAAAAAAAACAAGGAAAAGCAATCAATCTCTATATTATATCAGAAGATTATCTAGATATGTATGAGATAAAGACACTTTTTCTATGTAGTAAAGGCTGGAACATACCTAGATACAGGAACTTCTGGATAATATCCTGAAAATATTGAAAAAGCACAAATTTCAGAAAGAAGTTCCTCTCCTTCCAAAACACATCTGTATGAAACTAAAAGAAGATTACAAAAACAAATCCACATAACATGCTTTTTGACTGTAAAATCAAAATTTGATTTGTCTATTTGCTAATAACTATGTATGTTTTAACTAAAGATGCTATATCTCTTAGAACAGCCAATATCAGAAAAATGTGGCACAAGTTAGATAACACTTCAACAGGCATATTGTTCAAGTCATAACATTTCCCTCTCCCCACTCTTTTTTGTCTTGCCACTGATCAGCTAATAACCTTGTTTAAGTCTGCCCAGTAAAATCTTTGTTCTTTTCTCTTTACTAAATAAATCCAGCTAAAAGATTATGCTAGCATTAAAAACTAAGTTTTATATCTCTGGAATCAACAGGTTCAAATTCATGACACTAGATTTCAGTGGAACAGTCCTAGGGATTAATCTGGCCTACTGTTTTTACCAGGGCTAATAGGATAATGCCAACATTCAGGAGCAACTGGTCATTAGGGATTAATGGGGCTAACCATCACCCATATTATCACTGAGCAGTGTGGCTGACATACTGTAGGGTGCAGTGCCCTGGCTGTCACTTAGGTACTCCTGGAAGCACTGGTGCTCCTTCAGCCCCCGAATGCTACAGCATCCCATCTCCCTCCTGAATCTGCCGCTTGCTGTTTTCAGTAACTTTCTGAAGCATTTCAATAACTCAGTGCTTTGATTACCTCAAACGTATCTGCAGCAAACAAGTCAAAAGGACTGTCTGAAGCCTTAGGGTTGATCAGCAGTGCATCAAATTCTTTGCCAACTTCAAAGTTTCCAATCACATCATCTAGTCCTAGGGCTGTGAAACAAAATTAGTTAATAAAGAAGCCTCTGGTCTTCTGCACATTCCACTTTCCACTTTGTACAAGTGTCTGGCAACTTGTTTGAGATCTATGTCCAGATGGAAACCTGAAGATGTTTACATTGCTGTGACGTTTAAACTAGTGAAATAATGTAACATTTTTTTCATAAAAAAAAATCTTGGTATTAGAGAGAAATGATAGGCAAATAAGGCAAGTGAGCATAAAATGCATAGTACCTTTTTAATTTTCATTAAATGTCTTTTTGTTTTACCTTTTTAATATCATCCTATGTTTGGTTCCACTGCATCATAAAGTGATGGATTATTCTAATTTCAAACACCTAGGATGAGCAATCTCTTGCATTTCCAAAAGTCCTTTCATACTAAAGAATCCCAAAGCACTTTAAAACTACATACTTATACCGAAATACAGCCAATGATGGGATAACATGGATATAATACGTGCCTACTACCAATGGGGATGTTAGGCTTAGTTCATTAATGTCTCTAAGTCCTTTGAGGGTGAGCTTCTCTGACAGAGGGTTATGTAGACTAGAAAGTATTTATGATGACCATAATGTAGGCATGTATTATTATTCCGGAAGGTGTAACAACCAATAAGCACCCAGAACATTGTTAGGAAAAATTTTAGCCCAGGACAATGGCGCACGCCTCTAATTTTTTGTAAAAAATGTCATAAAAGGTAAAACAATTTCTCTGTGTGGATGTTAGACATCATTTTATGCAATATGAACCCTCTCAAGCATCATAGGTGCAAATGTTTGTTTTTAAATTGAATGACACTTGCAATATAATGGGCTTAAACTACAAATAAAAATTGGTTTGTGAACTCAGACTAGCTTTGCAAACCTCCCCCCCCCCCCAAAAAAAACCTGCCCTAGAGGCTTGCACAACCTCTACCCTGAACACAGTGTGGCCTCAGTCTTGCACATCTGCATGGCCAATACATATAGCCCCATATAGCATTTGTCAATGCAGAGCAATTGGCAGCATAGAGATGTCTTAGGCTCCAAGACAACTCCTGGGCAAATTCCAGTTATGTAGTTATCACTTTTTGCCTGCAGACTTATCATCCTATAGAGCCAATCAGATAAAGCATTCTTCACTTACAGCCTGATTCAATGTCTAATGAAGTCAGTGGAAAGACTCCAATTGACTTTAATGGGCATTGGATTAGACCCCTTAGTTTCAGTGTCGGGTATCTACAGAGATTGTAATTAAGGTGGGCATGGTGTGCAGACTGCTTTGAGATCTCTGGATAAAAGTGCTCTTTATAAAGTCCATTCATTATCAACTAAAACACAGCAAAAATTATGTTGTGACATTACTGAGTCAGCAACCAGTTTTATATTTTTCTAGTTCCCCCAGCCATGGGTTTTTCTTTGCAGTGTAGACATATCCCTAGTTCACCTAAAAGGCTATAGTGAGGTTTTTCTCAAGTGTGCTTCGTGCAGTTTCTATGTTAAACACAAGAGGGTGTTAAAAGATCAGTAGTCTCAGCAGTCAAATCTAATGAGAGACAGTAGCACATGTCAATGAAAAGAAAACTGCAGTTTCCTAAAGTGAAGAGGCCTAAAGGAGATAGGGGAATGTGTAAATAACTAATTTAGAAAAAGGACATTCAATAAAATTAAAATAACTTTAAAAATCAATGTATGACATAAGCCCTATAATGGTATGTCTCTTTAAAGGCACCATATTGCTGAAATGTGAGAACCTCAGTTACTGGCAAATGTAGGGCTGGTCTTCACTACCCGCTGGATTGGCAGGTAGCGATCGATCTTTTGGCGATCAATTTCTCACATCTTGTGAAGACATGAGAAATCGATTGCCCGCGGCACAACCGTCAACTCCAGAACTCCAGCTTGCCGGGAGGCGCAAGCTGGAGTCAACGGGGAAGCACGCCGCTGACTGCTGCCACCGTGAGGATGGCAGGTAAGTCGGCTGCAGATACGCAAACTTCAGCTACGTGATTCACGTAGCTGAAGTTGCGTATCTGCAGTCGATCCGCCCCGGTAGTGAAGACCAGCCTACAGACTAGTGCAAAATGTGACTGAGGATAATGCTTCTGCCAGTTAAACAGTATTAAATCTGAACCCATGCTTGGGTTTGCTTTGCACTGAACAGTATAAACTATATTAAAAATCTTATTACAGAAAACATGAAGTGTAAGTATTCATTCAAAACATATCAACTAGAACACTGGATGTGTTGGCTATATTGCTATAGGTTAAGGACACTGCTGAGTCTCCCAAAAAACATGTTGCATATGTTGTTGGAGCTCAGATCTGGCTGAGAAGTGATTTGGCAAGAAGGACTATTTTGTGAAAAAGATTGTGGCAGGACTCAAAAAGAAGAAAGAAAATGCATGAATGCATGAAAATGGTTTTGCAGTGATTGCACGGTGCATAATTGCAGTGTTGGCTGCTGAGAATACAAAGCATTTTAAGTTACTGCAACATTTCAAAATCCGTCATCTGCAAGTGAAAGAAACATCTGAGGATTTAAAAAAAAATGAAAAAGCACTTAGAAATTAAGTTTCAACTACTCAAACTGGCTATTTCAACATAAATGTCCTTCTGTCATCATATGGTATCTCCATGAAACATCCACCACTGTTAGGTTTCATGCAGAAAATCTTATCCTTCTCTGCACAACAGATGTGATTGTAAAAGTAAGAGCCAAAAAAGTCAACCAAATTGAAAGCAAGGCCATCGTCAAATAACTCTATGTTGGTCCAAAAGTTTTTAAATGGTGCCATATTTTAGGATCCCTCCATTGTAAGGATGCAGTATGGTATACTACAAAGCTGTAATCAAAGCATCACATACGTTTTCTAGAGGGGGGAAATGTTTATTTACCTTGGCTCCCTCCAAGAGTTGCTAGTCTGAAAGCTTCTTTAAGAGTTATGCCTGTCTCATTCACTTTATTAAGTTGAAGGACATTAGATGCAGACATCGATCTTCTGATAGCATCAAGCATGGAAGCTGAATACCCACCAGCAACATCTACAATAGATCAAAATCTTAAAACTTAGCTTTTGAGGATAATGATCTGGGTGGAAATTGTTGAGTTTTAATTTAATAGAACAGTAGACAAGATAAATAGGGAAAGGATCATCATTATGCCCAGCCTTCAATGATTCTATTGCTGAATTCCTAAAGAAGGTCTTATCATATGTCCATGAGCATCTCTATGAGGGAAATACAGATCACATACAGACTAATATAGATTATCTTCCTACAATCTAGAAAATCATTCCAGACTCCACTCCAGTTCTTTTTTTGACTAGTTGAACAAAACTGTTTTCATTCATTTTCAAAATATTTCTCTACAAGTGCCTTGCATCTAGAACAATTCTGTTCAGGTCCACTGTTTGGGAGCATGTTAGTGCTTTAATGTGAAAATGTGGCTAGCCATTTGTGCACTAAATAGGCTTTATATGAGTGATTCTACAGTAAATGACTAACCTGTGCCAAGACCAAGCTTCACATTGTGCTTCAGAACATTTTGTATGTTTAAAATGCCACTGCACAACCTGGATTGGAAAGAAACAGATCCTCCATGACAAACACAGAAAAAGACTTAAGACTGCATTCAAGTAGTGTGTTAGGGGGAGGGAGGGGTTGCCTCAGTGAGGACAGAAGAAGAGAGCTCTAAAATAGTTCCATGGCAATATATAAAAAGCACTTCCCAAAATGTATGTAGCAGCTGATGCCAATAGAAATAATTTGCATTCTGAAACCTGAATTGTAAAACCTTGATCATTAAAAGGATGAAGTAAAATTAAAATAAAAACTCACTATGCCACTTTTGTATTCATTGAGTGCCTTACTCACTGAAAATTGAGGCCTTAATATATTCAGGAAAGAAGATGGCAAAGAAGGCCAAAAATCAAAAGCGGGGATGAAGAAATCTAAATTACAAACTGGCCACGTGTAACTTAATGCCATAAATGATTCAGCTGAGCAGGAAGGGAAATTTCCTGTAAAGTATTTTTGTTTTAGAGTCAAATGTTTAGTTCAAAGGTTGATATTTTTATATTATAATATAAAATACATTTTGAAACAAAAAGTTGTTTTGACATTAGAAATTGTAATATTCCATTCCAATGAGAATATCATTAGAATGCTTTGTTTCACTTTTTTAAAAATAAATGTAATCAAAATCAACACATTTCACGAAGCTTCAATTTTGACAAAACAGCATTTTTCAAACGAAAAAAAATGTTCCATTGGGAATTTTTTTTGATCAACTATACATAACACAAACCTCACTAATCTGGACAGCCCCTCAGTATGTAACATTCTTCCCTTGTACCTTCCCCAAACTGCTTCGCTGGGTGTCAGCTGGGTGCTATTAAGTCCTACAAGGAATATGTGGAGAGTGTGAGGGGATAGTAGATGTGAATTTCCTGTAAACCAGAGGTAAGAATGGGGGTTTCCTGCCAAATCTGTCATGTGCTTCAACAAGGGCAATGGACTAAAAGGGGAGCTGTCCCAGTTCTTACAGTTCAATGTGTGACCAAAGAGCTCTGTCAGCACAAAGCAGTTCCTAGTCCACATCATGCAGCAATGGAACATGAGCAAGTATTCCTCACTGTACTGCAGGGGTAGTCAGTAGGCGGACTGCAGGCCAAATCAGGATCACCAGATGCTTTTGAACGGAACCCAAAATCTTTTTACTTCTTATAATCATGATTATTGGTATTGTTTTATTATTTTATCTGGGCCTTGACTCTATCTTGACCAAGAAATTTGCATCTTGACCAAAAAAACGGAGTACCCCTGGTTGCCCATGGTCCTATAAATTATGACATCTAGTCACTACAGGTAGAATTGATGCCACTGAACCACAACCCTGACTATTGTATCTCAATAGCTATTTACTTACGAATAGTTTGAATTGGGGCAATGGGCAATTGCAGCTCCTCGAAGACTAAAAAGTTTCAGCTCTTCATCAGAGAGATAACAACCATGAGCCATTATAGTCTAGAGAGAAACAACATAACACAGAAATTACTTTTTTCCCCCTGTGGATTTATTATTTTGTTTTTATTATCTACAATGCCATTTCCCATGGTCAGAGGTGAAGCGTGTATTAAGGACCTGATCCGAGATCTATTGAAGTCAGTGGGAACCTCCCATAAACATCAGAGAGCCTTGAATCAGGCCTTAAATGATTAATCACTTCCCTTGAGTTTGTCTCCTTGCTTTAGAGGAAAAATAGTGGAGCTGATTCTTGCCCTGGCTCTATAACTGTCACACAGGAGCCACAAGGGACTGGGCAAGAATTCCCCAGGTGCATGAGCAGTGTACATCTGATTTAATTATCCTTATGCTGCACCCCTCACAGAGCCCGGGATAGGGAATATGCTGGGGTACACCGAGGACAAGAGGACGGCACTAAACACTACAGAGATTCTGGGTTATTTTTTTTTAGTAACATCTTGTTTCCTGCAATCCCGTTTTATGTTTTGCACAAGTATATCGGCTCTAGAATGTTTTTGAATTAAAGTTTGGTGTGGCAATTAGGTTTATTTTTTAACCTCCTACAATATGAATTTTAAAAAATACAATTTCATATATATATTAAAGATTCTATATGCTTTATGTTATTTAACAGGGACGTAAACCCAGTACCCTCCAATTAGCAGTCTGGCATTTCAAAATAAATCAAGTTTCTCTCTCTTTCTCCAAATAAATCTGTTACTTTAAAAAAAATATTTGGCGTCACCTTTAGAATGATCAGATTTCCCAGAGGAGCCAAAGGACTATACTTTCGATGTCACTGTTTTAGAACACCATATGTTAGGGTACTCAAAAGGTCAAAATGGCTTTTCTAATTTGGGTAAAGGGCTTGCAGCCTTTTGGATCACAGTATAAGTGTGCTGAAGTATTTGTCTGTCACACGCTACTTTTTCACAGGCTAGGTGACATGCCTCAGTCATACTGTTGGCATCTAGAAATATAGTAAAAGTTTTGGACAGTGATATTTTGCACTGTGAGTACTCAACATTTACATGGACTTTAACTCAGCAGAAAACTTAAAGCATTTTCTTAATTTTAAACACTTGAGTAGTTCCATCTGGGTAGTCCCATTGGAGACATGGGCTGGATTCTCTATTCTGCAGAGTCTACCTTGCGCCACATAATTATGCCAGATTCCCCCTCAACACCTGGTGTAGGAGTGAGAGTGGCTATGGCAGAGTGGAACTCTGCTAGGCCCAGTCTTCTGCAGAGAAATAAGTTACAGTTGTTCCCTTAAAGCCCTAACTTGCACAAGGGCCATCTGGCTCAGGACTCCCTAAATTCAGACTCAGTTGAAAATCCAGTCCAATGGGACTGGTCACACTTAAAGTTAAGCACATGCATAAAGTTCTCCACTGAATCGGGTCTTAGAGAATTAAAAACATTCATCTCCAAACCCACAAATGTGTATTTTAAATGTTGGCATTACTTGTTAAGAAGTAAAACACAATGATGTGATGCTTTAGAATTTTTTACTGTTTAGTGACTGCTAGTTTTAAAGGAACAATTTATAGAACAAGGAGTCCTGTGTCAGAAAGTCCTGTTTGGTTCCTAGATTTTCCATAGGAATGTTCAGTGCTTTACATAACAGTACAATAGGGCAGGGATATGTACTTTAGTAAGTTTCTGTTTTATCATTAGTCAGCCTTGATCTGTGGTATTGTCATAACAGCTTATTGTGCATAGACTTTATCATTGTATGATAAGGGGTGTTAATACTGGTTATAAACTAGTGATTTTATATTTATTTGTCTAATAAAAATGCTATGTGTACACTTGGAGGAGGCTTTCCAAGGCACAAAGTTCAGTGCCTCATTCCCAATGGCTTTCCAACTGCCCTTCGTAACTTGGAAATCTCCCCTTAAGATTTAAATGTTTGACAATGTAAAGAAACGTATGCATATTTCTCCCCCCCCCCCCCCCCAAATGTACATGTTAATATAAACCTAACAGTAACATAGTTGTATTCACTGATAAAGCAGAAGTTGACATTGTACACTTGGTTTGGAAAACATCACACACCCAAGAAGTGTGTGAAAAAACTGGACATTTATATTGCCACTAGTTCAAACACACACACATGAAAACTTGTTTATATACAACTTATTAGGAATTTGTAAATGTCATTTGAAATATCTTGAACTTGCATGTCTACTACTCAGTGGAAAAAAAGTGTGGGTGTGGAAGGAGCTAGTAATAAAAATAAAAAATGTGCAATTAACAGAATTTTAGAATGCAGTTGATCGTACACAGGTCAATAGGCCAAACCCTCAGGCAGCAGAAATGAATAGAAAAATTACAGTAGCAGGGCACCAAGAAGATTTCTCTGGGGAAATCTCCAAATTCTGCAGTCAGTTCTAAACCATCTTCTCCTGTTCCTTCTCCACCCCACTTCTCTAGGGGGGCATTACAAACCAGATTGGGAGCACAAATTGTCTTTGTCCTTTCCTAAAGAGAGCTGAGGAGAGCTCTGGTACACCTGAATATTTAAAGCTTTTATTGTCTGTGATGAGTAAGTGTCCCTATGGTAAATCATATTTACGTTATCTTCTCTCAGCTTTCATTGCATCTCCTTGGATGTAAAACAATGCAACTCTTTCAAACTTAAGGACAGCAAATAAAATTCACCAGTATATTGTCCATATTGATAAATCTCATAACTTATTCTATAGAGTGTTCCGTAACACTACCTTGCTTGTAAGTAGATTGTTTTTATCATATAAATCAGTATAATTTTTATAGGCAGGAAACATTTTCTCCACAAGTTTGATTTCTCCTTCATTCTCGCTTATATGACTCTGTAAAGGGAAAAAACAGTCATCAATATTTGCTTTTTTATCTAGATTTAAACAATAAAAACTGACGATAGAAATACTGCGGGTGGCCTAACAGTTAACTAGACTTGCAACAGTCATGCTGGCATATCAGGTATCCGCTCATGCCAAAGCCCCAAGCCTCAGTGAACACTGGCAAATAGATAGCTGGAAACCAGTCTGGCTCACTTGTGTGTTAGCATTGTTAAGATAAATATTAGAGCTGTAAGAATGTGTTTGGTGTCTAGGTCTTATGAATAGTGCAAGATGCTGCATGTGTATTGATCTCACTCAGAACTTCTGTAGTACATGTTTTGCATTGTAAACATCTGTAATTGTGTTTCTATCTTTTTTCATTGTCTGCGCTGAAGTTGTCACTCATGGTCATGAACCACTCCAGACAGCATGACAACCATCACACAACGATGGATAGACACTTTGTGGTGCTCTACTAATGCAAAGCAATTCTAAGCCTGTGGACTCTGTCCCTGGAAGCTCTCCCCACAACAGGAGAAATCCTCAAATGGTGCAGCACCAGCATAGCAGCTCATACACTCCTGTTTTCCTAAACCTGGCATGCGTGGGGCCAGGAAAAAGGGGTATGGCTGGGGTTTCCAAGCACCAGGAGTGCAAGTACAGTGGTACCCTCCAGTACCCCAAGAGATTTCTAGCCAATATGGGATACCGGAAAGACATGGGGTGCCGGATGCCCCTCACCCCGCCCTCACAGAGTTGCTGCCACAGCGGGGAAAGGAGCAGAAGGCAGCTATGGCATTCATTCTTAACAGCACAATGCATATGCTAAGAAACTTAAACCAAGGCTTTGTTTAAGTTTGTTAATATATGTATTGCTGCTTTATGTTGGCCAGGACCAAGTCAAAGGCACAGGAATTGGTCGTTAGTGTCCGACCTCTACCCACAAACGGTGCCATGTAGAAGTTGACTGAAATCAGTAAGGACACAGAACAAAAGGACATAAGTGGTGTGGTTGACTGGATAAATGAAAGATGCACTTTTGGGCAGCAGCTCTTGTGGTTTTGCATGCTGAACAGTCTGTCCCTCCATATCTGGCTACATGCCCTTGGGGGGTTATTGTTTTCTATCCTACATGTGACACCGCTGCTTCTATTGTTTGCAGATGTGACCTTCATGTTCGGGAAAATGTCTGATGATGAACCTGGCATTACAAGATGAGTCTAATACCAAACATTAAAACAGGGAAAAGATGTAGGTCTCTGTTTTGAATAATATACAAGGGAATTCAATCTAATTATGCAACAAGAAGACTTAGCTAACCAGTAGTGAAATAATAAATTTCCCCTTGTAACAGCTGGAGCTATGTTAGACCAAATATAGGGCTGAAACACTGTGGGAATTATTGTATATTAGCTACTGTCTAGAAACAATGCACTATACCTTGCTGAAAGAGAGAGCTCCTAGATCAAGAAAGATTCTCCTGTAAATCTTTCCTCTTTATATTTCCTCTCCTTTTCTCTATCCATATCTTCCTTCCGTCTCAGCTCCTTCCCTTTTCTGTAGCCTTGTGTGTGGTAGATGTGATGGTTTTATGTTTTGTGTGTATCTTTCAATTTCTAGGAATTTTTCACATCTGCAGAGATTGTTGCCTGTTTTGTTCCCAGAGTGGCTGGGTGCCCATAACCCAGGAGACATATGCACAGAGACTTTGTTTTCCCATGAAGATTTTTGTTGTTGTTTTCCTTTGTCAAAAATTAAACTCATTTGAGGTTGGAAAAAATGTATGCTTTATTCTTTGTATATGGAAGCGTAATATCCCCTTTTATAGTGGAGTGAGATTTGAACAAAGATCCAATAGATGGGAAATCAGTTGCATTTTACTGTTGGCCCCTGTGTGTTTAAGCATTAACCTGAATGTGTGCCAGTATGCCCCCACTGACTAGGTTCACAGTCACTTCTGAACAGCTAAAAATTAACCTTGCCCTTTTAGGCTAAACAGTCATGTCACTGGCTGCAACTCTATTGTTACATAACAGATACCAAGACTCCAGTGGGGCATGGTGCTGGCACATAAGGTCTCAGGTAGGTAGTATGATTTTTTTCCAGAATCTCTTTTGGGAATAGTCATGTAAGTGAAATAGCTAGTACTTATGATTATGCTAGAAGAAGATTTCTATACATGTAGCTTCATCTTGGTATCTGAAGTTCTGAATATTGGATATGTTTACTACATGTTTGTTCCTGTGGTAATGCCCACTAGGTATTTAGCCAGCACATGAAGGGACAAATCAAGTTGAATGGCCCATTAAGGAACACTTAGCTCACAATGGACCCTGGAAAACACCTGTCTACATTTAATGGTCTTTTTCTGTTAATGTTGTAACTACAATATGGGTGGGGGTGATGGACATGTAACTTGCCCATGTGACTCCAAACACCATCTTTGACAGTGAACAGATTTCCCTTCACTTGGCAGAAGCTAAAAGGTCCTGCAAAAATCTCCATTTTGCCTCTTTCCTGCTCCAGCTTCTAGACTATGAACGTGTACTAATGGGAGTGTTCTGAGCAAGGGACTGAGGTCCTTTCAATGATTTGGAAGCAACCAGAGACTTGACTTAAGCCAGCAGCTTATTCCATCAATGCTACAAAAATGATCCAAGAACTTTGAATCATTTTGTGCTTAATTCCTTTAACCAGAGCCATCTCGAGGGCTGCCAAGTCAGCTCCTTTTAGCTGGCTAAATTCACAATCCCAGCAGCCGGACTCGAACTCTCAGCCTCCCTCATGTAAGAATAATATAGTTAAAAGTAACTGTATTCTGAATGTTGTGTAGTATGGTTTTAAAATAGTCTTGAACTATATTCTCACTCCTTGTATATGCATTCTTGACCCCTCTACTGCATGCATCTTAAACTCATTCTCACCCTGCCCCAAATGTGTTTTTCACATGGCAGGAGCCACAGTGTCTGAATATCCTGTATCTCCTGTCTTGAAAGAATTCCAGACAGGTAAACGGAATAGATTAATACCGGACAATGGGTGTGATAGCCATTAAGCTTTTCCACTTGTTTAAGTGTATTGAAACCCTCCTCCCTTATCCACACTAGGGTATAAAAAAGGCCTCAGCCATGTATAGAGCTGAGCCATTTGCTTTGAGTTTTAACTCCTTGGCTCCTTGTTTGCTAGCAAATAAACTTGTATTTCAGAAACCTACTGAGTTTGCCTGTCCTTTGAAGGTGTATTGGGACAGGCCTCCAAAGGAACGAAGCAGTTTGTTCAACACTCAGGAAAGGGAAAGCAGCTGCATTTCCCTTAGGTAGCTTTGCTTTGCTTTCCTAGTGCCTGGCGGAGAGCAATACTTAGATAAAGGCAAGCTGGCAGCTTAGGGTGGACATAAGGGAGGCACTGATGGTGTGTTAAGGGAAAGTGGGGTGATTGTCCATCTTTCATTAAGAAGTTTTCAATTGGGGATGCTGCTGAATCCTCAATGACACCTGGAAGTATAGGCGGCACCATGGGCCCAAAGCATCAGTTTACAACTGCATCTGTTTAATAGATGCAGCTGTAACATTTTAGGCAGGTACTGGAGAGGGCAGGGAGAGTGTGGGGGCCCCGGGCTGGGGTGGGGAAGAATCACAGGGAGGGTCATGTGCCCCTTGTGTCCCTCCCATGAGTGCAGTACCAGCAAGAAATGACTTCTACTTGCACCACTACTCAGCATAGCAATCCCAGATGCCACAATAGCCCCTCAAAGTCACTGGCGGTTGGCAAATGTTAAAGTTGCATTTGGACCACTGGGATAAGGGGAGAGGTACCAGACCACCACAATCGACATCCAGGTTCAGGGCAGCACAAAGGAGACCTTTGCTTCCTCTGATCTACTGTGTACTCCTCTGGTGTGGCTCAGAATCTTGTCCATTCTGTGCTGTCTCTGGAACATGTTTCCAATATTTACAAATATCCCTTCTTGTAATGTTAAATAACCCAAAAGTAGTGTGTGTATAGTATGTAATTAAGACTATGTAACCAAAAAGTGTCTCACAGCTGTAAGCTTTAAAAAGCACTTTAATTCTAAATTGCAGCAACTTAATGACATAGTAAGAAGCACTTCTCTTTTAACGATGTTAAATTAAGATGCTTTGAATACAAAGGCTCATTCTTTTCTGTGCTGAGATCTGCTTTGTGCAGGAGAAATGAGGAGATGTTGGTTATAGTTCTTCAGGATGATCTCACCTGTGCCAAAGCTGGCATAGGTATCTAGTAGCACCCTTAAACAAACAACGGGTTATGATCCCCCAAGGACCAGGCACCAGCTGACATGGCTGAAGTACACAGTGGTCCGGCTGAAGTACACAGTGGTCCGGCTATAACCCCCTTGCCCACTCCCTGTACTGGAGAGTGCAGGGGGGTTGACAACTTCAGTGGAGTTTAAAGATCGGCTCAATGTTAAGTATGCAGATTAAGAGTTTTGATTAATTGGGCAGTATGACACATATGGCAATTTCCTGCAATATTTTTGGGCAATATTACTGAATTAAATTTATATATCTTTGAAGTCCATTGTGTTTAAATGCAAAGGTTAGGTGTGTAAGGGCCTCAGTGATCAATGGACTACACTGAACAATGTGGCAGATGAGAATGAACTTTTGGGAAAATGAATGTGGATTTCCTGGGAAATATCCAGAGGAAACTTAATGAAAATTCCCACCCCCAACCCTGCCTCTGGTTATGAAAATTCCCAGCCCTGTGAAGCTATGCCCTCAGGAGAGAGAGAGAGAGACTGTCTGCTATTCACAGAATCCCAAGCTGAAAGGCCCAAACTGTATAAAGGAGTGACTCACACATTTATAGGTGTGCTTGTTCTGAGCTAACAGGTGAAAACCACCTTGGTAGGGTTTGAAGGACTGACCACTGGCTAAACAGACCCCGTGTTGGAGAAGGAGGGTGATCTTCGGTAAGCTTATCAGCATGCATGTAGATTCCTTTTATTGTTTTAATATGTTCTCCCTGTAATGCTTTTACCTTAAGAATAAATGTGCTTGCTTAGAAAGGACAATTGGTAACTTCTAACTGTGGGCAATTACACTGTATATAGTCTTGGAGGAGAAATCAAAGCAGGCCTGGTTAGGCAATCTGACTTGCTGGGAGTAGGCAGGGAACTGCACAGCCTGGTAAAACCCCAGTCAGGAGAGGCAGACACACATGTATCCACCCAAGACAGGTGAGCTGAGGATCTGGGAGTCTAGTGTGGGTGCCCTTGCTGGGCCGTGAGGGGGACTACAGGTTTAGTTGCTCTGAACTATGACAGGCAATATCAGAAGCTTTTGAAACGGTGAAGCTTTTGAAACTGATTTCTCATGAATATTTCCTGCCCTGTGAGTTTTCTCCCAGTGAAAAAAGTTATTTAGAGAGCTCACAAATCCTACCTGCACATAGATATCCTGAGTCTTCGCAAAGTCACCAAGTGTCCTCATCAACTCCTCAGTGCAGGAAGGTCCAAAACGAGGTGTCACTATGGGTTGTACCCTTTGATACTAAAAACATTCAAATTGCATACTTCAGATTGCAAATAAGAATCTGTGCCTCAGGGCTAAGAGTGCACTGACCCTCCAGCTTAGATGATGATGAAAAAGGAGTGAGCTTTATTTTGTATTGTTTTCTTTTCCTACTGCATCCATTGCTCATATGAATGAATCTCTATACCGCAATTTTCTGATTTTTATTACAACCATTGTCACAGGAATAGAGAATCAAAGTTTTTTCAGTAAGTCATTTTAGTGGACTATAAAGATTTTTCCATAAGCAACCTTCCCTGAAATCACTGAAATTCTGGACTGGAAGAATATATTCATGTCCATTGTCAAAAGGCAGCCATGCACTGGTCTGTAAGGGGTGAATTAGGTAATTTAATGGTCTTTTCACATCTCTGATTTCTGTGATCCAGATTGTACCACTAAGCGTATGTCTACATTGCAATAAAATACCAGGCATACGGCCACTCGGGCTCATGAAGCTTGGGCTGTAGGGCTATAAAATAGTAGTGCAGATGTTTGGGCTCAGGTCGTGGGGTCTCAGAGCCTGGGCTCCAGCCCAAGTCTGAATGTCTACACTGCTATTTCTAGTCATGCAGCTTGACCCCTATGAATGCAAGTCAGCTGACCCAGGCTCTTGGACTTGGTTCCATAGGTCATTTATCACCGTGTAGACATGACTTAAGACACAGCTTCAAGCAGGGGTTGATGTAGGCTGCTGGTAGTTCCAGGAAGCACAGGACTTCCTGTACCTTCCACTTGTTCCAGTTTCTCCACTCTGTGCAAGTGCATTGGCTACAATCTGGCTTCTGGCTTCCATAGACAGGAAGATTAGTGACATGACCAGACGTATTAAGCAAGGAAGGCATTTGTGACCTATAATATGCAGGAGGTCAGACCAAAGGTGAAAGTAAGCTGGTACAGTGTAATCCCAGTATGGTGTACTGGCAAGAACTGGTGCCCATACCAGACCAGCTTCCCCAGGCATTTTAAAGGGCGTGGGGCTCCCAGCAGTGGCTGAAGCCCCGGGCCCTTTAATTTGCCAACAGAGCCCCACTGCTGGAGCCCTGGGGCCACACCTCTTCCAGTTGAGGCCACACCTCTTCCGGTTGAGACCCTGCCCCCTGCTCAGGACTCTGGTGTACGGGTAAGTCCTTTAAGTTATTCACCCCTGGGTCAGACTATAATAATAATCTACTGGTCCCTTCTGGCCTTAAACTCTAGACCTCTAAGATAACTATACTCAACAAAGTAGAATTAGCCTTTACATTTAAAAACGGCTTTTTGGGTTGAACATTGCCAGCAGAATAGAAAATAATGCAACATTCACAGGGGTTTGACGGGCAAGTGCCAGGAAACTACTGTTCTCCCTGATGGCCCTCATGTGCAGCATGCCAGCCTTTCATTGTGCATGTGGTACCACTCAAGAGTAATACTTTGGCCTGCAGTCTCTTCAATTCAGCCCCCAGCTGCAGTTTGAAAATCAGGTCACTAATTTAGGTAACTAAATATGGATTTAGGTGTCTAACTTAAGGCATCATCAAGCTTGAAATCTTGGCAACAAGTGTCATACAAATGAAAGGAAAAGCTGTAACGTTCCTTGACTACAGTAACAGTGCCATAAAATATATCCAATGTACTGATCCAAAAATCTAGTGTGTAAAGGGATTACTAACTGCAGTGTAAAGTTGCGGAACCATACTGCCATTATCTTAAAACACAACTTTTTTCTCAGTTAAACAAAGATTTTTCTTCATGGCATGGTTTATAAACAGTGAAATGATTTATTAGCTTATTTCTTCCTATGGCCATAGAATTGTTCTTTGTAGGAAGCTGAGCAGTTTTTACAAAAATAAAAATTATTTTTCGAAATATAGTATTCTGCAGTACTCTGGCCAAACAGTATTAAATCTATGGTGTCCCACTGATATTTGCCAACTAAACCCAGAGCTCCCAAACAAGTTTGTGCAGATTCAGGATTTAATTGGTTATTAAATCTATCTTTACTGATTTGTCACTAGCGTTAACAAAAATGATATTCGTTCAAACTGGATTGTTTTCTTCCAAATCTTCATGTTATTTCCATAGAAAAAGGAATGCACAAGTGAATATAAATGAGAGAATTTAATTTTTGCCATTTCATTCAACAGGATATAAGTTATGCTGCTGATAAAAAACCAACTCTACTTACTTTCTTTTCTAGTAGTTCTCTAACAAACCTGAAGGGAAAAAAAGTAACCAGTATTATAAAATAAGAAATCTAGGGAAAATATTTACCTTAGTGTTTTATTAAGTGTTTCACATGTGAATCAGTTTTATGTGGAAAATTGAAAACTGTAAGGGCCAGTTTCTGAGCTAGTGTAAATCAGCATAGATTTACTGAAGTTGGTGGAATTACACCAATTTTCATCAGCTGAGAATCGGCCATAAATATGCAGAAGTTTTATCACTTGTAGTGATTAACCCCAGACATGTGGTAATTACTCTGTGTTCTCATTGGAAACCAAATACATGTTATACTAAATCAATGGAAAGCATGATTATATGCTATAGCAGCCCTATTTTTTTAAAAAAAAGACATCTTAATTTTGGCTGCCCATGAATTTAAATCAGAACATAGATAGATTCTATTATTTAAAATCCTATTTTTAGAACACTGCAATATTTTATGCTTCATTTACAGTAGTTACATATATTGAGATTTAAAGTGATAGACTCTCTATCCTTCATTCACTTAACATGCCCAGAGGGGTATCCTTTTATTTTCCTGAGAGTATTTGTGTAGGTTTTAGATTAGGCAATATTTACACATTTGAAAATACAAGGTGGGCTTATTTGTTCCATTCAAAACAAAAGAGTAGAGCACAAGTGTCTCTACAAATAAATAAATATAATATATTTTAAAATCAGGTCAGGGCATTAGAAATGAGCTAAAGCTGGCCCCCAAATCAGACCATGTCCCCACATTTTGGAATGTGGGTGTATTCTGAGGGCCTGTGATGCCAGGAGACTAGATTCTAACGTTCCTGTAGGTGAGAGGGTCCTGAGAGCCCACCAGTGGATGGCAGGGTGGGGGCAGGAAAGGTCCTTGGCGTCTAGAGGTTCACCAGGAACAGAGGTTCTTGAAAATCTTGGACAGTTCAGAGGTTTACTCTGAAAACTGAAACAAATCAGTTTCATCGACTGTAGTGCAGGTTTAAATACAGGTTTTTTAAATCTAGACTTCAGAATTTTCCACCTCCTTTCCTCCCAGTCCTGCCCACTTACCACTTTCTCTGCACATTTTGGTACAAGATAAATTCAAGGTATTATTTATCACCTCCATATATGTGTGATCTAAACAGTTCACTGTAAGTTACTGGAATCTATGGGTAAATTATTGGACTATGTGCTAAATCACATTTATTTCATTCTTTTGACTTCCTAACCTAACTACGCTCACGAATTTACCTCTGATCTACTAAAACTCTGAGCAGTTCTCAGATAGTGACCATATTTTTAAAAAAATTAAGTTGAACATGCCAAAAAAGTTTCCTTTATTAACAGAAAGGAGGCGTTTTCTCCCACAGTTCATGGCTGAAGTCTTGGTCACACAAAAGCAAACCTTCCAGGCTGGACACAGCTTTCTTGTCCATGAGAGTTGGAATTCCCCTTTTCCAAAATTATACAGCATCCATTCTTATTACAATCTTGAGATATTGAATCTCAAACACATGACCAGAATTTAAAGAAAAGCTGTTTTAGATCATTCTGATGTTTTAAACATGTACCAGAACTAAAGGTCCTCTCTCTCTAATGCAGCAGTTCTCAACTTGTAGCCCAATTAGCACACAGCTGTGGCCCAGCTCAGCTGCATGCTCACGGCCGGCCTGCAGGGTGGGGTCCGGGTTCCTGGCTGCCCAGCACAGTGGGGTCCAGGCCGCCCCGCCACCCAGCATGGCAGGTCGGGGTCAGGTTGAGGCTGCCAGCCCACCCCACATGGTGAGAGTGTGGGGTTGAGGCTGCTGGCCTTGGGGGTCTGGGGCTGCCAGTTGGCCCCATGTGTTGGAGGTATGGGGATCTGGGGCAGCACCCCAACCCCACACAGCAGGGGTCGGGATCTGGGCTGCCACTGACCTTCCAGTCAGCCCCAGCAGCCCAGGAAGCACATGGTGGGGTACACATGCAGCTCACAACGATATAAGTTGAGAACCGCTGCTCTAATGCCTATACTTCTGAAGTTGGTACTAAGGAAACCTGGGTGAACAGCCAAGGGGGGAAAAAACATTAGTACAATACTAATACCAATCTTTCAAGCTGCTTTTTTAAAAAATACCTCCTCTTTAAATAGATGCCATTAAAAAAAATCCATAATAATTTGTAGTGGTAAAAAGATTTTGCTAGCATTCACTTGGGATAACCTCAATAAGTAATGTGGGAATTCAAAACTCACTCCATAAACTATTTAGATTGCTGTATGTTACATTATCCTGTATTCCCAAGATGGTCCTGATCCTGCAAACACTTAAGCATGTGTGTGACTACTAATATGAGTAAAATTACACATGCTCAAGTATTTGCAGGATAGTGACCTATATTTTCACAAAACGGCTCCCAGATCAGCATACATCCATACATCAATCTGGTGCCCAATCTAATTAATTATTGTATCAGATCCTTCATGTTAAACCTCAGCCTTTGCAGAAGAGTCATTAAAAGAAGCATGTGTACTCATAAATTCCTACATGTACACTTAATGGACCAGATTAGGGTGACCAGATGTCCCAATTTTATAGGGACAGTCCTGATATTCAGGGCTTTTTCTTGTATTAGCACCAATTATCCCTCCACCCCCATCCCAATTTTTCACACTTTCTATCTGGTCACCCTAGACCAGCTTCTTCTCCCATTTACACTGTTGCAAATTAGGAGCAATTCCACTGACACAGATTTGTTGCATTAGTGGAAAACTGGTGTGAGAGGAGAATCAGACATTTGTGGTTTTGGTTTTTGTAGAGTATGAATAAAAATAAGACCCTGTACCTTAAAGTTTTAGGATTAATTCTTAACTAGCCTTCCTGTCTTTTCTCACTTTTATTAAAAATACAATTTCTAAAAATAATACTATCAGTATAATCATTTTACCTTTCTGTCTCCTTGACAGATTCATCAGTGGTTTCCTTGTATTCTGGAACA
Source organism: Sternotherus odoratus (assembly GCA_032164245.1). NCBI lineage: Eukaryota > Metazoa > Chordata > Testudines > Kinosternidae > Sternotherus > Sternotherus odoratus. The sequence goes on along the minus strand of JAVMKO010000007.1, from coordinate 29,404,627 downwards.
AATTCATTGAAATCCATGCAAACTTTGCCAACAAAGGCTCGCTGACCAAATTTATCTGTGAAATGTACAACAGAATAAAACTCAAGATCAGTTGTTTTCCAAACAAACTGCTAGCAAGACCTGCCCTTAAAATCAGAGTACCAAATTCTGGCCTAGATAACTTCATTTAAGAGTGAACAGTGCCCATTTCTTTTCCTCATCTTTAGACTGAGACTTTTTAGCCCAAAAGGAAAATATTTTGAGAAAGTAATGAGCAACTGGGAACTTTTCACATTTGCTGTCTGGTCACTTTAAGGGATTTAAATGGCAACTCTGAACATTACTGTAGTACTCACTACTGAAAACATTATAAATAAGATCTTGGCAGTTACACATAGTCCAGAGTGCAAAACTTCTGAAGGAAGAGTACTGCCAGGCACCCTGCCTCCCAGAACTCCTCAACCCACAGGGAGCTCATGCATGCCACCACACCCTTTTGTGGCTCACAGCCTGCTTCTTCCTGTATGTCATCTGACTGCTTGGGTCAGTTGGTGGTCACAGCCCACCTTCCTGTTCTTTTTGGGCAGTGCTTAATTTGTAATGAAAGGGATGCTGGGGCTCAAGCAATTTTTTTATCTTCATAACTGGTGCAGCAAGCCCTGAGGTGCCAGGGATAGGAATTGCCAAGCCTAGAGGTGCCAGGGCTCAACCCTGGCAAAAATTAAGCACTGCTTTTGGGGTACTGTTCATGAGTTAGGTATTGGGGAGGGACTGCAATTCTGCCTGGATCTTCCATGGGCCACACCAGGATAGTTGAAAGAGGAGTCCTGGTCTTCGCCGCAATGCTGCACATCTCCAAAAGAGCTGGGCAGAATCTAGTCATTAGTGAATACACTGTTGCTGTCTTCATCCGCATGTGGCAATTCTCCAAAGGGGGCCATATTATTGGAGGTTAATGTACTCCCCCATCTACATTACATATCATTTGACAGCTTATTTTATGTACATTTAGAAGAGGTATAATGTGGAACTGTCCAGCTGTGATGTAGGCCTGTAGGTGAGGTGAAACAATGGTACACAGAATGAGAGGGTGTCATTTTTGCACAGTTCCAGAAACACTGCAGCATGGCTATGACTACAGTTTTTCTGATTGAATTAAACACCAGATTAAGATGTTAAAATTATAGGTCAAAGATACCAAATGACAATACACTAAAACATCTTTTTGTGTTTTTGCATGGGAAACCATTGTTGGAGGGTTTTTTTTGTTTCTTTGCTTGCTTGCATGTTTGGCATCTGCAATATGCAATTTTGCAATATACTAACACAGTGGTTGTCAACTTATTTATTACTGGGGGCCAGGAACCCAGACCCTACCACATGGCTGGCCTGTAGCATATGGCTGAGCTGGGTCACAGCTGTGTGCTAATTGGGCCACCTGCAGATCGAGAACCGCTGTACTAACGTGAAATTATTTCACATTGGATAGTCTTAATTGTCAAAGTACCTCCCAGTGATTATAATAGCTTTTTATATTTTCAGTTGATATTTTCTGACCAGATCACACTCATACTGAAGGTGGTGTACCCGTAGCAATAGATTGTGCGCCAATAGTTTGTACTGCATAGTGGGTAGATATAGATGTATGTGAATGATTAATTTGTAACTTTTAATACATACAATGTAGCATCTAGTCTGCCTGGTAGAAGGTTTTAAATTATAATTGCCTATGCATACAGGACTAGCCTTTGAATTATTCTTTAAAATTAGCTTTTTAGTTCAATGACACTTATGCACAGTTCAGTATTAGAGATGACAATACACCGCTTCAATCAAAGTGGTCACTAATCAAAAAAGGCCATTTTGATACTGACATAAAAACATAAGAATGGTCATATTGGGTCAAACTAATGGTCCATCTACCCAGTATCCTGTCTTCCGACTGTGTTAAACATCAGACACCTAGAGGGAATTAATAGAACAGAGCAATTATCAGGTGATCCACATACCCTGTCATCCAGTCCCAGCATTTGGCAGTCAGAGGCTTAGGAATGCAGAGCATGGGGTCGCAGCTCTGACCATTGTGGCTAATAGCGTTTGATGTACCATAGCCTCAATTAACGTCTCTAAATCTTTTTTGAATACAGTTAAAGTTTTGGCCTTCACAACATCCTCCGGCAATGAGTTGACTGTGCATTGTGTGAAGAAGTATTTCCTCTTGTTCGTTTTAAACCTGCTGCCTATTAATTTCATTAGGTGATCCTTGCTTTCTGTGTTATGTGAAGGGGTAAATAGTGCTTCCTTATTCACTTTCTCCACATCATTCATGATTCTATAGAGGTCTATCATGCCCCCTCTTTGGCGACTCTTTCCCAAGCTCTTACCCAGTCTTTTTCATCTCTCCTTATACAGAAGCTCTTCCATACCCTTAATCATTTGTGTTGCCCTTCTTTGTAACTTTTTGATTTCTAATATATCTTTATTATTGGGCTGACCAGAACTGCACACAATATTTAAGGTTCAAGAATAGCAGCCGTGTTAGTCAGTATCCGTAAAGAAAGTGAGGAATATTTGTAGCACCTTAGAGACTAACTAGTTTATTTCAGCATAAGCTTTCGTGAGCTATAGCTCACTTGGTCAGATGCATAGAATGGAACAGAAGTAAAATGCATTTATACACACAGAAAGAAAAAGGAAAAAAAATATTGTACTTTAGTATACCAATTCTAAGAGGGCTGTTAAATGTAGATGGTCCATTATCATTAGGAGAAAAGTACACCTTTTGAAATGGAGATCTGTTGTCAGTAACTCAGGAAATGCAATTAATTACTGTAATAAGAGAACCAATCTGAATTTATGTTAAGCCTCTGGTTAATAGTATCCAATTTTGAAAATTAATTCCAGTTCCTCGGTTTCTCATTGGAGTCTGTTTTGGAAGTTTTTCTGTTTCAAAACTGAAACCATCAAATCTTTAATGGAATGGCCAGGAAGATTTAAGGTGTGATCATAACATGGATTTATATGGTGGGATTATGATATTTTCTGTCTTATTATCTATCCCTTTCCTAAAGGTGCTTAATATTCTGTTAGCTTTTTTGACTGCTGCTGCACATTGAGCAGATGTTTCAGAAAACTATACACAATGATTCCAAGATCTTTCTTCAGTGGTAACAGCTAATTTTGACCCAATTATGTATGTATAGTTGTGATTATGTTTTCCAATGTGCATTACTTTGCATTTATCAACATTGAATTTCATCTGCCATTTTGTTACAGTGTCGTGAGATCCCTTTGTAGTCTGCTTTGGATTTAACTATTTTGAGTAATTTTGAATCATCTACAAATTTTGCCATCTCACTATTTACCTTTTTCTCCCACATCATTTATGAATATTTTGAACAGTACTGGTCCCAGTACAGACCCCTGGGGACACCACTATGTACCTCTCTTTATTCTGAAAACTGTTTATTCCTATCCTCTGGTTCTTGTTTTTTTAACTAGTTTCTGATCTTCTTGTCTCTTGACAGCTTAGTTTGCTTAAGAGCCTCTGGTGAGAGACTTTGTCAAAGGCTTTCTGAAAGTCCAAGTACAGTGCATCCACTCACACACACTAAGCCCCTCACAGAAAAAAATATTGGTAAAAAAAAAACACCTCTAGGAAGTAAAATATTTATTCAGACCATTGGAATCTGTAATCTTGTATTTCAATAACTGCAGTCAGGCAAATACTTCTCCTTTCACCCAGCTGAGGTTTTCCCAATACTGGGCATCCTTGTGGCAGACATTTGCACTGACCAGTGTCTCCTTCGTGCATGGAAGCTCCTTCGCCAAGAGGCACAGGCCTCCAGGCCAGTACACCAAGAGACATAACTGACCATTCTCTTGTGGTGGAGGAGGGAGTGAAGATCCCAGCAAAGCACCTCTCCTCACAAAGCCAAGGGAAAGAATCAAGATCCTGCCTCAGCTCCCCTTCCCCAGGCCTAGTTACAGGTGAGGAGAAAATCCTGGTGCACCCCTCACTTACCTCCTTTCCCAGGATTGATGACCCCAACCATTCAAAGATTATGAGTACAGCCTAAAACCCCCCATGAGATTGGGTTAAAAATATTGACTTGCTTTAAGACAATGAGACTTAAATAAACAAATATTGGGTTCTTTTTTCTGTCTCCAGGCTTTAGCCTTCAGGGTTCATTCACTTCAAATTTTCTCCACAAGCAGAAGGGCTAGAAACTTACTTTTTAAAAATGAAAGTTGAGATTCTTACAAAAAAATCACTTAATTCCAGAAACAGAGGATTTAAGAAAGATTCAAATTTATCACAAGCCTTGCAACAACATAGTGGGAGTTGCCAACATTGCTTTCCCTGTGGATAGGAGAGAAGATCTTGGTGCAGCTCCCTCTCTCCAGACTTGAGGGGTGAGTGAAGATCTTGGCACTGACCCCCATCCCAATGCCTGAGTGGGTAGGGAGTGAAGATATTGACTATTCCTCCTGCCGTTTAGGCATAGGCTGTTCCGGTACCCAATCAGCAACAGACTAGGAGCAGCAGAGCCACATGATTTGGGAGCTACAATTGTTTATTGGGACATGGGGTGGCATTGGTGGTAATTGATGGAGCTGAGGGTGAGTGGGAGAAGGATTGAACAGTTAAGCGAGGATAATTGGATTTCAGGGACAAAATAAAGGGCCAGATTCTCAACTGGTGTAAATCAGCATAGCTTCATTGATCTGAGCAAACTATTATTTCAGCTGAAATCTCTCTTAAAACTCACTCTTACATTCTTACCTATAATTTCAGCAAGTAGCAAAGAAGCAGCTGTGTGAATTGTTGCAAAGTAGCATGCTGTAGTCGTGCCATTCTTTAGTGTTCTTCTCTATAAAAAGAATTCAGATTTTAGCTGTATGAAAAGAGGGTACATTGCCAAAATGACAGAACATGCAATCAGTGGTTTTAATCCGCAAGATGCTCTACTGAATTTTGCACTGATGGCGATTGAAAGAGAAGTGAGGAGTGAAAAAATACTAATTTTATAGCAAATTCCTATTAATGTATTTAAAGGGAAAACTATGGCTGATATACTTATTAGTTCAAAACTGTCGTGGTTCCCTTCATTCCACATGTCCTATGGATTCATGTCCTCCCTCGATGGTGAACTGCAAGGAGATTATCAACATCTGCGTGAGAGAATAGGCATCTCTTAAGGAAGCTGCTGTGAGGCCTCTACTCAAGAAACCATAGACTCATAAACTTTAAGGTCAGAATGGACCATCATCTGATGCTCACTATACACTATCTAATCTTTCAAGTTTGGGTAAGATCATAGAGAAACTGTATCTCCCTGAAGTAGATGTTGACAACCTCCTTTGGCTTGGGGTTGTCATTGGCTTTACTTGTGTTATTTGCATTTTGGCAAAGGTGCCCGTAGTTCAGGATAGGTGATATATACATTAATTGCTGTCTATCATGTGATGAAATGAGTTCTGATGTAAGCAACTAGGCAAAAATACATGTATACACTGGATAATTTGAATGAATTTCTACTTAGATGGTCTTAACTGAGAATTTCCTAACTATTTCATATTAATTTTATGGACTTCTACAACTGTTGAAGTAGGAAATATCTTGGTGATGCACATTATATAAAGGGCTATCTAGATTCTTACATTGGTCCCCATCACAATAGTATCTTAATTTTTAGCGAAGTTCACATTTAATGTAAAATACATTCAATAATAAAGGTGAGACCACATTGTAGGTTTCACTGAGAAAAACAAATTGACAAAGCCTATAAAGCTGGTATTTTCAAGTAACAGACGTGCGCAATAAATTACTTTTTCATTCATATTACAATTTCAGTCAAACTACATCATACATTCTACCAGATTGCTCAACTTGAACCAGCTTTGCAAACCACTAAAACTCTAAAAAAAGAGAAGCTAAGACTACCTTGAACTTTGGGGGTTCAGCGCCCTAATCACTCCTAGATATCAGAATTAGAAAAGGATAATCTTGGTTTACTATCTTGAAGAATTCCAATATTCCCAGTTTATTTAGTTCCTATTTTTCATAATATAAATTTTAATATAGTTCCTTAAAACCATAGAATATCAAGGTTGAAAGGGACCTCAGGAGATAATCTAGTCCAACCCCCTACTCAAAGCAGTATCCCTAATTAAATCCCATACAGATTTTTGCCCTATATCCCTAAATGGCCCCCCTCAAGGACTGAACTCACAACCCTGTTTTTGGCAGGCTAATGCTCAAATCACTGAGCTATCCCTCCCCCCTTCTTTTTCTTTTCTTTTTCTTTTTCTTTATTTGAGTTGTACATTTTGAGTACTTTACCTTATAATAGTACAAAGAAGACATTTGCTGTACTTACTACAACTCTGGTGTATACTTCTTCAGCAAAATCATTATCTTTGAATTTGACTTCTGTTGGAAATGTATATGTGTTTAACCATTCCAAAAGAGGTAGATCTACTCTTGATCCAGCAAATGCATACTGAGGTGCATGGATATGTGTATCAACCATTCCTGGCATGAAGAATTCACTGTTTAAAAAAAAATCATAGTAGTTTGGATTTTTAAAAAATTGCTCTTAAAGAATAACTTATGTTTTTGTTTTATACAATATGCTTGTGTGATGGCCCCCAGCATGAATAGTCTGCAGGGTTTGAACCCCAGATCTTCAGCATCCAAAGTTTAGACTTCTCCTAAGGAAGTAAATCTTTTTACTGTGTGCAGCATCGGGAACTCTAGGACAGTGCCTTATATCACTACAACTACCCCTCTCAGTGGACTTCCAGCACCAGATGCCCTGGGCTCTGCCAGAAATTAGAAGTAATGATGATGTCAATTTATTTTTTAAATAGTAGAAAATAATAATTTTCCCCTCTTGTTATATCACAAAATTCTTATTCTCATACTCTGAAGTTATTTTCTTAGAAACTAAATTCTATGGCTATAAATATTTCTTCCCTTAAAAAATGCATTTGGCAACAGAGCTGAGTGAATCATCCATAATAATGTATTTGCTGAATTTCACTTTTTTTGATCATGAAATATCATAAACGAACCATGAAAGTCTCACTTATTTGTTCAAAATTAGTCTCAAATTTCTTCATAAATTTTCCTATCTGAAGTTTGTGCATTGTTAATTAATAACATTTTATATTCAAACTTTTGAAATTTGCTGTGTTGATTTGTTCCATAAGTCACATGCTACAGTTTCTGCCCCTGATTGGGTGACATATGTAACTAACAGCATGTATTTTGAATATTACAGTTAAGTATCTGACTCAAAATTCACATTTGCCAAATATTCATGCATTTTTGTTTCAAATCTGCTTGTCATTACCATTTTGATAATAAATATTGACAATTTCAATTTCCTCAAAGTACAAGTGTGTCATATTTTGAAATCTATACTTCAGTCTTATCAGACAGGTAGCTCATGCAAACAGACATTATGCTAACTGACAGCTGAGCCAGAATTTTGAAGTGAAGTGCTACCCCCACTTATTAACTCAGCTTTGGAGTTTTCAGCCAGGAGCCACTGGCACAGTCTGTTGCCAACAAAATGGACAATAGAATGTAAACTAATTAAAAAAAAATAGTGAATATTGCTTAGTTAGGCTTGACAAAGAACCTATTCTTTTGCATAAGTATGGTTTTACAATCTGAGAGTTATGAATCAGCTAGCTCAATTCACTCATTGCTAAACTCCCAACTCATGGAATGAAAGGAGTGTATTTACTGTCCACATTTGGGGCGCAATCCAAAATGCCTTGCACAGGCAAAACCACAAAGGACAGAATGGAGTCTGGATCCATATGTGAAAATACTTGTCATCCGGGGAACAAAAATGAAACCAAAATGACTAACTGAACTTAAATACAATACCTACTGATTACTAAGCTCTCTTATATCAGATGATTTGAAGCCCCACTTCTTAGCTAGTTGCTCTTGCTGATCTGCTTGCTCGAAAAACACAATCTACGGAGAAAAACAAAATAGTTAAATGTGTTAATATTGTATTTAAATAGATACAGAACATTAACATCACAGGATGACAAAGTAGTAATCATTTTACAACATATGATTTTAAGTGCATACTTCTTTACAGCAGAAATGGGCTTGTATTAAAACATCTGTTCTACCTGATTTCCCAGGTCTGATTTTTGAAATGCCTACTCATGGTCCACTAAGCAAACCAACCCACCTTGTACCTGCAACTTCTTATGGGAAGTGATTCCAGGCACTATGAGATTGGCATAGTGTCAGCATCCACCTTCACATTTCATAACAGATGGTGTACAACAGTTCTGCTAGTAGTATTGGGTTTCTCAGCTTACAGCTCTATGGATTCCTTTTAGTGCTTGCACTGTTCAATGTCTATATCGGCAACACTGCAGTCACATCATCTGATAAATTCATGTATGCAGATGATATTGTGCTAGGATCCTCTCTGAAGGCCACAGGGAAGGTTACGAAAAAAGACTTCCAGACGCTTGAGACATATTTCAAAGCTTGGAAACTGAAACCCTCTGAAAACACTCATCTCTGCCTTCCACTTAAACAACCATGAGGCCAAAGTGCCAATAAAAGTGGACTTTTGTGATCTGCCTTTATTGCATGACCACAATCCATGGTACCTTGGAGTTGCCCTCGATCAGATGCTAAGCTATTGCCAATACCTTGACACCACCAAAAGGAAGGGTTAATATAATTAAATATTAATATTTATGCTTGAATAAATTGCTTGTTATTCAAGCATAACAAGAAGGGTTAATATAATTTCCCGGGAACCTAACCCCCCCAACCCCAATTTATATTCATTCTTATGGGGAAATTGGATTTACTTAACATGGTGTCACTTAAAGTAGCATTTTTCAGGAACATAAGTACAACATTAAGCGAGGAGTTACTGTAGCTCTTAAAGTATAGCTCTTAATGTCTAACATAGGAGTTATGTGCTTAATATAACTCTTTACTGCTTATGTACAGGGCAGGCTCCAGGCACCAGCTGAGCAAACCCGTGCTTCAGGCAGCAAATTTTAAGGGGTGGCATTCCATCCAATCCTAGGGCAGCATGTCCGCCCTTTTTTTGTTTGGCTGGGTCAATTACGGCCCAGCTGGCCCTGATAAAAAGGGCTCAGTTTGGCACATGAGCGAGAACAGAGTCTCCTCTGACTGCAGAGGTACACAGGCCTGGCTGCTGGGAGCTTGACAAGGAACCTAGAATGGTGCAGGGCTGGGGCAAGGCTAGGGGAGCTGGGGAAGCTCCAGCCTAGAAATCCCCAGGCTGCAGGGCCTAGGTGAAGGCCCCAAAAGGGTACTGGGGATGCAGGGGGAAGCCCATAGCTCTAGAGGCAGCAGGCCAAACCCCCCTTGCCTGTGATGAGTGGCAATTATACTGCAGTCTGCCTCAGTGAACGGAGGCAAATGGTGACTGGCAGTTGGCTAGACTGAGGCAAGGTGGGAATAGAGGGTAAGGGTTCCCCAGGGAGGGGAGACCCTGAGACTGTGGGGGTGCTACAGGGGTGCAGCACCCTCGGTAAGAGGGCACCGGGGTCCGGGAGGGACACGGGGCCAGAGCAGCAAGCGGGACATCAGCCTGCAGGGGGCACTCCGAATGCTGGAAGAGCTAATTCCTGGACGCACCAGCAGGAGGCGCTGCGGGGTGAGTCGCCACCCTGCTACATGCCCCCTGTTATCAACAGCATGCAGACTTCAAATGTCAGTACAAGCCCTTGTTTTGTCACCAGTGGAGTACTGCGTACCAGTCTGGTGCAACAGCTTCCCCAAGATTCTTGTTGATTCTGCCTTCCCTGTAGGAAGGGGCCTGCACTTAGACAATGTATGGAATGTGTGCATATTTCCTCCACAACTACAAAATCCAAGAACCACCAAATAATAACTGTGGTGAAGTACAAACCATGCAACACATCACAGACAACTGTCTCATTCACACTTACAGTGGTAGTGTAAAGGGGGGTGACACTCTTACAGATGTGGACCAAGGCTATGTGTAGCTTCTAGGGTGGATTTGATTTAAACCAAATTGATCTAAAAATAATTTAAATCACTAGTCAGACTGTAATTAATTATGAATTTCTACTTAAAAGTGCATGTTATTAGCTGTTATAACCTTAATACATATTCTTCACAATTCAGAGATGTAGGTTTCATTTGTAGAAGATACATACTATCAGGCCCGGTGACAAGGGGAGACTACGGGTACAGCTGTACCGGGCCCCGGACTTAAGGGGCCCTCCATGTCTCCAGAGCGTCTCCCTGAGGGCTGGGGGCGCGTCGCTCCATCTTCCCCTCCCAGCGACTCACGTCCAGAGCAACAGGACCCAGCGGGCGCCCCAGGTAGGCCAGGGCGGGGCAGGGCGAGGGCGGCGGGAGACTGGCCGGGGGGGGGGAGGCGGTGTGCAGATAGGTTTGGAGGGGTCAAGGGGGCGTGGGGGGGAGGCTGGGCTGGGGAGCGTGGGGGCGGTGCGAGTGCGCAGGTGCGGCGCCGTCGCAGAGCGTCTCCCTGAGGGATGGGGGCGCCTCACTCCATCTTCCCCTCCCAGAGAGTTGCGTCCGGAGCAGCGGGACCAGGCAAGTGCCCCAGGTAGGCCCGGGCGGGGCAGGGCGCGGGTGGCGGGAGACCGGCCGGCGGGGGAGGCGGTGTGCAGATAGGTTTGGAGCGGTCAAGGGGGGGGGAGGCTGGGCTGGGGGGCAGGCAAGGGGGTGGTGAGGGGGAGGCCAGGCTGGGCGGGCGGGGAGGGGGGCAGGAGACTAGGCTGGATGGGGTGGGCGAGGCGTTGGTGCGGGAGGGAAGGAGGTTTGGTGGGGGGGAGGCTGAGCTGGGTGGGTCAGGCATGGGGGGCAGGAGGCTGGGTTGGGAGTGGGAGGGAGGAGGAGGTTAGGTTCGGTGGGATGGGCCGGGTCAGGCAGGGGTGGGGGAGGGAAGGCGGTTAGATGGGGGGAGACTGGGCGGGGGTAAAGGAAGATCACCCCCAACAGCGGGGTGGGCCAGGCAGGGATGGGTGGGGAGGGGAGGAGGTTAGGCTGGGGGAGGAGATTAGGTTGGGTGGGCCGGGTCAGGCAGGGGGGAAGGAGAATAGGCTGGTGGGGGAGGTGGGCCAGGCAGGGGTGGTGTATGTGTCCTACCTGAGGTTTGCAAAGCCCAGGAGACACGTGTTGCGGGCCCGAGCCTGGCAGAAAGGGGAGACAGACCAGCTGACTCAGTTAGGGGGAGGGAAGCTGGTGTGGGAGAAGGCCTGGTCCCCCACATCTGACCCCCAGCTCCTCTTCCCTAAGCACTTTGTCCCGTGTCCATGGGCTTTTACATTAGTACCAACATAAATTTGTCTAAAGCGGCAGTGGGCGGAGAAGCGGCAGCGAGCTGAGTGCTCAGCCCGCTGTGGCTTTAGAGTTTCCCCGGGGCAGACGGCAGGACCCTGGCTGGCAAGGGGCCAGCGGGGGAAACCCCAAAGCAGTGCAGGGCTAAGCACTCTGCCTGCCACTGCTTTGGGGTTTCCCCCGCTGGCCCCTTGCCAGCTGGGGTCTCAGCTCCCGTTGCCATCCTGGGCTTCCTCGGGGGAGGAGCGGTCCGCGAATGACATTGAGGTTCTGTCGACTTTACCAGAGGGCCCACAAACGATCAGAGCAACAGGCCCCAAAATTTCTGTCGCAAGGCCTGCACACTATACATTTTTAAATGATTTATTTTGAAAACTTTTCAGATTAGTTTCACAGCTAATCAGAAAATGAATGATTGTTTGGTTACTTCATTTACCAAAGGTAATTGAAACTGATATTTGAGTTCACTTCCCAATGACTTATCTCCAATTCAACAGGTTAATCATTAATATTTAGAGGATTTTCTTGCCATGCTGTATTAGGAGGAGAACATCACCTCCTAATACAGACATTTAAATTTTTTATTTAACTAAAACTACTATGTAATGTATTCTGGATTTTTTTCTTCAACAGCAAACATAATATTTTAACAAAACAAGCATGTGAATTTTTGAATTTAGTTAAACATTCAAGTTTTTTAAAATCAGGTTTGTTTTGGATAAAATTGTTTTTAACTAAAATGGTTAAATGAAATATTTTAAAAAAATTAAATAGACTGTCAGGTCAACATGAGAAACTTAAAATATTGACTTCTGCAGCTAACTCAGTCACCTTCACCTTCATTTTCCTGTTTGTTCATAATATAGAAAAGAAAAACAAGCTTTCCTGCTTTTTCAGGTCCCAAATGATTTCTCAATAGGGAATGAATTAGTCCAAAGGAAGAAAATATTCTTTTTACACCAGCAGAAGAAGCTACTGCTGTTAAAAGTGAGATTATCACTTCCACAGTCTCTGAATTCAAGTGATTAAGTGACTTCCACCAGTCCACTGGTGTGACTTTCTTTAAAACCTCATCAGCAAACATATATTTCTTTAATTCTTCTTATTCCCAAACTAGGTCTCTTTTAGGCCTGCTGCCATTATAGGTTTTCCCTTCTAGTGAGAGAATGGTATGGTAAATCTCAAATCAATGAAGGCTACAGTCAGAAAGACCTCAAGATTCCTGGAATATGCTGCTCAATTTCACTTTTGTTTCTACTGCCTGCCCTTCCCTTCTCACATTTATCCCCACACTCCTCCTTCTTGTCCATATCTATTTTGCCCCCAACAATCTTCTATTCAACAAACTTTTTGAAACTTTGAGAGAGGTAAGGGATTAACTCTGTGTACACATATTTGCAGAGGGACAATAGGGTTGAGGACTGTTATTTCTCACCTTTATATATTATTAATTTATTTTATTGATTATTCTATCAACAAAGCATGTTCTCCCTGGAGACACAAATCCACAGTTTGAGAGCTGAAAAACTAAGCATCCCTGATGGTATCTTCTAGCCTGAGCACTGAGTCCCATTGTGTAGATAAAAAGATTGTAATTTGAGGATTAACGGGTTCTTTTTCCAAGATCAGGCCCAGTAATTATTATTGTAAAATTATCATATAATTTGGGAACCCCAATGTGCACAGGTGCAACACTTGAACTCTAGGAACTCTCTCTATATATAAGCGTATCATTTATTAATAATTTAGCAAAGATTATGCACACACTTAAACCTAACAAAGCAGACAGAGATAATACAGAAAGTACATTTGGATGTCCATACTTAACCATTATCTTTCTCATCACCGTCATCGTCCTCATCTTCCCCGGTGACCATCATTCTGGCCCCTCCCAAGGTCTACATCTCTCCAACCTCTCTGGTACCCCTGGGATGTTACTTTTATAGTAGGTTATGCTGATGCTGCCATGACCAATATATATTCAAGAGAGGTCCTATTTATATTTCCTTCCCTTAAGATGTCCATTTTCTATAGGTGAGTATATGTTTGATGTTACCCTATTAACATACACATCAATTTCTGTCATGGAGGCTTTGCTGGCTGAGGTTCTGTCCGGAACCCTCCAGCTGCTGGTGTCCATAGTGTTCTGTGCTGGTGTCAGCAATGTTCTGTGGGTGGTGAATGTCAGTATTCTGAACAAAATTCCCCCTCTGACATAGCACTTTCACTTCCCTATAACTTACTTAAATTTATCTAAACCAAAGATTATAGGCCTCACACTATCTACTAAAGCCAAATCTTACAGGATAAAAGCCTGTAGGTTCCTTGCATTACTACTAAATATAATCAAACAGAATAACAAAGCAATTAATATAATACAGGCAAGCTGGCCCACTGGGCCACATATCTTTGAGCTATAACGTATCTTAATTAAAACTATTGTTAGATAGGTTCTTTCCTCAAAAAAATCTGATTTAAATTTTAAAAAATCACTGATTTTTATCCACCTTGCTAGCTTCCCCAGAAGCATTTAGAATAGCTTTCAAGTCTTAAAATTCAGTTATAATCCCAGCCCATTGCTTTTCAAATGACATTCGAAAGAAGAGGCAGCTCTATGGTGGCCTTACTGGAACTTAATTTACAGTATCCGGCAACATAAGGGGCAAAAGAATAGCCTTGCATAAATATAAGGGAATAAGCTGTAATGCTATAAGCAACTTTATACTGGCATAATTGCATCCACACTAGGGGGTTGTATAATAACTATTCTAATTTCTAAATATGTGTAGTTATAATGGTACAAAAATTGTACACTGATCAGTCCTTAGACAAGATTTAACAACTGCTGCAACTCACAATAAGATGGAGCAGGACAATAAAACAGCAAAAAATCCACCCATGGTTTAACATGGACCAGCTAGGTACCTGGATACAAGGTTATTATAAATTAGATTAATTAATGAAAAGATATAAATAAGGATCTCCCTGAGGAAAATCTAAGAATTTGTAAACAATAATGAAGACTTTAACTGAAAAAGCTGATTATTTTTTTCAGAATCCTGCATATTTTTGAATAGTATGTAATTGAAAATTTTTCACTAAATTCCTCTGGAACCTTAGGACACTACAATAAAATAAATATTTAACAATAATCACAAAAGTGTAATAATCAATTGACACTTCACATAAGGCAACATCTCTCTTTTTTGAAAGCATGTTTGGTGTGTTTGGTCAGTTCAATCAATTGATCCAGATCTACTGAAATTTGTGATGAGCAATAAAGAAAATGTCACAGAGATACTAAAGTAAAAATGGATGGGGAATGACTAATACTAGCTGCTGAATAAAGTAAGTAAGAGAAAGACAAACATGAACTACCAGATGGCAAATGCTGGAAACAGACTTGTTGCCATGGAACAGGAGTGGATATTTTATTCATAGAAAACCATTACTCAAGATGTTTTGAAATGATTCAGATCTAGAACAACAGAAAGCCTTACTGTAATCAGTCATGCAGAATTCATCCTAGCAGAAATATACAGTTCCTAAAGACAGAAAAATAAAGCAATAATATAGGACTATGTGAAAGGTTAGTCATGAATGAAATTAAAGCAGAGTACAGGTGGGTTCTAGTACTTCCCCAAAAATCAACCCAGGTCAATGAACGTTCATAAACATGGGCTCATGCTGTTCACACAAACGTAGGTTCCCCACAAGGTGTCACCTACACAGCCATCAAGTATCTTTGCTTTTGAGTTTTATGTGCGTGTGTATAACAACTGACACCTACTTAATAATAGTCACTGGGTCATATTTTTCATTACTCTGCAGTCATTGTATGTACAGTCACTGACACCAATGTAAAGTGGATGCAAAATGCTGCCATATCAAAATAGTAATGTACTGTGCTCTTCTTGCACTGGTGCAAACAATTACATTGGAAAATCAGACCTCTGTGTCTGATAAAGAACTAGAGATCAACCAGGGACTTTATGATGTAAGAGAATTTTTTAATTATTTCCTAACCGTTCAAATAGGTGAATGCAACATGGAAATTTAATTCAAACTACTGGTATGTTATTTTCAAAGGAATTGGCTGGGTGTAGGAAGATTTCCATTGACTTCAGTGGGCTTTACACTAAGCCTTAATGAGCCATAAGAAGACTCCCACAAGGGCTCCTGAAACAGGAAGTTAGATCCTAATCCTGTAATCAAATCCACATTTGATGGAAACCAAGTCAGATCAAAGTTTAAAATTCATGTAATAGTGAAAATAACAATTGGGGAGAGTTTTTAAGGGCTCCAAAGTTGAAAGTCTGCTAGTCATGCCTGTCAAATTCCATACAAACCAGACAGAAATTGCTGTATTCCTCCATGTAACAAAAAGGAAACATGAGTGATGAAAATGATCTTTCTATAACCTCTCTAGATAGAAGCTCCATTGAAGTAAGTGGGAAGGCTAAAAGTCTACAAGGCTCAAGGATCTATCTACCTGTGCGGAGCTCATTGTAGGATTGAGGTCTATATTTAGTGGTGTTAGGGAAAATAACATAGCTTCCCTGTCATATCTGATCTTGTACAATTAAAAAAAGTCTTTTTTTAACCAGTGCACATCACTGAATCAGTAATCCAGCAGTTATATTAATTCTTCCAATGTACATTACCAAAGAGCCACAGTAATACGTCAGCAGTCCCGACCCACCCCCACTCCCAGCGCCTCTCACCCACCAGCAGCCCCACCGATCAGCACCTTTCCCACCCTTCCCCTCCCTCCCAATCAAGTGTTTTGTGGCATGAGGAGGCGCTGGAGGCTGGAGGGGGGGAGGAGCAAGGGAATGGCAGGCTCAGGAAAGAGGTGGGAAAGGGTAGAGTGGGGGCAGAGGCTGTGGCAGAGCCAAGGGTTGAGCAGTGAGCATCCCCCAGCACATTGGAAAGTTGGCACCTGTATCTGCAGCCCCGGAGTCGATGCCTATACAAGGAGAAGCATATTAACTTCTGAAGAGTCGCATGTGGCTCTGGATCCACAGGCTGGTCATCCCTGGTCTAGGGAGACTATTCAACACTACACAAAAAGTCATGTGCTATTCTAGAAATAATATCAAAGATATAGTCTCAATTTTTATTTTTACTGAGAATGGAAAATCAAAATTAAAAACTGGAGGAAACATTTATCATCCAAATTAACTTCTATTTTGAAAACAGTTAAAACAAAATAATCTATACATCATGGGCAGGTTCCTCCAAAGATACCAGTGGCTGATCCTGTCTATGAAGCTAACTCTTTGAATTACCAGTTACTTCTAGCTAACTCCTACCGATCATAAAATATTTGCTTCTATTGCTTCCCCCTATTCACCTTGTTTCCTTAAACATTTTTAACCTTTTCCTAGATTTGCAGCAAAAATGAGTCTGGACCATCTTTTACCTCTTCCCCCACCTTTTGCAGAAAATTGACTCAAAAATCAAATCACAATTTCAAGCCACAAGTGAGAGCAAATTAATACTTAGGGAGACATCTGTATAGCCCAATTAATATACCCCCAGCATTTCAAATCTTCTTAAAGAAAGGCAGAGATATGCCAAAAATTCCTACACATCACTCATGTCTGCTTTTTGGCAGCTCTTCAGGCCACTCTGCTTCACGCCCTCCTCGGCTAAAAACCTCCTTGTAACATCGCCAAGAGAGGCACTTAAAAACACAGCATGCGTGCGCCCACCTTAACCACCCACCTGTTATCCTTACATGTGGCAGACAGGTGCACACCCCCACTAGAACACACAGTTGCAACGCAACAGAAAACCAATCTCACTCACCCCCACACGGTACCACACGCAAAACCCCACCACTGGGTCCTCCCGCTATTATGCACCCCCCGAGGCACCCCAGTATGACATGCCTCCCCTCCTACACAGTGCAATACCGTTCACCCCTCCTGGCACCCCTCGATATTACCGAACCCCTCCACACCCGCACATCACCTCTGCCCACGCACCCCAACACAACAAAGGCACGTCCTCTTCCCGCACCCGGATATCCCAGCCCCCCTGCACACCTGGATATGACCTAACCCCTCCACCCCCGCACCTCACACACACACACCCCCTGCCCATGCATCCCAACACAACACAGACGTGCCCTGCTCCGCACCCGGATATCCCAGCCCCCCTGCACACCTGGATATGACCTAACCCCTCCACCCCCGCACCTCACCCCCCCCCCCCCTGCCCATGCATCCCAACACAACACAGACGTGCCCTGCTCCGCACCCCGGCATCCCCGCTCCCCCCCCCCTTCCCACAGGTGCACCCTCCCGTATTACAGCCTCCGTCCCCCGCGCCTCGCACTCACTCTCCCGTCGTCGCCCACGCCCAGCAGGTGGCCGTGCCGCACGTCCATGGGCGAGGAGCGGCTGGCGTGCACGAAGGTCCCCTTGAAGAGGTGAGCGAGGGGCGGCTTCTGTGGGGAGCCCATGGCGGTGCGGGGGGCGCTCGGACTGGCCGCGGGGAGAGACGCGGCGCGGGCAGGGGCGGGCTGCTGCTGCTGCTGCTCCCGGCTGCCGCTCGCTCTGCCTGGCTGCCGCCCGCACTCGGGGGACTGCTGCTCCCAGGGGCTGGTGTCTATTCCCCGCGTACCAATAGCGGCTCCCCCTGCACCTAGCGCTGTCTCTCCACCCCCCGATGGCTTCCCCTTCGGGGAGTGGTTACATTCCGGGAAATGTTGTGTGTTTCCGCGCTGAAAGCGCCTTTCTCCTCCCCGCGCTGCCTTCAACGCTACAGGTTTCCGAGCTCCTGCCGGCAAAGACCAGAGTCCGCTCACTTGCTGCGCACCTGGGCTGGCAGCGGGATATGTTGCGATGAGGAGGAGCGGGGCCTGGCAATGGTCCACCCCTTGGGCTGCAAACACACCCCAAACACACCCGCACCCCTGCTACTCCAGTGTCGGGGGTCAGCGCACAACTCTTGTACAAACTGCACCTCTTAAAACAGAAACAACCCAAAAAGGAAGGGTAGGGACACGTTTGATAGAGTAAGGCTGCAAATAAAATAGGACTGCCCTCTCCTATCTAGAGTGACCAAATAACAAGTGTGAAAAATCAGGACACTTCGGGGGGGCGGGGGGGAGGATAGTTGTCTATATAAGACAAACCCCCTAATGTTGGGATGTCTCAATAATATCAGGACGTCTGGTCACCCTGCTTCTATCCCACTTTGTCAGGCTACCAATCTCTCCCATCCTAGACACTCCTTTCTTTTCAAAGTACCCACACAACGTTCATTTTTCATTATTTAAAAAGTAAAATTTGAAATGATCCCAACTTCTGGACTCCCGGTAAATCCCTCCTTCTGCGGACTAGATTCTTGGCAGCTAAGAAACCTTCAGGGCAGAGTGCAGGCGAGGGTGAGGTGAGAGGGACAAAGATGTTTCTAACCCACCAGGAACCTCAAAGTATTGATTTAAGGGTTCCAATAAAATAGAATCTGAATTTGTATGAACTATGCTTTTGCTTTATCTGCATGAAAACTCAGCCACCACTATATAGCTAAAATGAAACCACTTTTGCTTTGGCACATCTCCAGTATGCTCATATACTATACAACCCTGACCTGACAGATAAAAAAGGAAGTATGTGGCTATTTTAAATCTGTGAAATGTTGTGTTTCCTCCTTTTTTCTTCAATGTACGAAAAATAATCTTTGGTTAGATAGAAAAAGATCACATCATTGTATTTATATGATGTCACAGATAATTCAGTTTTTTTAAAACATACTTTTCACAAAAGCAACAAAGAGTCCTGTGGCACCTTACAGACTAACAAAAGTATTGAAAGTCTTTAAGGACTCTGTCACTTCTAGAGATCCAGCCTAAAACAGCTACCTCTCTGATTCTTGACATCATGCAAGGCACTGCATTTAGCCGTATGGAGTGGAAATCCATCAACCTCATGAAGAAACTTGCACAAGTACAGACAGATATCATCTTTCGGTGTTCACACCTCCAGATCAGCTGCTAGAAGAGGACCTCATCCTCCCTGATTAAATATAACAAGGTGGTTAAGCCTGATTGAACTTACCTTGTTATCTCTAACCTGGTTCTTGCCTACTTATTTATACCTGCCTCTGGATACTTCCACTGCATGCATCCTACAAAGTGGGTATTAACCCACGAAAGCTTATGCATCAATACTTTTGTTAGTCTTTAAGGTGCCATGCTTCTGCAGATCCAGATTAACACAGCTACCTCTCTGATTCTTACTATTCACAACGTACAAGATGATAGCCTCGTTAAGTTGGTTACACACTGATTTTTATCCTTAATAAATAGCTTTAATTTTTTTAAAAGGGGCTGCAAGGTTTCAAGAGATATACCTGTTTAATGTAGGAACACAGTAATGGGGTAGGCTACATACTTTGCATGATGGGTGGGGTTTAAAACATATTTTGCACTTTTCTAGTGCAAGTTATGAGAGAGCTGCCAAGGAGACAATAGTTTGTTGCCAAAGTAGCTAGTAAACAATTTATGTAAGACAAGAACAGGAATGTAACCACTATAAAAAGTACTTCTCATATAAGGTTTGTTTATTAGGTCACAGGAGGTAAGTTTGGGGCTCCAGTCTGCAGCCATGAGCCGTAGGAGAGCAGTTGACATCTTCAGCAGAATACACTCAGTTTCAACGGAGTTGTGATTCTTACATTACATATACTAACTAGCACTTATGCTCTGTTCAAAATCATACTCTGCACTGGAAGGTATTTTTGTACCCTTGGTAAGCTGATACGGTAGTGCCCTTCTTTAATATGGACTGGTTGCTATTTCCTTAGTTCCTATGCCAGGAGTGGGCAAACTTTTGGGCCCATGGGCCACATTGGGAAATAGAAATGGTATGGTGGGCCATGAATGCTCAGAAAATTGGGGTTGGGTTGGGGGAGGAGATGTGGGCTCTGGGGTAGGACTGGAGATGAGAGGTTTGAAGTGCAGGAGGATGCTCCAGGCTGGGATTGAGGGGTTTGGAGAGTGGGGTGGGGGGTATCGGAACTGGGGTAGGGGTTTGGGGAGAGGCTCAGGGGCGCAGGCTCCGAGTGGCGCTTACCTCAAGCAGCTTCTGGAAGCAATAGCATGTCCCTTCTCCAGCTCCTATGCACAGGCACGGCCAGGCAGCTTTGCACGCTGCCCCATCCTCAGGCAGCCCTCTGCAGCTGCCATTGGAGCTGGAGTGGGGCTATGCCACAGCTTCAAGGAGCAGCATGATGTGGCCCCGACCCTGTACCACAGCTGGAGTGGGGCCGAGCCTCATGGTGCAGCCCTGAGCCTGCTCCCCAGCCGGAGTGCCAGGGTGGGGCCGAACTGCATTGTGTGGCCCCCAACCCAGCACCCCAGCCAGACCACCAGAGCAGAGCTGAGCCACGTGGTGCAGCTCACGGGCAGGCTTAAAAAAGCTCACAGGTCGGATCTGGCCCGTGGGCTGTAGTTTGCCCACCTCTGTCCTATGCTGTACATGAGTGTGAATCCCTCATTGTGCAGGATATAGGACCAGAGATAGAAATGCCAACAGGCAGCCTGACCTGTAAGAATAAAGCAGTTGAGTCTAGGCCAAATAGAGTCTATGGGAAGAGAGAAAAGTGAGGGAAAACTTCATAGGGAGTGAAAGATGAAAAGCACCTTGAGATGGGAAAAAGAATGTGGGGCCTGGAGAAGGTGAGAAATAGGGCCTTAAGGAAAGGGAAAGACACAATTCCAAGGGCGGTAGAAAGGATAATTGCTCCGGTGAATTTTATTCCATTATGCTCTATTAACAGATGTCTGCACTGGTTCCTTCTTCTTGTCCCAGACGTCATCGCTAGGGACCCAAGAAGACTCTGCCCTTTAACAAGAATCCAGGGTAGACATAAAAAGTCTGAAACTTGATTTCAAAATCACGTAGCAAGTTGAACTTTTTATAAATAAAATAATAATAATAGATATCTGAGGTTCTTTATTGAAGGGCTTTCCATTTTTGCCAAGTTGTAGGAGTGGTGAGAGCAACACTTTAAGAACTCCTTGCGTGCATCATGCTGAAAAGTGTGAACTCTCAGAACTTTGTTACCAACAAAAGGCACCTCATGCGCTGGACCTGGCCCTCCTCTCATTTAAGTCAAAGGAAAGGTTTAATTAAGGAAGGATATAGAGGTGTGTTGAGTGGAGCTTTAGTGAGCACGTTGGGAGCACAGTCCATAGAGCATAGAAAACCTCATTGCAAGAAAAGTCAGGAATGTTATACTAGATCTGATCGAATCATGGAATTTATGTTTTGTGGGAGCACCTAGGTGCTCTGATTATAGTGTTATTTTTTTGCTCTGTGACCCAATGATTATTAGGTGAAATAGTAATTGAGCCAGAGAAAGAGAGAGTGCGAATGACTCTGTAGTCCAGTGGTTAGGGTACCCACATGAAAGACCTGGGCCCGGTATTTTTGCTTCAATTACTCTTTATCCACAATGTAACAACTTCAACATGAGGCACTGAGGAGACTTCCACATCAGAATGTCCCACAGTTCAGTGGTTAGAGCACTCTCCTGAGAGGAAGATGACCCCTGTTCAAATACTTTCTCCTCCTCTGGCAGAGGGAGAAGTTGCACTTGCTCATCCCAAGTGAGCGCTCACGACCTAAAAGTTATAAGGTGGGTACCCCAGTCACCCCATTTTGTATGGAGCGAGGCAGGTACTTAACTTGTTCCTGCAAGACATGGCATAGGCACCTAAATCATCTGACTGTTCCTGGATTGGTAAACCGAGATAGCTCCTTGTCTGTGAGAGAAGGGTGAGGCTTAGCACACACCCAGGTTGTTGGCATAGCTTAGGTGGCTCCCCACCTAGCCTGCTGGCTTTTGTGGATTTCATTCCTAGGCGCCTATCTCTCCCTGGGCGTTGTACAGTCTAACTTGGCTTTGTGGATCACAGTGTTGTTTCTGTGATTTTCAGGTTAAAAGGTTGCAAATGCTAATGCAATGGAATGCATAGACTCCCTATTGGGGTTGGCAGAGAGGTTAACATACTACTTATTATTATTTTTTAAGTAAAGGAATGATCACAGCTGCTAAATGTTGGGGTTGCAGGGAGTAGCAGGGATGAGCTAGCTGGGATGACTTAAGTTAGTTCCCTCCGTAACATTATAAAAATGCTGTCCTGGCAAGTACTTAGGTTCCTCTGAGTTAGGAACATGGGCCTCCTCTGGGGAAATAGAAAATTGCTCGCTGGCAAGTATTTCTGTTTGTTTCAGTAATGCCAACTTTTGTTGTGCAAACCCTTTTTTGGTTAAATGAATGTATCAGCCAGGGTGAAGGCTCTCATTGCAAACCATTCATTGTGAGGAGATGTTGTTTGTTTTGATTGCTTTCCAGAAAGCCTGGTCACATAATTTACTTAGCCTTAAAAAACCTTTGGTGTTGCCACACATTCACATTTCACTACACCACCACTTTTTTTTTGGGGGGGGGGGCTTACTGCTATATAAAATCTCACTGTCTCAATCATTCTTCAGTAGCATTTCAGTCTCTCTTGCTCTTATTTTTCTTAAACCTTCTGCATCCTTCTGCTTGATTTTTAACCGTGGGGCTAGAATTTGAGTTCTGTTGCTGAAAAACAATAGGAGATGCAGTCAAAATAGTTCTAGGAACAGCAGGAAAGATTCCAGCAGCATTGGAAGGTGGTCATAGGTCCTGTCTGTTGCTTCTATTTTTCAATCTTTCATTTCACTTAGTGCAGTTTTCTCTCTTTATTATACAACATATGGATTTAATGAGTTGCTTTCAGTGTTTGAGAGCTGCTCTGTAGATCGGAATAGTAACTGATCAGTAACCTGAGCAGTAGTAAGTCCTACCCTACTTTGGAAAAGCTGAGAAGTTGGGGAATATTTTTCTCCAAGTTAGATAAAATGTACTAGAAGTTCTTTGGCGTTTGCTCAACCATGTCAATGAGGCTGGATAGTTCAAAGGAATTCTAGAGAGTGCAGGTTTCAAGGAACAATAGTTAATTATTATTCCTTTATACAAGTTCACGTTTTATATCTGCTTGATTGATTACAAAACTTACACAAGATTTGCTTTGATAATTATGCAGCTAGGCCAATAAAATTAGCAAATTAAAAAATGTCATTGATCTAGCTAATCCTCTTGTGCTGCTTGGAAGATGAAGGTAGTAAATAAATGACAACTATTAGGGCATTCAGAAAACAAAAAGAATAAGTTGCATACCATTTATTGATTCAGCATAGAACAACAGATAGAGAGACGTAGAATGTGTCAGGAACAAAGTCTGCACAACAATAACAACAACTGGCACCTAAGCTACCTTGGCAGAGGATCAGGGCTGTCCCCAGGGGAAATTGTGGGCCCTAGGATGTATTAGCTTCCCCACTAGTCTCCTTGCCGTCCACCTGATGCGCCTGCCTGCCGCTCACCTCTTCGCCTGTTGCCCGCCTCCCCGCTGGTCTCCTCACTAGCTGTCTGGCATGCCCTTCCCCTCCGTCCACCCAACCGCCAGTCTCCTCCTTGCCATCTGCTCACCTCACGTCCCTGCCTGCCTCCTTAGCTGAATATCGGGACAAATGGCGCCCCGATCATACATCAGTTGGGACACAGGACAAAGGGCTAAATATTGGGACAGTTCTGATTTTATCAAAGTGCTGGGGCCCGGGCAGTTGCCCCAGCTCGCCCTACCTAAGGGACAGCTCTGAACAGAATAGTGGTAAATATTTCAACAGTGTCTACTCCTAGTAGATTATTTCTCCAAGTACAGTAACTCCTTGCTTAACATTGTAGTTATGTTCCTGAAAAACGTGACTAACCGAAATTATGTTAAGGGAATCCAATTTCCCCATAAAAATTAATGTAAATGGAGTGTGGGTAGGTTCCCGGGAATTTTTTTTTCACCAGACAAAAGACTATATTATATATAGCAGTGGTCCCCAACCCCCGGGCCGCGGACCGGTACCGGTCCGTGGATCATTTGGTACCGGGCCGCGGCCGCCTTCGCTTCAGCAGTGCCGCAGGGCACTCAGCGCCGCGGGGCACTTCCTGCCCTTGTATGTCCACCGAAAACCCGCCGCCGTGATAGCTTCTGTACCGGAGGTAATATATTCGGCGGCTTTTTGGCGGACATACAAGGGTCCGCCGCGCCGAGGGAAAAAAAAAGGGGTCGCGCCGCGCTGAGGAAAAGGGGTCGCGCTGCGCCCCGGGCCGCAGTAAAATTGTAAAAGCGTTGACCGGTCCGCGGTCATACAAAGGTTGGGGACCACTGATATATAGTATAATATATTATTATATACTATACTAGCAGAAATACCCGGCATTGCTTGGGTCCGTCGGAGGGAGGGAAGGGGACCTAGCATTGAAGAGAAGAGAGCTGAGCGAGTGTGGGGTCCGTTGGAGGGTGGGGGGGGGAGAGCTGAGCGAGTGGGTGGGGGGCATTGGAGTGGGGGGAGGAGGGGGAGATTTAAAAAATTTTCGATTCTTACCTGAGGGGCGAGAGAGCTCAGCGAGTGGAAGGTCCGTTGGGGGGGGGGGAGCTGATCGAGTGCGGGGGCCGTTGGAGGGAGGGAGGGGGGTGAGATTTTAAAAATTTTCAATTCTTTCCTGAGTGGGGAGAGAGCTCAGTGAGTGTGGGGCCCCTTGGATGGGAGGAAGAGAGCTGAGCGAGTGTGGGGTCCGTTGGAGGGGGGAGAGGGGAGAGAGCTGAGCGAGTGGGTGGGGGGCATTGGAGTGGGGGGAGGAGGGGGAGATTTTAAAAATTTTCGATTCTTACCTGAGGGGCGAGAGAGCTGAGCGAGTGCAAGGTCCGTTGGGGGGGGGGGAGCTGAGCGAGTGGGGGGAGCGTTGGAGGGAGGGAGGGGGGTGAGATTTTAAAAATGTTCAATTCTTTCCTGAGGGTGGAGAGAGCTCAGCGAGTGTGGGGGCCCCTGGATGGGGGGGAGAGATCTGAGCGAGTGCCGGGACCATTGGAGAGGGAGTGGGGGCAGAGAGCTGAGCGAGTGCGGGGTCTGTTGGAGGGGGGTATTATTACATCATAACTATGTCACAGAGAACAGCAGGTGTTCACCTGCTGCCCAGCTGATGTTAATGGGTTTTAAAGAATTTCACCCCTGGGGGGTGTCAGAGGTGAGATTTGAAAAATTTTCTACTCTTACCCTGATTAGGACCCTAAGGCCTATAACTGTACCAAATTTCAAGTCTCTAGCTCAAATGGTGTGGAAGGAGTAAGGAAACGTACATACACGCACGCATACACGCATACACCATTTGACTTTTATATATATAGATAGATGTGCATAGCTATATATATATATATATATATATATATATATATATATATATATATATATATATATATATATATATATATATATATACATACACATACATACATACATACAGTATAGGTTTGTGTGTGTGTGTGTATATATATATATATATATATATATATATATATACACATACGTACATACATACAGTATAAGTTTTTAACGAACAATTTACTATACCCAGCAATGATGATTGTGAAGCTTGGATGAGGTGATGGAGTTCGAGGGTGAAATACAGTAGCAGTGTCAGCTTTTTATCCTACCCTAGGCAGAGAAGCCAAAAAAAAAATCCACTGCTGCCGAGTGCTGCCGCCAAAATACCGCCAAGGAGGGGATAAGTGATGCCCCAGTTAGGGATGGTGCAGCGCAGCGCGCTGCCCCCCATGGTTCACTGGTCCTAGGAGGAGCTGCCATTGAAATGCCACCCCATAAATCCTGCTGCCCTAGGTGACAGTTTGAAGCAGTCAGCAGGGAGCCCAGGTATAGGTCCTAATGAGGGCTGGCTCACTGCAGGAGGCTAGGCTAAGTGGTCACAGCTGGGGCTGCAGACTGAGACTAGACTAGAAAAGCCCAGAGCTGAACTCAGTTGGGAGGCAAGCCAGGAAGGGGACAGGAGGCTGTTGCTCTGCCGCCTCACCACAGGCAGGGCGCCTCAGGGGCCTGGAGACCCTGGAACCATGTTAGAAGGAGGGTAATTGTTGGGTGATAAAGGGAAGCACTTTCTTGCACTGAAGCCACTGTTATGCAGTGTAAATAAAAGACACTAGATGGAAACACCAGAGGAAGGTGTGAGGACTCTTATTTCTACCAGCCAGGTCTGAGAAAGAGAGAGACCTGTACAGACCCTGTGACACCATCCAAATAATGTCTTGAACCATCGCAAAACATCCTGTTATCAGCCTGTAACCCTCTCACCAGAGGGCATGTCAGCCACATTACATATCACTGACATAAATTCACCTGAACAGGGTATTGGCTAGAGCTATCATTTACTTATAAATACTTTATATTGCATCAGTAGTAAAGACTGAAATCCAGTTGATTAAGTGCTAGTAACTTCTGACCCAAAACTGTTAAGATTGTCATGGATCAAGTGTGATTCCAGGGACACTGATTGTTGATATACTGTCACTCATTGGAAATGGTGGAGAGGAGGGAAGTGTTTCGTTGAAATATCAGAGAAAGATGTGGTGTTGTGTATTACTATTTTAAAATCAAGGGTGTTGGGCCAGCATCTCAAACCATCCTGCTGATAGAAGAGTCCAGATTCAGGCACAGACTGTTGCTCCAGTTGACCTACTGAATTGACCTGTCACTCTGGTTCTAGTTAATAAAGTGTTTACTGTTTCATGGACCTCAATGAGCCCTCCTTGGTGGGTTGAGTGACTGTGCCAAAGGAGTTCTCACAAAGCTCACTGGAGTCAGCTACACAGGTGATGAATAAAGCATGTCATGTACATCAGGTAAAACAGTGAGGGCATGACCTCAGTGTTGAGGCATTTGGCACACACACTTTTCAATCCTGCCAGATACCTCGAGTCAATCACTGACACTGTTTGACCCCCTTCTCTCTACCTACATTTAGAGGTGGCAGTGTAGAGCAGTTGTTGTGTGACTTTGACTTTGATGGAGGCTTTGATCAAGCAGGGGCTGCAAGGTACATGATCCAATGCACTTATAAAACTTACATGAAGTATAAGCCATAGAAGGGAACAGATTTTTGCCTATTAAATAATTATATTTTATGTATTTGTTTATTGGTTACACAAATATGAACCACTATAATGAAAGCTGTTACAAGCTTTCCTTCCAACTCTTTTTTTTCTTCTCATATTCGAAACTCCCACACAGCCAAAATACTACAACATACCTGAAAGTTTTACAGTAATGTTCATTTTCATAGTGTCTCTTTAGATGTGGAGGCCATTCCTTATCTACCGAGATACAAATAATAACAATAATACTTTGAACTTTTATATGGTGCTTTCTATCTGTAGCTCTCAAAGTGATAGTCATGTGAGACTAACATTGATAGGTGCCGCTGAAATCTCCAGGAGAGTAGACTGATGGACTTTACTGAAGGAGAAGAAAGCATGTTCCAAAGTCAGTGCCAGAGGCTAAGTATCCCATTTACTTTGCTGGAAACACCTCCAGCAATGGTGACCACACACCATTGTGGCAGGTGCACTATAAATGCATAGTTAGGTAGGAGGCTGTCAAAATGATGGCATTGGAGCAGTACTCGTTGCAGCTAAGTATTGTCCTGTATTACCAAAGACACTGTTTCCTTGTGTGGTTACTGCTTTTTTGTTTTTTCCTTCATCTTTGTTTTTCAGTTAGAGAAGTAACTAACTGCTTTCTTTCATGTGTTATTTCAGTTCTATTTTTATGGAGCAGCTATTTATATTACAGCTTTTCTGGAGATTGTGTTGGATTCTGCTTTAGGTTTGCTTCCAGAGTTGTTTGATATTTCAGAAAAGTGGTGTTGCAGCATTTAGAGATATTATGGCTCATATAATGTCTTCCTCTTTGTGACGGAGCTGTTCCTGGTGGGATCCAACTGTGAGTGTCAGATCAGGACAGATTGCTTCCAAAGTGGCAACTACAGCCCAAAGCTGGGGGTTTTCCACACTAAGGCAAACCAAACCAGCTAAACAGAAAAGACTTTGGTTTCACCCCACTGGCTAACCACAAGTCACACAAGCAATCCCCTTAAGACACTCCAGATTCCCAGTATCACCACCAGCAGCCTCCTGTCCTGGGGACCAATGGTTATGAAAACCAATGCCCAAAATAAAGAAACGGTTCTCCCCAATTCCAAGGAATCAGGCCCCAGACCCAGGTCAATATACAAATCAGATCTTCCCACAAATCATGCTGTTGCCAATCCTTTAGAATCTAAAATCTAAAGGTTTATTGTATAAGGAAAAAGGTATAGGTGAGGGTTAGGAAAGGTTAAAAGAAATCAATTACATGCAGTAATGGCACATCTCTTGGTTCAGTCTTGCAGCTGTAGAATAAACTGCAGGTTTCAATCAAAGTCGTTGGAAAGCATCCCCTGCAGAGATGGGTCAGCACCTTTGTCCAGAGTTCCCCTGAGTAGCTAAGTTCCATCCAAAGCTGGAAACAAGGCAGGCTGAAGGCTGGAGGTAGAAGACAAAAATGGAGAACGTTCTTCCAGGCTTTATAGACTTCCTCCTGTGGGCGAAGACCCTCCTCCTCCTTATGCAGAGTCTGGTTGCAAACTGAAGGTTCACAGCCACATGGTCCAATTACCAGACTCTCAATGATTCAGTTTTTGCCCAGGCATGTCTCATTCCTGGTGAAGCTCCTCTCCTCAGGTGTGGACAAAGTTCATTGTGTAGTTGATGGCCCTTTAATGGGCTCAAGTTACCACCTGCTTGTCTGAGATTTCACCCAGGAGCCAAGCCTAAGTTTGAAGTACAGGCACCTTTTATCCAATATCCATAACTTCAGTTCCAAAATAGATACACACATATGGTCATAGACACCTGTTATGACCCCCTTCACATAATATTTGGTACCCCAATGTTCTATATGATACCAAATTATTCCAGTAACGTGACACTCTTACAGGAACTTTTAGTTCCTCTTAGAACTTTACTAAGAATGCTAAACTTTCCCTTTAGAGGAGCTATACTTTTAAGTTTACTAGAATAATGGCATTTAGAGTCATCAATGGTTCCCACTTTAAGCTGAAACACACCCTACTCAAGGGGCTTGCAGTGTTCTGACTAATAGGCATGTCTACCCTGTTCCCTTCACACACACAGCTAGAGTAGTGCAAACAATTATAAATGGAAGGCGAGAACCTTTGGGTTCAGCTCACTGTTACTGGGGAGGTCGTATTTGGCTTTTTGCCACAATATGTATAACCACTGGTTCATTCACAACAACATCCACAGATGACAGAAGTTTTGAAAACTTTAATACAAATTAGATTTTGCCAGAATTGTTATATCAGAAATTCTCCATTATAAAAACCCTTTGTTGATTAGAAGGGAAAGGAGGGAGGTTTAGGAGCAGAAGAAGAAGTGAAGTGTAGTGGGGCACCTGCCCCACTCCTGGGGAAACAGGCTGAAAACAGCCCAAGAAAGGGTTGTGGCTAGGAGCAAGCAAGCTCCAGCCTGATTAGGCATATCAGCCACAGCTGTGGCTGGATCAATAGGGCCCAGCTGGCCCTGATCAAAAGGGCTCAGTTTGGAGCATGAGAGAGAACAGAGTCTCCTTTGTCTGCAGAGGCAGACAGGCCTGGCTGCTAGGAGCTTGAGTAGGCACCTAGATTGAAGCAGGGCTGGGATAAGGCAAGAGGAGCTGGGGGAGCTCTGGCCTGGAAAACCCCAGGCTGCAGGGCCTAGGGGGAGGCCCAACAAAGGGTACTGGGTTTCAAGGGGGGCAGCCCCTAGCTCTAGAGGCAGCAGGATAAACCCCCCTTGCCTGTGATGAATGGCAATGATACTGCAGTCTGCCCCAGAGAATAGGGGCAAGGGGTGACTAGCAGTTGCCTAGACTGAGGCAAGGTGGGGATAGAGGGTGGGGGTTCCCCAGGGAGGGGAGACCCTAAGACCTGAGGGGGTACTGCAGGGGTGCAGCACACAAGGGAAGAAGGGTCCAGGGAGGGACTCTGGGCCATCAACAAGCAGCACATTGGCCTGCAGAGGGCGCTCCAAAGGCTGGAGTGCTAATTCCCAGACGGACCAACAGGAGGTGCCACAGGGGTGAGTTGCTGCCCTGCTACATGAAGCTTTACAAAATAAGACTGCAGTGAGCAGCTGTGGCAAGATAGTGCAGGTGAAGTGTGCTGTGCCACTACCTGTGTGTATCTGTCTATCTCCATCTAGGCTTTTGTGCCACACTTGTCACCTCACTAGCCGATTCACTGGGAATGGCAGTATCAGGGTGACTAGTCTGGCAGTATTTGAGATCCCATATTTCCTGGACAATCTAGCCAACTGCATGGAATGGAGACTGGACCGCAGGAGGGAGAATTTCTGTGTCACACATGCACTCTGATAACATCTGGGAAAGGGGCAGTCAGAGGTGTATGCTGTATAGCACCAGGATGGGCAACCCCTGCTCTGACCACTGGGAAATGTTGGGCCAGACTCTGCTGCATTCAGCATCTCCTGGGTCCAGCTGTGGGGCAAAGGGCTTCCTGATTCACTTCTAGACCCCAGGCACAGATTAGAACAGTCATGGGTGTACTTTCACTCCTACCATGAGTCAATGGTCCCCAAAGGACTGTCTGGATTGCTGGCTGCACTCTAGCCACACCCC
Source organism: Sternotherus odoratus (assembly GCA_032164245.1). Taxonomy (NCBI): domain Eukaryota; kingdom Metazoa; phylum Chordata; order Testudines; family Kinosternidae; genus Sternotherus; species Sternotherus odoratus. Next base: position 29,373,655 of record JAVMKO010000007.1, on the reverse strand, counting down.
CTCTGCTCAGAGCAGCAAGGAGAGTGGCACAGGTGCTGGCTCTGAGGCCACTGGGGACTCCTGCAGGGCAGGGGGATTTTAAGCTAGGAGGTTGCTGTCAGCCTCTGTTCTCTTTGTGCTGCCCGATAGTGAATCTACCCCACTGCGTGTTGGTATCAAATTGACTTTGCTTTGGCATGGGGAGTCACTGTGGAAGTGAGGTGTGTTTTTTTGTTTTTGTTTTTAAATATTTTATTTCACGGTAGCAGTGGAAATCCTGATTTTAAAAAATGGGGGGGGGGGGGGAAATGGGACCTCTTCATTCCTTCGCTCCTGCCGCTCTCTTCTGTGTTTGTGGAAAACAGCGGCGCTTGTTGCTTCAGACCACCCACTTGCACCAGCTCGGTGAGCTCATGCTAATACATAAATGTCACTTCAACAATGTCGTCAGTATCGGGTTAAAAAATGAAAGAACAGAGTTGTTAAGGAAGGTTTTTTTTTTGGTGACTCATGGTTATTGATATGACTCATAGGCCCTTTTCATATGTAGGTTGTGAGCTCTAAATAGTAAGCTTTAGCACAAAGGCAGAAGAAGCAGGAAATTGGCTTATTCTCTTTGAGAACTCTCTTCTCAGGCATGTCACACTCATTCACAGACTCCCTGTATGAAAGTGCTGTACTTTGTGTGCTTTGGATCAGATACAAAGTATGCCCAGAGGAATTCTTATACAAATAAAATGGACACAGATCTCGTTCCCCAGTCACTTGCACAGCCAGCAATGCACCTGCACAAGTTCTCTGGGAATGCTTCATAATGAATATAATTGCTTGGTGGCAATGAATGGCATATGAACAGTACTTCAAGCTGTTTCACTATGGCCATGACAATGCAGAACCACTGGGATAGCACCAGTGTAAATACCAACAGTGCAGCATATCCACATGCTGCTTTAGGCTTAGGACCACTGCATTTTTGCCCTGAGACCCACCGTCTGAATATCTGAAGTAATGGGAAGACCTTCTGAGGTAATTTTGCAAAGGGGAATGGAAAGAGAAAAGAGGAAATTTCCATAAGTCCCCTGAAGCTGGCACCATTTGCTGGTCCTTTCTCAAAATGGAGGCCAGGGTGAATGCTCAATGTTTGTTCCTGGCTCACCTGTTCTGCAGGAACTTCTGACAAGCAGGCGGCTGCAGTTAGGAAGTGGAAGCAGGTGTGCCTGCGGAGAGCCAGAGACCAATGCAAGCAGCTTTCAGAGCTATTTGCAACTGTCTTGCACCTCCCAAGTAGATAGCTGCATGTACTCAAAGATGATGTTAGTTGGGTGTAGGGCTGCTTTTGGGTCCAGACCACAACCATAGTCTGGTGGGACCAAGCTAACAGCCTGTTAGTCACTGGTTTTGGGGGTTGGGAGAGCTGTAATAAGTACTGTTGTGTTGGGATAGAGGTTTTGAGGACAATGCATAGTGTGGTGTATCAGCATATGAACAAGGTGACAGGTGTGCCTGCGAACACTGATTATGTGGTGGGGGGTCCTAGATTATGTAGGAGCCAGTGATCAAACCCAGGTGCCCACTATGGTGCCTCTCACCCACATACCCAGTATGAAGTATATTAAACAGAAAGGGTTTATTTAGGACTTAGTGGATCATCATAGAATATTCACTGACATGCATGTAAGGTGCCAGGCAAAGTGCATGGAATGAGAATTTCTGACACTGCTGGACTTTTAAAGGGGAAGTTCTGTTCTCACCAAACAGCATTGACCTCAGTGGTGTTTCTGTCCACATTGTGATTCTGGGTAACCTGTTATGCCTCTTTGGTCATGGCTAATGAAACCTCTTCCTGTTTAAACACAGATAGACATGTGCAGATTTAATTGTACATTCAGATGTAGAACATGAGAAGACTTCACACTTGGGCGATCCAAAGCAAGATGAACTCTAAATCACAATACATGTTTAGTGATTCTCATGTATGCCTCCTGCATTTGGCATAACAAGTGTGAAAGAACAAGTGAGGTTTTCAGTGCAGATGTTTAGTGATTCTCATGTATGCCTCCTGCATTTGGCATAACAAGTGTGAAAGAACAAGTGAGGTTTTCAGTGCAGATTGGATTACCCAGAAAACCAGACTGGCAGCTGGCAGATTCAACGGAATCTGTTCGTACAGCTAGTAGGCTGTAAAAATCAGAAATGTTTTATGCATATAACCATACTGATGGTGAGGGACTGGACATAAAGCAGAAGTGTAACACATTTTGATGATCAAGATCTTTTATTTGTATGCTGCAGAGATTTCTGGAGGAGGAGATAATGACAGGTAGTGATGTTTTATGATAGAATAATTTTGTACAGAGGATTAGTGTATGGAAGAGTGAACTTTTTTTTTCTAGTCCCTTACAAAAACTTAATTCACTTAGAATTAAGGTTGATCAGCTGCATTTCCAATCAGCATAATTGATACAAATCAAGGAAATCGCCAGTTTAAAGCTATATTAATATTCACAGTAACTTCAATTCACGTGCCTCAACACCCACAAGCATTCACAGACTCTTCACCTCCATAACAAACTTCCATTCACTGCCCACGTACATCCACCCACTCTGCACACGTCCAATTCCTTTAAATCACACTCAGATGTACCAGTTTAAATACTGACTTGGAATGATAAATACACTTCGACAGTAAAAGTATATTCAGTAATGTATCTGCTAGCAACATATCTCCCTGAGGATGTAGCTAAGCTTGTGCATTTGAAAATAGTGGTTTGAACCACTGTTGAACGACCCCCTCAGCTGGTGCAAATCAACATGGCTCCATTGAAGTCAGTGGAGCTATACTAGTTTATACCCATCTGAAGACTGAGCCCATGTTTCTGCTTGCTAAGCAATTAAAAACACTGCTTTTTACTGTCTTAGTGTATGAAAATGAGTGTTGAGTACTATTAGAATGGAATGTATTGACTGTGCTGGGTAATGGTCATTATTGTATCTAGGGAAACGCAGCAGAAAGAAATTAGAGAGGCGTTCTGCAGAATAGGTACTAAAAGCACTTGTACAATACATTATGTGTGTACTTAAGCAGCCCACTCAGCACAGCCTGCCTAAAGAAGGATAAAAAGGAAAAAACAACTAAATAAAAGAACATGTATTTTGCCAATTCAATACAAAGAGTCACCTGATCTTTTATCTAGTTTGGAGCATCACAAGAATTGGATTGGCTTACATGCCAGTGTTCAGTATGAAAACCAGGTTTTCAAGGCTGATCTGACTATAGACCTATTTTAATAGAATCTTCATTTAATAGAATTCTTGTATTGAAGGTTTTATCTATGCTTCTTTTTCTATGGCAGCAAGCACAAATCCAGTGAACATACAGACAAGTATAATGTGCAAGGATCGATTCTATCTATAACCAGAGTGCACATCAGTGCATAAATTGACAACTATAAGACAACTGGTCTTGCTGTGAGTGTAAAATCAGAAAGGCGCAGTACCTATGCGCACATAAATCAGGCCCTTCCCACCTATGTATTGAGTGCACATAGCAACATCGCAGCCAGGGATCATTCCTGAGTGTGAGCTCGCCATTGCTGTTGCTGCTGAGGAAATAAAGGGATTTATGAATGACACAATATCAATATTGTCGATCTCCACAGTGGACTGCCGTGGAGTCCTGGCTAACGACATACTGCCAATTCACTTTAAGATTTTTTTAAAGGTAGTATTATGGGTTGGGTTAAATCTCACTGAAGCCGTTGGATGTAACAATTGCTTTCCACTCAACATAAGTGTAAAAAAGCAATTGAGCTCCTTGATGGAAACAGCTGAAACAATAAGAGTATCACCTAAAACACAGATGCATGGCTAGGCTTGAGTAGAGCTGAACCATGTGGCCCAAGGGTTTCTTCGGAGACTGATATAGCAAACGCAGAGGCTAGGACATTGATTTGTGGAGCTGTGTGTGGGAGAGAGAAAAGCAGTGAGAAACACCACAGAGCAGACACAGTGAAGGAGATAGAAAGCCAAGGAGACAGCCAAAATAAGCACTGGGAGCACAGCCCGGAGATAAAGCCTAGAACAGGGGTCGGCAACCTGCGGCACGTGTGACAAAGGTGGCACATGAGCTGATTTTTAATGGCACCCTGAGGTCCCGGCCACCGGCCCCACTAAGCCTGCTGCTGGCCTGAGCAAACCAAACCTCAGGATGGCAGCAGGCTGAGCGGGCCAGCGGCTGAGGCCCCAGCTGGCAAGTGACCGGCAGCCAGAGCCAGCAAATACTCCTGGCCTTGGCCCTGAGCTTTTCAGCCACCCCCTGTTGTGGCCCACATTGGGAAAAATCAGCAAGGAAAATCAAGGGCAAGGATTACATTAAACTGATACGTTCTGCATTTTAATTTTATTGTAAATGAAGCTTCTTAAATATTTTAAAAACCTTATTTGCTTTAAATACACAATAGTTTATTTATATAATATAGACTTGGAGAGAGAGACCTTCTAAAAATGTTAAAATGTGTTACTGGCATATGAAACCTTAAATTACAGTGAACTTGGCACACCCCTTCTGAAAGGTTGCCGACCCCTGGCCCAGAAAGAGACTATTTGGCTACAGTGCTGGCTGAAACTGAGAGCAAAGAAACTAGCTCAGATTGTTTGATTCCTATTTTGTTCACGAAAACAGGATTTTGTGTACATTCTTTGTAAATAAATACCTGACAACATCATCAATTTCTCTTCCTAATGGAAACAAACCTGCAAGGCCCCAAATACAGTAGACTCTCGATTATCCAGGATGATAGGGAAAAAATTAACCCTGGTTAATAAAATCCCAGATAATCAATATCCATAGGAAATATGGGGAAGAGGGGGTTGGTTCACCAGCCACCCTGTGCCGGGATGAGGGGGTGTTGGCTCACTGGCTGCCCTGCACCCTGGTGGGGTGTGTTGTTTTTTTTGTTTGTTTGTTTTTGTTTGGTGCTTGGGGTGGCAACAAAGCCAGAGCCAGCCCTGCAAGTTATGCATATTTTATTTGACATCCTGGTTAATCCACATCCTGGTTAACCCAATCCTGGATAATCGAGAGTCTACTGTATTAGGTAACCCACTTGAGTAGAAAAGTGGCAACAATAGCCTGCTTCTGTGTAGCGGCTGTTTAGAGATCAACAACTTTCCATTGTAGCTGGCTGCAAATCTGGGTTTCTGAACTATTTCATACACTGAATACTGCCTGAAAGCCAATATGATGTCAGAGTAAAACTGGTTTTTTTGTGGGCACGGCTAATTTAAACACACGTTAGTCATCACACTTATGCCACAAATGCAACTGCCAGAAAGACTGGATTCATTGGTACCTACGTGATCCATGGCCCTCTTCTAGCCTGAAGTCTTCCTCTGATTAAGAGGTTTGCCAACATCTGTCATTGCACCTCATTGTGTCATCCGTTACATTGCCAATGAACTGGGAATTTCATTTTCTCCCAAGTTTTCTTTAGATGAGAAACAATTTCTGCCTAATGTACCTAATAATAATGTGAACCTGCATGAAATCCTGTAGTTGTTCAAAGGATTATTGACTTGTATAGATTAGCTGAGCTGCACACTCGTGATTTATAGTTAATACTTGAGTCTTCAAGTACAGGTTTGAAACATTACATTCAATAGCAATTTTGAGATCAGATCGATTCTGCTGGACAATTAATTCTAAATAAGGGACTTAATTTACTTTCCTTTATCTTATTCCTTAAATAAAACGAGGAAGACTTTGTAGCACTGCTTATTCTTTGATGGGGGGGATGGTGGCCCAGGGAAAAAGAATTTGTAGTCTCGTAGCAGTTCTTCCCAGAAATCACCACCATTGAAACTGGCAACCCTGCTGACAGTCTGTCTCAGAACAGGGGCTAAGAACTGAATTCATGGACGCTATATGCTTTCACTCCAGGAAAGACAAAAACTAGGTGAGACATATTAGTTGGGCATTGCGTTGCGACTACTCCTTCAGGAGACTTGTGAGCACCAGAATTAAAAATGACTGCAGAACAGGCTTTACAGTGTTTAGTACTAACTGCAGAACTTATTTATTCAACTCAGGATTTGTCTATGCTACCCACCAGATCGGTGGGTAGCGATCAATCCAGCAAGGTCGATTTGTCCTATCTAGTCTAGACGATCAATCAACTTCCAAGCACTCTTCCGTCGACTCCGGTATTCCACTGCCGCGAACGGCGCAGGCGAAGTTGATGGGAGCGACAGCAGTCAACTCACCACAACGGTGAATAGATGTGAATACATCGACTTCAGCTATATTATTCTCATAGCTGAAGTTGCATAACTTAAATCAATTCCCCTTTTCTCCCCCCAGTGTAGACCAAGGCTTAGTTTCCAATAAGTTCTTCTCTCACATACAACATTAATAATAACTTTAAAAGAAAACACCTATATCAACCAATTATATAACTGACTATCATGTGCTGGAAGGAAATGAAGGAGATATTGTTTTGTTGTTTCTGTGTAAATACTTGAGGCATTCCAAATCAAGAAAACCGTATCAAACACAGATAAATTAGGTAGCTAGATAAGATTAGGCCTGGAAGCACAAAAGAAACTGATGTTCGATAATCGTGCTTGGCCCAAGGTGCTCAAAAGTGACCCTATATTCTGTGATACAATTGCAACTGCCTCAGCATAACAGAACATGGGCTTTTGCGGTGTCCCTCTTCCAAACCTCTGGTCTGGGAAGCTCAAATACTTTAAGATACAGTTCCCAACACTACAGAGCCTATACTCAGGTATTGTAGTAGTCCTGTTTTAAGCCAATGCCTTCACTGGCAGAATATTGTGTCCACAAACACAGGACAGGCATGAAACAGGCCCTCAGAAAGTCTGCTTTATGCTTGCATCCTGTGAGATACTGAGTATTGGCCGCAGGGACATACCAGCTCCTCCTTTTCTCTGTTCAGCAGTTAAAAAGACCTGTTTTGCCTTTATAGGCCTAAAAATATATAGGCCAGGTATCATGCAGGCATTTTGTTTGATGAGCAGCCCAAGTCTAGGCCAAATACAAAATTATCTACATTTTATTGCTACATCTTAAACCTCTTTACAAGTAAGATTGCAAGTGGACGAAAGCCAAGGTTTATTAATCACCTTTAATTAAACAACTTTATGTTGTACAGATAGTTGCACGCACTATCACGTTTCTGGTTGAATGCCCAAATCATGCCCAAGCATATCCATCCTCCTGTACAAATTCTATTCTGTCCCATTGACTCTCAGGGTGATAGCCGAGTATCTACTTGTAATTATCGTAAATGAACTGCTGACTCCTGTGTCTCTTGACTCCCTTAAGATAGCTGATTTGTTAGTGTGCCTGCAACTTTTCTTTCTGTGGGTGTCAAACAGAAGGAACTGACAGGACTTAGGATCCAGAGAAGCCATGGGCAAGTTATTCCATAATTGTCCATTACTCGGTTTTTCATTCCTGTCTTTGAAGTATCTTGCACTGGCCACTGGCAGAGACAGAGTAGCAGACTATATGGACCACTAATTTGGTCTGCTTTGGCAATTCCTATATAACACTTATGTTTAGCACCCCAATCATCTGTTTGCATTGTTCCAGCAACTTGTGCGTGGTATAGCTACGTGCATCATAAGTAACAGTTTTTCTGGGTCTAAGCAGGGGTCAGCAAACTATGGCCCAGGAGCTACATCCAGCCCTCCAGATGTTTTAATCCAGCGCTCAAGCTTCCGCTGTGGAGTGGGATCCAGGGCTTGCCCCGCTCCAGCTGGGAGTGGGGTCGGGGTCTTCCCCACTCTGCATGGCTCCCAGAAGCAGTGGCATGTCCCTCAAGGGGCTCCACACTCTGCCCCTGCAGCTCACATTGGCCAGGAGCTCCAGGGACAGCACCTGCGGACAAGACAGTGCATAGAACTGCCTGGGGGAGACATGCTGATGCTCCTGGGAGCTGCTTGAGGTAAGTGGCTCCCAGAGCTTGCACTCCTGACCCCCTTCTACACCCCAACCCCTTCCCCAGCCCTGTTCCCCCCACCCACCCTCTGAACCCCATGGTCCCAGCCCAGAGCACCGTCCTGCACCCACAACCCTCATCCCCAGACCCACCCCAGAGCCTGCATCCCCAGCCAGAGCCCGCACCCCTCCCATACCCCAACACCAAATTTCTTGAGCATTCATGGCCCACCATACAATTTTCATACCCAGACGTGGCCCTTGGGCCAAAAGTTTTCCCACCCCTGGTCTAAGCAGAGACCAGGTTGGAGAATGGGTGGCTCATTGATTCACCCCAGGAAGGGTTAACTGGTTAGGTCATGTGGTGCAGGAGAAGAAGAAGGTAGACCCATTCTCTCTCCTGCTTAGTAAGGCCCTGTTCAGAGCAGGAGAGATGAATCTGGGTGATTAGGTAAGAACGGCCACAATGGTCCATCTAGCCCAGTATCCTATTTTCTGACCGTGGCCAATGCTAGGTGCTTCAGAGGGAATGAACAGAACAGGGTGACCACTGAATGATCCATCTCCCAGCTTCTGGAAATCTTTGTGCATTTCTTGCTCAGCTACAGAGACTAAAGGACAATACTCCCATCATTTACTATTATGTACATTTTGTCTTCTCTGTAGAAACCTGTTTGACAAAGAAACAACACTTTGTGAGGTGCCTGGTACTTCCTCCTAGGGTGCTGTCTGGGTGCTCTCATATGAAAAGTGGTTACAGTTCACGTTTGTGGCAGAACAGGGGGCTGAGAGCACTTTGCAGGGCAGCTTGCATAGATCAAGCAGTTTGCTGGGAGCTATGAACAGCAGATGCATCTATACTAGAGGAAAATCATTAGTTAGTCAATTTCACACAACCAGGAGCATTGCTTTTCAAGTTTTTGCCAGCATGTGAAAGACTGCTTGTCAGGGTGAGAAATAAATACTTTTCCTATTAGACATATGTGGACAAGGACATCCAAAAAAGTCATCCACAAACAAATAATTGGTCCTGTGAGTGTGACAGTGTGGAGGAAGCAAAGTCACTGTATCTGTTTCTTCTATGTATACCTGAGCTGTGTTGTGCCTCAGAGAAAGATACAGATTTTCATCATGAAAGCAAGTTTCCTGAGTGTAATTTGAGATGTTAAAAATGTCCAGCCCAATTACTGAGCCATCCAAATTTTTGAACGGCATGTTTGGCCCGGAGAAGTTGGGAGGGGAGAAATGAGGGATGTGTACAATGGTGCTGTGGCCACCTGCAATGGGGAATTGTGGGCAAAAATGGTGTAGACCTGAGAAATTCATTTCCTGGCCAGACCCAAGTTAAAGTGCTGGTACCTCCTTGTACTGTAAGGTAGGGATCCCACTCACCGTAACAACTGGGATTGATCCCTGCTGGCTTTTATGGCAGCAGTGTTTCTTTAGCATGCCTCTGCAGGAGCTGTCACCAAGAGGTATTGGTGTGTTTTTCTGAGGTGGCATTTTGACAGGAGAAGATGGCATTAGCTTGCTATTACAAACCAAAGGAGACAAGGTCAGCACCACATAGTCATGGATCCAGTTGATGCTGTCTTCTATGGCAGACCTCCCGAACCCTATTCAAACAGCTGCCCCTTGACTAGGACCACAGGTGTGGTAGGACTACAACATGATGAAAATATGAGATGACCAGCAGTGGGCTCAGAACGTTTACATGAGGAAGGCCACATTGCTGGAGCTGTGTGAGGAGCTTGTCTGAGTACCAGAATCTCTGGATATGAGAGGGAGGCAATAATGCTCCAGAAGCATGTTGCTGTCACCCTGTGGAAACTGATTGTTACAGATTTGTTGTTGGCAAATCCACTGTTGGCCCAGTGGTCAGAAAGGTTTGCAAGGCCATTATTACTCTACTGCAACATGGGGTGGTTACATTGGGAAATAACCCCAAAATAATTGTGCAATTTGAATGGATGGGGTTTCCAAGCTATTCAGGTGTTTATTTTCCCACAGCTAGGGCTGCGATGCTTTTTAGCTTTTAGCTCTTTTGCACCAATGCAATGCTTTTCTATTAATAAATTGCTACTGTGATCAGCTTTTATAAGCTGTTCCTTTCCAATTCCCCCCCCCCCCTATTTGTCCACTGTATTGAAGAGCATTGTTGGCTGGGAGAAGTGGGGAGGCAGGACCCATGTAATGGTGCTGCCTTAACCCACACTGCAGTGAACGTTGAGGCTAAGGCTAAAAGCCCCCCACATATTTTGTAATTCTTTATAATAACAAAAATAATAATGTGCCCATCTTACCCAGCTGAGATGCTATGTCCTCCTCTGGATCTTCTATGTTGGGCTCCTCCACCCAGCCATGCTTACTGAAGTCTAGAACACCAAACAGACCCTGTGATATGAGGCTTATTTCCTCTCTGGGCTGGTTGTTCACAGCCAAGAGAGTGGTTTGCATGTTCTTGTAGACATCCAAATTCAAAATCTGCACTCCTCCCAGTTCCACAGAGGAGTCCAAGTGGGGCTCAGTAGTTAGGAACCTCAGCATGCGGTTCAGCTCCTTGTAAAACAGGCAGCTCATTTGGGGCACCACCAAGCTTGGACTTGTTATCCTGGAAGCTCACTTTGAGCCCCTTTATTATCTCTATCCATGTCTAGTCTGGCTGATCATGGGATTATACTGCTGGGGATTCCCCTTCTTGATCCCAATGACGTGGATTTTGCTTACTTTGGCCCTAAGGTTGACCAAAGCTTTGGTGTCAGCATCTGGCCAGGTAGCTGGACACTTATATGCAGACTTCTCACTAGGCATTCTTCTTACTAGTGTGTCAGAAATCAGAGATGACTAAAGCTGACGGTACTGCAGACAGCATGGGACTGAGAACGCTGAGCAGAACCATTAAAAAGTACTCCACTTCCGGTCAGGGGTCAAAGCATGGGTCAATGGCAATCTAGGAGACAGGACTTGATACCTTGAGAGCTTGTGGGAAGGGACTGGTGAACCTTCATTTCTTGATTGTTTGTGACTAGTTGTGGCTGTGCAGATAGCTTGTCTTGCTTTGTACTAATTCAAGATCACCTTAGATCTCAGAGTGCTATGGCTGCCGCATGGCACAAAGATGGCATGACTGAGGATGTTGGTATCTGAACACAAAGTATGTTAACCAGACAGCTTGTGATTCACAACCAGTAAAATCTTTAGTGAAGATGTAGCCTTACTGTATGTTTGTGCAGGGCTGAGCACAAAAGGAGCCAGATCTTGATTGGGGCTCTAAGTTCTAACACAATAAAAATAACCATATTGACCAGAGTGTACTTGAACACATGAAAACTCCCAACATTTGGGGAAAATATGCTACTATGTTATGCATGCAAAAGAGCCAGTTTTAAAGGCCTGTCCTGAAACTGCACGTACATCATATCTAAGGCTACATTTTAGTCATGGATGTTTTTAGTAAAAGTCATGGACAATAAAAGTCACAGGCAATAAACAAAAATTCATGGCCCGTGATCTGTCCATGACTCATACTGTAAATGCCCCTGACTAAATCTTAGGTTCTCTGGGGGCTCCGGGGTGCTGCTGGTCGTTGGGGGGGGCGGGGGAGAGGGAGGCTCCAGGGTGCTGCTGCTGCTTAGGTGGAGATGCTCTGGGGTCCCACTGCTGTTCCAGGTGGGGGTGTGGCCTGGGGCACTGCTGCTGCTCTGGCGGGATGGCTGGCCTAGGGTGCCGCTACTGCTCCGGGGCTACACTAGGGACCACTTCTGCTCTGGTAGTCTCTGGGGCCAGCTGCCTGGGCCGCCCGAACAGCTGCAGCTGGCCCGGTGGCAACGCAGCTGCTTGGGCAGCCCTGGGGTCAGCCACACTGACTACTACAGAGGTCCCAGAAAGTCGTAGAATCTGACCTCCATGATGGACTCACAGCCTTAATCATATCTTAAAGAATCATATTTTCAGTGGAGTTAGTCTGTTGCAAGGGAGAGGAGAATCCAGCTCTGTGTGTGTGTGTGTGTGTGTGTGTGTGTGTGTGTGTGTGTGTGTGTGTGTGTGTGTGTGTGCGTGCGCGCCTTTTTCTTATGTAGAATGACTCAGATTTTCAAACCAATAATTTTGGAATAAAAAATAGAGGGTGGGGACCTCCACAACAGCATTTACGATGTTTAGGGAAAACATTTATTAATAACATTTATTTAAAAAGCATTCACACCTTTCCAGCTTGAAATAAGTTTTCCCTCCCCAAGAACATTCTGAAAAATGTGTCATTTCCTGTAATTCATTCTCATGGCTAAGTTTGCTTAGGAAAGTGCTCATACTTCACATTTGCTAGAGAGTTTGAAGTAATGTGGCAGTTGCTAAGATAATTACCCATGTTTAAGTGAAGAACTGAGTAAAAGACACATTTCACATGGATAATTTATCAGCATGCCATTTTTGCCATTTTCCTCCCTTATCTTTTTATTACACAGAAAAGGGATTAGATTTTCTATTTCAATCCTAAATACACTTTTAAAAAAAAAAAAACAATGCTTGAGGAACTCACTATTTTGATAACTTTGGTTCTTTTACATAGTGAGAGGTGTCCACTCATGTTAAAATAGGTCTATTGAATTATGGGAAAGTATATGTGGATCTGAAAGGGTGTATTTTCCTGAGACATTCCTCATCTGATCTTGATTTAAGAATGGGTGAACTGGTTTAGACCATAAGCTTGTCCTTGATTAAATCTAAAATAAGAACTGGCCTAAAACTTTATTCATCTTACAAATAGGAGAACAAGAACAGGACTTTTTATTCAGTTCCGGACTTTACATCTTGGAGAGTACTTGCCTGGCTCACTTAACCCTTCTGATCCCATTGAATTTGGTGTTGGCACTATTCATAAATCTGACTGTAATGCAACAAATACCAAGAGAAGTTATTGAGAACAATGTTACAGGTGAACACAGCAAGGCTCAATACTTCTGTAATCTTGGTTAGCATGGCTGTGAAATAGGGACAGAGTGATGAGAAACAGGAAAAAACAGATTGTACACAGATTTGGATTTATATAACACCATGCATCAGAAGGCCTTAGCTCCCAGAGTGACATTTTTCAAAGGTATGAACAAGTTAATGGAATAAATTTTTCCTGACTGAGTTTGTTTGTTCTATGGCACATTAATAAACACTTTAGATTTTAAGAGGCTTTTGCCTTCATGGGATGTAGGAAAAGTATTATCCCCATTTTACAGATGGGAAAAATAAAAGCGATAAGTGATATCAATTTATTGATGCAGTAGTCAGTGCCTATTCCTGATATACCATTGATAGGTTTAAATGTACATAGTGGTGCCATCTGGAGACTAAATATATACATTACACTTAATATTTAGGGAATAGATTCATCAGTATATATATAGATTGGTTGGGGTTTTTTTTGTTTGTTTGTTTGTTTTTAAGGCTGGAATGGACCATTAAATCCTCTAGTGTGACCTGCTGTATGGCACAACCCATAGAACTTCAACTACTTATAAGCCCAATACATTAAGATTCCCAATTAAGTTTCCTGTTTATGATTTGTATTACTGTATAGGCTAGGAGCCCCAAGCATGGACCGGGACCCCATTGTCATAGGTGGACATTCCCTTACCAAAGAGCTTACAATCTAAATACTTAAATATATATATTTTAGATGGGATGGCATTTTCAAAAGAGCACATGTAGTTGGATGTTCAGCATCCATTGCATGTGAAAATCCCAGGCTTGGACTTTTCTATCTTTTACACAAATACAGCACTGTGGAGAGACCGCAATGAATCTCAGTATTACTAGTTTGGAATGTCCAAATCTAAGTGATATTTGAATAATACCTCTGTTTGTTGATGTTTAGATAGCAGATTGCATAACATTATTGAGAAAATCATCACAAGAATAAAAGCATAGAAAAGTTTTCAGGCAGATCTAACTCATTGTAAGAGCCTCCATGGCTAGATCCTGGGGGGTTCTAGGCTGCTGAAGTCTCCACAGCCCCCTCCAACGCTGGTTGGGTTCTTGCAGGAGGACCATGTGAGACTGGGCTCAGCGGGACCTGAGTGGCATCTCCTAGCATCCCACTGATTGGCTGGTACTAGTACTTAACCTGGGAAGCTATGATGGGGAGCTGTCTGAGCAGCAACAGACTGCCTGCCTCTCTCTCTTCCTCTGCCTCAGACTCTGTGTGTGTGAAGAGACCCTCTACTCTGACTCTGCCTGACTTTGGTTTGCCCTCTTCGAGATCCTGCTCTGATCACAAGGTCAGACCACCCACATCCTGGTTGTGACCCTCATTCTGTAAAGAGGGGGCTATATTTTAACAAAGGTTTTTGGCTGGGTCTCTAAAGCTACCCTTGATCCATAGCAATTTTCCCACTTTCAATCAAACAGGTTCGCACAAAGATTGAGTAGAATATGGCACCTATGTAACAAATAAGCTTTTATACTACAGTCCTGCTTTCAAATTGTTCAACATCCTTTATAAAATATAGACACCAGAATTGTATACTGTATTCTAATATTGGTCTCAATCCCCTATAGAGAGGTAAAATCTCCCTACTCCTACTCACTATTATGCTGCTTGTATATCCATTAATCACACTAGCCATTTTTGCCACAGTATCACACTGGTAGCTCCCTCCTCCAGTTGAGTTATTTGTCCACTATGATCCCTACATCTTTTTCAGAGTCACTGCATTTTATAGGTATGGCCTACATTTTCTGTCCCTAGATATGACTTTAGTTAATTAGCAAAGTTACTGTTGCAATCAGCATCCCTCATTGGGGAAAAATAAGGCAAAGTACTTTTAGAACCATTACTATGTCTGCCTTATGTTTACCTGGTCATTTACACATGCAATTACCCAATTTGCATAAGACGTTCCGGTAAATGTGCAAATTAGGTGCACTACTGCACTCCTAAAATATTTAAAATACAGATAATTAAGTGCCATTATAAGGCTTTCAAGTCAACAATCCATTGAGATGAATGACTACAGTTCACATTTCTTGGAACTTATTTTATGCTCTCTGCAGACTCAGACAACTCTGCATTGATTTTATATCATTATATTTGGCTCACATTTGGCAAGTTTTCTTTGCAACAGAAAGAGCTAGAGTTTTTTAATTTTAAAAATTAAGTATTGTATTCTGCCGCATCTGGATGCTTCATGAAGGTCAGATCAGTGCTTTAAACACTAGATCCAGTGTTTGGCACGACCAATATACAAGGTATTATGCGATAAGAATCCATATGACATAAAAATGAATTAGTTATCTGATGTTTTCTCTTCAGAAAATAATTAAGTTTAGTATCTTCTGCTGGATTACACTCTAGGAAACATTTATGCATCTAATATTTTAGTCACAGTAAGATCAAATATTCAAAAAAGAATGTACATTTTAATTTAAAAGGGTCACACATTGCATGGCATTGCTACTCTGCCATTCACAGCACACATTTTTTGTAATGTTCTCCACCAACCTACTTATTGAGAGTAAAGACAATACAACAGAGCCATACATATCTCAATTTCTATTTCCCTTAAATCTTTTGTGTAGTTCCTGATAAAATCCTTGTATGTGTAGCAAAAAGTACCAAATTACCTTTGAAAGCTGTAGCTCATTTACACTATATTTAACAACATGAATTAAATAAAAATAAGTGACAGAGAACAAAAATAAGTGACATCACCAAGGAAAAACACTCTGTTCCCCATTAAAGCCAAAGCGAACTGAAAGCACTTCCAGCAGAGTAAGATAAGGCCTTGTAAAGATGCAAACTTCAGCAGCAACATGGAAGTAAGACACACCGAACAGTGACGACAAATTCACAAATGTTTGCTGATTTTCTGTGCCCAACTTTGAAATTTTGTCCCTGATTTTCAGATGATCCTCCTTGGCAGCTCTAAACTTCAGCCTCTCTGAAAATCAGGCACAGTGTTTCACCCAAGACCAGAGGTACACAAAAATCTATTCCTGTCTTAGATGCTGTCCCTGTAAGCATACGCTATTGAAAAAGATCAGCTGATCTTACAAGATACAGAGCAACTGATGCTAATATACGAGATCAGAATCAGGTTGAGAATCTCCTTCCTCTAATCTCTTAATAACAATACATTCTTCTTCTAGTGCTGTCCCTGTGGATGCTCCACTTCAGGTGTCGGTGCATCCTGGCACCATCAATCAGAGACTTATGGTAGCAATGTCATGCATGCACAGTAGGTGCCTCGCGCTGCCATTGGTGTGGTGTCTAGCACGCGCACCACCTGAGCCCTCCAGGTTCTTCTCAGCCATCGTCAGCTGAAGATGGAGCTCAGGAGCAGTGTTCCTCACTCTTGCCAAACCTTTGGGAAAAAATAGCAGTCAGACGTGCATTAGAGTTTTACATGGAAAGGACCAAACCTTTCCAGAAATCTTCTAGACTTTTCATTTCTATTACCAAACATTCAAAAGGCTGCACAGTCTCCACTCAGAGACTGTAAATCAGGCTTGTCAGGCCCACGGGCCGCATGTGGCCCAGGACGGCTATGAATGCAGCCAAACACAAAATCGTAAACTTACAACGTTATGAGATTACGTCCACAAACACCGGATTATTATTCGTAATTCGCATTATAATTGCAAACAGTTCGACCAAAAAACCGAAAAACTGATAAAATTGACTAATAAAATAAAGAGCGAGAGGACTCTAATGTCGTGTAAAATGAATTGTGACAAAGAATTCGTGTGTACTAGGCATAACGCCGTCGCGCACCGTACGCTCTCGCTATTTGTACTCATGTGTGGCTTAAGTTTTTCGGCAGTGTACGGCTTCCAATGTGCAGTGTGGCCCATGACAACTCGTCTTCTTCCAATGTGGCCCAGGAAAGCCAAAAGATTGGACACCCATGCTGTAAATGGATCTCTGTGTGCATTCAATATTACGATCATATTTGGAATGCAGACTCCCCGATGCACACCAGAGCGCACTCCACATGATCAGTTTCAACCTCTATAGCATTCCTAAATAATGTTCCGATACTGGAGATTTGTAAGGTGGGCAGTTGGGCCTCTGTCCACACATTCACTGAGCACTATGCAATCACTAAAGACTACAGGGCTGATGCCATAGTGGGCCTAACTGTACTTACCTCTATGACTCAAATGAACCTGAAGTCCCTCCCGCTTCCTGAGGGGCACTGCTCTAATGTCACTTGAAGTAGAGCACCCACAGGGACAGCACTCAAAGAAGAGCGGGTTACTCACCTCATGCAGTAACTGAGACTCTTCGAGATGTGTGTCCCTGGGAGTGCTACACTATCTGCCCTCCTCCCCTCTACTTCAGAGGTCGCCACTAGGATACTGCAGTAGAGAAGGAACTGAAGGGCTCAGGTTGTGTGCGAACTACATGTGGCACCAAAGGCACCGCACCACACCTACTGCGCACATGCAATTCGTGTGGACACTGCTACCACAAATCTCCGACCGACGGTGCCAGGATTCACCGACTCCTGAAATGGAGCACCAGTAGGAACACACATCTCGAAGAACCTCAGTTACTGCACAAAATGAGTAACCCTTTCTTAAATTTGACTCAGACTGAGTAGTATTGTTAGCTATAACCAGTTCTGAAAATGAGATTCATCCGCATGCTCTGTCTCCCTTGTCCTGACCCAAATACTGAGAAGTTACCTTAGTGCCCACTTCTCTTTGCCCAAATGGGATGTTTGATGGGTCTATGTCTCCACAGCTCACTCCCAGAAGAAAGATGTTGGCTGGGCAGGTTTATTCCCTTTATACAAGACCTCTTTCCCCTATTAGGACTTAGGCTTCCTAACTATAAGGTGAATACTGTATGGAAGGCGGTCTGATGGTCTTACCTTCATGCTCAGTTTCTTCACAGGATGTCTGACTGGTTCACTTCTGGACTTTCAGTGATTAGCAGTCCCACTTTTCCACTCAGTTACTTTAAGGAGCCAGTCAGTAGGTCCATATGCCCTAAATTCCCCCCAGTAACTATCTTCAGAAGGGATGTAAGGAGACTGCTTGTTTTCTATCCCCATCCTCCGAGCATCAGGACTAGGAAGCACTTTCTTTGGCTTTGTTGCGCATGCCCTTTAAAACTACCCCAGAGTAGAGTGGAATGTTGGGAAACCTTGCTTCATGTACAGGGAACTCTTGGGTGTCTTTACTTCAGTGAGTTAAAAGGCTAGTAGTGCAGGAGTGTTCTAGTTCCCGGTGCTGTAAGAAAGTGAGTGGGCAAGGTGTCCACCCTGTGAAGATATCTACTGACATGACTTAGAGTGGGAGAGGAGGGCCTATTGATGGATCCCTATGAAGCGGGAGGGGAAACTATGCTAACTGGATGCTTCAAGAAGGAAAAAAGGAAAAGCTTGTGTACTTCTGAAGACATTATTGTTAAAGACAACTACAGTAGACTCCCGATTATCCGGGCGCAGATTAACTGGGCTGCAGATTAACCGGGATGTCTAAAGGGGTCGGTAGGAGAAGCCCCAAAGCGGCAGCGGGCTCACCCCTAGCCTGCCGCTGCTTTGGGGCTTCTCCCACTGGCCCCTTACAAGCTGGGGTCTCAGCCTGCTTCCAGCCTGGGTGCAGGAAACCCAGGCTGGCAACGGGCTGAGACCCCGGCTGGCAGGAGCCTGGGGGGAAATCCCAAAGTGGCAGCAGGCTAAGTGCTGAGCCCGCTGCTGCTTTGGGCTCTCCCCCCAGGCTCCTGCCACCTGCCCCACTCAGCTCCCGTTGACAGCCTGGGTGCAGGGAACCCAGGCTAACAGCGGGAGCAGACTGGGGCAGGAGGCAGGACCCCGGCTGGCAAGGGGCCAGCGGGGGAAAACTCCAAAGTGGCGGCGGGCTCAGCGCTCAACCTGCCACTGCTTTGCGGCTTCTCCCACTGGCCCCTTGCCAGCTGTGGTCTCAGCCTGCAGCCAGCCTGGGCTTCCTACACCCAGGCTGGCAGCGGGAGCTGAGACCCCAGCTAGCAGGAGCCTGCGGGGAAAGTCTAAAGCAGCAGCAGCAGCAGCCGGTTGAGAGCTCGACCGCTGCCGCTTCTCCGCTCTCTGCCGCTTTAGACTCTCCTCCCCCCCCCCCCCGGCTCCTGTCAGCGGGGGGTCTCTGCTCCTGCTGCCAGCCTGGGTTCCCTACATCCAGGCTGGCAGCAAGTTGAGACCCCGGCTGGCAAGGATCCACCGGGGGAAACCCCAAAGCGGCGGCAGGTTGACTGCTTAACCCGCCACCGCTTTGGGCTCTCTCCCCAGGCTCCTGCCAGCCGGGGTCCTGCTGCCTGCCCCAGTCAGCTCCTGCTGCCAGCCTGGGTGTAGGAAGCCCAGGCTGGCAGCGGGAGCTGAGACCCCCGCTGACAGGAGCCTGCGGGGAAAGTCTGAAGCGGCAGAGAGCTGAGAAGCGGCAGTGGCCGAGCTCTCAACCCGCTGCGGCTGCTGCTGCTGCTTTAGAGTTTCCCTGCAGGCTCCTGCTAGCTGGGGTCTCAGCTCCCGCTGCCAGCCTGGGTTTCCCACACCCAGGCTAGCAGGGGAGCTGACTGGGGCAGATGGTGGGACCACCACCATCCCCACCTCCACCCCCAGGGCGGCCGGCAACCCCCCCTCCCCCCCCCCGCAGTAGACACTTGATTATCCGGGATTTTATTAACCGGGATTAAGGTTTTCCTGATCATCCCGGATAATCGAGAGTCTACTGTAGTCTGCTTCTTCCAACGTAAACGAACATAAAATACAAATAATCCAATTCTTAACTCATCTACCCCCAAGTATTTTGCTGCATATGTTTCAAGAGCCTCTTTGGTACTCAAATGTGCATTATACTCTTATTTGGAGGTCTTGATACCTGAATAGTAGGACTCTGGCTATCAAATTCTCCCAAATATGAATATTCACCTATTCACACATCACTACTTTTATGCCTGTGGTACCTATCCTGTGGGAATAAAGTTGTTCTATATATTAATTTAATCACGTATGTCATTCTATCTTGTTTTGTTTTATCTATCGATGATTTTGTGTTTTCTGTTCTTGCTGGAGGGGCATAGAAGGTGATTTCAGATAGAAGCCATAAAAATGAAATGTTTTACTGTTATTATGGGCATATTTCTCAGCTCTCACACTCTGATTGCAAGATTCAAGGCTGTGAAAGGGGCATTGTCAAGTACTTTTTGTGTCTGTATAGTGTAGTTTGTCTTGGATTTACCCCCACCCTGTTGTTTTTAAAACTTGCTTTTTAAAAGCTTGAGATTAACTGCTTTGTGTCCGTACTGCCTGGTGTCCTTCCCCTTGCAATCCACTGGCAAGTCTCCTGTGTTTCTTATAGAGAACAGTCGTTTATTCAGTGCATTTAGGACTTGGTTCTTCAAGGTGCTTCCATTTTGTCCCGATCCAGCAAAACATAGTAAGCATCTGCCTAACTTTAGACTTCTGGGTAGCCCTATTCAAGCGGACTACTTTGGGATCCTTGCTGGACTGAGTCTTTAGAAAATAGTCATCAAAAAGCATCTAGAGCAGTAAAAATGAAGCACAAAATATCAGAAATGAGCCAAAGAACTAACCAGCCCATGTACATATTCGAATGAGAGTGAGGACTCTGGCACCAAAGGAAAATCAATAGACAAAGTCCAGCCAATCTATCGGAAATAGGACTCAGTCCTCAAATTATTATAAATGAAGGAGAAAAACAGGGAAGGAAGCAGTATACAGGACAGTTCAACCAAACCAGATGGCTCTTGTCATGTCCCTTAAAGGCAGCCAAATGAGGAATTCAAGAGGACCTCTCCCAGGATAATGATCACAGTTTATAGACCTTAGCCACGAAGGCGTGCTCTTTGCTTAGGCCAAGGCATCAAGAGCAAACCTCAGTTAACCACATCTGCCAGGAAGGGATTATAAGGCAGACACAATATTGGTTCACGTCAGAGCTCTTTCTTTAGAAACTATGCAATCTGAAACTCTCACGGCTTTGGACTGTACCATTTCAGGAGTGACAAGAGATCAGCTAATCTGTTGCAATATGGTTATGAACTGGGAACAAACTAAAGGCTTCGATTTTGCAAAAGTCATTTGTTCCTAATATAATATTCCTTCTCTAAAGCTGCCACATAATAGACCAGGGTCAAGACTGAATTTGAGAGAGACTTCTGTTCTGTGGGCTAATGGATTATGGATATTTTAACAGTGAGGAAACATATTCCCAGTGGAGTCAATGGGCATTTTACCGTTTACTTCATTCGCTGTATATACTCACATGGTAACTGTGTTAGAGAGAATAGTGTTTATGTAAAGACAAAGGTCAGGACACACTGCCACACTACAGAAAGGGAAAGGAAAAATAAACCAGGAACACAGAGGAGAGGGGGTTGATTTAAAAAATCTGGTAAATTGGAAACATGAATAGGATCATCAGAATCCAATACACACTGATCTACCCCCACAGCTTCCTTTTTCTGTATCATCAGAAGGCTTTTAAGTCTCTTCGGTATCCACTTCATGCCTGTTTAGGTGGGATTAAAATAACTACATTAATTCAAAGACTGGCGAACTCTTTGTTTAAAGGTATCGATTTTCTTCTCTGAGCCTGTGTTGCCCAGGCAATGCAAAGAAAAATAAAGATGTCTCTTCTCATGAAAATAGCTAGTACTTTGTTTCTCAGAAATGATTGTAGCCTTTTACTAATGGAACAAAAAGAGATGAGTCAAACATACATTTCTTTTCTATGTCAGAATTCTCACATGTCTTCTAGCCAGAGGTAAATATGTAAAGAGCTTTAACAACTTTTTTGATTATAAAGAAAGGCTCAAATTTATTCTGAGAAATAGTTTCCAATAGAAATGGTAAATGATTGGTGTAGTCAGGAGGCAGTCATGTTGGCTTGTTCTTTATTATCCAGCATTTGCAGAACACAACAAGTAAAATAACACTGTCACCACCAAAAGCACTTCTTGTACTGTAGCAAGGTGCTGGTGCAAAAGGCACCTAATTAGCCCCTGCTCAGCCAGCCCCAATCAGGGGAAATGGATTGGGGCTGGGGAAAGGCTGATGCCTGGCCTAAGGATTGGCAGCACCCGCTGGCCTGAGGACTATAAAGGCTGGGAGGAGGCCAGAAGGTGGGGGGTGGGGGAAATGGTCAGTCTCCTGACTGGGCCTGACTCTGTTGGTAGAAGACGCCAACTTGGCTGGTAAGCCTTGTATATAGCTGAACACTGGTGATGGGACAATGCTGTAAATAAAGACACGGGTGCTGCACATCTAAAGCCTCTCTGAGCTTTACTGGGGGACCCCAGGAAGTGGGGCAGCAGGAAGACCCTGTCACATGTACTAACACATTTGAACAAAGGAATTCCCTTTCCAATTCAGACCAATGATCTATCTTATTTGGTGCCCTGTCTCAGACAGTCCTCAGTTCCAGAGACTTCAGAGAAAGGTTTAGCAGGCATGTTGAAATAGACAAATATGCAGTAACATGCCTATGGGGAAGTTTCTTCTTAACCCAGGGCAGTTCGGGAGTGTCTTAAATCAGAAGGATATGAGTTGAATTTATACCACTTAAAATTTTTATCCCAGCTAGTATAATTGTAGATCTACTTTTATGCCGCTTATCATTGTGTGTGTGTGTGTGTGTGTGTGTGTGTGTAAAATCTAGGCAGATGTATAAAATCTAGGATATGTAGGCCTATATCCACCAACACTATTCATTACCATAGTGCCGTTCTCCATGCATATCTGGAGTCCCAGTAGCCAACTGCAGTGCTGGGTCCAGGCTTTATATAGTCTCTCAGAAAATAGCTTCTGTTGTTTTTTAATGATGAGCTATGCAAATGCCCCCCCCCTCCCCCAAAGGAAGTCTTAAATTCCATCCTAACTTTGCACTTAAATTCCGAGAGCCATTTAAAAAAGTCCTCTCTCCTTGATTTTAACCTATAAAGTTTGTGTGTGTGTGTGTGTGTGTGTGTACATACTAGAAACTCTTGCAAAATCGTGTTTTATATTGAAAACATTGCCACATCTCTAACTGAACCCTGCTCTCATTTATTCTTAGTCTTACAACAATTTCTCAATAGGATTATTAAAAACACTTCAAGGCTTTAAAAATATTATTCTGGAGAAAATGGTGTTTGCATGCTGCCCTTTTAATCACACTCTCTCTCCCTCTTGACAGTGCTCTTTAAGGGAAGAGAGACTTTCAGCTTCAGTAATTGCAGGTAGTGAAGAAATGACCATGTAGAGGTGAATTTTAAAATATCCTTTGCATTTACAAGAGGCGTAAAAGTCACAGTTCTGGGAAAGGGGGCACTTTCCCATCAGTTAATTTCAAACATAATGATGTTAAAAAATATTGAACCAGCTGGAACCTTCATTTCACTGAGTGTGCAGACTGACCCACGCAATTTGATTAATCTGGGACTGGTGCCATTGTAATAAGCTCATAAAGAGCTCATGTTGTGTAAATAACAGCCCTTCAGAAAACAGGGCCATTTATGGGAATCTGTATTAATAAGGACCGGAGCAGCCTAGGAGAATGAATGGGGGGTGGAACCTCCTGGGCAGCTATTAGGGACTAGCTCAGCAAAGAGTGGTGCACTGTTGGGGGAGAAGACTATTTCCCCGCCAAATGTCCAAGCTCCAGTCAGGGAATTCAATTTGAGAGTGCCCAGGCTGTAGAGGGGCAAGACATGAGACTGAATGTTAGGAACCATTAAGAAAGGGATAGACAATAAGACAGAAAATATCATAATGCCACTATAAAAATCCATGGCATGCCCACCTTGAATACTGTGCATGGTTCTGGTCACCCCATCTCAGACAATGCATATTAGAATTGGAAAAGTTACAAAGAAGGGCAACATAAATGATTAAGGGTATGGAACAGTTTCTGAATGAGGAGACATTTCAGCTTGGAAAAGGGATGACTAGGAGAGGATATGATACAGGTCTGTAAATGATGTGAAGAAAGTGAATAGGGAAGTGTTTTTTACTCTTTCACATAACACAAGAACCAGGAGCCACCCAGTGAAATTAATAGGCAACAAGTTTAAAACAAACATCAGGAAGTATTTTTTCACACAATGCAAAATCAACATGTGGAGATCATTGCCAAGGGATGTTGTGAAGGCCAACACTATAACGATGTTCAAAAAAGAATTAGATATTGAGGATAGGTCCATCAATGGCTATTAGCCAAGATGGCTAAGGATGCAATTCTGTGCTCTGAGGGCCCTGGCCTCTGATTGCCAGAAGATGGAAATGGATGACAGGGGATGGATCACTCAGTGATTACCTGTTCTGTTCATTCCTTTAGAAGCACCTGGCACTGACCTATCAGAAGACAGGATACTGGGCTAGAAGGACCATTGGCCTGACCCAATAGGGTCATTCTTATAACCCACAGGTGCGGCGTTTCTGGTGAAGTAGCTGACTGAAGCTTTCTTTGTCTTTTTCTGTTAAATACATAAGCCCCTCCAAAGGGGACACTCTTTAATATTATCAAGTCTGCTTGTACTCGTTTATACTTGGGGTAAGGGGAAACTGGGGAAGTGGCTCACCTGCAGCACCACACCTGACCACAGTGGGCACACCAAGTGACCTCCAGACCATTACAAACTCCCATTCTTGGAGTACCATGTTGAAATTGGCCAAACTTGTGGAACTCCATGGCATCAAGGACCCTAACAGTGAATCCACTGTAGATGTCCATGAATATGCCATAGTGGTCCACAAGGGCCTATATGATGATCAAGTAGTATCCTTTCCTGTTAAGATGCTCACTCACTTCAGATGGTACATGTGTCCCATCAACCACACCTGCACAGGTCGTGAATCCTGTCTATTCAAATCCCACAATTATTTCAGGACTATTTTCACTTCTGACAAGCCTAGGGGACAGTGCAGCATTAACGGCCGTGACCACTGTGGCAGATGTAGATATTCCAACCTCAACCTGGTGATGACAGCAACACACTGCTGGACTATTAATGACTCTCTCCTCTGTGTGCACTGCAACTTAAGTGCTGAGATAAGCTCACACAACTCCATGAGCATGTCTTTCCCATAGGCACCAACTCCAGGGCTGGAGCACCCAGAGAAAAAAAATTAGCAGGTGCTTAGCAGATACTGGCAGCCAGCTCCTCTTCCCCCCCCCCCCCCTTCCCAGCTCCTCACACCTGTCGCGGCCCGGCTGATCAAGTCCTCCCCCTCCCTCCCAGTGCCTACTGCCTGCCGCAATCAACTGTTTCATGGCATGCAAGAGGCTCTGGGAGGAAGGGGGAGGAGTGGGGATGAGCATACTCAAGGGAGTTGGCGGAACTGGGCGGGAAGCTGCAGGGTGAGGGTGGGGCTTGGGAGATGGGGGGGTGGGAGGGGTCTGCAGCAGAGAGGGCATGGGAAGAGGCAGGATGGGGATGGGAGGAAGGGTTTGGATGTGGGTGGGCCCTGGGGAGGAGTGGAGGGTTGAGCACTCCCCAGGCCCAGTGGGAAGCCAGCACCTGTAGCCTTTCATCATGGGATGACCAGCAATGGACCCAGAATTTTCCATGTTTCCATCACAGTGTGGTCCTACCAGTGTGTGCTTGTGTTCCTGGCCCAAGAGTGACAGTCTACATGGGGGTCATCTGCCATTAAAAACAGCTTCAGCTCAGTCCACACCTCCACATCCACAAAGTCCTAGTCAGTAACTGTCATGCCTATCCAAGTGGTAAGTCACCATCCCTGTCTTTTCAGGCCTTAAAACAGCTTCTGGGAATCCCCCCCCCCCCCACCTGCCAATATTTTCTGGCAGAAGGCACCAAAAAGAAGACACTTCCTCCTAAAAAAGCAGCAGCTTTCAGTCTTGGTAATTAAGGAGAGGAGGAGCCATAACATCAGCATGTAGCAGTGCACCACCGGATCAGCTGGGTCTTGGATAGGAAATGAATTTTGCTGGCCTAGACCATTTCTTCCCATAATCCCAAGAGTGAACAGACAAAATCAACATGTTGTGAATGTGAGCATAGATCTGTGGCAATATGTATCTCGAGCTATTAGCCCAGATAGCTGTACTGCTTGTCGCGTCCACATCCAGTGTTAACAAGGTTGGGAGGCTTAATGGCAGAATAGGTTAGCACAGTAATGGGGTAGGATACCACGCATGATTACTTACCCCATGGTTAGTAGGCAGTGTAGTCAAAGCCATGGCTGAGCAGAAGAGTGTATTCTCCTTTTGGGTGAAGGAGACAGCATGGCTGTGAGTGCTGGCAATTACAGAGTTTCCACTGTAATCTTCGTATGCAGAAGTAGCGCTACTGCAATCACCATGGTTACCTACTCTCACAGCCAAAAATAGGGAATGCAATCCAACACTGGATTATAATTGGCCTGTTCCAGTGATATTGTACGTTACACTTGTGCTTGACAACATTATGATTCCAATTACTTTATTGCATAGGTCTGGTTTTAGATGTGGAAAAACATAGAAACTAATCAAATCTTTCCTGACCTGCAGACAGAAATAATTAAATAGAAGAAACCAAGTCCCTAAGCACCACTTATGCCCTTAATGTAGGTCTCAAGTGATGCATAGAGCCTTCTGCAAGCCCTCTGCACTGGGGTGAATGTCACCCTATAGCCACACTTTATAATACAAAATAATTGTTAGACCACTGGCTGAGGTAGTCCAGGGTCTTGTCTCTGACACTGGCCAGCACAAGATTTTTCAGGGTCAAAAGGCAAGAAAACCCATGATGGAATAACCTGTACCAATGAAAAGGATCCAGAGCACAAGCAATGCATCCCCATTAATAGTCATTGCCTGTGATTAGCAGCTACATGATTAGGAAAATATCTGGAAGGACACTAAGGATGCAGAATGGTGTGGAAGAAGGAAAGTGTAAGAGGAGAGCATACATATGTTGTTGTTGTTTTTTCTATCATCCAATCAGAGGGATGCCTTTTTTCTCTTTCTCTTTCCTCTCTCTATAATTCTGTTTTCTCCTCTGAAAAGCAACCTGTGACTAAGAGGGAGTCAAAGACTAACTCTAAGAAAGCAATTTTCTTCTGTTCTAATTCAGTTTGAGCTTCAAAGGTTTTTGAGCGTCTGCATAGAAGCTAGTTGATGCTTTGGAAAAAACAAATATTTAAAACCCAATTAATGTTCTGTACGGCACATTTGCCACTAATCTGTAGAAGTAGCAAAATTCTCCTAGCTGACTGTGATCTGGCCTGCCTACCATTTTGCTGTGCTAAATGCTATTACAAACATCTGCTCATCCAAAATGGTCCCTCTGTCATATGTTCTCTTACCTAAGCAAAAAGAGATTTACACAGGAAGCAGACTTCTGCTATTCCCTGTTTGCTCATGTGTGTCAAGGAAACTACTGGGGGGCAAAGCAATAGCACAGCAGACTGGTGGAAGTTTGGAACCCAGAGTACAGTTCCAGAAGACAGGCACACACACACTGAGTGTAAAGAGGGCAGCTTTAGACACGTTGGGACATTTCCCAGGCCAATTCACCCAACCCTACTTTCTTTTTAATCACCACTTATAATACCTGAAGTCCAAATTCATTTCTATCTTCATTCAATGACCCCTTTTAAAAGGGGAAAAGTCACATTTTTTAAAAGTGATGGCCAGTTCTTATGCAATGAGGTAAAACCCCAAATGTTGTTCTACACACTCTACTCGTATGTAACATCTAAGGCTATTTTTCACATTCTGGGGTGTTATTTCCTAGCCCTTTGTGTCTGATCATTAGACTTAGCTTGTAAAAACATGTCATTTTTATCTTACATAACTCCTCAATGTCAATTGCCAGGATGTTATCTCAAAGGATCATAAGCGTTGTTGACACTACACTAGATAAAGTGAAAGTCAATTATCCTGAAAAGGAAATGCTCTTTCAATGTTTAACAAAGGAATAATCAAATGAGATATACTCAATCCAGTATATTGCATAATCAGATTTTTAAAAGCATTAAGCACATCACTTACCTATTTAAAGATACAGTATTAAGATTTACACTGTGATAACTGAAATATGTATGTACTTTCTTTAGGTACTAATAATGCCATGGAGTTTTTAATTTAAAATCTGTTTGTAAACTTAACTTGTCTGTCCTAGTTTCTGATGTTTATTGCTTTTTAAGTTATGAAAATGCTTTTATTTCTTAATTCACATGCACAAGCATAATGGCATGGTCACGTCTGATGACTGGGCATCTGATTTGGACAGCTCTGCACATTCTATAACATAAAGTAACAGGGCTTCTGATAGCTGAACGTCTGCTATAATACCCATTCCACAAAATTCACTGAAGTCAAGGCATGTGCTGAATTTTACACAGTTGTTATTTTTTGGGTGGTATATCTTCACCAGAGATCTGAAGTGCTAATTAATGTATCATTTATTTGAAAAAGTAACATCTTAGATTTTCACATAATTGTTCATTTACAAATGTCTGATATCAGATAAGGCATTGAATTAGAGTCTCTCATCAAATTGGAGACTGTTATAAATACTGTGCTATTGTTGCCATGGGGATGGTGTGAGATCACAGCAAGAATTGTGACTGGGATGTTGGGAGAAGAGGGAAACCATGTGACCATCTTATCTGAAAGGACAAAATTCACCCCTGTGCTGAAGACAAGCCCAAGCTCAGACTTGGCACTTCAAAGCTGCCTATTAGGACAGCAGAAGATCCTCCCCCCTCCTCCCCCCATCATAAGAAAATCACCAGTGTCTAAAGTTGGCATACCTTCCATTAAAGGGAGCATCTGGGGGTGTGGTCAAGAGTGGGAGGGGCATGGCCAGAGCACAGTCTGCTCTGCTTATCCTGAGCCAGCAGGATGGTGTCCGTGTGGCTTAATTTACACTGCGGGGCAAACTGGCCACAGCACTGGGGAAATGGAAAGGACATTTAGAGCCACCTGTACCTCAACCCCTGGGTCTTGCACCAAGCACAGCTTAGACAGACTTAAGGATCTGGCCCATAGAAAATTAGTGGGGCAAAGGTCTTGTGCTGGTCCTCTGCACAGGAGTGAATTTTACTCAACAAGCAGTCTACAGTGTGAAAGTTTGAGACCCTCTGTATTACAATAACGGACTTCACCCAAAGCATTTATATTCTGAAAAATGTAAATCTGTGGTGTTGGGGGGAGGGGTGGAAGTTCTTACAAACATCTTTGATTTTAGTACTTTGATTATTTAATACTTTGATTGTGAACTTATGCCCAGTTACTGTCATGAATCAGCCCATTGAGTCAGCTGAATAAGTGCTCCCTATTGTGATTGAGGCTTGCACAATGTCCCCCTAAATATTAAAAATAGCATAAGACAAAACAGTCAGGAATAACCATAAACACAACATAAATAGTGCTGACAATTCCAAGTCCAATGGAATTTTGTGGCAAAATTCTCATTGTCTTTTGGGTGACCTGGATTTGATCCCAGATGAATGAACAGCTCAGTAATTCTGAGAAAACAATCACATTTCTCCTCAGGGCAAAAAGTCAGCACTGTGTTGTCCTAGCAAGTACAAATAAAAGTGAACATGCCAAGTGAATCTGAACAGATTGATAATACAGATTCAGCCTGGGCAAGTGGTTACCTCCATTGATCACAGACCATAGCATAAATCAGCCAAGCTGTGAAGGGAGCAAAATGAGCAAAGTGCCAAATTTTCAAAAAGTGAAATTTGCACATGTATATTTCTACACACAGGTATCTGTGAATGTAAATCCCACTGCTCATGCAGAAAATGACCATGCTTTCACTCCAATCTCCCCAAAAAATACACATCTGAGAAAGATATCAAGCTCTCTATAGACATCTTGAAAGGAGATCTGGGAGCAGTACTATCACAGTGTCAGGGAACTTGCCAGTCTCACATGCATCTCGGGATATGATAGCTGCAGAGAAATGGTATGCACAAATTGAAAAAGAGACACTAAGTATGGTGTATGGATGTACCAGATTTTATGACTTTCTCTTTGGTCACAGCCTCAAAGCTGAAAAGAACCACCTGGGATACAATGACTATTTTTGAAAAGTGGAAGTATGATGACAGGCAGGCACTGTTTTGGACCATGAGACTGAACAGTCTGTTACAGACAAGGACTTGTCTGATGAGGGTGTGCAATGCAGCAGGTTGGAGGGATTGCTGAAATGCCCTGAGAGTCTGATTGAGACATGTTCGGTTGTGTGAAAGTGACTTGCAGGGCTGTTAAGCTAGTTATTATATTTGTCATAGGTGATTAGCTTAATTTAATAGTGTTTTAGTTCAGTAAAGGGATCTGAAAAAGGGAAGAGCTGCTATAGAGTAAATCATGTAGGTAGTGCAAAGCTGCCACGCTTCCCATACACTGTAGACGCCATCTTTGTTTTCCCTGTGACCCTCCCTGCTCGGACCAGAAACAAAGAAGCCCAGGATATGGGAGTCACAGGGCAGTAGGAAGTCTGTTACCTCACTGTTGGACAGGGTAGCTTCTCACACATTTTCAGAATACTGGACATTCTAGTACTTTCGGGACTAGCATGGCCCTGCCTCCATTGGCATGACCTCATCTACACAGTAAAAATCACTTCTGATAAAGGCCACCCTCTATTGCTGCATGTAGTTCTGTTCATAATAAAGGGTTTATCTTGACACTGCTCTGCTCATCATAAAGTTCCTACAGTTTTAACCTGTAGAGCTCAAAATGGTTGGAGACCCAGTTACCTGAGACATCTCTCTCCCTGTGATGTATTGCCACGGCTGAGAGCAGCAGAGGTAGCTCATAGAATCACAGAATATCAGGGTTGGAAGGGATCTTAGGAGGTCATCTAGTCCAGCCCCCTGGACCAAACCCCAACTAAATCATCCCAGCCAGGGCTTTGTCAAGCCTGACCTTAAAAACCTCTAAGGAAGGAGAGTCCACCACCTCCCTAGGTAACCCATTCCAGTGCTTCATCACCTTCCTAGTGAAAAAGTTTTTCCTAATTTCCAACCTAAACCTTCCCCCACTGCAACTTGAGACCATCACTCCTTATTCTGTCATCTGCTACTAACGAGAACAGTCTAGATCTATCCTCTTTGGAACCCCCTTTCAGGAAGTTGAAAGCAGCTATCAAATCTCCCTCCCCCCCCCCGGATTCTTCTCTTCTGCAGGCTAAACAATCCCAGTTCCCTCAGCCTTTCCTTGTAAGTCATGTGTTCCAGCCCCCTAATAATTTTTGTTGCCCTCCACTGGACTCTTTCTAATTTATCCACATTCCTCTTGTAGTGTGGGGCCCAAAACTGGACTCAGTACTCCAGATGAGGTCTCACCAATGTTGAATAGAGGGGAATGATCACGTCCCTCAATCTGCTGGCAATGCCCCTACTTATACAACCCAAAATGCTGTTAGCCTTCTTGGCAACAAGGGCACATTGTTGACTCATATCCAGCTTCTTGTCCACCATAACCCTTTGGTCCTTTTCTGCAGAACTGCTGTTTAGCCATTCAGTCCCTAGTCTATAGCAGTGCTTGGGATTTTTCTGTCTTAAGTGCAGGATTCTGCACTTGTCCTTGTTGAACCTCATCAGATCTCTTTTGGCCCAATCCTCTAATTTAGGGGTGGGGAACCTCCGGCCCGCGGGCCTTATACAGCCCGCCAAAGCCTTCCGTCCGGCCCGCGCGCGTCCCTGGCTGGCTCCCCCAGGCGCTTCCCGGCCCCTTCGCCGAACGTGGAGCCGCCCCCCCTGGCGGCCCGGGGTGGCTCCACACTAGGCGAAGAGGCCGGAAGCGCCTCGGGGAGCCGCCGGCCAGGGACGTGTGGGGGCGGCTCTGCACTCCGGCCGGCAGGCGGGCGTGGCTCCGCGCTGGGGCCGGCAAGCAGCTGGGGGAGCTGCCGGCCAGGGATGCGCGCGGGCCACCAGGCTGGGGCGGCTCCCCCAGGCGCTTCCCGGCCCCTTCGCTGAACGCGGAGCTGCCCCCGCCTGCTGGCCCGTGGCGGCTCCGCGCTCGGCAAAGAGGCCGGAAGCGCCTCGGGGAGCCGCTGGCCAGGGATGCGCGGGGGCCGCCCGGCGGGGGCGGCTTGAACCTGGGGGGGGCCAACGGCACCGCGGGGAGCCGACAGTCAATGGGGTGTGGGGGGGAGGCCGGGCTGGGCGAGGTGTGGGTGCAGGAGGTAAGGAGGCTTGGTGGGGGGAGGCTGGGCTGGGTGGGTCAGGCATGGGGGGCAGGAGGCTGGGTTGAGAGGAGGGAGGAGGTTAGCTTCGGTGGGGTGGGCCGGCCCAGGCAGGGGTGGGGGAAGAAAAGCAGTTAGATGGGAGGCTGGGCGGGTGTAAAGCAACATCACCCCCTACACCCAGGCTGATAGCGGGAGCTGACTGTGACAGGCGGCAGGACCCCGGCTGGCAAGGGGCCAGCGGGGAAACCCCAAAGCAGTGCAGGGCTAAGCTGGGGTCTCAGCTCCCGTTGCCAGCCTGGGCTTCCTGGGGGGGGGGGAGCGGCCCACGGGGGGGCGGAGGGGGGAGCGGCCCACGAAGGACATTATAAATGTCCAAATAGCCCTTGGCACAAAAAAGGTTCCCCACCCCTGCTCTAATTTGTCTAGGTCCCTCTGTATTCTATCCCTACCCTCCAGCATATCTACCACTCTTCACAGTTTAGTGTCATCAGTAGGAGCTTCCTCAGTATACATGAGGCTGGGCTGGCAGCATGTTCTCTGTAAGGTCTTTTGGAACTTGCTCACTACAGTTGCTTTGCCAGAGCCCAAATTCATTACCAGCTGGGCAGGTGACAAAGGCGTTGAGGGAGGAGGCTGACACAGAA
Organism: Sternotherus odoratus; assembly: GCA_032164245.1. Lineage (NCBI taxonomy): Eukaryota > Metazoa > Chordata > Testudines > Kinosternidae > Sternotherus > Sternotherus odoratus. The sequence continues at coordinate 29,340,939 of JAVMKO010000007.1, read as the reverse complement.
TATTCCTGAGCAGGGCTTTGTTTGGCCCACTCAGCCCTGCCCTGTTACACCTGCACTCACTGTCAGGTGATGAGGGGGTGGATAAAAAGGGGAAAGGGCAGGTAAGCAGGGGTTGAGTGCAGGTCTCCTATGCTTTGCTCCTTGAGGATCTGCTCCTGAGACTATCAGCAGGAAGGTAAGCCTACCATAGGAGTATGTGTGTTTATTTCAAAAGACTACTGGGGATTGCTGTGCTACCTGGGTCTGGTTTAATGGGACTGTATGGATAGCCCTGACTAAGGAGATGAGGAACTTCCTCAATAAACTCTGTTGACTTTTGTACCCTGTGATGTGTCTTAGAGCCTGAAGATCATGGACATAAGGTTCATGCTGTGGTTATTTTTAATTTAGGAGATAAGTGGCTAGACATGGGCAAGGTATTTGTAGTTGCATTAAAAAAAATCCAATATTCTGCCTTCCTGATATGTGAAGCTTCATATGTGTAGCGAGAGCACAGTATCAGTTATGAGTTGTCCTACAGATCTGAGTATTTTGTCACTTCAAAATCAAATATAATTAGCTAGCTTTAAAGAGATACTTTTTGCTTGTTTTTAATCTCTTTTCAAGATGTAAAACAATATAAAGCACAGATTTATGATATGGGGGAGTGTGTTAAAAGTCTCTAAATTGGTTGTTGGATGTTTTCATTTTCTTGGGTGCTTAATATGAGACCCCTTTAAAGGGCTTGATTCTTCAGAAAATGCTGAACATCCACTCTATGAAATTCAGGTTCCTTTAAGATGTCTCCACTTTGAAACCCAACAATTGAGACACGCCAAATCACTAGTCACTCTAGAAAATGTTGGCCTTAAATATTGTATCCAATTAAGATCTATCTTTATTGCAAATTCTTCTTTGTTTTAGTGACACCTAGTGTCCTAAATGAATTTCTGTGGAAGTCACTGGTATAAGTGAGGATAAATGTAAAACCAACAAGGTCTTTGACTTCTTTGACTTTTTTAATATGCAAGTGCAGTAAAGAATTCTCATACTGAGTAAACATAGCCTCCCAACAATACATCACAAAACTTTAAGCAAATATAAATACATACAATACTTTCTTTAAATTGAACCATTTTTTGTTGGGGAACAAAGACAATAAAGCTATTTCCTATTCCTCTTAAATGGAAAAGAGGCCTCCCTACCCTAACCCAGCCAGTCTTCCTTTTGTTTGTTTGGCATAGTAATGTTAAATAGTAGGTTAATACAGTACAAAATCATAGAAAGGCAGTGAAGCCTAATGGATGAAGCATTGGACTGGGAGTCAGAAGGGCCCTCCCACTTCCCTGTTCTGCTGCTGACCTGTGGACCAACCATTGGGCAGGCCACGTCTTTTCCCACCATTTGTGTCTATGTAAATACTAAACTCCTTGAGGGGCAGTGACTGTCTCTCCCTAAATGTCTGTACAGTGCCTAACACAATGGGACCCTTACCTTGGTTGGGACCTCAATTAAGTACTGCAATACAAATAATTGAAGTAGTAATTCTCCACACTTTTTAAATTTAATCAGTCAAATTCAACACCAGAGACCAGATTAAGGAAAAAATCTTGCTGGAATCTCATGATATTACATCCATGATAGAAGAGCCAGCTAACATCTCCTATAACTCTCCCCAAGATGAGTAAATCTAGTTATATAGTAAAGTATTTTACCATTGGCAAAGTGCAAAGCAGTCCCAATTGTACAATTATAATATGACTCAATGGGGCTGTTAAAGCAATTACTTACTTAGAACTGAATTTTGTTTGATAATGCTACAACTATGGTTCAGCATGAGTTGAATTTAAAGAGAATAAACCTGATGAACTAGAAGTAACACTGGATGCTGTCACCCAGAGGATCTAGCTATGCCACTGAGTGAGAACCCAGGTTTTTTAATCTAATATTTAATTTTCCCCCAAATCATTGTCCCTTAGCATGCAGCAAAAGAGCCACTAGCTATTGAATCGCTTCTTTGTTGATCCTCTCAGAAAACAAGGGCTTTATATAGGCTGACCATATTTCCTTTAGACAAAAACGGGACATTCGGATGGTAAAAACGGGACAGGGTGTGGGGGGGGGCTTTGCCCCACCTGGGCCCCCCAGCGCCGGGCGGGGGGGAGGCAGAGGGGGTTTGGGGGAGTGGATTGAGGAATAAGCAGAACAGGGATGGGGGATGAAGAGGATGGAGGGAGAGAGAGAAGGGGGGATGAGGGATGAAGCTGATGGAGGGGACGGAGGGAGAGAAGGCACGAAGGTGAGAAGGGAGAGGATGGATGGATGAGAGAAGAGATGGGATAGGGAGCAGGGGGGATGGAGGAGGCAAGGGACAGCGAGAAGGAGAGATGGAGAGAAGGGAGATGGAAGAGGAGGCAGTGGACGGAGGGAGAGAGAGAAGGGAGGGATGGAGAAGGGGGATAGAGAGAAGGAAGAGAGGGATGGAGGGATAGAGAGAAGGAAGGAAGGGATGGAGAAGGGGATGGAGGGAGCAAGAGGAGGCAGCGGACGGAGGGAGAGAGCAGGGAGGAAGGGAGGGATGGAGAAGGGGGATGGAGAGAAGGGAGGGATGAAGAGAAGGAGGGAAGAAGGAGGAATAGAGAGGAGGAGGCGGCAGCGGGCGGCGGGCTGGAGGAGGCGGCAGATCGGAGCTGTCCGGAGCCGCAGCCAGGGGTCGAGCGCGCCTGCGGGGGGGCTGCCCGCCGGGTTTTATGACTCATAATCACATAAATTCAGTTATGCGATTATGAGTCATAAAACGTCCGGCCGGCAGCGGGCTGAAGCTGACAGCGGAGCAGAGCGGTCTGGAGCCGCAGCCGGGGGCCGAGCGCACCGGCAGCGGCGGCGGCGGCGGCGGCGGCGGCGGCGGGGCGGCGGGGGCGGACGTTTTATGACTCCATGTTTTATGAGTCCTGTTTTATGAGTCCACGTTTTGAGTCCTGCCCCAAAAACGGGACAAAATTGATATTTTGGACAAAATTGATATTTTGGACAAAAAGACGGGACGGTTCAAAAACATGAAAAAAACGGGACTGTCCCGTTCAAAACGGGATGTATGGTCAGCCTAGCTTTATAAAAAAAAAAAAATTAAAAAAAAAAAAAAATTCCTGGAGCCTGCTTGCAACACTTGTAAAATCTGCTAGGGGGCAATAGATGCTAGATTATGGCAAGGACACTGGGACATCTATATATATATAAAAATCAAATGGTGTATGCGTGTGTGTGTGTGTGTGTATGCGTATGCGTGTATGTATGTTCCCTTACTCCTTCCACACCATTTGAGCTAGAGACTTGAAATTTGGTACAGTTATAGGCTTTAGGGTGCTAATCAGGGTAAGAATTGAAAATTTTTCAAATCTCACCTCTTACACGCCCCCCAGGGGTGAAATTCTTTAAAGCCCATTAACATCAGCTGGGCAGCAGAACCTGCTGTTCTCTGTGACATAGTTATGATGTAGTAATACCCCCCTCCAACAGACCCCGCACTCACTCAGCTCTCTGCCCCCTCCCCCCTCCAACTGCCCCCCCCACTCGCTCTGCTCTTTCACCCCTCCCCCCCACTCCAACGGACCCCGCACTTGCTCAGCTCTCTCCCCCCTCAGGTAAGAATCAAAATTTTTTTAAATCTCTCCCTCCCTCCCCCCCTCCAATGGCCCCCCGCACTTGCTCAGCTTTCCCCTCCCTCCCCCCCACATCTAAATGCAAGAGAATGAAATTAGACAAAATGAGACTTCTGAACAAAATTTGTATTAATAAAAAACATTGTAGTCTTTTTACATCCCAGTTTCCAATTACAAATACCCCGAGCAACGCCGGGTATTTTTGCTAGTATATAATAATTATGTATATTGCAGCAGTACCTAGAAACTTCAGCCCCATTGTGCAGTTGAAAGGAGGTAATTATGTGTTTGCACTAGCACAATCAGCAAGGTTCAGATCCACTTTCAATGGTCTGTTTTTTTTATGTGGCTAAAGCACAGAACTCGATGACTTTTTGATTCTGTTCTTGGCTGCAGGTTTATGCTCCAATTTTCTTTCTTGAGTGCCTAAAGTTAGGTACCAAAACCCATATCTAAGTAAGGGCATGTCTTCACTACCACTTTAATTCGACCTTAACGACGTTAGGTCGAATTAAAGGTGTACCTGTCTTCACATACATGCCCTTAAAGTCGATTTAAAGGGCCCTCAAGATCGATTTCGGAACTCCTGCCTAACGAGAGAAGTAAGGCTAAATTCGACATTACAAGCTCGACTGTGGGCTAGTGAAGAGGCATCAGGAGTTAAGCCTCCGACCTCCGAGCAGCCCCGCGAGGGGGGGGCTGTTCGGGGGGGGGCTGTTCGGGCGGGGGGGGTCCGCGGGGCTGCTGAGGGGGGGGGGAAGCCCGCGCGGGGCTGCTTGAGGGATCGGCTCAGCTGTCTGGTCAATTTCACCAGGCAGCTGAGCGGATAGCCCCGCGCCGGCTCCCCCCCCCCTCGGGCGGGGGGGGTCCAGCGGGGGGGCTGTTTGGGCGGGGGGGCTGTTCGGGCGGGGGGGTCCGCGGGGCTGCTGAGGGGGGGGGGGGAAGCCCGCGCGGGGCTGCTTGAGGGATCGGCTCAGCTGTCTGGTCAATTTCACCAGGCAGCTGAGCCGATAGCCCAAGCAGCCGCGCGCTGGCTCCCCCACCCCCCCTCGGGCGGGTGGGTACGGCGAGGGGGGGGCTGTTCGGGCGGGGGGGTCCGTGGGGCTGCTTGGGCAGGGGGGGGGTCCAGCACGCATTGCACTGTGGGCTACCTACCCACAGTGCAATGCGGGTTATGTCGACCCCCTGAAAAAGTTCAAGGACAGACAGTGTCGACCACTGTCGACCTGCTGTCCTGGTGGGGACACACTGATTCGATTTTCTAAACTCGAGTTTAGAAAATCGAATTAAGGGAAATCGACCTAGACCTATAGTGAAGACATACCCTAAGTGAAGTTACAGGTGCAGAGCACTGCTGAAAACCAGGACACTTATTTAGGTGCCTAGGATTTAGAAGTGTAGTCTTCAGCACCAAGTATGAGTACTGGATCAAAGTTCGGACGTCCTCCAATCCAGGCCTTTCTTCATGCACTGAATTCTGGATCTTCTTCCCATGGCTATCAATAAGAACTTTGCCATTGATTTTAGTGGAAGTAGGACTATCTACAACCTTTAATGGGTGAATCAGCTACCTGACTATTCAGTGTGTTTCATTTTTGAATTCCCATTACAGCTGACTGTAGTGCAGTTGGCATGATGCTTCAACACTAAGTGCAAAAGCACAAATGGGCTTTTGTATCTCCGCTCTGAAAGTAGTCAGTCAGCTATCCTCCAGTTTGAGAGAAGTACTCTGGCTACAAGCAGTGAATCCACAACTAATTCTCTTAGAAAAATTCCTTTTCCCATAAAGTTTGATTTTTATTTTATTCAAGTCAGCAGACTAATTGTGAATTACCACAGTCTCCATAAATTATCCTATTGTGGAAGGGAGAGTCACCCGGCATGCCACACTTCTGCCTCATTTTAAGAGAAGCTCTTCACAGGGCTCTGTCTAGTCAATCAATTTATAAAACAAACCTACTGTACAGATAGGTTACAGGAATTCAATTGTGTGCAGTACCATGGCTCTACAATTTTTCATACTGTTTGATAGGGAAGAAAAATATGGATTTGAGTAATGGTTTCTTCATGCTGCCAAAGTAAGAGGTCATTTGTGGACTTGGACTCACAAGATCTAGGTTCAGTTTCTGGATCTGCTGCAGACTCCTAACTTGTCACTTTGGGCAATTCACTTGGTGTATCTCCATTTTCCCATCTGAAAAATTGGGATTCCCCAGAGTAGCAAGTTGGGATACCCAAGAGTAGCAAATTGGGATGAAGTGAGAATCTTCTGGAACACTTTTGATCGCTACGTGTGCATCCATTTACCTCTGGACTTTGCATTAGTACCCAGTGGGTACAAAAGGGTTAAAGCTGCTCTTGGGGCAGGACAGGTGTTGTCATGTTGTGTCTAGGATGGGAATGAATAAGTCACTAAGACTGACTGAAACCAACCTATCAATTGCCAGGACATTTACACCTAAGTAGCACCAATAAAGAGGAAGATTTCTTCCCCCATTTCTCACTAGAGAGGCAATGCTTCTAGCTCAAAAACAATGGATCAAAAGGTATCCATACTGGGATAAGAGTTGGTGCTTGTATTAAATTAGCACCAGTGACCTGGGACTGACACAAATTGAGAACTAGAAAGGGATTCCATGGCTGGGTGGAACACTGGCTTGGGTTTAACCTTTTTGTTTATGCTAATGTAAGGATCTTCTGACAATGCTTCAGTTGACTAATAAATCCTGGTTTGTCTTGAAAAGGCTGCCTGATGTCACTGCAGATACTTAGTGGGATGCACCAGCCCCTGAAGAGGGCACAAGTCTCTGACCAGGAGTCTAGCTCAACAGGCCCTGCTGGGCAGAGCTCACTGTGAAATAGCAGTGCTGGTGCCCAGGGGCTGTCTTAGAGCCATTGTCGCTATGCAGAAGGGGTTCCTCCAAGGGCCTACTTAACACATAGTGTGTGGCACAGTTCCTATGCCTATACTATACACGAGTATAAATTAATGTGAGGCACAGCTGCCATCAGAAAGTTGCCCCCATTTAGGTACCTAGACACAACTGCCATAGGGGAAAAAATCTGAAGATTCTCCTTTAATAATCCTGATCTGGTCATTTCAGAGGTCTCACACAAGACTTGTACTTCAAAGAGGAGAGTGTATTTCTCCCCTTCTTTGCATTCTTTTGCATCATTGTCCAAATTTACTTGGAGCCCATAGTGGGGTTATACCTGGAAAACTCATGTCCAGTTACAACCAGCTGCCTCCCTTAAATAAACCATTTCTTTACAAAGAATCAAACTCTTAGGAAAGCTGAATTTTTAGAGACTCTTGTTCAAGTCATACTTTAGTCTAAACGAACATGGGAATTAGTCCAGTTTATTTTTTTTCTTTACAAGATTTTGAAATGACCATTTTGAGGTAAATACATCTATCCTGTTAGTCTCTCCTCTACTGCCTAGAGTGAAGTAGTAACTTTTCAGATCATGTCTACCATAAGGAATTTTTATACTGTGGATAGCAATTTTGTGAACTGAAGTATGGTAGCTTTGGTTGTGGCAGTTGTTTTCAACACCATTGGCAATTAAAACCCCATTCTAGGCAAGTCTAATCAACAAGGCATGGAAAATGGCTGCCAAAGCTGTCTAAATAGCAATTCCCCAACTTTTAACACTAGTGCAATGATATCAGCGCTAGCAGTGATGTAGAAATGGCCTTAGGGTAACAATGTATGTCAGAAGGGATGGCCTTCGTGACAATCAAATGTAGCTTTCTAAAAATGATTGAAAGAAGTAGAACTAAAGAACAAGTCCTCTTTGTGTATTCTTGTTTTGCCTGTTAATCCCCAATTGTCTCACCAGTGGTTGTCTCCAGCATTAATAGGCTGTCACCACAAAAGCAGAAACCTTCGACTAATTCTCAGATCTTGTGGAGACTGCCAGTTCCATGACGTACTTTCCTACAACTTCAGGATTTCCTCTCACCTTAGGCTAAAGGCCATTAGTGAGTTTTATCCAACAATATTGTTGCTTACTGAAAGGATGTTCTGTCATACTGAAATCACTCTCCCGAGTGAATTTCATATCCAATGAACTTCCTTGTTTCCATTTCAAAAAGCCCTATTCTGAAATTAATCCCAAATTACCTATGAAAACTAGGGGTTTTTCAAATCCTTGTTTTCTCTATACCTGTATTGCCGTCAGCGAGCAGGAAGGAAGGCAGTGGCACACTGAAGCAGACGTCAGTGCTGTCAATGGAGGGACGTCCTCTGACAACACTGACTTGACCTATGGCCCAGGGTTCAAACACCATCTACTCATTTCCCATTAGACTGTACATCAAAAGTTTCAAATCTGTTTTCCACTTCTGCCACACAGCAGCCCAGTTATCTGCAAAAGCACTAGCTAGGTGGTTCTTCAAACACAGAGCCTTCAAATATAACTGTGTGCTGAATATTATTAGTTTGTAGTTTATTAGTAAAACCATTATATGAAAGAGCTCTAGTGGAAAAGAAAATAAAGTATTAGTGCCCTGGCTTTGAAACACTTTCAAATCTTTTGGTATGGGTGGTTGGTTTTTTTTGTTTTTCTTTTTTATATAAAGGTTATTGACCCTATGTACAGCTTCATGTTCTGTTACTCACCTACTATGTATATGAAGTTCAGTGAAAGATTCTTACCCTCGGTCTGGTCCCTTTATGCTGAGTAAATCAGTCAGAGCAGCATAGAGGGCCCTTAAAAACCATAGGGAAAATTCCCCATAGTGTGTGCACTGTGAAAGACTATTATAAGACTTTCATAATACACCTGGTATAGGGGCATGTCAGGGTAGTAGAGAGAGGAGCACATAAGGAGTGGGGACACCTGATGTAGTGTAATACACATGCCAGCCTGCAATTTATAGGGCCTGAGAAGGCTGCTGTATCTTACATGCCCCCAGCATGTAAGATACAGCAACTTAGGGGAGCCCTGGGTCTCTGCAGCTCTGGAAGAAGTGGAGGTTCAGAGGGTGCAAAGTGGCTTACAGCTGTCTTAGTCCTTCATCCCCTGATTCAGAACCTCTCCCCCAGAGTCTGATTCAGCGCACTTTTAGTAATCTCACACTGATATAATTCCATTCAGGTCAATGGAGTTGCCCATTATACCAGTATTGTGATGGGGCAAGGCCAGATGGCTATAGGAAAGTGCTAGGGAACAGGGAAAGTGCTAGGGAGACTATGTTAGTCTCAGGCTAAACAAATCCTTGGTACCATTGGAACCTTCTAGAAAGCAGTAAAAGTAGCTAGCCTGATTGGCTTCAGGTGTCCCAATCAGGGACTGGCTGAAACCAGTAAAAAACCCTCCCAGTTAGTGAGGTGAATGTGGATGTCCGGAGCTGTGAGAGGAGGTTGTGCTGTTGGTGAGACTGAGTGGTAGACAACATATCATACGCGAGGAAGGAGGCCCTGAGGAAAGGGTGAAGTGAAGTTTTGAAGAAGCAGGGACTGCTGTGGGGAAGTAGCCATGGGAATTGTTTTGTGGTTAAAAGGTTAGCCATCTTAGCTGATACTATTAGGGTCTCTGGGCTGGAGCCCAGAGTAGAGGGTGGGCCCAGGCTCCCCCCTTTCTACCTCCCCTAATTAATCACTGCGATTGGGAGACAACAGAGACTGTGCCAGGAAGGATAGCTTCTCCTCACTGGCTTATGATGAAAATGGCTCAATAGGCTGTGACCTTGTCTCTAGAGAGAGAAGGGCCACGTGGAGGGTCACAGTGAGCCTCTGAGGCTAGTGAAATCCGCCAGGAAACGCAGGACCCACAAGTACAGACTTGGAGCTTTGTTACAGTATGAAAAGATAAAGGTATTGATTAAAGTCAGAATCAGAGCTCAGACTTCACTGCAGACCTCACTGTATCTGAAACAGGCACTCAAGTTGATTAATCCCAGAGAAAACCTCATATTTTAATGTCCTAGGTACTTAAGATTTCTTTTTCTCCTACTAGATGATATGTAAAGTCAATGGGTGTGAATTGAATGTTTTGGCATGACTAGGACCTCCAGATTTTCAAATGCAACACACACACACACAAGACAATCAACCTAAAGACAACTTTATGTAGCTGCGATTTAAAATATGGCTTTTATTACAGACAAATTAACTACATCTTCATAGTTCCAGCCACTGGAGTTAACAGTCAGATTGTATGATCAATTCTCGCACTATTTTATCCAGACCTGATGCTAACCATCAAATGAGCCTGGCTCCTGAACGCTGCACAACTCAGGATCCGGCCCCAAGTGATCTTTTGCATAAGGCAATCAGTCCTGTGCATCAAAGTTTTTCCTCTGTAGTCAAGGCAAAGTTTAAGCCCCCCATACATACCTATACAAAATCATAGAAACACAGTATATACATATTTTCAGGGATATTGGGTAAAACAGGAACTATCTTACTGGAACAGACTGGAGATTAATCTAGTCTTGTATTCTGAGTGGCTAGTATCAGAATTTTTAAAACCAGAAGTGATAGCCTAGTCTTGCCTCCTGCCCAACACAGGGCATAGGAGTTTTAACACCAAGTTAAACAGGTGTAATTCAGGTAGGAACATCTTCAACACTAGGTCTTGATTTAAGAATGTTGAGTGATGGAGAATTCATCACAACCCTTTGTAAGTTGCTCCAATGGTTAATTATCCTTGCTGTTAAAATTCTGCACCTTATTTCCACTCTAAAATTTGTCTGTCTAGCTTCTACTTCCAGCCACTGAATTATATTATCTCTGATAGTTTGAAGCGCCTTTATCACATTTCTGTTTCCTATGAAAGTACGTCCAGAGTGATCTTGTCACTCCCATAACTGTTTGCTAAGCTAAAGGAGCTCACTCATGAGAGAGCATATCATCCAATCCTTTAATCATTCTCCTGGCTTTTCTTTGAATCCCCTCTAATTTTTGTATGAGATCACAAGAACTATTTCCCACAAACCCCTGTTGATTCACATTAATTATTATTATTCTTTAACAGTGCCACATGAGCCATTCTATTATTCTGCCTGGGACTGTCAGACTTGTGTTATGAAGGAACATCTATTTTACCTTCTGCAAACCACTTGGCATTTTGTATTGTGATATCCCCTAATCCTTTCAACCTCTCCTTGCATGAAAGTCTCTTCATGCTTCTCCCAACTTTTCCGTGCAATTCTCCTACTTTCCTCAACTTTTTTTGGGGGGGGAAATCCAGTGCGGAGGTCTGTGTATAACAAAGTGCATCTCCTTCTCCAATTTCAAAGCTGGATAATAACTATAATAACCAACTCCTTACCAACAACCCATACTATAAGCGTTAGTGTAAGTATCCTGTGTTCTGACTCCAACACAGGTATGGAGGGATTATCTACTTTCTGTTTACAGAGCCAAATACCTCCTTTTCCTGTCCTCTCATTTCTGCACCCCCCAGCCCTCCCACCAGACGGTGTCATGGCCACACTGACTACCTCAACAGAAGTTACTGTCCAATACAATAAGTATAACTTCCCTACACAGGATGAAAATGCAGACTCCAAAGCACTCAACTTTTAAAAGTGTTTCCCTCCATGGCTCACTGCTGTAATCGGACAGAGCATCTGAGACGGCACTTTGTTTGATAGGTCAGTTGTGTACACTGAGCAAGGTTCCTTAAAACTGGGCAATTCTATGATGAGCCATATGCATTTAAATAAAATGCTCTCTAGTAAATTTTGGTTACTTTCAGTCCCTTCTGGCCTTGGAATCTACTGCCATAGCACTTAATAATTCCAGCAGCATTTCAGGGTGCAAAGCACAGAATCAAGAGGTGGACCTGAATTCAAGTAATAAGGGTTATTCTATTCCAATAAATTTAGTTAAGCCTTCCCCATTAAGATGTTCTAGTCCATACTTTATAGTTTAGAAAACTGATTTGCTTTAATTTCAGAAACGCTGTTCTCACAAAAACACACAAACTAGATTAGAGATCAAACCTGGCAATATTGCAGCTGAAAAATAAATGCAGTTATAAGTGACTATCACTAGAGGACACTATTTCTTATATCCTAAGACAAACAATTAGAAATACAGCTGAAAGGAAAATTCACATGTGAAACAAACTATACACTAACCAAAAACACAGGCTTGTGGTCTTCTCACACTGAGAATCTAAGAAAAAAAACTTATCATTTAACATTTTAAATATTAATGACCACTTCAATTGAAGTACTGTTGCTTGTAAGAGGTACCATAACAGCATTCAGATCCTCTGTTTATGCACAAGGGAAGTGCAGCAAGTGTGGAGTACTGCCTGTTCTGGAGCATATTAACATGACTAAATAGCTTAGTCTCTAGAATCATTCATTAGCACTTTTTTTTTTTTTTAAAGTTTAACTTTCCTTCCTGTGATAGGGACATTTGTTCATAATACTTTGGCCTACAATCTGTAATTCACTTTGCACAAACTACAGAATAGTCTTCATATGACAGCCTTCCAATCAGGAAGATTTTTAAAACCAGTGACTTGAAAGTGGAAAGGCTCCATAACTCCCTGTATACCAGAAACTGTCAAATTTTTTTTTTATTGAATCCCACTCATCTCTCACATCTTTATGCAAAATATAAATGGAACATTTATATTAGCAGGGAGTCAAGCTCTAAAATGTCAGACTGAACAGTCACTGCAGAAATACTAGCTAAGTATCACTTGGACTTTTTCTGTCAGTTGTACCGTCTCCGGATTAGAACTTTTCAAACTTCATATTTTGAAAGTGTTCCTCAAGCATGTCAGGATTCTTATCATCCATGCTATCTAAGTAAATGTCAAAATCCAGTTCATCACTTTCCTCTGACTCATCTCTTCTACTAATCCTTCTTTGGCAATTTCCAGTAGTCTCATTCTCGGTCTTCTCTGGTCCTTTACTGATTCTAAAAGGAAACACACAAGTAGTATTTGCCAGGCTTTCAGGATCTAATTATTAAACTTGGAGTGGAGCAAAGGGAACATTTATTTTTTTTAAAAAAAAACCTCTACTTTTGCTGAATGGAAAAACTAATGAAATAGTAAAAGAGAAGTCCCTGAAGAGAATCCATGAATAGTTCAACATCTTAAACTGTTGCTGGCCATAAGCCACATACCAGCAAATTAATACATGATGTGCAGTAAAGAAACTGTTGGCACATAAGCAATAAAAACACTAAATAGCATAGTTGCTATGCTATATAGCAACCCTTGTTTAGTTTCTTTTTTCTGCTTACTGTAATTCTGAATAATCGTATGACAAATTAAATTTCAACAGTAAATTAGCTTGTGCATATTTTATGGTACTTAACTACTTAATCCATTTTAGATTAAGTTCCAAAGTAGATGCAATTTCCTTTTGCAACTTAAAATAAAAAGTCTTAATGGGTCTGATCTCATTCCCACTAATGACAATAGGAGTTTCATCCTGATTTCTGTAGGACTGAGGTTGCTGTCTTCTTCTGAATCCTGTCACGGTTACTTAAAGTGCATACTAACATAAGGAAATGTGCCTTGAAATACAACAAACATTGGAAATTTCAAACATGCATTGTTAAGAGGGTGCAGGTATGTAATCAAACTTTCTGAGAAGTACTTACGGAACTACAATTTCCTCTTTCTTTCCACATTTAGCACAGACTTCTAATTCACAAGCACAGGATCTACAAATAATATGGTAAGAATCCTTTACAGTCTTTTCAAGGCACTTCACACTATTAAGAAGGAAAAAATATTAGAATGATTGTGGCTAGTTAGCAAATTGGAACGTTCAATTAATTCTTGAAACAATTAAGACTTTTTATCGGGGTATAAAAAAAACTTTCCAAAGTGGGAGAGGACCTCTATTCATATGCCAATCTTGTATAAAATATTACTTAATGTTAGAAATGTTAACTAATTGACTAAGCTATCATAATTCTCTTAAATGTCAGTTTTGGAAAATTAGAACAAAAGGAGGCAAATCTCTTCTCTCCCTCCCCCCTCCCCCCCCCCCCCCGACTTACTTTCCAATCTTGGGTCAATCACTTATGTTTCTGTGCTTCAGGTTGTCTATTTAGAGGATTATGATAAGTAGGTCTCTCACAAGCACTGTGGTGCATAAGGATGCTCAAGTATTTTAATGGAAGTAAGAGTCCTGTGGCACCTTAAAGACCTTAGGGTTAGTCTTTAAGGTGCCACAGGACTTTGTTATTTCTGCTATTCCAGACTAACACGGCTACCTCTCTGATTCTTGAAGTATTTTAATGAAAACTGCTATACAGTAAACCCTAAATTTAACGGACCTCGGATGCAATGGACAAAATTTCTAAGCAAGTCTGATGCATCCGAAATCCATTTGTCACGGGCTGGCTGCCGGCTCCCCGCTGCCGCCCGGGTCCCGGCAGCCGGGACCCCGGCGGGCTGGCTGCCGGCTCCCCGCTGCCGCCCGGGTCCCGGCAGCCGGGACCCCGGCGGGCTGGCTGCCGGCTCCCCGCTGCCGCCCGGGTCCCGGCAGTGGGCGGGCTGCGGAGCTGCCGCCCCGACCCTGTAGCGGTCGGGCTGCTGCTCCGACAGCTCGTTTTTTTTATTATTAAATAATGGACTTTTTCATTTAACGGACACCCCCTCGCCCGAATTAGTCCGTTAAATGGAGGTTTTACTGTATATAGTAAAAGACATACCGTCCCCCTCCCCCAATGGCTTGCATTTTTAAGAATACACTACAGTTTTTAATAAAAATTAAAATAAAGTAAATAACATTGTAAGCTTTCTTCGAACTTCAGACTACTGAATTTAGAGCTCAATACAATAGGGATTAAGTCTATTCTACCCATCAAAATGAAATTTCCAAAAATGGTAATACACACCCCGAAAGAGGATCAGAAATTATACAGTGATTAGCTGTGAAGTAATTGACTCACCATTTCTTCGGTTTGGACAGTGGTTTGTATTTACTGAATTTTACACGCCACTCCAGGACCTCCTTACAGTGCTGACACACTCCATCATGAAGCTTTGCATTAATTTTCTAAAAAAAAAAAAAAAAAAAGTTGTGCTTAAAATGTCCTTTTATAAACCAACCAATTTAGCAACTATCCTTCAGTTTAGTTAATTAAATAACCTCTTATCAAGTAATTCCATCCATCATCATTTGATTAGTGCAGCTAGAGTACTGGGGGAAAGATGTATTCTAATGGCAGTGCAAGAACAATTTGTTTATCTACCTGTTCCTATGTCCGTAATAAAGACTGAAAACTTCCAAACATTCCTAAAAACCAGTAAAAGTAAATATTGCCAGACTACATCCATTCAAAGAGTAAAATGCATGGGTTTGTCTGGTACATAAACAGATTTTGAGACATCAGCTTTGCTCACTGAAGACCAGTTACAAGTTCAATACATATAATTTCCAATATATTAGGCTTTAGGAATGATAATGTATATTAAGTGGGTAGCCAGCAACTCTTCTAAAAGCACAGAGGAAATGGAAGTGCCACATCTTATACCATCAGAACACGTAATGTTTTCCATACCATGAACTTAGTTCCTATAAAAGTTCCTTCTGCTTTCCCTACATTGTTAGAATCTTCGACTATCAGGGTTGGAAGGGACCTTAGGACGTCATCTAGTCCAACCTCCTGCTCAAAGCAGGACCAATCCCCAACTAAATCATACCATCCAGGGCTTTGTGTAATCTGACCTTAACCTTAAAGGAAGGAGATTCCACAACCTCTCTAGATAATCCATTCCAGTGCTTCACCACCATCCTAGTGATTTCCTCCCTCCCCTCCCCCCAATTTTCAGCCTATACCTTCCCTTCTGCAACTTGAGACCATTACTCCTTATTCTGTCATCTGCTACCACTAAGAACAGTCTAGATCAGGGGTAGGCAACCTATGGCACGCAAGCTGACTTTCAGTGGCACTCACACTGCCTAGGTCCTGGCCACTGGTCTGGGGAGTTCTGCATTTTAATTTAATTTTAAATGAAGCTTCTTAAACATTTTTAAAAAGCTTATTTACTTTACATACAACAATAGTTTAGTTATATTAGACGTTCTAAAAACATTAAAATGTATTACCAGCACGTGAACCCTTATTTTAGAGTGAATAAATGAAGACTTGGTACATCACTTCTGAAAGGTTGTTGACCCCTGGTCTAGATTATCTTCTTGGGAACCCCCTTTGGGTGTGGGGCCCAAAACTGGACACAGTACTCCAGATGAGGCCTCACCAATGCCAAACAGAGGGGAATGAGTTGGGAAATAGAGAAGAATTTGGCAGTTAAATTCTCTGAAGATTCTAGCTGCCACAAGAATACTCCAGCTCTTCACAGGAGCTGTGTGGCAACTGCAGGGTGTGTGCACCATCCCCACACAGTGACTGAGCATGTGCTTTCTCCCAGGGCACAGGGAAAATCCTTTTCAGGCCCTGCAATTGCTGCTCCTGGGTTGCTGGGAGCCAGCATGCTACCAGGCACTGAAACTGAGAGCACTGATACTGTCCTGCTTGTGCTCTTAATGCTCCTGCTGATGCCCAGGTAGCATGGAGAAGGAGGAAGATTCAACTGCATAGGGGGGAAAAATAAATCATGTGATCATGTAATGGAAGATTGTCATAACAGTATAAGGGAGATAAATTAAAATTGCACAGGCAGCCTTAATTTTAGTATTTCCTAACTGTTTAGTGCTTGGCGGTGCCAACTTAATGTTCCTTTAACACTTTTTATAATCCGATATCACCCCAACAAACATCCTAGCACCATTCTGGATTTGTGAAGAGAACTTACTTTAGCCACCCTGCTTTTAAAAGCTCCTTTTATATATGTGCCTTTTCTGCATGCTAATTTACAGTGTGATGGCTGAAAACAAATGTCATTTTCAGAATGTTCTGTTTTAAAGGAAAGGGTCTGTATTTTAGTACTTTATCCCAGAGGGCTGTTTTTAAACTACTCCTCCTTTTCCTGTTGTCTCCACCACACTCATTCAGGATAAAAGAATTGCAAAACTTAGTACCGTAGTCGGAGTTAAAATGTAAAGCCTTGCAAACCAGTACCTACTAGTTTCCCTTGCTGTCCCCTCTCCCCCCATACTGCTGAATCAGTATGCAGTCATTTGTATTCCTAAGACCATTTTAGTATCCTTAGCCATTTCAATGTGTTACAGAGGTAACATCACTACACTTCTGAGTTGAAGGAAGCTCATTATTGTTAAGCAGTGTACTTCTTAAAAAAGGAGTCAGCTTCCCTTACAGATACTTCACTAATTTCCAATAATATGCTGTGACTGGTACTGGAGAAGGACATCTACATTACTGGAGTGATGACAAAGATTGGCTCAGCAATGTGTAATGTACTCGGAATGCAAGAGGCCTTACCCAAGAGTATTGCAATGCATGTAATAATGCTGAAGAACATGTACTCTTCCAAGTACTAGTTGGAAATAATTCATAGTTGATAGCTTCACAAACAGGTATTTATTTATGAGAAATTCTGAGTTCATGTTAATGGAGACATTAAAGCACTGAACACTATAATTATCAAACAAAAGAATGATGCTCATTTCCTGTTGGCAGTAGGTTTCCTGTACTAGCCCTGTCTGTGCAGAAACCAACTAGCATACAGCAATGAAAGCAGTCAGCATATTGTGTGTATGTATGTGTGTGTATATATATGTATATATTTCCACTCTGAAGTATGTTAGTTATAAACAGGTATCACCTGAATATCAGTTATACTCCTCCCCAATCTCTCTACTTTAGTGGGTGCCCAGCCCTGCCCATAGTTTAACTTTTTCTTTTTACACTGAAACTACAAAGTTCACCTAAGATCAGGTGACTGGTTCACACAACAGCTATGATTCATGCCCAGTCCTCTGCATTTCCAGCAACATGAGCTTGAATAATATGAAACTACAGAGCTCCTATCCGAGGTCTTCTCCCACAAAGACATGAATTGAGTATTACCAGTGACTTCTATTTAAAATGAACAGTATATGTGAGAATCTTTAATAAAGGGTAAGAAATTTAATGCAATTTTGTTTTGCAGCAAATCACTTTACAATTTGAAGAACTAGTTGAATTTTAATAGTTAAAGTATAATTAACATTTGTCTAATCACCTCATCTTCATTGGCATAATTAGTATTTAGTTATATTTGAAGTTATATTTCCTTTTTCTTTCAGATTGGCATTCAGCGCATGTGTGATTTCTGACATTTGATACTCCATTCAAAACTTTAAAAGAACAGGGAAACTAACCTATCAATAACATTAACAATTTTCAAATATTTTTAGTCAACTTATGATAAAATGTCATGGAAATAAATGCATGATGCCTAAACAAAGTAATTTTATCATCTTGGGTCCCTAAAACAAAATACCACCATTTTTTATTTTATTTTTAAAGAGAATAGAGCAGATTTAAAGAGTAGAAGTAGTTTGGAATAGGGGCCAGAAAATGTTTTAAACAGACTGAGGGAGCAGCACAAGTGGGAACCCCTACCAGGCCTATAGTGAAACACACTAATAAAGAGAGAAGACTTGTATTAGAAAACCAAAGTGAGCCCACAGCTGTGTAGTTGGGTTTGCAGTCAGTGGAAGGGAGAAGCAATCCAGAGCTTTGAAAACCAAAAGGGCAATTTCACATCCGAGATAGAAATGGAAGAGAATAGCAGATTGCCTGCTCCTCTGCAACAGAGGCTGTTGCAGAATGCCTGTAAGCCTGTCTCCTGTCCTCTGATGCCTTGCCAGCATCTCCTATGCCATTCCAACCTGTGGTGTTTGTGCAGCAGACACAAGTGAAATGTTGTAATCAGTAAGAGGACTGGGTTGGGTGGAACCATAAGGGAGCTAAACATGTGGGAGTAGTTGCCAGCTATTGTATGCGTTATTTATAGAGCTTCTGACTTTCCAGGTTTGTTAGTTTCACTTGGGGGAGGGAAGGGATGTTGTTTAATAATTCTGAAATTTTCTGCAGATGTCCAAAAATCAGTGTTTTGGAGCTCTTTTATATACTTTATTGAGGAAGTTCTTTGTAATGTTGTCTTGTGTGCTTTAACATTAGTGCTGTTTGAAATGTAATATGTTGAAGTGCATTTGGGAATCTCTTATGTGCCAGCAGGGGTTGGCAACCTATGGCACATGAGCAGATTATTATTTTTTTAATGGCATGCAGAGGTCCTGACCACTGACCCGCTCAGCCCGCTGCTTACCTGGGTAAATGGAACCCCAGGCTGGCAGTGGCCTGAGTGGGCCAGCGGCCAAGACCCCAGATGGCAAGGGGCTGACAGCCAGAACTGGAACCCAGTGCCAGCTGATCCTGGGGCGCTCCGCTGCAGGTGGAGGCCCAGTGTGTGGCGTGCTCCCAGCTGGGGTCTTGCTGGCTGCCAGAACTCTTCTTCTGCAGGCAGCAGTCAGTCAGTCAAGTGAAAGGGGCTGTTGGGAGGCAGGGTGGAGGTATCCGTGTCCCAGCCTGTCCTGCTGCCTCTCTCGCCACTGTGGCTAGGCACTGCAGGCACATGCTGTCCCTGCAGTGTACACTGCTGTAGCCCTGGGCGGGAGGGGGTGACAGGCCAGGGAGTCTTCTGCCACTGCCCCCCCCATTTGCCTGCAGATGCAGTGTCCCCACACAGCTGGCCCACAGCTCCCTTGGAAGGAACAGAAAGAATGTGGGGCGGGGACCCATCCAAGTAAATCAGCCGCAAGCAGGACTGTCCCAGGCCATCCCCAAGGCCCCCCCTTTACTTCCCCTCCCAGGACTTCCCCTTGCCCTGAGCCCCTCATGCCACCCAACCCTGACTTGTGCACCCCCATGCTCCCAGCCCTGATTTTCCTGCACTATTCACATCCCTGCCCTGAGTGCTTCCACTCACCCATCCCCAGCCCCTGAGCTCCTTCCTCCGAGGGGGGTTGCAATACACCAGTACCCTGTAAGAAATTTAAGTTACTTTCAACCCTGCTGTAACCCAGACCAGCAGCTGACTGAGCAAGGCCAGCGGTGAACTGAGCGGCTCAGCCCACTGCTGGTCTGGGGTTCTGGCCGTCAGCCCTGCTCAGCCCGCTGCCGTTTGGCGTTCCAGTTGCTTGCCCCCACGCCAGCCTGCATGAAGACCTCTGGCCCTGCTCAACCCACTGTTGACCTGGGGTACCAGCAGCCAGCCAAGGGTTCTGCTTTTGACCTCAGCCCAATGCTCTTCAGCCCGCCCTCCCCTTATGCTATGGTCCACATTTGAAAACCCAGCAAGGAAAAGCAAGGGCAAGGATCACACTAAACTGATAAGATCTGCATTTTCCTTTTATTTTAAGTGAAATATTTTAAAAACCTTATTTACTTTAAATATAATAGGTTGTTTATATAATAGACTTGTAGAGAGATCTTCTAAAATTGTTAATGTATTACTGGAATGCAAAACCTTAATTACAGTGAACTTGGCACACCCCTTCTGAAAGGTTGCCGACCCCTGCTTTATAGAGACCAACTAGTATGCAATACATTTAGTGTGCTTTAGAAATCATCTCTGTAGTCCACATTATGACTCTACACATTACGTGTATGTTAGGGCTTGTCTACACATAACCATTTCTGGTGTTTATGGGATAAACCCCATACAAACAAAAAATTGTTTAACTAGAGCTTCTGATTGTATCAGAATTGATAAAGTAAATGTTTAAGAATTTAACCAGCCAAACATTACTACCTTGTCAAGTGTGTGTGGGGGGGGTTTTCTTCACATCTAGACTGTAACATAGGAATATTTAGATTGATTTTTTTTTTCTATGAAGGAGACTTTTTTTTTTTTAGCAAAAAATATAGTTCAGATGAAGACCTACAGTGATGCCGCTAAAGACAAAAAATTCTAGAGCTATGCTAGAACTGTGACCTTGCTGTAAAGTGAGGGCATCTGACCACTACACCATGAAGCCAGACTCGTGGTGGACTTCATCAATGCAGAGAGCATGGATTGATTTTTTTTTTCCACTTAAGTTTAACTCACTTATTCTATTCAAACAAGGGGTTGAATACAATTCCAACTTGTGCATTATGTTTATTGATCAACAAAGCTAGGAGTTAACATTGTTGGTACTTTGCAAGCTCCACTGGCTACCTGTAATATTACTAATGGATTAAAACTCCCAGTGGCTTTTTATACACATTCATGAACCAGAAAGACAGGTTGCAGTGGCTCTGACTATAGGTAACCGGTCTGTATCAGTTTCTCAGAGCAGGAAACATTTGCAATGTAGTAGTCACCAGCTGAAGAATGTTCTGGCAGAAATTAGACTGATCCCTAACTGTTCAAACCTAAACAAAACAATCTTTTGATAAGGCTCCATTAGTAGTATTAACTTCCGTAATGACTCATTGTGGAAATTATGAAATGGGGGAAGAGGAACAGGCACATTTATTTTATTTTTTTTAAAAAAAAGCATGGAGACACAAATATAGCCCTCTTGGGGGTACAGTCCCTATTTTATTCATTATAGCAAGTAAATATTCTCGGGTACCCTTTTTTAAATGTTAGAATCAAGAACAACCTCCTTAGAGTAGAACTGAAAGTTTGGGTGCAGTGGCAAGGAAGAAAGTGCGAGTGGGCATGAGGCTGGGATAGCTGTTTCAGGAATGGGTTATGAGCGGTAATATACTTGTTGCTATGCAAAATTCAGTTTAACCTTTTGTTTTTACATCTGGCAGTCATTCCCATGATACACAACAGAAGTAGATATAATCACAACTGAGACCACAACCTATTCCCAAGCCTCCCTTGCCTATGCCACTGTAACCAATGACTTCAAACTAACATCCTGTACTCTACTAAAACTCACTAAAGGTACATTAACAACCCTATCCATCGTAACTAAAATACACGGGACTGCTATAAATAAAGGTCTTCTACATAAAGATACACACAAAACAAAAACTAAAATTTCACTACAGAACCTGCAGACTCAGGATAAAGTCAGTCCAACAACAAAATATCACACTGCAGTGACAAACTCAAAGAATGTGAATGTATACACTACACAAACTACTATAGTTAACATAACTTCTTACTCAGTGTTACAAGGGGCAGAGTCTCCTAGTACATTTGCTAGCCCTAATGAAAGTACTTTGTAGTATAAAGCAGCTTTCCTTTCATACACACCTAGATATTAAACATTAATACCAATATGAACTTACCTCATTAATAACAAGATTAATTCAAGAAACATGTCCAAGCGTAAGCCACGTTAACTTGTACCATATTAATTTAAGGTACTAATAACGAAATAAAGGGTACTAATCACATCATCTATTGAGAGCACAATTATTTATAAAATGACAGGCAAGACTTGGGTCCTGATCCTGCAACTGACTCCATGCAGGCAAATGTCTGGCCCCGTTAGCAGGTACCCACTTGAAGGGGTGGGGTCTTATTTAGCACCCAATTAAAAATGTGTATTATACCAAAGGGACAGGAATTTATAGATAGGAAAATACCCTATCTACTGAAAGGATGAATATTGAAACTTTAAATGTTTAAACTATGGATTTTCATGTTACTAAAAAAACCCCAAACAGACCAGTTCTCTGCGTTCAGTTTGATAGTTACGTTTTGAGAGGGGCCAACCTCTGGCCCCGGAGCCACATGCAGCTCTTCAGAAGTTAATATGCGGCTCCTTATATATGCACCGAGTCAGGGACTGGAGCTATAGGCACCAACTTTCCAATGTGCCAGGGGATGCTCACTGCTCAACCCCCTGACTCTGCCAGAGGTCCTACCCCCAACTCCATCCCTTCCCCTGAGCTTGCATGCCCTTGCTCCCCCTCTCTCCCCAAGCCTCCTGCACACCACAAAAAGCTGATCAAGAAGTGTGGGGGGGAGGGGGAAGCACTGATCAGCAGGGCTGCTTGTGGGTGGGAGGCACTGGGAGAGGGGTTGGGGAGCTGCTGATGTATTACTGTGGCTCTTTGACAATGTACATCGTAAATTCTGGCTCCTTCTCATGCTCAGGTTGGCCTCCCCTGGGCTAGGGGTTTTAGTTAATAACTGGCCTACGCAAATATTTGAGTACTGGGAGGAGATTTACTACAAGATAGTCAGATTTATTTGAAAATTATATGCAACAGGCAGACCCAGTTTCTCTTATCAGATCTCAAGTGATTCAACCTTCAGCCACCGCATTCCCCATTTCAGGAATCAGGGGTTGGCTTTCCTGACAGCAGTCCTGTTGGTGTGTGAATGAGGAGGGTCACTGTCTCCAGAACAATAACTCTTCCCCCCCCCCCCCCAGTACTTCTCTCTTTTCCTTGTTTACTACTTCTCATTCTGCCCCCCACTGATGCACTTCCTAGCTAAGGACAACAGGTATTAAACAGCTAATGCCATAGCACTATTTTTCACAAACTTATCCTAAAATATATAGTCTGTCATCTGCATGTTTTATGGAAAAACTTTAAGTACATATTAAATTAACATTACATCCAAACAAACTCCTATAAAGTCAAATGTGTTATTAGACATGGTGACCTCAGTAATATTAATGTAATCAATTTTAAGTCATCTAGCTATAAATACATATAGTACACTTATTACCTCAATCTCATATCAAGCCTTAATGCTAGCTTGATAAATATTTCAAAAGGTCTCAGCAATGTTTGCATGAGGTCCAATTTTGTGATATATTGTATCCTTGGAACCACATCAGTAGAATAGTGTTTGCACAGATGCAATATAAACTCCAGACATGAACCACCCAGCCATCCAAAAAATAGAGATGGAAGTGAGATTGCATATGTTGAAGACATTTCCTAATCCCATCTTGCAAAAAATTATACAAATTCCAGAATATAAATACAAAGCAATTCACAAAGAAAGGTTCTGACCTTATACTTCAAAATATCACAACTGCACAATGCAGGGCATTTGGGGTTGTGATAAGGCATTTTAGGTCAAACTGAGGTCCAAAGTGAACTGTTTGCTTATCTATTCTGATTAGATCAGGGTTTCTCAAACTGGGGGTCACCGCGCGCTCCCCGGGGGGGTCGCCACGCGCTCCTGCCACCGCCTGGCCACGGCGGGGACTGGAGGGGTCGCGCTGCACCGATGCAGCTGGAAAAGGGGTCACGGTCTCAAAGTTTGAGAACCGGTGGATTAGATGGGCTTAACCCCTACATTCCCTTTAAACTGCATGGTCAGGCAGTGGGCTATCAAGGGCTATGCAGGCAAGAAGAGGTGCTTCTCTCCCAGCCCTGGGGTAGCTTCCACCCCAAACTCCCATCCCCACAGCCCACACCTCCAGCTGGAACTTTCACCCCCTGCTCCCCAACTCTGTCTGATCCCTGAGCCCCTTCCCATACTCTGAACCCCTCAACCCCTCCCCCACCTCTATATTGATGCACATAATTCATTCAGCACATCTGTGTAAAAAATTAGAGGGAACATTGTGACTAAGTGGCAAAATCTACTTACTGTATTGAGATTGCCTTATTTCTACTCAGTGAAATATCCTTAAACAGCTTAGTGCAGTCTTCAAGGTTTTCCCTGACAGATATTGATTACATTTTATATAATTAAGCCTGGATCATAAAAAATAAGTTTGTGTGGACTTCAATGTAACTAGAACCAAAATATTTGTTTTTCTTCAAATTTGTTTTGAGATTGCCTATCCTGAATATCTAGATATTTGTACTATTATTTAATATAGCCTAACCCTATGGATAAATATCCAAACAAGCAATTTACTTGCTTTGATATGCTGTACTTTTAATTTCATCCTTTTTTACAAGACTGATAAATTTTGTACAAAGTATGCTTTGTGAGGTATCATTTGAAAACTCCGAACCTGCTGAATATTATTGCCTTGGTGAAATGTGGCAGTGCTGTATGTAAAGTTATGAAATTCCACTATATTAGACTTGTTCCAAACCACCTAGGGAAACAGCTTCAAACCAGTTTCCCAGAGACCAAAAGCTGGCCAGCACCTCAGCCAGGTGTCATCATAATCAAGTGGACTATCATCCAAGTAAGAGGACATTCTTTGGGGGGGGGGGGGGGAGTATGAGCAAGAAAATTAAATGTTGGCCAAGTAACAGCTGAAAGCTCCCATCTCAGACTTGCTGTCACCTAAATCCTGCTGAAAAGGAGTCTCAAAGAATCATTAGTGTACTTAAATTTTCAGAAAACTTTTGACAAGGTCCCTCACCAAGGCTCTTAAGCAAAGTAAGCAGTCATGAGATAAGAGGGAAAGTCATCTCATGGATTGGTAATTGATTAGATGGGAAACACAGGGTGGGAATAAATTGTCAGTTTTCAGTATGGAGCAAGGTAAATAGTGGTGTCCTCCAGGGGTCCGTAGTGGGACCAGTCCTGTTCAATATATTTATAAAATGATCTGGACAAAGGGGGGTAAATGGTGAAGTAGCAAAATTTGCAGATGCAAAACTACTCAAAGTTGGCACTGCAAAGAGCTACAAAAGGATCTCTCAAACAGGATGACTGGCAACAAAATGGCTGTTAATAAATATAAAGTAATGCACATTTGGAGAATATAATCCCAGCTGTACATATAAAATGATGGGTCTTAAATTAGTTATTACCATTCAAAGATAACTTGGAGTCATTGTGGACAGTTCTGAGTACATGCACTCAATGTACAGCAGCAGTCAAAAAGTGAACACAATGTTGGGAATCATTAAGCAAAGGATAGATAACAGAAAATATATTGCTTTTCTATAAATCCATGGTACACCCACATCTTGAATACTGTGTTCAGATGTGGTCACCCCATCTCAAAAAAGATATATAGGGAAAAGGTTTAGAATAGGGCAACAAAAATGAATAGGGGTATGGAACGGCTGCCATATGAGGAGAGCTTAATAAAACTCGGACTTTTCAATTGGGAAAGACTATTAAGGTGGGGGATATGATGGAGGTCTATAAAATCACAATTGATGTGGAGAAGATAAATGAGGAAGCGTTTACTTCTTCTCCTAACTAGTGGCCACTAAATGAAATTTAATAGGCAGCAGATTTCAAACAAACAAAAGGAAGTATTTATTCACACAATTCAGTCGATCTATAGAACTCTTTGCCAGAAGTGTTGTGAAGGCCAACCCTATAACCGTTCAAAAAAGAACTAGATAAATTCATGGAGGATAGGTCCATCAATGACTATTAGCCAGAATGAATAGGGTTTGTGTCCCTAACCTCCGTTTGCCAAAGCTAGGAATGGCGACAGGGCACCAATCACCTGTTCTGTTCATTCCCTCTGGGGCACCTGGCATTGGCCCGTCAGGATTCTGGGCTAGATGGACCTTTGGTCTGATCCAGTATGGACGTTATCTTCTTATGTAAGAAGAGAAATGCTATAAAAATGGAGAACAGAGGACACGACATCTGAGAGGTGATTTGTCAATGAGGAGAGAGAGAGACAAAAAAGCATCACTGAACTAGGGGAGGGGTCCTGGCTGACGGGATCCAGCTGGAGTGCTGTAAGCAATGTGGGGTGAGAAACCTTTTTGCTTTGAATTCATGTAGCTTGTTAAGATAGGCATTAATTTGTACTTTTACCTTTTTATTTCATGGTAACCAATTCTGACTTTCATGCCTCCTTACTTATCACTTAATCTATCTAAATAAACTTGTTTGTTTATCTAACCCAGTGTGCATTTAGATTGAAATGTTTGGGAATCTCCATTTGAGATAAGGTTTATGCAGATTATTTTCTATTAATGAAATGGCAGACTATGAGCTTGTATTGTCCAGGAGGGTCCTGTGCAGTACAAGACCCACATTTCTGGGAATGTGCTGGTGTTACTCTGCAATATAATTCAAGAGTGGCTGGCTACAGCACTCATATGCTAAAAGTGAGTAATTTACATACTAGACACTATGTGTGGACAGGCCAGAAATGGTAACTCTCACAGCAAAGCAGTGTAAAAGGACCCCAGGCTGGAGATTTGGGGGGGAGGGGGGGGGGAGTAGCTGTCCATCAGTTCACATTGTACCCTGGATAATGTCAAACTTGTCCATTTCAAATCAACCCTTGGTTCCTAAAATAGAAGTACACAGCAAAGTAACATCCCACCTTCAATTACATACTAATACAGGGGTCTCAAACTCAAATGACCATGAGGGCCACATGAGGACTAGTGCATTGAACTGAGGGTTGCATCACTGACACCCCCTCATTGCCCCTGACCACACCCCAACTCCACCCCTTCTATTAGGCCCCTTCCCTGTGCCATTTCAACCCCTTCCCTGGAGTCCCCACCCCAATACTGCCCCTCCCTGCCCCCAGGAGGTACAGAAAGGGTGCAGGGTTCCACAGGGGGCTCAGGGGAGGGACTGCAGGAGGGGTGCAGGGTGTGGCAGGGGGCTCAGGGCAGGCAGTTGGGGTGTGGGAGGCAGCAAGGGGGCAGGGAGTTGGGGTGCTGGGAGGGAGCAGGAGAGGTTCAGTGTGCAAGCTCCAGCCCGACACAGCTTACTGCCAGCCTGGCATGGCCTCCAGCCCCACGCCGCTCCAGGAAGCAGCTGGAACCTTGTCCCTACAGCCCAGGGTGGGGGGGGTGGGGTGGGGAGGGGGGGTTGTCCATGCAAGGGTGTGCTGCTCTTGCTGCTCCTCCAGGTACCTCCCATGGGCCGTGGGTCCCTGTTCCCAGCCAATGAGAGCTGCAGGGGGCATTGCCTGAAAGTAAGGCAATGCAGGAGCCCTCTGCCTCCTTTCCACCCCCTGGCCCAAAGGGACATGCTGCCAGCCACTTCAGAGAGCGGCACGGGGCTCGTGGCACCAGAGGGGGTGGCCCATGGGCTGCAGTTTACCCACCCCTGGCCTGGAAGTAGGCAGAGGGGTGGACACAGGGAGCTTGGCGGGCCACACACAAGAGCCCATGGGGCTGCGTGTTTGAGACCCCTGTACTAATAGGACAGATGGGCCATGCAGTATATGTTAAAGGCGTGTGGATGGGGGATAAGGGGCAGTTGAAAGAAAGAAGCATGACTTAACTGGCAGTTACATTGCACAACAGCTTCCATTTCCAAATGCTCTTAAGATGTGGTTCCATATACAACACATTACAAGGGTCAAGATGAAAGATAAAGTGAAGCAAGAAATGATTTACAGAACATTATTCACAAAAAATTTGTTTTATTCAGAAGACTTAATTCTGGAGTCTATTTGTTTGACATATATTCATATACAAATAATAAAAATAATATAGCAATTTCTCCCCAAAAGCCGGGGTTGGGGGAGTGCTCAGCAGTAATGGAGAGTAGAAGTAGGAGTACTTTGTATTACAACTCAGATAACCTGAATGCCCAAACTGGAACTCAGCAATAGGCACAACCAACAAACTTTTCAAGAATATGTAATGTTGTGCATCCAATTCTAGATGCTTGTCATGTAACATAATAAACATGTAGAAAATTAGCAGGGAAAGAAGGTTAAAAATAATCCCTAATCATATCATAGCAAACTTTAGTGAATATTTTAGTGATTGAAAATTTTCCTAATGATCCTAGAACTGTATTTACTGCAGAACTTCTTGAAGCCTGGCTCTAGAATTTTTGGTGTCCAAAACAAACTGGAAAATGTACACCCCACTCCTGCAGTGATTCTTCCCCCCCCCCCCCCCCCAATCATCACAGAAGTGTTGGATGCACCAGGAAAGTCACTTGTTCTGTCTGCAGAGGTTTCCCTACAACCTACTACACTTAACACCTCTGTATTAATTATCTCCCTTATTATTTCCTTTCCAAACTCCCTTCCCTTATGTAGGCTTAGAGATATTGACAAGAAATACAAACCACTTGTTCTTTAATGCCACCAGAAATTAGTAACTTTTTTTTTACAACTCTATATTAATTAGCTCCAGTTTAGAGCAGTAGTTCTCAAACTTACTCGATCAGTCCTCCCTCCCCCTCCCCCCCTTGTGCCTGTAGTCATTTACACCCCTCTCCACCACCCAACTGTGAAGGCAGAGTGGAGAGCAGCAGCTGCTGGCTGGGCTCTGAAAGCATGCTCATGCCAGCAGCAGCATAGAAGGTGGCAATGTGAAGAGTTAATATCACTTTTAACAACAAACTCAGGGCCCCACTGTCATCCTTATTTCTGTGCTGCTGCTGCCACCCCAGGAGCTAACAGTTGGAGACCCACTGCCTCCCAGTGAAGAACTGAGAAGGTGGGGAAGAAAAGCTTGAGGCCGGGCTGCTTCCCAGTGAGGGAATGGGAGAGGGAGGAGAGTCCAGGGTGGCAGGGTTCTGTCACCTTTATCCTTGCCCCTCAGATGTGCACAGCCTTTCTGCACAAGCCCCAGCCATTTGGGGCTGACAGCCAGAAATTTCTTTTTTAAGGGTGGAAAGCATGCTGTTTACTCCTCTCTTGGGAAGTCCACCCGATAGTTTGAGAACTGCTGTATTAAAGAAAGAGATTAGAGTAGCCAGTTTTGTTTCTGAGCCAGCATATTTTGGTTGTGATGCACTAGCACAAACAAGTTAATGACAGAGTCAAGACCAGACTTCAGATTGTTGATCTCAATCCATGCCTTATCCAGAAGATTATCATCATAAACAGTCCTACTTAAGGTGCTCAGTGCTGCACAACTTAAAACTTACTACAAACAAACTGAAATATTGCATGTGTATATAACAAGGGTTCTCAAACTGGGGGTCAGGACCCCTTGGGGGTCATAAGCTGTAGCCTCCACCCCAATTTCTGAATAAATTTCAGTGAAAATAGCTATGAGTATTTAAACACTTAATGCAGCATGGTGAATTAGAGGTCTGTGAAACTGTCAGGTTATAATGATCAGAGCCAGTTTTGTGTCACAGAGGTGTTTGTTTTGTTTTGAAACAATCCTAAAACGGAAAGTAAATCCCAAAACAACAAGTTTGTCAGTTCAGTATTAGGCAAACCTGTGAACCTTGCAGGTTTTATGTAACTTAAGTAGGCCGGAGCCACTTGCCAAGTTCAGAAACCATTCGAAGTATTTGGCTTGCATCTGTAACAAACCAGTAAATGACTCTATGGCAAAATCTCCCACCTGTAAAATGGGGATTTACTGTATTTACCTAGCTTCCAGAGATGGTGGTGTTACATTAACGTGTATGTTTCTACCTAGGATACTATTACTACACAAACCCCACATTTCTGGTCCAAGTTCGGCTGACAGAGGGTCCCTTTACATTCCCGTTTAGGCGGGTTTATATTGAGCCACCACGCTGGGAGCAGGCGCATTAGCGGGCCAGGGAGAGCGCTCAGCCCCGGACGCGGCTCCCATGCCCGGTCCTGCCCGTTGCGGTTGTTAGTCATTGCGGCTCGTCAGGCACCTGCCCATGACCCTGAACCTCCCTCGAACAAACAACGCGCCACCGCCCACACTGATCAGCTCCGGGGCTCCCCGCGGCAGCCCGCACCCGCCCCAGCCGACCCGCACAAACAACCGCTGCCCCGCTCAGGTCAGAGGTTTAACCGGCACGTTAGCGACGACTGCTCAGCACGGTCCCGTGGACTGGCGCGTGACGGGCTTGCCGCAGCACCTCACGTGCACCCTGCTCGAGCTCCCGCCCCGCCCGACACCCCGCCGCCCGGCCCGCTCGCCACCTCCCGCAGGGTCTGGCTCTACAGACCCGCGGACAGGGAGGCCTTAGGTCCGGCTGATCGCAGCACTTCAACGCTCTGCCGAGGGAAACCCTGGGCGCCGGGGCCCTGGCCACGCCCACCCGGCTGCTCCTCACCTTGCGCTGGGCGCTTGTGTCGTACTTGTCATTTTTGAAGACTCGCGAGTTCTGATGTCTCTGGGGCCGCGAGCGGGCTACGTTCCCCCGCTGAGAACTCATCCTCCCGCACCTGGGGCCGACACCGCCGCACGTGGCTCTCTGGCCCGCCCCCTGACCCGGAACCCCCATTACCGGCCTCGTAATCGGATTGGCTGCAACGCCAAAGGTAATCGAGCTCTCCCATTGGCCGGCGCACAACGTCAATCGGCTGCTCTGCATGCCGGGATTTGCTCCCGTCTGGATTTCTAGTGCTTCCTCATTGGCCCTAATCGGGCTGCAATCTCATTGGTGCGCTGTGGCCGGCTGCCGGTCAATGAGGGCCTGTCTCCACCCTGCCGCCTCTTTGCTGCTGAACCGCCCTCTGCTCTGCCCAAGCCCAAATTGATTCAGTCCAGTTGGGGAGCCTGGGACGGAGTCTGGCGAGGGCCGCTTAGAAGCCCGGCCTTCGGCCTCTTAGCGTCCCGCCGGGGGTGCGAGCGACTCGGGCTCCGCGCGCCGCTGCAGGCCGCCGCGCTGACAGAGCCAAGCGGAGCCGTTACTCAGCACGTCCCCGGCGTTCGAACGGCAGCGGTTGGGGAAGGGGGGGCTGACGGGGCCGCAGCCCCCAGAGGGAGCCGGACGCGGCCACGCTACACAACCAGCGTGAGACGGAGGCAGGTACGTGCTCCGACCCCCCCTCAGTCGGTGCCCAGGTTCCGAGCGGGTGCCGGGCGGAGCTCTGTGCGCGGGGTCCGCAGGCTTGGGCCGGGCGGTCTATGTGGGGGAAAGCGGGGTCGGTGCCGGGGCTGATGGCGCGTTGCTAGCGACCGGTACTGGGCGATAGAGTGGAGGGAGTTGGTTTCGTCTCCCTGCGCCGGGGGGCGGTGTGCCGGTCTCGGGGGGGGGGGGGGTTAAATTGGGCGGGGCAGGCTCTGCAGGTCCGTGCGGTCCCTAGGTGCTCTCCCGCGCTCCGTGCCACGGGCTGTTGTCTCCTCTGCGACCCTGTAGGCGGATGGGGCCAATCCAAAGGGGCACAGCGCCCCCTTCCCCCCGCTTCTCCTTGGCCGGCGGATCTGGGGAGCCGACCGCCTCCCCCCGGGTGTGAGCGGCAGGTCCCACAGTTATACGGACAGATTCTAAATCACTATTTGAAACGCGGCTGCTGCTGATGTCATGGGGGGGGGGCAGGGGATGCAATGGAGCTGGCGTGGGGCGTGGGGCACTGTATTGTCTTAGTACCTTATTTCTAGTCAATTGAGCTATGAAACGTGCTATTACTATGGGTGAAGAGAAATCAAATACTTTATTTTTACAATCCATTGGGAGAAAGACGCAATGCATACCTGATTTTTGTCTTTTAGTAGGTTCAGATTGCTTTTTGTCTACAGTATGTAAGGAGTCTCTTGTTTTTATGGAATAACTACTAATTGGATGTTTGGGGATCACTTTTTGACTGTCCTGAGTGACCATTTTTTAGATTTGGTTGTTTTCTATGGAAGAAAAAGTATGAACAGAATTGTGACAAAATACCCCATCTTGCAGACAGATTTCAGTGACTTCCAGAATATTTAAATATTGAACTATACTAAAACCAAAATATAACTATTTAAAACTGATTTTGTGTTTTTGCATTTATATTTTTCTTCATTATTTGTGCCTTAAATGGTGTGATGAGGTACCAGTTTGAGGCACTGAATCGCCAACAATGCAGTACTTCAGTGGCTGTCAATGTGCAGATTGTTTTAAGTAGAAGAATACTATAGTGCAGTGTTTTACAGGACACAAACATTATGTAATCTGACTTAATCCCACATTTGTGTATATCTGGGATCTTCTGGGGATTGTTTTTCTGTTTGTTTGTTTTTGCTATCTGTTGTTTCCTCTGACTTTCTTCTCTCCCCCCCCCCACATCCCCTCAAAAATAGACCCCCCCCCTCCCCAGGGCTGTTTAAAACGAGTGGCTGCTACCAGTTAGGGGATTCTTTATTGGATAGTCAGTGCAAGATAGGCTTTTTCTCATACTTTTTAATATTAGTGAGTATAGTAAAAACCATACACCCACAAGAACGGCTCTATTCAGTCAACCAAAGGTCCATCTATCCCCCTATATTCTGACAAGGTCCAATTCCAGATGCTTCGGAGGGAAATGAACAAAACAAGATGGTTATGGAGTGATCAATCCTGGTTTCTGATAGTTGCAGTTTTAGGGATGTCTAGAGCTTGTGGTTGTGTCTCTGACCATCTTGGCTCATAGCTGTTGGGGGACCTATCCTTCATGAATTTATCTAATTCCGCTTCAAGCCCACTTAAAGTTTTAGCCTTTACAGCCTTTCCTAGCAATGAGTTCTACAGGCTGACTGTGTTGTGTGAAGAGGTACTTCTTTGTGTTAATGTTAAAACTTCTGCCTATTAATTTCATTGGATGACACTAGTTGTGTTATGTCAAGGTATAAATAACGTTTCCTTATAGACTTTTTCCATGCGATTTATGATGATATAGACCTCTAACATATCTTCACCTTAAGTCATTTTTTTCTTTAAAGTCTTTTAAATCTCTCCTCATATAGAAGCTGTTTCATATCCTAGTGTCTCTTATTGCCCTTCCTGTACCTTTTCCAATTCTAGTATAGCGACCAGAACCATATGCAGTATTCAAGGTTTGGTCGTGTCCTGGATTTATATAGTGATGTCATATATTGGGTGTTCTCTATCCCTCTCCTAATACCAAAGTTCATTGTTCATCTGCTGTTGGCTCCCTGAAATACGTCTAATTGGTGAGGCATGGTTTCTGTTTACAAAAGTTGTGTTGACTCTTCCCCCAACATACCATGATCATTCTGTTCTTTACTACAATTTCAACCAATTTGCTTGGTACTGAAGTTAGGCAATTACATATCAGTGAGCCTAACTTGCCTCTGGAGCCTTTTTTAAAAATCAGTTCTTTGCTATCCTCCAGTCATCTGGTACAGAGGCTGATTTAAGTGATAGGTTTTATACCAAAGTTTATAGTTCTGCTGTTTCATATATGACTTCCTTAGAACACTTAGGTAAATGCCATCTAGTGACTTATTAGTGGTTAATTTATTATTTGTTCCAAAACCTCTACTGATGCTTCAATCGGGAACAGTTCTTCAGATTCTTCACCTAAAGCAGTGGTTCTCAAACTTTTTGTACTGGGTGACCCCTTTGGAACACCAAGCCTCTGAGTGTATCCCTCTTCCCCCCCACCCCCCAGTGTGGCGCAGGGGTTTGGGGCCCTCAGTTTGAGAACCAGTGACCTAAAGGTGTGAGAATTTCCCCATATCCTCTGCAGTGAAGACTGATACAAATACACTGCTAATTAATTAAGATGAGCTGTTATCAGCAGGAGGAAAACAATTTTTCTAGTAGTTACGAAGAGTCCTGTGTCACCTTAAAGACTAACTAAAGTATTGAAGCATAAGCTTTCATGGGCTAATACCCACTTTGTCAGATACATGCAGTGGAAGTGTCTAGGGGCAGGTATAAATAGGTAGGCAAGAAGAACCAGGTTAGCGAGAACAGGGTGGGTCCAATGAGGCTGAACCAGTAGTAGTAATTTTTGTAGTAATAATAAAGATGGCTCATTTTAGACACTTGACAAGAAGGTGTGTGGATCTTAATTAGTCTCTTAGAGTTGGTATGGCTACTTCACCTTTTTCATGTTTCCTGTATGTATATATCATCCTACTATATGTTCCATTCTATGCACCTGATGAAATGGCCTGTAGCCCACAAAAGCTTATGCTCAAATAAATTTGTTAGTCTCTAAGGTGCCACAAGTACTCTTGTTGTAGTTTTAGTCCTCATTTGTCTGCTTTCAAAATTTTAGGCAAGGGTGAAGGAATTTGTGGAATAGTCCAAATATGTGCTGCTAAAATAAGAATGGGAAAAAAAAGAAAATTGTTTAAATATGTTGAATAGTGTAACTATTGCATATCTTTCAGTATTAACTTCCCCACAAGAACTTTGCAAACACCTATTCATATGCTTAACTTTATTCATATCAGTAGTCCTTCTGAAGTAGCGGGGGGACGGGACTACTCACATGAATAAGGCTATGCACAACATAAGTGTTTAGAGCAGACTTGTCCAACCTGCGGCCCAGAACGGTTATGAATGCGGCCCAACACAAAATCGTAAACTTACAACGTTATGAGATTACGTCCACAAATAACGGAGTATTATTCATAATTCGCAAACAGTTCAACCAAAAAAACAAAAAACTGATAAAATTGACTAATAAAATAAAGAGAGAGAGGACTCTAATGTCGCGTAAAATGAATTGTGACAAAGAATTTGTGTGTACTAGGCATAACGTGTGGCCCAAGACAACTCGTCTTCTTCCAATGTGGCCCAGGAAAGCCAAAAGGTTGGACACCCGTGGTTTAGAGCAGTGGTCGCCAACCTTTTGGTCCTCACGGACCACTAAAGTGGCGCGGCTTGCCCCTCCCTCCCCCCCCCCCCCCCCCCCCGGCTCCAGCAGTGCGGCGTGGCTCGGGGCCCCTGGCTCCAGCAGCACGGCGCGAGACGGGAGGCAGGAGCGAGCCAGCGGTTGCTGGCCGCCGAGGACGGGGCGGGACAGGCGCCCGCAGCCTCTTGCCTGCCCGGAGGGGCAGCCGTGAGGGAACCTGGTGCCGCGGACCAGCAAAATTTTCCTGTGGACCACCAGTGGTCCGCGGACCACCGGTTGGCGACTGCTGGTTTAGAGCATTAGGGAGACTTTGAGCTTGTCTGCACCACACACTTTTTAGCACAGCCTTGTCACTAAAAGTCAGCCTGTGTTAATGATCTTTGTCTATACTCTGGCTGCACTTTTGGGACAGCTGGTGAGTCCTTCACACTGCCTTTTGCTGGGTGGAATGGGGGTTTAAGTATCTGTGAAAGACAAATGTTTTGTTACAATTAAGCAGTGTAGACATACCCTTAGTTGAGCTCTTAGGGAAGGAGATATGGGAGGAAAGAAATTGCCTATGTAAAGCAATTATACTTGAAGTGTTCTAAGAGAGAAACATTTGGGATGTTCTCATTCATAAGACTGACCTATCTTTTTTTCCCCTTTCTCCAGCTCTACTGAAAATGTTAATTGCTGAAGATTGGATTAGATTTTAGCCTGCAAGGCAATTTTAATGTCCTGCTTTGGTGTAACAGCTTATTATTCATCTGGAGCTTAGAAGAGATTAGTTTTAAGAAGCAGGCTATTTATGCTTTAAAACTTCACTGCATGAACTTGCATTATTGTAGTCTCAGAATCATAGAACCAACTTTCCCATCCTCCTCTTTACTGAATAGTTTTTAAACTATATACTTCAAAAATTTTCTACTTTGTAATATGATCAACATAAACAGTAGATTTTGTTCTCCTTTTTAAATATACTTAGTTTTTTATTCTGAATTTTGAGCACATATCTTAGTGGAAATGCTGACACTGCAAACATATTTGTACCTTATTGAACTTCCCTGAGCTCTATATCTTTACTTGATAGTGACAAGTTGGGTGCTAAGTATCCATACTTACTCCTGGGGGAATTCTGCACCACTGCCCAAGAACAGAATCCATATCCCCCATAGATTTTTACATTCCAACCTCCATCCCCCTGGGGGAGGCAAAATAATTGATTCTGACTGGGAGGTGAATGGAAGCTGAGTGGTCATTCTGCAATTACACCTTTTGTCCACCAGGCACTGATGAGGTTCCAGAGGAGAGGGTAGCTGGCTCATGAGCTGGAACTCTCAGCTGCAGAGAGGGAGGGGGCAGAGGCTGCTTTCCTCTCAGTGCCTTGCCTGCAAGGACAGGAGAGAAGTCATAGGATATGGGAGGGATGGACACATGTGGGGGCATGGGATATGGGGGGGTGTCAACTGCTGGGGTCACACAAACTGGTTCAGAAGGCCTAGTGCGGGGGAGAGGCAGAGAAGCTAGTGGGGTGACATTGAGCCAGAGGCTGAATGGGAGTGGGGATGGAGAGTAGAATGCAGGGCACGTGGAGAT
This sequence comes from Sternotherus odoratus, assembly GCA_032164245.1. NCBI lineage: Eukaryota > Metazoa > Chordata > Testudines > Kinosternidae > Sternotherus > Sternotherus odoratus. Next base: position 29,304,594 of record JAVMKO010000007.1, on the reverse strand, counting down.
GAGGAAGAGTGGGGGTGAAGGATGTGGGGAGGGGATGGCTGAGTTGGGGTGCAGGGTCACATGGGGACATGTGGGGTCACATGGGGACAGGCAGCTATGCCTGACTGAATCGTGAAAGGGAATGCAGGACCACATGGGTACAACAGTAGATGTGCCTGACTGAATGGCAGAGGCTGAGGGTCAGCCATAGTCTGCATGGGGGAAAGCTCCCCAACTCGTTAGCAATACTTCTCTCCCACCCCCCACAAAAAAAAAAACCCTGTTCATACTTTGCACACCCAAAAACCTTCCAGGTTCGCTCCCAAGCTCCTTCCAAGCAATTACTTCCCTTTCCCTCTGCTCCTTTGTTACCCCTGACCTCCCCCAAGTATTTGCACTGCCTGTGAGGGGTGTTACCCAAAATTTGGGCCAGCTACTAAGCTTAGGGAGGATTAATGACCCACCAGAGTTTGGCAGAAAGCAGCACATTTATTACACTGATATAAAGTTCCAAAGAAGGGGTGGGGTGAGGGGCAGGAGGAGATGTCAGGATATTTCAGGGTGAGTGTCCCACAGTGCAGCAATGGATGGTGTGATGAGGTTAAATCTTCCCAAGGCAGGATGGAATGCAACTCCGTGAACCACTGGCCAGGTGGTCCGGGCGAAGGGAGGTACAAGCTTGAGAGAGTAAGAGCACATGACACCTTCCCCTTTTAAGGACCAGCTCCTGGCCTGTGACTAGAGATGACTTGGCTGCATCTGGTTGGGTCCACTCCAGCTCAGGCAGGGTCCATGCAGTGTCCATGCTTTGGGTGTGTGATCGCTGCCCAATTAGAGTCCCAGACACCACCTTCTAGCAGTTTAAACAGCCTATTCATCTCCAGGAGGGAGGGTAGGGGGAAAGCTACTTCACAGGTATTCAAAGAGGGAGAGGAGACAAGTGGGGTGGGGGACTGTAACAGACGTTTTGAGCATACAGGTATACATAGCATATAGATCACTGCTGCTCCTACAAGGGGTGTGGGAAATATGTTTCTGTATTGTAGTTTCAATGAATTATTACTCAAAGTTCTGTATTAATATGCCTAGTCAGAAATCTATTTGTCATAAAACAATTCTCAAATCTTTTTTGTTGCCTGTATTGTTGCCAGGTATTTTTGAAATAAATTACCAGCATAATTGGAACTGGCATGATTATATTGTGTTGTGACAAATAAAATGTGCAGAATTTTAAATACCATGTATAAAAATTTTAATATTTTAGAGCCAAATTCCCCAGGAGTACATACTGTAAAAACTACTCGATAGTAGTAGTTCTTCCAATCTGCTCTGAAGGCACCTATATCGATTACCTGAGAAGAAGCGTACCTCCTTCAACACGTTTTGTGGTAACATACATCACTAAATATTTGACCTGGAATGGGGCATACTCGTGTCCAAAATGTGGGGACCTGGTTAGTGTACTGGATTCTATCACACTTACAATGGGCACATCTAAAGCCTTACAAAAGTGGGGTGAGGGATGAGGTATCCCACTGACAACCCATATGGGAGTCAAAAATATGTACATGTATAATGGATAGTGTAAGTATCCTGCAGTAACTGTTGAAATAATTTTATACAGCAGAGCATTATATTTAGAAGTAAATTTGGACACTGCCAGTGGTTTACACAAGTATTTGTGAGATAGCGTGGGGATGGTGGGTATCAGGTTTCTTGTTTTCTATTCCTGGCTCTGTCATTAGATTGTTACAGTTTTCTATGCTATTAATTAGACCACAATGTTCCTGTTTGGGACATTGGAGGGGTTCGAACCCAGGACCTCTGAGTTTGGCTTGTTTTTAAAGGTGTCTATCACTTGAGCTAAAGAACCAAATCTCTTAGCGTGGAATTACCATCCGCGTCATAGCCCACTATATGTTGCCCAAGTTAGTGGGTGGTTATATCAGCATCTAATCTTTTACTTTCCTGTTGAAAGTCTTTGTGGCAGAGTAGATGGATTCTGTTCCTAGCTCTGCCTGAAGTGACATATGTAAACTTTGTCATTTTATTTGTAAAATTGGTGACTGACAGTTATTACCCCACAAGGTACGATGCCTTTGCTGCTAATAAAGTTTGAAAAGGGCACAAATAGTGTGGTATTGCACTCCATATGTTTATGAAAATATGCTTATGAGTGTGAATATAATGTAACTGGAATATGCTTTATGCAGAAGGTCTCTTGTAAGAAGGTATTATTACAAAGCTTACCTACTGAGTAGAGAAAGCGAGGAATACTTGCTTAGAGACTAACTAGTTTATTTCAGCATAAGCTTTCGTGGGCTATAGCTCACTTCATCGGATGCATAGTGTGTGTTTATGTATCTGAAGCTAGAACTATGAAGTATTATTCTGAAGTCCTATTGCAACTATGCAAAGTGTGAGCCATTAATAGTGGCTTGGAATCTTGATGGCTCCCATTAACTAGAACAATTGGTGGTAAATAGCTCTGTTTACTTGTAAGCCTTCTTGTATACCCCTGTGCCAGCCCTAGTTGATTAAGTCTTACAGGACATGTGAACATGTCACATGATGCTGGAATCCATTTTAAACCTAGTGCTTTTCCATTTAGAAGGAAGGATGGGAACTCGGAGAGACAAAGGATTTCCACCTTGTGCCAAAGATCTAAAAGGGGGTGGAACAGAACAAAGGGATGGCCAGTCGCTAGAAATCTACCTAGTTACTACCTAAACTGGAACTGACACGGATCATACCAGGGGAAAGGATTTGGCACAGACTAGGAAGGAGTCTAGTCTGTGAAAGAAGCTTATTGGAACATCTCTGAGGGTGTTTACCTGCATTGTTTCTTAATATATTAGGCTTTGGCATGCATGTTTTGTTTTATTTTGCTTGGTAACTTACTTTGTTCTGTCAGTTATTACTTAAAACCACTTAAATCCTACTTTTTACACTTAATAAAATCACTTTTGTTTATTAATTAATCCAGAGTAAGTGATTAATACCTGGAAGAGCAAACAGCTGTGCCTATCTCTTATTAGGGTTATAGAGGGTGGACAATAAGCTTTATACAGAGTAAAAACAGATTTATTTGAGATGTGAGTGATTAGTCTGCAACTTTGGGGCATGGATCAGATCTTGGGTCTGTGTTGCAGCAGGCTTGCGTGTCTGACTCAACAAGACACCATTCTGAAGTCCTACGCTGGCAGGGAAGACAGGCTCAAAGGTAGTTTCAGCACATCTGGTGACAGTCCCAAACCTATCACGAATGGTGCTTGGTGGAAGAATTGAGATTCGAACTGTGGGTTTGCTTACTCTCTGTGTGGGGAGCCTGTCTTTGGTTTTGCATCCTTAAAATAGTCTAAAGGCTGGAGCTTTTCATGTCATGAGATTCTCTGCAGTAGGGGCAAAAATCATGTTACTCACGATAAGTTTGAAATGATTGACAACATGGTAGTGATTCTTGGCTAATAAGATCCTTATTCCTTTAGCGCATGAGAAACGATGTACTGTTTAATGTTGTTGGCTTTTCAGTGATTATCATTGTAAGTTTTTGGAGGCAGCAGTACTATGCTTTCTGAGCCAAAATAAGTCATTGAATAGTTGATTTCTAACATAAATTATATTCTTAAGAAATATAATTAATAAAAATACATTCTCATGATTAATGATGTATTAAGAATATATTTTCCTCTATTGGTTTTCAAATTTCACCTCTAAAAGTTATATTTTAAAATATTTTAAGATATTAAAAACTGTTGTACACAAGCTTTCTTATTACAAGTTGATTGTTTATAATCTTAAATTTAAAAATGAAGACTTTCTTCCAACATGTTCTTATAGTTTTCTCTTTTCCTATTTCAGACTAGAAGATGAATAATCTTTCCTTTAGTGAACTGTGTTGCCTGTTCTGTTGTCCACCATGCCCAGGGAAAATTGCTTCCAAACTGGCATTTTTACCTCCAGATCCTACTTACACACTGATGTGTGATGAAAGTGGTAGTCGCTGGACTCTACATCTTTCAGAACGAGCAGACTGGCAGTACTCCTCCAGAGAAAAAGATGCCATTGAGTGTTTCATGACTAGAACCAGCAAAGGTAACAGGATTGCCTGTATGTTTGTGCGTTGCTCGCCTAACGCCAAATATACTTTGCTCTTCTCGCATGGAAATGCTGTTGACCTAGGTCAGATGAGCAGTTTTTACATAGGACTGGGTTCACGGATTAACTGCAACATATTCTCATATGATTATTCTGGATATGGCGCAAGTTCTGGGAAACCGACAGAGAAGAACCTATATGCTGACATTGATGCTGCCTGGGTGGCTCTTAGGACAAGGTAAGGAATTAATTGCAAATTGTTTTTTGCTGTGCTTTACCAAAATTAACTTAATCTATGATCGCACGGAGTCTAGTCCCATCTTAAAATACTGTATTTTAGATTTATCTAGTTCATATCATATCTGGGTGATGAGACTTTGCCGCAATTCAAGTGAATTGCTTACAAAATTACTGCTATATCTATCTATATATATAAAAGTCAAGTGGTGTATGTATGTACGTATGACTGCGAACTCCTCCCGCACCGTTTGAGCCAGAGACTTGAAATTTGGTACAGTGAGGGGTCTTGGGGTCTAGATGCTGGTAAGGGTCGAAAAATTTTCGGATCTCACCTCTGACGCCCCCCAGGGGTGAAAGTCTTTCAGGGCCAATCACATCGGCTGGGCGGTTGGGTGGTGGTGATGTCATAATACCCCCCTCCAACAGACACCTCACTCGCTCAGCTCACCCCTCCCTCCTCCAACGGAACCCCGGAGATCCCTCAGTTCTCTGCCCCTCCCCCCTCCCAACGGAACCTCGGAGAGCTCTCCGTTCTCTGCCCCTCCCCCCTCCCAACGGAACCCCGGAGAGCCCTCAGTTCTCTGCCCCTCCCACCTCAACCCCGGACTCCATCAGCTCTGTGCCCCCCCCCACCTGCGAAGGTCCCCGGAATCCCTCGGCTCTGGGCCCCCTTCCCCCCTGCGACGGATCTGAGTTGGGTTTGGTGGGACGGTAAGTGAGGTGGGGGTGTCGGGTTCGGTCGGGGGGTGAGGTGGGGGTGTTGGGGTTGGTCAGGGGGTGTTGCGGTTGGTGGGGGGGTGAGGTGGGGGTGTTGGGTTTGCTTGGGGGGGTGAGGTAGGGGTGTCGGGTTTGGTCGGGGGGTAAGTGAGCCGGGGGGGGGTGTCGGGGGTGGGAAGGTGTCGGGGGGGTGAGGGGTGTGGTGTGGGTGTTGGGTTTGGTCTGGGGGGGGGGAAGGTGTTGGGGTGGGTGCCCAGACCAAACCCGACACACACCCCCGGCTCACTTACCCCCCGACCAAACCCGACACCGCCACCTCACCCCCCCACCAACCGCAACACCCCCTGACCAACCCCAACACCCACCCCTCACCCCTCACCCACCCCAACACCTTCCCACCCCCCCAGACCAAACCCGACACCCCCTGGCTCACTTACCCCCCCGACCAAACCCGACACCCCCACCTCACCCCCCCGACCAAACCCGACACCCTCTGACCAACCCCAACACCCCCACCTCACCCCCCGACCGAACCCGACACCCCTACCTCATCCCCCCCAAGCAAACCTGACACCCCCACCTCAACCCCCCACCAACCGCAACACCCCCTGACGAACCGCAACACCTTCCCACCCCCCCAGACCAAACCCTACACCCCCCGGCTCACTTACCCCCCGACCAAACCCGACAACCCCACCTGACCCCCCGACCAAACCCGACACCCCCCCCCCCGGCTCACGGTGCACTGTGTAGCACACAGATTATTAAATACACTGTTAGGTCGGGGGGTGAGGTGGGGGTGTCGGGTTTGCTCAGGGGGTGAGGTGGGGGTGTTGGGTTTGTTTTGGGGGGTCAGGTGGGGTTGTCGGGTTTGGTCGGGGGGGTAAGTGAGCCGGGGGGTGTTGGGGTTGGTCGGGGGGGGTGGGAAGGTGTCAGGGTGGGTGAAGGGTGGGTGTTGGGGTTGGTCAGGGGGTGTCAACTGTCTGCCCCCTCCCCACCTCCGACTGACCCGAGCAACGCCGGGCACTTATGCTAGTAGCTAATAAATGGATTTGTCCTTCAGCCATTCCTTATGTGTAAGTGTCTTATTCTTCCCAGTGTTTAAGAATTACACATGTGGCTACAATCATAGCTACTATTTTCCTAAATAATGGGTGAGATCACAGTTCACAATAATCAAAAACACAGATGAGCTTTAAGGATGCATCTTCCCAGAATCTTAATATTTTTGGTGTATTTTTAGCCAATATTTTGCTGTCATCATCATCAATCCTCTTCACTCCCACTGGAGTATAAGGCACCAACAAATCTCCTCCATGCCTCTCGATCTTGGGCAAGCCAGCTGATTTCATTCCACATTTTATTCATCATCTTCAGTTCCTCTTCCACAGTTCTTCTCCAGGTACCCATTGGTCTGCCTCGCTTACGCTTTCCAGGTGGAGTCCATCTTAGGGCTATCTTAGGGTGTCTGGTGTTTTTCATTCGAAGAACGTGACCCAGCCACCCCCATCGTCGCCTTTTTAACTCATCCACAATGTTGATGATACCTGTGCATCTGCTAATTTCCCTGTTGCTGATGTGTTCTTCCCAGCGCGCACTAAGGATGCGTCGGAGGCATCTACCTTCAAATCCTCTCACTCTACTCTCCACTTTCTTGTTGGTTCTCCATGTCTCTGCAGCATACAACAGGACAGAACGCATGTTTGATTTGTAAACCTTCAGCTTGGTCTTGGTCTGAAGCATCGATGACTTCCAGGTATTGTTAAGTCTGTTGAAGGCTTGCGCTGCCAAAGCAATTCTAGTGGAGACCTCTTTCTCGATGTTACTATCAGCAGAGATATAACTACCCAGATATTTAAAATCCTTTACTTCCTCCAGCTCCACTCCATTAGCTGTAATCTTCTGGCTACTCTTGGTTCTCACTTTCATCATTTTGGACTTCCCAGAGTTAATCACCAGCCCAATGCTTCTGGCAGCTTGGTTTACTCTGTCAGTTTTCTCCTGAATATCCTTCTGTGAATGTGATAGCAATGCCAAATCATCTGTGAAATCGCAATCCTCCAAACGGTTGGTTAATCCCCACACCAATCCTCTTGGCCTATCCTGTGGTTTTTCTCATCACCCAGTCGATGACCACAAGAAAGATTACAGGCGAAATGACACATCCTTGCCTGACTCCTGTCCTGACCTGAAACCATTCACTCTCCTGTCCTTCGTGACGTACACAACACTGGTTCTCGACATACAGATCTTTAAAGATGTTAATGGCCTTCTGAGGGAATCCATATGCTTTTAGGATCTTCCAAAGCGAAGGGTGGTGAATACTGTCAAAAGCTTTCTCGAAATCAATGTAGTTGATATAAAGCAAGGAGTTCCATTCCAATGACTGTTCCACTATAGTGCGTAGGACAAAGATTTGATCCGTGCATGACCTTCCCCTTCTAAAGCCAGACTGTTCTTCGTGAAAGATTTCATTGATTCCCGTTCTCATTCTTTGCAGCAGGACTCTGAAGAAGATCTTTCCCAGCACAGATAGTAGGTTACTACCTCTCCAGTTTCCACATACGGTCAGATCTCCTTTCTTTGGAAGCTTTATGATGATTCCCCTTTTCCATGCATTTGGTACTGTCTCTTTTCCCCATACTTCGTTAAAAAGTCCTACAAGAGTTCTTGCACTTGTCACAGGATCAGCCTTAAGCATGTCAGCAGTGATCTTGTCCTCTCCTGGCGCTTTGTTATTTTTAGTTTGTCTGATAGCTTCTTCTATTTCTTTCTTCATAATACGCCCTCTATACATCTCAATATCGCCCATATCGGCGATGTCTGCCTCTTCCTCTGGATCTGGTCTGTTCAAGGTCTCTCTGAAGTGTTCTGCCCATCTGTTGAGTTGTTCCTCCTCTGTTGTTAACACGTTCCCGTTTTTATCCTTCACAACTGTGGACTTACTTGTGAAACTTCCTGTGAGAGTCTTAGGGATCTTATAAACTGTTCTGTTATCACCCTTATCTGCTGCCAATTGTGCCTCTCTTGCCAAATCATCTATGTACACTCTTATCTTTTCTCACGCTTCTTTTCACCGCAATATTAAGGTTTTTATATTCCTGTCTAGCCATTGTCTTATCGTTCTCACTGCCAACAAGTGTGCGCTGCTTGACTGCCTTTCTTTTCTCTATAAGATCCACTCTTTCCTCTGTTTTCTTTTATATCCCAGTGTGTTCTTGCTGGTTTCAAGATAGATTTTTTTTTGGGGGGGGATGTTTTCGCACTGGGTGTTTACATTCTCTTCTGATAAGCCTTCCAGTAAGCTAAATCTATTGTGTAATTCTACCACAAATTTGGTCTTCACTGCTGGGTCTTTCAGTCTGCTGGAGTCAAAGAGCTGATCACCCGTCTTTCTATTCATTCTTTTCAGCTTCAGTTGAAGCTTGCACAACACAAGGTTGTGATCACTTCCTGCGTCCGCTCCTCTCAGTACTCTAACATCTGTCATGGATCTTCTCCATTTTTGATTGATGGTAATGTGATCGATTTGGTTGCAGGTTCTGTCGTTTGGGGATGTCCAAGTATACTTGTGTATTGTCTTATGCTGAAAGATACTGCCACCTATCACCAGACCATTTTCCAAACACATATCAACAAAGCACTGCCCATTGTTATTCCTTTCTCCTATTCCTTCTCGACCCATGCAGGACTCATAGCCTTCATTGTCTGATCCTATTTTAGCATTCAGGTCCCCCATTACAATTAGGACATCGTGCCGAGGTGTCTTATCTATCCGATTTTGCAAGCTGCTGTAGAATAGGTCCTTCTCTTCTTCTGTTGCTTGTTCGATGGGTGCATAACACTGTATGATGGTGGTCTTGGCATACTTGGAGAAGAATCTTGCTCTTATAATTCGGGAGCTGACTGGTTCCCATCCCACAAGACTTATTCTAGCCTGCTTATCCATCAGGATACCAACTCCTTCTCGGTGTTGACCATCTGACAACAGTCTCCCCCGATCCAAGTGTCATCAAACCAGAGTCCGTCCATCTCATCTCGCTGATGCCCAAAACATTGATCTTGTACTTAGACATTTCTTTCACCACTTGCGCTGTTCTTCCAGTCTCATACATAGTTCTTGCGTTGCACGCAGCTACTCTCACCTGCTGTTTGGGTTTCGCCAGGGACTGCATTGGAAGAGAAATTTCCTTTCGGCTTTCATTCCTCCTCGTCATATCAGGCATTACTGCCTTCGTCCTCAGCTGATCACCCATGATGAGAAGACATTTCGATAAATCTGTTGGTGTTTCTGTAGCAGGTGTTTTTTATTTTTTGTGGCGGGTTGCTAACCCAGCGCACAACCCTCCTCCTTTCGCATTCTGGACTTGGGACCAGACAACGGTGGAGTTATTTTGCTGTAGTAGGACAATATTTTATGTAGTCCCTTTTTGACCTGGCCAGCTGTGAACAGTGGATTTACCTTCTAATTTCTGAAGTCTGAGGAGTCAAATGAAATCTTTCATTTTTACAACATGTCATTTTTAATTTAATATCTGGTTCTATACCCATTTTGCTAGCTTTGTTTTATATTTTGACTACTAGCTTCTATATTTAAATTCTGGCTTGGATTATTGGGAAATTAATTGTTTAACGCACTCTATGTTTGAAGTACTTAGGTTTCCTTTTTTTTTTTTTTTTTTTTTTTATACAGGATGGATTTGGAAACTTTCTGGAAATTGAGGTTAACTATGTATTCTTCACCTTCTACTTTAAATACCTGTTTTCCCAGACAAGCTCCCCAAAGCATCTAGTTAGGTATATGTTCACAAGTGCCTGATAGACCTGGCCTTACTACCTTTTGAAGTGCTTAGCTGATGTAGTTTAACCGCTGTACTATACTGGTGAAGTGCTCCTCCTATAGACGCAGCTTTATACCAGCAAACACAGCCCCTGGTCACCTTCATCTCCCCTGCTGGGAGCTCAGGTGGGCCGGCCACATCTGGTCCCGTGGGCCAGATGTGGTTCGTGGGCCGTAGTTTGGCTACCCCTGCTATATAACAAGAGTAGCTGGTTATCACTCAATTGAGTATGCTAGTAACAATTAGCATAAACAGATGTTGTGCTCTCTTCCTAAGCTCCAGTGCCTCTGCTGCTCACAGCTTTGCAAAGCTGCAGCAGAGTGAAAACTAATTAGAGTCTTGCCAGTTTTGATATGTGGAAGTGAAACTCTCAAAAATTAGGTCAGTTTCACTCTGTGTGGGGAAAACTGAGCTGCAGCAGAGACCGGCACTAAAGCAATTTACTGGGGAAGAGAACTTAAAATAGAGAGAGAAGCTCACAGCAACCACAGAATAGAATAACTGGGACATGGACTCTTATCACAGAGGCTAGGTGTCTCTCGGATCATGGAAGGAACAGAAAAGGAGGATCTTCTGCCTTACAGCAGCTACATAGGGCTCAATGAGAGGGGCTTAATATGTTTATTGGACAGCTAACCAGAGACAGTATGAAGGATGGAACCCCTGAACAAGCATCCAAGCTCTCCCTTATCTAGATCAGTAGTTTGTTGCAGTATCCGGTCTCTGGTCAGTTACCTAATGCCTCAGAGAGAGAAGCAAGAAACCCCAAATTGTTCAATTTATGGAGTAACCAGTCCATACAGGAAGTCAGTTAATAGTTAGCTTATTCTTTTGAACGAAGCATGAAGGTTTTATATGCCTTCCAAATGTTAAGGTTTTTCTAAAATGCAATCTAACATAGCTGGATGTACTTACTATTCATATAATCTTGCAGTCTTTTTTGAATCTTGCTAAGCTCTTGGCCTCCATTGTATCGGAGGATGAATTAACAGACTAATAGTGTGGTTGGCAAAATTACTTCGTCATCAGTTCTAAATTTGTTGCCTGTCAGTTTCATTGAATGTCTCCTTCTTGTTGCATTATGAGAACAGCTAAATAGGAGTACCCAGTCCACTTTCTCTGTACCATTCATTATTTATGTATCTATCCCATCCCTCCATTATTTGTTCTCTGAACTGAACAGTTCCAGTATTTGCCATTTCTCCATGTGAAATGTTTTTGATTCTACTGTTTCATCATCTAGCTCTGAACTCTTTCTATTTCTGCTACATATTTTTGAGACGGGGTGACCAAAATTGTTTTTCCATGTTTTTTTCCATAAAATAGCTTGTATTCTAATCTGAGTGAAGAAGCTCTTGGGTAACAGAGAGAATGCTTTCTCTCTTCCAGCAGGAGTGACAGTTTGATAATGATCTGTGTGAAAGAGACTAGAAAGCCAATATGAAAGATGGAGAGGACTGAGCAGGATCTAGAAACAGCACCAACTTTGCAATTGTAACACCAGCCTATTTTAAAACAGGGAGGGGCCTGGAGACCTCTCCAGTGCTTTGTTCCTTGATCTGACCCGAGGGACCTGCATAATTTTTCACATGTTCTTTGGCTGGTTGGTATCTAGGACTTGAAAATTTTTACCAATCATAAGCCTTTTTTCTGGAGTTTAAAATTTGGTGGTACTAATTTGGATGAACTGAAATTTGACATTGCCTCTATATAGGATGATTTTATTTGAGAGTTGGTTTTCTGGCTTAACAAGGTGATTATTTCAGCATTTAGTGAGTACTCCGACCTTGATATTTGATAAAAGGGGTGGGAAAGGACTATACAACCATTTAACAAAAGTAGATTACTTACTATCAATATCAGCTGTCTTTAGAGTTCACACCAATAAAAGAAGACATTATCCGTAACTAGGGCCCTACCAAATTTACAGCCACAAAAAACATGTCACAGCCCATGAAATCTGGTCTTTTGTGTACTTTTACCCTCTATACTATACAGATTTCACAGGGGAGACCAGTGTTTCTCAAATTGTGGATCCTGACCCAAAAGGGAGTTGCAAGATTATTGGGGGGCGGAAAAGGTCACACTATGGCCACCCTTACTTCTGCGTTGCGTTCTTCGGCTTCCCATCCCTGAAGGCAGTGCCCCACCAGCAGAAGCAAGGGAGACAATACCATACCATGCCACTCGTGCATTGTGCTGCTGCTGGTGGCGGCTCTGCTTTCAGAGATGGTATGCTGGCCAACAGCTGCCACTCTAACTGCCCAGGTATGAAGGAAGGCAGTGTCAGCAGCAGCACAGAAGTAAGGGTGGCTAGCAGTACCACAAACCCCTCTATAATAACCCACACACGCACACAATTCCTTTATGGGTCAGGATCCCTATGATTACAATGCCATGAAATTTTAGATTTAAATAGCTGAAATCTATTAAATGTATTTATTATTTTTAAAACCCTAGGACCATGAAATTGACTAAAACGGACCATGAATTTGGTAGGGCCCTATCCATAACTTAAGTATAGTGGGGGGGGAAATGGACTGTGACAGTGGCATGGGCCTTTTTTGTTGTCTGTGTGCTTTATTGTTCATCATATTTAAGTTCTTTGTTTAATAAAAAAAAAAGTCCCAATTTTGGAATGTCCCTAACTTTGAATCTTATGTGGAAAGCTACCTTGATTCAAAATACCTTGTCATCTTGGAATACAATAAAAACTTCTGTTTTCTGTAGCAGGCTAATGAATGGACTTGATTCCAGAGTTCTCCTGACTTTATCCATGGTGCTATTGCACACATTTAACCTTTAAACCAAATCCAAGCCCCCCATATTTCAGTATCTTTCTGGACATGACAAAAATGGTTGCCAAATACGAAACTGGTAGTAGAAAAGCTTTACAGTCAAAATTCTAAGTCCGACAAAAGTAGAAGATGGAAAGTAATATTACAGCTATGATATCTGGTTCTCTTACGAGTCACTTTTGTTCATCCTATATGGTAAATTTTGATCCACAAATGATTATTTTTCTGCCTAATTCATATAACAAGTGATTCAGTTTTTTAGTATATACCAGTTACACTCTTAATGTTATAGGTATGGAATCCGCCCTGAAAACGTGATTATATATGGCCAAAGTATAGGAACAGTACCATCTGTGGATCTCGCTGCTCGGTATGAGAGTGCTGCTGTAATTCTTCATTCTCCTTTGACCTCGGGAATGCGAGTAGCCTTTCCTGATACGAAGAAGACCTACTGCTTTGATGCATTCCCAAAGTAAGTTGCTAGTAACATTATCAGAAAAGGGAAGAAAATAATCTTGCAAATTCTTTGCAGTTGTCTTTTTAAGGTAATATAAAAAACTTGAATATCCTCTAATTACATAATTTGTTTGCCAGAAGTTGGGAATGAGCAACAGGAAATGGATGACTTGATGATTACCTGTTCTGTTCATTTCCTCTGGGGCACCTGGCATTGGCCACTGTTGGAAGACAGAATTCTGGGCTAGATGGACCTTAGGTCTGACCTAGTAGGGCTGTTTCTTATGTACAAAGAGCAAATCAAGACCTGGTGTATCCAGAAACATTTGATGCATGAAAAAAGATTAACAGTCATTTTATAGAATTAAAAATGTGTTTATAATACTTGATTCGCACATTTGTGAATGTTTGTTTTATATTGCTAATCCGTTTTATAGGTGTCTTTGTATTAAATGGTAAGGGGGAAAATATAACTGTCCCAAATATAACCATGTAATGATACTAATGGGTGGTCCTGGCCAGTGTATTGTTGGCTCTGAATAAAGTGTCTTTCTGAGTCTGTTATTCAGACCAGCAAGGACTGGGAAAAGTTGTGCTCTCACTGCTGCTACTCATGCTACTGCAGTTACGTTGCTATTTATACTTTTGTTAGCTTGATGAGAATTTAGAATGAGCGTGTGTACATAGGCTATGGCTGCAATACCAACTAGAGGTGAGATTCCTTCGCTTAAGGACAGGTTTACACTAGCAAGTTAAGTTGGCTCAACTATGTCGTTGGGAGTGGTGATAAATCTACACCCCTGAGCAACATAGTTAAGCTGACCTAACCCTTGATGTAAACAGCACTAGGTCAGTGGAATAATTTTTCTATCAAGCTAGCTACTACCTATGAGGGAGGTGAATTAACTACAGCAATGGGAGAACTCCTCCCGGTGCTGTAGCACTGCAGTGTAGCCACTTGCTATATCTGCAGCCATGCTGCTGTACCTGTTTAGGTGTAGACATAGCCTAAAGAGTCTCTTATTCTTGAAGGTTGTGTGTGTAAACTTGACTGTATCTCTGTTCATGTTTTGTCTGAATCTCTCTTCTTGCAGCATTGACAAAATTTCTAAAATAACATCGCCAGTGTTAATAATCCATGGGACTGAAGATGAAGTAATTGACTTTTCGCATGGCTTAGCATTATTTGAGCGTTGCCAGAGACCTGTAGAGCCACTGTGGGTAGAAGGAGCAGGCCATAATGATGTGGAACTTTATGGACAGTACCTTGAACGATTAAAACAGTTTGTATCACAGGAACTGGTGAATTTGTAAAGTACTTTATATATTTACATGCTTTTTTCATTTCACTGCAAACTGCACACTTTTTGATAAATACTAACATAAAACCTGAAGGTTTTGTTTTCAAATCATGTCAGTTGCCTTCATAAATGTACAGGTAATGATTTGTGAACATAATTAATGAAGGTTTTAATACCAGTATTATAAACTGGAATAATACGATCATGCAGTTCAGCTTGTGTAGTTCATATACTATGTGTGTTTTCTTTTTAGATGTACAAAATATCACAAGGAGTACTGTATGAAATTTTAATTATGTAAAATCAGATGCTGTAAAAGTGTTGCCAAATGCTTTAGCATATCAAACAAATGTATAAATATTTTTTAAACATCTCAAAATGTATTGTGACTTATTCTGTTGCACAGGTGTACATTAAAAATACAACTTTGAAACAGCTGTACTTGTAAAAATACCAATAGCCATGAGATTTAAGCAAATATGTAATGAAAACATAGAGACTCACTGGAATTGGCCCAGGCCCTGTTTTATAGGGAGCAGGTCAAAACAAGGTTTTGTTTTGTTTTTTTTTTCCCCCCTCCTATAGTGCATTATATCTTATGTGGTATGCTTCATATGTTTTTTGTTTTTTTACCTGGAAGAAGATGAGGTTTAAACCTGCCTATTCATCTATTCCTTAGCTAAAGAGGTTATTCTGTAAAATGAAGTCTTAAAATACCACTGTTATAACAAATTTCATTCACATGCTCACTACTGAGGTGTAACTAAATATTTTAGTGGTTTATTTGAAACCAGTAAGGTATTTAGAGCTAGTTTTAAGTCAATTCTGTAGAGATGCAGTATATGGATGGAAAGAATCCTGGAAGTTTGTCTAACTTTGCAATGAACAAATGCAATCTTGCAGTTTTCAGCTAAAGGTTTACTTTTGGGTGTTGATTAGTGTGCAACCTATTGGTTTTTTATTACTGTATGAGAATTTTACTAATCTGCTCCTGAACAGTGAAAAAAGAATGTTGACAGTTTTGTATTAACTCATAGTGAAATAAATTTTGTAAGTTGCCTTTACCATGAATGAGTTTTGCTTGAATAAAACTATAAAAGAGAATGACAAACTTAAAATTATATGTAGCCTAATTTGTAAACCTAGTAATATTCCAACAATACACACTGTGCTTCTAATTTTAAGGCCTTATGTAGTTTGTTCTGCTTGTTTTTGTGATTGTCCAAGACTACTGTGTAATTAAATGTATTCTCAAATATTGTGAATGATTTGGTTCAGATGTGTTGACTAACAGTAAATAATATTACACAATATGCTGTTCTTTATTTTGTTCTGAAACTTCAATATACTAAACAACTATCTGGCTGCTAACTTAAAAAAAGGAGACTGAGATTTTTGAGGAAGATCATCTGTTTTTCAGCGGCCCCCTTCACAAAACCAGGGATCTAGTATGTTTGCCAGCAAAGATCTGGGTAGTGTTGCTGTCTATAGGCAGTTGATAAGCTGTCATAAAATATGCAGTCCTCAGTCTGAGTTTTATGATGGGGGACATTAGTGCTCAGAAGTGGAAGGACACAAAGATAGGTTAAAGCCACCTTAGCCCCACGTCTCCCTTGGCTATGAGTTTAAGGCATTTTGCCCATAATGTTTAGTATCCAGTTTGCACAATTCTCTCATTGCACTCTAGGCAGTGGAGAATTGGACTCTTGAGTGTAATTCCACATGGTTATCTTCAGCTTTAAAAAATAGAGATCAGAATAGTGTGGGTTCCTTCATGAAAGACAATTACAGACACAATTAATATACTTTATATGTAGTAAAAGCTATGTAGCATATTCATTCAGTTACGAAAGCTCCTCTCTTTACTGCCTTAAAACAAACTGCTAATTATAGCAGCTGGAAAGTTTTATATGCTGTCTTATGTGGTAGTTGTCATGTTATTACTTTCTTTATGCTTATACTTGAGGCAACCCTGAATGTGCAAATCTGCTCACCTCCAGATGAAGTACCCTTTCTTTTGGGACTAATTTTTCATTTGGTACTGTGAAGGAGCTCTTTTTATGTGAAACAATCTTCACAAATATCTATTTGAATTACAAATGCTCCTTTAAATTGACTATGATTGTGACCATTATTTTCTTTTTGCAAAAAATGTGCACAAACAGGTTTATTTACATGTACAGTTGGAGAATGTCTGTTCTTCAAATAAATGCCCACATACGCACAAGGTTATTCAAGCGTGGACAAAGTATTATGACTCATTTTTCATTATTTCTTATTCATTAATCACCAGCCCTCAAGGCAGGGTTGTCTCTCTTCTGTGTATGTACAACTCCTAATGTAATTGAGCCTCTAGTCTGTCTGAGGACTTTAGGCACTATGGGAGTATAGATATTTACCAATGAAAATTTGTTCTTTTTAAAAATTGTCACCCACTCATAAAGCACAAACAATGCTACATGATTTAAGTGAACAATTATACACTATGAATCACAGTGAAATGCTGAAGTGATTAGATGTATACAGCCCACCGCCTAAAATTTATTCACATACATATTTGGTGAATACTTACAAATTTTAAAAAGTCATCTAAATCAGTTCACAAACAGTAAAAGTGACTGTGTGGCTGATATTTTGGGCCTAAAGCTCACTTAGTGTAAATCAGCATAGCTCTGTTGAAGGCTGTGGAACTACACTGCTTTATGCCAACTGAAAATCTGGTCCTTTTATTCACAATGAACAATTTAACCAGCCCTATTTGGTTCACAAGCTTGTTCCTGGGCCAGCATGAGGTAGGTCAGCTGATCCACACAACTGGGTCACACTGAAATGTACCAGGGCTTTGGGCATGCTGAATGGTCCATGTGTGCAGCTCAGCTTTGTAGGATCGGGGTTATTCTTAGGAAAGGACTTCATTGAGCATCAGCTAATTTGATAAGGAGAAAAGACCACAAATATGTAAAGTAGGCTATAGAATTTGACCATGCTGTTCATTAAAGTATATCCGCAAAAGTATGAATCCATCTCTGTGTTTAATTTCACATGTCCTTGAATTTCTTGAGAATGGTGTAAAGTTGGTGATTTTCAGCTACATAGGTCTAAGCACCTTTATATTGGTGAAACTGCATCCGAATTGGGGGGGGGGGGGGAAGAAAGAGGAGAGAGTGAGTGTGTGTGAAATTATGCCATTTTAAACTGTGCCAATACACTGAAGTAGTACAACTTGTATGTAGTAAAGTCCAGGGTGATTATTTTGTGAAAAGCACATAAATGGTCAAGCAACATAAATATTCTTGAACTCCGAAAGTAATCCCTTGTGATCATTAAGTCCATGCTATCAGAGTGAGTGCTTATTACAGTGTTTCCCACCATGACAAGAAAAATGACAACACGAGAAAATACCCAAATGTACCTCCCCTTCAATTTATTCTAGTTTTCACATGTTATATTTCCCTGAGGAGGAAAGTGATTCTGAAAGAAGGAATAAGCGTGAGTCATGGGACTTCCGACTTATGTCCCTGAGGGAAGAGGTACCACTACATTTATTTTCCAATTCAAGCATTGTGCTATGGACAGAATAGAAGTAGATTTCTAGATCTATGTGATGAATTCTCTATAGACCTTCTGAAAGCAATTGTTGACACATCCTGTAATCTGATTTAGAGCTTCTCCCACAAGGTCCCGAGCTGTCTCAACTCTCACTGACTGTGAAAGCTGAGGGTTCTCAGCCCTTTGCATAAGTAAGGCCTAATATAGGAAGTGAAACACAAAAAAATGTCTGGTAATTCAGCCTAGACAAATTGAAATCCTGTAAATTATCTTTCTCGGTTTTAGCAGTTTGGAAGACCAAATCATAGGAGGCCTGATTTTCAGGAGTGCAGAGCATCAAAGCTCTTGTTGAAGCCAATGGGAGCTGTAGGTGTTTAGCACCTCTGAAATCAGGTCTATTATAACAAAGCTCCACTGTAACTAGCAGCATGTTTGCTCTTTTGCTTCCTGTGGAACTTTGAACAGTGGGAATAATATATAGAAATATTGCACAAATAATACAGCATAGTAAATATGTTGATTTTTGAATGGCAGCAATTTAGACACCATTTTTTGCATTTTTTTTCATGATACAAATGTTACTGAAATGAATTGAACACTTGCAAAATTAATTTCACTTGTGCTGTATATTAAAAAAAAAAAATGCTGGTAATGCTGAGCACAGCACAGAGATGGGATTGCTGACCACCCCAAGACTCAAGGCTGCCGAAAATGACTATTGCACTTAAAAACACTTCTCTATATCCACTACACTCGCAATTTCTCATTTGTATTTTTCCACTTCATTCAAGTGTTACTCTCATGCACAGTTGGTTTCATTTTATCGATAGACTGCTGAATTGTTGTATAATAATAATAATTGTTGTCTGGCTCCATGAAGGCACCATCCAGGGGGTGTATCAGCTGAGCCACTGTGTGTTGCTACGGTAAAAGTTTTGGAATTGATATGAGCAAGCACTCTAGGAACAGGTCTTCTGCCATATCAGATATTGCTATTTGCATCTGTGGAGTCTTTGGTATTGGAAAATTTCTACTGAAAGGGGTGGTAGTGAGAAAAATGTTCATAAAAATTATATAAACTCAAAACTTATTCTCTCTTGGTGATTTCTCTTTTCTTATAACATCCAACTCTGGCAGCAAAACCTGGAATCCGCAAGATGTTCCTTTAGCTTGTTAAGGAATCACCATTAATAAGAAAGTGCTGTTTCAACAGTCCTTTTTCTGACTTTGCCCTCATTCATGAAAGACATGTAAGCACATGCATAACTTTACCGATGTGAGTTGCCCTATTGAGTTCAGTATATTCTTTGTGCTATGCCTTCAATATGATCTATTTAAAACTTTAAAGAGCAGTCATAGTGGGTCACAAATAACATATTTCTAGACTAGGGATATCTTAACTTATTTTTAACCTTAGTAAGGGGTCTGTTCTGTCATGGCTGTGCATGCTAAAGTCCTAATAATTATAATGGAAGTTGTGTGTGTGCATAGACTTGAGTCACAGAACCCACGCTTAAGCTTACACACTAATAACTAGTAAGTTACTTTGACTAATATCAAATTCCCTTACTATAATAAACCATGAAATGCAGACTTTTCAAGCAAAGTTGAACACCAAATATTAAAAAAAAAAAAAAAAAAAAAATCAGCCGTAGCAGAGAGATTATTTAAGGGTCTTTTTAAAGATGTTTGCTACTTTCTAAATGAGTATATGCCCTCTGCTGACACATACCTGTATTACTAGGAATGAATAGATTGTTCAGACGTGCAATCTTGTAAATGCACAGTACTAGTGTATATTCAGTTTTTAGTTCAATTAAAAAAAATCCGACGTGAGACTCATCTATGTATGTAATATGTCTCTTTTGCACATGAAATTGATGTGTGATTATATTTGTCTAGGCAATTAGAAGAATATAGCAAATTGTATTACATGTGCTGAATATACATATACATGTGGTTTGAATGGATACTTGATGAACATTTCATTCATTTTTGCTAACTTTAGTTTTCTTTCTCTCTCCACAGAGCAGACATAGCACAAGCAATAACTGTGTGAATTCCCCATATCCTCTCAATTTGCATCAAGCCCTCAGATACCACAATGAGGAGTGTGACATAAGAACCTAAAAAGAGAGACCCATGACTTAGAGAGAGACTCAATCCCTAACATTTCTGCTGAGACTGTGAAATGGGGTGTCAGTTGTAATGGTAATTGTTACTTAGTAGACCTGAGAAAACCACTCATTTTTACAGGTAAGCAAACAGACATCTGATAGCAAGTCCTCTCTAGTGTTAATAAAACTTAGAAGTTTGTTTTCAACCCACTTTAAACACTAATGAACTAGTTAATCATTCCTATCAACTGGTACACTAGTTGAACAGGTGGCTTTCTCTCCAACCTATCCAGTTCCATTAAGCAACATTTAAATGTCTATATTTCTTTGTGTTATAAAACAGTTTGCATGACAAAGACATGATATGCTGTAAGTTAAAGGGATGCTATATTCAGTGTTGTTATAGCCATGTTGGGCCCAGGATATTAGAGAGACAAGGTGGGTGAGATAATATCTTTATTGGACCAACTTCTGTTGATGAGACAGGCACTCTTTCGAGCTTATACAGAGCTCTTCTCTTATACAGGGATGCTGTTGATTTAAAAAAAATCAAACTGTGATAGCGCAGCCTTTAGCTAGTATGTCTGGAATTTTATTTAAAGTGTAGCTTTAAAAAGTGTTATAAAGGGTTTTCTGCTTTCCTGCTGATTTTTATAGGCATCTTCAGCAAGGGAGAGTGGATGGGCTCAAGGCTCACACACCACCATTAAAAATCTGTGTGGGGACTCAAAAAAAATGAGGTTTGTTTTTTAATACAGAAATGTCTGTACATACATGTACATTCACTATGTGACCTCTGCTATTGATATATTTGATTTCCTTTGGAATTTTGTACAGTAATAGAGAGAAAAACTTGAATAATAAGCTGTCCCTGAAAAGAGGGTAGGTAGAATAAAGAGCAAGTTAGAAGGTTTCTCCTATCCCTTATATCTTTAATGCATTTGGAGGAGTGGATTGGAGGTTGCTTTCCTGAGCTATTGAGGGCATATATTCACCTTTCACCAATATGGCTAGAAACCTCAGGGTACTCTCATATCCATTGTTGCTCCTGAATTTCTTTTTATCATTTACATCGTCAGAGAGAGTCACTTCCCGTTGTGGTCCTTCTAATGGATATCTAGGCTCTTGTTACTTTAAGGCTTTAATCGACTGCTACTTTATTGTGCTGTCCTTTGGGCTACCACTTAAGATAACCCAGAGACCCCAGCTAATTCAGAAAGCAGCTACCTGCCTCCTAATCAATATGAGCATGTAACACTTGTGCTCCTATCTCTCTACTGGCTTTCTGTTTATTTTCAGCTGTAATTCACACCATTGGTGATGGTTTTTGAAGTCCTACATGATCAGTTTAAGATCGTCTGGAAATCCTACAATCAAGCTGAGGATAAAATCTTCAGGTGAAATCCTGAACCCATCAAAGTCAGTGGCTAAACTTCCATTGACTTCAGTTCATGCAAGGAAAGATCAAAGCATCTAACTATGGGACTCAGAGACATTTGAGGCTTTTGGAACTAATTGGGAATGTCTCTCCTCTTTTTCCTCCCCCTTTTGGGTCAGAGCAGAGATTACTTTAAATTTGAAGAAGGAAGCTAGAGTTCCTCATTCTCTATGCCAACAACTCCAGATGACAACTAGACCTGCTATAATGTCAAATGGAGAGGGAAGCATTAATCGTATAAGGGGGGTGTTTTTGGTAATTTTTATTTATTTTTTTTGATATTAGAAATGAGTAAAGAGCACATTTGCATCCATTTCCTCGTGTGTACAAGGACATCAGCAACTTGAAATCAAGTTTAGTTTTTGTTTTTAAAAAATTAAGAGTATTTTTAGCAGGGCCGGCTCCAGACACCAGCCCACCAAACACGTGCTTGGGGCGGCAAATCTCAGGGCAGCACGGTGGCGCTTGGGGTGGCAAAAAAGTTAGAGACGGCCCTGATTTTTAGGTATCAGACCTGCCCTTGTGTTCCCCCTGCCAGTTTATGGTTTCACAATCACTCTTTCCTGACAATATTTTTTTCTTTCCCCTGTTTGCTTATGAAAGCCAGACCAAGCATGACACTGGACAGAAGCTTTTGTCAAATAAAAGTGAAGTGGGAAACTACCTTTTTCTCCGTTCTCTTTCAGTGAAAGTCATTCTAGGTGGTATTTCTATCCAAATCAGTTTAAAAATAATTCAAACAAATGTGTTTTTTTTAGTTTCATTTTCTTTTATTCCACAGAAGAGATTCTTGCACATGAGCTCTCATATATTTAAGTATGCTTATGCAGCCCACAAAAGACAAGGTGCTAAATAATTTGCATTCATTGTTATTTTTCTGTAGCGCTGAAACTGACATCAGCTAACGCAGTTAATGTCAAAACAGGATGATGGTACTGATTAAAAACCACTGACACTGGCTAAATGAGATGAGAAACATAAAATTGACAAATTTCCTGGCTAACTGAATAGATATTGTGGGTCAAATATTCCCCTTTCCACATAAAAATACCTGGAAGGGGAAGTTTGACCTAAAAAATTCCACTCCCAAGCTGTCTAATCTATTAATGAAATTCACCCCTACAAAGAAGAACAAGGTCCAACTACACTGGAAGTCTATTTTGAATACGTAAGAGGTGACTAGGCATTCTTCTAGCTCTGTATGGGGGTGAATTTCACAATACGTACCGTTGGTGTACCTGAAATTGAAGTAAATAATACTGTGGTAGTAAACACTGAGCTTAGCCATAAGTGTTGGCAGAACTAGGCCCTCAAGGGGCCTTGTGAGGTCTTTCTGTTCAGTGTCTGGGCATTTCCCCAATATCTCTAATAGGATTGTTGTATTTTTTGTAGATCTCAATTGTAATCTTTTTTTCCCTATCCTGGCTTGAGTTACTACCAGATCTCTCATTTCCATAAAGTCTGTGTTCTGTGTAGTACTAGAATGAAGAAAATTGCTTTGGTGAATATATGTTGTTATAATATCTGTGTGCTCAGCCTGAACTTTTAACTTAGATGTCTTTGCCTTGGAGATGTTTGAGATTTAGTTGTATTAACAATAAAGTTTAATCTGTTGCTGCCTGCAGCCTGTTTTCTGCTGCACACTGCTAAGCCCAGGAAGTGTTGGGGAGGTAGGATTTAACTATAAAATATTGGTATCAGTCCAATATATACATCTGGCTTGCTCAGTAAGTGTACTTCTGCAGCAATAAAACAGTAGAAAGGGGGAGGGGAGTGGAATAAAGTAATAAAGAGAAGCAGTTAATAAGTAGAGATAGAGTCGCAAGAAAAATAAGCAAAATAAACCCATTATCCCCACAACTTCTCACCCTACTGGAGACCAGCCTTCTGTGTCTGTCCTGGAAGGAAATCAGACCTTCATTACAAACTGTGCTGTGTCTCAAGCTTTTGTCATGTCCCCAACATTTTTATTAGGTATTTTTCCTGCATTTTATTTGCGGGGAGAAGGGGTGTCCTATTATTCATCCTATGAGAATTAAATGCTAATGTTTCGAAAGGGAAATAGGGAACTGATGATATGTTTCGGTCAAAGGGTTTGTGCATTCTGAAGCTGTCATGGTTTTATTGTTTCTTTGTATGAAGCATTTGAAGAATGGGTGCATGTCTCAATGGATTGTCGTCAGTGAAGTTCTCTAGAGAGAGCTATGAGCAAGTTTGCATCATAGCCATTTCAGCTTTCCTGTTCAGGTTGAATGTTTGTAGGCATGGCAGCAAAAGATAAAAACACACTAAGTATCCTGCAGGAAGTTCTGGTCAGATCTGAGTTTTAATGTAGTTCTCAGGTTCCCCAAAGTCTAAGTCTATGGATTTATGACAAATATAAATTTATTTGAGTGGGCAAATATGTTGGGCTCATCAGTTCAGTGGGCTGTTTTAATCTTTAATATCTTAATGATTTTGTAATATGTACACGTGTACATCCAAAGCTGTATGTTCATATTTATCTGTCTTTTTTTTTTTTAATCAGCTGCTGTAGACCGAATACAAATAACTGACACAAGTTAAAATCGGAGTATAGATTCAGAAGTCCAAGTATCTAAACTTCCCTAAAGTTAAATCCATGTGTGGGCACTGAAATAAGTTGCATGATTTTCAGGGGTCCTGAGCACCTATTCCTTAACTTGATGCTCAGTCTCTCTGAGAATCGGACCATTTCTATTCACTGGCGTAGCTAGGCGGGTGCGGGGGGTGCGGACCGCACCGGGTGACACCCTCTCAGAGGGTGACACCCGGCTCGGGCTGTAGGCGCCGGGCGCCCCCGGGCCCACCCCGTGCTGCCTCTGGCCCCGGGCCGGCCGCGGGGGGCTGCAGGGTCCCGGCCGGAACCGTGCGGGGAGCCCCGGGGGGGGGGGCACCCCGGCTGCTGCCTCCGCACTGGGTGACACCAACCCTAGCGATGCCACTGTTTCTATTTAACTGCTTAAAGATGTGTGTCATTTTAGACAGACAAGCTTGAATATTTTGAGCAGTGATCTTAAAACCTATAATTTCAAGTGATAGTCTTCTCATTTGTAACTGTTAGCTTACAACAGTCTTTTCTATAAGACACTTTAATTCCTGTTTTTGTAGGTAGAAAACAAGAGGGCAGGATGATATCCTGAGCAGAGCATGTTACAGATAATGCTTTTCCTGTAACAGTGATTACTCTTTATATTCATTCTTCTCCCAAAAGGAAAAGGATTCAGTTTGCCATTTGTTGGCCATCTATGTTGACAGACGATTGCAAATTAACTAGAAGAAAATCTTGTCAGTTGTATGCATTTTTAGAATTGCTTTGGGGATTCCTGCAGTGACAATAAACAAGGTGAGCTGTAATGAAGCTTTATTCTGCAATATGTAATATAATTAATTTGATTATGTTCTAGTTTATTTCAGAAAATTTCTTGTCATACAGGTAAAATAGAAGTATTTGGAGAACTCAGGAGTGTGGCAACTGAAAGACAAAACAACAGTAAAATGTTTTGTGTTAACAAGTCATCTTGCATGTTGGTTCTTTCACTCGTATTGATTTTTGGTACATTTTATTTTAGACTTGGTTGTAATAGTCTATTAAAGTACTTCCTCTTGAAATGCTCTAGTATCTCAAGGTTGTTGCAATTTACTTGCTACATTTTCAAGGATACACAGAACACTGCTACAGACAAGTTTTTTTCTCAGAGAAAGTGAGTTACAAGCTAAATCCAGATTCTAAGCATTTTGGCATCAGTTCCTGTCTGCCAGCAATCAAGAAGAATAATTGCATCTTTCTGCTTTTTCCAGAATTGTTTGTTAATGTTTTATAATTAATATACATTTTAAAACTTTTTCATTTGTAAAAATATTTACATTGTACTCCTATCAAATTTATAGTTGCTAACTTAACTTTATTTAAAAAGACAGTTTTATAAGAAAAAAAAGAAGAAGCAATAATGCTTTTTGTGTGTGTATAAAAGAATCAATCTGTCTCCACATAATCAAGACAAAAGGACACAATGTTGTAACAAATCTATCTGCTTTTCTATATATCTGCTAGCCTGGATTGAGGTCAGAAACATGTAGGTAGCTCTTAGCCTTAATTCCAGTTGTATTGTATACTCCATGGAACATATGGTAAAATCAATTTCTATTAAGATCAAATAAAAGTGAAAGTTTAGGAACACAGACTTATTAGATGAAATGTTTATAAGTAAGGATTTTAAACAGGAAAACATATTTTAAGTAATTATATTAAATCCATGATGTAAACCATAAATTGTACCATAGATTCTAGAGAGTTTGAACTAAAGCCAAGTAAATCTTTAGCAAATAATGTGTCTGACGAATTTAACCTCCTTTTTAGTTTGTGAAATGCCTACAAGCAGCTTGTAATTTTATTGAATGCATTATTTACCAAATAATTTAGACAAATGCTTCAGTGGGCTGTAGATTGTTGCTGAGCATTTCATTGTGACTACAGCATTTCATATGCAAAATTCAAGCTATCTTGGGCTATGTCTATACAAGCACTTTTGTTGGTCAGGGATCTGAAAAAACCATGCTTCTGACTAACATAAGTTTCCTCCCCTATCTCCTGCTTTCCTTCTATATCCTTTTGGTCATCTGACACCTCTCCAGTTCCTCTTGGTTCCTTGCTCACCTCCATTCCCTCCCCATGTATCTTCTGTATTCCCTCAGCAGCCTTGCAGAGGCTTTGCCTGAAAGGGATGTCAGCCAAATAATAATAATTGGAAATCACTAGCTCTGCTTAAGATATTTTAGACAAATTGTTGAGAATAAGTGCTCCACAGGAACCATCTTAATAACCATGTGCACCTGTAAGGTAGACTGTCAGCTAGAATATTTGCTCTCATTTCACATATCCTATTCACAACTTTTATAACCACAAAATAAATATAACTTAATATTATACATGTGTTAACTAATATATGCTGGCTAGCATACATATATATCATGCTGATAATACTTCCTGCCATATATATTCCAAGCATTTAAGTATACATATTAAGTATTAATATCTATTATGTAGGTCAAATTGACCTGTACCTTTATTGTAATCCTGCTCACTTTTGCTAAGTATTCTATAACAACTTGCATTAACTGGAGTAATTTTGGCTTAAGTAGATAGGAAAACTGTCAGTATCAGGACATATAGTTTCTTCATAGCAACAGAAAGGGAGTTACCATCACAAACCTATTTATTCTAGTACAGGCCTAGGAGGTGTCTTCATGCCTCCTAGTACCTGGAATGCATGTGCTCAGAACAAAGATAAGGCTACATCATGACCTGGAATGCATGGGTTCAGAACAAAAGATGGTACCAGAAACAAAGTAAAAAGTGGATTGAGTTCAGTTTCAGGTGAAGTGTATATAGTACTCGTTACTGGTAAACAAGTAGGTTATAAAAAGATGGTTTTAGGGATGTAACTTTGTGGGGCATACCTTCATGTAAGGTGAATATAACTTCAATGTTCTTTGAGACTGGTGTCGTACAGAACCTTTTTCCTGTACCATTATAATAAACTTGACTGACATTGGTTATTTGGTCTCTTGAGTATATATCATTTAAAAAAAACAGAACCAAAGTGGGTTCAAGCAATTGACCATACAATTTAAATACAGTGGAACCCCGCAGTACCATGCCCCACTATAGCGCAAATCCGCTTATAAGGCGGGGCGCGCGGGGCTCCCGATGGCGGCGGCGGCGTGCAGCACTTTGATGTCGCACGCCCCCGCAATACCGCAACCCCGCGTTTACCACAATCGGGTATTTTTGGATCCTGATCGTCGCGGCATTGCGGGGTCTGACTGTACATGCCATACAAAAAAATGTTGAGAGCATTAAGTTTGCAAAATTACATACTTCAAAATCAGGAAAAGAACTTCTTTATCAGTGACAGCTGAGAAGCTCATACTTTGCAGCCTTTTGGATGGACACTTGGATCAATGATCTGTTCGATATTGCAATTTACTATTGAAAGGCTCACGTTACTAGACAAGGTAAATTGATCGTTCTGTGATCACTAGTGCAATTTGATAACTAGCTGGGGACTCCTGTTGACTCAAACGTATGTGCACTTGTGATGGATAAGAGTTGGGGACTGAAGATGTGTAAAAAGGGTGTAGGGTTTTGTTCTATTAAGGATCTGTCCGTCTGTGTTCTCCAAGTGCTTAATTTAGTAAATTTGTTCAATCTTAATGGTAAAACCTGGATTCAATACCCAGCCTGAGTACTTGAGCTCTCTGTTGACGAAGTCTGTCCAAATGATGGGGGAGTAACTCCATGGCAGGTGCTGCAGCCCTGACCCTTACGTCTGCTGACTGCACCACCTCTGTGGATCCATGCCTCTGTAATTCCACCACCCAGTCTCCCAGTGACCCAGCACTAAGGCATAATTAACCCTTCATGACTACTACTACTATTATTTCTTCATTTGCATTATAATGTACCTAGAGAGTCCACCAAGACTTGAGTGCCATTATGCCATACAAGCGCAAAGTAAGACATAGATACATAGCAGTCCTTGCACAGAAAAGATTACATTGTAAATAGACAAGAAACACAAAGAGTGCAAAAATGGGAAACTGATGCACAGAGACACTGGTTGTTGTTTTTTCAAAAACACTTAGCATTTGCTTAGCTCCACTACCACAAAATCAACAGTAAAATTCCCATTGACTTCTAAACGCTCTTGAAAATTCACTGTGTTTTGCCCAAAGTCACACATGAAGTCTGTAGGAGAACCAAGAATTGAATTCAGATCATCTGAATGGAAATGGCCAAAACTTTGGATTTTGAGTTTTGGGGAAATTTTGACATTTTGAAATTTGGTTATGTTGTAATTCAGAATGAAACCATTTTTTTTTTTCAATTTCCTGCAAACTGGAAGGTCTGAAGAAAAATTCATTTCTGCAAGACCGCCACATGGTGTTTCTGAAATAAAATATGTTCCCTGGGACTTTCACAGCCACTGACTTATATTTGTAAGAATTAAACATGTAATATCATAGAAGAAAGCTAATAAAGTACAAGACATTATGCTGAAACTAGTCAATTCCAAATTCTGACTAAAAATTGGTGTTAATCTAAAGAGCTCTAAAATAAAAATGTAATCCAAGGATAAAGTGGAATTCATTTCAAGATTATTATTTTTTGCTAGTATACTCTGTCTCGGTCCAGTATTCTTATAGAATCTACCTCCAACAGTTTTGACATTTTTTGGCCAAGAGTAAATAAATCTCTGTACTGCTCAACAATTTATTTCAGCATTATAGTTCATCAGTAAGAAAAATTGATACTATTTTAGACCCCAAATTAACAAAGCACTTAAGTGTGCACACTGCACAAGCATGTGTCACGACTTAATATGTGCTTTGAAAATAGCCCTTAGGTTCCTAGGTTATTTAAGAGCTTTTGGAAATTTTAACCTATGTCACCAAAGATGATTGCAAAGTATAGGAGGTAAAATGTACTATTTCCTTTTTCTTATTTCTGGCTGTCTTAAAGTATAATAATAATGTTCCATTACTAACCTCTTCTAAGACAGCAGTTTTTAAAGTTCAAATTCAAAATGCATTCAAAGTGACAAGGAGGAATTTGACCTTTGATGTCTGATTGTTATGTTCTTTGTTTTTTTAAAAAAAACAGTTTAAATTTTTAACATATTTTAAGTGTGCACTTGTCTTTCGTAGAGCATAGAATTATATGATCTATGAAAGACAAGAATCATAGAATATCAGGCTTGGAAGGGACCTCAGGAAATCATCTAGTCTAACTCCTTGCTTAAAGCAGGACCAATCCCCAATTAAATCATCCAACAGAGTTTTGCCCTATATCCCTAAGTGGCCCCCTCAAGGATTGAACTCACAACCCTGGGTTTAACAGGCCACTGAGCTATCCCTCTTTCACCTTAACAAATGACTTGTAATATGAATAATACCTTTTATACAAATATATTTTAAAAGACCCGACTCTCTTAAAAGAATCACTATAAAATCTGGAACTAAGGCAACTAGACTTAACAGGTATAGCTAAATGAAAAATAATGCAAGCACCCTTTAAATAGTTTTTTAAAATCAGTTTTCTGTAAAATATCTGGCATAAGAAAAGCATGTGAAGATATTATATAGTATAAAATTTTTACTGGCATTTTTTAAAATGGCCACATAATTTATGACAGACCATTACATATACTCTATATTGTCGGAGAAGATCCTAGTCTATAAAGAAAAACAATACAAATACCGTACATGTATAATTTATCCAAAACAACTATGCAGACATATAGAAAAGGCACTAGTTTTTTTAAAAAAAATACAATATTTTTTTCATCCAGTTGCTAAAAACAAAATAGACCACAAAGCTCAATTTACTCTGTTGTCAAAGAAATCCAAAAAGGGTAGAGAGACTGTATGAAATCCTGGCCCCACTGAAATCAGTAGGAAGTTTTGCTATTTACTTCAGTAGGACCAGAATTTCTCTCCTAGTGCCTTTATACCAAAATTAACATCCAATAACAAGTAACAGATAGCATGGAAGAGTAAATGCTAAAGTGAAATTAAAAAAATGAGCGCCTGAGTCATAATTAACATACATGTTTGTAATAACTTTAAAACACACCTAGTATATGCAGTAGCTGTTACTTACCACAAAGAGGATGGGCATGAGCCAAGAAGTTGTAAATAGGGAAGACAATGTGCTAGTTCTCTCAACCAGAACCTACAACTGTTATGACTTCCTGAATCAAAGGTCTAGATGAGATCTTAAAGAGAAGAAGCTGCAATTTTAATAAGGAACTTATTTAATTTTGCTTTGTATTGACTTTATCCAGTTTTAAAGGACTTAAAGAACGTTCTCTTGACACTTGTGTTTTATTGTCTCAGGCACTGTTCAAAACACATCTAGATTGTCTTTTCAAATATAGCCTTAGCAATGTTTCTTTTAAATGTCAGGGTATCTCTTTGGCATGATGATCCGTGTATTTCCAGTTCAGAACAGTTCCAGAAAAGAAGTCATACACATTTTCAGAAGTAACAAAGTCCTGTGGCACCTTAAAGACTAACCATAAAGTTTTGAAGCATAAGCTTTCGTGGGCTAATACCCATCCGACGAAGTGGGTATTAGCCCACGGAAGCTTATGCTTCAAAACTTTATAGTTAGTCTTTAAGGTGCCACAGGACTTTGTTACCTCTGCTATTCCAGACTAACACGGCTACCTCTCTGATTTTCAGAAGGTGATCCTCCACACTGTCAAGTTTGATGTGACTTCTAACATAATTTAAAAAGAATATTAAAATTTTAAATTTGGGTTTCTTGTGAAAGGGATTTGAGACAGTTTGTTTTCAACATTTTCTAGTTCATTTGGCTTCCAAAATTTTATTTCTTTATTAATAGTCAGGACACATTACAGTGGGACTGGATGATAAACCAGAACTAACTGTGTATTGCAGAACAGTTAATAACTGTGACCTTATAAGCCCATCAATGACCACTGGCAAAGGGCTCACTTTCCATAACTGCAGCTTTTATCAGACCTGACCAATTCCTCCTTTTGCACTATGATTGCTTAGCTGTTATTCTTATTAGATAGTCTTGACACCATGGCAAACTCAACTTACACATAACACAACCATTGTCATAATAGTTATCCAAAAAGTATCTTGTAACATATTGCATGAAAACTGGTGACAGATAATTAATATTTTGTGTGTTACATAGAGTTAGCATGTAAAAAGTTATGTAGGTGTGCTAGAAATGTTTGTTTAGACCAAGCAAGCCAAGTACAGTGATAAACAATTTGTCCTAGACAAAGGAATGTTGTTTTGTCTGTTTCTCTGGCTCCAATGTAAATTGAGCAAGGTGATACCAGAGACAGTGGAAGTTATATTTACATCTGAGTCAACAGGAAAAGCAAATTGAAAGAAGGGTGAGGATTGGAATATAGTGTGGAGTCAACTTCCTGGAGCACAAGCAGCACAGGAGAAAAGCTTTATCTGGGGACACCCTCCAAAAGAATACATTTCAAAGGTTTACTAGACAATAAGAAGAAGGGGAGAGAAACCCTTAGTTATTCATCACATAGTGGACAAAGGGAATTAGGATTGTTTGATTCTGTGAACAGTAGATTTTCCTACCCAAAGGGCTGGAGATGCAGACAGCTTGATGGAAGTGAAAAAGCTGCTTAGGCAAAGATTGTAGCAGGCTAACATAAAGCTTTAGTCACTAGAAAGTGTGTTATAGTACAGACCTCTTTTACACTTGAATCCGCTTAATGTGCGGTAGCACCATGCCTCCCAGTGCTACCTATTTAACATGCAACACTCATTAACACACGGTATAAGAACTTGCTACATAGCGCTACAGATTTGCTCACTAACTCACCGACACAGAAATCACCAGGAAGTGCGGAGCGGAAGCATGTTGTAGGCCCAGGGCCGGCGACAGGGGGGTACTACGGGTAGAGCTGTACTGGGCCCCGCACTTTAGGGGGGCCCCGGTAAGGCTCTACCCGTAGTCATCCGGCGCGGCTCTCCTCCGGACGAGCGCGCCTGTCCCCGGCAGGAGCAGTCCGGGGGAGAAAGGGCAGGGGGGAGGGGGGAGCAGCAAGGGCGGCTCACGCCGCTCCCGGGCTCTCGCTCCCTCTGCGGCCAGCTGTCAGCTGGGGGGGGGGGCTGGGCTTCCTCCCCCAGGTGCTGTCAGCTGGGGGGGGAGCGCCGGCTGGGCTGGGGGGGCCCCCAGCCGCTGTCAGCTGGGCTGGAGGGGGGCCGGCTGGGCTGGGGGGGGCCCCAAACTATCAGAGTAGGGGGCCCCCAAATTTCTGTCGCCGGCCCTGTGTAGGCCTACTGGTACTTCCTTTTCTTTTGATCGCCGATATTGGTAAAGATACGCTTTACCAATACACACACGCTTAGTCATTGTCATGCTAGAGAGATGTAATATATAGTCTGTGCTAATACATGTCAAAATTGTTTGATTCTCGTTGATTTGATTCTAATGGGAAACCTTTCTTTCACGAAAGGAATGCCGCTTTCACATTCTTTCACTGAAAGGAAATTTCTTAGTGGCATTCCTTTTGCCTTTCTTTCACTGAAAAGAATGCCGCTAAGGGGGCCAATTCTTCAAGCCCAAGTGACAATTTGGAAATTTAACAGGGGATGAATCATTCCAAGCCAGCAACAGGTTTATAAGTCATTTTTAAAAGTGTCATAGCATAGTGCAGGTATTGATTTCTGGAGAAAGTTGATCAGCCGATGAACCGGCCACGCATTTCCTGCTGAGTTAAAATCCTGTAGTATTTGGGATGCTGTGAATACGTATGTAATCCTAGGTAATTATAAATGTACTGAATCAGGGAGGTAGCCGTGTTAGTCTGGAATAACAGAGGTAACAAAGTCCTGTGGCACCTTAAAGACTAACTATAAAGTTTTGAAGCATGAGCTTTCGTGGGCTAATACCCACTTCGTCGGATGCAGGCAGTGGAAGTGTTTCTATAACTGCCTCTGAACACTTCCACTGCCTGCATCCGACGAAGTGGGTATTAGCCCACGAAAGCTCATGCTTCAAAACTTTATAGTTAGTCTTTAAGGTGCCACAGGACTTTGTTACCTCTGCTATAAATGTACTGTGTATATATACATATCTTAAGATATTTCAGCATGGTCCTCTTACACCACGGTCCGTTAACATGCGGTTGTGACAGCTTGACTCCCAACATCCGGACGTAAATGGGTCTGTACTGTATTTTGTTTTATTTGTAATCATTCCTAACTCTCTTTTCTTGCTTATTTATCATTAGTATCATTACTTAGTATTCATATTCTATATTAATAAATTTATGCTTCGTTATACTGTAAATCATCTCAGTGCTGTTATATTAAAGTGTGGTATGCATCCTCACTTGAGCCAAGAGGCTGGTGTGGCAGTGGACTTGGTTATTTTCTGTGCGTATCCAGTGAGAGGGACTGGACATTTCAGAGAGATGCCTCTAGGTAACTTGGAACTGGGTGCATTGAATGTTACCTACAAGGCAAAGTTTAGACTGTTGACTCTCAAGGAGTTTGGTGGTGAGGCAGACAGAGTGGGTGGTAGGAATTGTCAGTTTAAACTCCAGCAAAGATCTCTTTTGCTGAGGCAAGCAGGCGACACAGTGATTTACGGTTTTGGGATTCCTGAGCAAAGCGTCACAAGATCACAGGTATAGGAATTTAGGCTATTGGATTTGATGGGCCATAGGTTTGAGCCAATATGGCAATTCTAGTCTTGGACAGTGATCAGTACCAGATGCTTCACAGGAGATGCAAGAAACCCACCGATCCAGATGTGAGATATAATCTGGACCTTCATTGAAAATCTCATCCTAATCCTTATGATTTAAAATTAGTTTTAATCTTGACTTGTGATGCTTCACAAATATTACCTTTTAGCTTCAAACTGCTGAATAAACACTAGTTACAGTATTCCCATTTCATCCCTTCCTTGTGACAAAAACAGGCCCTTACTCTGCAAACACTGACACACAGGATGCATAACTTTAAACACAGATGTCCGTGTTTTCGGGTTAAGGACGATAGGGCCTGCAAAGAGTTACCCATGCACATGTCCTTACTCCCACAGGCAGGGGCACCAGAAGAAGGGGATGAATAGGGTGAAATCC
This sequence comes from Sternotherus odoratus, assembly GCA_032164245.1. Classification (NCBI taxonomy): domain Eukaryota; kingdom Metazoa; phylum Chordata; order Testudines; family Kinosternidae; genus Sternotherus; species Sternotherus odoratus. The sequence continues at coordinate 29,270,371 of JAVMKO010000007.1, read as the reverse complement.
ACATTTGGTAAAACTTTGCCCACTAGCTGGTAATGCTGCTCTGGCCTTAAATGCAGCTTGGTGCCAAGATGGTGGGTCTTCTCCCCCTGCCCATAGAGAACAGCAGCAGAAGAACTTGGCTTGCTACTTCTGCCAGCTGGTGTGGGGTGGCACTGCCATCAGGTGCTTCTCCCATGCTGCTAGGGAGGATGCTCAGGAACTGGCTGTGGTGGTGCTGGTTCTTGAGAGGGAGCAATTGGTGGCCTGGGGAATGGTGCTAGACATTTCTTTGTAACTGTGCAGTCTGTGCAAGTCTCCCCCCACCCCAGGAGTCTGAATTCCACTGCTGTCTCCTAGTAATGCCGGAGGCAGCATGGGGTGAGGCTGGCTGTCCCAGAGGTTTGACAGGAGCAATGGGTCCAGCCTGGCCAGCAAGTGGCGCTAGCGTGGAGCAAAGGGGATGGTGCATAAAAGTACCAGTCCTGCCCAGCAATTCAACTTTGTGACTCAGGATAAGACTTGGTAAGGCCCATCCTCTGCGTGCCTTGACTCACCCACCTCCAACCCCTCCCCTACTACTCCTCAGGGTGTCTCAATTGCCTCCCTCAGCCTCTGATCCCATTCAGTAAATTCCGGAAAATATTCAATATTTTTTTTAGATTTCACCCTCCCTGCTTCTTATGACCCCAAGTGGCTCCCCTGCCACATGTAGTCCCTTGAAATTGCTGCAGTCTGCAGGACCGGATACTTATTTTGGGTATTCACTGAATTCTGGATCTCTTAATTTGCCATATACCTGAATATAAAGGTAAACAATTCTTTGCATTACCGGAAACTTTGCTTTAGAGATGGATGGGAAATGCTTTGTATTAAAGAGAAACAAGCATTGGGTGGTCAACATATTTTTTAGAGGTAGGGTCCTTCTGCTCACTGAAAGCAGGAAACATATCTATCTGGCCAAGTTTTTTATTGATTTTTGTAAAAAACTGCATTCAGTGAGTGTAATTTATCAAAGGAGAGGAAAAGCTTAGGTCCTAAATATTTAATAGAATTCAGGGAGTACTTGATATTAAATTGCATCATCTTAATTTTTATAGTGGAAGCTCAGTGGGAATATTTCAGATTTATCATTGTTTACAGGAGACCACAGAAAGCAGGCTCACAGAAAGTGTCGATGTAAACAGGCCTGATTTTCAAAAGGTCAGGCATTAAATTGCATTTGCAAAAAAAGTGCATGCAATTATGAGCCTAATATGTTCATGCAACTATTTCGATTGAAAAAATAATTCAGGCAGTTTGTACATAAAAGTAGTCAGACTAAGTGGAAATCTGAATGTCCAAAACCTGCATTGCATAGGCAAACAAAGTAATTGTATGTATAAATTAGGTGCCCAATGGTATACTTTATTTTTTTAAATGCAGCACTTTGTGTATAGAAGTAACAGAGTCTTAAAGACTAACTAAAGTATTGAAGCATAAGCTTTCGTGGGCTAGTACTCACTTCATTGGATGTATAGAAACATCCTTAATTTTCATGCTTGCTTTGGTTTATCATAGCATAAGTCTAAGATGCTCCCATTGTATAAAAGAAACAAAAATAAATGACCTTGCAATTCCTTCCACTGAGGCATGACAGATTACTTGCAAGTGCAAATGCCCTTATGCATTTTTCATAATTATGATGGATTTATGAACATATTTTCACAAGCAATATTGAACTTGACTTTTTAAAAAACTGGGCCCAATATAATTTGGAATAATTAGACTAATATAATTAACTAGAGTGAAGAAGGAAGGGCGAAAATGCTGCCTTATTCATATATCTAACAACGTGTCTTCACTAGTGTTAGCTCAAGGTATAGAGTGTTAGCTCTAACCTGACTCCCATTCATGCACAAAAATCTTTTGGGTGAGTTAAGTGGTACATTAAATTCTAGCTAATGCCTATGGGGGTATGAGCTGAATCTTGCTGAGAGCTGCAGATACTAGATCTAGAAATATCATAGGTATGCAGCTGCAGTTAGCATAATTTATAAAATGATAGTCCAATGACTATGTTCTGCTAATCAAATCACGCTGTGTAGCTTGAACTCAGTTTTTCAACTCTCACGTGAGAGATACTGTGAATGAGAGACTTCTCTGTAAATCAGAGTGGAGTAGCTCAAGTGTATTTAACTGGAAGTCCTGTTGCTTGAGTTTAAGGTGTAATGTTTCCTTGCAGTATGCTACCCAGTCAGTAGATGTCTCCTCTCCTGTACAGCATTTTAGACATGCTGTTGGTCCTGGTAAATAGTTAGTTAGAACTCAAGCTGTGTTGAACTCTATTTGTTTTCAGTTAATGGTTTTCTTTAATAGTCTACTGTTTGAGAAGGGATGTGGCTAGCTATAGCATGACAAGCAGTGCAAGGTCCTACTTCTCTCTGATTTCTCTCCCTTACTCTGAGTCATGTGTGTGTGTTGCAGAATGTTCTCCCAACTTCCCGCACAACATAACACAAAGTGATTATTTGAATTTTAGTAACCCACAAAATGAGCTATATACTGCCCACATCTTCAGGGGGAAGGACGAGTCTCTGCTCACAAGGTAAGAAGAAAAGCAAGATGAACACTGGAGGGAGGGAGACTATGGCAGTAGGTACAGAATTTGCACATCTGCTACCTGCATGTTTGGGGGGGGGGGGGCGGAAGGGAGAGGGAGGGACAGCCTCTGGGGGGATACAGCTCCGGTTTCAATTGGTGACAAGATCATTTCCAATCCCAGCCAGTGAATGGGAGACGCTCCTGCTACGAGAACACCACCAACCCCTAACCCCCCAAGTGTTAGTAAAAACTTCCAGTGCGCTCACAAGGGCTGCTGACCTCAAACTTGCAATTATTCCCGTGGTGCAGATGCTCCCCTGGGTTGCAGTGTAAGACACTAAGGACAGAAGGGGGCGGATTGGTGGTGTGGCGAGGACACCAGGAACCGATGGAAAGAGGGAAGCAGGCGGACGGCTGCAGAGATGGGGTACGGGGTCGAGGAGAGCTGGGGGAGCATGGATGGGGTGTAGGGAAGTACGAAGAGGCGGCAGGGTACTATGGGGTACGCCTGGGGGAGGGAGGCAGAAGTGGTGCACGGGAATGTGCCGGGCTAAGCAGAGGAAGGAAAGAGGGGAAGCTGCGCAGCAGGAGGGGTGGGGCCGATACTGGAAGAGGCGAGGGATCGCCGGGGCCAGCGCCCGGAAAACCGGCTGGGCAGTACAGGGGGCGGGAGAGGCCCCGGGGAAACACCGGGGCTGGACGAAGCGGCTCTCCCGGGTTTGGGCGAGGAGCGCCCCCGCTGCGCTGCGCTGCGCTGCGCTGCGCTGCTCCCGACACGCTGCCGGGCCCGCAGGCCGAACACCCCACGCGGGGCTCAGCGCCGGGGCTGGGCTTGTCCCCCGCGGCGCCTCCGGCCTTCCGCCCTGTGCCGGGCACGGCAGCCCCGCGCTCCTCCTCCGGCCCAGCCCCTCGGCGCCGGGGAAGGGGTTGGGAGCGGGGGTGCAGCCGGGCTGGGCGGGGAAGGGGCGGCCGGGAGGAGCCGCGTCATTTCGGGGACGGGGGCGGGGCGGGCTGTTTCCCCTCCAGGCCCCAAGGCAGGAGGTGCTGCCAGTTGCGTAAAAGCAGCAGCCGGGGCGGGGAGCCGGGACACCATGCCGCCCTGACCGGGAGCGTCCTCAGCCCGCCGCGCGCCGCCGAGGTGAGTGCTGGCCCCGCCGCCGCTCCCCGTCCTCCCTCCACTGCTCCCCCAGCTCCGTGGAGCTCGTCCCCTGCTGACTTCCGCCCCCCAAGCTCCGGCAACTCGCCCCCTGCTGGTTTCGCCCTGTGTCCCCAAGCGCTGTGCACTTCACCCCCTGTTGGCTTCCTTCTGTGTCCCGGATTTCTTACCTCAACCCTACTGCCCCCTTCCCCAGCACCCCCTGCTACTTAGCCCACTGCTGAGCCTGTCTACCCCATTCCGCTCTACATCCCACACTGCTCACTCCCCGCTTCCTTTGCCACAGATTTTCTCAAACCCAGATTTAAATCAGAGTTTCATCTGTAGAACAAAACAATTGTTTGCAGGGTTGTTGTAGCCCTGTTGGTCCTAGGATATTGGAGAGAAAAGGTGGGTGAGCTAGTATTTTTTTAGTGGACCAACTTCTGTTGGTGAAAGAGACAAGCTTTTCACAGAAGTTTGTATGAAATAGCCTGTCAGAAGCGGAACTAAAAAGATTGTTTTTAAAAAAGAAACAGTTATTTGAAAGGTGATAACTTATCTTGACACGTTTTAAAAATTAGGTTGAGTTATTGACAAATCTACTTGTAAGCATCTTTTTTTTTTTTTTTTTTTTTTGCTTGGCTTAGGAAGAAAGTTACACTTGTATTGCCAAGTTTTACCTCTTGGTTGGTCATGCTTGTTTTTGCTAAACTACATCTTTCCTATATTCCAGTTTTAATAAGCAAATGGAATGCTGAATTAAATTGGGAATTCTAAAAATTCACATGCATTTAAATATTGTTTTAGGGTTGATGTTGTGTGTCACAGTTAGAGTAGTAATGGCAACTGGTATTGTAGACTTCCCTGAAAGGAAATAAAAATGTTATCATTTGATGTAACATGTTACCTATTTATGTATGCTTTTGAAATTGCTTATATTAAAAATAAGATCCTGACTTAAATTTGGGGGATAGGGAGAGAGCTAGGAAATTCACAACTTTAAATTCTGGTTAGATGTAATATCCACTGTATCGTAGGTATTGATGGAGTCCCTGAACAGAGTGTAATCTTTCATACTCTCAAGTAAATTCTTCCACTGATGGTTATTGCATGCATAAATTCCCAGCACATGGTTAGAACTGACCTCAACACGTGCAGCAGTACACAAGTGCACTGAGTTCAGGATGAATTAGCTGCCTTAACTTTGAATTCTACAGGTTTTTTTTTTTCTTTGTTTAAACCAGATCAATAATGATTTATTGCAAGTTTCTTGTTTTAAGTGCATTTTTGTTCTAACAAAACTATTGAATGCATTAGAACCTCTAATAATTCACAACAAATTTGACAGGGTAAATGCTGTAGCAGGGTCTTGCATTGTACAAATAATCAAAGCTTAAGAGGTATTTTACATTGGGGTTCTCAAACTTATTTTTTGATTATGTGGACCTTATCTTAATCTCACAGGCTACCTCCCCTCACATTTGCAACATATGGACAATATTGTTTCCTATTCATGATCAGATAATGTTCAAATGGTATCTACAGCAATCGCTTACATAAAAGTAATATTAGGAAAATAATATAGTTTTAGCTTCTTTTAATAAAACTTATCAGTTGCAAAAAAGAGTGGAGCCTGCAGCACGATAGGCAGTTCTGAATTGTGGGAGAAACACATTAGCTGCTCCTGCTACAATGATCATCAGTGAAATAAGTTAATATTGGTAAATATGTTGTCATCTGAAGGTGTCAGAACAATCAGTCTCAGATGAAGTTTCCCCACTCTTCATTAAAGGCCTGGTCATGCAATATGGTGAGGGTGCTTAGCACCTCACAAGATAAAGGTTCTGTGGCTACTCTGTTGCAGCCAATTATCCAAAAGTCGCTAGAAAGAGTTAGCATGCCTTCATATCTAGAACTCGCATGTGTAGATTGTGCTTTTAGAGAGAGAACAAAAATTAGTGTGGGTGACAAAGCATCACAAAAATTAGTGTGGGTGACAAAACATCACACTTAGCATTTGAGACGTATGTAAAAAACAAATTGTAATAGTTATGTGGTGCACATTTTGGGTGCCTTGTTTAGGGGTAGCCTTAATTCTGTGTTTCTAATATTAAAGTCCTTAACTGTAACTTTCTTGAAACGTAATATGCATGAAATTACCATGTTCACAGCTCTTACATTATCTTAATTAACTTTTGTTGAGTTTAGAGTATAGTATATGATCAAGTTTAAAATGTTGCCCCCATGGGGACATTTTTTGAGCACAGGGATGTCCTTGAAAGTATAATAGGAGTTGTACAGCTAAATCCTTGAAATTAAATAATATGTTTTAGGGTATCTAAAAAACTGGCTACATAATATTTAAATACCTTGAAGATTGTTGTGATGTGTGTGAGGATATTACCCTGCAATATTACACACTTTAAAGCTGAGAGAGTTTTGTGTGGCTAAAAAGGTACAGAAGGCTGGGAAGTAACATAAACTAAAACAACAACAAAAAGTATAAAGCTATGCTGAGGAAAGAGTAGATCTTTGATCTGCTAGAGCTAGACAATGATAGCCTTCCTTTTGAAGAAGCTTCAGTCAAGAAAGTTACTTTGGAGCATGATATAAATAGACTTGCAATGACTCATCTGAATTTACTGGTGTAGGATGATGACCTGTTGCTTATTAGACTTAGGCTCTAACTCCAATAAGGAAAAAAACAAGGTCCTTATCTTGAAGTATCTAGTTCTTTGCAATGTTTGTTTATAGAGGTCCCACTTGTGAAATCCACAAGTCTGAAATCTTTTGGCCAGCAGTATTGGGGGCACACGGGCTCTGTATGTCTTGATGCCCCCCTTACCAGAGGGACTAACGGAGGAGTGCACCTCCAATTACCACTGTGTTTGCTTGCTAATCCAGAATCCTGTTTGTGTAGGAGGACTCTGAAGTAGTGGGGAAAGAGGATGGGTCATAGGATTGGCATGCATCTCAAAGAACTACCTGTTAGCAGTGTTTCTCAAATAAGGGGTCATGACCCCCAGAGGCATTGTGGGACAGGATTGGAGGAATTGCAAGTGTAGGGCTGGCATTATGGGGTGGCAAGCGGGGAAACTGCCAAAGGCCACACACCACAGGGGACTCTAGGAAGCTTAGTTACATGCTTCAACCTCTTGCTACCCGCAGCTGAAGCCCAAGCCCCATTGCCTGGGGCTGAAGCATATAACTTAGTTTTGTGAGGCCCCTGTGTCATGGGGCCTTGAACAGTTGCCCTGCTTGCCATCCCCTAACATGGGCCATGAGTACTAGTCATAATTTACTTTATGATATTTAAGGTAGGGGGTTGCAATTTTTTCAAGTCTTAGTAGGGGAAGTTCACAATATTTATTTATTTATTTTATTTAGTCCAAAGGGGGTTGGCAGGTTTAGAAACACTGCTGTAAGATCAGGGCCTTGTTTTTCTTCTTTTATTTTGTGACTGGGTCCCATTCTTGGTGACTAGTGAGCAATTCCCAGAGCAGATAGAAAGAAAGCCTTAAGAATCCTGGCTAAATAAAATACAGAAACATTTTTGTGAACTTGGTGTCTGGTCTGGATATCCGGTCCCACCAGTAATACATTGATATTTGGATAAAGCTCCAGGTAGCCACTGAGCGAATCTCTTGAAGAGAAACATTCCTGAGGTAAGCAGCGTATTTTATCCAGAGTTTTCAGAACCCACAGCAGTGGTAACTTAACTGTTTCACTCCAGGCAGGGTCAGGAATAAATCAATGGGAACACACTGCTTCGACTGATGAAAGATTAATACACGTAAGCATGCTCTTATCTAAAACTACAATTTATTAGATTTAAGTACACACAGACACACAATAGTAGGTTTAGAACAGGGGTGGGGAACCTTTTTTCTGCCAAGGGCCATTTGGATATTTATAACATCATTCGCGGGCCATACAAAATTATCAACTTAAAAATTAGCCTGCTATATTTGGTCAAACATTTAATTAACTCACCCCTAATGTGATGGCTAGAACTGCTTCTCTTTGGTGAGGCGCGTGATGTTAGCCGGTATTGATGATGTTGCTACTTGCAACTGCTTTTCCAGTTTGTCATAGCGTTTGTCTCAGCCCGCTGCCCAATTGGGCTCTCTCCCCAGGCTCCTGCCACCCGGGGTCCTGCCGCCTGCCCCAGTCAGCTCCCGCTGTCAGCCTGGGTGTAGGGAACCCAGGCTGACAGCGGGAGCTGAGACCCCGGGTGGCAGGAGCCTGGGGGGAAAGCGCAAAGCGGCGCAGGCTGAGCGCTCAGCCCGCTGCCGCTTTGGGCTCTCTCCCCAGGCTCCTGCCACCCGGGGTCCTGCCGCCTGCCCCAGTCAGCTCCCCCTGCTAGCCTGGGTGTAGGGAACCCAGGCTGACAGCGGGAGCTGAGACCCCTGCTGGCAGGAGCCTCAGGGAAACTAAAGTGGCAGCGGGTGGACAAGCGGCAGCGGGGAAACTCTAAAGCCGCAGCGGGCTGAGTTCCGTACACCCAGGCTGACATTGGGAGCTGACTGGGGCAGGCGGCAGGACCCCGGCTGGCAAGGGGCCAGCGGGGGAAACCCCAAAGCAGTGCAGGGCTAAGCACTCCGCCTGCCACTGCTTTGGGGTTCCCCCCGCTGGCCCGTTGCCAGCTGGGGTCTCAGCTCCCGTTGCTAGCCTGGGTGTAGGAAGCCCAGGCTGGCAGCGGGAGCTGAGACCCCCCGCTGGCAGGAGCCTGCGGGGAAACTCTAAAGCTGCAGCGGGTTGAGCACTCAGCCCGCTGCCGCTTCTCCGCCCGCTGTCGCTTTAGATTTATTGAATGTCGAGACCCGCCTGCGGTTGCCTTGGCAGGGCCAGACCAAATGATTTTGCGGGCCTTATACGGCCCCCGGGCCGGACGTTCCCCACCCCTGGTTTAGAGCATCCCAAATATTTACCTAAAATATGGGATGGTATTTAGTAAATTGCAGTAGTTCAGCAATGGCCAGTTGCTTCCCTGCTGGGGAGTAAGGTGTCAGGAAAAAATCATGTCAAGATTGCTTGTCAAGAGGACTGCTCCAGAGTATACTCTCCTAGCTAATCCTTCTGTAGTTAACTTTTACAAAACACATAGATCATAATGACCCCTACTAGGTCATCACAGTCTCCTAATGTAGATAAATTATTTATCAACAAACATTCCTAACAATCTTAGTCATAATAAACTTCTATATCAAAGGCGCCCAAACTCCAAGCTTCTCCTCCAGTTATTTGCTTTCATCTCAATTGTTGACTTTTTCTCTCCCCTCCTCCCATTCTTATTAGTAGACTGCAAGCCTGCATATGTATTTGACCTTGCCTCCAGAAACTGGTTGTTCAAATTAACCCTTAAGTAGGTGGTGGTCTATTTTTATTAATTCGTGGTGGCTGAATGCACATAATATGGTTGCAATTGGCTTAATCAAAATCTGGGGTAACCGCACCCCTCAAATCTAGGTTCGCGCATAAGCTGCTTTAGATTTAGTAGAATGAACCCTGATACCTGTGGGAGGGGAAAGGCCCTAGTATTTTGTAATAAGTAAGGGTATGCAGCCTAATTCACTTGTACAATTGGTCTGACCCAGTATGGCCATTCTTATGTACAATCTCTCAAAATAAATTGACCCTGTGTGCTACAAATAAGAGAGATCCTGAATGGCATTGTCCTTTGTAGATACTAACACAGGGCTCTCTTTACATTTAATGTGTGTAATCTAGCTTCCCAGTGGTTTGAATGGTATTCATGTGAAATTTGGAAACCTCTTTAGATAAGGATTTGGGGCGAGACTGCAACTTTTTTAAAAAAAATCCCTATGTAATTCTGTATACTGTGGGTCTGCTTTAAGGTTTGAATCTTGTTAACCCTCCTAGCTAAGGTGATGGTCAGTAGGAAAGGAATCTTTATGGAGAGATGGTAAAAGTGAATAGTAATTCATAGCTCAAATGGGGGGTTTATAAGAATGGTTAAGATAATAGTTTGGTGGAGGTGGTTCTCTGGTTGGTGGAAAGGCCTGGCTCAAGGCTTTAAAGCACTTGGTCACTGTGAGGTGATGGAAGACTGGATTGGAGGGTGACATTGAAGTTTGCAGCTAAGTGGACTCTGACTGAAGTGGTGTTGAGTCTTGTTTGTTCATAGTTGGAGAACATAGGATTTTACAAACAGGATCTTTTTGAAAGAGTCACACCTTCCTGGGAGGGCCATTTGCAGAATTGTTTCCACTTCCTCTTGTAAAGGACTCTGCTTGATGGTTTTCTCTTTTAGCTGAGATGTCTTGTACCTCTGCAGAACAAATCCTGTTTGTGTGGCTCAGCCAGCTGACATGTATGCTGTGAAGTTCAGGGACTTTAGAAGGGGGTGAGGAATGTGACCTTGGTTCTGAACAAAGTCCCACTCTTGAATATCCTGCATGTGAAGATCTTGCACTAGGAATAGCAGCTCTGTGAACCATAATTGTCTTACCCAAGAGAGAGCTATGAGGAGAACTCTGGCTCACAGGAACCAGAGGGAAGGTGGATAATAGGCTTTTTGACCATGAGAGGAGAAGAGTATCTTCCTTCTTTGGAACTTGTTTGCAATGTTGCTGAACAACAGATCTCTCATTGGAGAACCCCATGGAGAAATGGCATTTGGGGTGTTGATAAATTATATGGTCATTTGCTTGATCAGATTTTGGTTCATTTATTTCATTTTGAAATATACTTTAGAGACCGGTCCTGTGCAGCGATGTTACACACACCTTATACAGAATGTGTGCTCCCGGAGTTACACTTTTCAGCTGGTATTACTTATGTTTTTACAAGTTACACATGTCTTCACACATCCCTAAAACCCAGCCCAGCAGTTTGTTCCTGTTCCCTAACTCGTTGTTCTGTTCCTTCCTTATCTTTGTTTTAGAAACTAGCATTCAAGGTACTGATCCGTGAAGCTTGTACTAAGACATAGGATGAATGTGTCTTCATTTTGACAGGTTTCCTATCTGCTTGTGCCAAATACTTACTTGGCATAAGTGAACAGGGTTATGGTATAGGCCTTTTTTGGCCATATCACTGTTATAATATTTGTGCTTAATGTTGTTGGTACTTACCGTATTTTTCGCCCTATAGGACGCTCCGGCGTATAAGATGCGCCCAAGTTTTTAAATAAAAAAGCCGGACCAAAAAAAAAAAAAAAAAAGTGCCTCGCTCTCCCGTCCCCGCCGCGCGGGCGGGCTGCTGGGAGCGCGCCGCTCTCCCGTCCCCGCCGCGCGGGCGGGCACTCCCAGGGGCCCCGGGGCCCGAGCTGCTCTCGTTCCCCGCCGGCCCCGAACACATGCGGGTGGGCTCGGGGGGGAAGCGCCGCCCCGCCCCGCCCGCCGGGCCACCTGCAGCCGCCCCAGCTCCAGCTGCCAGGTGAGTGTTTCATATATTCGGCGTATAAGACGCCCCCCCTAATTTTGAGATTATTTTTGGGGGTTAAAAAGGCATCTTATATGCCGAAAAATACGGTAATTCGTACTAATATATGGTGTGAAGAATGCATACTACTAATGTTCTGGGGCTGATTGCCTAGGAAGGAGTACTGTGGAAAGGGATCTGGGGGTCATAGTGGGCCACAAGCTAAACATGAGTTAACAGTGTAATGCTGTTGCAAAAAAGTGAACATCATTCTGGGATTGGAATATTAGGAGGAGTGTTGAAAGCAAGACATGAGAAGTAATTCTTCCACTTTATTCTGCACTGATTAGGCCTCAACTGTAGCGTTGTGTCGAGATTTGGGTGTCACATTTCAGGAAGGATGTGGACAAATTGGAGAGAGACCAGAGAAGAGCAACAAAAATGATTAAATGTCTAGAAAACATGAGGAAAGATTGGGGGGGGGGGGAGAAATTGGGTTTGTTAGGTGTGTGGGTTTGTTTTTTTGTTTTTTTACCTCTGAGGAGAGGACAAGAAGCAATGGTCTTGAATTGCAGCAATGGAGACTTAAGTTGGACATCAGGAAAAAATTCCTAACTGTCAGGGTGGTTAAACACTGGAATAAATTTCCTAGGGAGGTTGTGGAATCGCTATCACTGGGGATTTTTAAGAGCAGTTTAGACAAACACTTCTCAGGGATGGTCTAGATAATACTTGGTCATACCTCGAGTGTTGGGGACTGGACTAGATGAGAGGTCCCTTGATTCTATGATTTATATGCTTGCCAGCATATATTAGTCAACAAGAGATAAATCCTGCAGAGATCACTTGGGATACTCTGAGTACTTTCTACTGAGGTGGTGTGCCAGGTGGTTATTTGTGCCCGTTTAAGTGAAGGACGGTGGGAATTATGCTCTGTTGAACACACCATTTCTAGAACCCCATTGCTTCTTGGCACAAAGTGGTGATGGAGCTCCGCTTTGCCTGTTGCAATGGTGGTGTCTTTTGGGATCTGGAGGGTGTCTTCTCTTGGCATCAGACAGAAAGCCTTGCATACCAGGCAAGTTGCCCTTAGATCCTGTATGTTTACATGGAGTCTAGCTACTTGAGGTCCACAACCGCTACGGGAGATGAGCTTCCCATTTCTGTGTGTGGAAATATCAGTCACTAGGAATGGGTGGGAGGCAGGGAACAAGAGAGTGGAAGAGGGACTCATTTGCAGACTGTCTGAATTTTTCCACCAGTTTAGGGAGACTAGAACAACCGAAATCATGAGTTGAATATCCATGTTATGTCTTACTAGTACACTGACCTTAGCCAGCCTTATAGGTGAAGGCAAGAGGTATTACTTATGTGCCTGAGTCCACATGGGGTAGTAATTTTAGGCAAATTTTTGCAATGGTGTGTGGAGTTCTTTGATGTCTGCAATGAAGCTTAAAATTGTTTGGGATCTTTCTTGTGGAAGGAAGGCTTTGGCCAAAGTCTAGGACTGCTTTTATGAGCTCCACCAATTAATTTGGAGTTGGTAGGATTTAGCCGACCTGTTTTTCAGTGCCAGCGAGTGGAAGAGTTTGAGAACCAGTTTGAGCTCTTAGTGATGTCCTGAGAAGACTTTCCCCAGATGAGCCCGTTCAGGTATTGTAAGAGTGGGGTACCCTGATCCCTGTGCTCCTGAGTACAGGGAAAAGGACTCTTGTATGCCAGACCAGCAAAACTTTAACTGCTCCCCAGCTAAGTTAAATCTTTCTCCTCAATGCCCCCACCTTGCCAGCTGGGAAATTGGGGTTACCCAATGCTGCCACAATTCGGATGTACTTCCAAAACCTTGGAAGGGCCCCCGAACTTCCCCACCCTCCGTCTCTCAGCCTGAGAGCCAGAGTTAGACACCTGGAGGCTATTCACCTCCCCCCCTCCTCTCTTCCCGTTGAAGAGACAGGCACCGTTCCTCAGCTGATAACCTGAGCTGATCTGTTTACCTACTCCCTTCCCTTCTCCCTTCCCAGACTGGAAGCAGAGAAAACCTTAAGGGAATAAAACCAAATGCTTTTATAACTAAAAGATTTAATACAGAAAGAGAATAAAACAGAGATACAGTACACTTCACAATCTGGGGTTCCCTAACTCCCTTCTGAAAAGGAGAGAAACACCCTAAAAGGCACAGGCTTAAAGAATCAAATGGTTATACTTACAGTACAGCTAATTAGAAATATAAGAACAAAGCAGAGTCATCTCCATAACTAGAGATGGGCTCACGGACCCTGGCCCCTGCCGCATGGCCAGCAAAACGAAAACTGACTTAAACCCCTCCCTCCCTCATGGCAGGGAAACTCTACCTCACTTGTCTCAGATAACATTAACTCTCTCCAGCCCTTTACACTTATGACAGGTATGGATAGATGTTGTATTGCTGAGACTCTGAGGGCTGCCACTGTCAGATATGTGATTAAAACTTGAGGCTGTAGAGAGTCTAAATGGCCTGACTTTGATAATGCTTGTTCCCAGCTGTGAATCAGAGTTACTTCTGTGTGCTGGAAATATTGCCATGTCCACATGCAAGCATACATCCTGAAACTCCGTACCGACAACTCCCATTTCCTAATCTGAAAGTTGTTTCTTGGTACCTCAACAGAGCACCACACTTATTAATTCCATACAGTATCTGGGATAAGCAAAATGCTGAGTTACCAGTAATTCCTCCCAAATGTAACTTGAAGTAGTAGTATATAACACTAACTATTTTAACTCCTGTATTAACCCCCCAAAAAAGCAGATTGCTTTAGAAAGAGTCTTTTCAGCAAGGAAACTAGGATGATTCAATAATCATCTATTATAGACAGGGATTCATTTAAATGTCTTGCTAACAGTAATATTTGGAGAGAAATGCAAAAGGTAGTTGTATAACTTAAAGAAAATGTGTGTGTGTTTTTAGGGAAGAAATGTTATGAATGCAGCAATGTTAGTAGGATGTTCAAGATAACTTACTTTGAAATTTAAATAAACTTTTCCGGTCACTGTTGCAAGGCAAGTTGACAAAGGAGCAGACTAGCAGTTCCTTCTAACTTTGACACACATGATAAACTAGAAAAAAGTGTACTACAGTCATATGGGGGGGAAAACTAGATACCATCTCGCAGGATATTGTGAGACTTCCTTGTACAAGTGCTTTGAGTTCCTCAAATTGAATGTGCCAAGATAATGCAAAATATTATGTTTTTACTTTCAGCTGCCATTTTAGCAGAATGAAAATTTAACAGTAGATTCAAAACTTTTATTTTGTTTTTAAAGTGTTTATCTTAGGTACCTATTGAATGTTTTCCTTTTTCCTTTCCTTTTTCATGTGTGATTATTTTTTACAGAACATTTTTCTTGTCTCTCTCACTCCTAGAGAATGTTACAAAAAGATATAAAAGAATAGAAGAAAAAAAGATATCCCCATTTTTAGTGACTCCATTGTACATAATTCACAGGGCACATTTTGTATTTATGTGACAGTTTCAGATTATTTGGGACCTAAGCATTTTAAAAATAAATTCTAGTCCTCATGGCTTCAGAGAGAACCTGCCAAAGCAAACAAAGTGTAAATGCTGCAGTAACATCTGCCTGAGTTTGCAGACAGCCTAAATTAATGATTCAGTTGAACTCCCTTGGTTTTATGAATCTCACTGGAGTGACAACTCAAAAGCCCAGTGATGACACTTACTTTAAAGGCAATTTTAACTATTTAATTGTTGACTACGGTATATTAGTAGATAGAATGGAAAGGGAGTGGGAGCGAAGCCCTTGAGAGGTGTGGGTTGGAAATGGCTTCCTGAAAAGACAGAGAGGAAAACCGGCGATGTGGAGAACAGGGAGAGAGGAGAAGAAATAAATAAAACAGAAGTGGATTCTATCACTGAATGATACTTAATAATCAAACTTTTATTATTCATTACATGAAAGCTGTATTCGCCCATTGTTCTCTTTGTAAACCTCCAACTGACATCAGGGGGAGCTCTGTCATGGTTTGAGGGGCGTATGACATCCTTTTATTGTATCCCAGCCCCTGGACCATAATTGAACATGGGCTCTGGTCTTTCTTCTGAATGAGCTGTCTTTCATAAAGAAGACTGAGGCTTCAAAGTAATTTGACTTTAAGTCTACATGTTGATTTTTCTTAAGTAAAATCTGAATCAGTATTTTATTTAGAAGTCTAGTAGTGTAGTTTAGTTTAAAATGCACATATGGTAAGAGCCATTCCTCAAATGCGCATGAAACATTGAACAGTAAATCTGGGGGTGGGGAATAAGTTAATGAGTTTGGGAAACAGCTATGCAAAAGGGAAGAATGTTGAAAAGTCCATTTACCATAAGGAGCAGGTGCAAGGAACTTTGGGATAGTCTCTAGAGGATTTGGGCCAGTTTGTTCTCCGCCCTCTGCGGTTCCTTCTCTTGCTAGAGTTTCAATGCTTTTAGCTTTCATTGTGTGTATAGGAGATGCATTGTCTCCTATAAAAGGATAATCCAGGCTGTAACTGAACAGGCTGGTTCTCACCCTGGAACAGTGAAGTATTAGATTTTGCAGCATGTGAGACAAAATTCCCTGCTATTTCTCAGAATAAGATTCCCATTGTAATTTCTCTCCTCCATCAATGTGCCTTGCATTTTAGAATGTATACTTTCAAACTCCTTTGTTGGTAGAGGAGAATAAAGGGTCTTTGTCTCATTATTGGTAGGCTCATATTTCTATCATTCATCAGCACATGTTATTTAACAGCACCTATAGTCTTTAGTAGATGAAGCTTCACAAATATTCGATTTACTCCGCTTTCTCAAATATCCCACGACTGGAAATCTTAATGGGATACATGCTGACTTTCAGAACACTGCTTGCAGTAAATATTAGACAAAAATTGAAATATAGTACAAATGATGTGTACTTTAAAGCAAACCATAAATTATGATTTGTCAGCTCTGAACAGATGGCAAGAATGGTGTGTGGGTCTGGGAACCATATTTTTAATGGGCCTTTGTCACTAGCTCCCTTAGAGAAAGGGTTGCTAGCAACTGGAACAAAAATCCTGCTCTCTGTTGGGTGATAAGTACAAGGGTCTGGAGAGGTCATGTTGCTCTCAGACTTTGTGTCACAAGCCACGCAGCTTGGCAAAGAGAAGTATCATGAGACCTTGCTGAACAGGATGCAGGTGATCAGCTTATAAAACCATTCCAGACACACCTTTCCTAACAACAAAGTCGTGCTGTAAGTAAAAATTGCTGCATGCAGAACATCTATGCTTGTCCTGGTTATACATGTTAACGTAACTGCATTTAAGAAAGACTGGATGGGTGTAGGATATGCTATGTCTGAGATTTGTACATGAAAAGGGGTCTTTTTGGTGCTTAAAATATGAAGTGAAGGGAATTTCATGTTTCACTTGTTGAAGGGAGAACAATGAAGAGTTGATTCAGTTTCTGTATACTGCAGAAATACTTGTTGGCGTTCTCTTCATAACTATTGTGGGGTTTGTGCTGAAATAGCTTTCTTACTGTTTAATCAGTCACTTCTTAATCACAAAATTATACACAAACATTTAATTAAAAATGTAGTGGGGATCAGCAATTACTTTGTTAAAATGTTGAGAAATTGTCAGTGGTTAGATTCCCCGTAGAAATTTTTTTGATAATAAAGTTTTATTTCAGTTATTCACTAATGTTTTGAACTGTTATGGAAAATTCTGGCTACTACAATATTGGTACAGTATAAATAGTGATAGCAGAGAGAGACGCGTATAGTCATGTAACACACATGACCTAAACTATCTGTGATTTTTTATTTTATTTTATTTTATTATATATATATATATATTCATTCATTTATTTTTCCCCCCTTCAGTGACCTTATAACATGCAAGCCATTGATCACAGGGGAAATTCCCCTGTTTTCCTTCAGCCTCAGAATGGGACCAGTCACCGATCTTCTGGCTATGTTCCAGGGAAAGTTGTTCCTCTTCGTCCATCCCCATGTCCAAAGAGCCAAACTTCAGCCAAATTTACATCTGCAGGACAAGAAGCCCATGCAATATTTGCCCCCTCGCCAGACGAGCAGCGCCGTCAAGCAGAAGCCAGCAGAAAGAAAAGACACAAAAATACTCTCATTTGCTTTGGCATTTCTAGCTTTTCATTTTTTATTGCACTGGCAATTATCTTGGGAATATCTTCAAAATATGCACCAGATGGTAAGTTGTTGTGTAAATGAATTATTACAAGTTAAACTCCCAATGAATATAGTTTGTCATCAATATGAATGTTAATAATCTCAACATCAAATATATTGTTAAAAAAAAATAGAACACCTGGGTAGAAAAGGGGTAGTTGATAGCAGTGGTGTTAACTGGTCTAGTTTATAAGACAATTTATAAGAGGCGCTAAGGGTATCCATGAAAACTATACAGCCACTAGGGTGAAGGACAATAACAAGGAGACTTAAATAATTGGAACAAAAAAATCTTGGTGGTGCTATAGATCCGTTACTAGATAAAGATGATAAAATTGTCAGCAATGATTCAGAAGAGACAGAAATGTTCAAATATTTCTGTTCCATATTTGTGAAGACGCTGGGTGATGAATTCACAGGTCAGCGATATTATTTTCTATTCCAGCCGTAACTAGGGAGGATGTTAAACAGCACATAATAAAATTAAACATTTAAAAATCTCAATACCTGATGATTTGCACTTAAGAGTTTTAAAAGAATTGACAAATGAGCGCTTTGAACAATTAATGTTGGGTTTTTCCCAATATCCCAAAATATGTTAAAGTTCCAGAGGAATGGAAAAAAGCTAATACACCAGTATTTTAAAAAGGATAAATAGGATGGCCTGGTTAACTGTCCTATAGTTAAACTTGATATCCATATCATGCAAAATCTTGCAATGGCTAATAGGGGATGCAATTGGTAAAGAATTAAAGGAGGGTAGCATAATTAATGAGGATCAGTTTGGTTTTTTTTGGAAAATGGGTATCTTCAACACAGTTGAGAAAATTATAAGTTTTGTTGGTAAAGGTAGCTCGTAATATATTTGGACTTTTAAAAGGCATTTTTGACTTTACTGCAAGACATTCTGATTTTAAAAATTAGCACTGTACAAAATCAATGTAGTGCACATTGAATAGATTAAAAATTGATGACTGATTTCAAAAAGTAATTGTAACCTCCATCCAGTGGTGGTATTTCTAATGGGGTTCCACAGAGATCAGTTCTTCACCCAGTGATATTCAGTATCTTTCTTCAATTATGTGGAAGAAAATAAAAGCTGGGGTGGTAAATGACCGGTCAGGTCATTTATACAGTGTGACCTTGGTCACTTGGTGGTAACCTGGACTCATTTGAACAACATGTGCTTTAAATCAACCAAATGAAAGCATGACCATGGTACCTGAAGGGGCCACACTGAGACTGCCACACTCCAGGCTAACTGGAAGCAATAGGACAGACAATCTCCCATACTGGTGGTTAATTGTATAATTAGATTTCACCAAGCCTGTAACCAAACCGTTCCTGTATGACCACACTGGTTAGCAAGAAGCCTAACTACAGCATCCTTTAAGCAATCCTTCCATTGGCTCCCATCCAGACAGCCAAGTCTAATGTAGTAAGAGATTACTAAAAACATTATTCACCATACTTAAAATTCTACCAGTCCTCAGGGTCCAGACATGTTGCTCACTAGGTCAATGAATATTTCAGATGTCACCCAAATGCATACTTACAGCCAATCCTTATTAATTAAATCTAAGATTTATTAATCAAAAGAAAGAAGAGAGTTGCTATGGTTAAAAGATCTATATACATACACATACGAGTAAAGTTCTCAGGTCAGTTTCATAGCGGAGATGGTGAGGCTGCAGATTTGTAAAAGTCCTTCTGGAATCCATTTGAAAGCCTATAGTCCAATAGGCAGTCCATATACTGAGTTTGTTCAAATTCTTCCATAAGAATTCTATAGTTAATCCAGAGTAGACTTGGAGATCTCAGTTTTATGGGCTTAGACTTTCCCTGTCAAAGTTTAAGCAAATGGGAGATTAAAGAGGATCAGGCCCAAAGCTTTCTTTATCGTTGCAGCCAACCATCAATCACAGCAGGACCTTCCTTGGATAAAGAATAGGTAATATACTGTGGCTGTGTATGTATCTCTGTTTTCTGCATACACAGGTAACCATTAGCATAAGGCAGTTAAACATGCAGGCAGTTCACAGGTACCCTCTGAATATTAGAGGTGGGATTAGACACCCACTTTGCCAGTAGTTTTCACAGCTATTTAATAATAGAGGAACAGTGAGACTCGGGAACCCTGGGTTGAATTTCAGGTTTTTGGGGTGAGGGCAGTATCCTGTAAAAGAGGTATGCTAGAAGTAAAGACCCTTTACCTCTAGCATACCCCTCCATCAGCTTGTCCCTTTCCGTCCTGTCCTCCTATCTTGTCCCTCTCTGCTTCTGCTCTCCTCCTTGCTCCTCTGACTCTATGTTCTAGTCAAGCTATTTGGTTCCAGCAAGGGAGACCATTGTCTCTCCTTGTGCTCTCAATCTACCTGCTCTCAGTACCATGGTTTCATGCTACAAGTGACCCTTGGCTTCAATAAGAAGCAAATGTAGAGAAAATCTGCTTGGCACTGGGCTGAATCATGCTGAGGGTAGACAGAAGCTTCAGAGAATTTAGCTGCCAGACTCTTGCAAGCCTCTGAGGATATGAAAGTTGTGACTTCTAGTGCCTAATACCCTTAAATTTGAGGGCTTATTGTGGGGACAATGAAAGGTTCCTATGTGACTATAGTAGTGACACCCCTACCTATTTGGCCCCCTACCAGATTTCAAGTTATTGCCCTGAACCATCTCAGTTTTTTAAACATTTGGAAAACAGCATATTTTCCCCCCTAAACTTGTTCTCAGAAACAGTTGAACTGTTTTTGCTGAAACTTAAAATCAAGCAGCCACCCAGCCTGGAAAATTTTCAGCCTGAACAGTTAGTTTGACAAAGTTCAATTATTCGCAACTTTGGGAAAAATAAAACAGGCATATATACTGAAAAGTGTATCTGTGCAAAACATAACTGATAATTTTGGGGGGTGATGTATTGCGCAGTATTAAATGCAAGGTGCTTCATTGTGGTCCCTTGTCCTGAAATATCAAGGAAGATTTTCAATGCACTTCCAGCTGTGAAAAAAGTCTTAATTTTCTTCATAGCAATCATCAGAGAACAGATGCACATTCTGTGTTTCAAAAACAACTTTGTTAGAGGAACTTAATTTTGTGCCTGTGATGTTCATATCTCCTTTGTCACCATTTCATTTATTAGAGATCCTAAAACATTCAGTTTTAGAATTGCTCTCTTATCCCACTCCTTCCTATCTCTGCACTGAAGTTACAGTCCTTAGCATTGCACTTTGTAGATCTTTTCATAGAACTTGTAGTAAATTTACTATCTCATTAGATCATCTTATTACATTTCCCTTTGGTGCCCCTGATAATGTATTTCTCTGCAGCTTTGTACAGTCTAATTCTGAAATAATGGGGCTTCCATTTCCTTTGGAGATTAATCAATAGTCTAGCAGATATTACTACTAAGAAAATGCTTCCTGCTATTTAGCTTAAATTCATTTGTTGAGTTTTATATCCTCACTACTTTTGGACCACCCTAAACATCTCTCTCCTTCTGCGATATTTCCTTCCTTTGGTTTCTTGTAGAGTTTATATTATCCCTTAAATTTCTTCGGGCCATGTATTCACATATTTAGTTGTGTTAATCATCCTTTTCTAAGTCAAATCTTGGCTCCTGTGAAAAGGATTGATATGAATTCACAGTGTAGAAAAAGATTGAAGGGAGAGTATGGTGTTAAATAAGGTACAAAATATAAATCAGAAATGCCAATAATTAAAGATGAGATGAATAGATACTATTTCATTATAGGGTGGCAATCCCTCTTCCTTAGATAGGGTGTTTACAATTGTCTATCCTTACATGCCTGTTCATTTTCTGAAGCTAAATTGCCTTTTGATGTAAGATTGTCTCTGAAGGAGAAGTGAGAAGGCTAGATGGATGAATTTCCATTGACATGAAGTTATCCAACCATTGTTCTAATGCTGGGTGCTGGTCTGTTAATCTTGACATCTGTTGTGTTCACCCCCTACCCACAATTTCTCTTTTTCGAGGTGCTTTAGAGAATCTCTCTCCAGTCTCTGTCCATCTCTGCTCCTCCATGCTATGAGAAGGCAGGCCTCTACCGCTATAGTAGGCAGCTATTTTAACAATCTTAACCCAGTCATTGAGAGAAGAGAATTCTATGTTTTTGTAACTTCAGCTGATAGCATATGAGTCACCTTGGTATCGAAATGATTGGTGCCCTTTTGGTAGGAGAATTTTGTAGCGCACTAAGTGGCTCAGGGCTTGGTTACCCTGAAGCTTTATAGTGCTCTATCTTGCTGGCTCAGGAGGGTGAAAAATCACCCCCCTGAGCGCAGCAAGTCTGAGCGCTTAAAAGCACTAGTGTGGACAAGCTCCAAGCGCTCGGAGCTAATCCCCTTGTGAAGGTGGATTACCAGGATCACTGGGAGAGAGCTCGCGAGTGACCACACTTGCACTTCAAAGCGCTGCTGCAGGAGAGTTCCTGCGGCAGCGCTTGAAATTTCAAATGTAGCCAAGCCCTTAGTTTAAGAGCAAGAATACATTCCTTCTACTAAAGCTTAGTTAGCCTTCACATATCTGGTCACTGTTTTTGCTGCATAAGTTTGAACCCTGATGCAACAAACTGCAGTATCTTTCTATGGTGCATTTAATAAAACAGAAAGAAACAAGATCATCCATTATTTCTGATCCCATTCCATCTAATTTGAAAAAGAAACATCACATGGGCTATATCCACTTGTTCCTAAGACTGAAACCTTGATGCTCCTGTAGAGGGAGGAGAACCCCTGACTTCTGGTTTTGGGGTTTTTTTTTTTTTTTTTAATACTTTATATGGCAATGTCTTGTCTTAATGTGTTTGTGGTGTTTTTTAATTGAGTTGGTTCTTGCAGAGAACTGTCCAGATCAGAACCCTCGTCTTAAGAATTGGAACCCTGGACAAGATGCTGGAAAGAGAGTTATCATCAAAAAGGGGGATTTGTTTCGTCTGAATTTGGATGCTACGGTGCACTCTATAGTCATACAGGATGGAGGTGTGTAATGGCAAAACAAGGCATGTGCTTCAGTCAACTGTTATGTCCCATTTTAATATGTTTCTGATTTATGCCCAAAGCACATTAGACAGGTGTAGGTGAGTGTGACAGTGTTGGTTGAAGAAGGAAGGCAGGTGAAGCGGGAAGTTGTCATATACAACCAAACATAAACTTCCCTTTCCCCATTCAGGAGTTACCAAAACACTTGCTCTTCTGCATTAGCAATGTGTGCAGAAACCCTGCAGTGAAATGTGAGAACTTTAATTTTTGTGTTTAATTTGAAATATTTAATGAAAAACTTTGAAAATTAGCAATTGTACTTTTTTTAAAAATGGGACTCTTTCACTCTGATGGTTCTGTTTTTTTAGGAAAGTTCAAAATTGAACATCATTCCAACAAATACTTTTGCATTGAAAAAGTACAATAAATTTAAAATCTTGGATAGTTTCAATATGAAAATGATCAATTTGAAGAAAATGTGAGTTGTGAAATCATCCAGCACTAAATGACTAATGTTTTTGCACAAAACTACATAAAACTTTCATATCACTTTTGGATCTCTACTTGTATAACATGGTTAGGCTCTGTAGCATGTCTTGATGTGTTAAGAAAAATATGTTGTGATGTTTTGGGGACCAGACAGAGGAGAAAGAGGTTCGGTCACTGCCTGCCTTGTAAATTTTTGCAGACTTTGTGCTGTGTAACTAAGGTTCCGTTCCCTGACACCCAGTAGCCAGCTCACAAACAGAAGGTCCGACTAGCCTAGTTACTCTTTTTACAGGGTGACACCAACAGCTCTTCCAGTTCCGAGTCTTCCCAAATACCTGTTCCTCAAATAATTAATTACTGGACACTCCAACTGTTTCCCTGTGGCTCCTCACCCTTGAAGGCCTGAAACAGTCCCCGGATGCTTCCCTAGGCATATGCACTCCACACAGTTTGCACAGCAGCAACCTGCCTGGGATAAAAGGAAATCAAAAGTCTTTCAATAAACACAGATTGAAAGATGAACTAGTAAGGGAAGGCAAACCTAAACAAGTCACATGGAAAATCAACATAAAGAGGCAACCTCGGGCTTTTGCATGTTCATATTAAGGATAAAATCCCTTTACTAATAAAAGTTACCTGTTGCCTTAAAGCAATTCTCTCCCAACCCCTAGAAACTACTCACCTTGAGCCTGTTCCCCCTCAATTCCACGCCTGCTTTTAAAAGGCTTCTTTATTCCTCCCGCTCAGGGCCCCTGCCCATGGTGGTGACTCATGGTTCGCCAGGATGTTCTTTTCAGTTTCAAATTGTCTCAGTGTATTTCCATTAACTCTAATGGTCCATCATTGTCTTTTCCTGGTCTAGACAATGGATAATTTCTTGAAGCCAGTTTTGTATAAACAGATGGCTTGGGCGATGCCCCTCCCTGCTTGACTACTCACTGCCCTGCTGAGAGATAGCTGAAGTGCACCACAGACAGAGCACAGTTTTCTACATACGCAAATATGTAAATTCATAACCACAGCCTATATACATTACAAGCTTTCATAAAAGACCTTTCCTGATGTGTTTTTTTTATAGTACAATACAGTATTCAGTCAGTTGGTTTAATTGCTCATTACTGGGGTTTAAACCTTCTCTTC
The DNA here is from genome assembly GCA_032164245.1 of Sternotherus odoratus. NCBI lineage: Eukaryota > Metazoa > Chordata > Testudines > Kinosternidae > Sternotherus > Sternotherus odoratus. The sequence goes on along the minus strand of JAVMKO010000007.1, from coordinate 29,246,454 downwards.
TCCACTTGGGATGTCTGTTCCTGGTTGTCACACATACACCACGTGCAAGCTGACCACAGCAAACAATGTACCTGTATAGTATTGTGTAATTTATGACTAGATTGAATAATGAGACCCGGGACTCCCATATATCTTCAAAGTAAAGAAAAATGGAGTGATAATTCTAATTCTTGAGAATTAATTTTTTCCTTTCCTTCTTTCTTTCCTTTTTTCCTGTCATACTGTAGGCATTGGTAGGTCTGTCTAAATTTAAACAATCCTGTTAAATCATTCCATGTCCCATATCGGTCTAGTTGTCCTGATGTTGCTGTCGTTATTGGTCTAGTGGTCTATTGCAGCCTTATCAATCACTAGCTCCTCAACTTTCACAGCACTTCCTGCTTTTGTGTCCTGAGTCTTAAATATATGGACAAATGCCCCTGGCTTTTCGATGGGCAGCTGCAAGAGACTCTAGGGGCTGGTCTTCTCTGGGGGGGGGGGGGGAAGATCGGCTGTACATACGCAATTTCAGCTACGTGAATAACATAGCTGAAATCGGCGTATCTACAGCCAACTTACCTGCCGTCCTCACGGCAGTCAGTGGCGCGCTGCCCCGTCGACTTCAGCTTGCGCCTCTTGACGAGCTAGACTTCTGGAATCGACGGGGGAGTCGCTGGTGATCGATTTATCGCGTCTTGACACGACGCGATAAATCGATCGCCAAAAGATCGATCCCGGACCAGCCTAGTGAAGACAAACCCTAGGAGCCTTGTAAAGGAGGACTTGGACAGTAACTTTCTAAGGATAATATCTGATTGGTGGAATCAATATTGATGCATTGTTTGTTCAGATGTTGAGAAAACAAATTGGCAGAACAGGTGAGCAGTTATCATACTTAATAAAACTATAAGCCAGCTTGCCAAAATGGCATTATACTAGACATTACAATTCTGTTCCAGATAGATTTTAACATATGACTTCCTGAAAACCTCATTTTCCTTTCCTAAATCCATCTAGAAATCAAAATTATTTAACTTCCACTAACATTTAGGTTTTTTTTATTGCAAGGTTTGGCTTACACTTTTAAAAAAAAAAAAGGAAAAAGAAAAATCTGTTTGTTTAAAACATAACTTAATACTGAAATATTATTTCATATAGGATTGCTTGTCTTTGGTGATGATAAAGATGGATCCAGAAATATCACTTTGAGAACTCGGTTTATCCTGATAAAGGATGGTGGAGCGCTTCATATTGGAGCACAGAACTGTCGCTATAAATCCAAAGCAACTATAATCTTGTATGGCAAATCAGATGAAGGTGATAATGTGCCAACATTTGGCAAAAAGTTTATTGGTGTTGGCTCTGATGGAACACTGGAATTGCATGGGACTCAGAAGTTATCATGGACTTTGCTGTCAAAGACTCTGTATTCCTCAGGGCTGGCCTCTGGTTCTTATGCATTTGAAAGGAATTTTTCCCGGGGGCTAAATGTGAGAGTGATTGACCAGGACACAGCTCAAGTTTTGGTTGTTGATAAATTTGATACCCATGAATATCAAAATGAAAGCAGGAGACTTCAGGGTTTTTTAAAAGATCAGGATGTTGGCCGCATTGTTGCTATTGCTGTGGGAGATTCAGCTGCTAAAAATCTCCTGGACGAAACCAGACTGACTGTTCAAAATCTTCTGGGAAGTAAGCTTGTCAAAGGATTGAGTTACAGGTAAATAATTTTTTCACTTCAAATCCACTTTGTGCCTTTAGATGTAGAGAATATCCTGTGAATAGGGATTTGTGAAACCTTAAAGAAGTATGCTATTCCCCCCCACAATCTAACACTGTTCACCCCAGGTCTGTCCTTCAAAGCCCTGCACACTGGTACATAATGCAAATAAATGTCCTTATTTATGGATAATCCCTTGCAGAAGTATTGAAGAGCATTAATTAGTACATTATGTAACCGTGTAAAGACCCGTAAGTGCTTATTATAACACACTTAGCTGTGTGTTTTATATAGTGGATTTTAACACTTACTCTAGAGCACAAATCTTCATAACTTTTAATATAATGGTATGGCTAGTGCTTATTTTCAGAATTTGTCTGTCTTTTAAGGACACCAATCAAAAGCAGGTGTTGACATCTGACACCTGTTACTGATGCCTCTGTGATAAGAAGTGACAAATTTAGAAACCAAATGCAGAAAAGGGGCCCTAATCAAATCAAACAAACTTAACTTCCTCCCTGTCCCACAGAAAAGAGAGAGGGTAAAAAGCAATACGGACAGCTGCTGCATTCTTCTGCTGTCAGCACTTTTCTCTGGCAATTAATAAGAAACCAATATTTTGATACTGCATCTGCTAGGCATCTCAACTTCTCCTTCATAACGTGGCCTCTAGAGATCACAATCCCATTCCCTGCCTGCTGGTGGTGGAACCCATTTGAAAGTGTGTTTTATAGCCTATTCGGGAGTGTGCATTCGAAAGCCCAGGATATAAAATCTCTGTCTCTAGCTGTGTCTCAATTTCTATTTTTCTGCTAACTTGAGTGGAACCCAATCTTCAGCTTGCATTGACATTTGTTAGAATAATTTATTTAAAAGATTTATCTAATAGTAAGTCAATAGTGTATCTTTGGTTTTGTCTCTTCGTGCGCCTTCACCCATACCACTGTCACCTCCCCATATCCAGACTTGGGCTATTGTGCTCCCTCTGCTTCATCAGTACAGGAAAATGTAAGGGTTCCAATACCATTTATTGTCCTCGAAATATACTTGTGCCTTTTAAAAGGCTTTCCTGCAAGAAAGAGTCCTCTGAGCCATCAGAGAAGGATCCAGTCACCTGGGACTGGGAGGCTTTCCTAAGTCTGGATTTCAGCCTCAGAAGTTTTTATAGGAACAGCAAATATGGGGTCAGTAGAGCATACCATAATATGCACTCGTCCCCTGGATACAGTAAAGACTCAGTCAAAGGTTGGTTCTAATATGCCCTTGTGTAGACAGCCACACTGGATTCTACAACTCTTCCTGTAAGCATGAAGTGATTGAAGGAGGACACCTCAGATTCAAGGTGCCCAGGTCAGCCCAAAGACCTCCTGGGATGTGGGTGTGGGAGGGGAGAGGGTTGTACCTCCTCATTTGTATGAGCATTTGTTCATCTGAAATTGAGGTTCTCTACCTCATGAGCTGGGAGAGAGCAGGAGATATCCCCATTTCTCCCCTTCTTAATTCCTGGCTGCTTTCACTGGTAGGCTGAGACTCCCTTCTTAATAGAATTCTGTTTCCCATTGTCCTAGTAGCAGAAGACAGAGACAGTCCATGTCTCTTTTGCTGGACACTCACAAGTAATAGCCACTCGCGGCTCATGTTAGTTAAAAAAAAAAATGCAAAGACTTCCCTCCCACCCAAAATAAGAGATCTTCAGTCTGACAGTATCTCTTTGAATGTTCTTTCTGTCCAGTGCTTATTTTACGTCATGGATAATGAGGCTATAGAAAGACATGTTCAGTGTAACATTCTTGCATCATTGTGATTAGAATACAGCAGTTATGGGATTAGACCTGTAAAAATACCTGTTTACAAGAAAACCCCTCTATGCTTATGAATAAACTAGTGTCTGGGTTGAAGGTTTTAATTTTTGCCTTTAATTGGTGAATGATTGCCATCCAGCAAGCTGACTGGCCAGCACAGTTTCTGTTTGGTATAATAGGGTATTTTATTTTTTAATTTCAATAGCTTGCAATGATCTTTAAGAAAATTATTGGAAAGTTTCTGATTCAGGTGGCTTGGTGATTGGAGTACATAGGAGTGTAGTTCGTAAAGAAGAAAGGAATCTTAAGATACTGGAATTTATAAGCACAATAAAAAACCCAGCTCTGATTAAAGGGCAGAACAGATGAAGAAAAGCAGGGGTTAATTATGAAGGAAAGCACCTTATATGAGAGGATATGTAGTGAAAGTGATGAAGCAGAGGATGGAAGTCTGGGCTTCTGTTTGTCTCCTGTCTGACTCATTATGGGGTCTTGAGCAAGTCCATTCAGGGGGTGTCAAAAGCAGTGTAAAATGTATGTGCTGTATATGTATACATTTAGCTAAAAACTTTCCACTGTTACTACTGCAAGTTCAGTTCCAACAGTGGATTTGGCACTATAGACAGGTCTCCAGGCTTGTTAGAGCAGGTTTGTCTGAAGGGTCCTTAATGGCTATGAATGCCTACTATACAATATCACTACTGTAGTTGGAAACTTGAGCAAGTATTCTTTAGTGCAGACAAGGTCTGAATCTCTCTGTGCTTTGTTTTATTCACAAAATAACACTTGTCACATGAACTTGTGATTTTGTGCAATCCTTTGAGGTCATTGGACAGAGAATTAACAATATTTCCTGAAGTCTGGGATCCTTTAAAAAGGGGTGGGGGAGAGAAATGAACGGTGAGCATTTTCCAGCCTGCATATGGGAACAGCCAAATATTTTCAAAAATTTCTCTCTTGCATGAGGAGCTCCCATTCTTCTACTGCATTTTAGAATAATATTTTAGATAATTTTGGAAAAGAGGCAAAAATAAATGTTTAAATAAGTATAGTATGATTGTTGTGTACAGTGTCTATTTGCAAATGATTTAATTTAAGAGGATTTTGTGTTTTAAACATTCACTTCATTTTTTGCAGGCAAGCTTGGGCTTTAGTCGGTGTTATAGGTGGTGGAAATTCCTCCTGCAATGAATCTGTGCGAGACTATGAAAATCATAGTACTGGGGGAAAAGCTCTTGCTCAAAGAGAATTTTTCACCGTGGATGGTCAGAAGTTTGCTGTGAGAGCTTTTAGTGAATGGAATGAAGGTAGGAAAGTTTATTTGTGATTTTTCCCCCCTCACCCCCCCCCACACCTTCATATGCAAAATTGTTTTAAAATACAATTTATATGGATTATTTTCTAGAACAGTTTATTAATTCAAATTAACTTCCTAGTTACTGCAGTGGGGTTTTTGTCTGTCTGTTTACCATTATGTTGTCTAATTTTTGGATGAAATCGAAATAGAGGGGAAGGTATCAAAAATGAAAACTTTAAAATGTAAATCTCCTTGTCTGCTTCTGTGCTGTGGGCATCCAATATCAGTATCAAGGGGACATGGGGGACTGTATTTTTAGTACTTACATTTAAAAACTTAATTATACAACGGTGCTGGAGGAAAAACTAAAACATAATATCCTCAGCTGCAGGCTGGAGATCTGACCGGCTTGTGGGCTTTTGAATCTTTTCCATGTTTGCCTTTTGCATTCCTTATCTTTAGTCCTATTAGAATCTTGTGTTAATTGCTGTTTCCTGTGATGTTTGAAGAATTCTTAAGCCTGGCTGATTTTATTTTTCACAAAAGGGTCTCTGATTAGTTGGATTATTCTGACATGCATACTTCTGACAGCCTGTTGGATTGGTAGTAGGCAGTATCTGAACACACAAGAATATTTCTGGTGGTGGTGAATCCTTAACTGCTTTTCTTATTCTAAGCTCCATGGCCTTGGTAATGATTAGAAAAAGGAAGTGGCTTCTGAGGTCAAATTCCTTGGCAATAAATGTTCTCAGTACTAGGAGTTCATTTTCATCTTTTATGATACTAAAGCTCAATCTTCTCATTATTTCTTTTAAAAAACAAAAATGGAAGCAGGCCATGAGTCTGGTGGCTGCTGGCAGCCTAGTTTTGATCAGGAAAATTTGCACCAAGGCCTGTGACCTATAAATATCCGCAAGTCCCCTTGTTCTTTGTGAGAGCATTGAAGGATCCCCATTAAATGTGTGTCTGCTCTGATGTCGCATCTTTGTCATGGGTAGTAAAGGCCTTTGTGTTCACCACAAAGCCAAGGAATATCTGGCTCTGTGTATGTCTATGCAGCACTATGATGTGGGCAATGTAGTCACACTTTAGTGGTGGGGGAGAGCTCTCCGGCAATAAAAAATATCCATCTTGAATGAGGGGTTGTAGACTCCCAGCGATAAAGCTCAGTCTGTACCGGCGATTTTCAGCATTAAAACTTTAGTCATTCAAGGGTGTGACAAAAGTTTTAGCACGGAGTCTCTATATTGGAGGTGTGATAGTTTCGAATTTACAAAATTCTCCTCTTAATCAGTGGCTCAGTACAGTAACATTCTTCTATTTGCAGTTTGGTCTTTAAAGAGGATATGTATGAGACTATGTATAATATTCTTGGACTAATTATCAGACTGAAGGGATACCTATGCAAATATGGTCTACCAGACTTGAGAGAGAGAGATGGTTGGGGGATTAGTTGGTTTTTCAAGGTCAGGGATACACTAACTGATCATGTTAGTGTTTATAATGTTGTTCTTCAGCTGATTATCCAGGATATATGCCATGAAAGGTCTATTTCCCAATAAGCTTTTGTTCTTTGTTTATCCCTTGTATTTTGAATGTTCTGTGATCTTGAAATCCCAGTTATTGTCTGAGTTTGCATTCCTCTGGAATCTTCCCTACTCCAGTTCTGTAAATATATGCAACTGTTAATTTCCTAAGAATGGTTTCTCTTAAATTGTCCCAAGAAATGATGGAACTTCAGACTCTCCTTTTTGTTTCATATTTTGGGGGTCACTAAACTCCCATTTCACCACACTTTCTCTTCCAGAGTACTGCTTACTACTTTTAAACACAATCTCTCTGCCATGCAGTTCACTTTCCTGGTGAACTAATTTAGCTTCTAGCATCATATGTTTGGGAACAACTGAATTCACCTATCACTTTTAAAGTGAATGAGTTTCACATCTTTTTTTCAGTCTAAGATTATCTACATTTAAAAATAGTGTTTTTAATGAAATTTTCCCTCACTGCGAGGACTACTGAACATTTTTATTCTCTTTTTAAGAGTCTACTCTTGTGGGTGATGGGCAAGGTGTGAGAAGAAAGTTAACAATTTGCATTCATAATGACCAAAATATTGGTTCTGAATTGCTTAAAGTCTCTCTGAAAAGTAACTCTGGAAAAATGGCACCATCTTGAATAGGTATATTGAGTTGTATTGTCAGGGGAAGATTAATGGCCCATCTCTCCCCCTTACCTTTACACTCCGGATTGCTGTGACAGAGTTGAGGCAAGTAGCTCACAAGCTGTCAGAGACCATTGAAGAAACACACAACTCAACTTTGATCAAAGGGGAAACTGAGGCACCCTCCTCTCGGTCAAGAAAGGGGGTTGGCAGCAGCTCTGTTTATTATCAGTACCAAGCAGACTTTTATAGAGTATATTCAAAGGGGAGGGGGAATGGGTGGAGGGAGGGAAAGACCTACTTGAAGCATGCGCATCAGCAAACCCTGACATCAGTCCTAGGTCAGTGCCCTCTTGAGGCACCTGGTGTGGGGACCTTGAGAAAGCTTACATGATGCCAACCAGCTTATGAATAAGAGTCTATTTGTTCTCTAGCAAAGTTATTACATACATATCATGCAATCTGGAGATAGAACACATTAGCTCATCTAATGAGGCCTACAGACTGTAATTGTTTAGGCAAGGTCACATTCTCGGTATAGATAACAGTACATAAACAACCTGTTGTCAAGCACTATTGCACTGAACTTCTAAAGCCTCAAGCGAATGATTTACAACCCTTGGGAGTTTAACTATGTGATTGCTGGTGAGGAAGAATACATGGTGAGAAGGAGCGAGGGAAACTGAGTTAGCCCTAACAGTATCTGCCCACTTCAGTGACCAGTATGTTTGGCTTTTTTATTTGTTAGCCATAATGGCTCTGTACTGCTGAGTGTGATAGAGCTGTATCCTATTCCTGCATATGTATCAACAGAATTAATTTAATTAAATCCCTGCATCTGTACAAACCCAGTGAAGGTGTGTAGTTGCACAAGTATCACTTGGCTTGCTAACTCTTTCTGGTGGTAGTGGTGCCTAAGGAAAGTAACCAGCTTTGTTCTCTGATGCCAGGTAGTACACCTAAGTTTTTCTGCCTTTTAGCCTATCATTTGTACTGGTAAAATGAGATCATTGCATCTGAATCGGACTCGCCAAACAAGAAGCCCTCAATGCCATTTTACATAATCCCATTTCAGGACAGTACTATACTAGAAGGTTTCTTACATTTTGGGAAATGTTAATTATTTTTACTAATAAGGAACTCTGATATTTAACTAAGTATTTTTAAATAGTTTTATATATTACTGCATGCATCTTTTCCCCCCTCCACCCCTCCCCCCTCCTTTTAGGTGTCCCACGTTCAGGTTTCCAGGTAGAGGCTATAGATGGAGTGATACTGGATGTGTTGGAAGATGTTAGTAATTGGGAGCCTGAAGACCAGATTGTAGTTGCAAGCACTGACTATTCAATGTACCAAGCAGAGGAATTCATTCTTCTTCCCTGTCCAGAGTGTAGCAGATATCAGGTCAAAGTCAAAGGTAGGAGACTGATGAAAATGTAAGGTACGTAAAATGTGATGGTGTAATATGTACTAATTAGGATAATGCTCTGAAATGGCGTCTTATACTGGGAATGGTAAACTCTTGCCAGTAACAGGATCAGCCCACTCATCTATCTCTCCCTTCCCTCCCAGACTTTACCCAGCTATATGCAAGGAATGCATTTTTCATTGTCATGACTCAGGCCAACTGTATATGAAAACAGTGTAAAATTCTGACCCACAAACACTGCCTTTTTTCTTCCTTCTCTTTTTGTTTTTAAAGTATCCACTGAGAGAAAATAATCTAGTCCTAAAAATAAATTCTCACCTTCCTTCTTTCTCATTTGGTTCCATCTCCCCATCTTTGCTCCCTGAATTGTGATTTTTCAATTCCTTTGCTTCTAGTGCCTTTATTAGCTCTGCACCCCACTCCATCCTCCTGAGACTGCATCCTTAGTTATATGGGTATCTCTCGTTTTCTTACACCTCTGTGCTCTCCCTTCAAGCCAAAACTTTTCCTCTGTGGAGGGGCCTGCAAGTCTCAAATCTTGACCTTTCATTCTCTTCAGCTCATGGCTTTACCGTTGGCTATCACTTTTAACATTGATCAACTCATCATATAATTTGACATCTTCTAGGGATACCTCTATCTGTCCTGTTGACCTCGCAGATTTATGACTTTGCCTTTGGGCAATATGAGTACCTTCAAACACAATTCTCCCCTCTTTCTCTTTTAGACTCAACTCTTGTTTTCACTGTAATTGTAATATCCTTGTTTCTTGAACTTCTCCAATTGCAACTCTTTCTTACTGCCTCAGTGCCTCTGGTGAAACACATATTATTGCAGTCATATCTTCTCATCTTGACTATAAGAACTTATTTCTCTAGGCTCCAGTCTCCAGCATCTGTGGAATGCTGCTCCTCAGTGCTCTGATGTATGGAAGAAGTACAACCAATTTGTTCCCCTCCTAAACAGGCCTGTCTTCCTATTTGTTCTGAATTCAGTTTCCTCTTTCTTGTTCTGAAAATGTCTTTCCATTATTGGTGAAAAAGTGTTTTGTCTTGCCATTTAGGATAGCACTTCTGTATCTCCTCCCCTTACTGAATCGCCATGTGTTTTTTCACATCATCCAAAATGTATTCCTGTCTGTCGCTCTCTTCCCCCCCCCCCCCCCCCACTTTGAAGCTATTCTTTAACTCAAAATTCGGGATACAGTGTGTAATTCACTATATGAAATCCTGTTGTATTTCAGTCATCTTCTAAACTTAGTATTTATAAACACATTTCACCTTGGAAAATGTACCTTTTAGTCCATGTATGATTCACTCTAGAGTTGCTCTTACAGTGCTCATCAGTAACATTTTTATAGGGTTTATACTAGGGAGTCAAGTACGTGTACACCTGAAAGGAAGAGTCATTTGGAGCTTTAAAATTTTTATGTAAATTGTTCGCACTTTCATAAAAAAGGTGAATTGGCCGATCTTGCTACTTTTCAGCATTAACTTGAGTGTTCTTTTCTCATAGTAGTTTGAAACCAAGTAAGGCAAACAGTAAAGGGAATTTTTATTATGCCCCAAGGCCGCCTCAGTTAGGGAGGGAAAAAAAAAGTATGGTCGCAATATGCCTTGATTCAGCCTTTTCTCACCTGCTGTTCGTATCTTGTACAAACATGAAAAAGTGAAGCAATTTTTGATATTTTAGTTTACCACCAAAAGGAAAATTGTAGTATTTCCCATCCTTAAATTTTGGTAACCCACATAATACTTGTAGGATACAGAAATTAGGAGAGAGTATTTTTTGGAAGAATGCCTCCATTTTATTTCCTACCTCCTCTCCATCACTCTCTTTTTTTTTTGAGGGGTAGGGAAGAGAAAGAGCAAAGATTGCCAGCTGCAAGGAAGTAGTACCAGTTCTGGTCGATTTTACATAACATCAGGCTTAGTACAAGAAGTACCCCTGTTGAAAATTTTTAGCTGTACTCTTGCTGTAGCAGTCAGAGGAGGCTGTGATGGAGAAGTCAGCTTTGTGTTAAGGGGAGAAGTTGCCTACAAATACAGTACAGCGATAAATGGGAAAACAAAAGAAGTGTCCATTTGTAGTTTAAGGCTTCACATTATATAGACGAATGAAGGTTAATATTTCAGAAGAATTTGTGTGTGAGGACAAAACTAGATGAAAGTGTTTGTTTTCGGGGTGGTTGTTTTTTTTTAAGCCTTTTATTTAGGATTTTTAACTGTGATGGCAATGTTTTTCCCATTTGGGAAGGGGACAAATTAGTCAGAAAATTAAATGGAGCAATGAGTTTGTGAATTTTCTTTCAGTAGTTTTTTTATGACTATTAAAAGTTTTACTGAATTAGGTGCGGCTCCTGCACTGTTCTTCTTGCCTTATACACTGTGAGGAGGCCCACTGAGGTCAGTGGGGCTACCCACAGCAAGTAAGACTAAGCATGTACACACATCTTTGCAGGATCCAGGCCATCGATCTTGAAAAGGTGTTTGAATTTACTATTCAGTTATTACACACTTCCAGATTTTATGATTATTCTGTGTGGGGAAATAAGGTGACCAGATTTCCCGATTTTATAGGGACAGTCCTGATTTTTGTGTCTTTTTCCTATTACTTCCCACCCCGCCCTGATTTTTCACACTTGCTGTTGGTCACCCTAGTGGGAAAGACTGGCCAATTGATATTTTTTTTAAGCAATTTCTTCTTTGAAATCCTACTGTTTGTTGAAGTTGTTTTTTAATAATTTAAACATCCTTAATCTTTTCCATTTCTTCACTTTTATTTCCCGATTTAAAGGAAAGTTACTGCCACCCTCCTTTCAGTCAGGTGCGAAAGCTTCAGCGCTCATCCTCTTCAGGACACTCCTCCTTTCCCCTATCAGGAGGGTACTAGTCCCTACTAGTCCTCTCTGCACTCTTGGTGCTCACTTATCATTAAATAGACTAGAATCTAAAAAGTTGGCTCTAGGAAAGCTGCTGCTGTTCTTGCTAGTCCTCTGTCTTGTGGAGAGAATGTTGCGTTCTGTACAGAACCCCGTGGGAACAAATATTTGTTGCTTGATGTTTATCACTTGCTAATGATGTGTATTTTGTCTGCTCTTGTGGACTCTTCATCTATGATGAGGAGTGTTTGTTAACCAGTCAGAATTTTAGGATTCAGATAAACAGTATTCCAAGAGGTTTTAGGGCAGGCAACATTGTTTTCTATCTTCTAATTGCTTAAGTGAGCAACAAGATGCTTTTCTGATTTTAATGGATGAGAAGTTAAGTTGGTCATCTACACTCTTTTTCTTCAATTGATTTTTTTGAACAGAAAATCCCCAGTTCCTTCATATGGGAGATGTCATTGATGGAGTGGACATGAGGGCAGAGGTTGGAGTTCTCACTAGGAATATCCTAATCAAGGGAGAGATGGAGAAGTCCTGCTATGGTGGCAATCAGTGTCAATACTTCAATTATGATACGTTTGGTGGACAAATCAAGGTTTGAAAAACTTTTAAGTTAGCTTTCTTAGATTGAGGATGGCTTCTGAGCAAAAGTATTTAATCTAAATTTTGGGGGCCTAGTTTGTTTCAGTATCCTCTAACCTGATAATCACTAAATTCTCACTGAGCACTTCTGTCTATCGAAATTTCTTCTCTGCTGTCCTAAAACTGGAATTAATTTGCCAAGAATTCAACTGAAGAATCAAGGACAAAGAAATGTTAATGTGTAATATGTTGTTTAGAAGCCTGCTGCTTATGTTTATATTGTGTATCGTTCAATACATTGATGGTTTAATATACAAAGGGCAAGATCTTCAAGTGACTGCATTTGGGTACCCAACCTGAGTCACTTTAATAGAGCTTGATTTTCAGAAAGTGCTGAGCACATATCATCTGAAAACTTGGGCCCTTTTATGGCATCTCCTGTTGGGCACCCAAAACCAAGAGACACTTATTAAAATAAAGAGAGAGAGAAGGAGCATTCGTGTTACCATTTCTTAGATCTTGCATAGCTATATGTTAAAGGAAGATTAAGACGGAGATGGAAAGCAGTAGCAGAAAGCTAATGGCTAAAGCAGGGGTTCCCAAATGTTTTGCTGGTATGACCACATTTTAATTAATTTTTCTTCCTGGGACCCCAGATAGCCAGTTTGAAGAGTAAACGAGCCTTCGCTGCACAGCATGACTTGATGTACCCAGCAGGTGAGGTCACAGTGCATGGAGAACACTGTTTTGCTCTACAAAATGGCTCTTCTGCACAGCAGAACTTCATATTTATGATGAATGTGAGGTCATGCTGTATGGAGGATACTCATTTTGTAGAGCAAAATGGTGTCCTCTATGCACCGCACCGTGGTTTCACACATACTATACATGCGAGGTCCCACAATGCAGAGTAGAATGGTGTACTCCCCACACTAGGGATCGCCTCATCCCCTTTGCTGAAATGCTTGAGGCTTCATCCTTTTAAATGCAAATTGCTTTTCTTTCACTTTTTTTTTTTTTTTGGTCACAGCTTCCACTCTCTTTTTAAGTGTTGGGTATAGATTTTAGTTTCATAATGGTGGGAAAGATCTACAGTCTCTTTTGTGCTGCCTTTGGTTTGTGGAAGAGGAATACATTGGGTTTTAAATTTCCTATTGTGATTTAAGATAATGCAGTGGAGAAAGATGTTGACAAGTTGTGAGCATGACAAAGCCTGTCTTTGACTGCTGCAATAACTCAAATTGAGTGGGCCCCTCTGAGGAAGATGGAACAGAAAACAAATATTCTGTGAGATAAGAGTTGTTATATTGTTCTTGTGAGCCTGTTCTGAATAGTTGGGCAGATGTTGCTAAATTTACATTAGCATTTATTTATAAAAACATCTATCACTAAGCATTTTTCAGCTTGTGTTAATTTTGTACATTTGGGTAAAATAGGCTATTACAACTAGTTAAATATCTGGACTCAGTAGAAACTGAAGGCTGATAAGACTTTTATACCACTCTTTCCATGTAAAGAAGTGTTGTATTGTACATCCGAAACAGGCCTTAATTTGTATCTTTAATGTTTCGGTACGGGGTGTGCTTCAACATAAAGAGCCAGATCCTTAGCTGGTGTTAATTGGGAGAAAATGCAGCAAGGCCAATTTCTGTCAACCCTCAGCATTACACTGGTTCTAAATGCCTCTGTATGGCTCGAAATAAAGCGATTAGAGAGACGAGGTGGTAAATCTAAGCTCGGCAGCTAAAAAGTTGAAATGGTCAATCACTACTTCTTTAATTTGCCCGCAACATGTACTTGTGTGTGTTCGGGTATTTATATTTGACAGTCTAATTCACAAGCCCTCAAATGTGCACTGTGGGTAAGTTGAGTTCTCATTGTAATATTAAAGTTCTTGATTTGTTGTTAAATTTGCAAACTTAACTTCACAGAACTCTAAGCATTTGCTTTTAGTGTAATTTAAGTCCAAAGGAAGAAGAAATATTTGTAGTTGGCCAATTGTTTTGTTCAATTCCATAACCATAACAACTTTGATGTACAATACTTAGCTGTATTCTAGCCAATTATGCAATTTATTGTGAAAGTCCATAGTTCTGCCCATTGTCATGAGCAAAAGAGCAACCCTCCTCTTGTATCTAAAACTGCAGACTTAAGCTATGTCTACACTACAGGTCTGACAGTGGTACAGCTGAACTGTGTAGCAGCTCTGTGCTGACGGGAGAGGGCTCTCCTACCCCCAATGAGTGGCAGTAGCTGTGTCGGCAAAAGAACATCTCCCACTGACAGTGCTGTCCACGCCGACACTTTTGTCGGTGAAAAACTTATGTCAATCAAGGGGGTGTGTTTTTTCACACCCCTGGCCAACAAAAGCTTTACTGACAAAAGTGCTAATGCTGTAGACAAAGCCTTACATCAGGGGTGGGGAACCTTTTTTTCTGTCAAGGGCCATTTGGACATTTATAATGTCATTCGCGGGCCGCTTCCCCCCCCCCCCCCCCCGGAAGCCCAGGCTGGCAACGGGAGCTGAGACCCCAGCTGGCGAGGGGCCAGCAGGGGAAACCCCAAAGCAGTGTCAAGTGGAGTGCTTAGCCCTGCACTGCTTTGGGGTTTCCCTCACTGACCCCTTGCCAGCCGGAGTCCTGCCACCTGCCCCAGTCAGCTCCCGCTATCAGCCTGGGTGTAGGGGGTGATCTTCATTTACCCCCCGCCCAGCCTCCCCCCATCTAACCACCTTTCCTCCCCCACCCCTGCCTGGCCCGGCCCATCCCACCGATCCTAACCTCCTCCCCCCTCCCACTCCCAACCCAGCCTCCTGCCCCCCCATGCCTGACCTGCCCAGCCCAGCCTCCCCCGCACCAAACCTCCTTCCCTCCTGCACCCACGCCTTGCCCACCCCGGCCTCCCCCCTCCCCCCCCCACCCCTTGCCTGCCCCCCAGCCCAGCCTCCCCCCCCACACACCCCCTTGACCGTCGGCTCCCCACGGCTCCTCCTTTCGCCGCCCGGCTAATGGTGGCCGCGCGGCACCGGCGGCTCCCCCAGGCGCGAGCCGCCCCTGCCTGGCGGCCCGCACGCGTCCCTGGCTGGCGGCTGCGGCCTGTCCCCGGCCCCGCCGCGGGCCGGACAGAATGATTTGGCGGGCCATATAAGGCCCGCGGGCCAGAGGTTCCCCACCCCTGCCTTACATAGTGACTTCCTCTCTGAGGGTTGGTCACACAGCTGGATTTTGTTTTTAGTTGAGTGTGTCATTTTGATGTAGAAAGGATTCTTGCTCCTTTACAAGCCTCACTTGTGTTAAAACCCTCAATCATTCCCACTATTCAAACGGAGAATAGTTTGGGAATCTTGAGTAATTGGAAGTGCAGTTATAACAATTCTACTGGAAATTTAAACTAGAGTATTTCCTTCAATGAATGTTGTAATAAAATACAAGTCTAGAAGTCTTCTGGTTTTGCTAAGTCCCTTATAGAAAGAGTTCAGGTTTTGCCCCTTGCTTATAGTAATCACAGAGGATTAATTTTTAAGCATCAGATTAGTAACTGGATTTTATTATCTCTGTAAGGCCTTGTGTGCACAACAAAGTTGCACCAAGTTAATTCCATTTCTAAACTTTGCAATCCCCTTGTGTAAATGCTTAAATTAGTTAACTGGTTTGAGTGTCCATATGATTGCGCATGTTTAATTAAATCAATTTCTAAGCCATTTTAGTTAAATCAATACAACTTTTGTGTATATAAGGGAAAAACCATTCTTGTTTGAATACCATTTGGCTGTCTGTAAAGAATGTATAATTTGTGAGAATTTCAGTAAGAGCCATTTAAAACTGACTTGATGTAATAACATTCCTGATGAAACTTTTTTTGTTTTGGTAATGTGAACATTTTGCTTATGTGCATGTCTCTTGTTTATGAAGGTCACCAATTTATAGATCTGGACATAAGGCAAAATATGAAGATTCTCCCGATTGATTCTTGTAATCTTCCACTGTAATTGTGCGTGCCTGCAGGAAATCAGTTTACTATGGCTTTAAATTTAAATTTTTATGAATTTAAGTGTAATTGTTTATTTAGTGAGATTTTCTTGTTACACACTCCAGATTTTGAAGAATTTCACATCTGTTCATCTCTCCCACGTGGAATTGAGGCAAATGGGCCAGCAACTGATAGGAAGTTACCCTGTTCACTTCCACCGCTGTGGGGATGTGGATGAGAAAGGAGGTTATAGCTTCAGGACTTCTCTGGAAGGCCTTTCCATTCATCATTGTTTCTCCAGATGTGTCACAATTCATGCAACTAATGGCTTGTGGGTAGGTGACATGAGAGAAATGCCATTTCAAATTATTTGAAAGTGAAAGTTACAAAGCACAGTCAGTGTGAAAATACTTTATTCCATTTTTGAGTTTAAATGCGCACGGCCAGGCTAACGAGTTAATACGTAATTACCAGGTGTAAACAGTGACTTTTGTGACAAATCTTGATATTTCTAATTGAATTTTTAGAGCCTGGCAGTTAGTCAACATCTTCAGAAAAAGTCTCTCGAGAACAAATAAAACTTGACATTTGACTTAGTCATTATCACTGATGTTGAAACTTCATTTTGCAGTTATGCCAAGATAGTAAAACTAAATGGCCCTGGTCAAATAAATCTCAATGAATGCTATTGCTAATGACATAATGAACTTTTATTTCTGCAGATAAAGGACACCATTGGTTACGATACACTAGGCCACTGTTTCTTCATAGAGGATGGCATTGAACAGAGGAATATTCTGTTCCACAACCTTGGACTGGTCACCAAACCAGGCACTCTTCTTCCCACAGACAGGAATAGCACCATGTGTATGGCCATTAAGGATAAAGTATATGGAAATTATGTTCCAGTGCCAGCCACAGACTGCATGTGAGTATCTGGCTAAGAAAATAAAATTGATTTAGTTACAATAATTAAATTCTTGAAAATCATCTTTTTGCTCTACAAATAGGCAAGATTTTTTTATGTAGGTGGTGGACAGCTGGAATACAACATTGCTATTTAGAAAAAAGCATTAACAATTTGAACAACACAAATACACTGGACCTTCGCTATAGCCCGGGGTTCAGGATCCATGCATGGTCCCGCACTAATGCGGGGGACGCATTGCCATGCATCCCAATTTAAGTATTTAAATTTGGGATCCATGGCAACAACCGCAATGTATGCAAACCCACGCTATGGCGACACGGGCTAGACCAAGGTGTAGAATATTCTAGTGTAAAATATATGAACAACTGTGTTGAAGTACAGTCACTACTGATTCAGCAGATTTATCTTCAGGCTATTTCCTTTTTTCTCATGCAAGAACACCAAACTCTGTGAAACTGCTATTTTAATGCCTAATTAATAAATTAAAGTATCTAATTTTTTCTGTAAAAGCCAAATAAAATTATGCCACTTATTACCAAAATGGTTTATCATGGCATGCAGTATTTTAACCACTTTAAAAAAGAGCTTGCAGGAGGACTTGTGAAAGAAATGGAGACAATTTTCTTTAGGAAAATGACTTTCTTCATTCTTTCTTTCTTGAAACTCATGACAGACTTGCTTTGTATGTCAAATTAGCACTCACTAAGTTTTCTGTAGGGATTTTACCATTTATAGCTTCTAAATTATTTATTATTTTTAATAATGTATTGCAGGGCTGTTTCAACATTCTGGATTGCTCATCCCAACAATCATCTTATAAATAATGCAGCTGCAGGCTCACAGGTGAGGCACATAGAAATTCTTTGACACAAACTATTCATATTTCAGATAAGTAAGGCATACACTATTAAAAAGATAGGCATTTCAGAGATTCACGTGTAGATGTCTTTTATGTTCAGAAGTACAGTGGCATTTTACATGCAAGCTGTCTCTCTTCTAAATGCACATTTGAAAGATACTGAACAGCTTTGTTCTGAAGAGAACAGAAGATAATTCTTCCTTTTCTGAATTATTAATCCTTATATGTAACAGTGTGTATAGTGAATCACTTGTGAACAAGGAATCTTACGAATACATCCATGCTAATATTAAGGCTTCAGTATTTTCTATAGTTTTTGTATTGTTAGTGCACTGTGTGGCTACTGTTTAGGACTTAAAATTTGGTCATATTTAGTAGAATTAAAAATAGCTGTGCTATGTTTTTATTACAGTGGACTAAGATGTGTTAATTGTCCTGGCTATGTGGTTAGACTCTTGTTTCTCAACACTGATACCTAAGCAGAACACAAATCCTAAAATGATGAGACCCTTCTATCCTCAATATACGAGCAGGGTTTTGGTGACTTAAAAGCATTTTCTCCCCCCAGTGGAAAACTGTAGGGTACTGTGAAGCAGTTTCTATAGCCACTATTGAAGCCTTTTGGGCTAGAGCATCCCTATTCCTCTTAAGAAAACCCCTCATACAGGGAAAGCTCAAGAGCTCAGGTCTTGTAGCCAACACCATATTAGCACATTCAGAGATGGCATAGAACTCTCCTCTGGTGTAATGGGACTGCAGGGGCTCCTACTCGGCTACTGTGCTCTTGCCACCTTTCATCCAGGACAACCTACGGGGTGGAGGGGTACGGCTTCTGCTATCTAGTAAATGTCACTTTTTTTAAGAGCAGTTGCTTGGGGAATTGAGAGAAAATGGAGAGCGAGACAGGTGTGTAAAATAATTGCTGCATATTATTGTCTCAGAACTCTGAACTGGGCAGAGTTTTGAAACTCTTGTGAATTGTTTTGGCTGTATCATTAAATCTTGATCTGGGCATAGTGATGAGCAATTCTTAAAGACAAATTAAGTGGAAAAATAATTTGCTAGCTAGTTGAACAAAACATTTTTAAGTACACAGAAATGTAATGTCATTGAAATGCAATGTCATTGAAATGCAAAAGGTTACAGTGACTTTGGGTTCAGACTTGAAATGTTCAAAATTAGGAGGTCTTAATGGTGAAAATTTTCCTTTTTCTGTGTAACCTTGCAATGATGCACACAGACTTTTGTTTTTGGGTTTTTTTTTTTTGCAAATTTTTAGTTCTACTGCAGACTGTTCTTTTTTTCAGACACAATCTAACGTGGAATTCATTGTGAAAGGATATTGGTTTTCATTTTTATTATACAGTAAAACCTCGATTTAACGGACCTCGATTTAACGGACTTCGGATGCAACGGACAAAATTTCTGAGCAAGTCTGATGCATCCCAAATCCATTTCTCGCGGGCTGGCTGCCAACTCCCAGCTGCCGCCCGGGTCCAGGCAGCAGGCGGGCTGGCTGGCGGGACCCAGGCGGGCTGGCTGCCGGCTCCCGGCAGCCGGGACCCAGGCGGGCTGCTGACGGCTCCCGGCTGCCGCCCAGGTCCCAGCAGCCAGGACCTGGGTGGGCTGGGTGACGGCTCCCGGCTGCCACCCGGGTCCCGGCAGCAGGTGGGCTGCGGAGCTGCCGCCCCGACCCTGTGGCGGTTGGGCTGCTGCTCCAACAGCTCGTTTTTTTAATTATTATTAAATAACGGACTTTTTCATTTAACGGACACCCCCTCGCCCGAATTAGTCCGTTAAATGGAGGTTTCACTGTATTTAAAATGCATTTTATTGGAGATGTCAATATAGCAATAATGATGATTTAAACATGCTGTTGCTAGACAGATCATTGTCACTTTTAAAACGTGTTCTCACCCTCTTTTTGCAGGATGCTGGAATATGGTATTTGTTCCACAAGATTTCAACAGGAGATTCTCATGGTTTATACCCTGAAACCAAAGCAGAGCTTACACCATTAGGCATCTTCTATAACAACAGAGTTCATTCTAATTTTAAGGTAGTGTAGTAATAGCTTGATACCTGGGCTTTAATAAATATAATAGTATTTCAATATTAAGACCTGCATGATTTAAAAAAAACAATCATAATGGCAAAGAGAGGTGACTGAAAGCTTGCTGCTCTTGAAATTTGTTGTTTAGTATTGTAGCACATAGTATAATCAGGTACTGGTTCAGTCCCTTATAATGCTCGTCCTCAAAGTAGTTTTGGTGTTTTAATAGTCTCTCTTTTTTTAAAGATGGAGAGTTATCAAATTATACTGAAAACAAAAATCCATAATTTATAGTTTTTGCATAACATACTTACAGAAATTGTTAGTTTCTCAACGTTGAAATCTGAGGTATCGCTCAATGTCTTAAGGCTATTTGGCGCTTTGAATTGCAGTGATCGTTGAGAATCAAGGAATACCACAGATCAGGTTGAAAGTTGTAGTTCATAAACTGTCAGTGACCTGTTCCCCTTGGGTCATTTCATGAACAAACTTCAAGTGCTTCTTTATAGTCTCACAGTATTTGACTTGAAAAGCCCATAGGCCATTTCATATGGTAGCTTGGCATCAGCTCAGATCTATTGCACGTGTAGGTACTCAAGGCACTTTTGAGCCATTGGAAGTCATTCCAATTTATTTAAATTAGCAAACTTCAGTTGACAAAATAAGATACTGTTTCTTCTACATTTTTGCCTTATAAATTCACAGTGAGGTCTTAAAGTCCTTTGGTAAAAAGCATTCTAATTTCATGGTAGCTGCTCTGTATAGCAATTTACATCATCATTTTTATGAAATACCTAGATGGTTTGTTTTTTCTCTACTAGCTTAAAGGTGACGTAATAAGAGTTCT
Organism: Sternotherus odoratus; assembly: GCA_032164245.1. NCBI lineage: Eukaryota > Metazoa > Chordata > Testudines > Kinosternidae > Sternotherus > Sternotherus odoratus. The sequence continues at coordinate 29,225,935 of JAVMKO010000007.1, read as the reverse complement.
CAGAAAGTCAAGTCCTAAATAGTAAATTTTACATACCATATAATTTGCGAGGTTAGAAACTGACTTAAAAAAAAAAACAAAAAAACTTTGCTGGATATAATCATCTTTCCTGCTCCAAATATCAGTGACAGTATCACAGCATGGATGCACAATGTTATGGGGGCTGTACATTTAAAAACAGTTCTATTTGAATATTGACTGCAGTTATTGAGAGTTGGATAAAGTTTTGTATTCAAATCAGAAGTATATTATTATAGAGGTGCTTAAACCAAATTACACATTCCCATTTAAACTAAAATGTGATTGAAGGTAGGGAATATTCTAAGCCAAGACTTCACATTTTTGTGAGGTTGACTATGCAGTAGAAGAGTTAATTACATTTGAAAATCAGTTTTCAAATGTTTTTAATACATTCTAAACTATAGTATTTCTATGAACATTTTCAGTCCTGTGATAGCACTAAGTATTATTTGAGATCTATTTCCCCAGGCTATCTGCTTTTCTGCTTCCTTAGGAAGAGTATGTTAGCTAAGGAAAATGGAGAGCTAAAAGAGTATGTTTAAAAAACAAACAAACCCAGCATTATACACGCAATGACTCACTGTTTTGTGAACTCAATTTCAGATTTATTGCGAAAGATAATTTTGTAAAGCTGTCGGGGGCTGGGTCAGGTAAATTATTGGTTTCTTTCCTCACTTGTTTCAGGCTGGCTTATTTATTGATAAAGGTGTAAAAACCACCAATGCTAGTGCTGAGGATCCAAGGGAATATCTTTGTCTGGACAACAATGCAAGGTAAAATCTGTCAATACCATGGAAATCATATTAAAAATTTAAAACATGTAAGTTCTTGGAATTGAATCCTTCTCTTTTGAAATATTAATAACCTAATATTAGAAAGTTTTGTTGAAAAAAATTATTTGTTGTTGTCTGCAAAACATGATAGTTGTCTGATTTCTGTTGTGTTATTGATATGATCACACACCCACACCAACCCACCCACTAGTTTTTGAATAAGCAGAATGTGCTGTTTACTGGGAGCTCGCTGCTCCTTCTGCACCCTCGTCCTGAGCTGGCTCTCTCACCCATAGTAAGCCATTATTTTCATCAGGCTCTTGAAAGTTCCTCGAGGTCTTCCAGGGAATACATCAACTCCTCTAGATACCTGCCTAGTTTTACAGCAGTCTACAGAAAAAGCATTAGCAAAGTCAGTACAAATTACAATTTTATACAATGACTTGTTTACACTGCTCTATATACTAACAATACATTCAAATGCAAGTACAATATTTATATTCCAATGGCTTTATTTTTAATTTTATGGTAAAAATGAAAAAGGAAACAATCGTTGAGTAATAGTGTGCTTGAACACTTTGCAATTTTATGTCTGATTTTGTTAGCAAGTAGATTTTAAGTGAGCTGGGACTTGGACGTATGCAAGACAATTCAGACTCCTGAAAGGGGTTCAGTAGTCTGGAAAGGTTGAGAGCCACTGCTCTAAAGGACCTAGTGAGAGAGATTTTTCAAAGGTACAATTGAAATGACATGTCAATGGGAGTTGGTCACCTAACTGCCCTTTGTATCTTTAAAAATTTCCCACAAAGTCTTCCAGCAGCTTACTGAATATGTAGCTCACACAGTGCAACTTGAGAGCATCTGTTACAGGGTATTAACTGATTCAGTATACATAGACACATCCTGAATTCTTTCCAGGATACCTAACATAGCTTGCTCAGTGAAAGAATAGTGGAGTGGTTCCTTCTGGCTGATTTTAATTTTATTTGAAGTGCAAGAAAAAAAAATGCACATTTTAATCAAATTTCAGATGAGAAGAAACTGAATAGTTACTTCTACCCATACCCTGCGGTAGGATCTAGTAAAATAAATAACCTTGAAAGTCTTAATTTTCCTGAGATGGAAAATGTCCTTGGGTAAGAGGACTAGATCTGTCTATTTGAAGTGACCTCTGTTTAGGAAGGAAACAGTTAAATGATAGGTGTGGATGTAGAGAGGAGAAGGCAAGTCTCTGAGAACATGCTGTACTTCATGCTTTGGAAATGAACTCACAATTCAGAAATTATGGCGGAAGGCAGATAAGACCAGTGTAAACTACCAACAAAGTAATCCTAGCTAGGGATTTGAGACAAAGTACAAAGTAGTACATGACACCTTCCGAAAATATACTATAGTCTCTCAGGGAACAAAGAAGAGCATTGAAAAACTGAAAGTGTTTCAGAAAACATTTTAGAAGGCTGAAACAGAGCATGAGCATCCAAGGAAATAAAGTTAAGAGATTCTTTACACAGCCGATCAGGGGGAGAGGGTGACGTTAAATCATAGTGGAGGAATTTAAAACATTATTCACCTGGAATAACTCGGAAATTTCAAGGTGCTGAATGGTATCTATGTGCTGGAGGCTGTCTGGAAACTGAGGGTATAGTTGCACAGCAAAAGAAAAGCCAGCGTTTGGCCCATGCTAGCTGACTAGGGCTCAGGCTGCAAGGCTGAATCATTGCTGTTAAACGTCGAAGCTTAAGCTGGAGTCTGGGCTCTAGGAGCCTGTGGGGTGGGAGGGTCCCAGAGTTTGGGCTCCAGCTGAGTCTAAAGTCTACACAGCAAGGAAACAACCCCACAGCCTGTGAGCCCAAGTCAGCTGGGGCAGGCCAGCCACTAGGTTTTCTTTGCTGTGTAGACGTACCTTGAGGGACAGGAGTCAGCATACACATGTATTTGGATAGGAGAACACTTGGGAGGTAATTGCTATGGGGGGGGGGGGGCAGGGCACTAGAGCACACACCCAAAGAGGCTGAAGAGGGAACCAACATTTATGAAATGATTTAAAGGCACATATCACTGAAGCAAGAAAAACAGATGTTTGGGAACCAACTCTGGTGTGGTGGTTGCATGATCAATAGCAGCACAGAGGAGGCTGCAAAGAGAAGAGAAGGATCTGAACATTTCTGTGTCTCTCTGCAATTCATTGAGGAAAAACATACCTCTGTGCAAAGAGAGAGTCAATATTAGTATCAGAAATTAATAAAACTTCTGTTTCCTGGTAGAGGATGATCATGGCACTTTGAGCAAATCGTATCTATGAGATCATGTGTCACCATCCTGTAGACAGAAACCTTGAGCTTGTCTGAGTTAATTGAAAATAGTTTCAGTGACTATATCTTGTAAAATCTTGTTTTCCTGATCAGAGAAATGTAATCTTGTCATAACCACCATCTCCAGTTAGGATTGTGCAATCTGTCCTTTAAAAGAATCTGACAGACTGCATACATATGATTATTAGATAGTATTAGCTGAAGAAAAATTTCAAAATAGTCCATTTTTACTTCTCCCTCACTAGGTTTAAATTAACTTATTCTAAAGTTTCTTTATATAATGTACTACAACAGGTTTTCCCACATGAAACTGCAGAAAAGTCTTTTAGTTAATCTTCATGCATTTCATTGAAATGATGTACAGTGACATGATTAGTGTAGTTCAGGGGTTGGCAACCTTTCAGAGGTGATGTGCCGACTCTTCATTTAGTCAGGGCTTCGTGTGCCAGTCAGGAAGAGACAGGGCTTCGGGCTGAAGGCGAGGGGCTGATAGGGTCAGTCCACCCCCTTTGGAGTTTTCCCCGCAGCCAGCCTGGGTGAAGGTGCTGAGTGGGGCAGGTGGGGACTCTGGCTGGCAAGGAGACTGCAGGGGGGAACCCCAGAGCAGGGGCAGGCTGAGTAGCTCAGCCCACCGCTGCTTTGGGGTTTCCCCCACAGGCTCCTGCCAGCTGGGGTCCCACTGCCTGCCCCACTCAGCTCCCGCTGCTAGCCTGGGTTAGGGAATCCAGGCTGGCAGCGGGAGCTGAGTGGGGCAGGCAGCGGCTGGCAAGGCGACAGCTGGGGAAACACATGCCATAGTTTGCCGACCACTGGTGTAGTTCTTAAATTCAGGCCCAGATGTTCTTTTCCCAGCAGAAGTCGATCTGCTGCCAGGAAATTTTCTTTTTTAAACTCTGGAAATTTTTGCCACTCTGGATCACTGAGTGGGCAGAAGTAGGCCAGCTGTGAACTACTTCCTTCTCCACTCCATGTCCCTGACTCTGCTACTGATGCCTATGGGGGCAGAGTAGAGAGGAGTGGCTGAGGCAGGCAGGAGAGGAACTTTCAGCTTCCTAAACTGTAAATGTGGCGCTGAGAGCTCCCAACATGTAGGAATGGACCAAGTTTCATCTCCATTATTTTGTGGGTTTTCACCCTTCCACAAATGTACCTGTACCTTTTGATTCTGTCTTACTACTTTTGTGTTCATATCAATAAAAATACGGAGTGAGTATGAATTATTTTCCACTTTCCCAGTTACCTTAAAACAGGGGAACCAAATATGCCTTACGCTCCTGGGGCCTTCATGGGCTCCCCAACTGGCAGCACCTCCAGCCTGTACCCAGGCTATTTCTTCCGCCCTCCCTTTTGGTTTTGTGTTTGCAGTACACACAGGGTCAAAAATAGGCTGCGCCTACCACTGTGTAGGACCAGCTTGGCGTCCGGTATGGAGGAATGGAGAAACATTTGTCCTACTCAAATGAAGAGCACTCCACAAAATTAGGTGCACTTGAGAGGTCTGAAAGGGAGCAGTCAGCACCCATTCCTCCAGCCTTCTGTCTAGTATAACTGCAATCCCACATGCCTTCTCAGTGGCGATGTCAATCTTCCTCCTCTCTCTCCATACCCTCAGGTTAATGCTTTAAGGAGAAGGGGAGGGAAGAAAGACACCAGAGAGGGCAAGAGAGAAGAAGAGGGTGAGACTCAAGTTGTGGGACAAAGGAGTCGCGGAACAGGAAGAGTAGGCTGGGAATCCATAGTGGGAGATATCCTAGCCCTTCTGGGAAGAGAAGCTTAATGCTTGGTCTCCTTTGCTTCGTCCCAAGAATAGGATGGTAAGATCTCTGAGGACGCTGTTGTGGGAACAGAGAATTGTGGGGGCACTCGCAGTGGAATTAGGGTTCTAGTCTCTCTCATCTTTCAGAGTGGGCCTGTTTGGCTCAGGCGAGTTACAGGAGCTGATTTTTGCCTGCCCAGTGAGCGCAAGTGTTTGTATCTTGGTATATACCACACCAGTGTGTGTGTGCACACAGCATAAATTAGATACCTTCCTTTCAGGTATTTTGGTTTTTTCCCTCCCTTTCTAAGGTTTCGACCTCATCAAGATGCCGACCCTGAGAAGCCGCGAGTTGCTGCTCTGATTGACAGACTAATCGCTTTTAAAAACAACGATCATGGGTCTTGGGTCAGAGGAGGGGACATCATCATTCGGAACGCTGGGTAGGTATCCAAGAGCAAACCTCTACCTGCTATAAAAAGACATTCTCTTGGATGATGGTATAAAACAGGGTGTGCAAACTACGGCCCGCGGGCCCGTCCTATCTGTCCCCTGAGCTCCCTCCGCAGCCACTCCACTGCATGAGCAGCACTCTGGGGGGCGGGGCTGCACGGCAGCGTGTCTGGCTCCAGCCCTGTGAGCGGCATGGTAAGGGGGCCGGAGCGGTGGATAAGGAAGTCATGGGGGGGCAGTCAGGGGACAGGGATCAGGGGGTGGTTGGTTGGATGGGGTGGAGGTTCGGGGGGGGCGGTTAGGGGATGGAGAATGGGGGGGGGGTGTTGGATGGGGTGTGGGAATCCCGGGGCTCTGTCAGGGAGCGGGGATGTGGATAGGGAAGTCGGGACAGGGAGTGGGGGGAGGGGGGTTTGGATAGGAGATGGTGTTCCGGGGGGGGGGGTAGTTAGGGGCAAAGGGGTCACTGGAGAGGGTGGTCTGGGGACAAGAAGCGGGGGGAAGGTTGGATGGTTCAGAGGTTCTGAGAGCAATCTGTATGGGAAGTTGGATAGGGGGCAGGGCCAGGCTTTTTGGGGAGGCACAGACTTCCCTACCCAGCCCTCCATGCAATTTTGAACACTGGTGTGGCTCTCGAGCCAAAAAGTTTGCCCACCCCAGTATGAAAGCTTATAGAAGTGTGAGTTGTAAAGTCTGGAAAAGCCTTAATTATAGTAGGGTTATAAGAGAGAATGTCAGAGCTAAACCATTTGAAGCTGTTTGACTGTCTCATTCCACTAATGGGCTGAAACTAAATCCATGCAAGATTATGTGGAAATTTCATTTAAATGGGAAGCATACAAGGGTTTAAAATCACATGATAGAGAAAATTTAAGTCCAAAAATTAAGAGACCGTAGAAAGTACTTTTAAAATTGTTGACTTTTAGTGTATTTGAGGTTTCTCTGAAGCTATAATTTTGTCACCAAACAAGACTATATAGAAACAGTTACACACCAGAAATCTCTAAGTATAATAGCTATGGTTTGTTTGTTTGTTTGTTTGTTTTTAGTAAATTTAATTTCATACACAGATTAAGACTAGTCAGTTTGAAGTGAATCTGCTCTGACCCTTTGAGAAACTAAAATAAAAATACACATTTAATGAACATTAAGGTATTATACGTGATTTGAAATATGCTTTGTTCAAAAATAATTTTCTCTTGTAGGTTTGCTGACAATGGAATAGGTTTAACTTTTGCCAGGTAAGTATTTTTATACTGGATTTCATTGCTATGTTCAGTCTTCCTAGCTTAATTTTCGACAGTATATGTCAAAGAATAAGTAGTAGATGTGATACTGGGGGTCTTTAGAAACCCAAATGTAAAAATATTAGAAATATGAAAATGACAACAAGAAGGCCAAGAGGGTTTACATAAGGGAAATGTCTCATCACTTTTAACCCTGAATCTGCGTCTGCTGGATCTCTGGTACATCAACTCATGATACTAGATAATTAGATGACATGACTGGAACTCTAGGAAAGTTTACAACATCCTAGCTTTTCACCTTGTATGATTAAAATGTTCTTAATACTGAAAATACAAGTTTTAAAGACCAACTGGAGGGTAAGGGAAACAAGAAAATGTAATACTTACAATTAATGTACATAAAGTTGATTTTAAGGCTGGTGTTTTTGAAAAGCAGGGATTAAATTGTATATTGCAGTGCACTTCTAAACAAAGTGCTTTGCTTAGATAAAGGTAAACAATAGTTAAAAGTTGTAGGATGTGTTTGTATTTCAGAACAATATAACTTTCCTGTTTGCTGTAGTACCATATCAGTAATCTCGGACTTCATTTTGATAGTGATGGAAGCTTCCCAAAAGATGAAGGCTCCAGCCAGGAAGTATCAGAATCTTTGTTCGTTGGCGAGAGCAGGAATTATGGCTTTCACGGTGGCCAAAATAAATACTCAGGAACTGGAGGAATAGACAATAAAAATCGCACTCTGCCTAGAAATCGGTAAGTATTTCAGTGAGCAAAACAAAGTTGCTTTTTTCCAAAATTTACTTTTTCTGTCTGATTGAAAATAGCACTCCAAATTTAGAACTAGTATTACAGTGCATGGAATAAAAAAATACAAAATAAAACATGGTTACAAGGGGGTCTGCATGGTTTGGGGACTTGATGACAGAATGTATCACCTGTTTCTGGTCTGGCAGTTTGAATTCAGCCAAGAATAGTAGTGACTAAAATCTTTTAGTCTGTTGGCAGGTTGGGTAGTTCAGTCCTGTTTCCAGTGAACAGGTGTTCTCATCCCAAACACTATTACCACAGTTGGTGCTAATTCGCACCTTTATTGATCCTCTTAGATGTAGGAATGGTCCTTCCAGGGGCATAGTTAAGGCACGTTAACATAACAGTGTGGGAAATCTTTCACTGATGTTGCCCAGTATTTTATGAATAAGAGGACTTGAGTCTCCTGGGTGGTCATTTTAACAGTGTCACAGTTAGGGCAACTGCACCTGTATTCTCCCTCCGTGGGCCTTCATGGCACCCACTCCCAGGCTTCCAGTTCCCCAGCAGTCTCCTCTCTCTTGCATGGAGACCCACTCCTCTCTTCCCTTCTGACTGGAGTATTTCCAGGCTTAACAGTTCCCTGCCTTCACTGTTATTCCCAGCAAAAGCCAGTCTGCTTAAGCCGGCCTGCTTGCTTTAATATCCGAGACTAATGATTAGCTATTGTACAGTTCTTTCTAAGCAAGCATATATGTTACTTAAAGTAAAAGCACTACAGAGGGAACCTTAACAACAGCAACAAAAATACATTTATGCAAATAAGATTACCAGAGATCATCCCAACTCTGACCTTGGCTCTGGCACATGATTAATTTTTCAAAACCCACGCAAGTGTTTCCCTGTGGTGTCAAGTTCATCACTCTCTTTTTGTTCACAACAAGAACATGGCCTTATGGGGCCTCAGTTGGCCAAGATCCTTCCAATTCTTCCCTAAAGATTGGGAATTTCAGTGAACCTAAGTTCCCTGTAATCTACGTGACCCCGCGACCGCCTGCTTAGCACTGCGCAGGCACTCAGGGAACCTATCCAACCAGGACCTGCCATGGACAGGGGAGAGACACCCATTGACTTTGATTTCCCCTCTAACCATGGGGTACTCCTGCACTGAGCAGCACCCACACATTTTTCTTTGTGGGTGCTCCAGCCCTGCAGCGCCAATGGACTTGGTGCCTATGGGGGCATCCCTCCCCGGACACCAACTCCGCCCCAGACCTGCCATGGCCAGGACGGCCTGAACCCAACCCTAGCTCCAATTCAGCTCTGGCCCTCACATGCCACAGCCGAAGAGAGGGGTGCTTATCCCATGGCTCTGGGGTGCCTATCCCAGGTGCTGCTGCAGGGGACAAGAGCTGTAGGGAGTCTTCTGTCCCTGGAGTACCCTCCTGCACCCCAAATCCCTCATCCCTGGTCCCACCCCAGAGCCCTCACACCCCTACACTCCAACCCTCTGCCCCAGTCCTGAGCCCCTTTCCACACTTCAAACCCCTCAGCCCCACATTAATTTTGTTACATGCACCAATATGAAGGTGATGTGTCATGCATCCTCTCCATATTGGTGCACATAACAATATTCATTCCTCACATGGGGGGGAAATTAAGGGAAAAACTGCTGTGGACCAAAGATTCTGTCCGTTTGCTGCATCAGAACCAAGGCTATGAGTCAGTTTCATCTTTGTTATCCCAAAGATCTTTCTATGTCTGCTGGTCCCTAGACAATTCTGAGCTTCGCAAGAGACCATGAATAGGTAAGCAGCCAGACAGTGGGTCCCTTTAGGGTGAAGCTTCAAAGAGCCAATAGCTGGAGGTTATATTAGCATACCCCCTCCTCCAAGTTACTTTCAGTCTCACAATAACCCATAAGCAATTCCATTTTTAATACAATGGACCCCAAAGGTATTGCACTTAATTCAATACCGTTTGTAAAGGATATTGCAGGAAACTGCCAGCTGTCACAAACCATACTGAACAAGTTTCTTTCTACCCAGCCCAAAATAAATCATCAATGGTTTGAACATCAGTGCAAAAAAAATTATGGGATGATTTACTATGCAGAAACTTTCAATTCCAGTATCATTTGCCAGCAAACCGCAATGGGGTAGAAGAAGAAAAGTCCTTCTGACAGTTTCTCTCTCTTTTTTTTTTTTTTATTTTGGAAAATACTTTTGATTGGGGTAAAAGTATTTTGGCATGAACATTAGATTGTTCCTTTCTCTCTACTTTTTTCTTATATTTGTAGGAGGTGAAAGATCTCAAATGGATGGTTATGCACCTTTTTTAACAGGGTATATGTGGCATGGGCTGTTTCACTTTTTCATGGGTTCTTGCTGTCTAATCATTCATTGATTGCCAACATTTTAATTTGTATTGCTTATCTAAAAAATGTGAAACTCTGTATTGAAACAATAGTGATGAGAGAATAAAATACAAGAATTTAAAATTTCTTCTTGTACTAAATCAAAAATACTGAGTTGAAAGCCAGGCATATTAACAGTTGATTTCTGTGCCTTCAAGAAACTAACTGGTATGCTGAATTGCATCTTTAACTCCATGTTTCCATATGTAGTATCTTGAATTGCTGCAACTCTTAGGTCTTTACAACACAAGCAAGTCCAATGGGGTTTGAAACATTTGGGACTGGTGGAGACAAGAAAGTCTGTGGCTAGGGGATTTTGAGTGACTGGTTTGGGTCTACTATACATAGCCAGTCCGGCTCCCCTTCCTGTGTCAGACGAGCTCCACCTCTCCACTGGCTTGCCTTGGGAAAATTATTCACCCACTGCCAGCTAGCACCCCTTGCTTCACATAAGAAGGGAGGAGGTACAGGACAGATTCAGCTCAGAGCAGCTCTCTGCTGGTGAACCATCTGACAGAGAGAAGTTTAAGATGGCCTGGAAGCCTGAGGCTCCATGCCTGCCAAAGTCCATGGGACTTTGGGCACTTCTGCTGTAGGAGTCCCGCAGCATCCTCGGAGGGGGAGGAGTTGGAGCCGAGCTGCCTGCAGCTCACCCCCCTTTTCTAATTCTAGAATTTAAGGTATAAGTTCTTACCTATAAGTTAATAGTGGAGAGAAGACTTCATTTGTCTTTTAGTGTCCCACTGTACAAACCATTGTCTTAGCACTGCATTCGTAATGCTTTTAAATGAAGGGAAGCATTGCCTCTCAACAATCCTGAACCAAGACGTCTAACAGGTCATGTATTCATATACGTGTGTGTGTGTATATATATTAAACATATTCTGTTTTTAACAGGACATTTCCAATCAGAGGTTTTCAGATTTATGATGGACCCATTCATCTTACCAAGTGCACATTCAGAAACTTTGTGCCGACTGCTGATAGATACACCAGTGCAATTGGATTCCTATTGAAAAATCCTTGGCAGTTGACACCTAAAAACAACATTTCTCTCATTAAGTTTGATACAAATGTAAGCTAATTACAAAATTCATTTTCAGTGGATGGGGTGGAAAAGGAAGAATTCATGGAGTGGGGAAGGATAAATTCTGTGTCCAGTGTCCTGTGCAGGAGATTTATTTTGAGAGAATTTTGGTCATGTCCTCCTGTTTCTTCAAATAAAGGAGAGTCCCATGTGGACTCCTGAGATTTCCCCCACATGTCCCATTTCTATGCTGACTGCCACCTCTGGGCCTGGGTTGCCTTTTCCCTGCCTCCCTGCAAGTACCTGCTTCTCTTCAGGCCAGTGTGCCCAAACTGAGGTCCTCCAGGTAATGTCTGCTGAGCAAGGGAGTTGTAGTGTGCGGAAGGGGAATCTGCCACATTTAAGGATTTTTTGGGCTGCTGTAGAAGGCTCCAGAAACATTGAAGAGGCTGGCAGATGAGGAGGTGAGATTAAGTAACTTTTTGGGGACATATGCATGCCCTAAGTTTCCCATTTTTGTCCCAACCTAGCAGTGAGATGGATGGGTTCAGATAAAATGTCAACCAGCTTCTCCTGTCTTTGCTTACAATTAAGACTGAATTGGACCTTTGCAGTTTGAAAACCATATTTTCCTCCATTGTCACGTCTTTGAACTTCCTGATTTCAGCCAGAAATGATTGTACTAAAATCTCATGAGACGTGCTGTTCTTGTACTATTTCTGACTTACAAGGAAGTACAAGAAATAACAAGTGCCTGTTTGTGTGAGGTTTTTAGCCCAAAGAGTTTCCAGTCCAAACTAATATTCAGAACAGAACTTCCAGACTTTTTTTGAAATTTGCACATCATTCATTTAGTGTAACCTGTTCTCTGTAGTCAATTCAGTTTACAAATATGTATTCTCTTAGTCTGGAAACTAACTTTTCTTTTTTATCTTGTTTGCTTGCTTACTTTGGTTACAAGAGTTACTTAAATAATTGAATTCTGATATAAAATTCATAGTAAAATAAAGAACTACTCTTGTTAGGCTGTGCAGCTACTGACAGAACTGGCCATGAAACCAAAGATCAGTGCCTCCCAACCCCAGTTCATCTATGGAGACGGGAACTAGACCAAAAATGGGGGTTTGGTTTTTAATGCTTCCTTTGAGCTCAAAAACAAGTGACTGTGGATGTGTAATGATGAGACAAAATTCTTTAAGACCTGAGGTAGTTGAAATAATGAATTTACAGTCATAAATATTAACACAAGTCTGAAATGTTTAGCAGAAGTCTGAACCGCTGAGGCTTCATGTGTTAACTGAAAACCATGCCTACTACAAAATAATGAAATTCTGTTTTGCAAGACTGTTGTCTTTGTTAGAAAAGTTATTCAACTCATAAGCCTTGTCAGACTCCAGATTGTCTTTGCATACATGGAAATGTTTATACGTGCAGTAATACTACTGAAATTGGTGGCTTTATGAGAGAGACCTAATTGGAATGTTTCACTTCCCTTTTATGGTCAGGTTTCTCTGAAAGTCTTCTTTGGTAAACCTGGTCCCTGGTTTGAAGACAGTGATCTGGATGGTGACAAGAACTCAATATTCCATGATGTAGATGGTTCTGTGACTGAATACAAGGACACTTATGTTGGTAGAATGGATAACTTCCTGATCCGACATCCAAAATGCATTAATGTTACACAGTGGAATGGTGTGATCTGTAGTGGGGCCTATGCGCAGGTTGGAACTGTTGTAGTTCTTTGTGTGTTCTGTATTTTATATATAGGCAAGACTTGAAGAAAAACATATCAAAGCTATGAAATGTCCTTCCTCTTTACATTTTTAAAAATGTATTTTACACTTACTTTGCCTTCTAGGTGGTTCTGAACAATGTCTTGGGGGAATAGGAGGGATTATGTTAGCAAATGTAATAAGGTGAATCTTTGTGTAGTGAGTTGACTTGCCATCATCTGCATACCTCAATCCTGTTGGCCAAAACATTTAGGGGGTGGGGCTTTTCTTACACTTGCGGTTCTGTTTCTCACAATGTTATTAAAAATGTGAAATATAGTTTTATAAATGAAAAAAACCCTCTGCTTTCATCAATGCCTAGCCTGTCACAGACTTTGTGTGTGACCTTAGGTAAGTTATTGAATCCATCTGTTTTTCATCTGTAAAATGGGGGAAATTGTCAGCCTTGTCTATTTAAATTGTAAATTCTACAGGATAGTGGCTGTCTTTGTGTGCATAGGGCCAAGCTCACTGTGGCTTCTAGGCACGACATATAATGTTCTAGTGGTTCTGTTTATCTTTGTTTTTCCTCATCTATATTGTATTGTTTCTAGTGAAACTGATAAAAAAAATTGTCAGATTACTTCAAATCTCTCCTCTTGTCTAATGCTTTTTTTTTCTTTTTTTTTAAAAAAAGATATATGTCCAGACAAGGAATCCACAGAACCTTACTATGACCATAGTACGAGATGAATACCCATCCAGCCCCATGGCACTCCGAGGTATTAACCAGCGAGCTGCCTTTCAACAGTACCAGCCTGTAATAATGCTTCAAAAGGGCTATACGATACATTGGAATGGACAAGCTCCCCAAACCACTTTTCTTTATCTCATTAATTTTAACAGGTATGTTTCCTTTCATTTTTGCCTTTGATTCAAGAGATGTCATTGGACTACTGTGTTGCAAAAATAGTTAGTTATATATTCAAAATATATACAGCCATGAGTAAGAATGGAACTTGATTGATCTGAAATAGCAAATATTAAAAAGCAAAATGTGTATGGAGACCTAGACCAAAGCTGTGTAGAGCTATACACAAAACTCTACAGAAGCATTTAAAGAGAAGCCCATTGCTCTATTACTGCGTGAAGCTGTGCAAAGTAGAACTGCAGATGGTTTGACCTATCGCTAACCTTTTTAGGAGTCCCCCGAATAAGATGCAGTATGTCAAACTGGAAAATTAAAATTTTGTATCCAAACAGGGTGGATTGATTTAAATCAGTGACTTAAATCATTGAAATTTTTATCATGATTTAAATCAGCAAGCAGAAGATTTCGATTTAAATAATTGACTTTATTCATGTTTTGCATTTGTACTTTTTAGTTTCCTGAAAAAAAAAAGTTGATTTGCATAGGTTGATAATCATTAAAACATGATGATTTGCAACTAAATACACCTTTACACTGAATTTGATGCTGTTTTTTGCTAACCAGGAGGATACTCTATATTTAAGCAGACATGCTTAACTTTCAACTGGATGATTGATTTCCCCCCCCCTCCTTCAGATTCATATCAAGCTCAATTTGGATGGAAATTGAAATTCAATTAAAAATGCACAGAAACATTAAAACATTTTATTAACTAAAACTACCTTGAATGTGCTGACTATATAAGAATTTTTTTTTATCAAAACATGTTTTGCATTTTAAAATTAACTGATTTATTAAACAAAGGAAGTATTGTCTGTAGTTAATTTCTGGTCACAATGTCTTTCAAGATTTTAGAACTAGTGAACCTCCTCATCTCACATACAGCTTTTATTCATAGATTGGAAGAGGAAAAACAGCTTTCCTGCTTTTTCAGCTCCCAAATGGTGTGTTAACTTTGAACGATCAGTTATTGAAATTGTTGAATAAACTGAAATTAAAATATTCTCTCTGCCGCTTTATTTTGTTTATTTGTTTCCACTACCACAAAAACAAGAAACTTGTTCAAAATTATAACAATTTTGTTTCACTATATTTCCAGGAATGACTGGATTCGGGTTGGACTCTGTTATCCATCAAGCACAACTTTTCAAGTAACATTTGATGTCTTTCAAAGACAGACATCTGCTTTCTATAGTGTAGAGGACTATACGTCGGTAACTTCGATGATGGAGCTGCAGAAAAGTCGATCAGAGAAGAAGTTTTATTTTGACAACAGTACTGGGTAATTTTATATAGATTGATGATAAAAGGATACATTATTTAATAGTAAAATTGCAAGTTCAGTAGTGTTAAGAATTGACTCTGCTGGCTGCTTAAAAAGGGAAATCTTATGGAGAAACACTAATCAAGTTACCATGGACGTTTAGAAGAGGAGTCCACATAACTTGTAATTATAAATGTAGTGGCCCTCAAATTAGCGCTTGTAAATGTATACCAGAGCTACCACAGTTATTTCCTGTTCTAAGTATGGGGAAAACTGTGGTATCTCAAAACCCACAGAGAGGTACGTTTTGGCAAGTAACTGCTTTGTTAATTTAGGATGGTTGAAATGTAAATGTTTACCCTTAAACTCTGTTTAAGAGGTGAAGAAAATTCTTGTTGATCCAGAAGGAATCAGACCATTTTTCTTAAACTATGGAGTTAAATTTTCAAAAGTGACTTAGGCGTGTCACTTTTGAAAATTGGACTTAGGCTCCTGAGTCACTTAAGAATTTTGTGAATGTTACCACTGAAGATCATAATAAAGCTTCCTTAAAAAAACACTATGTATACATTTTTTGCATGCCGTGTTTTATTTTGTTTTTATTTCCTATTTTTGTTAGAATATTAGCATAAGATTTTTGTGGGTTTTTTATTAACTAGTTTGAGTAGATAAACAGATGATGCATGTAGTCTTTGATATCATTTAGCTAATATTTAGATTTTCTTTTTTTTCATCTAAAAATTAGTGACAAGCAACTATAGAAAAGTTGGTAGAGCTTATCAGTAGAATTGTCTTGCAGTCAGGATGTGTTTATTGGGTTTTATGCACATTCAGAGCAATTGAAGATATTTTATTTTCTAAATTACACTCATATTTTTGCATATTGTACAGTAAGAGAGCTGCTGTTTTTGTTTGAGTAATGTCTGATATGTTAATTGCCAAATAGCAAGTTTAGTGAACATTTGTTAAAATGTGTGGTGTGACAGGTACTGGTGAGGGAGGAGGAGGGAGGGAGATGGGTGGTGGTTTATGCTGTCTAGATTTTTTTTTTTTTCCCCTCTGATCAAACAAATCCTGTCATAATGACTTCTCTAACAGTTGGAGAGTTCTAGTATATATCACTTAAGACTTCCTTATTGTTGTAGTTATTACAGAACATTTACAAAGTTCTCTAAGTTTACAGAGATTTAGAAAACAAAAACACGTAACCATTCCTCTGTCTCTAAAAAGCTTGCAGTGTGAGGTCTCCTGTGTTCACTAATCAGTGCATTTGATGAAATTTTGATTTTGCAAATTTCTGAATTTTATCAACTAGTTTTCTAATCTCTTGTATTGTTTTATGTTTAGATTGCTGTTTTTATATCTTCAAGCCAAATATAATAGGGCTGGTCACAGTTATTGTTCAGCTCAGGGATGTGAAAGGGTCAAGATTCAGGCCACTGTTCAATCAAAAGAGATCAGTAACTGCATGACAAAAGCTTATCCAAAGTACTACCAAACACCAACTGTTCTACAGCCAATGCCAGCCAGAACTACTGTACAATGTAAAAATTGTGGCACAACTCAGGTAAAAAAAATCATAAACATGTATGTAAATTACCAATCAATATTAACTTCCACATAATTTCCTTAAATATGGTTTTCATGAAGGAGTGCGAACACTGCAGAAGCAGATATAAACTGGAAGAAAGTTCTGCTATTGTGTATATTGTTTACTACATAATGGGCAAGTCAGTTCCGTTCAAATTTATTCAAAATGTTAATTTTTTTTTAAAAAGCTTTTACAAAAACTAAGGTTTGTAAAATGATCCAATACATTTTTTTTTAAAGTCCAAGGGAAATAGCTCCTCCTGCGGTGTTTTTCAACTTGAATATTAGTGTACTTCAAGGGCCTCTGTGCATGTTCAGTTAAGGCAGCGGGTCTCAAACTTTTGAGACCGTGACCCCTTTTCCGGCTGGGTGGGCAGGGCGCGACCCCTCCAGTCCCCGCCGGGGGTGGGCTGCCAGCTGCGCTGCGCCCTGCCCCCCATCCATCCCAGCCGCGGGGGGGAGGGGGGGAGCTGCCGGCTGGACTCCGTGTCCCCGTCCCCCCCCCCCCCCCGCTGTGGGCTGCCGGGTGCGTGCTGGTGTCCCGTCCCCCCCCCCCCCCCACCCGGGGGGCTGCCGGGTGCGCGCCGCCCCCCCCCCCACCTTCCCCGCCGCGGGCGGGCTGCAGGTTGCGTGCCAGCCTCCCCGCCCCGCCGCCACGAGTTGCGCTCGGCGACCCCCAGTTTGAGAAACCCTGAGTTAAGGGTTTTGGTGCCTCTAGTGTGAGGCTATGGATTGGAAATAACAAAGCCATTCCTGTCGGGGAGTCTGGGAGTGCTTTCATGCTAAAATGGCATAATTGGTTCTGTCTATACAACAAAGCACACACACACACACACACACACACACACACACACTCCCTCCCTCCCTCCCTCCCTCCCTCCCCCCATCTCCCAATTCCTTCATTTCCACAGAGAAATCTAAATGGAACTGACTCTTGTGTCTGCAAGCTAATTAGCATATTTTATAGTTTCTTAGAGTAGTTGGGGCTACTTCCCTTGTGTTATCTTCAATGCTTTGTCATACCTGAATCCTGTAGAGGACTCAAAAGGTGAGTATCCTCTTCAGCCATCTTTCCAGATAGGGACATACATGCTTGATGGCTAGTGTTGCTAGGAGACACTAATGGGTTCCAATACAAAATTTACAGTGCCTTCACACCTCAGATGGGGAATGACAGGCACTTACACTGTCAGTGGCACTTGGCTTGTTTGAGCCTTCAGCCAGATCATCCATCAGGAATTTTCAGGTCATCTTCTTTGCTGAGGTCTTCTGTAAAGAGATGTGAGACAGACTCCGCCACTGCATCTTTGGTATCAAGCCTAAGAACAACCTCCCCAAGGCACATGTTTGCTGGTCCTGTCCCTCTCACCTGACACTGTCTGGCATGGCAGCCCCCATCAATGTAGCTTTTGAGCTGCTGTCAGCACCAAAGATTCCCTCAGTGCTCGAGTCAGCACAGATCAACTTTGAGGAATCAGGCTTCCAAATCTTCTCATGTCCCTGTTTCAGGGAAGAGGGAAAAGGAGCATTCAGATCCACCAAATGGAATTGCATAGACTTTCCATAAGAGTGGAATCTACTTTATTCATCATTTCTCCATCTTTCAGTTTCCAGTTTGTTGTCATGCAATTTCTTCTCCAGACGGTACCATCACCCCAAAATGCTAACTATTAATGTGAATCTAAATGCTGCAATTTTTACTCAGGAAAAACTCCTGTTGTTATCAGTGGGACTATTGCTAGCATAAACATTACAAAATTCAGGCTACAGGCACCTGTTTGGTATCTTCAATGCTGTCTTGATCCTTTTTTCCAACATGGGTAACAAAGTCCTGTGGCACCTTAAAGACGAACTATAAAGTTTTGAAGCATAAGCTTTCGTGGGCTAATACCCACTTCGTCGGATACAAGCACTGCTTGCATCCGACGAAGTGGGTATTAGCCCACGAAAGCTTTATAGTTAGTCTTTAAGGTGCCACAGGACTTTGTTACCTCTGCTATTCCAGACTAACACGGCTACCTCTCTGATTCTTTTTTCCAACATATATGTTATTTCAAACTTCTGCTATTTTACCAAAAAACCCAGAAGTGGCTCTATGCTCAGCACAAGTCTGGGGGCAAGACACCAAAAGCACATGTAAGAACAAAGTGCTCAGACTTGAATACATGAATGTCCTGGTTTTTATCCGCACTAATACATTTATATTATGATAGCACCTAAAATCTGTTAGGCACTTTACGGCTAGATGGTTCCCCTTCCCTGAAGAGCTTTCAGTCTAAAAGTATCCATGCATTTTAACCCTGTTGATTTAGTAATCTTGATTTTTCCAGTTGGCAGTCTAGAGTGTCAGTCAACAATTATTCGGACAATCTGTATACTGCCCAGTGTTTAAAATAAGACTTGCTGTTCAAAGTGGGGGGGGGGGGGGTGTAAACATGTTACAATTTTTTTTATTTTTTTTACATCTAGATGGCATTTACCAGTGATCCTCACAAAACCTACCTCCTTGTGCAGATTCAGTCATTGAGCAAAGTAGAATTACAAAGTAATCTTCCATCTTTTATCTCTGTAAGTATTCTTATGGCCTCCTTTAACTACTTTATCCTTAGCAGTTTAAATTATGGCAGTCACACATTGGTGCAATCTTGTATCATGCTGAGCACCACTTCTGTGCTGAGCATCCTTCTCCTGAAGCTGATGGGTACTCAGTATTACGTTGGCTAAATCCAAATCCGTGAAATAACTCTTATACTAACCTAATTGTACCAATCTTCCAAAATGTTGGTCTGTTAAAGCCCTTCAAAACTGTGATTAGAAGAGAGGGGTCATTATATTTTTGTTTACACTCCAAGTCAGCGGTGATAAATTTGGTGATGTAATGTTGCTTAACACTTGGTCTGTTGCCAGTTTTCCATTTGGGAACCAAAAGAGAATTGTATGTGGAGATGAGGGTTTGCAGGCATTCTCAGGCACCCAATGCTGAAATTTTAATGTATATTTATCCTATATAGTAATGCAAACATTGTGTTAGTGAAATAGTAAGACTCTGAAGTATTTAGGCAGAGAAATAAATGCAGGCAATAACAGTATGTGTGTTTGTAACATAACAAATGCAAGCTTGTAAGGGATTTTATATGGCTTATTTTTAATAACTGTATTCAGTAAGATTCTTTAAGTTGTACTATGTTTAATAAACTGTGGAGGCTGCCTGCTCTGCCTTTGTGCACTGAGAGAATGGTTGGGTCTCTGAATGGCACTGTCTCAGGACAAGTGAGCTAACTCCATTCCTTGTCAAGAATGGTGGGTGAGTTCACGTCCTTGAGTGATTACAGCGAAGTGAGGAAAAGCTAGATGATTCTCAAGACTCCCTGAGTAATAAAGAATTCCCATCAGCCAGGTCTTTTTGGGAAGAGGAAGAATGGAGAATCTGATAACTTATTGGTTGTCAAAACGGACACTACTGTGTGTATAAATCAAATTATGATAAATGTGACCAACTGAGGGGTGCAGAAGAATGTTCTTGTACTTGCAAATCGCTGGCAAAAGCAGGCAGTGATTTATGATGTCTCTTCTCGCTTCAGGTCAATGGAAATAAGGTTGTCTTCAAAGATGTGGGTGTATTTACCCTAGTAGTTGATGCCTGTGTTGGCACGGTGACAGAAAAAAGAAATTTTCTTCAAGCAAACATTAAAAGCCTAGACGAATATTTAAAAACTGAAATTCCTCAAAGGTATATGCTATTGTAAACCTATCCATTTATTTACAGTATGTATAATGAAATATAGACTTGAATTGGAGTACAAAATACGATGGAGTGCTTTATTAGGATAGTCAAACCCTTACCAGAGAACAATATTTGTGAGCTGACAATTCTAGCTCACTTTTAACATTGCTATGTGAACATTTTTTTTAGATTGAGGGGGTAAGTGAAAACACTCAAACATTTTAAAGGGACAGTTTAGCTACATTTGAGAAAACAGACCAGACAAATATTTGGATTAAATCCCAAAAATATGCTTTTCTTTTCAAAGGATTCATTTTAACAAAACATTACATAATCACCTTTTTTAGCTTACATTGTCTAATAAACCTTGCTCTATTGAGGATGTTGCGGCATGAGAATTCTGACACAAATGATTTAATGTTAATAAGTTAAAGATTTATTAATTTCTGTTTATACATTGCTAGTAATAAAAAAAAATCATTAATAGTTTTGATAAGGTGCCTACACTAAAGATGGTTGAAAAATGAAAAGCTAATTTCACAAAATAAAAATTGCAATTTTCATTTAAAAGGTTTCAAAATTGGTCCATTTTTCATTTTTGTAGAATTGTTTTACTCTTGAAAGCATTATCAGTTTTCTTTTACCAAGTTTTCCTGAGACAAGCTTTTTGTAACAATTAAAGTTTTTAATTAAAAAGTCACAATTTTTCACAAAAATTCATTTTCTAAAACAGGACATTTCTCACCAAAAAAAAATTTTTTTTTCCATACATTTTTGATCAGCTTTCTAGAGAAGTATTTTCCCCAATATAGTGGACTAATAAGCAAGCTAATTTGTAACGTGTGTAAGTATCAGTGATAATAAATATTTAGTTTCCTCATTTTACTACTTACTTTCTGGTGCAGGTCAATAGTTTTACTAAGCACAAGAGGTGATACAAGAAACCTCAATATTTCGGAAGCCTTAATGTCTCTGGGAACAGCCAAACCAGCTCATCTTCAAAACAAGGGTTTGTTTAATTTTCTCATACAGGTTTTTTTGTTTTTGTTTTTTTAAATCCTTATGATGAGTTCAAATTCTTGAGATGTTGCACGAGTTGTTTCCAGCTAAGATGATACCAAACTATTTTATAATAAAGAAGTTAGTAGGAAATTACAAATGTTTTAAAACTTTCAAAAGTGGTGGTGTGATGACTTTTAAAACCATAGTGTTTGGCTGGGTGTGAGGATGGCTTCATTTACTATTATATGAGGAAATCTGAACTGGCGGGAAGGGAGTTATTTTCTCCTATGTCATGTTGTTGTAAAGTCTATTTGCATGTAAATTGTATCTAAAATTTGTCTCTTTTCTGTCTAACTTGTGATTCTGTAACTCTGAATTGTTTCATTGCAGGGAGCATAGCCTTTCTTGGCTTCAGAGGAAACTTTAAACCTTCCTGGGCTAAACTGTTTACCAGCCCTGCTGGGCAGGGCTTAGGTCAGATAGAAAAGTTTATACCTTTACAAATGGAAGAGTATGGCTGCACCAGAGTGAGCTCTAGCAAACGGAAAGACTTGGAACTTTTAAAGCAAGCTTCAAGAGCACATTAGAAACCAAGATATACTAAGTGCTGGAAGAAAATGTGAACTAACTTATTTAATTTATGGCATTTTAAACTATACTTTTATCCCATGTAAACCATTTTACTGTTTTGATAAAGACATATGCCTACGTTGACCGCTTGAATGCCAGTCTGTGCACCTTCTAGTTGTACAAAATGTTAAAGAATTTATTACTATTTGTATAGACAGGTTTTTCAGAGATTTTTTTCTAATGTTTGTATTTACTGTAAACAGTTTCTTTTTGTTTTATACTTGTGTAGCCTGAGAATTGTGGCTGCTCGTAAGGGTCAGCCTGGAGAAGTTTTGGTAGCAATTATTGGATTGCCTAGGGTTTAAAAAAAATAATTAATTAAAATATCTGTCTCTTAAGCAGTTTGAATTGGTTATTTTAATCCATGTTTGCATTTCCTTTTTCCTGTTTGTTTTACACATTCCAGAGATCACATTTAACAATCAGGCCACTTATGGGTAG
Organism: Sternotherus odoratus; assembly: GCA_032164245.1. Lineage (NCBI taxonomy): Eukaryota > Metazoa > Chordata > Testudines > Kinosternidae > Sternotherus > Sternotherus odoratus. Next base: position 29,203,889 of record JAVMKO010000007.1, on the reverse strand, counting down.
GCTCAACAGAAATCAGTTTTGTGGTAAACTCAACAGTTAGCCTCTATTTGTATTTTTACCACCTTTTTTCCTGATTTGTATCCATTTTAAATTTCCATTTTCTCAGGGAAAATGGAAGCAGCTGCAGGGCTTGGGATATTGGATCCCTGTGGGTGCAAGATGAAGGGGAGGATCCAGTCTTGTTTGGGCAGAGCAGAGACCCCCTGGCCAGAGACACAAGGAAGAGGGTGAGCCATCTGTTGCAGGGAAAACCCTGCTGTTGAATGCTCCAAGCTGGAAACAGTCTCCACACTCCCAGGGGATGAATGAGTGAGCAGGGCCATGACAGAGGGCTGGAGGGGGTTCCCTGTATAAGAGAATCTTCTTTTAAATATACTTCATATTGTGCATTTAAAATGAGTATCTTTGTGAAAATATCAATCTGTACACTTCCTGAAACAAATGCAAAAGCTGTCTTGTGCCTTTAAAAGAGAAATGCAGAGAAGTGGAATCATGGTTATTTGTTACCTTACAAAGTATGCTACCTCAAACTGCTACCAATAAATCATTCTAGATCTAATAAACCTCTCTGTGCCAATGTGTGTTCCTTTTAATCCTGGGAGCCATATTACTAACATTTGACAAGGAGCATAAATACATTTTGTATCTGACAACTTCAAGGTAATATAAATGATGGGCTATCTTCATTCTCTTTCTATGTTAAATACACTTCTGTAGGATTTCCCAAAACTTCAGACATTAATTTCTCAAGCCTCGATATACTTGTGAGGGTAGGTATAGTCTGTATGCTTCCAGATTTACAGAGTGAAGAATGGGGAGAGGAGAGAGCAAGAGGAGAAACTGAGGAACTAGATACTGACTGTGCCAAGCCATGTGCTATTTTGAAACGAAGGTTCCCTGACTCAATCCTCTTGTGTTAGGAGTAAAGTACATCTGTGCACACACTCTGGGGGTTTGTCTAAGGTATTTGTTTCAAGTGATGCTTTTAATTATGGATCCTATAGTCCAAAATCCCATGAAGGACCTTCCAGGTAAGGCAATATGTATCCTAATTTCCAGACCTGGCTGCTTATCTTAAAATGTGATGCTCCCCAGTAGTACCCAGGGTTCTGAGGCACCTCGCCTTCAACTGCTGATAGCTGAGGGAGTCTTGTCTGTGGCTGCAGTGGGACAATTCCCGAAACAACCAACTTCTGGCAACATAAGCTCGTCTTCCAGCCCTCCACAGACCTTGCTGTCTGTATAGGACAGGCCAACTCTTGAACGCTTGGAATGTTCCCTGTAGTGTCCAGTCTGTTATCCACTGAACACTCGCAGGATTGCCAGGCCTGCTGTTCCCAAAGGGGTGGCACACATGCCAGCTTGTCTACTCAGGGCCAGCACTTCGCTTAACACATCCTCTTGTTTTTACTCTAGACAAGTGCTAATGGGGTTTGTGTGTGTTCTTTTTTTTTTTAAAGAACGGATTCAAGTGATAGTGAGAATATTGGAAACATGGTTACATATAAACTAAATCAGAACATGCTTTCTAGAGCCTAAATTAACATGTTATCCTCCTGTCTAAAGTTTCTCTCTGCCAAAGTTCTCCCCAGTGTTTTCAACCAAGCCTGGTTGAGACCACTCCTTTAGGAAGCAAATTTGCTGCCCATTTACTTGGTAAGTGAAAGATGAGTAGGTGCCTTCTGTGTCCCCCAAATATACTAGAACAAACTTCTAATATGTATCTGCAGTTAGACTTCTTGCTGTTACTTTTCTCTCTGAAGTTTTCACAATCATTCATTAGTATTCAGCACAGATAGGTGAGAGGGGGCCCATTGTGAACATTACAATACATACTTTAAAGAACATAATTTTGTGTGTATATAAACTTCTTACACAACATCTTTGTGTGCTTTTTTTAATGATATTGATGAGGAGTGTTACAAACACAGGATATGTCCTCTGTTGCACCCTCGTTGGTTGGCATTGAGGTTCTTGGGTCACAGTACAGCTCTGGTCTCATTAGCCATCTTGGGCATTACATAGTAAAAGAATCTAACAAAGGGTTGGCAAAATTTTGCCTCTGACAAGTCTGACCCCTCATGGAGTCAGACTTGCAGACAGAATCCTCTTAGTCCACCTCCCCTTTCTTCTGCCATGTAACACACTGTCCTTTCTTAAAACTAAGTCCAGAATTCTTAAGACAATACTAATTAGATACCTGAAAGCGGTATAGTAGTCTGAAAAGGTTGAGAGCCACAGATGTAGAAATTCCATCAGTTGAGGTGAATCCTGTTGACTCCTTTTGTCGTCCCGTCTCCTCCCCCCGCCACTTCCTTCCCAAAACCCACCAGCACAAATACAATGCAAAAGATTTTTAAAATATTGTATACCCCCCCCCCACACACACACACACACTTGAGAAGTTTTTTGTTACCATAATGTATTTGGTATATCAGTGACAAAGTTATATGACTAGATCACAGAGGATTTTAAATTATGTGCCAAAAAATCTCAAAGAAGCCTGTCTGTTCCATGCTTGCCTATGATTAACTCTTTAACAAAAGGTTTACTGCACAGTAGTGCAACGTTGCATTAAACTTGAAATAAAGGGCACTCCTTAGCATCAGCCTGTGAGTCTAAGCTAAGGGTATGTCTTCACTACAGCAGTAGGTCGATTTCCTTTAATTCGATTTTGTAAAGCAGACTATACAGTCGATTTTGTGTGTCCCCACTAAGCACAGCAAAGCACAGCAAGTCGACAGTGTCTGTCCGCACAACTTTTGCAAGCGTTGACATAACAAGCGTTGCACTGTGGGTACCACAGTTCCCGGATCCCCCAGCAGGCACCATTTCGAGTGCTGCACTATGGGTAGGCATTTCCAAATTTCGCACCCTTTTTCCGTGCCGCCGACCCCCATTACGAGCGGTGCACTGTGAGTAGGCATCCCATAATTCGTGCCCTTTCTCCGCGCCACGCTAACGCCATAGCACTGCAAGCATGGAGCCCGCTGATGCCACGGCTGCAGTAATGGCCGCTGTGAGGGCCTCGATCACGGTTGCGGATTTCATGCTGTACCGTCTGCAGAGGAATGCGATCCGGGGACAACTGCGCTTTCTGGAACCCGACGACAGTGAGGAGGAGATGGACCAGAACGTGCACAGCAGGGACAGGGACACTGACATTTTTGGAAGTAGGGCGACTGACAATCTGTCTAATTTGGTGGCAATGGGGCAGGCTCATGCCATCGAACGCCGATTCTGGGCCAGGGAAACAAGCACGGACTGGTGGGATCGCATAGTGCTGCGGGTCTAGGATGACTCCCAATGGCTCAGAAACTTCCGCATGCGAAAGGGCACGTTCATGGAACTTTGTGACTTGCTGTCCCCGGCCCTCCGGTGCGAGAGTACCAGAATGAGGGCGGCCCTCACAGTTGAGAAGCGAGTGGCGATAGCCCTCTGGAAGCTTGCAATGCCAGACAGCTACCGGTCAGTCGTGAATCAGTTTGGGGTGGGTAGATCTACAGTGGGCTTTGCTGTGATGCAAGTAAGTAGGGCTATCCTCGAGCAGCTGCTACCCAGGGTTATAAACCTAGGAAACCTGTAACCTACAATAGATGGCTTTGCCGCCATGGGATTCCCTAACTGTGGGACTAATAGATGGGACTCATATCCCTATCCTGGCACCGGACTACGAGGCCGCCGAGTACAGAAACCGGAAGGGATATTATTCAATGGTCATGCAAGCAGTGGTTGACCACAAGGGACGTTTCACCGACCTGTACGTGGGGTGGCCGGGAAAGCTTCATGACACTCGTGTGTTCAGGAACTCTAGGATTTTTAGACAGCTGCAGCAAGGCACTTTCTTCCCCGACCAGAAAATTTCCGTGGGGGGTGGAAATGCCGATCGTTATCATTGGGGACCCAGCCTACCCCCTAATGCCCTGGCTTATGAAGCCCTACACAGGATCCCTGGACAGGGGTCAGGAGCTGTTCAATTACAGGCTGAGCAAGTGCAGAATGGCTGTAGAGTGTGCATTTGGCCGTCTGAAGGGGAGATGGCGTTCGTTACTGATTCGCTCAGACATCAGCGAGAGAAATATCCCCATTGTTATTGCTGCTTGCTCTGTGCTCCACAATCTCTGTGAGAGCAAGGGGGAAACGTTTATGGTGGGCTGGGAGCCAGAGGCAAATTTACTGTCTGCTACTTACCAGCAGGACAGCAGGAAAAGTAGAAGAGCGCACCAGGGCGCGCTGCACCTCAGGGACGCCTTGAAAAACAGTTTTATGAGTGCCCAACATGGCGTTTGAGAACCTGCTCCCTTGTTCTGCTCTAAGCCTGCTGCCCTTGCACCCTCTTTCCCTCCCCCCTCCCCATGCTTGCAGAGGAAATAAATTCACTGTTTTAAAAATCATGGTTCCTTTATTGATTCATCAGAAATACAAATACAGGGGATCACTGTCATGGTAGCCTGGAGGGAAACCAGCAGTCGCACTGGGGGAGGACCGGACAGAGGAGGGGGGGGAAGGGAGGAAAGGAGGGGGGGCAAGACACAGCAGCTTTTAAAAGTTTTCAGAGAACATCAGCCTGCTCTGCTTGTGCTGGCTTGTGGGGTGGAGTGGGTCGGTCCACGGAGCTTCCCCCCCCCGGGTTCTCACCCTGCATTTGGGTGGGGAAGCTATGGGACTTGGGGAGGGGGGGAGGTGGTTACACAGGGGCTGCAGAGGTGATCTTTGGCCCTGCTCCACCAGAGAGCGCAGCATGTTGCTTTGGTCCTCCATTATACGGAGCAAACATCCATGCGTCTTTCTTCGCGGTCCTGTCGCTGCAGCCCCATTTCTTCCCTCTTTTCTGCTGCGGCTCTCGATTCCTGCCTTGACTGGATCAATCTTTCCCTCCATTCCGTCTGGCGGGCTGCCTCAGCGCGTGAGTTCTCCAGTAGTTCACTGAACATATCATCACGCGTTCGCGTTTTCTTTTTACGCTTTCATATCTGCGATGCTTGGCGGGAGGAGCAGGACGGGGGATTCTGAGATAATTGTTCATCTGTGGGCGAATGTGGGCATAGAAAGTTTGAAAGTTATGAGACAGATACATTCAAGGTTATGAGACAGATGCAGTTTCGGACGGTACACAATGGGAGTACTATGCCATTTGCAACCTCAGTATTCAGAGGCCTGATATGATTTCTGTACAAGGTCATGCTCTACACCTAAAAGTGACTGATTAGCTCACAGAAAAGTCACAGCATCTCAGACACATATGCGTGCCTCAGCCCAACACGGCTTCTGAAATCACCGTGCAGCCGGCCATGGTAAGTTAAAAGCAGCACTTGCATATTGTAGAGTAACCCCACCCCCTTCCCCCCACCGCGTGGCTCCCACTGAACCGCAAACTGCAAAACAAAGCCCATAAATCTCTCTCTAACGGCTAAGGGCTGGTTGGGGCTCTTCAGCGGAGGCAAACCGCTTTCAGACTGTTCAGATTCCCTGCTAGCTACCGCTTCGGGCTGAAGGGGGGGGGGGGTTGGGTGCGCGTTGGATCTGAAGCGGAAGCAAACCGCTTGCAGACTGTTCAGATTCCCTGCTAGCCACCGCTACGGGCTGGCGGGGAGGGGGGGCGGGTGAGTGTTTTGGGGGGGGCGGTTGGTCGGTCTTCAGCAGAAAAGAGTACTTTGCAACTGGGAATCTTTATCTCCCTACTAATTGCAGTCCGTATTTCAAACAGGCAACCATGAATGACATCACTTTGCTGAGAATTTCTCAGAGAGATAGAGAGCGCATGCTCCTTGCCTCCATGCAAAGCCCAGGTCCATTCGCCGCAATGCTAGCCTGCTCAATGATACCAGACTACTTACTACTTTCGTGGCGTGGGATGGTCTCCTATCACGGGGGACCACATAAGGCGGCTCTCCCCAGAAATCTGCTGCGGAAGATTCATCGCTACCTCCTGGATAGCTTCATTGAAATGTCCGCGGAGGACTTCCGGTCAATCCCAGAGTATATTGACAGACTCTTTGAGTAGAAACTGAACAGCAATGAAAACACGCTAAGTCCTTAGGGCAAGTTACTCATTAATAAATGCTTCCTTTAAAAAATCACACGTCATGTAATCCCTTAAAAAGAAACACTTACCCCCCTGGGAGGCTTGGGAGGGTGCTGGCTGCAGGGTGATAAACAGCTCCTGGCTGTCTACTAACACGGTTTCTCCGCTGGCCTCCTGCTGCTCTGTGAAATTTCCCTCCTCCTCATGGTCGTCCTCAGCAGAATCAGTCTCGTCCCTGACGATTATCCCATCGGTGGAGTCCACGCAGACCGGTGTGATGGTGGTGGGGGCGCCCCCCATTATCTGATTTAGTTCATTGTAGAATCGGCATGTCCGCGGCGCGCCCCCTGATCGTTCGTTTGCCTCCTTGGCTTTCTGGAACGCTTGCCTCAGCTCCTTAATTTTCACGCAGCACTGTTGGGCGTCCCTGTTGTGGCCCCTTTCCAGCATGGCCTTGGAGACCCTGGCAAACGTGTTGGCATTCAGTTTGTTGTTGCGGAGTTCCAACATCACGGATTCCTCTCCCCAGATAGCGATGAGATCCAACACCTCACGAGTGGACCATGCTGGAGCTCTTCTCCTCTGGCTGGTCTCCAGGGCAGCTGAGCTCTGCATGGAGTCTTGTGATGCTGAGCTCTGCATGGCGGCTTGTGCTGCTGATTGCTCTGAATGGCGACTGAGCTGTGCAGGTGAGCTGGCCACGCTGACCAAACAAGAAATGCTATTCAAATGTTCCCGGATCTTTTCCTGTCTACCTGGCCAGAGCAGATAGTTTAGAGTGCCGTCCAGAGCGGTCACAGTGGAGCAGTGAGGCAGTCCAGAGCGGTCAGAATGGAGCATTGTGGGACAGCCTCTGGAGGCTATTAATGTCAGTTGCGTCTTCACTAGTCCACAATCGACCTTGAAATGTCGATTTTAGCGCTACTTCTCTTGTTTTGGAGGAGTACAAAAGTAGATTTTGAGGGCCCTTTAAATCGACTTTAATGGCATGTATGTGAAGACAGGTACACGTTTAATTTGACTTAACGTCGTTAAAGTCGACGTTAAGTCGTAGTGAAGACATGCCCTAACACTCAGTCCCCTATTTGTCCCTGCTAACCAGAACCACTGGATCTCCTGTAACTGACAGTAGTTACACACTTTAAAGAGGAATTCTGAATGAGTGACCTTAAACCACAGAGAGAAAATAATTTAGTAAAAGATGTATAGATCATGCATTAATGTAACTAATAGGTTTTATCTGCATAGGTTTCATCACATGATATCTTTAAGTGAAGTTTAATCTTTAATGCCAGGAGACTCCAGGACAATCCTGGAAAATTGGCACCCCCTAGGCAGGTTGGGATTTTAGCCTCTAGTAATGATCTCACAAGATTAAGTGGTGTCAGTTTAATATCCGATAGGTTTTTTTTTATTGGAAGACTGTGTCCTATATTTACAGGGTATGATTGCTGATCTAATAGTTCTCTCTTCCATCTATGTTCTATGACTTAAATGATGTTTGTGGCACTTTGTCTGAATAACAGGATAAGGCCAGTAGTATCCTGTAACATTCATGTGTGAGGCACGTGTGAGCCTATGGGTAATCCTAGCATGACCCACTGGCATAAAACGTATGCGTCCACTTTTTTTAATGCTTAGTTTTATTACTCCATTAAAAAATAATTACAAGTGTGGGTTCTGGGACTAAATCTAGTGTATCACTGGTGTAATGCATTTTTCCCAGATCCTTTGTTTCTTACACATGAGGAAAAGCATGAAATATTATTATTATTATTAGCATTTGTATTCTAGTAGCATCTAACGGTTCCAATCAAGATGTGGCTCCTCATTGTGGTAAGTGAGTGAAGAAACATAAGACACTGCCCCAAGAACAAGATTCAATAGTTGGACATAGAAACCTATTTATTTTCCTCCATCAAGAGTAATTTGCCTGATTTGTTTTTCTTCTCTTAACTCTAAAAATCTCTCCTTGGTCCCCTTCTTTCAGTTGAAACAGAGGATATGGGGAAATACTACCATCTCCAGGAGACGATACCAGAACTCTGCTCCAAAAAGTGTTTCTGTTTCCACTAGGAAGCTCCATCTCTTGTGTTCCAAATGCTCTGCTTCCCTTGCTTTGCCGGAGGAATGGCCTATCTTTCATCTCTGTCAATGATATTTCCAAATCATTGTGCAAAGTTGGAAAGGTAATGCCTTTTCAGCTGCTCGCTCTCTCTCTCTCATGCCCCCCCCTTTTCCTACACAACCCACTTTAAAGTTTCACTAGTCTGTCTTAAAGAAGCCATTACCCTGAAGAAATTTCTCCCAGAAATTTCTCCAAGAAATTCTGTTCCATGTAATCTGGTATCCAGAAAGAGTGAATCTAATGGTAGCTATGTGTTCCCCATTGTACAGATACATAGAACTTTCTGTTGAAAATGAACAAACTCTAGACTTTGGCCCCAGGCCAGGGTCACCCGGCCAGCCAAGTTGAGGGAATTAAACGGAACAGAACCATTGGGAAAATCTAAGTCTCTGCTGCCTATTCAGTATACAATACTAGTTGTTCAATATCAGACGCATTGTAAACTGTGGTTAAAGATTGGGTTTCGTTCTTAAATGGCTAGTTTATTAAATTTGACTTCTGTGCTTAAGTACAAAAGTTTTATAATTAGCATGATATTAATTAGTAATGTGAAACTTGCCAAACAAAACAACAACCCATGATGCTGGTGCGTTTTGTCAAGTTTTCTACTACTTGCCACTCCAGTTTCATTACTTTAAGACCAAAGTCTTCAATTGAGGATTGTTGTTGTTTTAATTTTCCTACACAAACTCCTAATCAGACTGCATGACATCATTGTTAAAAGTGGCATGTAATCTGATTTCTAAAACAAGGCCAGTAAATTAAAGAAACCCTGTTAGCACATGCTTCTAAGATAGTTATGTGAAGAATTAAAGCTTAGAAGAGACCAGCGTATTAAAGGTGAACTGCAAAGCTTTTGTGTGTGTGTGTGTGTGTATATATATCCCAAGGCAGAGTTAAAAATTACAAAACTATTCTCTATGTAACAGTTTAGTTGCTAAATCCTGAAATGAGGGTTTCAGGCAAGAATAAGTGACATTATATACCTTTGGGAAATCTGTTTTAGGTTTCAGTTATGCAGTCTGTTACCAGAGAGAAAAGGCAAAATCCTGAATGCAGAATAGGTTACCTTAATATGTAAACTAATAGTTGCTTCTGGATTATATTCAATATAAGATTTTAGTCTGAGTCAAATATCCATGATACGTTATAATAGATGTCCACACACACTGAAGATACATTTTAAAAAAGAAAGTGAAATCCATATCTGCATCGTTGTTTTTCATCATTTGTTTCCTAATGATACAGCAACAAAATGTGTTTACAAATGTGAAAAAAAGTTGTTGTGATGTAGAAGAATGACAGCACTTTTAAGACACGCTTTAGACCTGTTTAGACAGTTTATGACAAGTTTTAGATCTGCTTTCAAAAGTCTTAAAAGAGCAACACTCCAATGAGGAAACTACAGAACCAAAAAAGAAAATCAACCTTCTGATGCTGGCATTTGACTCGGATAATGAAAATTAACAAGGTTGGTCTTCACTGCTTTGGATTGGTATCTATTTAAAACCCGTCATCAATATGGACGTATGTCCTCTCACTGGAATGGTGGTTGAAGCATGAAGGGACATATGAATCATTTACATGTGCTAAAATCTTGTGATGTTGGCTACAACAGTGCCATGAGAATGCCCATTCTCATTTTCAGGTGACATAAACAAGAAGTGGACAGCATTATCTCCTGAAAATGTAAACAAATTTGTTTGAGTGATTGGCTGAACAAGACGCAAGCCTGAGTGGACTTGCAGGCTCTAAAGTTTTACATTGTTTTATTTTTGAATTCAGTTACTTTCTGTACATAATTCTACATTTGTAAGTTCAACTTTCATAATAAAGAGCTTACACTACAGTACTTGTATTAAGTGAATTGAAAATTTTTTTAATCATGCGATTAATTTTTAATAATAAAGGCTGCCTTGTGTGATATATATATATATAGAGAGAGAGAGAGAGAGAGAGAGAGAGAAAATATTCTGCAAAAACTTATGCACATGAGTAGTTTTAGCATTACATGCATGTATATGCAGGCTCAGGGCCTATGTATGTAGTGGGTGGGTGGCAGTGTTTTTGATGTGGATTATTGTTTCTGAGCTTTACAGAAGTGAATTTTGCAGTGTGCAACTGGACAGAGTATTTGCTTCTGCTTTATTTAATCTGTTACTTTTTCTTTATTTACCTACCTCATTTTGCATAAGGAAACTGCATTCTTACATTGTGTATGTAAGGCCCCTTCATGTACAGTTTACTTTCACAATATGTAATAAAGGCATGGGTGAGGTTTTCAAAGAAGTCTAAGGCCTGGCCTAGAAACAGTTTTTGTACCTATAAAAGTATGTTGGGTAGGGGCATACCAGCACTACTCTTAGTGTGGATGCTGTTACACTAGATGAATGTGCATATAAATGTGTAGCTATTCCCTCTAACAGGGAATAAGCTGTAACAGAACAAGCACACCTATACTGATATAACTGCATCCACATCTGGGGAGTAGGGGTGGGGGAGTTGTATTCCTTTAACTATAGGCTATAGCTAATGCAGTTCTACTTGTGAGGTAGACATGGTTTTAAACCTGAGCTTTAATAGGTTTTCAGTGCCTAACTCCCTTAGGCTCTTTAAAAATCCAAGCCAGTTATTAAATGTAACTACTGAGTGTGTTTAAGCCTTTGTTGATTTATTCTGTTAAGGATCTTAAAACAGTTCTGTTGTTTTAAAGTTTGGCAATTCACTTGACAGCTCGAGTTCTTCCAGAGGTTTCCTTTCATTGGGGTTGTGGGTGGATGTGGTGGTGGTGCAAGGGGAGTGGAGGAAGTCATAAAGAAAGATGCAACCACTGCAGAATACAGAGAACACAGTGAGAGAAGCAGATCTGATTCTGATGACAGATAATGGCTATAGAAAGAATACCTATGATCGTTGGTCAAAGTTAAAATGTTTTTTTTTCCAGATAAAAAATGTCATAAACAGGAATAGGTTCTCATGCAGGAAACATTTCTTCTGTAAAACAGGGCAGAGCACAAAGTGTATTAGGATACGGCAGCAGTAGAGCAAACATAACAAGGACAAGCGGCTACTGATTTCCTTCCTCTGTTATGCCAAGGCATAATTTATTGAAGTGAAGCAATTTAGTGCTGCTTTCAACATACACTTCCCAAGTACAGATTTAATACATGTTCTAATCATAACATGGATCAAAAGGCATCTGCTTAAGGAAGAACAAATGCAGCCAGCTGAATCAGTTTGTCGTCAGAGTATATCTCTTGGAATTATTGAAGTTAAGATGTTTGCTGGAAGGAGGAAGTTCTCTTACTAAGGAAATTATTACAGGGAAAATGATCATAAGGACTGCAGAACATTGCCATAATATTAAAAGTTACATTCTTTGTATAACCAGTTGGTTGGTGTTCATATGTTGCAGGAAATGCTGCATGAAAGAGAGACAAGAAAGATTTAGAATAAACATTTCCTTTATCGGAATTGCTCAAGTGTAAGAGGGAAAAGACCCCACAGAGCATTTCAAGGCCTTACTCACACAATAAACATACGTGAGCACCAACATCAAAAAAGCTTTTACGGAAGCAGATATCTCTGTACGTTCACCAGACGGCAATGACTGGAAGAGAGAGTACAGCAAAGCAATCCAAAACCGGAATAGTAAAGTGATTCCCCAGCCAAAAGGGAAGAAAGTAGCGCTTTCTTTCTGACTCATAAACTTATGCTCATATAATCAGCAGGGGTATTCCAATCCTGGCTAACTTTTGTGTTGGCAGGAACTGCTGGCATAGTCTACCGGATGGAAGCTACAGTGTTTGCTGATAACAGCCATTTTGTGTGGAGTTTCAAAATCCCTTTGAGGTTTATAGCAACAGTAATCTCAATTCCATAGGAAGGGACTCTGGCTGGTGCCTACTGTGGAGATCTTTTGTTGTTTTACCACTTGGCGCCTGCCCAGCAAAGGCTGTTGTCTAAACAGAATTGCTGTCAAGGAGAGGGAGACAGACAAAAAAAGACATATCCTATATTAACTAAGAGGGAATTGCTTTAATAGAAGGGGGTCACTTTAATTATTGGGTTAATGTAAGCCACTAAATTGAAACTATGAAGGAGGGAATTAGAATAACCTTTGGTTGAACTGAGTTAACACCATTTGCAGAGCTTCAGTTTAAAGAAAGGCAAAGCACTGTTGCCATGGATACGAATGAAAGGATATCTTGGGTGGGGGCATTGAGGGGGGAGTGAGGGATGGATTAAAATAGGCATCACAAATGACTTTGCCTAAAGATGAGATTTTCCATGTCTTTAGCTCCACTCCATCTAGAGAATTAAGTTCCAGATGTTCACGACTGAAAATCTCCAACAGATGTCCATCCACAAACAAAACCTGTATGTTGGATATTTAATAAAATATCAGACTCAACCATCTCTTTCTAAGTAGGACACGGTGCCACATTTTAATCAACACAACCATGCTATTCTTATAGTTCTGCTTGCACAAACTCTACTTTTGATTTACTTGAGTATTAAGAAGACTGAAGAAACTTTTGAAACCTGCTGTCTGCTGCATCAAATATGGAGAAAATGCATACTATATAGCAGGGGTAGACATGAGCTGATTCTCAGTGGCACTCACACTACCTGGGTCCTGGCCACCGGTCTAGGGAATGTTTTGCATTTTAATTTAATTTTAAACAAAACTTCTTAAACATTTTAAAAACCTGATTTACTTTACATACAACAATAGCTTAGTTCTATATTATAGACTTATATAAAGAGACCTGCTAAAAACGTTAAAATGTATTACTGGCATGCCAAACCTTAAATTAGAGTGAATAAATGGAGACAGGGCCCACCACTTCTGAAAGGTTGCAGACCCCTGCTATTTAGGGAAAAACTGATTTCTAATGAAGCGGGGCTCCATTCAGCTCTAGGGTTGCCAACTCTCCAGGATCGCCCTGGAGCCTCCAGGAATTAAAGATGAATCTTTAATTAAAGTTTGTTGTGTGAGGAAACGCCCAGGAATACATCCAACCAAAATTGGCAACCCTTTCCAGCTCCTCTGTTTTTGCTGGTTCATCAGAGTCTTTTATAAAAAGCTATGCTCACCTGTCAGTACTAAAGAGCAAATCTGATAAAAAAGATTACTTGTTTTTAGTGCTTCTATATCCTGGGACATTTCCCAAAATCTGGGAATTTTTAACAGCATGTGCTCTGCAATTTCCCAAGGTGAAACATTTTACTCAAAAATCCCCAGATTTTGGGAAATGTCCCAGGATATAGAAGCATGGGCATGGGCTAGTGCTAAAAATTTCCCAAATCTGGTGAAAATGCCCAGAGTTTGGCATCATGATATAGAAGCGCTGCTCCTTTTACAAAACAGATTCAGGAACTTCTTAAGCACCAGGTAGAAAAGAACAGAATGGAGAATGTCTCAAGCTTTTTCTCAGCTGGTGCTAACACCACAGTATACTGCCAAATATCTGGTGCCAGATTCTGTTTAAATTTAGTACTAGTGCTTCTTAGTCTTCAATCAACACCTATAAAATACCTTTTCAGCGTTATAGAGACCAACCTGAATCCACTATATATGTCCTGGTATTGAAGGAAAAAAGGAGCTAATTAGACCAAAAAGCTTCCAGATAGGTGACAGCAGTCCTTTCTCTCCCTTCCCCCACATATTGCTCCTGGAGCAGCCTTTCAGATGTGGGAACAGATGCTTTCAGATTAGTCAAATGTCCAAAGCTCATTAGTCAACAATAGCTCTTCCTTAAACAGCTAATTAGATGTGTATTATTACAGACTCAACTCCCCCACTTCCATCTTTAGTTGTCCATGTTTTCCCCAACCCCATTAAAAAAAAATTCAACCCAACAGACCAGCAGTAAAAGCCTACTTATTATTAACCCTTCCTCTTTAGAAGTGTTAGGATGAAATGCTAATTTTACCTCCTCCACATGCACCTGGAGCAGAATAATATAATAAAGGTTTTAATAATCTAATATAATACTTGCTAATCAAAATCAACTATTACTTATTTGCAGTTACTTTCCTCTGCCTTTGTAAAAGACAGACCAGGTAGGTGAGGTTATATCTTTTACTGGCCCAAGCATTCCCACTCACATTCGCTGCTGCATCAATAATGTCAGACTAGCTCTCTGAGGATGTCATTGTAAACCATGCTATGTGGATATAGCCTCCAAGTAGAATGAGAAATGAAATTGTTGTACTGAAAAACATTACTGTAAAGGGGAAGCCACAGGTACTGTAAAACCTTTTAAGACCACTTTTACGGTTTGCACATTGAACAAAAACCATGGTCATGTCATGTCTGATGTGATTTTGAAATGTTGTTTTGTTTTGCTCTATATTTCAGCAGAGGGCACTGTGATCTTACTTACAACTCAGTGTTTTAATTGGGCCACTTGGGACTAGGGGAAAGACCATAACATTTCAGTTCTTAAGTCATAGAGTTCTGTATGCAGAGACTACTTGCTGTACAATTAAATCATTCTCATGATCCCTGGTAAGTGATGTGAAGGAGACAAAGACACTGCTGTAGAATTAATCTGTAGTTTAAAAGCCTTTACGTTTTAATATAGGAAAACTGCCTAAATAGAGGCTTGGATTTTTTTCTCTCTGGGATAACTTAACTTTCCCACTACACAGTGTCCAATGGAAGCATTTATAGCAAATACTTTATAGTGACTGCTTAAATTAATAAAAGAACCCCCCCAGCCCGCCCTCCCCCAAACTTCCACTCCCCTGAGGGACTTACACTAGTATATGAAAGTACAACATGCTATTGTATAACTTCTTGGGATCATTCACAACCAATGTGGCTAACCCCTATCTTAAATTACACCCAAGCATCGCCAGTAAAATCAATGGAATTGCATAGGTGTAACATGAAGACGGAACATTGTCTTTTGTAATCAAATTGACTGCTTTACTCACACTGGCTAAAGCACTAGTTCTTGCCTTTTCTCTTACTTTTCTATAATCCTAGATGGGAACTGACTTTTCTTCCATGCCCCTCACCTGTCAGCGTTTGGATCTGGGCACTACAGTATCCACCTTTAGGTCTGCATTTTGAATGCAGGGTCTCTACTAGAGAGCCAGAGTCTTGCAGAGATGTCAAACCACAGCAGTGCAAGAGTCCAGACATCTGAATGGCATGTTTGGAGCGTGACTGTGGTCCATCAAGACAGGACATCGTCACCCAATGATACCACTATTGCAAAGCAGTGTGAAGATGGTGCAGCATGATCATTTTGAGCCTCTGAGGCCATTCAACCTGCCAACACTATGAGGAACCAGAAATGGCTCTACAGCCTCAAGGTGAGGGTCATTACCCTGATATGGCATCTGCCAGGCAGGGTTGATACAAGCAGGCTTCTAATACCTGTGCTGATCTATCCAACCTGCTCTCATATACTACTCCCTGTGGTTCATTTTCTCCCATGCATACTTCCCTTCCTTGTCAGGCACTGGGGACTTTAGCTCCATTCTTCCAGCAGTGAATGAGAGAAACTGACAGGTGGGTTGAGGGCTTCCCCAGTCTTGAGCCTTCCCCAGGGAAAAGGGGAATGGGACTACTCACAACCTGATTCTTCTTTGCTACTCCCCCTGAAGTAGCAGCAGGTACTGGAGGTTTGTTCCTTCCCTGATCTTCCTAATCAGATGAAGTGGGAGTAGGAGATAATCTCCCCTTTCACCTATGAAAGGGGAGAAACAAATGCTTTTCTTTCTCATCCCATTGGAGAAGAGATCTGAGGAAGGGTAGTCTTTCTTAGGCTAAACTTGCCTGTCTCCTTACTTTACCACCACAGCTTGTCGTTTCCCTCTTGTGTCCAAGATAGAATGCTGCATTCTTTTCTCACTTATGCTAGTGTAGCTCTATGAATGTCAGTGGACTCTCTGCTAATTTAGACAGATGTGAATGAGAGGAAAATGAGGCCCAGCTTTCTCAAAAGTTGAGAGACCCAGTTTAAACTGAGGCCATAATAACATGAAAATGCTTTTGGCTCTGAATGAATACAAGGAAAGAGTACATTAAGCAATAATATGGCTCTAGATGAACTTTTTTGTAGGCAGAACACCAATATAGCAGACTGCTCATTGTCCCAAGGTGTAAATTGCTATAATTGGAAAACATACCAATAATTCTGTCAGTGCAAAGCCAAGCCATACTGTAGTAACACAGTTCCTACATTGTAACATAAGTAACCTGGTGAGAGATTAATGACTTCTTTAGTGCGCAGGGGATAAAATGTCCCCTTCTAAATACATTTCATTATTGCGTAGCTTTACAATGTACTAATTACACAGCTAGTACTTATAAAATGGGGGTGGAGAAAAACACCTAAACAAGAGAGATCTTGCTTAACACCTTGTGAAGTGTTATGGCTCTCAGTAAATATTAGCAGTAGGACAGATTCTTTTTCCCCCCCTCCATATGTCTATATGTATAGCTGTAGATATAGGAGAGAGAGAAGAAAGCCCAAAATAGTAGCAGCCACCCATCCTTTGAATTGTCTCCACCATCAGAATGTGTTTTACACAACAATTTTCAGTTGCCATTTTCTCCCCAGAGGGTAGATTTTTATTCCTCATGAACCACACATAATTTGACAAGATGATATAGTGGTTGCTTGGAGATCCTCAACTAGGAAAGCTTAGCTAACATCTACTAGTTTTCTCCCTTTGCTTTGCAGCTCTCTGCTGATCTTCTCAGAAAACCAGCGTAACGTCTCAAAAACATTTTGTTTTTCCCTGGT
The DNA here is from genome assembly GCA_032164245.1 of Sternotherus odoratus. Lineage (NCBI taxonomy): Eukaryota > Metazoa > Chordata > Testudines > Kinosternidae > Sternotherus > Sternotherus odoratus. The sequence continues at coordinate 29,186,965 of JAVMKO010000007.1, read as the reverse complement.
AGGATTCATCATACCATAGTTCTGATGAAGAATCTTGGACACCCATAGCTAGATTATAATAGCGCTTTGTGCTTTAGCTCCCAGACTGGCAAGCCCTGGGTACCACAGAGATAGGAGTGCACTTCTCTATAGGCCTATTATTTGTATTTAGGAAAACAACCCATTTCATTGTTCCGTGTAATGTTTTGGCTTGTATTGATTGCACCCATTTTAATTCCTGCTTCCACTGAAAGGTCTCTTACTATGGGGTTGAGGATCCTGTTGGGAACAAGATCTGCAAGTGTCTAGGGCTGATCCTGGAGATCAGCTTAAAGCTACTATAAAAAGATTTTCCTTTAGCTGAAGTGAGAGAAGTTTTTTTTTTTTTTTTTTTTTTTTAGAGCCACGCAAGTCTTAACCCCTATTCCACAACTGACACCCACGATGGCTGTGTACTGTCTACAGCCAAAGGTTCATAACAGCAGCATTAGCCTCCTTGCTGACTGGACAGATTGCCCTGGAAGTGCCTATCAGCAGGATCTCTTTAATGAGAGACATGTTTCTTCACAGCAGATTTAAAAACAAGCCCATCTAAAAATAGGAGCCACAAAGCACCTTGAGAGTGATTCCCAGTTAATTGCTATTCTTCTTGCTTGCGCCGGAGCTTGAGCAAGAGTTTGATCAGTCAAATTTCTTTGACTTTTTCTGCATATTTGATCTGGGGGAAATGACAGCCAAAGTGAACAGGGACAATATATACAAATTGGAAAAAATGTTTTGTTCTTTAACTTCATTCGCATACCATTAAAATGTCATGAAACTTGCTCCTTTGTGGAGTGAGAGAGGCTTGACTGACCAGCTCTATTTGCCTGGTGCTGTTTTCATAATGTCCCCTATGGTAGTAAAAATGGCCTGAGTGTTAAAATCAAAGATCTCTTCATGACTGTAATGAGTTGAAATGTATTTTCAGGTGCATTGTTCAACATCTCACTCTCACACTCAAGAATGATCAGACCAAAGGTCCATCTTGCTCAGTATCCTGTTTTACGACAGTGGACAATGCCAGGTGCCTGAGAGGGAATGAAAGGAACAAGTAAGCATCATGTGATCCAGCCCTTGTCTCCCATTCCTAGCTTCTGGCAAGCAGAGGCTAGGGACACCATCCCTGCCCATCCTGGCTAATAGCCATTGATGGACCTATCCTCCATGAACTTATCTAGTTCTTTTTTTGAACCCTGTTATAGTTTTGGCCTTCACAACATCACAACAAGGAGTTCCACAGATTGACTATGCATTGTGTGGGAAAAAATAGTCCCTAAAACATTACTGGAGTCATTTAGATGAACAGTTTAACTCAGGATCTGAACTTCCACATAATCACATAAGGTAACCACAAGTCTTTGTCTGTACATCTATTTAATTAATAGGACTATTAAATGGTTGACTTACATTATCACCCATGGCCCTTCCCCCTCACACAAACTCTCTCAGAATTATATTGATGGAATATTCCAGAACTGGTATTTCATATGAATAGCCTTTGAATTAATTGAAAAATATGCTTGGTTCTGATTGACACCAGCAGTCAGGTGAGGTACCAGCAGTTAGGTACCAGCAGTTCAGTTTAACTTGTTTCTAAGCATACCTCTGCTATTTCCATTTTTTCCAAAATTTAAACAAACATGCCACATCATGCTAAAAAGCCAACTCATAGACCATTTCTAGCATTCAGATAGGACTAATTTCTAGCAAAGTAGTGACAGCCATATTAATTTTCGTCTCCTTTCAGGAAAATACCTTATACTCTTTTCAATATTTTGGTCTTGTTTACATACACAATGATCTGAGTCTGAGGAATTTATTTTTTCAAGTACATAGTCTAACCTGAAATGATCAGTATGGGCTATTTTCTTGATGTGAACACACAGAATTCTGTGGGGAAGGGTTATTGTTCCAAATAAAATCAGGATTTGGAAAATTATGCCAATGTGTAATAATCCTAATATCAGATTGGGGGAAGACACAGGCATTTTGGATTATATGTAGTTATGTGTAACACAGCTGTTTGTAAAGTATGGATTCTCCTGCTTTTGAATTCCTGATTTACATTTGTTACAGCAACAGTTCTCCTGGTCTGCAATAGGCAGGTTGCTTTTTCCCTACAGGAGACTGGTAGTTATATTATCAAAACAATTTATTAAAAATGTATTATTTTTTGTAATCAAGAAATACTGTTAAGACTTGAGAGAGAAAATAAATTGTTTCGATTGCATTTCTTTGGGCTATGCAACGTGCCTACGGTGTCTCCTTGTAGTAATAGGAGAGAACTCATGAAAAGCTTAAAACAAATGCAAAACTACAAACAAATATTTGAGATACAATTGTGTCATAAGTATGAAGTGCCTTAGACTTACTGTTTTACCTGTAAGGGGTTAACCTGAAGCCAAAAGGGCTATGACGTATTGAGATGCAAATTCCTATAGACAAAGAAGTTAGTTTCACTTCTGCCGGGCTCTCGGTCTGACTCCATCTTCTTCTTCCCGGGCTATCAGGAAATGACTCACCTTTTATTCATCCCTTAATAAGTTCTAAGTTAGACTAACAGTAAGTAGAGTTGTTGATTGTATAAGCTTTGTAATTGATCTATGGTGTCATTAACCTCATCAGGGGGAGAAATCCTGAAGGAGTGGTTAAGGAGGGGTTAAGACTAGAATAGAGTACCTGTGAAGTTTGTGTAAGTTGTATGCTTTTTCTCTTTTCTTTATTAAACTTTTTTTATCTTATAAGAATTGTCTGTATTTCCATTGAAGTGATCCGAGCTTTGGATCTGGCACAGGCTCATGGCTAGTGAGGGTCTGTGTGCTTGAATCTCTCCCAGACAGCAAGGGGGAGGGGGTGGTACTCGAAGTCTGTGTTCTTTTTTCTCTCAGATGGCCTGAGGGAGAGGGGTTTTTTAATGTGCCCCACTCCATAGTCTTGGAGACTCACATTAATGGTGGCAGCGGAATTCCAAGCCCCAACTGGAGAAGTTTGGGGGAAAATATTTAACCTAAGCTGGTAGATAAACTTGGAGTTTGATTGTCTTGCATGAGAGACCCCCACATTTTTACCCTAGAGTTTTCTGTGGGGGAAGGGTATCTCTTACAAAGTGCTAGATCCCATGCCTATGCCTACTGGTTCTCTGGTTTCAGAACTTTTTCTCTGCCCATTCTGGTTATAGTGCTTCTGTCTTGGAACCACAACTTTTTTGTAGCTTTTTTCAGTTATTTCAGAAAAAAAATTGAGGTGCTTTTTATACTTTAACATATTGAACCTTATGAGAACTTTCTTCTTCACGATCCATGTTCCCCATGCATAGTCCCTTGCTATGGGCCACTGCATCCCAATGGACTTCACACCCCAGAGCCTTCCATCCACAGGAGCAACTCCTGGTACTTCATGTAACTTCCCATCCCTGACTTCTGCATTGTCTTCCTTAAAGTTCTCCTAGGCACACTCTCATGACCAGTCTCCTCTAAAGGCTCTCAGTATACCATGATAGTATGGTACTATGCCATAATTTTCTATCCCTTCTCCAATAAGATCAGTGCTTGAACCAAGATTCACAGCCACCAGTGATCTCCCATACCACCATCCAAAGGTCTCTCTAAATGGTAAGCAGTGTCAGGATGAGCTCCGCCCTGACATCTGGTGGGGAATTCTGGTGAGCTGTGGAAAATAACTTCAGCTGATGTTATTTGCATAGAAACACCCACCACCCCTAGTCTGAGCTCACAGCAGCCAAATGGTCACTTCAGCTGCTGTGGGATCCCCGGGTTCTCTATTATTGGGGCAGGAATGATAAAATGTTGTTAACCTGATTACGTGAATGAGGGACTGGGATATGTACTTGGCCTTTATCATGATGGAGGGACTCACCATCATCTAGGTAGCACTCACTGGCCAAGGGGTAGGGGTTCCAAAACCCACTGAAGGGAGAGAGGCAATGGATAGGCTTCTATACCTTTTGGTGAGGGTCTTGTCTGAGGGCCCTACAAAAGCCTTTGCATCCTGTCTCTCTCCACTGTGGAATGTCAGAGCTAATGTTTGATTCCATTAGGAGTCTAGGTTCAGTCTTCTAAGCTGAACTCACTCTGGGCCCTGTAGGGCATCTGCACTAAGGCCCCCCTACTATAAGCTGAAATCACTTAAGAGCTGAAATCACTGAGCACTGTTGTAAGAGTGTCCTTCCCCTCTCTCTGTGCTCTGGGGTACAGAGGAGGGACTCTTCTATGCCAGACCAAATAACTACAAGCTGCTTCCCAGCCTAAATTAAGTCTTCACACCCCCAACCCCCCACACTTTACCAGTAGGGAAATGGGGTTACCCAAGCTGCCACCATCTGAGTAAATCTCCAATGCCCTGGAGAGGGGTACCCGGACTCCCCTAATCCCCCTTTTTCTCTCCCTGAGAAAAAGGGACCCTCACGCTGTTTCACTCTCCCTGATAGCCCAAGGCAAGGTAGCCACAGCACTCCGGTCTCACTCTCTATGAGATCCCCAGATTCAAGGCTCAGATCACCTTACTAGAATTACCAGACAATTCTTATTAAAGAACAAGCATACAATTAATACACTACACAGGTATAGGATTTTCTAACCTCAATCTTCTTGCATAAACCAACTCCCCCCCTCCCCCCATCTGCGAACTACACAGATAGGGACACCAAGATCGAATGCAAGGTTATGCAGGATACAATCTTACTTACTGTTTTAGCTTGTTATGAAGACATACAGGGAAAGGACAAGGTTGAGGGTCCATAGCTGGACACGGGGTTCTGGGTCAATCCAAAGCCCAGATTGAACTGAACTCCACTTCCTGGTCTCTCTGTGTCTAGCCAGACTCCTCTGACGCCACTGCCCTCTCAGGTAACATTAACCCCACACAGACAAGACAACACTCCACACTTATGACAACTGTGTTGAGCAGGGGGACCTGAAATTGTATTGCTGAGCAGCTGATGGAGTGAACCAGCTTGACTGACCACTAGCAGAGTGGCTGGTGATGCACAGCAGCAGTGGACGGAGCGGAGCAGTTTGGGTGACCGCTAGTGGAGTGGCTGGCGATGTGCAGCAGCAGCAGTGGATGGAGCGGAGCAGTTTGGGTGACCACTAGTGGAGTGGCTGGAGATGTGCAGCAGCAGCGGACGGAGCGGAGCAGTTCGGGTGACCACTAGCAGAGTAGCTGGCGATGTGCAGCAGCTGACAGAGCAGAGTGGCTGGTGAAGCAGAGCAGTTCCTGGGCTCATGGTGAGGACTGCAGCAGAACCCCATGGAAAGGCAGAGCAGTTGGCCTCTGACCATGTAAGGTGCCCCTTAACCTGCCCCCCCCCCCATTTCCACCCAGGCGGGGAGGTAAAACTGCTAAAGAGACTTTTGGGCTGTTGGACTTTTGGGACCTTGGGTGACTTTGGGGCTTGTGGGACTCAAGAACCAAAGGTGAAGGACACAGCCCATTTGCTCATGTGTGTGTGTGTGGGGGGGGGAGATTCTGGTTTATGGTTTGGTTTATGAATCCTGGTTGTGGTGTTTCCCCAGTATAATGCCACAGTGTTTCTCTCTGTTATTAAAAGGGTTTTGGTACACTCAGACTCTGTGCTTGCGAGAGGGGAAGTATTGCCTCTTAGAGGCGCCCAGAAGGGTGGTATATGGTTGTCCCAAGTCACTGGGTGGGGGCTCGAGCCGGTTTTGTATTGTGTCATTAGAATGGAACTCCTGGATACTGAACCCGACCCTTGTTGCTGCCAACTTTGATGGGCAGAAGGGTTACACCAGCATATGACACCCTTTGACTCCTGACAAGCTCCCAGGATTGTCCCTTCTCTATCATCAATCTTGGTCACCTTCTCCTCTATGCCTCAGGGTTCCTAGCAACCAACTCTAACATCTCTCACAGTTCATACACAGCATGTGTTGAAGCAATTCTGTTGAGCCCGCATTATAGCACATTGGATGATATTTGTATTGGTGTTCACCATAGATTCAAGCTGTCAGAGATGAATGGTATGATATTCAAATTCTGATTTCATCCCTTCATTCCTGTAATGGGCTGTATCTCCTCATATCCTTTCTCATTTACCATGAGCCATTTTCAGTGGTTGTGATAGGGAGACCTGGCAGCCAGTTTTATTGAAAGCAAACATTTCAACCACGTAAAATTCATGTCAAGTAAGCACAGAAAGGCCTTGTGGGGAAAGTATTTTTTTTTGCAAGTTTAGATATACTAATGGTCAAACCATTTAGGCTTCCTCTATAACATACATGTTACCATTTATTATATCATTGTTTATAAAGCAACCTTTGTGGTGGACTTTATTTTGTAAATAACTGAATTTTTTCTTCTTTTGTTTAACAAAAAATATTTGCTCTGTAGAACTTTAGGAGAAAGTTGCTTTTCCTTTTCTTCCATGCCTTTTTGTATTCTTCTATTGTTTGATTTTTAATGACACACACGTGCGCCACACAGACTCTTGTAAATGAGGCTTCTGGACCTGAGAGACAAAGCTAATAATCCTGGATATTTTTTTATACACTAAAACGACTTTACAAATATTTGCAATTGCAAATCATTATTAAAACATGGATTCAGTCACCCCAGGGCACTAACAGGACTCTGCCAACCTGCCAACATTAGTGAGAGCTGCTGCTTAGTAAGATACTTGGATGAAAAGTAATGCAGCATAAAGGGGCTTGAATAACAAGTAGCTGCAAAGGCCCAACCATGCTACATGCTGAGTACCCTCCTCTCCCATTGACTTTAATGGATGTTAAGACACTCAGCCCAATGGGATCAGACCCTTAGCTATTGCTGCTTGTTTGTGCATCTTTGTCACAAAATTAATTGTTGTGGCAAATGGTTTACATGAAAAAGGTTTATTTATACTGTGAAAGGATTGCATTTGTACTGTGTCCTCACTCCCCTGAGTTTACCCAAAAAACTGAGGACTTAACAGAAGAAGCTACATTCAGGGAAAACTAAGAGATGCCATATGAATCAAACTCCTTATCTAGTTATATTACAATTTATCCCTGCTGGACATTTTGGGAGATGGTCAGTTGGTTAATCTGCTGATGGAGCAGCTGAGTTGCTTCCTCATTCTGCTCCTTCAAGAGTCCACAAATATAGCCAACCCCCCTTACCCAAATCCTAGAAGAGCCATTTTTAGGCTACCTCTTCACTCTCTATTGTTCAGGAGCAAGGGGATCGAAATACACCTAATAGCATTGCTGCCACTGGCTCTTTGAGAGTGGCCTGAGGCAAGATTTCCTTTAGGTCATGTGCACTATTGTGGCATATCTTAAGAAAAGAGTCAATAGGCTAGTGGTGGTGGTGGCGGCATGACTGAGAGCTTTACTGCTTCAGTGGGACAATGTGGGGCAGCCTCTAAGGATGGATCCAGCAGCGAGGAGGTGAGAAAGAGCTTTCCTTTTTGCCCCCCGCCACCAGGCTGAAATGGAATAGGAGACATGGTCCAATTGCCCACTTCAAGAGAGACCAAGAAATACACGGGGACAGCTATCCCACCCAACGGATGTTGAGAGTGAGGGGAGTAAAAGGCTGCCGGGGCAACATATTGAAGCTGGGACAAGGGTTAAGCAGATACAAGTGGTGCCTGTCAGAAACAGGAAGAAGTCCTACATGTGGGGGATGTCACTCCTCTTTCCCATTAACACACTAGTATGGGAGCATCAGGGGAACCGTGCAGGTGTGGATGGGAAAATCTTCACTTTTGACTGCCCAAGGCCCAGGGAGGAAAGCTTCCAGGTGGTGGTTCTCTTCTCCTCTCCTGGAGGCTGGAAAGTTAGGTAGTCCCTAGCTGGTAGTGGATAAAACACCACCTATGCTAGCACAAGTTGGTGCACCTACATTAGTTCTTGTCTGAGAAAATGAAATATTTGAGTAGTATGAACATAAGCTGAAAAGAAACTGTCCTACTCACGCTGTTCAAGAAAATAAATATTTGCCTAACTGATCTTACCTCTAGAGCCTCTGGGCCAGATAGACATGGAAAAGAGGCTATAATTTGACCCTCTGAATTTGATTTTGCATGATTTGGGCCTTGAACCACCTACTTGAGCAAAATAGTTTTCCAGTCACGGCATGCTTCTCTCTCCTTTGGATCTGGATCCTCCTCCCCCCCCACATCCTATCTGTCTGGGAAACAATGGATTGCAGTTTGACTTCTGGGTTCACTGACCATTGGGTAAGCCCATCCCAGGTCTTTGGGTGTGGAAGACTGCCAAGCCATCACCTGCCTATTAGGCCTGCTGGCCTCTGAGTGAAACTTGCTACAAAAGGGTGGAGAATGTGGGCACATGTGTCTAAGAGGACTTTGTTGGCAGTAGTTCCAGCCTGATGAGAAAATGGGAACCTAGGTAGCTGAATGAGTATTCTTGAAGCAGTTTGTCCAAATTCTGAGGGCTGGAAGAGAGGAGTTGGTGATGCGATACCATCCCGGAGCCCTCTCTAAGGTTGTAATATTATCCAAGATTTATCTACTCACCACTGGGCCAATAGAGACCTGATCCTACTCCAACTGACACAGACCACAGAAGGGAGAGCGAGAAGAGAGACATAAGAAGCACAAGGCCAGAGCTGCAGGTCGAAGGAGACATGTGGGAGCTCGCCCCTGCCAGGACCCAAGCCAAGCCTCGGAAGTGAAGCTGGCCCTATGAAGAGCCTCTCACTGAATCTGGCAGGAGGTGCAGAATACCAAGGGGGGGATCTGCATCCAGGCAGCCTGTCCATTTCTGCTGGGACTGCTTGTGCATGGACTGCAATTATGGCCAAGTCTGGGTGGCCAACCTATTTAATCCTGAACTGGAACGTGGGTCACAGACCCAAATATCCCCCTGCTCCGATATTGGGGAGCCAGGCTATGGATGGAACAAAAAAGACAAATCTAAAAAATTTGCCCAGCCCTTCTCTATGGAATAAGTGTGAAACCAGAAATTAGTGAATCAAAGCTGGTGTTTTGGAGACTCTTACCTAACTGGTGGACAAAATAATGAGGGAATGGCTAATCTGATCACCACTCCTTTGTGGGCGCTTTAAAGAAAGAGGCTTTGAGGAGAAAAATTGGAAACTGGAGGGAGATTCATCATCATGACTTTCACCCCCACTATCTCCTGGGATCCTGGAGCTTCATCCTAATTCTGAGAGATGTCTTGACTTCACTGGGACATTGAGAGGGACTCAAATGATGTCACCACCTCTGCTGGCTCCAGCGGAATCCCAAACACCACCTGGGATAAAACATGATCAGACTTTAACAACAGCAGCAGCAGTAACAGCTCCAGCCCATCACATTAATTTCTTCTCTTTTCCCCAAGAAGACAGTTACCATCCTAGATACTATCTAAGAGACTGTCAAACAAGTGGTTTTTTTCCCCCTTCTAAAAACTCCCTCCAACCAAAGAACAAGAACAGAGGACGTTGATCAAGTTAAAGCCTTACTTAATACTTTACATTTCAAATGCTTTAACTGTTTTCATTCTTTTCTTTATCTTTAATAAAACGTTAAAAGGATTTTTAATGGTATGTTTGCCAGATTACTATCCAAGATGAGACATACTAAACCTTGTTTATGACTGTTTAACATTGAACTGTGACTGGGTTATGTTCACACCTTTGCCTCGTATACTCTGTCTAAATAAATACAACAGTGGGCTTAGTTCAGTTCTGTGGCTACCAGACCATATCAGAGAAAGCAAACCAAATGCTCCAGTTCAGACAGCTGATTGCCTTGGTTTTGACTAAATTTGAAGCATCTGATGCTTTTTCAACTTAGTGGTATGATGTCTTGAAAAACAAAGGTATTTCCCTTAAAGGTGTCAATATTCCCTGTCCATATTCAGTATGCCTCGCTCTGTCATATACTTATATATTACATCAGTTAATGTATTTTAACAAAGAAAACTGTGTTCATACCAGCTTCCTTGATTTGAGCCCTCTTTTGGCATAATGTATCATTATTTTTCTTTCAAGGCGTTAGCATATCACACATTTGTAAACCAGCCTTATCAAAAACAAACTAATGAAATGCAAGATGTTCTCTTATGGTAGATGCCAGACTCCTTCAAGAAAAATGTTTGATGCCAAAATGTGAAAATATTGATGGAAATATGGCTCTTTAATATGAAACCTTTCAGTTTGTACTGACTTGTGATCACATACGAAAACTCAAATGCTCTGCTTGATGAAGGCAATTTATAAATTAACCTGTCAAAATGAAATTGCACATGTAACTTACGATCTAGCTCCTAGCACATTTTTGGTGCTACCTAAAGTAATAGATACTAATATAAAAAGAATATTTTCTATGTTTTTTTAATGTAATATTTCAAGTCTTCATATAATATTCACATTAGCCTTTGGACATTCTACTTACACCATAGCAATTCAGATATCTTGGAGTGACTGATCCGAATGTTACATAGATGTTCGTCAGAATCTTTCTCAGCAAGTAAAATATATGCAGATGGTATCGGTACTGGAGAAAACCTTAACCGCTTAATAATAGAAATTTCAGGTGCAAATTTTGGAAGACTCATTTTAATTTATCTTGCTGGGAGTATAACAACCTGCTTTTATATGTGTGGAAGGATAGTCACACTTGTAAATTAGGTACATGTGAGGCTGAATACTGAATTTGTGTTTTTTTTTTTCTCATGCACAGACGCCTCATAAATATTGCAGCTGTAGCTATGGAAACCCTTTGAAAATTTGGCTCCTCGTGCTCAAGTTATAGATGGACTTTAACTATAACTCCAGATTTGAACATGATTGTATTCTGTGGGGTTTGAAATCCAAATTTTGTGACTTGGGTCCTAGTAAAGAATCCTATGTTACTTTTTAGTACAGTTTCAGACCTGTGTGACGTCAGTGGAGTTGCATGTGCTTAACAGCAGGTGTGCAGTTGGGCTGAACTGTTACACAAAGATGAAATCTTTTAATCAACATAAGTAGTGTCAACAGGAGACTCAAGTATAGTAATTTAATGAAGATATCTTAATATTAAACATTTTTCAGTTTATAGATGGCAAGAGTTGCTTTCCTCTGTGTGAACATTCAAAGCACTTTGCTGATTAATACAGGTGAAGTTTTGTAGTAGGTGTAATTGACTGATTATATTTGGACTAAGAGTTTGCCTAAATGGAAAGTTATGTTACAATGTGCTAAGGTGTGAACTTAAACAATTCTTACTGATATCAGTAGGATTTTTCATGTGGCCACTTTTATTCCATTTTTTATCAGTTTATTTTGTGTTACTTGGTAAGGCATTTAAGTTAAACTGAAAAAAAGTCCAGAATATGGGGAGTTTTATATAAACCTATTTAATTATATTGATTTAATGATTATATTGGTTTATCTGGTAAAAATTTCCTGTGTAGACTAGTCCTTATTTGTGTATATGTGAACCACTGGTTTAATAATGAGTCATCCAGGGAAACTAATATTCACTTTGCCCTAGTGATCACTGGCTGGAGTGCATGAGTAACATATCCCTACTGGATGGATCTGATCTGCTCAAGTATTATTGCCCTCTAGTGGCTGGCCTAGTAAGAAGCTCCATATTTCAACCCTCTGATTAGACAACCTGCTTAACATTGCACAGAAACATATAGAGATGAATTAAGGTTTACTTGGCCCCGCACCAGAGGAAGTGGGGGGGGGGGGCTCCCCTTCTCTTCCACCTGTGGCCCCGCCTCCTTCTTCCCTCTCTATATGTAACCCTACCCACTGCCCCACCCCTTTCTGCTCCTTCCACCCAGAGTACCCCTTATTCCGCTCCAGCTCACTGTGGCCCAAGACGGGAGAAGCTCTGTCCCCCTGCTGCAGACTGGGACCATGGCAGGGAGTGAGAACTGCACAGCAGGTAGCAAGAACTTCCCCAGTTCTGGTATCATAGTGGGGGGTCCTGGTGTTGGGGCTTCCCCTGCTGCCCCAAGTGTCTGCCAGGGACAGTGTCGGGAGGTCTTGGGGGCTTCCCTTGCTGCCGTGCTCATCCTGCCCAGCACTGCCACTGAGGAACATGGCCTTTACCCCGCCCCTGTGCCTAGCGTGGCCATCGGAAGTGCAGGATGCTTCCCCTGCTGCTGCTCCACCCAGCACTGCTGCCGCAAAGTGGAGTTTGGGGTCATGGGAGCTGTCCCCACTACCGTGCCTCCCGCCGTGCACTGCTGCTTGGAAGCAGGACCTTTCCCCTCCCACCCAGGACTCTGGACCCTGCAGTTAGCTGGAGCCTCTGGGTACGGGCTCAGTAGGCCCAATGGTTAATCTACCACTGGAGAGACACCACAAAATTTCATACCTGGATACCTAAAGTTATATTCATGAATAACAATGGCCAGATTTTAGGATGTGATGCTGCAGTTTCCTTATGTATGAGCCCAAGTATGGATTTAGGAGCCTATCTTTAGCTTGGTTTTAATGCTTCCTTGCTTCAAATCTGACTCACTAGATTTTGTCATCCCCCAAATTTGCGTTCCTGGAATCTAATACTTGGAATACTCCGGAATACTCTCAATCCATTTCTCACTATGCTGAATTCAGGTTGCTAGAATTCACCAGCAAGGAACTAGAGTACATTCCGAACTCAATGGCGTGTGTAGATGTTGGAAGTGAACCCAAATCTTCCTGTTCACTTGAATGTTCAATTTTGATGATCTCATGTCTCCAAGGAAGCCAAGCACAGCTGCCTGCTGTCCCCAACAAGTTCTGGGTCCCTTTAAAGACATGCAAGCTAAGAAATAAAAAAACCCTCCTCCAATAAATCTCTCCTTGTTTTGAGAGCTAAAGAGGTCTCACCTAGTTTGAGCTGCATGGTTTCTGCAGCTCCTTGTGTCTCTTGTGTCCCTGTTCAAGCCACAGTGTTAGACAGATTGCTTATTTATACACCTTTGGCCCCACACTAACCATCTAAGTAATTCCAGAGGCAGCAGCAGAATTAATCCAGGAATGAGATGCTGAGATCCTTACAACAGGAAAACAGAGGGAAAAATTGAAAATAGAAGGCATAAGGGTAGGAGAGACATCACATTTCTGTAAGTATGAATAGGTTTCCAAATTACACCAACCTCACTAAAATATTCAGTGCAACCCACCTCCCCTCTCCTCTGTCCTTTTCTGACCCTTACACACATGGTTTGTAATTAAAAACATTTGTACATTCAACATCTTCCTTCCGGTATCTGTTTCTTCTCACTTCTACCCCTGCACTTCCAGTGATTCATTCTGCATTAGCTACAATTCCAATACCAGCCTGAAGCTCACTGGTAGAGTCTGTCAGTGCCTGCTTCATCTCTAGGCCACAATGCGTCATCTCTGATCTTTAATCTTGTTATGGGAACCTACATTAAAAAGAGGCACAGTCAATCCCTATCATGATAACATCCTTTCATCATGCCAGTTTGTTCTCTTATTTTCATTACTAGGAGGCATAAGCAGTGAGACAGTAACGTAATACATTAAATTAATACAGCCCACAAAAAATGAGCTGTTAAGTAAATGAGAATAATCCTGATAGGCCACGTAATTAGCACAAATACATAGTGAATTTGACACCTCCTATTGTATCATAGATTCTCTTTGCTTTAACTTCAAGTGCTCACAAAATACTTAAAAGACCTGTGCAATAAAAGAGAAGTTTTTAAAATAGATATATAATTGATTACCTTTCTAATTGGTATCTCAGGTAAGTGGTCTGCATAATAATTATAGGAAAAATCTTGTAAGAAACATTAAATAATTACAACTGATCCTCTTTGATTCTATTCTCAAGTTTTGCTAGTGTTGTATGCTTACTTAGACAACTTCATTCACAGATGCCAGAAGGGATCAACTAGTCTGGCTTCCTGTATAACACATGCCATAGAACTTTCCAAAATAATTCCTAGGACAAATCTTTTAGAAAAACAACCAGTTCTGATTTAAAATGATCAATGACCCATCATGGCCCTTGATAAATTGTTCCAATGTTAAGTTAGATTGAGCTCTTTGAGTCTATCAAATAAGGCATGCTTTCTAATCCTTTAATCATTCTGGAAGCTCTTTTCTGAACCTCTTTTATTTATCAGTGTCTTTCTTGAATTGTGGACACCCAAACTTTACACAGCATTCTAGCAGCGGTCACACCAGTGCCTAATATGGAGACAAAATAATCTCTCTATGCCTACTCAGGATTTCCCTCTTTATGTATGCCAGAATTGTATAGGCTCATTTGGCCACAGCATCACAATGGGAGTTCATGTTCATCTGATGGGAGTTCATGTTCATCCATCCTGACCCCAAATCTTTTTCAGTGTGACTGCTTCCCAGTATGGGGCTCCCCATTCTGTAAGGATGGCTTATGTTCTTTGTTCCCTGATGCATATATTTACATCTAGCCATATTACAATGGCTATTGTTTGCATGGTAATCTGGGTGTAAGTAATCCAGAGTGTTCTCATAGACTTTAAGGTCAGAAGGGACCATTATGATTATCTGAATCAGTGACCTATCCTCTTCATTATTTGCCACGCCCCCAATTTTTGTGTCACCTATGAACTTTAAAGTGATGATTTTATATTTCCTTCAAGGTCACTGATAAAAACGTCAAGTAGCATAGAGCCAAGAGTCATTCTCTGGGGGACCCCACTAGAAACACACCTGCTTGATGATAGTTCCCCATTTACAGTAAAATATGAAGAGCTTGGTTTTTGCCTTGTTTCTGAATTACTTCCTTATAACATAGGTTGCTCCATTTTAAGGAGTTGCTTCATGTCCAAAATTTAAGATTCAGTGTAAAAGGGAAGTACTGAAATTGAATGGGATGAGATCTAAAACTGGTACACAGTTATCAGAGGATTAGTAAAAAAACTTATGATCCTTCCTGCAACAGATAAGGTGTTAATCCTAGTGTCCTGGACAAATTCCAGTGTTCTGCCTACTGCCATGTTTCAGCTGAAGTTACTTTTAATTACAAAAATGTTGTGTGGTGTTGCTGGAACAGAATGCCTCATGCATTCCTTTCCAGGGTTGTTTGTATTTCAGCAGAGAATGTGTTATTCTAGGTTACATAGTTTGAAACGCACTTGGAGACCCTTTCTGGATTCTGGATGAAAGAGATGTTATGTTACACCAGCTCAGTTACTGTAGCATAGTTGTTTTCTTAAACTTCTTATTACATGGAGCCAGATTCATCCTTGGTGTAACTCCACTGAAGTCAGTTGAGTTGCACTAAGGATGAATTTGACACGTGATATTTGAATGGGATCAGAAACACCTGCACTCAACACCAACTTGTTATTTCAGAGAAAAATGGAATGGTTTTAAGGAATAAGGGTGCATATTAGGTTCGGGATATTAGAAAAATTAACGACTAAGAGTCCCGTGGCACCTTGTAAACTAACAGACATTTTGGAGCATAAGCTTTGGTGGGTGAATACCCACTTTGTCAGATGTCACTTTGTCTTTGTCTCTTTTGTGGATCCAGACTAACCCAGCTACCCCTCTGACTCTAGAAAAATTAAATTGTCCAACTAGTTACATAAACTGGATGAGTGAACTAGATCAGTCAAACTAAGATATGACTCTGTTTAGAAAAGAGAGGAAAGTCAAACAAGTAAATGTTCAGGGACAAATATTTTGCATATTTTTGGGAGTAAAAAAATTGTTGAAACCGACTCTTTGCCACACAAACTTTCGACAATGAAGAATTGATATTTTCCAAAGGAAATAAATCTGTTGTGAAAAAAATTTCAATCAGCTTTACTGAACATAGTTCAAAGAACATAACCTATTGCTTTCAGGGACCTAAAAATATAAGATAAATATTGCAAAAAACAGCAACAGGAAATTCTGACAGGCTGACACTATTGGCAATGTCCTTGCACAACATCCTAGGTTGAACTATTTTCATGTTGCTGAATGACCCCCATCAATGCATTTCCACAGCTAATGACCACTTAGACTGTAGTACATGAGAAGCAAGAAAGGATTACATATATATTTACTCTATCAATAAAAATGATTCAGACAGTAGTTTTTTGTTTTACTTATCTCTTCTGCCTGGTTTCATCTGTTTTTATCATTGTAGCTCATTAAAGAAACATTTTTCATCTTCCCATAGGTTTCTTTGCTAATGTAGAAGAATGTAGCATTCATACCACCTCCCTGATCACCTTCTCTCCCTATTTACACAAAATAAAAACTAACTCTTAACATTATATGAATACTAATGAATCCATGGCCCCTCTAGTATCTAGTTTTGCATAATATAAGTCAGGTGTCTTTCAGTTCAATTTAGCATGGGTTTGAACATTTCAATACAGAAAAAAAGGTTCCGTCTGATGATAATGATATTTCATGTTAGATAGTATTTCATTCCTAAGAAATCTCAAGCACTTTACAAGCTCTCTTTCATTTTATACACACACTGAGGCACACAAACAATTCAGACATCTCTGGTTGGGAAGATAACAGCCATATATACCAACTGTTAGCCAATATACTGCACAACAGTGTGGGAGGCAAATATTGGTCACAAACACCACACCAAACCATTCTCTTCCAGAAAGAGTCATGGGGTCTTTAATATCAATATAGAGCAGTTGTCTTTAATCTCTCATCTACTAGACCAAGTCACACAAGGAACTGAATGGAACTCTGTTTAACTAGATGAAAAACTAAGAATTTGAACCTGTGGCTGCTAGGGAATCTAAGAATGTCATCACCAGTGCTTACAGCACTAAACCATGCCTTCTGGTCTTGATGAAGCAACCTAAAGGGAGAAAGTTGTGGGGAAAAAAGCCACCACCATAACGAGTAATGAGAAAAAAAATGCCACTCTGTACTCTAGCAGAGGGGGCTGAACTAGCAAGCGTTACAAGACACAGACTTTGAAACGAATCTCTGTCTTTGAAAGAGGCACAGAAAGGGCACATCTATGCAGTTACTAGTGCTAGGTGCCTGAGGTGTGGATTTTATATATATGTGGGGTTGACATTAAGAAGTCACCCTATAGTGTACATTAGCATGCTGTGAATATTGCCAGCAGTGGGTCTGATCCTCCATGGTAACACTCTTTAGGGAGCACTGGAAACATTTTAATTATTAAAATGAATCATTCCTACCAACATATTTAATTGGGATATACTACACATTTAAATGTGCAGTAATGGAACAGCTCTAAGAATCTAACAATGTAATACAGTATGCTGTTTGAAGTGAATTCTAGCAATATTTTTTCATCCACTAACACCATGCATTATTTATTGTATCTCTTTTTAATCCTATCTGATAGTTTATATGAAGACAGACTCACTGGAACCTCAGAGATAAAATGCAAATCTGTGAATTACCCCCTGTGATCCTGACTGCAAGCTCTACCTTATTCACCTCGCTCATTTCCTGCCTCCTAGCTCCCAAGGAACTAGCTCATTGAATTTATTTCTGCAGCATAAATTAAACCCACAGTTTCTTCTTGAACAGAGAGAAGCACAGAATGACCAGTTAAAGCAGCACTGCTACCCAAACTGATAGCTCAGTATAGCATATAATGGGCCAAATTTGGATGATATAGAAGATGATATAGAAGGTGATGCAGAGGTTACATGCTGACAGGTCAGTGTGAGTATGAGTTGTTGTAATTTACCCACTGAGAGGGCAGAGGGCAAAACTGCAGCAGGAAGAGCTATCACAAGGGCATCAGAAGGTGTAAAATAAAGTAGGAGTCTGTTATAACCTCATCTTCTGTCTTTTGGAGCGCACACAATACTAGGTTAAAAAGGAACATTGAAATGGCATGCACTGCCTAGCTCAGAAGGGCTAGAGTGATACAATGAGCCTGAGACAGGATTGTTGGACACTGAAGAATTCAGGAAGACTAAGTGCATGTGGAAGAGCTGAAGTACTGGCACAAAGTGATCCAGTGGACTACTGCACTATTGGTTTTAGTTTGCAAATGCTTATTGATGTGAGTGGTAGAGTGTGTGCTTATACCTGGGAAGGAGAGGGAGAACATTTTGTGTCAAAAAGGGACTCAGATATATATATAGAGAGAGAGAGAGCGGAGAAAGAGCTCAGAAGGCGTTACCTACAGCATACAGAGAATATTTTAGAGAAAGAAAAATAATCTTGTTAACTAGACATTGTATACAGAGATCATCCTTTAAAAACTTGCCAGTTTTATCCAAGATAAATAGCTAAAGTTACCTCTACTATTTGCATTACTCCCTCTCTTGCTTCTCCATAATTACCATAGGAAATATTTAGTGAATACTACAAATATTTAAGGCAATTTAAATATTTAAGGCAATGTCAAGTTTTTAAGAGCAGGAACTATCTATCAGGAACTATCTTTCAAGTTTCTCTAGACTTTAAGTTTTGAAAATTGGATCCTCTCTACAAATTGTAATTTTTTTTAGAATTATATTTACTCTATCTATATATAGAGATTATATAGATAGACTATATATAATTCTAAAAAATGACAATTTGAAAAGGTGATCCAATTGTACACACACACAGAAATTAATACTCTCTCTTGAGAGGCCACAGATACCTGGCATCCTTATCCTCAATGTTATTAATGTGGGAGAATTAGAGTGATCCAGTGGTAGTAGAGTAATGTCATCTAAGCAGTCAAGTGTTTCTACATGGTGTGGCACAAAGGAAGAAAGGAAAGAGATGGGCCCTGCACTAGGATGACTGGTGCCACAATTTCAACTATTGTATCTTCCACCTTGTGGTCAGAAACTACATCAGAATTATCCAATTATTCAATTTGTTTTGACTGTGATGCCATTTTCTACACCTCCACCAGGTGCAGGATACTTGGGAAGAATCTGACTTGAATTTAGTGTCTACCTTTAGGTTATGGAAATTGGCTGGTTGGATGATAGGGAGGGGCATGGAAGGTTAGCCAAACAGGATTAAAGAAATCTAAACACAGTATGTCCTATTTTTAGTGATAGCTGCTGCTGTTGAAGTGGTGAGAGTATACATAGCACTCATTCCATCCCCCCCCCCCCCATGCTTTGCTATTGTGTTCTGACCTGTTTCTTCTCTACCCATCTCCCCCTCCACCTACCTCCAACTGGTTACCAATCTGTGACATTTTTGCTCATTTGTTACAGTTGTGCAAGCTGGTCCTGCTGTGCATGAAAAAACAAACTGCCTCATTTCCTCCCTGCATTGCCATCCCATATGCATAGCATCAACACAGGGCCCTCTACAATGATATTACTATAGCAACTGGGCTCAGAGCACTTTCTAAGATCTGTTGTTTCAGTGAAGGGATTCAGTGCTATATTAAAGGTTCTAAACTGGATGTTTTAAGCCTTCCATTTTACCTTGTTACTGTTTTTGTTACTGTGAAAAGGAACATTCAAAACTGTAGAAAAACATAAATGGTTTGAGTACCAGCTAGTAAATATTCAGCTCTCTAAAGTATTCTATTTGCTATATTATAAGATGGATGATTGTATTATTTAAAAAAGTTTTAAATAGTAGAAAACTTTTTTCAAATTCTTTTTTATTGGTAGCAATTATGAGGTCCATGCAGTCGTCCTAGATTTTGTAATCTACCATTTTTTGAGAGAAGTTTATAAACTTTCATGCAGCATCTCACTAGTAGTGACAAACTGCTGCTGCAGCCCATATTTACATCTCTGATTAACTACGCAGGTGAGTAGTCCTTTGAGTTCAAGGGGGTTACTCACCTGTGTAAGTGTTTGTAGGATCAAATCCAGTCGCTGATTTATTTAACTGCCCCCACCCCAAATTCTAAACTTGAGTACCTAAATTTAGGCTTCTCAATAAATAGCCCGATTGGCAGAAGTGCTGATCATCCACTGGACACAAAACCTTTCTGAGTTCTGTAGACAAAAAGTGCCATATAATACCAAATGTCATTGTCTTGGTTTTAACTATTATCTGTATTTAAATAAGATGCAGATCTGTGTTTCCATTTCTTTAGAACTGAGGCTGTTCATTTCACATTATTTCTAGTTTAATGCTTAATTTTATTCTTAAAGAAAGCGAGAAATACTTGTAGCACTTTAGGCTGAGGTTTGACTGGGGCTGTTTTAGCGCTAAAACCCCTCTTTAGCGCTACAATAGCACTGCCAGTACACACTCCCAAGGCACTTTTTCCGCTTTTACTGACCTTTTAAAGCGGTACTGGTATACCTCAAAACGAGAGGAATAAAGCTCTCAGCGCTGCTGTTTTAACGCAAGGGATGCAATGTGTACTCCCCTTGCGTTATAGTGAGCCTCCAGCCTCCGGCATCCTGGCCCAGAATTCCAAATTCCATCCTCTCTGGCCACCATTTAAAACTCTTCTGTCCGTCCTCGGTGACCCCACATCAGACCCTCCCCCTCAGTCCTTTTGAAATTTGAAAAACCAGCCCGCTACTGCGGGCACGGCTGCGGGGTCCCCTGCTGCTGTGGGCGGCAGGGCTGCGGGGTCCCCTGCCGCTACGGGCGGCAGGGCTGCGGGGTCCCCTGCCGCTACGGGCGGCAGGGCTGCGGGGTCCCCTGCCGCTACGGGCGGCAGCCCGGAGGTGCTCCCAGCCCCTGCACCAGTCCCCGCCGCTGAACCCCCCCCCCCCAAGTAAATGGTTATGGAAGGGAGGTGCAGAGCCTGTCAGTTTCGGAAATGAAACTGACAGCCAGAAGTTCCCTCCCTTCCCAGTCCCCCCTCACTCCACTCCTTTGCAAAGAGGGCTGCACCCAGCTGAATGCTGGGATACCTGCCCTATCCCGCAACTCCTTCTGCCGCCAAAAGCAGGACAAATCTGTTCGCTCTCTGCCGCTAGAGGGATTCAATCTGGACACCCTCTAGCGCAACACCTGTAGCGCTAAATCGGGAAGCGCTATAAACAATAGTGCTTCCCCCTGTAGTCTAACCACAGCCTTAGAGACTAACTAGTTTATTTCAGCATAAGCTTTCGTGGGCTATAGCTCACTTCATTGGATGCAAAGAATGGAACAGAAGTAAGATGCATTTATACACAGAAAGAAAGAAAAGAAAAAAAAGTACATTAGCACACCAATTCTAAGCGGGCTGTTAAATGTAGATGGTCCATTATCACTAGGAGAAAAAAAACACCTTTTGAAATGGATTTCTGTTGTCCGTGAAATTAACTCAGGAAATGCAATCAATTACTGTAATGAGCGAACCATTTTTTTTATTCTTGTTAATTCTTGTTAATCCTTTACTAATACATATTTTTCACTTAAAGGGAGATTGTTAATTTAAATTTGTTTTAAAAGGTAAAGCTAAAACCTCCAGATGTGTTTAGACAATTTAAAAAAAATTAATAATGGAAATAGTAATTTAAATGCTAATACATGCTCCCAAACTGTTTAAAATGCACAAACTACAGCACTAAGAACCTGAAACAATAGTGAACCTCACTTCATCCACTTCCATTGTCCAAGGTGAGAGGAAGTTAAGCAGCAAACAAAGAGCATACAGTAGACTCTCGATTATCCAGGATTGGGTTAACCAGGATGTGGATCAAAAAAACCCCAGTAACTCACAGGGCCAGATTTGGCTTTGTTGCCACCCCAAGCACACACACAAAATAACCCCACCAGGGCCCAGGGCAGTCAGTGAACCAACACCCTCTTCCCCCGGCGCAGGGTGGCTGGTGAACCAATGCCCCCCTCCCCATATTTCCTATGGATGGTGATTATCCGGGATTTTATTAACCAGGATTAATTTTTTCCCTATCATCCTGGATAATCGAGAGTCGACTGTATATATCAACAAGAAAATGAGATCTTAAAAAATTCAAAGGTGGGTATTTTCAGCATATGATTTTTAAATGGATACTGTCCCTGTAAATGTGGACAAGCAATCTGTATTTTTAGGTGCCATCACTCTTGTGTTCCACCTTCTCAATATTTTTATTTTGAAATAAATGGGGTTCTAGTTACTCTTCTCTCCAGGATGAGACTGGAGAAATGTTTGACTCTCTCCTGCTGTTTCATTCACATTAAGATGAGTAGGATCAGCATCTCCTTCTGTTCTCTTCCATCTTCTATTTGTCTCCTTTACAGAGAATGGTCAGTTAAGTTCTAAAACAGTGGTTCTCAAACTTTTTGTAGTGGTGACCCCTTTCCCACACTGAGCCTCTAAGCGTGACCCCCCCCCAGGAGTCAGGTGGGGTGGGGGCGTGCCTGCAGCCCAATGTGGCAGGGGCCAGGCTGGGGGGGGTCCAGCAGCCCCCCGGGGCAGGGACTGGGGTTGAGAGGGGGTGCCTGTAGCCCACTGGGGCAGGGGCTGGAATGGGGGGGTTCCAGCAGCCTCCCAGGGCAGGGGTTGGGATTGAGGGGGGGTTCCAGCAGCCCCACCGAGGCCAGTGAGGGGGGGGGGGAGTTCTAGCAGCCCCACAGAGGTGCTGGCAGGCCACCACGGCAGGGGCCGGGCTCATGGGGGTGCCAGAAGCCCATCTCTGCAGGGGCCGGGGCTGGGTCGGGCACATGGCAGTGCCGGCAGCCCGCCGCAGCAGGAGCCAGGGCCCGGACCAGGCTCACGGGGCCACCAGCAGCCTACCGCGGCGGGAGCTGGGACCGGGCTTCCAGGGCCACCAGCAGCCTGCCACGGCAGGAACTGTGGTCGGGACCGGCCTTATGGGGGCGCTGGCAGCCCACCGCGGCAGGGGCACCAGCTGCTTGCAGCAGCGGGGGCCGGATGCCAGCAGCCCACGGCAGCATCATTGTTTGGGGCCAGCTGCTGACAGCAGGGGTTCACGACCCCCACAGAACTGGCTCACGACCCCCACTTTGAGAACCAATGCTCTAAAAGAATGAATTAATTAGCACAGAGAAAGCTATCAAACAACAAACAGTTTAGCACACAAAACAGGTAGGAAAACTTGACTGAAAAGGTCTTCCTGCCTGAAGCTGAGCCCTCCAAGGCTCTGACCAGATTGAAGTTTTTGGTCATGCTGATTAACTTGAGTTAACATTCATCATTCTAAGGTACTTACATGGCCCCAATTATCACGTATTTACCTTCACACCCCTGCGAGATGGGACAGTTCTATAATCCCCATTTTGCAGACCACTACGTGGAAGCAGAGACGCACAATGCAGTTATGTATTTATTTTGAAAATTATATCCCTGATATTTTACGTATTTTACATGTTCCTGCTACATGTTCCTATTTGTGTGCATTGACTCATATCTGTGGCCTTGATCCTGCAAACAGTTATGTGCCCAACTTTACGTATGCATGTAGTCCCACTGAACTTGGGAAAACTGTAGAGTTAATTTCTTAATTCTTAGAGTTAATGTATTCATAGCAGCTAAGAGGTCAAGTTATGAGCTTCCCAAAATATGTTCCAAGGCTACATCCACCTACTTGTTGTCTCAGTATCAAACTTTAGGAACAGAATAAAAATAAAAATAATCTACGAAATAAACAGTATTCCTGTTCTTTTTACGAATATAGACTAACACGGCTGCTATTCTGAAATAAAAATACTAGTTCATCTTTTTCTTCTCAGATCTAAAACTGGTGATCTGAAAGACACAATATGGGTTGCTTCTCTTCTGATTCTGACCGTTGTTAAAAGATTAATTGAACTGGTAAGTGTTTTCCTTCTTGGGGCATGAAAGTAGAGAGTATGCTGGGTGGTGCTTTGTGTGGTAGTTGGTAGACATCTTCAAGATTATGTTTTGACATCTACCCGAAGGCAGCCCCTTATTGGTTCCTATATGATGGTAGTGCAGTTGGTTCACCTCGGTCTTAATTTATTCAGATGTATATAAGCAAAGTGAACTGTTAAGTAACCACCAACTGGTTTTGTTTTTTATAGTATGCCATTATTGTGTAGTGGCAAACACCTGGCATGTATAGTGAGTATTGATCCTTACTCAAGAAAAGTATAGTAAAACACAAGGGAAATAGTCCTTCCTGAATCCCACAAGGTTCAGTAAACAGAGACTGCTTAATCTATTAATAAAACTACACCAAATGAACTCCTGTGTCAGAAAGCACTTCACACCAGTGTTAATAACAATCATCAGTGTACTTCACAAATCATTGCAAAAGACAGCAGGAATAATGATCACCTTCTTTTAAAGTCAACATAAGCACTATATTGAGGAAATTGATCATTTTACCTCAGGTGACAGGTGGCATACTTTCTTTCCTCCCTATGCATTTATTATCTCCACAGTTGACAAAACACAAGGGCTTACCCAAGGAGTCATTTTAAGGCACACTGTGATTAGTCTTCATTTGCACACTCACAGCTCAATAGGCAGCAATGTCAGAGGAGAGAAGATCAGCCAAAGCTAATTATTGCAACCTGTGGCAGACACACCATGCCAGAACTCTTAAACTGCTGTAAGGTTTGACTCTCCCCTTCCAGCCCACTGCCACACACACTCATATTGCTCTCTGCCAATGCACTTGCACCTGTCTCATCTCCCAGATTTCCCAGAATGAAGAAGAGACAGCTGGATTCATATTGGCTCATCTGTTGAAAGGTGCCTGCCCAAATGAAGAATAAACAGACAAATTTGGTGAGTCATCCACTTCTCTAAATGTATTGAAATGAAAGTAGAGACTTCATTTTTATTGCAGAATTCAGGACTAATCCTTTATGGATCTTTAGTGACCTTGCTGGTTCTGAAATTTTTGGAAGGAAAGTTTCATTTAAGTAGTTTTTAATTAAACCTGTGTGCAATATAAAATAGAGTATTGTTTACGACACAGACAAAAGCCTGAATGGATAAATCTTAAGGAGTGACACAATGTCAGGACATTACAGATGTTGTGTTATAGAGCAAAGAGTTGAATAGTTCCGAGCTTTGTCACCTTAGAAAAGGAAAATAGAATAATGAAGATGTGAGGGTTCCCACTCTTAAATAATTTGACCACTTCCACATGAGAGAAATACTATAGTTAAAAATTATCATGGCGTTTAACATACCTTAGAACATGCCCATAAAATGTAAATTATTAAGAGCAATTAAAATAATTAGAAGATTTTTTTTGGAAATGGTGGTACTGTATTATGTAAAATCGTTGTGTTCATTTCTATTTAGGCTTCACTGAAGATATTTTAATTATCTTTTAATTGTTTCTGTACACACACGTACATACACACACAGTCTTTTTGTATGGTGCTATTTGTGCTCCATTGAATTAGCAGTTTCTCCATTTTTTAAAAGGTCTAATGCAAATAAATTAAAATCTAAAGTATCAATTTTATCTTCTGTATGAAGACAGAAAATAGCTATTAGATTTGATACGGTATAATTATAGAAATTTGTTTTAAATTATACATGTGAAAGCTAATGTTGCATTTCATTAAAATCTGATTTAAAAATATGACTTGATTATTGATTAAGAAAGTTCCATTTTCATCTGAAACTTTTGCCTTTATTGTCATGTAAAATGTTAAGGGGAAATATAATTGAAACAGATATTGTAGAGTGACTAAAATTTTATAAAGTTTATTTCAACAAAATTCAGATAGCAAAATGTTTTCTCAATACATATGTGAAAGATACTTCAGTGAAATAATATTTATGACTAAAATGATCACAATCAAAAGATAATTTCCCCACAGGATGTTAATTTGGAAATGTGCATCAACTATGGTAAGTTATCACACAACTATTAGAATATAAACTCCAGCCTTCTTTGATATCTCGCTGCTTCAGTTTTTCATACTACTGTTTCATTAGCATCTTCCTGTACTTCAGAAAGGTAGGTTTGGTGACATAGCCTAAGAGAGGTAAGTTTATGAGCTGGAATGTGCCAGTGGAGTCCTATATGTAGGGTCTGCTGAGCAGTGATGTGTTCCTTTGCCTGGCATTCTTTTATATGAAACTGTAGTAATTGTCCTTACGATTTAAAAAAAGATGAGGAACCGTATGTGTGGATTGTAGCACATTGTACTTCAGCTTGTATATTTGCAGGTCTATACAAGTTCTTTTTTATTGTGGTTTGTGGATGCTTCATGGAAGATTTAAAACTGTAAATTCATCTTCTTGTCCAAAGAGATCCATGAGTTGTAACATCCTTTAGTCCCATTCTTTTCATATTTTCAAGTTACATGTTTGCATCTCTGATGTGGGTGTGCAAATGTTATGGGTGCCAAAGATATGTAATACAACTGGTATTCATCTCTTGGGAGTAATAAGCTCTTTGGGTATACATGAGACTACAATTTAACAGAGCCATGAAGATTTACGGAAACAGCCCCACTGTATATTTTGCTATAGATAATGGAATGGAATCCACATTTCAAATTCTTTCAAGGATTTGATGGCTGTTTATGAAAGACTAAATACATTTTGTTTTCCTGAAGTCCTATTGCATTTATGTTCTATGGTAGCCCTCTTTGAAAGGTTAAAATTATGGCTTGGTCTACTCTACAGACTTAGGTCGATGTAAAGCAGCTTACGTTGACCTAATTATGAGAGTATGCATGGGGGGCATGTGAAATGGCTGGGGGAGGCTAGCCCCAACCCCGCCCCTTCTGCCTGAGGTCCCATCCTTTCCCCCATGCCGGAACAGAGTCCTCCCTTCTGCCCCTGCCAGAGCCCAGGGCTGCCCTCCCCACACCATGGCTACTGGGTCAGTCCGTGGTTAGTTTCACAGCCCCAAAGGAGTACTGGTCCCAGCCCCAGAGCACCAGGAAGGCGGGCAGCGTGTGGCTCCAGCCTCCTGAGTCCTGGAGCACCAGGAAGGCAGGCAGCACGCTGCTCCAGCCCCAGCAGAGCACTAGGGGGCTGGAGCCGGAGGCCTGGAGCCTCATGCAGGGAGTGGTCATGGCAAGGGGTGGGTGTTTGGGGAGGCAAAGCCTCCCCCAGCCTATGTGACCTGCCACCCATGAGTGTATGGATTACAGCCTCGCTCCCTCCCCACCCACGAGAGGAGTAGGGCTTATGTCGGTGTAGTTAGGGCGACACAGTGTCTGTGTAGGTATCGCATAATTTACATCGGCTGTTGTCTGTCATTCCTATCAATTTCAACTTCTGCCTGGGTTGCCCCCTCCTTAGAGCTAGATGGGCTACTGCCCGGAGGCTCCCCGCTTGGAGCCCAGCTGCCTCCTCCCAGCTCTCTGCTCCCCACTCCCCAATGGAGCCTGGCAGCGGCACCAAGGCCCCTGGGAGCCCCATTCTCCAGGCCCGGAGCTCAACTCCAGGCATGGCGCCCTGGCTCTCTGTCCCCCATACCGCCCCTCTTAAGTCAGTGGAAGCGCTCCTTGTGAGGATGCGTACCAGCGACGAAAGGAGGGTAGCGTGGACATGAATCAGCATAGGAATTACCAACATAGGTCATCTTATGATGCTAATGGACATACCCCATGTGTTTGCCACTAGCAGAAACAGTTTGCAATTCCTTGGCTCACTAACCTGGGTCTAAAATAGGTCAATTCATTATAAAAACTTGTTATAAGGATTTTAATATTTTGTTGATTCCATGACAAAAATAATAAAAGTTGATGATTGATCATCCCTCTGAATGTTGTTTTATAACATTTTAAGTTTTTGGGGGCTTTGTATTTTCTTTGGACTTTTTGATTAATACAGACATTTGCACAAAAACAGGATATTTGGTGATTAAGATTTCATCTACTCCTGCTGCTTTTGACGTCATAATGATCTCCACAGCAATTTAATTGTTATGTCACAAACAAAAGATTATAATGGGAAGTGAGTAATAATCAGTAGGGGATTAACATTTAAGAATAAACATTCTGTTCTCATGTGAATTTGTGATAATAAAAAAGGAAATAATATTTTATCAATATTATAGTTCTCTCTAAAGAGACGATTTTCAAAGTGTTTTTCAGTGAGGCATCAGTACATTTCAAAACTGCTAGAAACTAGATTTAGAGTATTACACACATGACAATGGTGAACATTTAAGAGTTTTAAATATTTTACAGTATTACACAGTGCACTGATATATGTATTTTCATGCTAGATTGTGAAAAAAATAGCTATTTACTATGCAGGTGATAAATAGAATAACCTAGAAAGCTTATGAGGAATGGT
Organism: Sternotherus odoratus; assembly: GCA_032164245.1. Lineage (NCBI taxonomy): Eukaryota > Metazoa > Chordata > Testudines > Kinosternidae > Sternotherus > Sternotherus odoratus. The sequence continues at coordinate 29,158,929 of JAVMKO010000007.1, read as the reverse complement.
TCCCATGTATTACAACTGCATTTTATATTACCATATTACAGTGAAATATTACACTGCAGCATAGTATATGCTTGCTAATAACCAATGCAAGTAGTACAAAGACAGTCCTATCTTGTACAATGTCAGTGTCTTTATAGTCAAGATTCATATTGTATTTATATGGGGATAGGCACTTTTAGAAATTGATTTTCTTTGCATCACAATAGTGTTATGCCAGTGTTACATTTTATTGTTCAAAATAGGATTTTCTATTGTGTTTAAAAACTTGAAATTCATAGAGTTAAACCAACGTAGTTCATCTGCTACCAAAAAACAAAATTTCTAAAACTGCTGGCATAGAGTAGTTTTGTTAAAAAAATCTTCACTTTACGGAAAGGAAAATATCAAGCTGACATTGAGAAAAGCATGCCGTGACTGCTATAAAACAGCAATGGCATATTGAGCTTTTGTTTGCTTCAGGGTAGAGATCCTACTTTCATCCTTATAACGAACAACAATCTTCCCCTCTAGAATCTGTAGACTTAATTTCTCTCCCCAGCTCCCTGTTACCACTTCTATACTCACAAATCCCAACGTAGCAGACATAGATGCCATAATTGAGGGAAGCACCTAAGTGTGTGCTTTAGTCCATTCCTATTCATAGAAGCACTGGAGCAAATGCTTAACTGTCATTAATAATAATACCTAATCTTTTCAGTGCTTTCCATGCATAATCATCATAGGCTTTACAAAGGAAGGAAGTATAATTATCCCAATTTTACACAGGCATGGGCTCAAGTGCTTTCCTAAGTGAGGATGCTTTCCTGAATCAGGACGAGCATTTCCCAGGCAGTGAGCACAGCAGCTCCAGTTGATGCCAGGCTGTGGATCTGTTCATCACAGTTATAAGATCTGTGTTTTCCCCCCATCTGGACACAGCCATCCCCAGCTTTCTGACCATTCCAGCTTCCATTGGCCTAGTCAGCATGATTCCTAAATTCACTCTCCAGTATTATTGTTAATGAGGAATAAACTGTATTCATTTTCATCATATTCTGAATTATATCTTGATATATAAGAACACATTGCCATTAGGCTGAACCAGTGTTTCCACTTGTAGGGTAACATACAAGCAGTCTGGAGAGCTACAACTATATCCAACCAAAAGACACTTGCGTCTTACAATGTTAGGTTTTGGGAATATTATGCTCACAGTCGGTTTTGACAACGAAGTGCAGACTCCTTCTCTTCCACCCCATAACTTGCTGACCACAGAGTGGCATTAGAGTCTAGGAAGGAAGAGCTTGTTTGCCTGCAAGATTAGAGCCTTGGTAGTGGTGTAGGTGAAGGTTTGGATAGGAAAGAATAGATCTATTAAAAGGAGAGGGAAGCTGAAAACTATTAACATCTGACTCAGAGAGGCCTAATATAATTATGTTAAAAGGGCAATTCCAATTTAAAGAACACATTTGCATGAGAACATTTTTGCCTTATGTTGTTAGAAGTAGCAACTAAGATGACTTGTCTTTGCCTTTTGTATTAGACAGCAATTTATAAATAATCACTTGCACTGTTTTTGATTTTCCCCTGGATTTTTTTTTTTTTTTTTTTTTTTGGTGGCCATCTTTCACAAAGCATTAGGAGGGAGAGAAACATTTTTAAAATAAGGTAATGACTGTTAAACACACAACTTGGCAAAGAGCTTCAAAGACTAGCTGAAACCTGAAACTACTTTGACTAATATTTTTGAAACTGCCTAGATTTCAAATTAAATTGTGCTTCTTTGAATGGCATCTCTTCTGAATGCATGTTTTTATATATTGTATGATGCAATGGATCTACTCTAATTTAAAAATGAACATATCTACTAAAATGCATTTTGGAGCCAAATAACTGCAGTGTTATGGAACACACTAAAATATGTGTACTTGTTAAAATTTGGATTAAATATCAAATAATAGCCACCCAATTTATTATCGTCACAGTTTCCATTAGACCCTATTGACTGAGAAGCAGTAGCCTTTCCATTACAGTGTGAACTTCTGAGCTAGCATTGCCTTGACAGGTGTATGTTCTATGAAGTAAAAATTAACAGAACAGTCACTTGAAATTGAGATTGTTTTAAGCGTTATCTAAGGACACTGCAAACAGCAGAGACTGCGAAATAAGCATTTTTCTTGCCTAAATAAATGAAATGTTCAGAAGTGCTTTTTTTTCTTCTTATAGGGGAAAATATGTAGAGCTATAGTTACCAGTAGACAGACCAATGACCAATGTTTGTTTTTTCTTGAACATTTTGGTGTGAAAGAGTAAGATTCCCATGAACATTCAAATATGTTATTCATCTTTTCTGCCAGCAAACTTAGTGAAGTTTTGACATGGGCAATTGCAAAATTGGCTTGGAAATGAAATTATGCCATTTGTACCAAGAAACTAGTGTTTCATCATGTACAAAATAATTGTTTTACTTTGGGGGAAAATTGTTCCTGGTTATTCATGGAGACCCATGGAAAGGAAAAATCTACAGGGTGAATGGGGAAAAATATTTAATATTTTTGGAAAAGTGTGATTTCTCTCCCAGGCTCCCTCCAGTGTTCTGGTTTTGCTAGCAGTGAGAATACTTTTGTGTGCATGCCTCTACAACAGCTCACAGAAGGGGGGATGGAGGGTGTGCAGGGGGCTGTGACAGTGGACACAGTGGAAAGATGAGTTGGTCAGGGAAAAGCGTTCTTCCTAAATGAAGGAGTCTCTTCAGCTATTATTTGTCAGAACATAGAGCTACTTTCTGAATTGCTAGTTGACTTTAACTTCAGTTTTAGGAAATGTAAACCAAAAAAGATTGGTACATTTAAGGACTTTATGTTGTCAGGCTTCTGTTTTTTTTAAAAAAACCCATGAAAATCCTGATGCTACAGATACTTATGCACACGCTTAATTTGAATATCAATGTAATCTTCTCATTGAAGTAATTTGGGACCTATAGTTTACCACACACACACAAGTGTTTGCAAGATAGGGGTCTATTATTGCTTTACTGCTATATAAGTAATAGTGTTGTGTAAGAGTTATCTACTTAAACTTTCAAAAGCCTTTTGAAATTTGAATCCATTGGAGGCTTTTTCTTGATGAAACCTGGCTAAAATAAGACACAAAGAAAGAATAAATGACCGATTCTTAGTGTGGAAATAATTTAAAATAGGACTAGTAGTTGTAGTTGTACTGGGAGCAGTGATGTGCAGAGTAATGAAATGGGTAAGAATTTGGAAAATGTATTGTAGAGGATTGTAGATGCGCAATATAAAATCATTGTGTTAGGTCAGACTAAGGGGCACTGTGAAGAATTTTAGATGGAGGCAAGAAATCTAAGTATGATATGGAACAGTGGCAAAAGAAATTTCTGTTTAGTGTGAGGTCTAGCTGGTGTGTTTTAAGTTTATCTGTACTTTTTATTGAATAGAATGTCAATCCTATTTAAATGTCTCTCACCCTCTCTTAGCAGCCCTTAAAGAGAATAAACTGCTGACAGTTAATGGAAATTCTCCTTTTGCTCATGTGCCAGAGACCTATGATTTTTGGAGCTAAAGAAGAGTTGAACAGCATTGTTGGTACATCTACAGCACATCAATTAGTTACAGATTGGCACTTCACATTTGAACACTAGGCCTCTCCTGCATTTGAAGGCTAGCTTTGACAATTGACAGTGACAACATATTCTATAGTCTAATGGAGCTTCCCTCCCCTAGATAGCATGCCAGATCAGCTCAAATGTGTGTGTGATTTTTGCCCTCTAGTGGCTGGCTGTTGTCTTGTGGAATTGGCCAACCTAAATAGCAAAGAAGTCTTTCACTGAGAATCCTCTTTCCCCCTGTCTTTGTCAGGTTTATGTGGGGATGTTAAAATAAATAAAAGGAGTCAGATGTTGAATAGTGTAATTTTGTGGACACAGCATATATCTGTCAGAAAGTATAGAGGCAACCAGTAGTAGTCTAAAACACGGAGTTTATAGAATCTCTGAACAAGACAGTGAATCCAGTTTTATCCATTACACTGTTGATGCAATAGCTAAATAAAAAAATCTCACTGAAACCTGTGGTTCTCTGCTTTTTGAGGATACTACGGTGGGGTAGGGATTTACAAATAAGAGAGCAAAACAAAGGCCCAGCTACATTAAAACCAAGTCCCTTAGCTGAGTGTGTGGGTTTGTCCCAAGAAGGCTTTCCTCCATTTTACTACTAAGCTTTCCAGAGCTTCTTGGCTAAAACCTGAGTTCTTAACTGGGTCCTCAGCCACCATTCCTTCCTCATGACCGTTCTCTTTACACCTGTTTGAGTGTGTGCTGATGGAGAGTAACTGATCACGGAGCTAACTCTTTGTCTAAGGAGGCCCTTTACTCATTGCATTAACAATGTCATCAGCATAGTCAAGGCCTGAGAGTGAGACATGATCGATCTTTTTGCCTATGGACTTGACAGAATACTGAATTATGAAATACATTGCCCAACAAAAGAGTGCAGGAGCCAAGACACTGATACTTATTTAAAAGATGGTGGCATCCGATTCCCTAGACTTACACAGGCAGTAATTTATTTTACATGGGTGTGCTAATATAGAATTAATCTGGGCAACTCCTGGTTATATGAGATTATAGAGATAAATGGCTAAATAAGAGTGGGGAAAAGGGCATATTGTACATCTGGCCAGGTAGAATGGTGGGATAGGACTTTTAATAAACTTCTGAAATAGTTTCTGTATAGGATATAGAACAAAACAGACTTAGATGGTCACTGATTTTCTATCAGTCTGATAAGCATTGCCTTGTAAATGTGTTGATGTTCCAGGTGAAAAATATATGTGCCCAAGCCCCTGTGTCAAGAGGGTCAAGGATATTATTAAAAAGACAGTATTTTAAAGTCATCATAAATCTTAAGACTCTCCTAAAACATTGGTCATTATGTAAGGTTTATTGATTTTAAAAAAAAAAAGTTGTTGTTTTATGAAATTGTCTTTTCTGGTTTTCTTTCCTTCTGCTCACCTCCTTATTTTAATTTTCTGTTTCTAATTTTTATTATTTTTCTCCTCTTTACACTTGCTCTCCCATCTTTTAATTTTTCTTCTCTTCCTCTGTTTTCAATTTCCACAAGTGTCCATTCTCTGTTTCTCCCCAGCCCATGCCCCATTCCATGCTTGTCATCATGGTACCTCAGAACCTGAGCAATTCCCCAAGTCTCCATCTTTTCAACATCTCTGGAGAATTATTATCTCTCTGCATACACAGTCAAGCACCCTTGCCATGCTGCATCCCCTCTGCAGCCCAACAACTCAGCTCTTTCCCCTACTTTTCCCACCTCTCTCCAGCTGCCATGCCCTGTGTCCTTGCATTAGGAACACTTAAGGTGACCTGGTTTCTGCTTCTCTAGCTCTGAACTTCCTATTCTCCCCATGGATGTTACCTGATTTGATGTCAGGCAAATTTCCAATCAAGGGAGGACTAGGTGATACAGAACTCCCAGCTGGTCAATTGGGAAGTGCCTCAGAGATTGGACCAGCCATCCTACCCCCGCTCTGCACCCAATCTTCAATTCCACCGCTGCACCTCAGCCACCCACTGAGTCCCACAAACAAATCCTCAATGGCAGTTTTAGGCATAGGTGGCAGCAATGGCTCTTCCTGAAGTCTAGTACCCTAGGTAGCTACTTGGCTTCTGACTAAAGCTGCTAATGCCCAGAAATTGTTTGCTTTAAAAGAAATGTTAATGGGGGTGATCTACTGCGATTGGAAGAAACTACTTCAGTGATGTGATGTTACTTCTAAGTGTTGAAAGTGCATCCAAAAATGATGACAAAAGTTCTATTTAGAATAATTACTACAAACACAGCATTTTTATTATATGATACATTTTTTATTCTAAAACGTATTTATTAAATGCAAAATATTTTTATTAATTTAGATTAAAAATGCCAGAAGATGAGAAATTACTTTTAAAAAATTGACAAATGAGTCTATGAAATATAGCAAAGAAAGGCAACTGAGAGTCATCAAAACTCAGAAATACATCCACTCCCTGTCCCTATCATTTATTAATATGATACTATATATTTAATACAATGCAAAGTTGCATTCCTGAGATTTGTACTAAAGGAGTTTTTGCTTCCAGGGCATACATATTTATTCAGGGAATAGTGCAGGTGTCCAATGATGATAATGCTGGCATAAGTGACACTAACGAGTACTAACCCTGAGGCAGTTTCTGTCTCTTTCTATTGAATTAAAAGGATGCCTACATTCAAAATAGTGTGGGTCAGTCAGTTATAATCCAGTTTGGGGGTGTAATTTAAGACTCTGCTCAGGACCTGGTCCGACCTGCCACTGTATTTCTGAAGGAGTAAGGAGGATGAAGAAAGCACACTGCCTGTTGAAAAGAGAAGCTCAGTCTAATCTAATTAATAAGAAATGGGCAGGATCACACATTCCACCCCCAAAGCCCTGCACTAATGGCGAGGGAGAGGCAGGATGGGTAGGACAGATGCTGGGAATATCAGTGAAAATGAGCCACCATTGGGGTCACCAGAGTTGCAATTAGATCTCAGGACTTGTAACATTTCTGACAGAGACAATGAAGCGTACAGAGATGTAAATTACCCTGAGTTAATTTAGTGAATATTTCTCAAGTTTAAATAATTATTTTTTAAAAGTTTTAAAATAAAAAACTATTCCAAAGTCTTACTAAATTCACTATTGACAAAGAGTCCTGTGGCACCTTGAAGACCATCTAAAGTATTGAAGCATAAGCTTTCGTGGACTAATACCCACTTCGACAGATGCATGCATAGGAGTTCTGTATCACCTAGTCCTCCCTTGATTGGAAATTGGCCCTTCCATCAAATCAGGCAACATCCATGGGGAGAATAGGAAGTCAGAGATAGATGCGTGCATCCGATGAAGTAGACATTACATGCATCCGGCAAAGTGGGTATTAGCCCACGAAAGCTTATGCTTCAATACTTTAGTTAGTCTTTAAGGTGCCACAGGACTCTTTGTCACTTCTGCAATTCCAGACTAATACGGCTACTTCTCTGATTCTTAAATTCACTGTGCATTTCTATTCCAAAGGCCCAAATCAGTTTGTCGGAGGGATACTGACGACCTTATCAGGAATTTTAGTTGTAGGGATAGAGAGGAAAGGACACATCTTAGAGATGTGGCAGGGGAAGATGCAGCAGAATTCAGGACCGGGGTTGGTGTCCATGCCATTTAGATTAACAATGATTGGTGCAAGCAAAATCAGCTGATAAGAGTGTGTGATGGCACTGGAGAGATGCAGAAATATATGCAAGCATTGAGGGAGACGGAGAAAGGAAGTGATTATGGAAATAAGAGGATTTCCTCCCAAACACATATTACTGTTTCTTTAAAGTCCTGGGGCCAGAAGCCTTGCAGAGAGATATGGGGAAAGGAGCCCCTCTCCCTCAACCAAATGGGGATTAGCTGGGAGAAGGGGAACAGCACCTCCTTCAGAGCTCAGCAGACACCAGAAGATACCAGCAGGGAAAGGCTAGCCTTCTGAACATCTTGCAGGCTAATTAAGGAAGGGGCTTCTGGCTAAATAAGGAAGCTGCAGACACAGCTGATTTGCTCAATTTAGTGGACCCTCTCTACACATACCATTTGAAAGCGTATTATGTCTACTTTAACATGAGCTGTCAAGTGGTGCTGTTACGATGACACCATCAACATGGTAAAATGGCTCCTTTGAAATATTTGCATTCATTTCTGTTAGTTTAATGGCAAGACACAAAATTGGGTTTCTTTATGATCTCAAAGCATCATAACAAACTAAAGGGGTAAAACAAAATCTAGTAATACATTTTTATAGCACTGGTGACATTTTAAATCAACATCATTATCATTATCTTGCTCATCACTATGATCTCTGGCGAGAGTGTGTTGCATCCAATGAAGGTACTTTAGTTAGTCTTTAAGGTGCCACAAGACTCTTTGTTACTTGGGTTACCACAGTCTTCATTGCCTTGGCATGTACACAGTTATAGGCAGGGAAGATTGTTCTGACTACAGACACAGTTGATTGTGCAGTATACCTAACTGGTAAAGGCATGAATAAGGTCCTATAGAAGCTTAGATGCAATTGGGCCCATGAAGAATACAAAAAGAAGTTCATCATGCACATTTTCCAATCCATGTTGCTATGGTGGATCAATACCTGGTTTACCTGTGGGCGAAGACATCCAAATCTTTGTTTCCTAAAATGCTCTTTTGGCATACTCTTCAAAACTGTCCTCACATGGTGGGAGTTTAACCAGTAGCTTGTTCTTTTTGACAGCTAGATTGAAGTGCAAACAAGTCTACCTGAAAGGGGGTTCCAAAGAGGATGGATCTAGACTGTTCTCAGTGGTAGCAGATGACAGAACAAGGAGTAATGGTCTCAAGTTGCAGTTGGGAAGGTTTAGATTGGCTATTAGGAAAAACTTTTTCACTAGGAGGGTAGTGAAGCATTGGAATGGGTTGCCTAGGGAGGTGGTAGAATCACCTTCCTTAGAGGTTTTTAAGGTCAGGCTTGACAAAGCCCTGGCTGGGATGATTTAGTTGGGGATTGGTTCTGCTTTAAGCAGTGGGTTGGACTAGATGGCCTCCAGAGGTCCCTTCCAACCCTAATATTCTATGATTCTATGATTCTAAGTCAGGTCCCTATGGGTCTCCTTTTCTTTCTCACTCTGGTGAGACAACTTCCTTACAGCATAAATTACAACTTATCTGTCATTCTTTCCCAGTTTGGCAAGATTTTGGAACATGTAAGGTCCCTTTGTTCTGACAACATTAAACAGCAGGAAGTATGTTGCAGAAATCAGGAGTGAGTGCATCACAAATTGCATGCACAGGTATGAAGTGGCACCTGTGAGTTGTGTTGCTAACGGTGCTTGTTTCAATCCACATATTACCATGTTAATTTTGGAAAGTAGTGAACAGCAAGAACCAAAAAATCTGTATCTGGTGACCTAATTACTGATTCCTTTGACACCAAGAGAACCAAAAGCCATATTGACACATACAGCATGCAAAAGCACCCTGTGTTTACTTTCTCTTGAGTACTGTACAAGTCTTGAGATTCTTCAAGTTCTCTACTGATGATAGATCTTGCTAGAGGCTTTTCCAATGGTGAAGCAGCACAGAGGAGTGTTTGTGCTGGATATGCTCCTACACTCTCAGGTGCATTTTGAACCATTTATTCACAGAGAAATTTTACAAGTGACTGCTTGTTGGATATCACATTTAGAAACTTTTTCCATGGAGAGACAGGGCTTCCACCAACTGGTATTTCCTGCATCCCACTTTAGTTCCTGCCCATCACTTCTGCATTTTTCACAGCATTACTGTTGTCCTGTCTGTCAAATACTTTGATTACAGAATTAGCTTCAAGTCAAATCCTCTAAGGACTTGCCAAATACTCAACAGCCAATTTTTCACATACATGGAATTTATCTCCAGCCATCATTTGTATGACAGCCATGGCTTCTCTGATGGTTTCTTTGTTGCATGATCTTAGCTCATGGATTCTTTCAGCCTAAGCGACCAGCTGATGCCCTAATTCAGCTTTGTCTGTTCCTTTAATAGTTCCATCAGCATGGAAGAGGGACATAGGCACAGGTCCTATTCAATGACTAATAGGTGACTTGCCACTTGTTGCAGGGGGCTTTTCTCGTTGCCGGGAGAAACGAGGCCTCACACAGGCGGCTAGTTGGAAAGTGGTGAGTTTATTGGAGGGAGCGGCATTTCGTGCTGGGGGGCTTATCTGCCAGCACAGCCGCAATACAAGATGACTGACACACTCAGGCGATGTTCAGAGTGCCCAAAGAGGAAGCCCAACCCAAAGAGGTGTGTCAGCACAGATATACACATGCTCATTTGCATCTCATACATACTCATCTCATTAATAGCAAGCAACAAACTGATTGGTTAACACTTGTTGGTTACGCAGTCCTGCCTCAGTTTCCCCATTTGGTTTCCCACGCATTCATTCTCACACAGACGGGGTAAACACTCATGCAGCTGGGAACTGGTTCCCAAACACACAGATAACGGCAAGGTCATTCTCAGATAATACCACCTTATGCACTCTCCTGGAGTTGACTTAGAAGCGTAACTGCACTTCCTAGTGATTGCCCGTCACAATGTCTTCCGGTCCTAACACCACTGAAACATCATTTCTGCATGTTGTAAAGGACAATTTCCAGATTGACAGCTGCTGGGATTTTCCCTCCCTTGCCAGACTTGAATTTGGTCATCTTGGCCATGTCAGCAAAAATTTTGATGCCAGAGTTCTTAATTGGACTGGAGAAGCTATGTGTCCCCTCAGAATCAAGTGCAAGTCTCATAAATCTCCATTTGTTCTTCACCAGCAGCTGCTATATTCAGTACAGACTCTTGTACATCTGAGGTTTTGTGCAGCCCAGTAGATATGTTGATAAGCATCTCTGGATGTAATTCAGGGTCAAATGGGTTTCTCTTATGATTGATGACATGGCTGGTAAGGGCTTAATATGCTTTTCATCCCTCTTCAGTTCAGCGGGAAGGACTTTTTTGTGGACTCTGTCTTCACTGCTTCTCATTTGGCAACTTCTTTCTCTCATAGCTTTTGCATATACATAATATGGAACAGTGTATTGTCATCTCTAAGACTAATTTGACCTGTGCATATGTGTCACTGAATTAAGAAGCTGGTTTCTAGAATATTTCAAAGGCTAGTGGAGCATGCATAGGCAATTACAAATTAAAAGCTTCAGCCAGGCAGACTAGATGCTACATTGTATGTGCAAAGTCTTACAAACGGAGAAGCACTACATTAGGAATTTGTGTACATTTCTGTCTATCCACTATGCAGTACAAACTATGGGAACACTACTGTTACTGGTTCACAATCTTCAGTGTGAGACAGATCAGGTCTGCAAATTTAAATTGAAAATATAAAAAACTACTTTGAAAGATACTTTGAAATTTAAGAATATAAGATGTGAAAACATTTCATGTTAACATTACTAAAATTGACATTCACCATTTTTGTCACATGCTAAACAGCTTCATCATTTCTGGAAAAAATACCCTTGTCCATGCAATATCAATAGAAAATTTTTAATACATTGTCATTTGGTAGCTTTGACAAATAACTTCAATACCTTCTCATGGTTAATTTAAAAACCTTAGCATGGTTTTAAAAACTGTAGTCATGTTACAGTGTTTGTAGAAGTGCAAAAAATCACACTCTCATTTTGGGTACCATTGTTCCAACTCACTTGCAGGCCTCCATCACTGCATTAGCTTCACATCATACCTTATCTAAATCTACATAAAATAAGCTTTCAAACGAGATATGGTATTGGTGTCAGGTTTACATTCAATCAAAAATATATATGGCCTTTTTTGGAAAATTGCCGTATGCCTTTAAGGAGGGACTGAAAGGAATAACCTAGAGAATGACCTATGAAGGATTCCAGAAACAGAGACTGTCTGCAGATTCAGGAAGAAAAAGTCTCCTGAAAGAAGGTGCCAGAGACCACTGGTTGGACTAAGCCCAAACAAATAAAATTCCCCCGGTATATGTGGGTAAATTCTTACTCATGCTAATGGCTCTTGCTAATAAACGAGACCCTTGGAAAAGGGTGTGCTCTTTGGGGGGGAAAAAGGCCATTGTGAGTTTGTTTATAAACTGGGTGAAGGGAAATGAGGCAGGGTTTAGCAGTGACACTACGCCTGACTGATATGGATTACACAGGCGTGACCTCCACTCGAGTAGGTGCCTCCTTTTTTCCCTCCACTGTTTCTTTCATGTTTTACTTGCTGCTGTACAAATCCAGCACCCTGCAGACTAATTAAGGATAATTATTGCTGCTATGCAATTATTATTTTTAGCAATTTAAATCACAGTGTTCATTATAATCTTTTCACAGCAACTGACTTTAAAAACATTTGAGATCTATGTACTTGCAATAAAAATGCATTTGAAGAAAACCTATGTGCAACATTATCTGACTCAGGTGTTTAATTACATTTGTGTTTCATTAAAGATTGGAGTTTATTTAACTTGCAATAATGATCTACCTAAATCCTTATTAGAGAAACATGATTTCAAGTGTCTCCCTTAGCATTACTGACACACTTTCAAATCATTTTGTCTTGAAAGTGTTTTTAATTTTTGCTCATTTTTGTGTTTTGCATTTCAACTGAAGACTTTTAATACACCACAATGAAGACCCCAAGAGATTGTAAATTCACATATAAAGGGCTCTACTTGCATTGCCTTTATCTTTAGTAATGCTGGTTTCAGAGTTTAATTAAAGTATTATAGTCAGGCAAAAAGCAATCAAATGAGTAACTAACAAAATTACTTATTTAATTTTGTCTGAGTTAACTATGCTGACACTATAAGGTAATCAGACTATTAGCTGCATTGTGATCACAGTGGCCTTGATCCTGCAAGAGACTGACCAAGGAGGTTAGGTTTTGGTTTTGGAAAGCCAGGTATTGTTCAAATCCAGCTTCAGTTGAAGTTCAAGGAATCAATAGTTTACATAAAAAGCTTTTGCTTCAGCCTCTCTTCAGTTAAAATTAAATATCGAACTAGTTTACTTGGGTTCCAATAAATTTATACGCAACTGACATGTTGACTTAAAAAGGTTCCATGTGAATAAGATGGACTTAAATGAAAATAAATGCAGTTTTCAAGTTGAAACTTAACAGTGATAAAATCCATGTTTAAGATTAGCAGCCATGTTAGTCTGTATCTGTAAATAAGACGAGGAAGGCACCTTCATTTTAGCACCGAGGCTCTCTCTGCACTTACTTTTTGATCTCAAAAGATCCCATTCATGCTCTATCCATAATTTAAAATACTTCTATATTTAGCATATTTACTAGTTCTTTGCATAATATTTGTATGTAACATCCTAGTTGCAACTGTTTTGTAAATAGCGTTTGGTATTGTCAGTCTTCCAGCAAAATTTAGTAAAGCTGAACAAATCAGCCTTTCAGGCATGTGCACTATATGATGCCTTTCTGTCTGATTTTACAATAAAACAACTTAAAAAACCAAAGCTTTATTGTAATTTCAAGAAGTCCTTGTGAGATAGTCTCTGGCATACATTCTGAATTGACACTTACTAACAGATTTTACAGCATTAAATCTTTTGTGACTCATTAACCTTCTACACAAATTCTAGAAACAATAAGGTAACTTGAAACAAACCTAAACCATTTTTCCTTAGGTGAAATAAATGTGAAAAACTGAAAAAATAAGTCTCTGGCAAAATAAGACTTCTTTAATTAAGACAGTCAGATGGACTGATGAAGTCAAGGACTTAAATACTGAGGAAGCCTGGAATTTCTTCAACACAACCATATCAAAATTATCTGAAAACTTGTCATGGTTTGGAGCGCAATCCAGACCAGTAAGGGGTTGTATCACCACATGCCTTGTAACGTTGAGTGCTTTAAAATGCTCTGCTGCTGTAGCTCCCTGTCTTTATGCCCCAAAGTCCTGGTTCAGCAACTCTGGGCTTGGCTACATTTGCAGCTGTAGAGTGCTTTGGGTTAAACCTGCCTTCGGAGAGCACTCCAGGGAAAGCGCTCCAGCATGTCCACACCGACCGCCACAATCGCACTGATGTGGCCGCACTTGCAGCGGCACTGGGAGTGGTGCATTATGGACAGCTATCCCAGCAGTCAAGTGGCTGCAACGCGCTTTTCAAACATGGGGGCTGGGGTTCAGTGTGTTTTGTGTATGTGGAGGGAGAGAGCGAGTAGATTTTTGGAGTGCTGAGAGTGTGTCAGCAGGCTATCTCATAAGTTCAGTCTCCTGTAGCCCCCTTGCTTCTCTCTCACTCACTTAGTAACTGTTTATTTTGTTGATTTGCCCAGTTGCAGATAAGCGCTGAAAAAGTACTTCCGCATTCCTCCAGCCAAGTTCAAAACAAAGGGAAGACTTAAGGAGATTAGGGGGCATTCCCGCAGGTCACTCAAAGAGCAGTATTGTTTACACTGGAGCTGCAGCATGTCACCCAATATGCAACAGCTGTTAATCCTCTTGCAAGGAGGAGTACCAGGAGTGCTCCAGCCAGGCAGTTAGAGCCGGATCCCCCCGCCCGCCCGAGCAGCCCCGCGCCGGACCCGGACCCCGAGCGGGGGGGGGGGGGTGTCTGCGGAACTGCTCGGGCAGGCGGCGGGGGGTCTGCGGAACTGCTCTGGCGGGCGGGGGGTTTCGAGGAGCTGCTCTGGTGGGGGGAGCCGGCGCGGGGCTGCTCGGGCGGGTGGGGAGTCCGGGGCGGAGCTGCTCAGAGGTCGGAAGCTTAAAGTCCTTTGCCTCCTCACTAGATCACAATCGACCTAGAGAGGTCGATTTCAGCGCTACTCCTCTCGTTTTGGAGGAGTACAAAAGTCGATTTTGAGGGCCCTTTAAATCGACTTTAATGGCATGGATGTGAGGACGGGTACATGTTTATTTCGACTTAACGTCTTTAAAGTCGACGTTAAGTCGTAGTGGGGACCTGCCCTTTGTCCCATTAAAGAGACAATACCTAGCAGCTTGACACATTAACTAGAGTTAACAATTACTTTTTCAATGAGATATTACGACACCTTTTAGATTATGACAACAGTGTGTTAAGTGTTGTGAGTCTGTCAGGCCTGATAAGAGTTGCTGACACAGAGTAGTGAACCACCAATGGGCCTCTGTCACAAAGCTGCAGACCCCAAAGGAAAATAAACTTGTAGGGAAAGGCTCCTGGTGAGAAACTACCTCAAAAAGATTATTGGGAATAAGCAGAAAGCCTACAGGGAATGAAAAAAGGGAGTTGATCAGTTTTGTGGAGGTAAGAAAATGTAGGAATAAAGTGAGAAAGCAAAAAGTCAAGCTGAGTTAGCTCTTGCCAAGGAAATAAAAAGAGGGTTTTTTAGTTCTATAAATAAAAAGAGAAAAAGGAAGGATGAGGTTGGGCCATTATGCAGTGTGGGTTAGAAGGAGATTAAAGATTATCTAGGTATGGCCGAAAAACTAAATGAATACTTTGCCTGAGTTTTCAGTTATGATGATATGAAAGCAGCGTGGTTGATAGAACTTGATGTGCTCAAATTCATGGTGGGACTGGATAACTTTTATTGTGGAATACTGAAAGAACTGGCACATGAGAGTGCTTGTCAAGGAGCAAGGATTTTTAGTAAATCTGTCTATTTGGGGGTAGTACCATATGTCTGGAGAATAGCTAACGTACCTAGATTTAAGAAAAGGGCGGGGGGGGGGGGGGAGGGGAAGTGATCCAGGATATTACAGACCTGCTAGTCTGACGTCAGTAATATGCAAGGTTTTGGAACAAATTGTGAAGGAAAGAATAATCATATTCATATGGTTAAATGGTAAAGGAGATGCAGTGCAACATGCATTTACCAAAGGTAGTTCATGCCAGACTAACCTGATTTCCTTCTGTGAGAAAATAACTGATTTTCTAGCTAAGAGAAATGCAGTAGATCTAATATACTTGGACTTCAGTAAAGCATTTGACATTGCGCCACTTAGGAAAATATTATTTAAATTAGGTTTATGGGGATCAGTACAAGCATTGTAAGGTGGTTAAGGAATTGGCTATAGAGGAGAAGGAAACAGGTTGTGCTGAAATGTGAATTGTAGGACTGGGGGAGATTACTAGTGCAATCCCTCAAGGATCAGTCTTGGGATCAATTTTATTCAGTATTTTTATTGATGACCTTGGCACAAAAAGTAGAAATTTGCTGATGAGAGGCATTATCAAGAGGAATTTCGGAACATTATAAAGAAATATCTGGATGACTTGACGACTGTTGTGATAGAAATGGGATGAAATTCAGTAGTACAAAGTGCAAAATCATGCACCTAGGATCTAATAATAATTTCTGCTACAAGTTGGGGGCTCATCAGTTGGAAGTGATGGCGGGGGGAGGAGGGGGGGGGAGGGAAATGTGGGTTTGTAGATTGCTCAGAGGATGACTCTGAGCCACTAATGTGATGTGGCTTTGAAAAGGCAAATGTAATCTTAGAATGTATTTTAATGTGACATTTCCAGTAAATACAGAGAAGTATTAATGTGATTATACAAGGCACTGGTAAATCCTCCCTTGGAAAACTGTGTGCAGTTATGGTTACCCATGTTCAAGAAAGATCAATTTAAACTGGAACTCATCTTGTAGAGAAGAGCTACTAGGATGAGCAGGACAATGAAGGACCCGTCTTTGAGAGGAAGCTAGCAGAGCTTGGCTTCTTTAGTCTAGTAGTAGAAAGAAGACTGAGAGGTGATATGATTGTTCTTTATAAATACATTGGAGGTGGAGGATAAACACTAGGAAGGTTAAAGAACTATTTAAGCAAATGGGCAATGTTGGCACAAGAACAAATGGATATAAATTGGCTAAGAACAAGGCTGGAAATTAGAAGAAGGTTTCTAACCATCAGAGAGTTGAGGTTCTGGAATAGCCTCTAAATAGGAGTTGTGAGGAGAAACAATTAATTTTAAGAGACAGCTAGACAAATTTATGAGAGCACTTGTATGATGGGGTTGCTTGTGATGGTAGGGGGTTCACTAGCCATGGGGCTCACTTCTGGTTTATATCTTATGTTCTTTAATCTCATGTTTCGGGGTTTCAACTGGACATCGGCAGATTAAGGAAAGGATTCACCCGCTGCCCCCCGCAGTGTAGTCTGAGAGGTTTTTCAACTCCTCCCCTGAAGCATTAGGGATGGCTAAGGTTTGAGATGGGACACAGGGCTGGGTGGGCCAGATCTCTAAACTGGCACAGAACATTCTCTCTCTTGCTGGTTCTTGCTTACTTGTGCAGGGTCTACCTGTTTGCCATATGAGGGGTCAGGATTGGGAAGGAATTTTCCCCCAGGTCAGATTGGCAGTGACATTGGATTTTTTATTTTTTTTGCCTTCTTCTGCAGCATATGGATGTGGGTCACTTACTAGGATTCCCTGTCTCCCCCTCACTTAATCAATCCCCTGTCATTACCGGGCTCTCAGGCGTCTCTGTTTCTCCTAGTCTCTACCTGTGGCACATAATAGTCTAGTCTCCTGTGGGTTGTAATACTTTGGTCTCATTTCAATTGGGTTAGTCAGTGTGTGTGGGTGCTAGCTGGTGTTGGTGGCCTGTGATCCAGTGGTCAGAGTAGAGGATGTAGTGGTCCCTTCTGGCTTTAAACTCTATGTATGCGGTTAATGATGCATGTGCCTACTGCAAATTGGTAAGTGTCTGCTTAGCTGCTGTGTATTTATAAAATATTGAAAAGTATCCAGATGCCTGGATTACAGGTTAGTCCTTCTTTTGGAGTGCACTGATATATAGCTATATAGCTCAAATGGAAGAGGAATGGGAGGCATGGCTATATGATGTATTACATATTACAGAAGCTACATGTGCTGTATGCACTAATTTGTGTTAATTATTCCAATCAAAAGTTTTAGCTGAGGTGTTATGAAGTTACATAATAATAATAACCTTGCCAAATGAGGTTTCAATATTTCCATGGCAATGAATTTTGAGTTTAAAGTTTTAAGCTTTCCATGATGTGGGTAGAGATGAAACCTAAAATAAAATGCATTGGAACCCTGATAAAGAGAAACTTTTTCAAGATTTCCTGTTGAGTGGATTAGCCACTTTCCTCCACTTATATACCTGTACTTCTATAGCTATTGCATTTGTAAATCATAATGGAAACATGTTTTTATTTAGCCCTTTGGATTGGGTGATTTTTAAGAGGGCGAGATTGAGTCCTTCAAAACATTTGTTTGTAGGAACATTTCCTGATTCTCTTAATTCTAATGAAAGGTATTCAGTCTGTTTACAAGAAGACCCAGTTTACCAGCAGGTGATTTTCCAGATTATTTAACGGAAAACTATTCATTCCAAAACTTTTGGAGCTATATTTTATTCAGGACTCTGAACTGTCCTGGCACTAACAGAAGGTCATGTCAGCTTTGTCAGGAATATCCAATATCTATGGAGGAAGCTGAACTACAAGGAGGATCACCCACACTCCTCATCTGCTATGTCTGGAAAAGGTGTTTAGGTCAGCAGAAGAAGTCTCCATATGGGAAGAGGTTAAAGGTCTGTCAGGATAACTGGCTAAAAGGATAACTGAGTATTTGTCTGCTACCAGCCAAGGAAAGAACCAAAAGCTGCAGCAGATGAAGAGACAGAGCTTGGAGCCCGAAGGGTGACTGGGCAGACTCAGGGAGGGCATCCGAGTCAGGAACAGAGCCAGAAAAGATCCCGCCTGTTTTCTGATTTAGAACATACAAAGATAGGAGATATTAAAGGGAAGTTGTTGGTGTGAGATAGAGAGGGTGATTAAATATAAGAAATATATATCTGAAGAAAAATGTATCTGTTTAACAACTAATTTTTAGTAACATGATGTTTATTTTATTTTTCTCCTTGTTGACAGGTTCAATTAATTCCAGGGTTGGAAGTAGAGTGGGTGTCAATGTAAGAACAATTACTTAGTGTAGGGAAAGGTTAGGGCACTCATACTGACTCACCTGCCATAACTAGATGTTTATAGAGAAGAAAAGCATCTGTTTTATTAACCTTTGTTATAATCATCAGCTTTCTAATATTACTTGGGCTCCAGCTTATTTTGGTTTAACTGAAGGAATACTAAATTGCCATATTGCCAGTATCTTGACGTCTATAAAACTTGTGCTTTACTATGAAATCAATAAGTATGAATGCTCCATTAAGAAGGTAAAACAATAGGTATGACTGCTCCATAAAGAAGGTAAAATCAGAACATATCATGTTCAGGGGATGCATAGGATAACTTCATTCTTACACTTCAATTACTTTCTGTAATGAAGTTCAAGTTTCAAACATGGATTTCCCCAGCCACCGTCTCCTCTTGCCCCAGCTTCCAATAACTAATAGCAACATGTTATCCTGCTGTTAAATTACTGAGATAATGGCACAGGACTGGGGGGGTTAGCCAACTTAATTTCTGTCCTTTGTTGTGTCACTGAATTTCTGTGATACCTTGGACAAGTCACATATGGCTTCTCTCAGTTCTATTTATTCCACCACTGAGATGGGCAAAATTTCCTTTTTCTAAACTAGTGTGTATTAATGCTGGTGCTGATGCTGCTTTGGGACACACAGTCAAGCGTTCTGTGATTTATTTATTTTTGCAGGGACCCGAAACAGGTGTAGATTTCTTGGATAGCGCTCCACTGGGTTGACACCACTGTGAATTCTTTTCAGATCAACAGTTTTTCAACTCCCTTACAGCCTTCAGGTATAGGGAGCACAAGAATCAATATAGAACAGCATAGCAGGGGAGCCACATGCAGCTCAGTTGTGGGCAGACAGCACTGCACAACACGGAGCCCATCTCAAACAGTAGGACTCCCAGGTAGTCTGAAAGCTGTCAACTGATCGGTCTAATTTAACTCCACCTCTCCACAGAGGAGGGCAACTCTGGCTCACAGGACTGCAGATGTGTCCAGATTCCTGTTGCCCACTGTACTTCCTCACCACATTGGGGAGCTGGAATGCAGCAGGCTTTTGGAAGACTAAATTCCCCATTCACACAAACCCTTGAGAGCCCAGCCCCGGGAAGCAAGAGAGCAGCAGGAGTCTATCAATGGCTTAAATCCTGCCACTACCTACATTTCTGGGGGGTCAAATTTTGGGGAATGAGGATGGAGCTGGGGTCTGGCAGTAGCCCAGATTACTTATCAACAGCTTTTCCCCTTCCATGCTGGTCCTCTACAGCTGTTTCCTAAGGTCTTGCATCCCATTGCACCTCATTCAGTTTGGTAGCTCCAGAATGATTTCTTCTTTATGGAGTATTCCCACATTCAATGTCTTCAATACCATCCCACCAGTCTCTGATTAAAGAAACTTGTTTGGCACCAGCATTGGGTCTTTTCTGGCACACAAATATAAATGGAGTTCACTTCTAATCAGAGATTTATACAGGCACAGTAGAGGCTTATTTCAAGATAGCCAGAGATGTGCACTCTTGAGCCTCTGATTAGAATCAAACTCAATTTAGTCCTAAAAAAAATTAACGTGTACTGCAGCTAGAGACCATCTTGTCAAATGCAACTGTCACTCATTCATACTGTAGGTGCCAGAACTATTCAGCTTTGCAGGTTTCACAAATAAAATGCTCCCACAGTACAGTACTTTTGTAAGACTTACAACTATTGCACATAGTAATTAGCATTTTGCCTTTTTTTTAGTTTCCTTTTCCTTGCCTGTTTGGTTTTTTAAACAATTTTCAAAATCTTTCCTTTGCCAATTTTCAGCAAAGATTTTTTTTAACCTAAATACACATGTTCTAGATCATTAGTCTTTTTGTTTATACAGTCTTATTTCTAATTTTTAATGAGCTGACTCACTGTTTACTTTCCAGGACTCTTGCTAAAGAAGAAACTGTTTTTCTCATGTGCTGTAGCCTTCCTTAAAGCCAATGTATCTATTAATTTCTACATTAACACAGAAGCAAAGCTGCTTACCAAAACAGCCAATAATCCGGAGCCCTGTTCCTTTCCATGGAAGAACACTCCTCCACTTCCACCATCAGGTGTAACAAAGAAGGTTATCTCCTGGTGCATGATGAGGTTTTATTTGCCATATCATGTTTTATGCCAGCAAGAAAAACAACAAGGGAAGCAGAGCTCTATGGTAAAGGTCCCACTTCATTCAACCCAGAAGGATGCTATTATTCTTTAAAATCTAAAGAACTGTAAAAATGCCTTGAGCAAATGACATCTCAATGTAACAGGGTACTGAGCCTTGGGGTGTATGTTTGCATCTGTTACAACTGTTAAGCCTTCAAAACTGGGCGCTGCAGGTCAGTGTGTAGCTGTGTGGATGAGCCAATGACTACATGAGGAGTGAGTGGGTAACAATGTGCTGAGGCAGGGAAAGCACTACTAGTGATTAGTATGAATGGATCTCCAAGGGGTGTAGTGGTCACCCTCTTTGCCGCCTCTCTCTAGTAAACATTTCCTTTTGAAGAGCGATTATGTTGGACTCTATGTGGTTGACACACTTAGCCCTTGGCATTTTTTCCCATCCTCCCAAGTTTTTTTTTTCTATGGGGAGGCAGATATGGGCTGGCATTTGAATATTTGAATGTGCAGACTGAATTTTTCTATCTCCAAATGTGAACAGTATTTTTGTGGTAGGAAATGTGGGAGAAAGCAAAACTTCTAATTAAAAAATGAAATAAAAATCCATGCTCCCACAAAGATTAAAAATATACTCTAAAGAAATGCCTGCGCAGCTGAAAGTGGCTGGAAATCAGTTAATCCATAAACAACTTCCTAACATGAGATGACTACACAAGACAGCTTAGTATGAATGGCAAGGAGTGATCTGGATAAATTTGTACAATGTATCAATAGTATTATGGTACAGCCTACACTGTAACAATATAAAAAGACTCCATAGCATTTAATCAAATCACACTTAAGCAAATGTGGCATTTTTTGCTGGATTTTAACCAAAGGAATATTTTGCTTCTCACATATTCTTGCATAATGTTGTCAATTTCCACTAGATTCACAGACTTTTCTTCATTCTTACAGACTCTAAATATGCATAAGTAGGGAATATTAATTGGACTTCCCTGTTCTCTGGGCTCATTAAACTCACAGACCTCGAAGATTTTAGAGAACCTTTTGGGGTCTGTAGAGAAGACATGCATAATCCATTTCATTCTGTATTAGGCATGGTAAGAGTATTTTGGCTCACATTGTTGAGACTGCAATGATGTTATGTGATCTCTATTGTCTGTGTACCCTTTTATTTCTCATCAGTATTTGTTGAATCTAAAATTTCAAACCCACGTTTTATAACAGTTGTCATTCTCTTAGTGTTAATTTAATGTTGATTTACTCTCTTTAAGAAATACATATTTGAAGTTAAAGGTACAGTGAAGACCAATAATAATATGTAATCTAATTCCAGACACATCTAGCTTAATTAAACTTTTTAATGTCTACTCCATCTAATTTTCTTTGCTAATATGATTCTGATGCAGAATATGTAATCCAACTCAGGACCTTCCAATCCACTTTGAATATATTTTAAACTAGAGGGGTGATACTCAATATTATTCATTCTCTCTGATGGGCATTACTAGGCAGCTTTCTGTCTTGCATTTTGAGAAGTTACCAGCTAAAACTGAAAATTTCCTTAGTTTAGAATTCAGGAAATTCCCTCTGTTTGAGTATTGAGAACAGGCTGAATCTAGCAGGTAGGGAAATTTAAGAAGCGAACTTTTCTAACTTACATCTACTTTTTTTTTCCACCAGAGAAATGTTGAACATTCACTTTTGCCTTCTATGCTGTTAAAATGTACAGTCTGAATTTAAGAGAAAAACTCCTACTGACTTAGATGGAAAGAGAATTAAACCCCCTACTTTGAACTACTGTTTAAAGGGGAAAATATGTCTGTGTACTGTAAGGACAGAAAAACTACGTCCTATTTAGTTCTGATTGTTATGGCAGTTGTCTCACAGATCTGACTGTGGGCAAAGTGTCCGTGTCTGTGCTTCTGCTAAATATGGATATAGTCCAACCTTTATCTTTGCTTACGAGTGTGTCTATATGTGTACAATTTAAGTGAAATCTTGGCCCCATTGAAGTCAATGGTGGAACCCCTTTAGGCTGTCTATTTGTCTCCTATGGCAGGAGCTTTAGTCAGGATTACTTTCTGAGTTCCAAGCCTTTTCTTTACCAGAAAATCATTTACAAAACAGAAAGGCTTGTCCCAGTCACTATGTGAGAAGTAAAAAAACTTCAGCAAGGGATGTTTGTAGTCAGTGGATGTTATTGGATTGTGTCATTCCTTTCATTACAGTGAAGGGTGCCAAGTATGTCTAAAGGATGCAATCTCTTTACCCTTTTTATAAGCATTTTCTGTTAATCTTTGTCCTCACATATTTTCTGTTTTGAAATAAACAAATGAATAGCTAATTTTCGGTAAATTGTATTTTGACGTATTAAGTGAAGACTATTCATAATCTGAGCTATTTTTCACCCATGAACCATTTCAAAATGGAAAAATTCCACCCAGGTGTACTGCCAACATCTACAATTTAGTATATCCAAAATTGAATTTCTTATCTTTCCTCCCAAAAGTCTTCTATCACTATCATCCACATCCCCCAAAATTGAATGCTGATTGGCCATCTTCTATTGCTCCCTCATTCATTCCCAACAGTGACTTGCAAGTGTCAACCATTACTTGTTGCTCTGTAATATATTTTAAATTCCTCTTTCTTTAGCACCTCTACTGCTAAATCTGTGTTCTATAGCTCAGGTACTACTTTTCTTAATTGGTGCTATTTTCTCTTTTGCATCTCACTTTTTACCTCAGCTATCCAAGTCTATCCAAAATACCATTCTTTTTACCCTTGCCATTTGAACCCCATCATACATGTTTTTTTGGAATCTCCTCACTTGGCTCCCTTCATTTACCACATCAGCTTCAAGCTTCTCATCCTCACCTTGAAGGCTTAGCCTCCTACTGAAGTCTCTGCTCTCATCTTTGCTCTCCTTCTGCTACTTTCTGCTTCACCACTTCCATTCTACCCTCAACATTTGGAACAAACTTCCAGTCCAAGTATGCCAAGCACTTTCCCACTCCAGGAAATTCCTACACCAAAATCTCTATCTGTTACTCTCATAAAGTTTTCTAATGTTAATTTATTTTCAGATGAGACATATGTGCACACACACGACTGTTCTATCTTAGGTGTTTCTAAGGTAACTATTGCCATCGTATCTAAGCACCAATATGTGTATTGCATGAGTTGGCTTGAAAGCTTCTCGGTCATTCCAAGGTGCTGTTTATTCTGTAGTACTCTATAAATAACACACCCTTTCCAAAACATTTCTACTGTTAATACACTGAAAATTTGCAAAAGAAGCTACATATAGTTTGATGTCTTTGAGAAACATGCCATTTAGTATCTTATATAATGATAAAGATACCGACTAAAAGGACATTTGTGAAACATAAGCAAATTAGGGTATATGGGTATTTGTTGCATTATAGTATTGTGGTAGTATGGGTAAGTAGGCTTGAGTTGTTTGTTCAGTAAATAACATAAGTGATTAGCATCTTTTTAGATATAGTGTATTGTTGAGGTTGGTTGTCATTGTCTAAAGCACAAATTTCAGGTCTTGTGACTGTCTCATCCAAGCTATGGTCTGTTTTTCTCTGAATAAATATCTTTCTCTAGTCTGTAGAAATGGGAGCATGTCTCCCAGAACATAATACATCTAGGCTTTTTTTGAAGGTGGATGTGGAACAATTATCTAGTTCTCTAATATATCCTCATAGTATTTATAATATACTTTATGAAGGGTAAGTAAAAAGTATTTTACTCACACTCTTTGA
Source organism: Sternotherus odoratus (assembly GCA_032164245.1). Lineage (NCBI taxonomy): Eukaryota > Metazoa > Chordata > Testudines > Kinosternidae > Sternotherus > Sternotherus odoratus. Next base: position 29,134,505 of record JAVMKO010000007.1, on the reverse strand, counting down.
ATATCTGCATATTTTTGACTATTACATGTGAGCTTAACCTGTGTAACTGATCTCTGGAAAAAATATGTTGGGTTTACTTTCATATTTTTAATGAGCACACAAAGTAAAACTAGATCGAAGAAAAGAGACACTGGTTTTCTCTGAGAATTTCAGAATCCTCTGGGAGTACTTTAATGATTTGTTATGTGTGACTGCTTGGGATCAAAAAAGGCCAAACCAAGCCATTTGCTTGTCACATGGTAATCACTCCCTACAGCAATTTCGAAGAATTGTTTATCTGCAAAAGGTAGAGTAAAAGCAAAACAGAACTATATATCTATGTGCAACCCATCAGCAGTGTGTGTGAAGCACCAGTGGGTACTGAAATTTGTGTGCAGATAAATAACTTTAAAATATGTACTACGGTTTTGGTGTATAATTTTATCTACACAAATGTATATACAACTTTATTAATTTTTCTAATTAAGAAAAGAGTATGAGGATCTGGCATGTGACGAGGAAGCTGCTTTAAATTATACCAGCTTTCAACACAGTAGGAGCAGCAGGGTGTAGGGAAGTCCCATCCAGAACTATTTTTGTATGGTGGCAGCAGGAAGAGATAACAGTCTGTGTCAGTCCCAAACCACCAAAGGAGCCCTCTATATGTGGACTGTGTAGGACTATACTCCACCAGTGGTGTGGCATAAAGGAACTTGCAGGATATGGGCCCCATAGTCTCAATACTTTCCATAAGTAAAGAGACTCTTCCATATCCTGCTTGATATTCATGCCTTTTCTTCAGAAATGTTGTCAGGATTTTTTGAAACTGCATTCTTAAAGGGGGCAATTTCCTTTCTCCTTGTCTGTGTGATGAAAACATAATGGAAATAGAAAATTCTGGATTCTCCATAATGAATCCTCTGCCTCCTTTTTTCTGGATCTGCTTTTTGCATAACACTCATTCCCCCTATCATATACACATTTTTCACATTCCCAAATGAGTTTCAAGAGGCTGTTCTAAACTACCATTCTATATACATTAGGGTCATCTTGAATATTAACAGCTAGTAGATCAGACATAACATTAGACCTACAGTCAGCTGGATTGAAACATTCAGACCCTTAAGCTAAGCCTTACAAAATCTTTATTTGTACTTCCCATTTTTCTTTTAAGATGTAGAGTCTTTGAAAAAAAGGTACACAACTTGTAAAAATCCTAATTAATATCCTCTTGTCCGTATGCCCCATTTTGCACTTTGCGATACACTTCTGCACCAACTTAAAACCAAAATACATAGGCACGAAACTATTTTGTACAATGTGAAAATAAGTAGTTTCATGAGAACCTCTGCCACATTCCTGTTCTTCCGCACCTCATCTGAAGCCTCTCTTCCTGTTATATTGTACCTCACTTAGGGCTAGCTCCTGCCATCATCTATCTATATATATAAAAGTCAAATGGTGTATGCGTGTATGCGTGTATGTATGCGTGTATGTATGTATGTGCGCTTACTCCTTCCACACCGTTTGAGCTAAAGACTTGAAATTTGGTACAGTTATAGGTCTTAGGGTCCTAATCAGGGGGGGGGGGTAAGGTGGGGGGGTTTGGTTTGGTTGGGGGGGGTGAGGAGGGGGGTCGGGGTTGGTCGAGGGGTAAGTGAGGTGTGGGTGTTGGGTTTGTTTGTGGTGGTAGGTAGGGGTGTCAGGTTTGGTTGGGGAGGGGGGAAGTGAGGTGGGTGTGTCAGGTTTGGTCTACGGGGGGTGAGGTGTGGGTGTTGGTCAGGGGGTGTTGGGGTTGGCAGGGGGTGACGTGGGGGTGTTGGGTTTGGGGGGGGGGGTAAAAATGTGAGTCGGGGTTGGTTGAGGGGTAAGTGAGGTGGGGGTGTCGGGTTTGCTCTCTGCCCCCTCCAACGGACCCCGCACTTGCTCAGCTCTCTGCCCCCTCCCCACCTCCGATGGACCCGAGCAACGCCGGGTATTTTCGCTAGTTACTTATAATGAGTAGGACTTTACTTCATGAACAGTTCCATGGAAGTTCCAAGGCAGAGTAAGGTACTCCTCAATGTGAGTAAGGGTTAGGGTCCAATCCCTGCATTGGTAGGTCATGGAGCTCGTTCTGTATCTTATTTACTTGGCACCGAATCCAAAATCTTCCACTCATTTCTTTTGACCCCATGAAGTACTGAAAGCACTTGCGTGTTCTCTCTGCCTTTTTAGTGTATATATTCTGAATAGCCATCAACATATAAAATGCTTTCAAAATAAAACATATCTAAAATGTCACCACACTCCCTTTTCCATTTGGGTATTTTAGCTCTCTAATAATAGGTAAATCAAAACACTGATCTTTCACCTATTGCTTTTTTTAAATTTATTCCAATGATCAGGCTGGGTGTCACTTTGAAGAGAGGAATTGTGGGCACTAGCAAGCATTTTTTTGGTATGTTATCAGTCATTTTGAAGAAGCGATCACATTAGATGACAACAGTAACAGACCTGAGAAAGTATTAGCCTTCTAAAAGAAATTAGGGCACCATGGTAACTATTATTTCCAGCATTCACAAGATATGAGTTAATAAGGTGTCTTATCACTATTTATGGAAAATATCTTACAAGGATAAAGGAACTAGAAACCTATTGCTTTACTTTCAGACACAATCTTGGGCAAATCCTTTTCTTTAAAGGTGTTGAGCTTAAAAATATAAAGTGAAAGAGGCTTTTCTTTCTGTAATCTTATCCAAAGAAAAGGCTAAGCAACTTCTGGTTGCAGGATAATGTTTGATAGTGTAACTCTATGAAACAGGAAATGAATTATAAAACACCCCCATGTAGCTTCTTTTGTCCTCTGAAAAACCGATAAAATAAAATATTTATCATTGTCACTGATATCCATCAGGTACATCCTTGGGGAGAGTTCTATCAGCAGTGAATTGAATTTAATAGTTAAATCATTATTATACAAATCTATTATCTTATCTGTCAAAGGCCCTGATCTTGGAAAGACTTAAGCATACGCTTAAGTTTGTATATGAGTAGTGCCAGAAGTGGGACTATTCATATGCACAAAAGTCTTTGTTGGATCAGGGCCTATTTTATTAGGCGTGAACAGTTTGTTTCAGTGCTCTGGCAGCATATTTAAAATAAACAAAGAGCACTATATTTATGCTTGAATTCTCAGTTTCACTGAGGCCTCTTTCAGCTGGTTAGGGTGGTGTAAAGGGGCCTCAATAGAACTGAGAATAAAGTCCTTATTATTTTAGGTAATAATCTAGCAAAGCACTCCAGCATGTGCTTAATTTCAAAACCCTGTGTAGTCCCACTGATGTCATCCTTAAAGGGAAATATGTGCTTAAGTGCTTTCCTGGATTGATGTCTAAATTTTACAAGATGAAATTTCATGATATCAGCCAGGGGTAGCGCCAGCCTCTTCCCGGTGGGGAAGGGGTGGGGACTGAGATGGGGGAGGCAGAAAATTCAGTGGGCTGTGCCCACCCCCATAACCACGAGGCCCTGCACCTCTCTGTGGCCCTGCCCAGGCTTACTTCTGTGCCTCTGGCAGCGGCACTGCCCTTGGAGCCAGGCGCCCAGCCAGTAGGCACTAGTGCTCTCTCTGCTCTGCCTTCAGAGCTGGGCATCTAGAGAGTGGCAACTGCTACAGAGTGGCTACAGGGAAGCTAAGGCAATTTTGGGGCTGGCTATAGCCCCCATAAGATTGCCCCTGACTATTAGCATAATTAAAGCATAAACTTTAATCTAAAATAACATGAATTCCTTCAATCCCTTTTGTATGTCTAACCCTTCTGCCAGGTGCTGACAGTTTCAACTAGGATCATGTTCAAATAACTAAGGGTCCCTCTTAAAACGAACACTGCCAGCTCTAGCCACCACACTGAATTTCTGGCATTGCTAAATACCTTTCCTGGGCGTCTTTACTAGGCAATACTTCCCCACCCACAAGCATTGAGGGTGTATGAGTCAAGGAAAGTGTTATTAGAGGAAAAAGAACTGGGCATCATCTTGGGGAACAGAGAAACATTATAGCTATAAGCAAAATTCTCCCCCATGGTACCATAAGCAGTAATCTGTTACTTGGTTCCCTACCTGCCCGTGTAGATGGACAAATGTAGGCAAATGTCTCTTTCCCACATCATGCCTCCCTTTCCCATCTGCTAGACCCTACTCACAGTTTGGTATCACTGCATAGCATAATCCCAGAGTCCTCACCTGCATTTGGGTAGGCCTCTCTCTAGTACCTTTTGGAAGTGCTGCCCTGTCCTGTCCTGAGGGTCCACTACCTAATACAAATATATTAATTTCAGCTTTATTTAGTGGCTGCGCAAGAGGGGCCTCATCAAAATTAATTGAACTCTATTGCTTTCCTCAGGGCTCAGTAAGAGCCATCACTGTATTATCTTGTGGTGAAGAGTCCTCCCAACAACACAGAAACGTTTGTCGGGGAGGAGAACCAGTAGCATATGTGAGCCTCAGTTTGTGTGCAGTTACGGTGATTCCCAAAGTGTCACTAGAGGAATTGTGGATAGAAATGCTTATGTATTTCCAGCCTGTTCACCAAAAGATGGAAGCAGAGAGTTCTTTACCCTCTAGAGATTCAGGCTATCAGGTTTGCATCTTCGTCACAAGCATCCTACAGTCAGAGAGAGAAGATAGAAAATTTAAAAATAAATAAAATCAGTGATGGCAGAAGATTATAACAGTTTAATCTAGAAAAGAGAATTAATAGGTTATGTGATAAGTTAATTATATCTTATTTAAACAGTGTTATTTCTTGCTTATTGAAAGAAAATATCTCCACAATAATTAGATTTAATATAAGAGACAGAAAAAGATGCATGAAAACTAAGGACTAAATTCAGCCTTGCAGGTCTGTATGGCTCATGTGGATTTCAACTGGCAGAACTGATCTCAAATGACAAGTGAAGAGAGAGGCCCTAATCCTGCACCATTACATTAGATGGGAGCTTTGTCATTGACTTCAGTGAGCAAAGGATCAAGCCCTAAATCCCGTAGAAAGTACTCAGGCAAAATCCCTGTTGTCTGCAGTGGGAATTCCATATGAATAAGCACTATGAGAAGTTTCCCAAGGAATTTCCCTCTAGAAGTAAAGAAAGATAAAAAATGAATCTCCATTTTACTGAATTCACTGAAGACTTTTTCATGCACTGAATGGTGTTACCCCCGGAGGAATATGCTGTGCACTGCAACAGATTGATTTCCATGTATGGTGAGGAATAAGTAGGTGTAAAGACAGAAAAATAGTAAATGATACAAAATTGTGTGTGTTTACCAACTGATTTTTCACAGTTTTTGAGTTTTAAGTGGACTGAGCTCTCCAATGTAAAATTTGTTCATCATCATAATGGGATATGATCCACAATGAAAAGTAGGATGACTTGTAAGCCAAGTTGCTTTTAAATATTTCCAAATTATCATGTAAATTTTAACATTTATCTAGTAAAACAATTACACCAACTAGAGCCAAACAAATAGATCCCAATACAATAAAAGCCTGTCATCTGAGGAGTGCAAAGCGGTCTAAAGTGCAGCTCACCCAATAATTGTGTCATGCCTTTTAAACATTTCGTCGAGAAAGGTATTCGTTAAAGTTTAGGTCCTTGCATTGGAAAACAAGCTAGAAATTTGTTCCTGTCACAATCAGAATCCTTGTTCATTTGCAGCGCCCCCCCCCCCCCCCCGGCCGGTCTCCCGCTGCCTGCAGGACTCCCCGGTTGGTCTCCCGCCGCCCATGGGCCCCAACTCCCGCATGCGCTCTGGCCGCGTGGCCAGGCTGGGAGAACCAAAGGGGGGCGGGGGGAGGCTGCTGGGCACCGGGGGAGGGGGCTGACGAGCACTGCAGCGGCTGCCCGGAGCTGCGCTTTGCTCAAAGGCCCGGCGACAAGCGGGTACAGCTGCGTACTCGGCCCGCCCCGGATTTAAGGGGCCCCCCCTTAAGTCCGGGGCCCGGTACAGCTGTACCCGTTGTACCCCCCTGTCGCCGGCCCTGGGTAATCATCCCATATAAGAGTTTCTAAACTACCTATGATCTTTCAACCATGATTAAAAAGACCATAGGTATTAATTTTAAAAAAAAGAATGACAAGAAAATTTGATTAAATAGATTGGTCCAGTATCAAAAATAGTATTTTGCTGACAAACTCTGTTTACTCTTTGGCAGAATTCATTAAAAAATATTGCCTAACAGAGGCAATGCTGGGGATGTCTCAACATTTTTGGAGGACAATACCTAATTTGACATTTTGAGGTTGCTCCTCTCAAAAAGCGACAAGTTATGGGTTTTAAAAAAAATTACAGCAGAATTTTAGTATTTCTCTTTTTTGAGGGTTGGATGGGCAGACCTCTTCCTCCACCAGAGTAACTCCACAGCAAGTCAATACTCAGTGCTTCTTATGGAAACCCCTGGGAAGACATTTGGAAAGCATGATTTGCTTCTGATTGAGGCCTGCAAGATTAGGTCACGAACAATGAAAAATCATTAAATGATTGAAATATCTGTTGTCAGAAAATACTTTAAAAACATTTCTATTTACTAAATCTTTATCATGAGCGAGTTGAGTGTATTTATAGGAAACATCAGTAGTGATACCTATAGTTAAGGTTGTCTAATACTTCCCGATATAAGATGATGTTTTTAGTTGCTTGTAACCTTACCAAACTTCAGCTCTTGAGGCTTAAATTTTCTATGATGAGTGTCTGCATTAGGATTAATTTAAAAAAATCAAATAAAATTGTTCCACCATAAAAAAAAAAGTTGGTCAAAAGCTAGGGAGTGGACTGGAGCAATAGAAGGTAGTGACAGGCTGCGGGATCTATTATCTATTACCACTAGAGAAAATGCTCTGCCAGAATTCAGCCCAGAAGTCCCGAGTCAATGTTCCTGTGCTGTTAATATTTGTGAAACCTACTGGCAAAGTGCATGTTTCAGCCCCTCTTTAGTGGCTGGTTTACACAGAGGATAACAGCTACGTCTATCAGTTACTGTATTTTACACAGAGGATAACAACCAGCTACTTCTATCAGTTATTATACTAACTCAAGTGATAGAGGTCTAATCTGTGTATTTAAAAAATCCATAGCCTGCTGATGGTGCAAGATGGTAATAGATGCAAGAGGTAGATAGATGCAAGATGCAAGAGGTAGATAGATGCAAGATGGTGATAGACGCAAGAGGATAACAACCAGCTGCTTCTATCAGTTACTATACTAACTCGCGTGATAGAGGTCTAATCTGTGTATTTAAATACCCTGCTGATAGTGCAAGATGGGGATATAATTTCTGTACTTTAGGAAACTAAATAAAAAAAACTGGATAAAATAACATTAACCTTTCATAATCAAACACACAAGCACTAATGTCGTTTGAGGGGGGAAATAACATATTCTCTTGTAATTAAATAATTTTAAAAAATAGATTATCATAATACGTACACAGAAGAGGGCAAAATTGAGGCAGTCTTAATTTTGCCACTTCCTAGCTTTTGAATGTTTGACTTCTCAACTGTAATATTCTTTTAATTTAGTTTTTTTGATATAATGTGTGTGTGTGTGTATATATAAGAAAATCTGCACATTTTTCATCTATCCTGAAGTCTGCTCATTATGGACGAAGGTGACATTCACTCCATCTTGCTAAAGCCAGGGTAGTTGAGCTCCATATGGAAGGAATGGAAGGAGGTGACATTTAGTCTCCCATCCAGGCCTGCCATGAAACTTCTTCACACCCTACAACTCTAACTGTAATCTGTGAGCTGGAATAGTGACCTCTACCCATCTGATCTGCAGATAAATGGGTATCTGCAGTGCCTCATCCATTCCCAAAGTGACCATGTGTTGGTGCAGAGACCGGGTCTCTAAAGGCTGCCTGTATTCATCTGTGCAGGTAGCCAATTTCACATATAGCTTCTATGTGATGTTTAAGTAGTGCTTGGGCTAGCCCTCCATATCATCTGTGAATTTCATCTTTGGAGCACATTGTGTATTGTTCAAACATCCTCCGAATACAGTCTCAGAAAGATGTTTTCTTATAAGTAATAATCTCATTAAATATGCTGGAAATGGATTATAGTTTGAGCAATTTAGTTTTTTAGGTCTGTTGTAAATTTGCTGCCTGTTCTTATACCAGATAAAATATAAGAGCCTTAATAAACAATCCTGTACAATTTGTTCATGCTGACTAGCTACACTCCTCAGAGACCTTGCAAGTATTCCTGACAGTGTCACAGTGGAGGATTATGACCCTTGACTATGAAAAGAAGGAAGAAGAGAAAATTAGATATAATTAAGATGTAAATATTCAGAGCTTGATCCTGCAGTCCCTTACTCAATTTTCATAGACTTCAGTGAATAAACTAAACACTACATGTTAGGGCTTCTAGGAAGTAGAATAAACATGTTGCAAAATCTGTTGGGTTTTTTTAGAGTTGTGTTTACTTTATTTTAGAGTTGAGCATACTTTTAAAAATATGTAATACCATTAATTATAAATGTTTATTATTCTGTATTTTTTCAGTAATTGAGTGATGGTATAACCTACCTATTCATGGTTTATCTGCATTGTGCTAGTGGTGATGAAGAATGGTCTAATGGATTGGGTACTAGAGTAGGATCAAAAAAAATCTGCATTCAATCCCTCACTCAGTTGTAGACATCCTGTGTAACCTTGTGCAGGTCACTTGATTTATTGTGTGTGTCTGTTCCCCATCAGTAAAATAGGGGACAGCTCTTTCCTACCTCACAAAGGTGTTGTGAGAATAAATTCCAGTTATGGTTGTAAAGTGCTCAGATAATGTTGTACTAATGACAGCCATGATTTTAAAAAGGAGATAAAAATGAGGTAGTAGAATATGATATAGTGCATCTTTAGACAAAGGTGATGACTTCAAAATGTGAAGTTTGCATCTGCACCCATTGAAGTCAATGGCAAAACGCCGATTGACTTCTGTGAGAGCAGGACTGGGCCTTCAGCATTCTGAACAGTATTGAGGCCAGCAGCAGACACCACTGATTTGGTCAACTTAACATACCTTCTTTCTACATGTACACATCATACATCATTTGAAAGCTTAATATGTCTTCTTTAAGATGAGGCATAATGCGGAGCTATCGAGTATTGCTGTTACCATAGAAATGGGGATAAACAATGACACGGCCAACACATTAAAATGCCACTTTGAAATATTTGCATTTACCTGCTAGTTTAATGACTCTGAGTATTATTTCAAGACACAAAATTGGATTTCTTTGTGACCTCAAAGCATCACAACAACAAACCAAACAGTAAAACAAAATCTAAAAAAAATTTGTATTGGTATCATTGAAAAGTAATGATGTGTGGTCGGAGGCATTTTTGCAGTCAGGAACAGGAGCTGTAGCCATTAGCTAAAAGTGGGGAGTCGCATCCCATTTAAACTGTACAAAACAATAGAATATCTGGTTGTTAAGAAACAATGCCTGCCTTAAGGAAGTATAAGCACCAAGAGTGACCAGATCGACAGACAGACCTTAAGATGAGAAAAGAAAACCTTGCAAGATAACGCTCTGTCTGGCAAAATCAGTTTTGGTTGAGAAGATCTATACTCCCCTTTTTGTTTACCTTTGATTGCTTCTGTCTGTTCTTTAATTGCTCCTGCCAGTTGCACAAGGAATTTCATAAAATTTAAATTTACTGTTGTAAGTAAAAGGTAGTAGGCTAGGTTTGGTTGAAAATACTGTTTTGTAATATTTTAGTTTAAAATTATTGGTTAAGATATAGCTAAGTAGGATCTAAGTTTTAACTATATAAACTGAGGTCCAAAAAGGAATTCATTGGAACCTAACTCAGCCCAAGATCAGAGCTGCCAGACCTCAACACCCTGCAGAGATGCTCTGCAGAAGCCAGAATCCCAGATGATCTAAATCTTGACTGGTCATCAAGAAACGTCTGTCTGCCTTATTGGGAGTGCTGAGCATTGTATGCTTTAGTGTGTGTATTCTGTTGATTAATTATTAATAAATATAGGTTAAGGATATTACCATGTAAGGCTCCTTCACTGGGAAAAGGTCCCACAGACCCATACAGCCCTGAGTCCACCGGAAAGGGATGTTAGCCCTGAGCCCATGAAGTGTAAAGTTGAGTCCCTTACTTCCTGAGAACCCAAAAGAGAAGGTAGGTGGCAGAGAGTCCTACATTGTGCAGGTAACAGATGGTGACATTTCTAGTCACCATCATTATCATCATCTTGTTCATATTATGATCTCTGAGAATGTGTGGGTTACAACAGTCTTCATTGTCTTGGCATGTACACTGTTCTTTGCAGGGAAGACTATTCTGACTGCAGACATGATTGTGCAGTTACCCCTCTTGGTATAGGCATAGATAAGGTATTTTAGAAGCTGAGATGCCATTGGGCCCTTGAAGTATACAGCAAGTAGTTCATCATCCACATTTTTTCATCTATGTTGTAGTCGTGAGCCCATATCTGGTTTCCTATGAACAATGATATCCAAATCTTTGTTTGCCAAGCTGCTCTTTTGACATGCTTTTAAAAACTGGCCTCAAATAATGGGAGTTTGACCAGTGACTTGTTCTTTTTGATGGCTAGATGAAGGTGAAAGCAATTCAGGTCTCGTGGGTCTCTGTTTCTTCTTTGCTCTGCATCATTTCTGTCAATCTCTCCCAATTTGTCAAGGTGTCTCAAGCAGTAAATCCCCTTTGTTTTGACATTAAACATAGATTACTGACCCTCCCCCCTGCCCGATATCAAGTAGGGATGACATATAGTCACATCCTGATAAATCCTGTACAGCAGGAAGTATGTGCAGAAGGCAGGAATGACAGTGTCACAAATTGCATGCACAGGTATGAAGTGACACTTGACAGTTGTGCTGCAAATGGTGCCTGTTTCAATCCACATGCTATCAATGTGTTCCAGTTTTTGAAAAGTAGTGAACAGCAAGAACCAAAACGTCTATATCCAGTGACCTAATTACTGATTCCTTTGACACCAAGAGACCCAAAAGCCATATTGGCACATACAGCATGCAGAGAAATTCTTATGTTTGCTTCCTCTTGAGTACTGTTCAAGTCTTAGGCTTCTTCCCTATCTACTGGTGATAGACTTTACTACTTCACCTTTGGAAAAGCCTTCAGCAAAGAGAAGTGTTTGTGCTAAATGTGCTCCTATACTCTCAGGTGCATTTTGAACCATATATTCACAGAGGAAGTTTACAAATGACTGCATGTTGGATATGACATTTAAAAACGTTTTCCATGGAGGGACAGGGCATCCACCAACCACCTGGTATTTCCTGCATCCCACCTTAGTTCCTGTCCATCGCTTCTGCAGTTTTCACAGCATTACTGTTGTCCTGTTTGTCAAATACTTTGATTACAGAATTAGCTGTGGCGAGTCCTGAAAGGATTTGTCTCAAATACTCAACAGCCAATTTTTCAAATGTATGGAATTTATCTCCAGCCATCATTTGTATGACAGCCATTCTCTGATGATTTCTTTGTTGCATGATCTTAGATCATGGATTCTTTCAGCCTGAGCATCCTGCTGATGCCCTAATTTAGCTTAGTTCCATCAGCATGGAAGAGGGACATAGGCACAGGTCCTATTTGGTGACTTATAGGTGACTTGCCACTGAAACATCATTTCTGCATGTTGTAAAGGATAATTTCCAGATTGACAGCTGGTGGGATTTTCCCTCCCTTGCCAGACTTGAATGTGGTCATCTTGGCCATGTCAGCAAAAATGTTGATGCCACATTTCTTGATTGGACTGGAGAAGTTATGTGTCCCCTCAGAATCAAGTGTGTATCTCACAAATCCCTCCATTTGTTCTTCACCAACAGCTGTTATATAAAGTAGAGACTCCTAACATTAAAGATGTACAGTGTGAAAATATTCATGTTGTTTTATTGCAAAAGGCTGCTTTTTTCCATTTTTGCCCGATGCTTAATAGCTTTAATATTTCTTTAAAAAGAGAAAATCTTGCCCATGCAAAACCAGTAAAACATTTTTAATGCATTTTTGGTCAGAGCTACCAGATGACAATTTTAACCTCTTATTGTGTATAACTTAACCAGTTAAAACTGTAGTCATCATCATATCACAGTGTTTCTGCAACTGTGCAAAAAAAGAAAAGACTTTTTTCATTTTAGGTACTCTTGTTACACTTCACCTACAGCACCACTTGACAGCTCCATGTTGTACCTAATCTAAACATAGATAAGACAAGATTTCAAATGATATATCATGTGGGTGTGTGCAAAACAGCTACATTAATCTCCATATATGTGGTCCTTTTTGTAGATTTGCCATTTAATATCAGGCTTAAGCCATAACATTTTGATTGCAAAACCGGTTACAGCTTCATGTTTATTACCATCAAGATTTTCTTAGTGTATGGTTTCTTTTGCAAAGTAAAATTTACCGTTGTTGCTCTCTAGGTTTTTTTTTTCTCTAAATTGATTACTTTTTGGCAATTGCCTGATATTCTAGAGACTTTTAAATGAGCCAATTCAGAGAGTGTTTTTTTGTTCTGTTTTGTTTAGTTTTTCCAAATTGTCTGATTTGCTGAAAAGTGAATGATCATCCTCAGTAAAAACAACTGAAGATTATTCACTTTTATTTTTTTTAAATTAAAGCAGTCTTTGATATTTCTGATATTTGGGATCAGTAGTAGATACTGTGTTTTGAAGTTAAAAAAAAAGAATATTCTGCACAGAACAGATTCCAATATATAGTGTTTGGATATGATTAAATTAAATTAAACTGTTTAATAGCATAATTTATTTGTATAGATGTACAGCAAAATCTCTTTATTGCATTATGAAATCTTTTGGTTTGATTAAGAAACCCATAAGCATCCTGCTGTCCTTTTATCTCCACAGAGCCAAGAATTAGTATAATAATGTGAAAGTGTATTCCTCTTGAAAATGTATCTTAGGGAGAAGGTGATCTCCATGAAAAATATATCTGTACCAGTGTCTCCGGATTGTCAATGATGGAAGTTAAGACTATAAAAGAATAATCAACAATAGTATGGGGCCCCTATGAAAATTATTAACACTGGAAAGTTCTCCCTTAAGTATTTCTGATCCTAATCATGTGAGAGAGTTTAAAATCCATAATTAAACCCTAATGAAAAAGAGGATGAAGGAGGGTCCCTTATGATACTAATAGATTCATACAACGTTTTCCTCCTATTTCAGCAAGATATTTAACAGGAAGGAAAGTGTATAATGTTAGTAATTTTCTCATAAAACATGTTCTGATCTTAATAGCAACAGTGAAAATTTACAACAGCTCTCTAAGGATTTCTTTTTAAAGAATGGAAATTCTGAGAGAGGTTGAGCTTTTTAAAAAAGAGAATAATATTTCTATGTTGGAATTAATAAGAAAAATGGATAGGAAAATTTGCCTTAGAAAATGTATCTTTTCACAGTCTGCCTTGCAACTTAAAAGTAATTCTTATGGACCATCTTTCCATCCATTTGCAATTGTGTAATATCCCTGTAGCAATTGCATACATGAAAAATTAATATAGGTAAAATATTTAATCTATGTTTGTGTGTCATTCATGTGAGTTAGCAGCTGGAAAATCAGAGAACTAGCACCTACTACATCTCAAGTCACTGCTTGCAAGTAGCAAGTATTCTCCGGACTACGGTTTCAGAACCACTGACTTACAAGATATGTGAAAAGGAAGGATTAGAAATATTTCAGAGTGAGTTTTACTAAAATGCACCATAGGATATTGATGTGGACACAGGGGCAAACTGAGGACAGATACATGCATGGAATTAAATGGCAGGCTACAACTTTTATTAAACTTTAACAAAGGAGAAGGGCACTATCTGCCCATCACCCTACTCCCCTCTACCAGGCATTTAATTGATTCCAGTGCATGGCTTACAGAGCTCCTTACCATATAACCCATAATGGGTGCCATGGTTACAGGGCTCCTTCCCATATAACCCATAATGCAGGGTAAGCTGTCCTCAGACGACACACCAGGCCTCAGCTTTCTCTTGGTCCTATTACTTTTCCCCAAAGAGGGTGCAGTGGGGTGGGGAACTTGGCCCATAGGGTCAGACCCTATCAATGAACCCAAGGCCCAACACCCAAAACCCAGGTCTTTTCCTCTGGGAACCATTTATTTTAGTCTCATAACCACACTGGAAACTGGCTGTAAATTGAGAGGAATAAACAACTCCAACCCAGTACTTCAGTTAGGGACTAAGCTCATTCCTACTCAACCCCACTGTGGCTTGAAGGTGCTGTGAGGAAGGCAAAAAACTACCCAATCCTCTGCCAATTGTGCTATGGGAGAAAAAAATTCCTTCCTGACCTTCTAAACAGGCGATTGGCTAGACCCGCAGCATCTGTCAACCTGGGTTCCCATTGCTATATTATATTGGATGCATAGGATGGGGCTGCTGGAACGGAGCTGAAATAGGCTTCACGTGGCCCCTGTGCTGGTCTAAAACCTGGGAGCTAGGAAATGCTGGCCAATCAGTATCTCTCTCTCTCCCAGGTGCCCAATGGGTGCCAGAGACTGCCAGATGAGGAGCTACTTATTGTCCCATGGCAAGTGTCTCCCTCCCTGGCCATAGGGACTGTTCCCTTTTCACTGCTAGCTCCATCAAGTTCCCCTACCTGTAAATGTGGGTGGGTAGCATGTGTCTTCATATGGGGCAAATTTTCAAAGCTCCCTCACTGAGAGAAGGATGCATGTGAAGACACACATCATTGAATAACTTGAATTTTTATTTTCCTGTTCACTGAAATACTTTTGTGTATGCAGCCTGGTAATTGTATATTCCAACAGCATTGGCAACCTCCGCATCCATGAGCACAATGATTTTTCTGAGTTCAAGATTTCAAGGTCACCATAATGGCCATGGACCTATCCCAAGTGGCTCTTGCCCCAGCTGGTCACATTCTTGATCCAGTATTTGGGCTTGGATTAGGCATAGGAAAGGGGATAGAGGCCCCAGTCTTACAAACACTTAATCACATATTTAAAACCAAGCATCCGAGTAGTCCCATTGAATTTGTACACCATCACTAAACATGCTCAGATTCAACTCGACTACAGTAAAACCTCGATATAACGGACTAATTCAGGCGAGGGGGTGTCCGTTAAAGCCGAAAGTCTGTTATATAATAAAGTAGGTTTTCCGAATGTGCATGTTAAAAAATTGACAAATTAGTTAGTTTACCTGTTTTTACTTATGTAGACACATTTGTGTAATTAAAATTAAGTATGTATGAAAAGTTTAATTTCACAGAAAGGTTTTCTATACAGTAGACTCCCGATTATCCGGGATGATCAGGAAAACCTTAATCCTGGATAATCACGCGTCTACGGGGGGGGAGTGGGGGCATTCGCTGGCTGCCATGGGGCTTTGGGGGGATGGTGGTGGTCCCACCACCTGCCCCAGTCAGCTCCCCTGCTAGCCTGGGTGTAGGAAGCCCAGGCTGGCAGCGGGAGCTGAGACCCTGGCTGGCAGGAGCCTGGGGGAAACTCTAAAGCGGCAGCTGGTTGAGCACTCAACCTGCCGCTGCTTTGGGGTTTTCCCCCCAGGCTCCTGCCAGCCGCGGTCTCAGCTCCCGCTGCCAGCCTGGGTTCCCTACACCCAGGCTGGTAGTGGGAGCTGACTGGGGCAGGCGGCAGGAGCCTGGGGAGAGAGCCCAAAGAGGCGGCGGGCTGAGCACTCAGCCTGCCGCAGCTTTGGCCTTTCCCCCAGGCTCCTGCCAGCCAGGGTCTCAGCCCGCTGCCAGCCTGGGTTTCCTACACCCAGGCTGGAAGCAGGCTGAGACCCCAGCTCGTAAGGGGCCAGTGGGAGAAGCCCCAAAGCAGCGGCAGGCTAAGGCTGAGCCCGCCGCTGCTTTGGGGCTTCCCCTACCAACCCGTTTAGACATCCCGGTTAATCCGCAGCCCAGTTAACCCGCGCCCGGATAATCGGGAGTCTACTGTAACAGTGAATTAATAACAAAAAATAACCTGTTAATTTAATTATAAGCAAATCTTGGTTAAAAGCATTTTAAAATTAACAGGGTGTTAATTTTCACATATGACATACTGGCCGGAAATTTTGTCCGTTAAATCCGAAGTCCGTTAAATCGAGGTCCGCAAAATCGAGGGATTACTGTATTACACTCTGGGCACATGCCTGCCTACTGCTTCCTGAATTTTAGTTTTGCTGAAGCTGTTACTAGTGGAAGGAGGGAAAGTGCATAGTGAACTATCCCAGAGCACTACATGAGTGTCACATCATTATGCTAGTAGTATGAAACAGGTGGAGTAATGCATTATTGATAAAACTATGTAATGGGCCAGACACAAAGTGCCATCAAATGATTAATCTGAACACCCCAATAAATAAACATTTTCCCATCTAATCTGTTATAGTAATCTCAAGGGTTAATTATAACAATAGTAGGTGTAGAATTTTCACCTGGAAATATGTTTTTTCAGGTTGACCATTCCTTTTATGTAGTGTATTTCATTGCTGATGTCACATGCTGCCAATCAGTGAGCTGTGATGGCTCTTATTGATTTCTGTGTAGGATTTAAGGTGTTGGTATTGACTCATAAAACCCTAAATGGGTTGAAACGTGCCTACTGGAGAGACCATCTTTCTTCCTGTTCAAAGAAACCCAATCTGGACTCACTTCAGGTTAAAAGAGTGGGCCTGTCATTAGGGTATCTTTCAACAGGGGACTTTAACTTTAGAATGTACTCTTCCTCACACATGTTTTGAAATAACCCAAAGTTATTGGTGTTCAAGATGCCTTAGAAAATCTACCTAGCTTTTGGGGAAGGAAGGATTATGATGGAGGCTATGCAGTGTTTGAATATGCTTTTCTTTTTTTTTTTTTATTGAGGGTAAGGAGAAACTGATTGGTATAATCTTGTTCACACAATTGTACTTATAAAATACATTAAAAATCAGTGTCTTCGCTAGATGATATTGTTGGAAAACCAAAATCAATCATGCAATAAAATCCATTACCCAAAGTACTTCTGCAGTGATGTTTTGTGTACACAATGAGTACTTGTACATTTTGAGCAGCTCTCTCATTACACAAAGCTCTGAAAATTTTCCCAGAAAGAACTAGTGTCATGATAGTTCTGTCTTAATGTCCAGACCAAAGAATCCACTAAATATTAAGATATGTATCTGAAATTCCAAATGGTTTAAGATCATGCCTCATCAGTATTTTGTATAGTTAATTTCAGTTGTTCATCTCTTATTTGTAAGCAACAACAGATGATGGTTTTAGCAGAGATTATGAAATATTTGCATTACTTTGTGTATATAAGGAAGCCTGAAGCAGAAGTTTACCATAACAGATGCCATGGTTTGAGTACAAGCTTAGAATGAAACTCTTTATATCAGTAAAGAATCAGAGAGGTAGCCGTGTTAGTCTGGAATAGCAGAGGTAACAAAGTCCTGTGGCACCTTAAAGACTAACTATAAAGTTTTGAAGCATAAGCTTTCATGGGCTAATACCCACTTCGTCGGATGCAAGCAGTGGAAGTGTCCAGAGGCAGGTATAGAAAAGTAGGCAAGAACCAGGTGGGAGGTAACAACGTTAGTTCAATTAGGCTGAACCAGCTTGTTATCTCCAATCAGGGAGGGGGGGTTATTCTTCTAGCAGTTGAATGGGGGGTGTGAACATGGAGAGAGAAGAAGCTATTTTTGTAATTAGAAAGCCATTGTAGGTCTTTGTTCAGTCCTAGATTGTTTGTGTTAAATTTGCAAATGAATTGTAGCTCTGCAGTTTCCCTTTGCAGTCTGGACTTGAAGTTTTTTTGCTGCAGTATGGTGACTTTTAAATCTGTAATTGTGTGTCCAGGCAGGTTGAAGTGTTCTCCTACAGGTTTTTGTATATTGCCATTGGTGACCTTCCAGAAAACACCATCCTAGCCACCATGGATGTAGAGGCTCTCTACACAAACATCCCACACAAAGATGGAATACAAGCTGTCCGGAATAGTATCCCTGATGATGCCACAGCACAGGTGGTTGCTGAGCTCTGTGACTTTATCCTCACACACAACTATTTCAAATTTGGTAACAATATATACCTCCAGAGCAGTGGCACTGCTATGGGCACCCGCATGGCCCCACAGTATGCCAACATCTTTATGTTTGACCTGGAACAACGCTTCCTCAACTCTCGTCCACTCACACCTCTTCTCTATCTACGCTACATTGATGACATCTTCATCATTTGGACCCATGGGAAAGAAACTCTGGAAGAATTCCACCATGACTTCAACAGCTTCCACCCCACCATCCACCTCAGTCTGGACCAGTCCACACAGGAAGTCCACTTCCTAGACACCACAGTGCAAATTAATGACGGCCACATCGACACCACCCTATACCGAAAACCTACCGACAGTCATGCCACCGGCTTCCATCCCGGACATACCACACGATCCATTGTCTACAGCCAAGCACTGAGGTACAATCGGATTTGCTCCAACCCCTCAGACAGAGACCAACACCTACGAGATCTTCACCAAGCTTTCTCAAAACTACAATACCCACACAAGGAAATAAGGACACAGATCAACAGAGCCAGACGTGTACCCAGAAGCCTGCTGCTGCAAGACAAGCCCAAGAAAGAAAACAACAGAACACCACTGGCCATCTCCTACAGTCCTCAGTTAAAACCTCTGCAACGCATCATCAGTGACCTACAACCCATCCTGGACAATAATCCCTCACTCTCAAAGGCCTTGGGAGGAAGGCCAGTCCTGGCACATAGACAACCTGCCAACCTTAAACAAATTCTCACCAGCAACAGCACACTGCACCACAATAACTCCAACTCAGGAACCAATCCATGCAACAAACCTTGATGCCAACTCTGCCCACATATCTACACCAGCAACACCATCACACGACCTAACCAGATCAACCATACCATCACTGGTTCATTCACCTGCACATCAATCAATGTCATATATGCCATTATATGCCACCAGTGTCTCTCTGCTATGTACATTGGCCAAACTGGACAGTCCCTACGAAAAAGGATAAATGCACACAAATCAGATATTAGGAATGGCAATATACAAAAACCTGTAGGAGAACACTTCAACCTGCCTGGACACACAATTACAGATTTAAAAGTCACCATACTGCAGCAAAAAAACTTCAAGTCCAGACTGCAAAGGGAAACTGCAGAGCTACAATTCATTTGCAAATTTAACACAAACAATCTAGGACTAAACAAAGACCTACAATGGCTTTCTAATTACAAAAATAGCTTCTCCTCTCTCCATGTTCACACCCCCCATTCAACTGCTAGAAGAATAACCCACCCTCCCTGATTGGAGATAACAAGCTGGTTCAGCCTAATTGGACTAACCTTGTTACCTCCCACCTGGTTCTTGCCTACTTTTCTATACCTGCCTCTGGACACTTCCACTGCTTGCATCCGACGAAGTGGGTATTAGCCCACGAAAGCTTATGCTTCAAAACTTTATAGTTAGTCTTTAAGGTGCCACAGGACTTTGTTACCTCTGCTATATCAGTAAAGTGACTGAAGGTCTTAAGACCTCAGCATTTTAAAAAATGTATTAATTTGAATACTCTACAAGACATTCTGTAATGCAGCAAAACTAAGATTGCATAAATAAAACATTACCAAACACAGTAGTAAGGAAAATATAGCCTAGTGTTATTCACCCAAGTAAAATGTATTATATCTAGATTTCTGTATTCCTCTCCTAGTAATAGTGTATGGATGTGGGAAAATCAGTGCAGAGCCACGTAAATGTGTACGTATTGTACAGAAGTGCAAGATTGCTATGCAGTAATAGTCTCTCTTGGGAGTATTTCCTTTAGACTCTTAAGGGTCCCAGAGCCTGGGGTCCAGCTCATGCCTGAAGGTCTACATCACAATTAAATAGCCTCTAAAACCAAGCCTTATGAGCCCCAGGCAGCTGACATGGGCCAGCCACAGGTGTTTAATTGCAGTGTAGACACCCTCTGTGGCTGCAATGTGTCCAAAAGCAACAGTGTTCATGGTGGAGGAATTGAGGAACAGTCACTCAGCACAGCAAGTTCCTATCTAAAAGCAGAGTAGCATACCTTTCCTGGCTCTGACCCTATGCACGGAGAGATAAACATGCTGCTGTTGGGGACCCTGACATAGCAGGATGACGTGCTTGCTAGCCAAGTCTGGAGGAAGGGACAGGAGGAGCCTGGAACATGTGAACTGGAGTGAAGATGGCCTGAAAACAATCAGGTTTTTCACAGTTAACTCCATGAGAATACTTGGCTTCTTTGAGAATTGACATCCAGGGCTTCAGTTGCACCGGGGCTGGTCTGACTGCAAGAGGAAAGGAGACAGTGAAGAGGAACTAGCTCAGCAGGTCCTCTCCTTTTCTTTTGTTCTGTGAAATATATGGGTCTGTTAAGAAACTTGCTCAAAATCAGACTAATTCACTCACATCAACGGTCTTAAAAATGCTGGAGTTTGAACAGTCTGTGAATGTTTTTATATTTAATATAAACACTACTACTGCAAAGGAAATATTTACCCATGTTGTGAGTAATAAATCATATAATACAAGTGTAAAAGCTTGCGTACACAGGCCAAAGTGCTTACTGCTGTTTGTCCGGTCCGTCTCTACGGCTTGCGGTGGCCATTTTGTGCCGCCGAACTACAACTCCCAGCATGCTGTTAGTCGGGGCAGTCTCTACTGCGCATGACAGCTTCGGACAAACATCCTCTGGCCTTTTATTATATAGTATATTTATAGTAAGAAATAATTATGAGATGTGTTTTATTTTACTATAAACACAATATCTAGATAAAGTGTGAATTTTTAATAATAGGAGGATCCAATTCAGAACAACATTTAAGAACATGCTTAAGTCCATGGATTGTCAAGAAAGCATTACTGAATGTGTAGGACTTACAAATATGTTTAAACACTCTGTTTTAATGGGGATACCTTCCTGAATTAGGATAATAGAAATTGTACCATGAATAGAAAAACAAAATGTGCTATTGTTTGCATATGTATATATTTTAAAGCATATTATGAATGTGTAATAGAATATTTGTATTTTGATTATTGTATTAATTATGACCCACATACTTATAGAAAGGAAAAAGAGGAGAATCATGGTCACCATGGGCATGACCAATGTAGTAACAGATCATAATCATCCTAAATCTCAGCTAATCTTTTAGGAAAGCAAAACTATAAAGCTGTTCAAAGAAAGAAAGAAAAATAAATCACTTAAATGTGCAAATTATAACCCTTTGCAAAGAGAAAATGTAATTCTTTTCCAAAGCCTTGCTTATACATTACTTCCGATTAGATGTAAGCATTGAATTACTGATACACTTTAGCCCCTTCATTAAATGTATATTTTTCACATACAAATGCTAGGGGACAGCCACAAAGGGATTTAGGTACCTAACTGCCATTTCATTGCCACTTCATTGGGTCCCACACAAAACAACGGGGAAGGAGGTGATGGCGCCTGCCTCCCCCTCATAACTTTTAGCCAAGTGGCTAAAGCTCTCACTCAGAATGTAGCAGACTTAAGTTTAATTCCTCCCACTACTTGATTTGTGGCAGGGATTTGAACTTGGATTTCCCCTATGCTAGGAGAGGGTTCTAAACCATTAGGATACAGGAAATTCGGGGGCATGAATTTCTCACTCACCTGTTGAAACTGTGCCACCGTGTAC
This sequence comes from Sternotherus odoratus, assembly GCA_032164245.1. NCBI lineage: Eukaryota > Metazoa > Chordata > Testudines > Kinosternidae > Sternotherus > Sternotherus odoratus. The sequence goes on along the minus strand of JAVMKO010000007.1, from coordinate 29,112,766 downwards.
AAATAATTAAATAGTAGTTGGGCCAGAGAGTAAGTGAGAATGACTCTGTTGCCCAGTAGTTAGCACACTCCCTCTGTGATGTGAGAAACCCAGGTCAGGACCCCTGGCTCCAATGCATATTATTTTTTTAGATACTGTGGAACAGCTCCAACAGGAGAAACTGAGAACATCCTACTCCAGAATATTCCATAGCCCCGTGGTTTGGTCACATCCTAGGAGACGGTGGACTCAATTCCTTTCTCCACCTTAAGCAGAGGAGGGAATTGAATCCAGGTCTCCCATGTCTTCATGAGTGCACTCACCATTGGATTAAAAGTTATAAGAGGTGTGTGTATTCCTCCTCAGCTCTCTGTGAGAAAGGGCAAAGGCACCTAATTGGGCAACAAAATGGCATATGAAATTCAATGTTTATAAATGCAAAGTAATACACATACTGGAAAACATAATTCCAACTATACATATAAAATGATGGGGTCTAAATTAGCTCTTACCAGTCAAGAAAGAGATCTTGCAGTCTTTGTGAATAGTTGTCTGAAAATATCCACTCAATGTGCAGCGGCAGTCAAAAAAGCAAACAGAATGTTGGGAGTCATTAAGAAAGGAACAGATAAGACAGAAAATATCATTTTGCCTCTATAGAAATCCATGGTACGCCCACAGCTTGAAAACTGCATGCAGATCTGGTCACTTCATCTCAGAAAGGATATGTTGGAATTGGATAAGGTTCACAAAAGAGCAACAAAAATTATTGGGGGCATGGAACAGCTTCTGTATGAGGAGAGATTAATAAGATTGGGACTGTGAATTCCAAGTAGAGGATAGTGCCTTCCTTCACCCCCGACTTAGGCATTGAAGTCCCTTTGAGAGGCATGGCATAGGAGCCGCCCTTACCCTCAGAATTTCATATTAGCTAGTTTAGGCAGCTCTCTGATCAGTTTGCTGGCTTTTATGGATTACATTCTTAGGTGCCCCAAGTCCTGAGCTTTAAAAGAAATTTGATATTTAAGATTTAATTGTAGGGCTTTGTTTGCTGGCCAATAATGTGATATTTTGCAGTTGTGGTGAGATTAAAATGTATATTTAGTAAAGTGGTGGCCTTAATAAATACACAGCTATTATTATCTTGGAAAGTAACTGTTTTGTTAGGGTGTTTTTTTGTTATAGGTATAGGTAGCCTAATTAGGCATTGAAAATTCTGCATATAAATCCCTCTTGTGAATTTAACCGTTTGTGCTTTCATATAAAGGAACAGTAAATACCTTTCACTTCGCTGTTCAATGACCATAAAAAATGTGATGTTTTAGTAACAGTGACATGTAATCAATTTTCAATGTATGCAGACTTCCACATAATAAGAGTCACAGGTATAGCACTGATGCCTTTGACATTAGTAGAAAAGTATTTTTGATAGATGGTGACAAAGTTTTATATAAGGCCAAATTTATTTCTCATGTAGTTTCACTGATGTTAATAGTTACAACAGAGATTAATTTGGTGCTCCATTATCTTTCATTTACCTACTGTTGTATTTAAAGAAAACCAAAAACATAATGATTAAGAAAGCAATCAAGGAAAGATAGACATTAATTAAAAACCTTATAGTACTATCATAGAAGACTCCTTTCTCCACTTGGAGTAATATTACAAGAAAATATGTTGTTTTACTTGTCACTGTTTCAAAAAGTCAATATTTACCACCAGGTGTCATTAGAAATACTATAGTACAGTGCTTAGGATAGGAGATAGTTGCTGTAACTTAGATTCTATAATTTTGATAAATTCTCATTTCTTCACAATGACCAGTGTATCTAATTCAGAGTGCACAATTTTCTGGACAATTTTTTATTGTACTGATCTTGTTCTGTGTCCTTTGACTGAGCTAACTGCTGTGATGGTTTTCAAAAGAATGAAAAATCTAAGGCTATCCTAATAGCTTAGTGACAGACTTGACTTTGATTTCCAGTCCCTTGCTTCCCAGGCAAGAAGTGATTGGAAGTTTGGGGAGAGATTGCATTCAGTCTTTTGGATCAGTGAACAGTGGCACATCTGGCAACTAGGAAAAGCTCTCATATGTTTAGGGAATAGCAGCTAATCTCCCTCAAATGGAAGAATGATGGCAGTGAAATTAAGCCCTTGAAAGAGGAGATTTAAGATAAAACTATGGAAAAACTTCAGCACCCCTATGGCAACCTTTCATCAACAAAGGGGAAAATTAAAAAAAAACACCAGTGATTTCTCTTTTAGGTTTCTCTTTTAACAGAGTAATTTTTTCTCAAGTACATTTAAGTGTGTATATTACATACGTCCACCATTTCTGGCAACACTGCAAAAATCAATTCATTTTGAAAGCTTCTTAGAGGAAAAAGAGAAGAGATTTCCAGGCAGTACACAGTCAATGGCAGTATCAGTTCTGAGCCTCAAAGTAGGTTTGGTGTTGAGTTAAAAACTCAAAAAATACATACCAAGTTAAGCTAATATTCACTAGCTTCCAAATTCTGTTAGCTAACTATACACTTTGTAATGGTGTCATTTCCAGCACTTGATACTTGTTTATGTGGCACTGTGTGTCAGGCAGAATGTGCTTGTTTCTCCACTGTCTTGCATCTTGTGCAGTCATTTACACCTGATAGTGGAGAAACAGAACCTACAAAGTAAGAGATGTGTAGGGTAAGTTTGAAGTGCTATAAAACTCCACCATGCTTTGTTATTGATTCTATTTTATAATGAAAAGTAAAAATTTCTCTTAAGATGAAGCAAATGAACTCTAATATGCATTAAAAATGAGAGTCACTACCTAAACTGTTGCTTCCTAATTGCTTCCATTTCATTTAACATAGTAGTTTTTTTGGGGGGGAAGCATAATTAAACTTAGACAGCTTCCTTCTCTTTAATATGGTTTGTTTATATCTACATAGGAATGATTTTTTATAGAGATTCTGTATAATGAAGGGAAACGGTCAGCTGCATGAAGTTGTTCTTTGCAATTTGAATATGGGAATAATAGATTCCTTCAAACATACAGTAAAAAATGGTTACATTACAATTGCACAAGAGTTGCAGTTTAGTTTTATATAGTGCCTTCCATATTCTGGGCACTACTAATCACTTTGCTCCAGGTAAAGGATTAAAAGAGTTGTAAAACTTACAGTGCTTGGCATAATCAAGTATTAGAATGATGAAGTGGGAATTGGATTGGTATTTGATGTGTACCTGAACCACAAGAGTTTAGATAGTCATGTTCTTTTCTGGCAAGGGAAGGTGAAACAGGGGATAACTTGTGACAGAGGGAGTAGTGGTTGTGGCAGATTAGGAGAAACACAGGAAGGTACGAAAACAACAGTGTAGTGAGTCCTGAATAGTAACTGACTGTTGTAATATAACTTAGTCAAAACAAACCTTCTGACAGTTGGAGATTTAAACTAAGAGTTCCAAAATCTTCCTAACTAACCAAGTAAAAGTATATGTAATTTATAAAGATCCACCTGTTAGACCTGCATGATTGCTGCAAGGTGTGCACCAGTTCTACTGGCTTGAAGGCTGCCTAATACCCATTTACTAAAACTTGACATTTAAATCATTCCTTTAAAGGAAAAGCCCTCCTTCAAATCACTGTCAGAGTGAAAGCAAGCTTTCTGAAAATTGGGAATCATAGTTCTCTGGGAACTTAGTGGGAAGCCATAAAAATATACTCCAAGGCTAAATTATAGCCTTTGCCTGGCAGAGAAAGAAACAGGGTCTTGATGAATACACTGCTCTGGAAACAAAAACTTAAAGAGCTGGAAGCCCAACATAAACGGGTTCAGTCAAAGTGTTACACAGTCTTGTAGGAAAGACACAAATCACCCGGTGTATGAAATATTGGACAGGCATACAGATCCAATGAACAGATTTGGAAATAGAATGGGTTGACTGTTGATATTCTGATCTCAAAACAATTCCCATTACCTGTTATCTTCTATTGCTTTTATTTGTGCTAAACTTTAATTGTTTGAGCTGAAATTGTCTAGCTATGGTCTTGCCCTGTTTTAATGTTTCTTTTTTAAGTTTTAGCAAAAACTTATGCAGCACTTTCTGACAATGAATGAAGTGAAAACTAAGTAGTTTTTAATACCCTTAACCAATCTTTCCAGTTTTTTTAAAGTGTTCTAGCTCCTTAAGAGTTTTCAACAAAACTTGAAATGTGTCAGAGAGCGCAGTGGCGAGAGAGGTAGCTGTGGTTGTCCCTGTGAAAGTTCATCCAGATTTTGCTAAATTACAAGCTTCAGAAAACCACTGTTTGCACATGTGCAATAGACCTTGTTAAACTCTCTTAACATTGTCTTCACTGCACATCTTTCTCAGTCCTAATGAGTCTCTTACATCATTCTGAAGCAGCCATAGAGACAAAAATATATCCTATTCCTGATTCTTATCTAGGGGAAGATGCACCTGGCTGGGACCCAGCAAGACCATAGATTCTCCACTTTGCTTTCCTGCTGACTGAATAATTCTACATCTTCCTAATCCTTAGTACTAGCCTCAATCTCAGATTAAAGAAGACAATTGCTAGGTAACTAAATCTTGGAATATTTGCAGCTCTTGGGAAGAGAATATCCCCTCAAACTATCCACTTGCTATTTTTCACGTTTTGAAACCAACTTGATCAGATTGTATAATTAGGCTTCCTAAACTCATAAAAAGTATTTAGCCATTAGCTCCCAATCTACATTTAATAGTGATATTAGCATTATTTTGCATTTGCTGACCCAGACTTCCTAATATTATCATGGTATTAAACATGCCATGCATCAACTCTCCACTTTCATTAATTGCATTAAATAACCTGGACATAAATGGGAATAATGTTTCATCAGGCTATGTAGAATGGATCTGATTTGGTTTAGATATTTTATTTAGATGAGAAATATGCACAAGTATAATAAACTACTTTCCACTCAATCATTTCCTCAGGAATTTTTGTAAGGAGGGTTAACTGGTAAGTGCAAATCAAGGGTTTAATGGTCTCCTAAGTATTCCTTGACACACTTGTTATACCATGTCATCTTAGGGTACATCTATACTACCCCCCCCCAGATAAGCGGGTCATCAAGGGATTCTTTGTAAACATTCTTCTTTTTATCCATGAAATAGTACTGCATTGTAATAGTATGCTCAAACTCATGGATTTATTATGCTGCACCTTGAGGCATTTTTGAAGCACCTTAGTCAGTATTCTCAATTTTAATTCAGAGACATGACCATTAATCTTTCCTGAAGCTCTTTGAGATTTTCGGATGCAAGCCACTTTATTACTGCAACATACTATTTTGTAAACCAAAAGATAAAAAAACCCTCTCCATCTCCATTAATAACTCCACTCGCAGTGGCCGGATCCAGTGGATGATTTTGTATCCTATATGGTGTGTGCTGCCTAAATACAATAGGCATGTTCCAACAGGGAAAGGCAATTTACCTCTCCCTAGTTTCCTCACTATACTGTATTTCCTTGCTTGCATGGGTTCAGATAAGAATTGTATGCTTAATACCCTGATTCCTAGACTGCAACTTTAATACACTTGGTTGTAAAATATAGAATAGCTTAATTGTCTCCTCCCCGCTCTTGCTTATTTAGAATGAAACTTGCCCTTTAACATCACAGTGGCTTCAGATCAAATGTATCAGGTTAATCTACAGCGGTTTCTTCATTGCTCTTCGCCCCTAGGGGATCAAGATTATGAAAACCAAAGAAACTCACTGGCTCCGGGGGGTAGAATCCCGCACATGTCTCAATGGATGCTGCTGCTGCAACAATCAACCTGCAATTTATCTGATGAGTTCCACCTGTCGCCAAACCCTTGCGGGGGGGAAGGGGGTTGTTTCGTGCCCACGGTGGGGGCGGGTGCATCCTGGTAAATTAGTGCCAGGAAAGGTGAGGAAGACTGGTATGTCACCTGTGGTTGGCACCACCCACCACCTTAGGAAAGACCAAGGCAAGGTGAAGCTTTTCTCTTTTCGAGCTAGGGGAAGGTGCTAGGACAGTGTCCAGATTTGTGCCCCTGGGCTGGTCTCTCTTAGCTGCCAATTCCACTCTCCTCCTTCGCCAGGTAACGCAACGTGACCTGGAGGCTGGCAGGTGAGGGGGGCAGGGCTGCCTTAGTCCCGTTATCTCCTCCCCTGCCACAAGCCGGCGAAGAATTGGGCGAGGGGAGCGGAGAAGGAGGGAAGAGCGGCTTGTTCTGAGCCAGCTGCTACCCCCGGTCTCTTGGCAACGCAATTACCAGCGCAACCTGTGCTGCTGTGGTGGCTGGCGTGCGGCAGGAGCGCCGCGCGGGGCCCGGTTCTTCCAGCCCCAGCCGCGACCCGCCGCCGCGGAGCCCGGGAGCCGCAGCTCCGCGCCCCCCGGGGAGCGTCCCGGGAAAGGCGCGTGCAGGCGCGTGGAGCGGGCAAGGGCGGCCGCGGAGAGAAACGCGCGCAGCCGAGCCGCGCCCCAGCCCCGCCGCGCCGCGCCGGGCGAGCAAACTTGGCTGGAAGATGGGGAAGAAGTGGAGGAGCCCGAGCGAGGTGGAGAAGGGCTGCTCGGAGCAGGCGGAAGAGAGCAGGAGACGGAGCCGGAGCTCCAGCCGGGGGAGGTTCGCCGAGTCCTGGAAAAGGTTAAGCTCGAGGCAGGGTTCCACCAAGCGGGCCGGGCTCGGCTCCCAGCAGGTGCCGGTAAGTGCGCAGGGCTCCTTCCCTCCAAGCACCTCAAGTTGTCGGGGCCCCAAGCGGGTCGTTCCCAGCAGGGGAGGTGCTCGCGGGCACTTAGCGGGTGGAAGGGCGCGTGGGAGCGGGTTTTTTTTGGGAAGCGGGGTCGGACTAGAGCAAAGCTGCTGAGGCGTCGTTAACCAGCCTGCTCACATGCGTGCTGGGTGGGAAAGCGGGCAAGGGAGCGCGTCTCGCCGGGGCAGGGAGGAAAACTCCCGGGTGTTTTACGGGGAACGTTGTGGGTTGACTCTTGTCATGGCTACACGCCGCGGCTTGTGACCCTTCCCGTGTGTGCATCCGCGGAAACCTGTCGGCTGGCGGGCGGTGCTCCTGGTGAAACCCCAGTGCGTGTCAACTCCACTCCCTCCTCTCACTTGTTGCAGCAGAAGCTTTCTGAATATTAATATCGCCGTGCGTAGGGCAGTGTCTCAATCGTTGCATTGTTGACATGACCAGATACCTCCACCAACTGATGAGGAAGAAAACTTGCATTTTAGGAAATAAATGTAGTGTATATTCTGAAGCTGACTAGGGAGATCGGGACAAGGAAATCTCCTGTTGCTTGTACCAGCCCGAATAACGGGGGAAAAAGGAGTTTGTCAGTTACTAAGAGTAAAAATACTTGCCCTGGTTATGTTGGTGATGGAAGGGATTTATCGACATCTGAGTAATCAAATAGAACCACCATAAACTATGGATCTCTTTCCTACTGGCATTTTCACATTACACTTAGACTTTCAATTTCATAATGTTCTGTAACTGCTGCAAGAACTATCACTGCATCCACCCTTTCGTGATGACTTTTCTTCTGACAGCCTATTAACATGCTTCTGAAAGTTTGTCCTTTTAAATAATTTTAAATCCTCTTTAGAAGCAATGCATTATAAATGTATGAACTGTTGAAATTTAAGAGGGAAAACTGCATTTAGCCAGACACACTATTTTAAATATTAACACTTATTTTTCCCAAATATGAGACTTTAATACACACACAGTGTTTTTTTAAAATATATATTTATTTTTTGCTTAATAATGCTGGGAGGTTGCATTAGGAATTTGTAAGGTATATTCAAAATTAAGGTAAATTAATTTGTAAGGTAAATTCAAATGTGTAAATATATTGTTAATTTTCCTGACAAAAGATACAAGAACGTTGAGGGGATAGTATAACTACTGCCATCTTCATTTGCTTAGGAGATATACCATATGTTTTGAGCAAAAACCTGTTGCTTCAGCTGTATATTTGATTTGATGGAGTAAGAGTGATTTATTTCAAATGTATATGCAGACTTGCTAGCTGTCAAGTGGCAAGGAAAATATCCAAAGGTTGAATACCTATGGGGGAAGAACATAAGGATGAAAAGACCTATGGTAGGAAGAGTGCTATGATAACCAGAAGACGTGGAGAAGCAATAGTATTCTGATCTATGGAGAAGAGAGAGATGCGGTCATTTGTGCCACTTGTAGATTAAAATTCTAATCTGTGGGGTTTTTTTGTTTTTTAAAGATTGTGGTACTGCCTCAAACTACAGTATTTTGTTTCACAGCTGAAATATTCTCAACTAAGAGGTCTATCATCAATATTTCAGGAAAAAATGATTTGGAGTCTTGTTTTAATTGTCTCATACATATTTTATAAGCCACAAAAATATTTTATAACTAAGATTGATTCTTTGAACTAGATTCAAGTTACAAACAATGGGTTGTAACCGTAGTACAGTGTTGGCTAATTTATACACAATAACGAGGGGGAGGGGAAAAGGGAAGGAAACTTTTCCCTTTAGTCTTTATATGTAGATTACCAACTTCCCCCTCCTCTTCTTTCTTAAAATAGCAATAAGATAGTTTTACTTGCTGCTTCCAAGGTAATACAAGCACACCATAGTTTCAGCTCCAGAAGCTGTGAGGAGGGAAATGACAGTAAATGTGAGACTGATGCTATAAATCTGTGTTTATTGCTACCCACAAAACAAACAGGGCACCAGTGGCTGTGTTTACAACACATCTCCCTATTATGTGATACTCTATCAGATTTTCTGAGATTATATGAGAATATTCAATTTGAGAATGTTAACCTTCTATAGACTGTGTTTAGAGCAAGCAAGAGTAGGATATGTTCTCCACTGTTTGGGGAATATATTAGTTAACACATGTTTGTTCTTTTTCTATAATTATAGATACAGCTCCAGTTTAATGTTTGGGTTTTTGTGTTTAAACGGGCACAAACCAAAATCCTGTATTATTCTCAAAATTTGGATCCCTTATCAGATTGGAACTTTAACTTTGTTCTCAACTGCCTTGGCTCTTGTGTAGCCATATTTGTCCAACAAGGGTAATACTAATATTCTGATTTGGTGTAAAAGGACTATAGGTGCAAGCATTGGAGATTCAAATCTAAACCTGTTATCTAATAAAGGTTTTTATGGTTCATTCATATGTATAGTATAGTTATACTGCAGGAGGAAGAAGTAACATAGAGTACAATTTTTATGTAGATTTTTAAAGGGTTAAATGGTTCAGGTTGAGGGGTAGTTTGAAGGGAACTCTACTATATATTCTGATGCAAGCAGGGGAAACCTCAATCCTGGCAATATTTAATGTAAAGGAAAAGCATTAACTCAGACTGCTGCCTTATGCTAAAAAATTGTCTTCTACTCTAAACCTACTGTTCAGTCCAAACACCTTTAGATATGTGGTATTTGCCCTGGCCTTCTCACTTGCACCACATAAATAATCAGCCCATTATGATTGTGGAAATCAATCTTGTATGGTCATTTCAAATATCTAGTAACTTGTGTAGGTAAGGAGTACAGCTTTTGCATCCCATTTTACACTCCGAAATATTGGAAAAAGGAGAGATGCTTCCATTAACCACTTGTACCCAATGCAAACACTTAAAGCAATGTACTGTCCATCTGTAAGAATAAATAGCTCTTTATAGGAATGTTTTTATTCTAATGGAAGGTGTCTTGGCTATTTGCCCAGAAATGTCAGAATGTGCCACTAACACTCTCTTAAGAAGAGAGAAGGTTCTGCTGGGTATCAGTGACAGGGGAGCAAGATGACATCTGCCACACCCATCAGTTGCCTGCCTACTTAATGAGTAAAAACTTTCTGTTCTGAAAGTCTGAGATCACTGTTCATGAGTAGCACTTACAGAAAATGCTCCCAACATTGGCAAGCTTTTCTGTTATTACACTTCTTTTTATCTACAGGTACAGCCAAAGCTTAAAAGACCCAATCTTTGACTTTCTAATTATGTTACAGGAAAAGCCATTTATAGCCAAGTTTTAGACTTTGTACAAGGTATATTTCAAGTTCCTTTATTGCATGCTCTAAGACATGGAGGCATGCTGAGACATGGAGGAAAACCACCCATTAAACTTATGCTGAAGCTTCTGAGACATGATGATAGGTTTATATTACAGTATCTTTCAAGGTCTCTAATGTTAAACATTCCATATTTTCTACTGGAAATAGCTGAGAGAAAATATCTCAGCAGCATAATACGCAGTTACTGTCTGAGTCGACTAACTTCACTTTCCACCTTCCAGCAACAATAGACTCTATCATGATTACCCCACCAGGAAAATTGTTGTTTTTATATAAATCAACAAAAAAGCAAACCTGTGCTGGGGACATGTAAGTGCTTATATTTGTCTGCTCTTTTTAGATCATGCATGTTACTTACAACTGCAGTTTCATATAGCTCCAAGTTAGTTTATATAGAAGAATATTTGCCTAAAATAAAAGTTGTCATGCATTCTTGAGGAGGAGGGGTTATTTTCTTTAGAAGCTTTTCTGAAAGATGAATTCCTCAGTATGTACATGAGCGCTGGGTTTTTTTTTGTTTTTGTTTTTTAAAATCTGCTTTCTAATGTAGGCAGTTGCCTAACTTGAGTTATTTGGGTTTCAGTTTTGCATTTGAAACTGTCTTAAATAAAATTACAGATGAGGATGCAACAATAGCTAATTCTATTATCTTAACATTTTAGAAATTGATTACTTTCAGTAGTTCCGTATAGTACATGGGCCAGCATTGCCACTTAGATGGGTTAGACCTGCAGGCTTGAGTTCAACTAGTACCCTTGGATAACCAACCCTCTCTCAAGTATTTCTCTTTCCAGTTTTTTTTTTTAAGCCTCTGTTTCTTGAGCATTAGAACCTCTAGACCTGATTCCATCCCTGCATCATGCCTTCCCCCCAACAACTTCCATCTCTCTCTGCCACAACTTATTTTAAAGTAACCATCCTTTTCAGAATATGTAGCCTCATGGTACAGATGACTTATAGTTAGTTCAGTAGTGTAGAAAATACTTTTATGTGGATTTCTTTTCTCTTGTATCTATTGTCAAAATGCATTCTTTACTGAGCTGGCCTTGCCCCTCTCTCTCATTCCTTGTTCTGGAACAAGCTTGGTAGCCTTTGTAGGCTACTTCTCTTGTCATTCATTGTCTTTCTTTATCTAGATCTCACACTTTTTAAAATAACCAGTGTTCTGTTTCTTAAAACTGTACATTTCATCATCATGTACCAAATGATTAAAATAACAATTTTCTGAATGCTTTATGTTCCTATTTTTGTTAATCTGGTGTTTTTAATGTTTTATATATCCTGTTTGAACTCCATAGCAATTATCTAAAGTTCTGGGAGGTTTTAAACATCTTTTGTGTGGATAGGATTGAGTTGGATTTGGTGAGTAGTACAGATTTGACATTTTAGGCACTCGTGCCTAAGTTTCTTACAACATGCAGCGTTGAATATATATTTCTGTTTTGAAATAGATGGAGGAAAGTTTTCCCTTAATCTCTTATTTGTATGGATTCGTAATGAAGCCCAAAGTGATGTTTGTTGGTATTTAAGCATAAACATTGACCCACTGGTCCTTATTATAGGAGCACTAAAATTTTGTTCAACATATTTCACTTGGAGGAGGAGGTAATCAGGAGCAGCCAACATGGATTCACCAAGGGCAATTCATGCCTGACCATCCTGATTGCCTTTTCTGATGAGATAACTGACACTGGATATGAAGAAAGCAGTGGACATGATATATCTTGACTTTAGCAACACTTTTGTTACGGTCTCCCACAGTATTCTTGCTGGCAAGTTAAAGAAGTATTGATTGGATGAATGCACTATTAGGTAGACAAAGTGGCTAAATCATCAGGCTCTATGGGTAGTGATCAATGACTCAATGTGTAGTTGGCAGCCAGTATCAAGTGGAGTGCCCCAGGGGTCGGTCTTGGCGTTGGTTTTGTTCAACATCTTCATTAATGATCTGGATGATGGTATAGATTCCACCCTCAGTAAGTTTGTGTGTGACACTAATATGGGGGGAGAGGTAGATACGCTGAAGGGTAGGGGTAGGGTCCAGAGTGACCTAGACAAATTGGAGGATTGAGCCAAAAGAGATCTGATGTAGTTCAAGTGCAGAGTCCTGCTCTTAAGATGGAAGAATCCCATGCACTGCTAGAGGCTGGGGACCGGCTGGCTAAGTGGTAGTTCTACAGAAAAGGACATGGGGATTACAGTGGACGAGAAGCTGCATATGAGTCAAAAGGTAGTCTTGGTGAAAAGGGATGAAAATGATGGTATATAGAAATGTAGGGCTGGAATGGACCTTGAAAGGTTATCTAGTGCAGTCCATTCCCCCTGCTCTGAGGCAGGATTTATGGATATTTAGATAATCTCTGGTATATCTCTAACTTGTTCTTAAAAACTTCCAAGGACTGGAATTCCATAACCTTCCTAGTTAACCTGTACCAGTGCTTAACTATCCTTATAGTTCAAGTTTTTTCTAATATCTAACCTAAATCTCCCTTGCTGCAAACTAAGCCAATGAAGACTAACTACTCCTGTAGGTAAGAATACTTGGTCTTCCATTGTGCTATAACTATTTTAGTAACAATAGGACTGAACTTTGTTTTGAGAACTGTTTTAAAGAAAGGAGAGAAAACTTGTGGCTTCAGCTGCAAAGTTAGAATAAGTGTTGAAACTTTTCTAACACAGAGGTGTTAAATTTTGGTTCAAGCCCATTTCTAGTTTAAAATTTCTTGTAGCAGTGAAGTTATTAGGATAAATGTTGCACGGACCCGTGGCCCAGATAACTAACTGGAATGGTCTGAAGTAAAGCCTTTCCTATTTTAAAGTACAATTCTAGTAGTTAATGATAGCTCACAACTAACAGAATAGGAGGATGAGGGGTCAATCTCCTCACAATAGGCTCAATTAATTTCTGATGCAACTCAGTTGAAGCTAGAGGAGTTACAACTTGTTCTAGTGTCCACAAGTGTTACAGAACAACCAGCCTATATAAGAACTTTGGCGAATGTGAAAGGGTATAGTTGAAAATGTAGGGATACTAGCATGGTTAAAAGGGGATGAACTTAATATCAATTAAAATACAGTCCATGACAAACTTTAATCACTACAATCCACTGTCAATAAGTTTTTTTTTTTTGTTTTTTTTTTGTTTTTTATAAATGCTGTTAACTTTCTTCCCCCATTTCAAAATGTCCCAGAAGGTTCTTGGGATTTCATACCAGTACACTTATATTGCCACATTTGTGAGAATATCTTGTAAGGATTCAGATATAGTGATAACAATTCATCTCTATATACATTTGTTTCAGAAGTTCAATTACACATGTCTAATTAGATTTACAGTAGGGTTACTGCATGTAGATCTTACTATTTCATGGAAGAAGTGTCAAGTACTGGAGTAATTAAGTAAATGTAGACTAAACAAATATTTTTAGGGGCCACTCGAGCTATAGGCAGGCTAAGCAGCTGCCTGGGGCAGTCAGGCTGAACCTGATGGTTCTGCAACCTTGTGCACCAGAATGCAATAGTACTTGCTCAAATTGGTCCATCAGTCACAACTACGAGAATTGGTGCTATGACCTGGTGTTTGTTCCCCCTCCTGCCTCATTTCTACTGTAGCCACTGATTTGTTGGAGGGCTTGCTGTACCCTCCCCGCCTCAGTCTGACATTGCCCTCCTCATAGAGAATCTCTGTCCTATAGAAGAGGGGGGTGCTAGAACACAGAAGTTTTACTTAGAGCAGCACATTGTCTTGAGTTGCCTGTGAATATTTGTTGTTGTTATACTATAGCTTCTGCCTTTCCTGACTGTGATTATTAATAGAGGTATTACACTGCAGATGTTGGAGCCAGTTAAACGTTAATTAGTTAAACTGGGATCCAAATTGCCATTGTTCATTAAATAAACTATTCACAGTTTTTAAGTATTTAGCCAGATATGTAACTAGTCAAATACTGTTCAGTGAATAAAGGCAATATTTTCCAAACCCGTTGGCAATATCATTTGACTAGCATTAACAGATATCCAAAAGTCAACTCTAAGTCAGCTTAGTGTGGGACAATATATATTCAGTATTTTGGGTAAAGGCTTTTAACTGGTATCCATTTGCCATTTTATGTACCACACATGCTCCTGAGGTCTGTCTGCATTGTCTTAATTCAAGCAGGGTGCACTGATATGACCTTTATTTAAATAAAGATGCCAAAGGCCATGAAGATTTTATTTTTGACTTTGTGTTAATACTATGAGCATGATATGGAATAGAAATATGCAGTCAACATGCCTAACTACAGACCGCAAACTCTTATTGCATGATAAGTAATTTGCTTCAGTATATTATGTAGAGGAACACAGAAATCTGTTGCTCAGCTAGTTTCGCACAGGGGTGGAAAAAAATTAGAGGGAACACAGAGTATAGCAAAGATGTGAAACTTGAAAAATGTGCAGGGGAATCATATCCTTGTACAAGGATGTCCTCAATCAGGCAACTTTGTGAAAACACGGTGACTTGTCTTTGGTGCATTCCAGAGGTGCAGAATTCAGTAGTGTCTTTTAGGAGCCAGAGATAAGGCCTTTCTGGCTGGGATAGTTACCAGTGTCTAAAAGGGTGAGGGATCATCTTCATCCATGGTAGGGAGATCCCGCTCTCTCTCCTTCCCAATTTAATTTTAAGCAATGAACCAATGTTTCAGCTCTCTTCTCCACAAACCCACATTGGATGGTCTGGAAGTAATGCTAAGTCACTGAAAAAAGCTGAGTTGTAAGAGACCCTTGATTAATAAAAAACAAACAAAACCCGCAAATATCCAACAGTACATATAAGGCAAGCTTGGTATTCCTGAAACAATCTCAAGCCCGAGAGTCCCTTAATATTGAATATTTTCAAGTAAATAGTATGGACATAGTTCATATTCAAACTTGGAATTGTCCTGTCTTAATAATGGAGGTATTCTAAGCATAGGACCTACAGGGTTAGGGCTACATTAGCTGCTTTTGCATCCACCTAACCATGCAAGTGTCTTCACTTAAATTTGGCTCCTGCTGACATCTTTTCCCCAAGTGGTATAGAATCATGGTGGATCTATAGATCAATACAGCATCAGTGTATGCACTGTGTTGTTTATGTCGATTGTTACTGGCTTTCAGGAGCCATCCCACAGTGCTCCATGCTGACAATACAATTGATACAAGTGCTCCTAGTGAGGACGCACACTGCTGACACAATGAGACAAGTGTGTACGCACACAAACAATTTAATACCTATGGTAGCTATATACTGATGTAAGTTAGGTTGATATTTTGTAGTGTAGAGATGGAGTGTTTTGGAATCTGGATCTTATTCTGAAATTTAGTCTCTTTCAGTTATCCCAAAAAGAAAGAAGGATGGCTATATAAACACACTTTTCCACCAATCTCTTTGGATAATGACATTTTAAATCCACTAATGTAGCACTATGAGAGGTCAGATTATGACCTCCTAGTTTTTTTGTTTCAACACTTCTTCTGAGACCAGGAATGTAAAATCAGTCCATCAAAGGGGGACGTCTGGTATAACTGTGCTGAGTAAAAGCAATTCTTAATGTATTGCTTAACAGTTATGCAAAATAAATTCAGAGAACGGTTTCCTCTGTTGAAATGTTGAACTAATACATAATGGAAGGCAATAGAATGAAATGATGGGTGGTAAGAGAGACAAGGTTGATGAGGTAATATTTTTTTATTGGACCAGCTTCTCTTGGTGAGAGAGAGAAGCATACACAGTGCTCTTCTTCAGGTCATGAATGGAAAATTTATCAGAGCTAACCACTGCAAAAGGAGAACAATATTGGAGTGGATTTTTGCAAATGAGGTTAACGTGTTGTGATGAACATACATTTAAAGTTGAAATTGGACACACAATAAATTTGAATATGGAATAAAACAAGAGCGATAAATTTGTTTCCTATGTTGCTGTTTTAACACTTTACTCAAATAGCATTTTTAAAAGTTTTATAGAATTCTTAAAAAACAACCTTAAATGCCAGCAACAAAAAACCCCAATAAATCAGCTCTCAATAAATAATTTTTAAAAGGGCAGATTCAGCTATAGCTTTTGGAAGAAAGGGAACATTAAAAATTTATATCTTTGAAGGGCACATCTATGTACCATGACCTGCTTCTTGTAAGCAGACAACAACTTGCAGTTTTTAAATATAGTCATCCATGTGATAGTTAAACCAAAGGACATCTTTTTTGGAAAATCTTAAGGAAAAATCAAGTTTTATAATTACAGAAAAACACAATCAGTATCTTGAAAAAATCTGTTCAAATGTTTTTATGTACCTTTGGGGTTTCTCCACACAATTAGTATAATTGATATACAAATTTTCTCTCACTGACTGTTATGTAACCTCCGGAATTCTCTAACTTTCCAACTCTGGGGCATGAATAATGTATACTCTATAAGGTATAATTATATGTGGCCAATCCCAAATGGTAAAGGCAAATCTAAATGATGGTTTTACATAATAGTGTCAAATATATAGTTCTGTTCAAGTATAGTTACTGTAGTAGCATTGCCAAGCAGATGGACCAAAAAATGTACAAACACAAATAACATGGTTCAAAGCTTCTGGCTATTAATGTACAATAGTGAATCTGAAATGGTAATTGTTACTTTGCAAATAAGTTTGTGATAGAGTGGGAGGGGGAGACCCAGTTGGGTGGATGGTGTAAAGCTAAATAGGTAACTGGCATTAATTTTCCTGTATATTCCAAGGGAAACAAGAAGGTAGGAGCCAACCGCATGGTGTGCTCTGAAGGGTTGGATTTTCCTTCTCCCCCAACCTGTGTTAATAGATTTACCTTTGTGAGAACTGTACTGGTGGTGAAGTTATCCTGGAGCTAAGGGTCTGTTGCTAGCTGGGATACTCCACTCTGAGTCTGATGGTGAAGGATGATAGGATGTACTGTAAAGCTGATCTCAGAGTCTGTGGAAATGGATCAGAAAGCTCCCAACAGAAATGTGATTATTCAGCCTACAACAAATCCAAAATAATGAAACCACTCTGACCTGAAACCTTAATACTGGTAATAAATATGGCTTCCCTTATTCTGCTTCATAGGCACTATTATCCATAATCCATCCAAGGGTTTTATTTGCCTGTTACATGCTGACCGAATGCCTCCGACGCTTTCATCAAGAGATTGCAAAATCTTTTCAGTCTACCTGTTCATCCTTTCCTACAGCTAGCAATCTGGGAGGTGCATGTAGCATGCCTCTAAACCAGACCTAGGAAGACTTTTAACACCACCATGTTGAGACTGGGATAATTCTGCCTGAGAAGCTGAACATTTCACTTAACTTTGATCTTCAAATCATCCGCTTCAGAGTGAACTTGTTCTTTTAAGAGAGTTGAGTGCTCAGCTGCACCTTTGCCAGATCTGGTCCACCTTCCTTGTTGGAGGGAATAAATGAAGTCATTTGACAAGGGGGTGACTGGCTAGGAACTGGGTCTGCTGGGAGACAATAGGGAAGACCTAGGAGAGACTCCAGAAGGTGAGGGAACAAGGATGCTTCCAGAGAGGGAGAGTCTGGAGAATAGGTGCTTTATAAAAGAGCAGAAGGGCAGCCAGGAAGGGATTGGTCGTGGGGAGGAGAAGCAGGGCAAGTTGGAGTTGCAGGGGGTAGACAGACCTGTTGTTTAGGGTTCCCAGGGCCAAAACCCTGCATATAATGGGAAGGAAAATTGATGACTATCTAGAGGTGAAGATGAGGGAAGAAGAGACAGATGATCAAGAAGGAAAGGCTAAATGGGAGAGACTTTGGACTTTGATACCCCAAAAGGGGTGGACTTTTGTGACTTCTCTGAAAGGCTAAGTTACCTCTGCAACCAAACCATGTTGAATGGTCAAGAGAACCAACATGTGTGAAGGAAACTGAAGGAGATGATGGGCTTGGAGCCAAACTGGACTTCATTGTCCGACACCAGATCATTCCTGTAGATCCCCCATCGTCCACCCACAGTATGTTGCTTTGCTAACATTTCCATTTCTGCCCAATCAAATTTGGAAGGCATTATTTCCAGCTGTAACTCTTGGGCCTGGCTCCTTCTGCACTTTGGAGCCCAGTGGGAGCCTATGCTTGCAGATGCACATTTTCAAAGAGAAGATGGGGAGATGGAGTATTATAAGCCTTAAGATGAGAAGAAAAATAGGTTCCTGATAGATCTTAAAATCCTGGTGGCATCCAAACATAGGATTGAAAGTGTGGTGAGTGCTACATTTAAATGTCCAAGCACTCATTTTAGTCGTGATAACACAAACCTGGTGTGTGCACATGTCCACCTTGATTCTTGTTTAGGGAATGGATGCCATATAGGCAAAAGGAGATGGTCCTGCAAGGTGGATAGACATATAAGCTATCATTCAGCTATCTGGTTCATTTATAAAAAGTACTTTACCACTTTCCAGGAAAACATGATTCCATAATTACATTTCCCAGAGAAGTGACAAATGGTATACACAATTGTGCTGTCTGGTTTTTTTGCGGGGAGGGCCCACAGGTCAGACTATTTGACCAATTCCAAATGCAAGAAAACAAGGGAAACCAATTGTTATCAATCTCTTCAATCAGTCTGGGCTAGATTTATTAAGCATCCCTCAGAAATTCTAGAGATCATTTATTTTGCCCTGCTTTCTGAAAAATAGGGGATGGAGGGAGAGTAACAAGCAAAGGCTAATTAATTATTTGTACTCTAATAGTAATAATGATGAAGTGTCAATGAAAGTGCTAACAGAAGAAAATTAAGAGCCTGGTTCTGCACCTTGAAATCAGCATTTTTTTTATAGTTTTCATTTTTTTAAATGACAGAGATTCTAATGTATTTTATTGAGTTGACATTTGTATTAAAGTGCCTGCATGCTTCTACATGCTATGTTGTATTAACTTGTTTCTTGACCAGATGAAATAAAATTAGATTTCTAAACATATTCTTGAAACCAGAATTATTTTTGGCATCAGTAAAAGCAGCATCTTTTTAAACGCCAGCTTCTAGGTACATGCAGACTAATTCTTATTTCTTGTAAGAAGCCTGTGACATCTTGTTTCAACCTTTCTTGCTGTCTCATGCAGCCAAACGGAAACTAACAATTTCCATTAGTAAGTGGGACCATTAAATATGCTCAGCATCTACAAATATAGAGCCCATCTTGTGTTTTGGGACCAATTCTGTTTTCCCACTCAACTCTCTGCTCAGAACCCAATGACCCCACCACCAATTTGGTTCTGTGATGCATGTGTGTGGTGAGGGGAAGACTGAAGTGTCACCATGGGTGGTCTGAATATTTTTTTCTAGAAGTAACATGGTGATTTTAAACTTTGGGATTTTGACCTATTAAAGCCTTAAATGCTTTGGGATCTTGTCTACTTGAAAGATGGCTCATATCTTCCTTTGAAATACAGTCTCTGTAACAGGATGGGAACTGACAGACATTCTTTGTGAGTGGCCATTGTCTCTGGAATTTCCTTCTTGCCTTGAGTATCAGAGGGGTAGCCGTGTTAGTCTGGATCTGCAAAAGCGACGGAGTCCTGTGGCACCTTGTAGCCGAACAGATGTATTAGAGCATAAGCTTTCGTGGGTGAATACCCACTTCGTCGGATGCATGCATTTGCACTGCATGCATCCGACGAAGTGGGTATTCACCCATGAAAGCTTATGCTCTAATACGTCTGTTCGGCTATACGGTGCCACAGGACTCTTTGTCGCTTCTTGCTTTGGTTCACAAGAACCTGGTTTAGGTTACCTTCAAGATATGATACAGGACTCTATCTTTGCCCAAGCTTATTCTGGAAAAGAATCTGGGAAATGATAATGGCTGTGTTTTAGTAAGAAAGCTCCTTCTTCTTTTTTTTTTTTTTAGGAGTATTTAAAACTCAGTGCATATACTTTAATTTGAAGTATGAGGAGGTTTTCCAGTGAAGTAGAAATGGGAGGGGGAAATAAAGTAAAAACGAACACCCCAACTGAAGTATTGACTTCATATTTTTAAAAACATTAATAAAGGAATCATGGGGTCATGCAATTCTGGTGTTTAGAGAGGAGATAAACCGGGAAATCATGGTTAGGGCATGACTAATAGGATCCACAGCTTTTTTCACTCTGTCTTCATATAAAGTCAAATAATTCACAGACAAGAAAAAAGACTAAGTTAAGTGAATAAATTATTCACTATTTACTCTGCTCTGATAGTCATACTGGAAACAAAATCTTTGCATAGCATTTTGTGCAGGAGATGGCCAGAAGTATTCTTGCTTGCATGCTTATTATTGGTACTGTAACCCAGTTCCTTAGGGCAGAAAGTCCCTGTGGTGAGCCCATAGATAGAACTCTCTTGTCAATGCATACTGCAGTTTCATCTAGCAAACAATCTGTATTACCTTAGCATTCCATATAATATTCCACAGACTGTGTGGTAGGTGTCAAGAAGTACAGCTGTTAAGATGAAGTACTTAAAATAATCAACAGAAGACCAACTATCCTATTGTATAAAGAATGAAAAGCAAAGATTGAGGAAGCCAATTTTATTTAAAGGCAGTTTTTCCAGAAAGTGTTCCAGTACTGAAAACCATATTAAAAATCTATTCAGGTGGATCTCCTCTAACTATATCTTACCATCCTTTTGAAAATATCTTCAAAAAAGGCTGTTGTACATGTCTGGGGCGCACACTCGCACACACAGTACAAGAGTTGTAGTTAGAAAAATTGCATATAAAACAAACACTTCTTTTATTATGCCAGCTGGCATTTTTGAAAGCATTTAGTGTAAATACATTCTAATAATTCTGCAGTTACTTAATATACACTTTTTTAAAAACATCAAATCCAGCTATTGGAAATAAAATCAGCTTTGCTTTTCAACACATGAAACTTTTTTCTTTTTTTCCTAGCAAACCGAGCAAAGATTCAGGCAAACATTTAAACATTGGCACCACTCCAGGAGCCGTTAGTATCTTGATGTGGAGCAGATGCTTTCATTAATTTGTTCCTACATAATTGCAGATTTCTTTGTTTTGTCTTATTTTTAAGCATGTTATACACTTTGATGCTCATAATGATTTGGCATGTGTCTTGCAGGCAAGTTTTCTCCCTCTTATTTTTAGTGTTTGATATTTATATCCAAAAAAATAAAAATGAATTGGATGTATGCAAATATAACAATATGCACGGAACCAATATTTTAGGAGAGTGTTGTGCATCTGGATTTTGGCCCTAAATATGAATTAAATTGTCAAATGTGACAAGTGTTTTGCTTTTTCTTTTGTTTTTCCAAATTAACCTAATTTCTCTGCTCTAATCCTCAGACCAGTTGACCTGTGTTCAGTTCAGGACTTGATCAAGATGGCAGTTCTTTTGCTTACTAGCAAAGATACATAAATGTAGGTGGTCCTGTGCTATCTGTCATTCATGGTGTATATGAGCAAATAGAGTGGCTTACATTTGAATAGGTAGTCTGATGAATTACAGACCATGTTTCAATGGATCTAACTCCCTTCTGCAGATGTGCAGGCATTGCCATTTAGGGCTTGGTTAGACTGGCGCTTTATAGCGCTAAAAGCCTCCAGTAGCGCTATAATTCTCTAACCTTACACACTGGCAAGGCACATTTTGCGCAATGAGTCTCCGTTTAAAGCGCAACTTGTAAACCTCCTCTCCGAGGGTGATAAGGGCTTTTGCGTATTCCCTGTAGCGTGTTAGGGCCAGTGTAATCACTCTTTGCGCGATAAGGGATCTCTGGCACGCCTCCGATCCATGTAAGGCAATCAACAAGCCATTTAAGGCAAATGACGTGTGAGTGTTCTTTTGAAAAGGGAAGGAAGAATGCGGAAGTACCTTTTGAGTTTCTCTCTTAAAAATCACAGCAAATAAGCACTGGAAATGCTGACCGACTGAGCTGTGTGACTTCAATGCAGAGCCTGTCAGTTTCCTCTAACGAACAGTCACTGACAGCCTGAACTTGTCTCCCTGCCTACACGTTCCCCGTTCCCCCTGACCCCCCTCCTTTGCAAAGCACATTGCACCCAGCTGAATGGTGGGATACCTGCCCATAATTCACCACTCCCTGTGCCGCCAGAAGCCCCGGAAATGTGTCCATGCTGTAGCGCTAAATGTTCTAATGTGCACAGCCTCTAGCGCAATCCCTATCGCGCTAAATGGGACGCGCTATAAACGCGCTACAATTCTGCAGTGTAACCTTACCCTTAGTTGCATCCTAACTCATGATCTGAGTTTCACCTCTTTGCATCAAGGAATGGGCCTCACAGAGAAGCTTGTCTGCTGATAAATCGGTGGGCTCTCCTAAGACTGTAGCTGGTATCTAGACCCTATCATGCATTTTGATAAATGTGCTTTCCCTGTGGCATAAACATGATTGGTGTACATCAGTGGCTCTCACTCTTTTCTATGCTGTGATCTCCCAGAATGCCACTTAACAATCTGGAAAAGGCAGGATGTTTACAAACCACTGACTGAGAGCCCTTGGGATGAGATTGTGCTGTCTCTCTGAGATGATGTGGCTCTGCCCCAACATGCTGTTGCTGCCCCCAGCTTGTACCCCTGGAGCAGGGCTTGCAAGAGGGCACTGAGAGGCAGTTTTAGAGCTGTCTTCTGCAGTGCCTGTGTAACCCACACATCTTCTGGGTGTGGTGTTCTGTCCCCTCTAGTGTCACAGAGACCACTTAGAGTTAAATGAGTCTGCCTCAGCTAAGAGCCAGTTGGCTTTTTGCTCATGCTGTAGTGTAGAGGCTCATGCACGAAGGTTTAGAAGTCCCCAGTTTGATCCTGCTCACCAATGATTGGGATCTGCTGGTGTCACACATGCAGTGATGGAATTCTCCTTCAACTGGATAAGGGGCATCTAGGGCTCCTTTAAACCAATCTAAAGGGTTGTCCTGCGGATAAGGATCTCTTCTCTGGAGTTCATTTTTCTCTCTACTATTCTCTCATATATCTGGCATGGCTTTGCAGAGATTGGCACTTGAACCAGATTTGAAATCTTCCCCTAAAAAACCTCCCTCCTTTGCCCAAACCAATGCTTCATCCTGATCTAAAGTTTTCAGTCCACATAGGTCCCTTGTGTAAACAGATGCAAATCCATTCAGCTCTGTCTCACTGGATAGTATGCGAGTTCCTGCTCTTTTTCCATTTGAGGTTCTGCCAGTCTGCTTTTTTTCCCTACCTGAGTGATTTTAGTTTTTCTACAAAACTAAGATCTTGCAAGAAATGGTTGTAGGAGTGTGGCATTACAATCTGGACTGTTGAACAGCTGTTCCCCATCAATTCTCAAGCCTTGGGAGCCTTTTGCACTGCTTTGCTCTAAGAGCTACTATTTCTGGTCTGCTCTGAGCCTCCAGCATGCAAAATGACTCCCAACTATACTGTGTGAGTGTTGTGGCCACCACTCTCAAATTACACCAGCAAATTCCCACTCCCAGACTTTCCCAAGAAATGTGCATCTGTAGTGCCCAGCCCTCTCCATGACGACAACAAGCTCCTATGAAGTCTGTCATTTTAGTAATAGAAAATGACATGTACAAATCTTATCTCAAATGGAGTTTCCCAAACACTTCAGTCCAAGCACAGTGGTTTTAGGAGATGGGTTTATTAACTACAGAAATATTTTAAGTGATTACAAGTAATGAGGCATAAAAGTCCAAACTGGTTACAAGAAAACAAAGGTAAAGTACACCTAATAACTAATTTAACAAGCTAAGTGGATTGAAAGCAAAAGTCTCTTACCACATGCTTCAGCAATCTTACTTGCTGAATTCCTTTCAGACAAGACTCCTCCCTCAGTTTTTGTTTTCCTTGGGTGTTATGGCTTCTGTGGCTGGAGAAACAGGGAGGAATAATGGGCCATCTGTTCTCCATTCTTATATTTTTTCTTTTCTTTGAGAATCATCTCCACTTGGGGTTCAGGAGACAAAGCCTGTGGGGATGGAAAGGAACCTCCAACAGTTTATTTGCCAAGATATAAATTGCTTGCTTACACCCTTTCTCCTGCCAAAGAATGGCTGATACCTGGCTGAGGTGTCAGTTTGCCTCTGAGGAACTAGTTTGTGGCTACTTCCCCTGATTGGAATATGTTTCAACAACATAGAGTAGAATCTTTACATACAATGTTGCCACACATTTTACCAGGACCGTAATCAGCAAATGGAGTTTTCAAATGATATCTTACATTTGTACAAAATGTATCCTAGTCTTGCCAAAGTGGTAAATGCAAGGTTATTGACTATCCCAAGGGGATTTTGCATCCCATTTGTGTGTGTGTGTGTGTGTGTGTGTGTGTGTGTGTATTATATATACACACACACACACACACACACACACACACGTTTTTGATGATTTTGTTAACTCCAGTGGTGGTGATTTATGCTTTATAGGAGAGGGTTTTAAATGTCCACAAAGAGGAATGAAATATTTTTATGGTGTCTCTATTTTAAAAAGTCATCTGTATTGTAGTGTCTGCTAATCCAGCTTTCTGACAACTGCCACTGTATTCACCCAAAGGTTTTTCTATTAACCCCAAATTTAGGTATGGGGTGGTTTTAAACTGATCCCTCATCTCCCCAGAGCTTTCAATTAATTCAGGAATATCAAAGAGTGGTCAAATGACAGCTGAAAGAATCAATGGTATCCAGAGGAGAAGTGACAACTAACCATGTTTATGTTGAAAACCTATATGTTACCCCAGTAAATGGCACTGGTGTTTGGTCTCTGTAGGCTGGTCTTCACTGGGGGGGAGGGGGGAAATCGACTGAAGATACACAACTTTGGCTACATGAATCACATAGCTGAAGTTGGTGTATCTTCAGCCGACTTACCTGCCATCCTCACGGTGGTGGCAGTCAGCGGCGCGCTCCCTCGTCAACTCCAGCTTGCGCCGTCAGCGGCGCGCTCCCTCGTCAACTCCAGCTTGCGCCTCTGGGCGAGCTGGAGTCGATAGGGGTGCCACTGGCAATTGATTTAACACGTCTCGATGAGATCGATGGCTACCCGCAGTAGTGAAGACAAGCCCCATGACAGACCTGTTTGTGTCTGGGGGATAGAATAATGCTTACAAGGCCTCCTTTTAATAATCAGTTGGATCATTTCAGCTGAATAGATCTGTCAGATCACATTTCCCCCCATTCCTCATTGCCATTCAATATGATGTCTTACTACTAAAAATCCACAGATTAAGTCAAACTATATGGAATAGCTATTTCCATAGATGACAATGTATTATAAAAGCACCTCTCTTGGAAAGCTCTGTGGGATGAAAAATTTGTCTGGGAAGGTGGTGATATCCTCTACTTTAAACACTGAAATGTCCCTTGACTAGCTGTAAGATGCACAACAAATTGTGTGATGCTAAAGAGGAAACTGTTTGGGTTTGGTAGATCCAGTAATCCAATTGTGTCCAAATAAAATGTATAGTCTGCCTGAAAACATTGATTTACAGAAAGGTTTTTTTACATGCTTGCTAAGAAGTAAGTGACTGAAAATTTATTCTAGCTGCTAGAGGCCAGAAGTGGCCAAATCTTTAAAACAATGCTGCAGCTCCATTTGAGGATATTTTATTAAAACACTTTTTTTCTTCAATAATATTTCAGTGACCTCCTCTCTTTCTGTTCATTCCATATACTACATGCATAGTCTAGAATTCAAAATTCATGCCTCCGCTTCAAATGGGACAGTCAATCAAAGACTTATGCAACTAAAAATGCAGTAAAACACTTATCAAAATCACATGAATTATGATACTGGGAAGGTTGAGGTTACACCTTGTTCCCAGAAGAGTATAACTATTTCATTTAATCATGAGTTTGCTTCTATATTAAAAATTTGTGGGAGAATAGTATTTATTTCTGAAGAGGAGAGAGCTTTATGAATGGATTTTTAGTAAGTGCAGTTCATAAGAGGTTATGGATCACTGCTGAGTAGTAAAATTACCCTTGGTTGGCTATTAAAATGTGGACAGTTAGAGAAAGCATGTATGTTACATTATATACATCAGAGACTGGTTTCTATGATAGCAGTGTGAACCCCACTCTTGCTTATGCATTGTGAATAGTCCAATGTATAAATATGTGTTGTACCAATGGATGATGTGCTTTTATAAGATTCTTCTTAGAATTTTCAGAACTCTCTCTCACTTTGTACTGGTCTGATGTTTTGCTTCAGTTCATTGGTGTAGAATAGCAAGATTACAAAATTAATTGCTTTTCCCCTTAGTTTACTTGAGTGTTTTCTTTAACACTCATGCAAAATTTGGGGTCAATCTATAGGAAAAAAATGGAATTATCAGTAGCCCAATTACCCTGACCAGTGCATGGGTGGTTCATGGAATACTGCTCAAACATGAGAGAGAACAAGTTTAGCATTGTTAGTAAGCAATCTGACCTCTGCCTACATCAGAAATTAGCATAACAACCCACATATACACAGATTTAACACCAGCCTGTTTCCCAGTCCTCCTCAGTAGTGCCCAGGCATAAACCTACTTTCTTAAAGTCTTTGAAAAATCAATTCAAAAGTAAACTCCAAGTGACTTTTTAAGACCGTTAGCGATTTAAGCATGCTGCAACAGATTTTCTCTGGTACCTAAGTCTATACACAGCTGCTGAGTGCATCTCAGAAAGGTGGTCTGAAAGCAACTCTTCACATAAGAACTTTTGATGAACTTCTTATCTCCAAACCAATGCACAAAAGCCTCAAGCTCATTTAGAACAAACACAGTCCAGTATCCAATCTGCAAATTCAATAAGATTTAAAACTCCTGAGTGAGGAAACATTTCTCCCTTACTAAAAAGCATGCCACACCACTTTTATCCATACACTATTTTAACTACTAAAGCTGAATGAATAAGTAAAATAATTTGTGACCATTTTAGCAACATATATTTTTTTTTATTAAATCTTTGTATATCACACTCTATATTTTGGGCAGTGACAGTTTTATTGTTTTTTCCTTTCGATGTGCTTATACAGTATTTAGCACAAGGGTGTCCTGATTCATGACTGGAGCTCCTAAATGCTATCACAATACAAGTAATAAATAATATTCCTTTGTGTGAAAATTCATAGAGAAGTTCTGTTCATATGACTCTTCACAGAAAGCTAATTTTGAGTCTCTTGTAGTAAAAATTCCATTTGCCTCAGGTAAGATAGAAGTGGTTTATAATGGTTGGGTCATCAGATCAGAGAGTAGAAACAATACCAAGTGACTAATCTCCCAGTTTGAGTAAAAAAATATCTAAAACATAATGAACAGTTCACTCACAATCCATAGGCTAACATATGTTCATATTTAATGTCTATTAAACACAGTTGGCTATAAAACAAATAAATATAATCTTTGCCGACAATTGTCAGAGAAGTGGGGGGGGGGGGAGGGAGTGGAGAATAAATTCACTATGAATAATTCATCTGGTTCTTAATAATTTTCTTCAGGCTCCACAGCCAGCCTTTTTGTTTACAGGTCCCCCTGAAGCATTGTACAACAAATTAATTTGTTATAGATAAACAAATCCCAAATAGCTTATGAGGATTTAAATGTTTTTTAACAGTTGAATAATATTTGTCATAACAGAAAAGCGGTTTCAGACTGCACAGTTACTGTTACCTATTTGATTGTACGGTGTTAAAATGTGTTTGAACTTGCAAGTAGTTCAAATCTGTATTTGGTAAAATTGACACTTCAGATTTTAATCATCCTCCTTTTATTATAACTAACTGCAGATCAATCTAATGTCTTGTGTGATCAGAGCGTTGCTGAATGTCTTGTAATCATCTAGAACTCTCCACTGCAGTCACTGTGAGTTGTAGATGCTCTGACCCTTTTCAGGATGGGGATCTATACTTGTGAGGGATTGAGAGCTCCTTCCACTCAACTTCCATCTGCTCAACAAAGACTTTGAAATCTCAACTGTTTTGGAAACATATGTAGAACTGATCCATTTAGTGGTTTCCATAACCAGGAATATGCCATTTTAATAGAGGAGTACATATGTTAAAATATGTACATAAGAAGTGTATGATCTCATTGAGGAAGAGAGCCATCCTCAAATGTTGTGCTGCTGTTTGTGAAATGTTCAGGGATTACTTCAAATCTCTGCCTGAGCCAAAGGTGTCCAGATTTATACTGTGGTTAAGGAAAAATTACATTTCACCTAGAGCCTACGGATGCACTTGCCTTGTACTCAGTACAATGTTTGTTCTGTTGATGCTTTGCTCTTTTTCCTTTTGACTCAGGAGGCTGTGGGAAACTCTTTTTCCAACAGGTCCAGAAGACTATTGTCTTTATGTTCTGCTGTGTTTTCCTTTCTGCATCATCTGTCTAGCTCAGGGTTTCTCAAACTGGGGGTCGTGACCCCCCTGGGTGGGTCGCCGAGCACTCCCCAGGGGGTCGCGAGCTCCTGCCACCGCAACTCGCAGCGGTGGGGCCGGAGGGCCGGCGCGCAGCTGGCAGCCCACCCATGGCGGGGACTGGGGCCGGCACACAGCCGGCCGGCCGCCCGCCCGCGGTGGGGGCCGGAGGAGGGGGTCGAGCTGCAGCTGGCTGCCTGCCAACTGCGGGGAGTCGCGCCGCAGCCGGCCGCCGGACCGGAGGGGTCGCGGTGTGCCAACGGCAGAGGGAAAGGGGTCGCAGTCTCAATTAGTTTGAGAACTGCTGGTAGCTCCTCTCCCTCTTTATCATCACCCTCTACTGTTCTGTTGTGTACTCTACCCAGTCATGCTATTTCACACTGAGGTCCTCTGTTAATACAGCTTCCTGATCCACTGCATTTTGATGCATCAGAATGTTGGTCAGTCCATATCTGGCCCACAACCATTTGACAGCCTCTCGCTGGAGCTTCTAAGAATAACTGTTTTTTCCTAAAGTCCACTTGTCCTGTATCCTAGTGTTGGATCAGGGTATTTTCTTTCCTTCTCTCTGACTGTCTTAAACACACATAATTTGGAGGTAGGATAGCATTGTTGCCTGAGGAAGATGTGTTCTCAGCTCTATTGGTCACAGAAGCTTGTGCAGCTTTCATCAAGACTTACTATTTTACCAGTAAAAGGCGTGAGTTTGATTCTACCTTAGCCAGACAAATTGTCACATCCCTAGACATAATGTATCAAGTTTGTGTTTGTACCTAGATCCTTCTAGAAAAGTTGAATGTGGTGTCTGTTTATCAGTGGATACTAGCATTCTGAGGTATCAACCAAGAGATTCACAAAGCTTTGAAAACTGCAAATATTACACATTGTCAAATTTTAATCCATGTTTCCCCCAATCAGAAAGAATCTCAGAAATATAATGTCTCAAAGTTTCTCAGTTTAACATAAAGAACACTGGAATTAACTTATAATTGAGTTTTGACTAAGACTAAGTCAATGACTTGATTTGAAATAAATCTTAATGACGGAGATTCGACAAAGTGGAGTTTTCTGAAGCTCATTGCCCATCTACAATATGTGTGTGAGCATGGATTGAATGAGCAACTCTAAATTGGATTTTATATTTATAAGAACAGTAGATAATTACAGGATCTACATTATGCCTGGGCCTTAAGTTTTCCTGTTAAAATGAAATGTTCCACAGAGGAAAAAAATCAATTGACCATGCTGTTAGCCAGAGGCCTCCTAAAGCTATCACAGTCAAGGTTACCAGACTTGATGCATTAAGTCTAATTGAGTTAAATAAAGCCTCAGCAATAACATGAACAGAGACAGAAGGAGAATCTTACCCATAGGGGAGATTAAAATTGAGCCAATATGTCTAACCTAGTAATATAGCCATGAGAAACAGGTGACTATTTTCAGGTACTGGATATCTGAAAGATTTGGTTGGAGGACTGAATATTTCTCTAAAGCTCTCCTTTGAGATGATTTATTTAAGACACCATCAAACAGGCTAAAGTTTCCATAAAAATGCTAATTTGTTTGCTTTAATCATGGTTCCTACAATTTATATAGGACTGAGAGGATAACTTTTTTGATTTATCTTAGTCTGTAATCTAGAAGAAATTTCATAACATTGAACTTTCTTACTGAACAATTTCAATATTCCAGCATCCTAAGAAAACAAAAGATGTTTTCCTAGATCTGTCAGGAGGGAGAAATAAGTAGTGGATTGGTCTGTTGGTTAATAATCTCCTGTATATCAGAAAAAGTGCTGTACACCTTGATTTAAAACCAATATCCTTGTTTTTGTGAACAAATGGAAGTATTATTGGTTGATCTGTGCTGAACACAAGGCTGAAGATTCCTGTTATGTAGGTAATGAGTTGGAAGATGCCAGGTCTCAAATGTAAGTATTGAATAAAGGAATATGTGGAGTAGGACTTGGTGAATGGAATCAGGACTAGACACGATGGTGAATGGTCTCTTATTCTTGTTCATTACATTTACTTTTGGGTGTGTTGGAACATTTCAAAATAGCAAATTAATGTTTTTTTAAATAAAAGAAAATGGTCAACCCCACTTTTTTGAAAATCTAATCTAAATCCCTTTAGTTAAAATAAGACTACTGTTGCTGTTATAACAATTCATGATACAGTTCAAGGACCTAGTATAATGCCACTAACTTTTTCTCTCTCTCAGGTTTATAACTTGAGGAGCTCATCTTTGACTTCTCCATTCTCTTTTCCCACATACTCAAACCATATCCAAATTTTGCTGCTTATTCCTCTAAAATGTTTCTACAATCCATAATTTTCTCTCTATCTAACATCTTAAATGCTCATTCAGCTGCTCATCTCCTGTCTCACATTACTTTAACTACCACCTATCTGCCCTTCTTAATATCCACATCACTTCAGTCCATGCAAAACAGCCATTAAACTAATTTTACCTGTTAATCTGACTAGATCAGATCCTTCTTTAAATATCTCCCATTGGCTCTAAGTCTGCTCTACTCCTTCACCGCATTAAATTCAAGTTTTATGTTCTTGTTTTCAGGCTAGTGCCCTGCATACTTTTCTCTTTCCTATTTATCTAATTTTCTTTTACATCACCCGTGTCCACATCTCACTACACCATCAATAAGGCATTGACAAGTTGTCTGCTTCTCCTAGAAATGTCATCATCTTGTCCTCTTCCATGCCAGAGTGTCTCCACAAAGCCATCCTTCTAGACTTCAAATCCTACTCCGTGAACCTTCTCTTTTAAGACTAGAGCTATGTGACTAATTGACTTTTTTTTCAGTTTGGAGGGTGAACCTAGTAATAATCATTTCAGGTCAATAGGAAATTTAAATTCTTTTGAATTTTTGGTGAAATAAAATTGAGAAATTCATTTTGGGTTGAGCAAAAGTTTGCTTAATTTATTTTTAGTTTTTTTAACTGTTTTTAAAAAATAAAATGGAAGTAAAATTTTAAACAAAGTTTCATCAAAAATCAAATGTTTAGTTTCAACTTTTAAAGGGGAACATTTGGGTTTTTTTGATGAAACAATTTGGCAAATTTACAATAACTTACTAAAATATTTGTTGACCCAAATCTGCATTTTTTTCAGGGAGGGGAAAAAGTTTTGTCCAAAATATTTTCCCCAGCTCTAATTATTATGTTGCTAGGTGAGTATTAGTAGGGTATCCTTGAGTACCCCACAATGTTGCTATAATAAATATCTTTTTAAAACAAACCACCTGACTAATTCCCCTTTACCCTCCCCGTATGTGAGTGTGTTTTAACATAAGTTCTTGGGGGTAGAAAACATGTTGTCTTTAGTATGTATAACCTTGTGGTCATAACAGTATACAAGTAGATGAATTTGATAAATGCTGAGTGTTGTGCATCTTCCTAATGTGAACACCATGCTCTGAGAGCTCACAGTTTAATTAGGTCCTTTGCACATTTAATATAATAGTTGTAAGGAGCACAGAGATTAAACAAGGTAGTTAAAAATAAAAATGTCATAGTTGGAATATAACTGTGGCAGTTACTGAGCTTATAAAGTACCATTAAACAATGTGTTGCAATGTAAGAATAACTTAGACTTCATGCTTCACTGCATCTGAATAGACTGTGAGCCAGATTCTGATCTCTGTTACACCGTTGTAAAATCTAGAGTACCTCCACTGATTTCACTAAAGTTGCTCTGGATTTACAGCTATGTCACTGAAAGCACAATTTGGCCCTATCAGTTTTGAATTTTTTTAAGGGTTTAGAAACTTCAAAATTCAGTATTTGAAGGAAAAAATACTCCATTGAGTTCCAGCCATTGGAGGCTTCTAGATCCTGAGAAAAGCAGGCAAAATACAGGCTTAAGAACTAGATTCTCTAATCCGCTTCTACCCCCTTTGGACTACTCAGGAGGTGGAAAGAGTCCGGAAACTGATTGCAGCCAGCCAGCAGAGAATTTCCTGCTAGGAGAGAAATCCCTACTCGCACAGATATGTGAACTCCAGGTCTTGCATGTTTCCTCTCTGCATTGGGCCTTGGGGAAGGAAAAGAAGAGGGATGGGCAGCAGGCATGGCTAAATTACAATCCTGGACAGGCGTAGGGTTCTCTAAGAAATGGGGAAGTGGGAATAGGTGATTGGTTCATCTTGGCATGGCCCTAAGAATTGTCAAATTTAGGTTGGCAGAGAAGAGAATCTAGCCTTTATTCTTCATGAGCTGCATTTGGGACCTTTTGAAAATACCTGCTTCTGTATGATCTTGTTAAATGGTATTTGTGACCAAGAGAGGCAGTGAAAGAGAAACACCTCTGAGTAGGATTTTGGTTAATTTCACCAAAGAAAAAATAAATAGTGAGCTGTTTAATTTGTATAGTATTCATTTGAAAAACATAATGAACACCGCTCAACAATTTTTAGCTAACTGCAGAGTATTTTTGTTGTCTTTCAGCAGGATAAAATTATTTGATTTTGATCTTTGCTGCTAAAATAGGAAGTTAGGAAACCTAGGAATAATAATGAAACCTGCTGAAAATACTTGTGCTATTTATTACCTTAGTTATCAAAATCGCAGACTTCATCCAGGAGTATTAATATATGTTCCTAGCTTAATGCACTTTTCATGACCTCGTATGTTTTTAGAACCCTAATAGAAACACCGAAGGATGAATGAAGAAGACCTGAGAATCATTTTCCATGAACTCCCTTTTAGCCCTGAATTTTAGGAGATGTACTGAAGAGTCTCTCTATTCACTGATGTGTATTTAACCTACTGTTAAAATGTCCCCAATAGATTGAAGTTGCTTGCAGTTTTCAGTTCATAAAGGCAGGAGCAATAATTAACAGTAATTGGTGACTCATAGAACACACTGCTTTTTGAAATCAAAGTCAGGGCTTCACATTCTAAATGGCAGAATAATTACATTCAGACTAAGTATTTATAAAGTAAAAAACAATACTTTTATTGGACTAGTGCAGGGGTTCTCAGCTTTTTCATAATATGGATTTTGGAGTGTTTCCTGGGGACCTTTCCCACCCTTTCATAGTTTTGCGAACCACCTCTTTCTCCCTTTCATTATGACTTAACAGCGCTGTGACAACTACAGCAATTATTTACATGCAAACAAATAACTAGTATTTAGCTGATTCTGATACTCTTTAGAAAATGGAAACGAGGACAAGCAGCCAGCACCACTTAACCAGTAATGTAGAAGTTCAATCTAGATGACTGCAAAGATCCATTCTGGTCTTAGAATCTATGACTGACCTGTCAGCTCAACATGGCCCACACACAAGTGTTCTGTGTAGACCACCACAGTTTGGAAGTTTCTGGGGGTAATGCATTTACTTTGGTTATCCAGTTCATGTGACTTGTAAATTGATTTGGAAGGGGGTTCTTGGCTCTTCTACAGACTTCCTTTGTGACTCTTGAGGGGTGATATTTCCTTACTTCATGAGACTCTTGAGAAGCTTAATTTGTTAATGTCTGTCAGAGTACTTTAGAGTCACAGTTGGGAAATGTCCATCATCATCTACACTTACATAATTTATGGCAGCAAATTTAATGTCTTCAATAGGCAAGCCCACTCAAGATAAACTGACACATAAATATCCCACAGGTAATGTTTGCATTCCTGGATATCATTGTGTTTTAAAAAAAACAAAGTAGGGTGTTGTCTTAATCCTGTGATTTAGTTGAACTCTCAAAGTTAAACTGGATTTAATCTTATGATTTAAGATTTGAATAAATCCTTATTGATCATTTGTGTGCAGTGAAAAAGAGACAGGTTTGGAACACTTTTTTAGAGATAACATGACTAAAAAAGAGTGAGTTTATTGAGGAAACAGGTATAGAAACTTTCACTTGAAAGAGGAGTATTTGAACAGTTGCTACTGCTTTAATAGATATTAAAGGTACTTTAGCCAATTTAGAAAAATAAGACATTTAGAGTCAAGATCATCTCAAGCTGCAGGAAGAGACTAAATATGTGAATTGGTACATGAGATGTGTGGTGTTTTTGCTTAAGGAAGTCATTTGTAGTAGACTTCATTGTCTCTCTCTGGAAGCGAATTTACAATGAGCCTAGAAAGCTTTGACATTATGCTAAAAATAGAAACAAAACTACAGTAGACTCTCGATTATCCGGGATGATATGGAAAACCTTAATCCTGGTTAATAAAATCCCGCATAATCAAGCGTCTACTGGGGGGAGGGGGGTCCGCCGGCCACCCTGGGGTGGGGGTGGGAGATGGTGGTGGTCCCACCACCTGCCCTAGTCAGCTCCCGCTGCCAGCCTGGGTGTAGGGAACCCAGGCTGGCAGCGGGAGCTCAGACCCCGGCTAGCAGGAGCCTGCAGGAAAACTCTAAAGCGGCAGCCGGCTGAGCGCTCAGCCTCCTACACCCAGGCTGGCAGCAAGTTGAGACCCCGGCTGGCAAGGGATCCACCGGGGGAAACCCCAAAGCGGCGGCAGGTTGACTGCTCAGACCGTCGCCACTTTGGGCTCTCTCCCCAGGCTCCTGCTAGCCGGGGTCCTGCTGCCTGCTCCAGTCAGCTCCCGCTGCCAGCCTGGGTGTAGGAAGCCCAGGCTGGCAGCGGGAACTGATACCCCCGCTGACAAGAGTCTGTGGGGAAAGTCTAAAGCGGCAGAGAGCTGAGAAGCGGCAGCAGTGGCCGAGCTTTCAACCCGCTGCTGCTTTAGAGTTTCCCGCAGGCTCCTGCTAGCTGGGGTCTCAGCTCCCGCTGCCAGCCTGGGCTTCCGAATCCTACACCCAGGCTGGCTGCAGGCTGAGACTCCAGCTGGCAAGGGGCCAGCAGGGGAAACCCCAAAGCAGCAGCAAGCTGAGCGCTTAGCCCCCCGCCACTTTGGGGTTTCCCCCCGCTGGCCCCTTGCCAGCCGGGGTCCTGCCTCCTGCCCCAGTCAGCTCCCGCTGTCAGCCTGGGTTCCCTGCAGCCTGGGCTCAGCACTCAGCTTTCTGCCACTTTCTGCTTTCCCCCCAGGCTCCTGCCAGCCGAGGTCTCAGCCCGCTGCCAGCCTGGGTTTCCTACATCCAGGCTGGAAGCAGGCTGAGACCCCAGCTCATAAGGGGCCAATGGGAGAAGCCCCAAAGCAGTGGCAGGCTAAGGCTAAGCCCGCTGCCGCTTTGGGGCTTCCCCTACTGATCCGTTTAGACATCCCGGTTAATCCGCAGCCCGGTTAACCCACCCCCAGATAATCGGGAGTCTACTGTGTCCTAGACATACTCTAGTCATTCCTTTGATTTAACACCTGAGACATTTTATGAAATGGATGCATTGTCCTTTCTATGACAAATTTGTATGGCAGTTAATATGTTATTCCTAGAAGCTAACAGACGTTCTATTACATTTAATGTGTACACAGTTACTTTAAATATTCATATTATGTTGACTTTTTAAACCATGATTATTTTAATTTACATGTGATTTTTATAAATGACTTTCTATAGGAAAATGGAATATATATCCTGTACTGTATGGACAATACCTACCTAGTATTATACAGTATTTTATTTGGGTCTAATTACAGGTAGAGCAGGATACACACACAAATTAAGTAGAGAAATAAATCTAGTATTTGACTGTTGTATCTTATTTCCCTTCATTTAATTTTTCCTGATGAGAATATTCCAATACCAATATCCCAGACGCAAGGGATGGCTTCTGGCCCTGACTCTTGTTCAGGCAGATGAGCTAATGATAAACTTTAAAGTTTTGCTACCTTCTTCCCCTCTCATATTTAGAATGCCTGCTCCCAGTGTTGATTTTCCATTTGCTGACCACATAAAAACATGTTCTATTGGGAAATACCCAAGAAATTCCCCTTAAAGTTACAGCCACAGTAGATCAGATATTCTCCTGATCATGCAGGAGAAGGCAAGTGCTCACCTCTTGCAAGGACACTTTGGGTTCTTGAGGATAATAGAGATCCTGAGAAGAGCCTAGTGGTGGTGTTGAATAATGGAAATCTTCTATCTGTCCATCTGTAGCCATGTTCTATTCATAGAAAGAATAGCAGTTGGTGATGCTCCAGCTGGATATGTACTATATTATTCTGTTAGGGTACCTTGGTAGCTTCCAGGAACAACTCCTGCCTACACCATGCAATAGGCATAGCAGATAAAAGCAAATGGCACTTGCTATTCTAAGGAAAGCATTAAACACCGAAGTTGAAGCAGGGAACATTACATAACAAAATACAGTGACAATGTAATTGACTAAAACATAGTACCTATTGTAATGATTTATGACAGGCTGTTATGGGGCATTGCATCAGTTCACCTGATGGTGGCAACTTACAGATATGGATAAGATTTTTGTCATGGTAAAATTAATCAAAATTCACAGAACAGTCACGGTAATAATGTATAAAATCAGGGTATGGTCATCGGAAGGAGGGTTGAAGTCAAAGCCCTGGGGCTGACCGCTGCAGCCAAAGAAGTCACCATCTGTTAAAGACACAGAATCCATGACCAAATCGTATTCTTATTTATAGATATTAAAGTAAATGTAACCACTACTTACTACAACAAAGGCTTATGTTTAAAAAACAGTTAAGTTTACACAAGAACATTTACCCATTAACATTACTATTACACTAACAAATTCAACCCTCCCAGACTATAGTTTTAAAATCCCAGACATTTTCTTGCAATGGCAAACTTGTCAAATGGGAGGAAACAGGCAGCGCTAGGTATCTCTGAATTAGCAGCCAAAGTAAGAGGCCTTAGATACTTTTTGCACAGAGCAGATTAAAATGGATATAGTGGTAGTTGATAATAATCATGGTTATAAAATAGCCACCAACTCTAAGCAGGTAATCTCTTTTCTTACATGCTCCCTGGTCTTCACTTCCATTAGCATGAGATGAGACACTGTCCCTAGTATAAGGAGTTTCATGCCAGACCCCCCACAAGGATCAACAGGGTGTCCTCAAACAAGGAGGATAGTCTTTGTGCTTGTGAGCACAGCTCAGCATCTGCCAGTACAACCTGCGCTTTCTGGCTGTGGCTTTCAGTGGCTGGCAGCTGATGAGGAGTAAATATGCTTGAAGCGGGTGTTAGCAGGTGTAGCATAGCCTTAATACCAGTCACATAGTCTTAGCAGGGATAGCTTGACAATGGAGTCTCCCAAATCTCTAGATCTAAACACAGGCAACTGCTACCAGCTTCTTTCCCCTGGTCACCTAAACCTGGTAAGGTAGCACACAGAACTCAAAGAATCGTAGGGATATTTAAATGTAAGTGACCCTTAATTACTGAAGTCCACTCATAGGCATTAACCACTATCTGGAGTTTAGTACAGAGGATATAAAAATTATTTTAAAAAATTGTTAGCTAGGTTAATCTTTAACACTCTAACACCAATGCCCTGTCTACACCAAGAAAAAAGGTGCTTTTTAAAAATCAAGTGAGCTCAATTGAGTTGTCTTAACATGATTGCAAAGCCCTCCCCCCCCCAACACTATTAGGCTGTATCTCTTTACAATACTGTTTGCTAATGATAATGTCACCTAGGGAACAATCTGAAATGATTGTAAAGGTTTTTAATGCATCAACAATAGGAATTAAGGGGTGTTGATAATCCTGTTCGCTAACTTCTTTTTTTTAAATTCATGTTTTTTCTTCAGTTCTTGTGACAGGCAGGCCACTGAAGGATAATTTCTACAGTTTTTTTATGAATAAGATTTGGACTCGGTAGGAGTGAATGTTCTAAGACTGAATAGAGGCATGAAGGAAATGTTTTTAAGGTCAGGCTTGACAAAGCCCTGGCTGGGATGATTTAGTTGGGGATTGGTCCTTGTCATAAGTATAAAGTAGCCTAGAATTACTTTTTACCTGTAAAGGGTTAAACTGAAAGTAACCTGAGAGGGAATGACGAAACGGAGATGCTAATCAACCTCGGGGACAAAGAGAATTTTTAGTTTTGTTTTGGCTCTCTCTCGCTCACTGTTCACCCGGCTATGGGATGAACCACACCTATTTCTCTTCCTACCTTTCTATAATCTAACAAGTCAAGTTCAGTAGTAAGTGAATTGTATGCTTGAACTGTATCACTTGATAATTGATCCACGGTGTTTCTTTTAATGTTAAGCTTTGGCAGAGGAAGAATTCCCAGGGAGGGAACAGTGATGCTGTGTGATGTTAGTGGGTTGTTTTCTATTAATTTCTGTACAAGGGATTTGTGCTTCTTTTTTCTTTAATTAAAATCTTCCTTTTAAGATTCTGACTGCTTGTTTCCATTGGATAGATCCTGGTTTGGGTCGGGCATGTCTCACAAAGTGAGGGTTTTGGTCTTTGTTTCTCAAGTCTCTCCCAGGTAAAGGAAGGAGATTTGGGGGGTATTTAAGGGGGGTTCCAATTTACCCTAACCCATGGTTTTGTGGGCTTAAATTGGTGGTGGCAGTGTTTCCAAGCCCAGACATAGGAGAAGTTTGTGTTCTGGGGAAAAGTTTTAACTTAAGCTGGTAATATAAGCTTGGGGGGTTATTTCTTTTTTTCATGAGGGTCCCTACATCTTTACCCTAGAGTTCAGAGTGGGGAGGCAAACCTTGACAGTCGTGCTTTTGAGCAGGGGGTTGAACTAGATGACCTCCTGAAGTCCCTTCCAACAATGATATTCTATGATGCTAGTGAGCCAGGAATGGAGGGGAAGAGTGGATGGAGAGGAATGGAGAAGAAATTGTTTTGCGTACGTGTGACACCCTGTCATAATACCTTTGCAGTGTCACTCACCACTGCTTTGAGATATGTAAATTGGATATGTAAATAGTAGCTATGACTAGGGTGGTGCAAATCAATTTTTTTCACTTCACTGGCAATTCTGAAAAAAATAGAATGTTTGAGGCTCATAACAAAACATACATAATATTACATAGCAAAATACAGTGACAATGTAAAATTTATCAATTTTTTTTTGTTGCCACATTGAAACCTCACTCCTTCAAAGTGGATTTTGGGTAAACCAGTGTTTCATTTCTGTTCTGAACACTATTTTAATGTTATTCCTTAATATAAGGAAGTCAGTCTGCATATGCATGGCTAGAAAGCCTGTTGCAGTGTCTCTATAAATAGTTATTACGCAGTGTGCAGTACATGAAACAAATCCCTCTCCCAGTTTCAACTGGATGCAGTAATCCTCTTCATTTCTTTCCTAAGCCATTGCGTATAACTGGCACAGCTTTTAATACCAAGAGGTGGCTGAAATTCAGTGTTGAATGGAGTGATTCATATTCTTTTTGTCAGAGGTGATGAGGCTTAATTAGTGAGTGTTTGTGAAAAGTGCTTTGAAAGTCTCATATGGAAGGAGAATTAAAGTACTGTGTATTAATAAGAACAATATTGTGAATTTTCCACATCTGAGACCTACTGGAGTTTTAAATATGCACACGTGTATACAGTATAAATGTTATATTAAATGAAAGACCTGTTTCCTCAAAAACCGAAATGATTTATTGCCATTAAAACTAGGCTGCTTGGGAAGAGTATCTTTGGTTTACCAATTAACAACACTTAGGTATGTCTTCACTACAGCAGTAGGTCGATTTTCCTTAAGTAGATTTTCTAAAGTAGACTTTATAAAGTCGACTTAGTGCGTCCCCACAAACCAGCAGGTCGACAGTGTCTGTCCTAGAACTTCTGCAAGGGTCGACGTAGCCAGCATTGCACTGTGGGTAGATATCACACAGTGCCGGGAGTCCCCAGTAGGCACCACCTTTCGGGGCAGCCAGGCACGCTCCCCAGGGGACCCCCCCGTGCCCGCCCGAGCAGGTCCGCGGACCCCCCGTGCCCGCCCGAGCAGGTCCGCGGACCCCCCGTGCCCGCCCGAGCAGGTCCGCGGACCCCCCGTGCCCGCCCGAGCAGGTCCGCGCTGGCTCCCCCTGCCCCCCTGCTTGGGCGGGCTGGGGGTGGGGGAGCCGGCGCGGGGCTGCTCGGGCGGGCTGGGGGTGGGGGAGCCGGCGCGGGGCTGCTCGGACTGGTGGCTGGTCCCCTGGACAGCTAACGGGCATTGTGGAAGGTCGGAGGCTTAAAGT
Source organism: Sternotherus odoratus (assembly GCA_032164245.1). Lineage (NCBI taxonomy): Eukaryota > Metazoa > Chordata > Testudines > Kinosternidae > Sternotherus > Sternotherus odoratus. The sequence goes on along the minus strand of JAVMKO010000007.1, from coordinate 29,072,263 downwards.
CACATGCATCCTCACTAATTGACAATCGACCCAGAGAGGTCGATTTCAGCGCTACTCCTCTCGTTAGGGAGGAGTACAGAAGTGGATTTTAAGATCCCTTTAAATCGACTTGAAGGGCATGCATGTGAGGACGGGTACAGGCTTAAATAGACTTTATCTTGATAAAGTCGACGTTAAGCCCTAGTGGGGACCAGGCCTTACTGTCACCTTGTGAGCTACATTTTCCAGGAAATGAACAAGTAGCTGATCTACATTTGTTGTTCATTTATGGGTTGTAGATGTCGGTTTCTTCAGTACAAGAAGGCTTTAATTTATGTCCACACTTTTTTGCAGAAGCATTTGGTTTCTTTTTAACTATTTGGATCTTTGCCCTTGCAAATTTTGTCTCTAGCAGTTCGTTGTCATGATAAATGGGTTTTAAAATTGAAAATGCAAATTAAGTACTTGCAATTCATATCATTTATGGACTAATTGGTACTGAAATTATTAGCTGTATTTTTAGGTAGGTTGACTAAATGCTTAAAACTCAAACTATTTTTAAAGAAAAGGAAAAGGTAAGTTATTTCAAGACTGAACTGCCACTTGTTGTCTAGAAAAATAGTCTGAGGCTTATTTCATTGGGTTTTGTAAATGTTTGATATTTCAGTCTGCAATATTTTTTTAAATCATGGGAGAAGCTCTTGTTCAGAGAAAAAAGGATTAAACAAATAGTTAAATGATCCATCTGCCTGAGCCAAGTAGCAGTTTGTAAAGAAACTAAATCGAATGTTATCTACCTATTGTTTTTAATCTTCCTGGCAGCTAGTCTCCAATTCATCCGACATATTGAAATCTTCTGGTCAGTGATTCTGAGTTGCTAATGTCCTACAAGTGAATTTTGGTAATTGGACACAAATTAAGAGTTCTTTCAGTTATGTGTGTACTGGAAATCACTGTCCATGGTGAACCTAGAAAGAGGAAGCCCTAATTCTAACTGGCTGTCTTGGAGCCACTGCTTTGTCTCAATTGAACATTTATACGTAAGCCAAATATTTTGTACCACTCAAGTTTGTTTCTTTCATGAAGTTAAGTTTCAGTATTATACTAAATGAGGATGCAGTGAAAATGGTGGGACCAAATTTTTCCCAGCCCCTTCATGCTGTGTGTTTTTTGGCACAGTACAGTAAAAGAAATACACAAGGTTTGTGTATATTAACACTAACAAAATTCAGCTCAATCCTTCTTCCCCAGGTGTGACTGCTGGTAGATATCCTGCCTCTGAATTGCCTACCTTAAATCCTCTCTCAATTTTTTTGTGATATGTTAGGACACCTATCTGCCACTTCATCGGGCCTACTCTCTATTTTATTCCTCCTTGAGCAAATACCCTTTTGGTTGCCTGAAGACTTGCTGTTAATGGCATCTCCTTTCCCACAGTCACAAGCTAGTTTCATGTGACCTACTGAGCCTGGAAATGTATTCAGTCTTATCTCACAATATCCATCCTAGACCTTCCCCATTGCTCCTTGTTCTGTCATCTGCTACCACTGAGAACAGCCTACCTCCATTGTCTTTGGAACTCCCTTTCAGGTAGTTGAAGGTTATCACATTTCCCCCCCCCCCCCACTCTTCTCTTCTGCAGATTAAATAAACCCAGTTCTGTTTCAGATCAAGATTTAGTAAAAGCTATGCAGATGGGTGAAGTTAGCTCCACTCCTCTGGATGCATTGTTGCTTAGGATCTGCTGCTTTCATTGTCATACTGTAAATGACAGGTGAATGGGTTATGGTGATATTGGAGGAGCTACTCTGCGTAATCTGCCAAGGAGAGCAGGCATTACAGTAAATGTGGGCATACTTCACTTATGGTAGACAGCCAAATAAATCATCATACATTTAGAGTGAGATTATCCTGCTTTCAGATTAGTGTTTTACTGGTTTACGTTCTTATCAGTAATTACAAGGAAATAATGAAGATGGAAAACCACGACTGTGAGAATTCCCAAAGGAAAGTCACTGTGCTCTGAGCTTTTACAATGGAAAAGGCTATATTAATATCAGTCCTTTTGTTAGTCTTTAAAATGCCACAGGACTCTTTGTCACTTCTGCAAATCCAGACGATCACGGCTACCTCTCTGATTCTATATAAATATTGGGTTAAAAAAAAGTCTTGATAAAGTTCAGGCTTCAGTTATGTAAATAGATCTACCATAAAGTTATGATTATACATGTCTATTTGTTGCTAGATATGAAATTTTACTTGTACAAGTTACTTTTGCCAAGCAAGACTTCACTACTCTTATTTTTCTTCCTACATCAGTTTCATGGATATTTCCTGTCTATTTACGCTGAAGAGTTTTAAGGGGAAACCCTACACAAGTGAAAAGAAATAAGTTTTAAAAAATTGCATTTAAGAGCTTAGAGTTTGTGATCAAACTGAGGAGCTCCTAACCCATCAGGAGAAGAGCTTCTCCCAACAAGAGAAGATGAGGTTGGTTTGTAAAAGAAAGCTATTAATGGCACTTTGAGTCTGGATTACAAAGCAGTTAATTTCTTCCCTAAACACAACTGCATCCTAAACTGGTTTGGAAAGCGAATTTATTCAAGCTTTGGATGACTGTATCTCAGAGAAATTTATTCTTCCTTTATTGTCGTATGAAGAATTTGAGATCAGTTGAATCAGGAATAACTGTCCACAGGGAAAGAGGAGCTTGTTAGCACAATCTCTTCACTTTGTCACGTCCTTCTGCTGCCTGGAGCATGACATTTTAAAAAAACCAAAAAACTAGAAAATTAATTATTTTTTCAGTTGCCAGGTGAGGTGGTGGTGAGATCTGCAGCAAGCTATACCAAACAAGCTGGCAGAAGTCTGTGAAAGATCTAATCTTATTGAACCCACATGGGTCATTCTGTACATGTAGTTATTTCTCAAAATCCATTGGTCTTAGAGAAGAGTAAAATACCCATCACTTCTTGGCTTCTGAATTTTGGGGGGAATTTTTTTTTCTTTGTAGAGGAGTCATGGCAGAGTTCCAGGAAAAGAGATTGATTTAGTGCAATAAAACACTGTTGTGTAACACCACACCAAAAAGAAATATTCAAAATTATAGGTGAACTTAAAAAGATATTTTCCCCATTGTGAATATGATGGAATACAATTCTGTATTTCACTGGAGAAGGCCAAAATATTATTTCTTAAATGCTAGCTATTTTAGGCAGCGTGCTGTCTCAAAATATTTTCACATAGAAAATTTCCATTATTAGAAAGTCACAGAAGTTTTATGTGCATCAAACAGAACACTTCAAAACTAAATTTTGTAAAATCAATGGGCCTTGTAATTTTTCAATAATGTCTTGTTTAATCTTTCAAAAAAATCTGAAATAATATATGAGATCATTGGCTGATTTGATAATCTGCATGTGCTCAGTCATTCATGATACTTTTCCTTAATAGGTAGAGAATTTTTTTTTTTAAAAAGAGGAACTTAAAACAATTTGTGTGTTTAAATCTTTTAATGTCAAGATCTAGTGCCTGTTGTCAACTATATACAGCAGGTGATGAATAACACCAGAAGGAATATGTCAGTATTATTAATTTTAGAAAACATAATACATTGTCACGGTACCGAAATAATTTGGTACCATATAGATCATTGGGGTACCAAATATTATGTGAAGGGGTCATAGCAGGTGTCTATGACCAGGTTATGGAGGGCGGATTATGAATGTGCCATTGATATGTGTGTATCTTTTTGGAACTGAAGTTATGAATATTGAATATAGGGTGCCTGTACTTCAAACTTATGCTTGGCTTCTGGGTGAAATCTCAGACAAGCTGGTGTTAACTTGAATGGCCTGCCTGATGGCCCATTAAAGGGACATCAACTGCACAATGAATTCTGTCCACACTGGAGGAGCCTCCCCAGGAATGGGACATGCCTGGGCAAAAACAGAATCGTTGAGAGTCTGGTGATTGGACCATTTGGCTATGGACCTCCAGTTTGCAACCGGACTCTGCATAAGGAGGAGGAGGGTCTTCGCCCACAGGAGGAAGTCTATAAAGCCTGGAAGAACGTCCTCCATTTTGTCTTCTACCTTCAGCCTGCAGCCTGTCTTGCTTCCAGCTCTGAATGGACTTTGCTACACAGGTGAATTCTGGACTAAGGTGCTGACCCATCCCTAAATGGGATGCTTTCTAAAGACTTTGATTTAAACCTGCATTTATTCTACCTTTGCTGTAAGCCTGAACCAAGAGATGTGCCATTACTGCATGTAATTGATTTCTTTTAACCATTCTTAACCCTCACCTATACCTTTTCCCTTGTATAATAAACCTTTAGATTTTAGATTCTAAAGGATTGGCAACAGCGTGATTTGTGGGAAGATCTGATTTTGTATATTGACATGGGTCTGGGGCCTGATTCTTTGGAATTTGGGAGAAACGTTTTCTTTATTTGGGGCATTGGTTTTCATAACCATTGGTCCCCAGGACAGGTGGCTGCTGGAGGCAATACTGGGAATCTGGAGCGTCTAAGGGAATTGCTTGTGTGACTTGTGGTTAGCCAGTGGGGTGAAACCAAAGTCTTTTCTGTTTGGCTGGTTTGGTTTGCCTTAGTGTGGAAAACCCCCAGCTTTGGGCTGTAGTTGCCCCTTTGGAAGCAATCTGTCCTGATCTAACACTCACAGTTGGATCCCACCAGGAATAGCACCATCACAACATACCAAAAAAACAGAGAGGAATAAGAAAATGCTATAGTCTCGTCCAAGTTGTCTAAGATAGCAAACCTATTTCTGAATCATGATCAGAAAGCAGAAGTTGCTGACTGTTATATATTGAGAACACTGTTCAACAGCTGGTCAGGAGTATTTTTTTCTTCTTGGGGTAAATGTCTTTTAAAAGGGGGGGGGAGGCACAGGGGAGGGAATGGTGAGGAAGGGCAAAATGACTGCAAGAACTGTTTCGGTTTATAGATCTGATGGTGCAAAAGGTCATATGACTCCACATTTTAAAGAGGAAGAAAATTCCATGCCAGGACCAAAAATTGTTCTTTATATAGCCATGTCCTCACTCTAAACTGTTTCTAGTATGCTTTCACTGCTCTCATCAGCAATGCTTCCTGAATAAATCACCATATCATAATTGTCCATAAATTAACTTGAAAATAAACAGTGGCATATTTTACATGTTTATGCCTACTTTTAGTTCATTTATTACTTACTGAAATTTGTGAATTAGCAATTTTGCCATATTCTCATAACCATTAGTGTAAATTACTGAGGATCTGTTTTTTTCTTTTAAATGGTACTTTTTACAAAATATTTTTCTACTGTATAAATTGCTTAGACATTTTTCAGGTCACTGTGAAAATGAACTGAGTCCCTGCTATAGGTTTTAAAGAAATGTCCATTTTGTGTATACATCTGAATCTTTTGGTTTGTTCAGTGACCATGTCGTATAGTAACAAGTACTCAGGAACAAATTATATAGTGAATGACAGGCTAAAGGAGATGACCGCTATATGAAAAAAAATTATTTGCCTTTTAGGCTTCATTCAGACAATTTTCAAGTTTTCTACTCAACCTTTTGGGACAGAAACTTTTCACAACAATTGTGATTAAAAATCAAGAGTTGCCGTAACTGTGAGATTCATATTGCACAATTCATAGCTGGGGGAGTGTCCACTAACATGTACATACTTTTATGAAACCATTACAGCAGTATTCGTATTGACCTGAAAACATCTAGGATGACATCCTGGCCTCACTGAAGTCAATAGCAAAACTCTCACTGACTTCAACAGAGAGCGCCAGGATTTCACGTCTATTATCTACATATGAACCAGACTGCTAAGACTTGTCAGTCACAAGCATGGCTGTTAAAGACAGAAATCTCACATATTCATAGCTGGGGAGGGATGGGGAGGTGCTGCTGATTTTATAGGACATCTAGCCTCTCTTTGCTGGCTGAGCAAAACACTGATCCTGAAAGTCAGATGTGAAGTTCAGTTTGTTAGCCTATAGTACTAACCTTTGTTCTGTTCCAGCGATTTAGACAGGACTTCATTCTTGTGATCAAATATTTCAGTAATCTATTGTATATTACACTCCTTTTTTTAAAAAAAGGTTTGACTATAGCAGGCTTCTTTCTGCAATGTGACCCACTACATAGTTGTCTTCAAAGTTGCCTCAGGGTTGATTTTTGCTTTATCAGCACCTCCTGTTGACACTGTTTAAAAAAATATTAATTATGATGTGTGAATTTGTACTCTATTATTCTTCATCAGGTCTTATCGAATCAGCTTGACATTAAATCCTGTTATATTAAAGTGCTGATGTCCATACTAAACTAAATATGCAAAGGATTTCACAAAATTGTATCAAGCATATGAAATGTGTTTAGTCCCATAGGCTTCCATATCTTTCAAATGCCCCTCATTTTGAGTGATGTCATTCACTTTAGTCCAAAAGTTAAAGCCTCACATCATTAGTGCCCAGAATTCTGCCATTCCCAGTCCTTCTATTTTGTTGTTGTTGCTGTGGCTGGGTTTTCAGACCACCTTTTTTGATCAGGAAGAAATTTTTCCCTTCAGGCAAGATTGTTTATATGTCTTTTTCCTGTTGTCATAGTATTGCAAAGACCTGGTTGATTAGGATAAAAAGGAAGCTATAAACTAGGAATGGAATTATATTCCTCCTCACCCCCCCCCCCCCCCCAAGAGTAAAGGGAGTAAGAGATGACTGAAGTTTGTGACTGGTGTCCGATGCAGGCAAGAGAAGTTGAAGAGCTTGTCTTCACTGGTGAGTTAACTTAAGCGAAGGGTAACATTTGAGTTGTAACTTAAGTTGCTGTTGAAGGCACAGAAAAGCAATAATAATTGCCTCAGTTTTAAATGAAACTAACCCGTATCCACCTAATTAAAAAAGAAATCAAGTTTCAAATATTTTTTTCCTCATTTTTGAGCTGCAAATCAACAAGTTGTGCTAAAGACAAAAAAAGGAATAAATTATTATAATACAGGAGATTTATTCACTGCACGCAGCCAGACAACTCTCCTAATCCAGGGTTTCCAGCCGAGAGACTTCAAGTACACTCCCATGATGAAGGCTTCTTGGCCAGAATACTGGATAGAAGAATTATTTGGCTGCATATCTTGAATAAATATATCAAGTTTCCAAGTAACAATAATTGATGGTTAAATGCTCCTGAGTTCTTCCATAGCATGCATTTGAATACATGCAATGTTAGGTGGCACCTGCCACAGCCAGTGTTATTTTACTGCCCTCTCACCTGCCCTAAGGTTGCTTCTGCTGCTCTAGGCAGGGGATCCTCCTCCTGTATGGGCAAAAGGAAGTGGGAAGTCCTGCAAGAACTTTCCCATTGTCCATCTTTTGCAGTCCTAATAGTGTAGATCAGAGGGAATCAAATGCTTCTATTTGCCACTGAGCCCCTTTGGGATGGTGGTGGGGTGCATGGTGGGTGAGGAAGGAGAATGTCCGAGCACATACACATTGTCCCCTATTTTAAATTCATGCAAAATACAGCTTCTTGCCTTCTTCCTGACCTGTCACTTTGTATCATGTTTCCCCCTACTTTGTATCCCTCTATTTGCATCCCATCCATGATCAAATCAAATTTAAGCTACCTGACATCACTTTAAAAATTCCATATAACTCTGCCTCTCACTACTTTCCTCCCTTATCTAGCTCCTCACAGTCGCCATCCTCTCTGCTCCACCCATGTTTCCAGTCTTATTTCTGTCTCTCTCTGTTGGCTTCCTATACAATCACTTTTGTGTGTTCTTTTTCACACTGCTTCCCACATGTGGTTCAACCCCTCAGATCTTGCCACAAAGCTCCTATCCTGTCTATATTTAAGTACCTCTTCAAGATCCGTGTCTGCATACTGCCACAGGAAACTGAATTAGCTTATATGCAGATAGAGAGAAGAGGATCAATAAACTTAACATCTGTCTGTTCTAAAGATAAGCACCCAAAGTCATCCTTCTTGATCAGGGGTAGTCAATAGGGGTATCATGGGCCAAATCTGAACCTCCAGACACTTTTTTGAATGGACCCCCAAATCATTTTATCATTGTTGTGAGTTTTTAAATTTTATTGGGATCTGGATCTTGAATATATCTTTACCAAGACATATGGTCCTTGACAGACGTAAGCAGAGTCAGGATGAGCTCTACCCTTACATCTGGTGGTGAGTTGTAGAAAAGGACTCAAGAACCAAAGGGAAAGTACCTGGCCCAATTTGCTTGGGGATGGGTCTTTTTGTTTATGGTTTGTGTTATGAATCCTCTTTGTGGTGTTTATCCAACATAATGCCGCATTGTTTCTCTGTTATTAAAAGGGTTTTGCTACACTCAGACTCAGACTGTGCTTGTGAGAGAGGAAGTATTGCCTCTTAAAGGCACCCAAAGGGGTGGTATGTGGTTGTTCCAGATCACAGGGTGGGGGCTCGAGCTGATTTTGCATTGTGTTATTGGAACGGAACTCCTAGATACTGAACCCAGCCCTTCCATAAATTAACAACTTAGTTAATTAACAAGTCTTTGGAAAGCATATAGTATATAGGTGTCCCTTCCATAAATTAACAACTTCATAGTCTATCTTTACAAGGAAGGGGAGGCTGTCCCTGAAGGCTAATGTGAAGCTCACTCCTAGACTGGCATCAAGTTCAATTAGTAGTGGTTAAATGTTCCACCCTTGCTTCTACTTGGCAGTCCATCCTGTTCTTGGTAAAGGTGGGCTGGCGCATGGCAGTGGTCTGCCTTGATAATTCCTGTTCAAGCAGGTTTCCATTCCCTCCCAATGTCATTGTCCATCGCTTGCACTGAAGCCAGTTCCTCCCTAAAGTTGTCTGAGCAGCAGCAAATCTTCATTCTCCCAGCATCAACACCAACCCATTTCGCTTTCCCTCCTCACAGGTCATTTCTCTTATCCTTCCCCACCCCCAATGCAGCTGTGAATCCATCCCAACTTGTGCGTTTATGTCAACCATTCTGCGTACACTCTACACAGATCTAATACAAAGTCTAAGTATGACTCATTGTTAGCTCTGTAAATGTGTGAAGTCTCTGTGGGCAATTCAGATGACATCAAGTTCTCATTATATTCAAATATAAAATCTGCTGACCTATATCTAATAACTTCTATAGCTGTTAGTATCTAAAATCCCCTTTGAGTTGCCACTGCTTGGGAAATTAAGGAGGAGGATTTGAAACATATTTTTTTTAAAAAGTTTCTGTGCTAATACTTCATTCCAGTCTTTACTGTATATACAAAGATGACAATTTTTACATTAAGTAAACTTATAGGATAATCCTGAAATATGACACTTGCATACTAATTTCACATGTTGCCATGAAATTTGAACAAGACATTGGAGTAGATGGGCCGTTGGTCTGATTTGATATCACAACTTTTAAATTTCTATGTACATTTTAATATTAAATTGACTGAGACTTCACAAGATTTGATCATTTGTCTCTATGCATATTAATTCAGTTAAAACTTAAACTTGTAGGGTATGTAATAGAAGTATAATCTCACTTGATTTAGGAGCCCTAAAATGCTTAAGGAACAGATCCTCAGAAATGTTTGCTTTCTTAGGGTATGTCGATACTACCCTCCGTATCAGTGGATAGTGTTCGATATATCAGGGATTGATTTATTGCTACTCATCTAGATGTGGTAAATCAATCCCCGAACGTCCTCCCCGTCGACTCCAGAATTCTGTCTCCGGAGGAGGAGAAAGCGGAGTCGATGGGGGAGTGGCATCGGCCAGCTTGCCACTGTGAGGACGGTCAGGTAAGTTGACCGAAGATACTACACTATTCATGTAGCTGAAGTTGCGTATCTTAGGTCAACAGGCGCTCTAGTGTAGACCAGCCCTTAGTGATTCAGTCCTAATAGTGACAATTGTTTAAGAAAGCAGGTGTGATAAAATAATTTTAAGCAGTTTAATTTGTCATAGTTTGTACAATGGGTTAATACAGACTTTGTCTATTTTTCTTGAAAGGGTAAAAGTGGTATGGCTACACTTAACTGCAACATTTGCTTATCATGGGATTGATTAAATTTGAAAGTCTCATTTCTTTCACAAGCTAGTGGTTTTAGACAATCAAGTATTTAATAAGCTTGATCAACACTCTAGCAGCTAAAGTTTTCTGAGTGTTTTGCATAATAATTTTCTTTTCTGGCCCGTGCCCCCCAAACAACTAGATGAGTGTTCTGCAGCCTTTCAAAATCAAATAAGCATAATTAGTGACCTAGAAACTACTGTATAATTTGTCTTTGTAATTTTTTCCCTTATTGAAACTACGTAGGTTGGTGAACTATCTGAGTAACATCCCCATACAATATATGGACAATTTCAGTCTTGATTAACAAGGTAATTTGTTAAATAGTATAAGTAGTCCTACTTCCTTTCAAGTCCTGCTTATTTCATGAGCTTTTAGTCTGAGAACCCTCTGGCCTATCACTATATAAATGTAATGTGACAGCTATGAATTGCTTTTTAGTTGGAAATGTTCATCCCTGACATCTTTGAAAAATAAATGACAAGATCTCCAAAGAATCAAAGGGAGTTTAGGTTATGTGTAGAATCTACGTTTCATACTTGTAAAATATAAATTTCCTTGAATAATTTTGCTAAGGAAATTATCGTGTTTCTAAGTAATTGTTGTTGTTTTTTCTCTCGTGGGGAGGATGGGGTTGGGGGGAAGACGAGACCAATCTTCGAGACCAAGTACATCATCTAGGTCTTGTGAGGGGTTGTTTCAAATTCATATAATTGAAAATTTACATTAAATATTTAAAAAAGTCATTAAAATGAGGTTTTCCAGCTATTGTAATCATTTAGGAACGGTAAGAAAATAACCCAAAGTTTCATGTAAATGTTACTACCATGAATGGAAGCATATATTGAAATTTTCCATAAACACTTTTCATTTTTAGATATCCAATATTTTCAGATAGGAATGATATTTTTTTTAAGTCCTACTCTGTGTCATCAAATTGGAACCTTGCTTTCTAATGGCAAAATAACTAAGATATTTATCTAGATAGTTGTATTGCATGCGTCCTCTAGTTTGAGTGGTGTGTGTGTGTGTGTGTGTGTGTGTAAACACTAATAATTTGGTTTAAATTTGGGATTAAGTAAAAGCATGAGCCTCTACATTTTTTTTTTTTTTTTTTTTTTTTTTTTTGCTGAAAGTAAGCTAATAGCTGCAGAAGGCTCATTAACTTTTTAGGGGCCAGCCAGTAGATGGGAGGAAAGAGACACCCCCTCTCCTGGTGCATATTCCCCATTGCTAGGGAACAAATGAGTATAGATTGTATTTATTTGCATGTGCAGCTACTGTACCTGAAGGTGTGTATATGTGTGCCCTAGGAGTCTCTTACTGAAAATACGTCCCTTTAATAACTACCAACTTTTGTGAAGCTCCTTGTCTAATATTTTATGAAAATTATTTGAAAATATGTAAATTGGCTCATTGAATTTTTATAGTTGCACATTTATGTACGATATTAAACTTCAGATTAAGGTTAATGCACTCTCCTCTGACTAGTGACATGGGCAGGACACGAAACTACATAAAACTTGGTAGCTGGGTGGAGGCTAAAGGGTGTTTGGGGAGTAAATGACTGGGTGGAAGGATATCTGGAGAGGGGATATGAAACAGCTGGATTTGTGGAGGTTTCTGGATGGCAGATAGTCCTCATCATCCTGATAGGCTATGGGGTTAAGGGAAGTCAGACAGTAACTAAGAAAAATTGGGTTTGTGAGGGTACCTAGGTAGAAGATGGTGGTAGTTATGAGATACTGGCAGAGGAGGGGCTGGAGAAAGCTGAGGGAAGCAGAATTTGCAGGGCTGTCCAGGGAGGTAGCTAGGGGAGAAACTGGGGTTGTGAGATATCTGGAAAGGTTCATTGAGGAACCTGGAGTTGTCTGGGTCAAGGTGGTGGCTGACGACTGGGTGGAAGCTGGAATCCACTGTTGTGGGAACTGTTAGAGGATTGAGCTTGCTGGTCACTGGGGTAGGGAGCAGCCTAGAACTGATACTATTCCTGTTTTTGCTTGCCTGTTTCTTCTGGTTTGTTCCTTCCCTGCTCAGGTCTAGGAGGGAGACTGAGGCAGAGACTGCTTGAATGCATGCTCAGCATGCTGTACTGAGGCCTCTGCCAAATGAGAGCAGTAGCTGAAAAACAATCAGCTGGGCCACAGGAATGGGTGACATTCATTCTGGGAGTTGGGAATGTGTGATGATTAGCAGATCAGTAAAAGTCCAAATCCAACATAATTTACCATACCTTTGCTACAGTATCACTATAAACATACAGTCAAAATGTTTGTGTGAACTTTTACTGAGAAAATAATGTTAAATGCTATAGAGAAAATAGACATGGTTGGAGCACTGATCTTGGATCTAGAAACTCCTGAATTCTAATCCTAGCTCAGTGATTGTACTGTTTCATCTATAAAATAGGGATAAATCTTATCTAGTTTATGAGGATAATATGTGTAGTATACTTTGAAGATTTTGAAGATCTATGTAGGTACATAGAATATTTCTCATGGGCTTTTTACATAAGCCCTGCTCTGTACTTTTGTATACCTATCTACCATACATGTTCAGCATCCTTGTCATGGAATTATGCTTCAGAATCAAAATGTGATATCTAGCTTGTAAGTTTGCAAAGAGGAAGGGGGCAAATAAACTCTTAAAATCATGAACAGAACCAATGCATTGTTACCTTGCAAAGTCTGCTGCCAATCTGACACAATAGCGCTGAGAGGTGTGAGCTGATTTGTTCAGCTCTTGAAACCTGTAGATGACTATTTAAATGTCATCCTTGTCCTAAAGCTGCTGATTTTATATTCAGCTAATGTTTAGACAACACTCCCAAAGCACAATTTGAGCTTCCCTAGCTGCAAAATTCTCAGCTGCCAAAACCTCTTGTTCTCTTATCACTATTATTATTAGTTAGGAGTTTAATTAAAAAATCTTGGGAGTAAAAACTTGAAATGTGGAGAAGGCATAACAAATTGAATGTAATGTCAAAATAAAGCATTCATTATTGTTCATTTTCATATTTAATTAACTGAAAACCTCCATTGATTAACTTGAATAAGGCTGCCACAGAATTTCTAGCCTTATGCACCAAAGTACCACAGAATACAAGACTCTTGCTGCTGAATTTAAATCTCTGCTCTACAGCAAGTTAGATTCTCAAACTGTGGTCTGCGGACCGCCAGTGCTCTTTGAGCTCCATTCAGGTGGTCCATGGATAGTTCTCTCTAAGGTGCATACCAGGGTGGCTGCACACGAGACTGGAGGGCCACCCACCTAATTAGTGGAGCTGTGCAAGTGTGGCTCCAATAATTAGGTGCCTGGACCATGAAGACTTGCATGTAAAGTGAGGTGGTGGCCTTAGGGGGAATAAGAGATCGGTAGAAGGGGCAGTGGGATGAGAACAGGGCGGTGGGGGGAATTTGGGATGTGGAAGGCTGCAGCGGCCAGAAAAAGAGGAGACTTTCCCCAGCTCCAGGGCTGCGGCTGCCAGGGAGAGAGCCTCCTTCCCAGCGCCAGCTCAGGGGCTGCTGTGGTGAGGGAGAGACCCCTTCTTTCCCAGCCCCAGTTTGGCAGTTGCCACGGCAGGAGAGGGAGAGCACCTCCATCACGTTAGAAAGGTAAGACTACTGATCTGTTATAACGAGTTGTGTGCTCAAAAAACATTTTTTTATATATAGTGCATTTATACAAATCTTTACAATAGCAAACTAATAGTACAGACAACATGTAGAAGGATCAATAAATGGTCTGCTGAGACACTCAGCAATTTTCAAGTGGTCCATGAAAAAAAAAAAGTTTGAGAACCCCTGCGAGTACACAAAGCCTTGAATGCCATTATAAGATGTCCATTATTACTATCATCATTATTATTTATGCTGTTATAAATGTATTAGATACTGTACAGACAGGTAAGAAGACAAGGTCCCAGGAGTCTTCAATTGTTAAAATAGTCCAATCTTCAAATGTCATTAAGAATAAGTAGCTGTAGATTAAACAACTTAGTTGCTTAAGCCCCTAACAATATTTTCCTGGCATTGCTCTTTTCTGACTTAGTTGAATTCTAGGATGCTTACAATATAATCCATTTATCTGAAGGTTTTTGCAGACTTAAATATTTGCTTAACAAATGAATTTATTTAAGTCAATAAACTGAACAAAGCACAACAGGGTGGCTTTTTAAGTGTGGCTGTATTTGATGGAGTTTAATTCTAATTATACTTTGAGAGTTACAGCTGCTGCATATTTGTATAATAATTAATAGAGATGAGTAGCTAATTAATGAAAATATAAGTCACATGGCGGAATGCCATGTATTAGCAGAAAAATCTACTTGCTGTATTTTGATTCTGTTCCTCCCTCCACAGTGTAATAGAATTCTACAACATTCTGACCTAATTGGATATGCAGAATTTTATTTTATCTGGAAAATGGACATGTGCACATTCTTCCTAGGTCGTAGGGTGCATTTTGGTGTGGAATGTATTGTGTGTGTGTGTGGGGGGGGTGTCTTCAAAGAAAAACCTATGGTGCAGATTCTCATAGCCTGGGTCAGTTGGCTTGTGCTTGTGGGGCTTTGGGCTAAAAATAGCAGTGTAGATGTTATTTCTTGGGCCGGAGACCAGGCTCTGAAACCTGGGGAGGATCTCAAGCTCCATCTTAGGCAGAAACGTCTACGCTGCTAGTCTTAGCCCTGCAGCACAAGCCCTAGTCAATTGACCTTGGCTCTGAGACTCAGTACAGAGATTTTTGCAGTGTAGATATAGTTCCTGCTTCAATACATAGAGGATATCTCTTTGTTAGCAGTAGGCACTATGCAAACATATTATCTGGCTGTGCTCTCTATATGCTACCACAATACAAATAATAAGGAAGAGTAAAGTGTTTCTTCTCACTTCTGAAAAGTAGCCTTTGGGCTGATTGCAAGTAGACCATGAAAATAAACTAGAATCTCGTATAGAGGAGTTATACTCTACCTCTCAGTATGGCACTGGTGCAACCATTACTGGAATTCTGTGCCTAGTTCTGGTGTCCATAATTCAAAAAGGATGCTGATAATTTGGAGAACATTCAGAGAACAAGAATAATTAAAGGATTGGAAAACATGTCTTATAGTAGTACACTAAACAGACTAAATACCTTTAGCCTGACAATGGAGAAGGTTAAGGGGTGACTTGATCATAGTCTAGAAGTACTATTTCGAGAACAGAAATTTCATAAGAGGGTTCTTCAATCTAGCAAACCAAGATATACCAAGATCCAATGTCTGGAAGTTGAAGTTAGAGAAATTCAGAATAGAAATAAAGTGCAAAGTTGTTTTGTTTTTTAACAGTGAGGTCAATTACCTATTGGAACAATTTAGCAAGAGTTGTGGTGGAAATTTTTAAATCAAGATTGGATATTTATCGAAGAGTTAGTTGAATGTTAACATGCTGGTGTCACTCATTTTGTGAATCTTTTCAAGGATAGTCATACTGATATATTGGAGGAAACATTAACCAGAATGTAATGAGCATCTCATTAAAATATATTGAAACAGTTTCCAAGTGAACCCAGAAGATGTTTTTTAAAACTTAAGTTGGCAAAAAAAAAAAAAAAATTGCTAATTAAAACAACCACCACCACCACCTTGAAATCAGATCATGGTTCCCAAACTGCAAAGTGACTATAAACATATTCTAAATACCGGAAAACTTCTGGGCTTATGCTTGGCAACTAAAATGGGTGCTCAAGCCAAACTATTACATGCAAGTTATTAGGCAGTAGTTTTCAAATTAATGATTGTTTTAAAATGGTCATGGCCCTTTGGAGTTTGTAGTGTTGTAGCAGGTAAGGGGCACTTTGTAACTGACTAGTAAACATTTTGAGCGGATTGATGTACATTGACTGTAGATTGATCATTGTTTTCATCCCAGTCCAAATGAGACTTGGAATTTCATCATGTCTTACAGTGCAAAGATTGTATCTTCACCCTTTCCTTGTAGACTTATTGTAATAGAAACAAGGAAAAACTTTCTTGTAGTTATCCTAAAATAAATATATTCCTGGTGAATTACGAGCGGTTGCCTTGACCTTGTTAAATCCCAAGGAATCAATTATCTCATCACAACCATAATTTATGTTGCTCCTCTGTTTAATCTCCGGGGAATTTTTTAAATTGAAACTTTGCTACGTTATTTTCAGCTCCTGCCTCACATGTCATTTTATTAGTTTCATTTACAAAGCACAGCAGTACTATTAGTGTCAAAGCACTCCATTATTTTGGTTGCTGAAGTGTAAAGTAATTTACAATCAGAGTAAGAGCACAACACCTAACCCTAGCTGGGACAAGAAAAGAAAATTGTTTAATGTTTTCAATTAAATGTTACACTCAATATAACCACCTTAATTTTAACTTAATGAATAATGAATTGTCTGTTTAATAACATGATACATCAAGACTTATGGCTACTGTCTACAATAGATCCATACTGGTTAGATGCTTATTACACCTTAAATGTTTTCACCATCAATTGGTATTTAAATGATACGCCACAATGATTCTATTAATTTTCATTTTTGTGCCACCCGTGTTCATGCTAAGTGTTTATTTACTTACATGTATGTTATATACACTAACTACAGAAAGGATATAGCAAGGGTATGACAAATGGTAAATTGATTGTTAAATCAATATTTTGAATTCTGTATCCTCAGGAGGCAAATACATCTCTTTAGGATGGGGGAGGGGGTAAAGGAATAAACAATTGCTCAGGTACTTGCAGTTTCTTAAGGTAGACATAGAATTAGGGCTTGACCTTTAGTAATGCTTGCACTGAGTTTAATAGATACCTGAATCGGGAGTTGGGGAAAGAATTTCTCATCAGGTCACACATTATCAGGTACCAGATGTTTTTTATCTTCCTCTACAGAATTTAGCAGAGATAATTTGTTTGCATCAGGAGGGTATATCTCATAGCAGCAATTTTTTTTCTGCATTAACAAGGATTGACAGGCATTGGAACTCCTTTCAAGTTTCTTTTATTAAACATTTTGAATACCCCAATGCACTGTAGCAGTTATTTCCCTGTTAAGTAGCCTTTATTCTTCAGGATTGTTTTAATTCCTGAAATAAGCGGTGTTTTGGTCAGGGTGGAAAGATATTGCATAATAACTGATGTTTAACTGTATTTTCTCTCAGATATAAGTTCCCTGCCCTCTTGTTATAGATGACAGATTTGCATAATCACTTTATAGTAATCAATAACATGAGTTTCTGTATTCTGACTGCTAATAGCTGTCAGCCAGTCATACCAGGAATTTACATAATTTTCCTATTACAATCCCTCTGTCTTAGTGCTTGTCCTCCGAATTTATTTTATATAAATGTCTATGTCAGAGTTTAATCAAGCTGGAGCGAGTGTTCTGATCAATTACTTTCAACTTTCCATAGTAGCAACTGTGGTTTTTTAGCATATAAAACATTTAAATATTTAATGAATGCTTGAGCATACAAGATTTCATTTTTCACTGTCTACTCAAAATCAAGTATTTCTATTTTCTCAGTTATGTAAAATTAATATAAATTGTTTGTTTATTGATCTAAATTAATTGAATGCAAGTTCCATAAGAATTTAAGGCTGGATCCACAAAGACATCTAAAGCCAGACTTCAGTGCATAAGTCCCAGTTGTACGCACCACTGTGATTCACAAAAGTCTTGTTTGGCTGTCACCTAACTCTGTAGGTGCCTAAAGTTCCCTAAGCACCTACATTTCTTCTATGTGCTGTGCTCAGTGCTGCCTCCTCTAGGCGTTCAGATGCCTATCTCCCACCTAAGGTCAGGGGGAATCCACAAACTGGATGAAGATGGTGGAGAAGCACCTATCTCACTTGTGACTTATTCTAATAGGCATGCTCAAAGGTCACTTGCCAAATTAGGTCCCATTCAAAATGTTTATCACCATTAGCACCAGACACATTTTGAATGGGACCCAATTCGGTGGTTGGCCTCTGAGCATGCCTATTAGATCAAGCCACACAGATGAGATGCCTCTTCTCTCTTCCAGCAGAGAGAATTTGATCAGGGAAACCCACTTCTCAGGAGTGTTCTCTTACCACTGAATTATGGGATAGTCTGATGTTCAGATCCCTCTGTCTCTGTGTGTGTGTGTGTGTGGGGGGGGAGGTTTGCAGTGTAGACATAATCTTTGTGGATCCAGAGCTTAGTGAAGACTGTTTGTGTACCTGCTGCTGAAGCCAGAGATCAGCAAAGAAGACAGAGCTGAATCAGCATTCCCTGGGATGAACATGAAATAATGGATTCCTTTTATACTACCAACTTTACTTAGGACTTAAACTGTGGCTTGGAAAAAAAACTAACTTACCTGGCAGTGCTGCAGCAGTAGATTTTAAACTCTATCATTCAGAAACTTCAGGTCCCAACAGGAGAGGTATTTCTGTATTTGTCATAAGGGCTCCCATATAGTCCTTTGTGAAGAGAATTGGAACTCTATATTTCTTCTGGAAAGAATGACCTTACTTTTGGGTTTTTTAAATCCCTCTGAGATATCTGAACATTTTAAATTTTACCTTTTCCAGTTCTTTGTGGTGGTCTTCCAGAAAGGGTTAGATTTAAAAAAAAAATCAGTGTCACTTCTCAGTCCTTGTTTTGTAACAATACTCATTCTGCCTGTTCCATGTGCTCTGAAGTGCCTGTAGGTGCCTGGTCTGCCCTGCTACTGGCTGGCGGTAATGTAAGCTTTTACAGATGTGCTGAAGGTGTGCTGCCAGGAGATTGGAGATTAATTCCCTGCATTTGATGGTGTTACCTTCTCTTTGCATGCTGCTAAGTCATCCATGCCAAAGATGAACAATCACTCGGGCTCCTGAATTTAAGGAGAACATTTTTTTGCTTTTTAGAAACATTACCAATAATTTTTTTCCAAAGGAGGACAACACTGGATTGCTCTAAAATTTTTAAATCTCTTCCTACATTTCAAATTGCATGTAACATCTATGTTTGGCTGTGGTTATTTGATACTGTTTTTGCTTAATAGGAAACCAGATTTCCCCATTCCCTCTCTACACCTGCAACCCTGACAAAACAAGGGAACCCTGTCACAAGCAAAGGGGAGAATTTTTTAGGAGCAACATACCCTAATATAATCTGTACTTGACTGTAAAGCTCCCTAGGAAATTTCTAACTGCATTGTTTCAATACTGTATTATATGGAACTGCCGGGAGCTTTAATAGTATTTACAGTTGTGTAGAATGTGGACCTTTATACATAAGTTCACTAGGCAAATATGCATGGATGCTATCAAAGTTTAATGTAAATGTTAAAAAAAAATTGTCCATCACCTTTCATCCAATGATCAAGGCACTATACAGATCTTAGCTAACAGAATATCCTTGAGCAGCAGGTAGAAATCTAATTTTACAGATGGGGAAACTGAAATTAGAAGAAGTTATTTAAAAAGCAGTAGTCTTTGTATTAGAGTAACAATTTATTTTCCCTTTGTTTAATAATTCACTCCAAATCAGATCAGCAATTGTGCTCAAGTAATTTACTAGCGAGACCTTTATATCCTTCAGTAAAAATGATGCTAAGGTTGTTAGGCCAGAATCTGTTGTCAGTTACAAAATGCAGACCTATTGCGCAAGTGTAACCGTGAGCAGAATTTGGATCTTTTCCATTATCATTCCAGGTCTTGTTTGTCAGAATGCTTTTATTGTTACATTTGTATCATTACATGCCCTGCACAAAGGAAAGGTTGTACCCAAGACAGATGAAGCTAATAATAGCCAGTAATGGATAATGAGTTTTCACAATAAGGACTACTAACCCTTAAATGTTTGTCTCATGTGAAAATAATGGCCATACTGGGTCAGACCAAAGGTCCATCCAGCCCAGTATCCTGTCTACCGACAGTGGACAATGCCAGGAGCCCCAGAGGGAGTGAACCTTCCAGGTAATGTTCAAGTGATCTCTCTCCTGCCATCCATCACCACCCTCTGACAGAGGCTAGGGACACCATTCCTTACCCATTCTGGCTAATAGCCATTAATAGACTTAACCTCCATGAATGTATCCCATTCTCTTTTAAACCCTGTGATAGTCCTAGATTTCACAACCTCCTCAGGCAAGGAGTTCCACAGATGGACTGTGCACTGTGAAAAAGAACTTCCTTTTCTTTGTTTTAAACCTGCTGCCCATTAATTTCATTTGGTGGCCCCTAGTTCTTATATTACGGGAGCAAGTAAATAACTTTTCCTTATTCACTTTTTCGACACCACTCATGATTTTATATACCTCTATCATATCCCCCCTTAGTCTCCTCTTTCCACGCTGAAAAGTCCTAGCCTCTTTAATCTCTCCTCATATGGGACACATTCCAAATCCCTAATCATTTTAGTTGCCTTCTCTGAACTTTTTCTAATGCTAGTATATCTTTTTTGCGATGGAGACCACATCTGTATGCAGTATTCAAGACATGGGTGCACCACATGTGGATTTGAATGTGGATTTATCTAAGGGCAATAAGATATTCTCCATCTTATTCTCTATCCCTTTTTAAATGATTCCTAACATCCTGTTTGCTTTTTTGGCTGCCGCTGCACACTGCGTGGATGTCTTCCGAGAACTATCCATGGATTTATACCTGATTAATTGTAGCTGAATTAGCCCCCATCATATTATATGTATACCATGGGTCATGGGGAAAAATTGGTAGGTGCTCTGCACACACTGGCAGCTCCCCACCTCACTTCCGCTCCACCTCTGTCTCCTCCTCTGTGTACACTGCCACATCCTGCTCCTCCTCCTTCCCTCCCAGTGCTAGTGCTGTGAAATAGCTGTTTCACATGCTTGGGAGGGAGGGGGGAGGAGAGGGAATTTGGCAGGGTTGGGGCAGGGATTTGGGGAAATGGTTCAATGGGGGCAGGGAGTAGGCAGAGTTGGGGTGGGGACTTTGGGGAAGGGGGTTGGAATGGGGGTAGGATTGAGGAAGGGGGAGTGGTTTGCAAGCACCCACCAGTGCCGGGGAAAGTTGGCACCTATGGTTGGGGTTATTTTTTCCAATGTGCATTACTTTACATTTATTCACATTAAATTTCATTTGTCATTTTGTTGCCCAATCACTTAGTTTTGTGAGATCTTTTTGAAGTTCTGCTTTGGTCTTAAGTATCTTGAGCAGTTTAGTACCGTCTGCAAACTTTGCCACCTCACTGTCTACAAAATATCAGCAGGCAATACACAATTGTTTTATTCATTCCCTAATTTATCATGTTTTACAGGTTATCAGAAACATGGCAAAGCCCATGTAGTTAAACTGAACTTTTTTGTTAAATGTTTCAGAGAGCCGTGTTACTCTGTATCCTCAAAAAGATTGAGGAACTTTTGCCCAAACAAATGTTAGTCTCTAAGTTGCCACAAGTACTCCTCACTCTTTTTTTTTTGTTAAACATGTAAATTATTCTTGAAACTAGTCTGTCTTCAAGAAGTTTTAACATACACAAGAGTTTCCTATTAACCCTGCCTTTTTTCATGCTGTATTATTGCAAGTGTTCAATACATTGCTTTCTTCCCAACTCCTTAGTTCTGTAAAGGGAAGAAAAATTCTCTCTTATTATTCATGTCTTCTCCAAAACCAAAGGTTAGCCCCTAATAAACTCATGCCACATTTCCCCCCTACAGCAAATACTTTTTCTGTAATGTTAAATCTCAGTTATTTTGAACCCAAGGGTCAAATTTCAATTATTGTTAGGAGATAGTATATTTTCACAGTGCTGCTGCTGAGTGAAGTCTGTGCTGATAAATCCTAAATTCCTGTGCATTTGTTTTTTGTTTTATAAACGCAACTTCATGCTGGAGATGGGGCTGAATGGGGCTGATTTGCTCCCCATAATAAAACTGCCCCATACCCGATCCCCCATGACCATATTTACCTTTTCATTATACATTTTGTGGGGCTGGAGAAGGGACAATATGCAGGTGTGTTGTCCTGGCCATCCCTCTCCTGCCCCATCTCCAGAGGATATGGGGAGAATATGAATCAGTAGACTCCTATTGTCCCCAAATCACTATTACTATTAGTCCCTTCCAGTACTTCCCATAAAACTGATTTAAATCTGGAAAAATAAAAATAGATGCATGTTGCTTAGGTGCCCTCATTTGTGAATGTAGATTAGGGGACTGTGCACCCAAGTGTCCATTTTTCATAGTCAACTGACTGCATACTTAAATGTAGGTTTTGAGAATGCAAAACTTGTATGTGCTGATATAAATTTCAGTGTAGCTCAAAGGTACATTACATACTTTCTGAATTCTCAGTCTTTTTTGTAATCTCGAATAACAGGGAAAAAAGCAGTCTATTGCCTTGTACAAACTAGGATAGGATGAACCAGTTTGGATGTGGACATATACTTTTAGCTGTTCCTGAATTATTACTAGAGCTT
Source organism: Sternotherus odoratus (assembly GCA_032164245.1). NCBI lineage: Eukaryota > Metazoa > Chordata > Testudines > Kinosternidae > Sternotherus > Sternotherus odoratus. The sequence goes on along the minus strand of JAVMKO010000007.1, from coordinate 29,049,762 downwards.
GTTGGAAATTTTCCAACAAAACATTTTTCTGTCAGAAAATGACAATTCACTTAAAGATAAACATTTAATCAAATCTATTTTGAGTAATTTTTGTTTTTAAAAAACCTCTTAATGAAGTATTCTGATAAAGTCAAAATGGAGCATTTCAGCTCTTTTGGAACAAAAGGTTTTAATTTTTTGTATTTTGAAAAATGTTATAAAATGAAAAATCAAAATTGGAATGAAATATTTCAATTTTCTTACAAATTCAAATTATTATTTCATTGGAAATTTCAATTTTTTGGGCTTGTGTTCTGTTGTGGAATGAAAAAAGTTTTGAAATAGTAAAATTTCCTGCAAATTTAAAGTTCTGGCTCCAGCCCAACTCTAATCATTACCTTGTAATATTCAAGGTAAAATATATTGAAGGAAACATTCTCCACTTTTTACAGGCTGACCTACAGATGTATTGACATAAGTTTTTAAGGAATGGAACTCTGGATAGCAAATATGTAAAAAAGTGTAAGAAAGACTTTTCCCACACTGTGTCCAGCAAATTGCACTGTGCTAGACATGAATGAATTACTGTCAAATAACCTGATCAGTGCTAAAACAATGATGGAGCACTGAGTTCAACAGCCAGATTTGTGTGTGTGTTTGGGGAGGGACGGGTGTTGACATCTATTAGTAAATATGCCAGTGTAATTTTAATGAGCCATATGCTGTGCTGTAATTTAAGCTATGCAGTTAAATGACTGTTCATTTTTTCAGTTGAATAGTTAATATGCATCACACTGACTATTTAGGCAAAATATCCTTTTTAAAAAATTATACATAAAGGATTTATTTAGAAAACAGTATATCCGATACCATCATCACTGCATCATTTATGTTGGAATAATATACGCTGAGTAAGAAATTACTGCGGGAACTGTGCTAAATTTCTCACACACTGCCCAGCTGGGACATGAAATAACCTTAATTTGGTAATAGTTAAATAGCCTTATTTTGGCCATATATTGTTCTCAGATCTGATGGAGAAGGGCATATTATATACAACCTTCAGGACTGAGATGGTGGATAGTCATATTATCTTAGGTATCTGGAGGACATGTGATAGATGAAGAGGTATGCATTCCAGAATGCAAAGAGTTGAAGCAAAGTTGTCTTAAAGACAATCTACAGGTGTGCATGAATAATGATACTACCTGACACAGCCTTATTATCACTTCTGGTTAATTTATGGAGCAGTAAGTGTAAGTACATAGACATTTTTGTCCAAAGTACTGCCTAGATGTCAGCATTAAATACACATTTCTTGTTATCTTTAAGCTTTTCTTTGCTCCTAAATGTGTCCTCCATGCATACATAAATTAGAGACTTTAATGATTGTGGTCTTCATTTCTGATCCTTTTCAGAGAGAGATCAACATGAGGTAAGTCACTTTCCTGTTCACGGAGAAGAGCACTTCAGCTATGTCTGCACTACTAGTTAGGTGTGTGACTCCCAGCTTGCATAGACACTCATTTTAGCTCTGATCTGGGGCAGCACGCTAAAAATAGTAGTGTAGCTGGGGTAACGATGGCAGTAGCAGCATGGATTAAATGTGCCGAGCATGTACCCACAGGTTGCAGGCTGGTTTGTACTGACAAGGTTAGTCCCATGTCACCACTGCCCATGCTACCCCAGCTACACTATTATCAGTGTGCTAGCTCAGATGTGCAAGATGGGAATTGCACCCCTAGCTCATAGTCTGGAAATAGCCTAAATGTGGGATATTCATTCCCCTTCCCTCCATGGAGGAGCAACAACACACATGAGCCAAAGGAGCAGCTGGGCCTGGAGTGTAACAACTTCTGCCACCCACTGTGGAAGAAAGGGAGGAGCTGCGTGAGACTGCCAGTCAGAGGTACTGATGATTTGTGCTCCTCCTCTACACATGCCTGAGGTTGGTTGACTTGTGGTCCTGAGGAGCTTCATCTTGAAGCACAACTTTTATGCCTTAAGAATATGGGTTTATAATGGCAATGTTAAAGAAGCCTCAAATCCAGCACAGCATTGTGTGAGTACAATGGAATTAGTAGTAACAAGCAAACCACACTTTCTTAATGAGGCTAATACAATGTGTGCTAGACTACTGAATTTCATAAGGATTATTTACATAGGCACACACAGAGATGGAATTGTGTGAACTATTAAAGCAGTGTTGGCGCTCTCATATGGTACGTTTCAAAATTTCTACAGGATTCTGCTTTTCAGTGTCATGGCCTTGACAGAGGATTAACAATGATCTGCTTATTTATTATTCACATTTGATCTGATTTTTCATCCAAAGGGAATTTTCTAGTTATTATTGCCCAATTACTCAGTGCTGTTGATGGTTACATGATGCCATAACAGCAGGATACAGAATACCACTGCTGTTCTGAAGGGGGATTTTTTTAAACTTTATTTTTGTTTATATATGATCACATCATGGAACAAAACACACATACATATGCAAGATGAAAATACCATATAAATAACAAAATTTATTTGTTCATTATTCACTGTTCATTATTTGTAAAATCTGAAAAAACAACCAGCCAGAAATCCTGAATCTCTAGAGGTCATGCAGGGCATCAATTATTAAAGTGACTAAATAGATGAATAAGTGAGAATTTAACCAATGAGTATTGAGGATTAATATATACTAAACCTCAAAAGTATGGAATAGTCTCATGTGAATGAGGATATTCGAGATGCTTTATACAGCTACCAAATGGCATTGGTTAAAAAGGGTCTAGTAATAAAATAAGAGCGTGGAGGTAGCATCCTATATTAACAAAATCTATTTTGCATAATTTGGCACAATTTAATGCAATTGAGTAGTCTCTGCTTAAGTGATATTGAGGCAGACTGGAAAGAGACCTGCAAAATTCTTCTTAAGCTCCACTTGCTTAAAAAAAAAAGATGAAAAATTAGAAATGGGAAATCGTCCATTCCTGATGTACCTTCACTTTTAAAATTTAACTTAATCCGTTTTTTTTTTCTCACCATAACCCTATCAAAAAATCTGAGTGGCCCTCTGGAACACATTTGTAGTATCTGCTTCAATAATCTTCCCTGAAAATTGATTCAGATTTTCATTTCACTTGGCATTAGGCTGACCATACGACCCGTTTTGAACGGGACAGTCCTGTTTTTTACATATTTTCAGACCGTCCCATCTTTTCAATACAAATATCAATTTTGTCCCGTTTTTTGTAAAAAATGGAACGCGGCTTTACTCGCCTTTATTCTTTCCAGAGACAAATGTGTAGGGACCCATCCTGCCCTCACTGCGATCAGTAGCAACACTTCAGTGGGAGCAGGGCCCTTGAACTAACCAGACTGGGGCCACTCTGTGGACACTACCCTCCCTCCCTGTTCGGTAGCTCTTGAGCCAGCAGCCTGCGGAGCGAGAGCCGAGATCTGACCCCACACGGCCGCTCCGGGGCTCAAAAATGCACCTGCAGAGGGTCTGTCTTTGCAGAGGACACAAGGGGTCGCACCTCCCCCCGGTATTGGAGCTCAGCCGAAGCGCCTGAAAACGCAGGCAAGGTGCAGGCAGCAGAGAGAGGGAGAAAGGCAAAGAGATCAAAATCGCCGATGAGCAAACTGCATCTCGCCAGCCCAGCACCAGTGTCCCACTGCTGGACGGGTGATGGAAAAGATGCCCGAGAACTATTTATTTCTAATAACTTCCGGCCAGCAGCTCCCCCGCCGGCGTGCCCGTCCCCACCTCGGCCCCCGACTGCGGCTCCAGACAGCTCTGCTCCGCCGTCGGCTTCAGCCTGCTGCCCGCTGCCTCCTCTTCTCTCCATCCCTCCTTCTTCCCTCCTTCTCTCCATCCCTCCCTTCTCTCCATCCCCTTTTTCCATCACTCCCTTCCTCCCTTCTCTCTCTCCCTCCGTCCGCTGCCTCCTCTTCTCTCGCTCCCTCCATCCCTTCTCTCTATCCCCCTTCTCCATCCCTCCATCCCTTCCTTCCTCCCTTCTCTCTCCCGTCCGCTGCCTCCTATCTCCATCCCTCCATTCCTGCCTTCTCTCTATCCCTCCATCACTCTCTTCCTTCTATCTCCCTTCTCCCTTCCTCCCTTCTCTCTCTCTCTCCCTCTGTCCACTGCCTCCTCTTCCATCTCCCTTCTCTCCATCCCTCCTTCTGTCTCTTGCCTCCTCCATCACCCCTGCTCCCTACCCCATTTCTTCTCTCATCCATCCGTCCTCTCCCTTCTCACCTTCCTGCCTTCTCTCCCTCCGTCCCCTCCATCCTCTTCATCCCTCATCCCCCCCATCTCTCTCTCCCTCCATCCTCTTCATCTCCCATCCCCCCATCTCTCTCTCCCCCATCTCTGTTCTGTTTATTCCTCCATCCCCCCCAGTCCCCCCTCTGTCTCCCCCCCCCCCCCCACCCGGCGCTGGGGGCCCAGGTGGAGCCATGGCGCTGGTCACCTCGCCCACCGAGCTGGAGTGCCTGGCCAAGCCGCTGTTCTGCCACAAGGGGGCGCTGTGCCAGAAGGTGATCCACGAGGTCAAGAGCCACAAATTCACGGCGCGCTTCTTCAAGCAGCCCACGTTCTGCAGCCACTGCACCGACTTCATCTGGTGTACAAGTGCAATTGTACTGTGTTTGTAGTGCAATTCCCACTGTGAAATGGAGCCTCCAACCCTGGGGCCTACATTGGATCACCCTTATTTAGATTTGTTCTCCTTGAATGCTACACTGCCCAAGTAGTGTAATTTGAAAGAGAGATGCTGGAGAACCCCAAGTGTCAACTTATTTGTAATTTCTTTGAATTATTTAGTAATCCCGATTTCTTCAATTTAACAGTGGAGAGAATTTATTTCTATCCACTTTAGCAGTCCCAGTCATAACTTTGAGTTTTCTATTCCATGATTCAATTTGTCTCATCCCAATAAAAATAAAACATAACACTTCTTTGTACCTTTAGATTTTTGAGATCTGACATTGTCTTATACCTAGAATCACTCCCTAGCAATTTTTTCTGGGACATGACAACTGGTTCTGAACACAGTCCAAATCTGAATACCAGCAATGCTAGTATCACCTCTTCCTTTCATAGAACTTATCCTTATTTTAGAATTATAGGATAGTGCATTTCATTTTTATTTTAAATTATGTAGCAAGACAGTTGTGCCACATTACTCCCTAATATTTCCAGATAAGTAATTTTTGTAGTAATATAATGCATTTTATATGTTAAATTGCATATAGTCTTTATAATGAATGCAACCAGGGACATCTAGTGGCTTAAAGGGAAAAATGTAGCTAATTTTATACATATTCTGAAGCTGACAGGAGTATAGTTTATAAAGCCTTAATAGTTAGAACTATATGTTATTCTCCACGCACCTATAATTGAAAATATTGATTCTGTGGATAAACCAAAAGATTAACCCTGACTATAATGGTGTCTTAATCTTTCGAGCTATAAATATGGAAGATTTTAAGAAATGCTAAAGGAAGAACCTTAAATTATCAAAAGCATCTCTTATCAGGCCCCTGGTTAAATAGCACACAGTCTGAACTCAGACCTTTGCTCCCAGACATAAGGTCAAACAAGTGGTTCATCTAGCCCAGTTTTCTACCTCTGACAGTGGTGAAAAATAGATGCTTCAGAGGATGACATAAGAGCCCTGTAAGGTGGATGGGCAGTTTAAATTTTTCCTTTCTAATATACATTAGTTTGCGTTTATTGACTGAATTCTATTTGCCATTGTGTTACCCATTCGTTTAGCTTGTTTAGGTTTCTCTGAAGTTTCTCATAGTCTTTTCTTTTCTTGACTATCCTAAATAACATTGTCATCTTCAAATTTTCCTACCTTATTACCCCCTCATTCTAAATCATTAATGAATACATTAACATGGGACCTAGTACAGAACACTAAGGTACCCTATTGCTAGCCTTTTGCCATGTGATGGATGATGATTTAATTTTACTCTTAGCTTTCTGTCTCCTGACAGAACTTTGCCTTTAACCCCATGACTCCTTCACTTTTCCTGTGGCCTCTTCTACAGGACCTTGTCAAAGGCCCTTTGGAAGTCTAAATGCATTGTTGTTTGGTTCTCCTTTATTCACTACTTTATTGACATATTGGTGGGAGATCAGATTACATGGTCTGTGGTGCATTTTTCATAGCCATGAATTTGTTAGGGCCCTAATCATGATCTTCCAGAGGTTTCGTCATTATATTTAATTATTGATGTTTCTAATTTCCCCAATAGAGAAATGTAAGGCTTACGGGTCTGTAATTCTATGGATCACCCATAGGGTTTCAGGATACGGCTAAACCACCCTGAACACGCCTGATCCCATCTGATCTCGGAAGCTAAGCAGGGTTGGGCCTGACTAGTACTTGGATGGGAGACCTCCTGGGAATACCAGGTGCTGTAGGCTTAACACCTGGCAGTAGGTATAAAATGCCTCCAACGACAGATGGAACAACGCATCGGTTGGAGTATACCCCAGTCGTATCACTGGTTGTGTCCAGTCTAAGCGGACCCTGCCATAGTGCAGGCTTTCTCTCTGAAGCAGAGAAGCACTACTAACCTCACCTTGCTCTAGGCTGGTTCTTTGTAGGCTAACTTTTGAGGAGCCAGATGGTCCACTTTCTTAGAGCCTTCTAGACCAGAAGCAGGAATAGAAAACCTTTAGAATTTAATGATAACCTGTAATTTTAACACTTTTCAATATACCACAATTAGTAGCTCAACCACTTTGTACCTGAACTCCTTCAGGACTCTTTATCTCTCTGGGGCTGGTGACCTTTTACTTTTAAATGTATCACTTTACTTCAGCATCACTTCTTCTGTCCACTCATTTTTTGAGAGTACCTTGTTACCAGGAATAAGGTCCAGGCTAGGAATAGCCTCAATATTATTGTTTTGTGAAGGCTAACACAAAGAAACCATCATTTACTTTATCACCAGTGTCTTTATCTTCCTGCATTGTTCTCTTTAATTGATGGTGGTTCAGTAGACCCACTGATATTTGCACAGGCTTCCTGCTTCTGATATACTTAAAGAATTTTCTTTTGTCTATACACCATTAGCTATTTGCTCTTTGAACTCATTTTGGTGCTTCTAATTTCTATCTTACTTAATTCCTGCTGTATCTACTTGAGTCCGGTATTTCTAAGCCTATTGACTCTTTAAAATCCTTCTGATATTGCCAGACTTTTCGTAAGGAAGCTTTTTAATACAAATCCACAGGGATAGCCCATACCTAAGGCTTACTTCTCTAATCACATTGATTTGTGATATGCTTTGTGTGCTTTATTACTTACAGTTTATTTTATTGTGGTAGTGGCCAAAATGTGCTTTCCCAACACAAAGCAAAATATCCTTGATGCCTCAGAAAGCACACAATATAAAAATATGGTGCCATACAGAAAATTATTACTTCTGGACAGTTTCTGGACTACATTGCACTACACTTTGCCTTCTCCACCATTTTTTCTGTTTCTTCTGCTGTCTGCATCCCCTGGGTAAATTCTGGCTTTGCAATTATCTCTATACATTCCGTTCACTGGAAAAACTCTGCTTTCTGAAAAACCCGCTGAACACATAAAATAGACCTTGGGGTGAAAATTAAAAAACAGTGTTCATATATTTTAAAGGATAGAGGGGACCATTATGATAATCTAGTCCGACCTCCTGCACAACAGTCCATAGAATTTCACCTTTATTCCTGTATCCAATCCTTAATGTCTGGTTCAAGTGATGGAAAGTCTATTATGCCCCTTGGTAAATTGTTCTAGTCATTCATTACCCTTACTTTAAAAACTTTTATGCTTTATTCCTAGTCTGAATTTGTTTTGCTTTTGCTTCCAGCGATTAGGTCATATCTTTGCTAAAATAAAGAGCTGTCTACTGTCAGAATGTTTCTCCTCTGTGTGTGTATGTGTGTGTATGCTATGATAATCAAGTCACCTCTTGACCTTTGCATCAAAACATGCTGTTGACAATGGAGTTTAAACCATATTTTTTCCTATTGTAATAATGTAGTGGTATTTAAGATGCTAATGATACTGCAACAGCAACCCCCAAAGCATGGATTTAGTTGTAATATTTAATTCTGGCACAGATGGTGCAATAGATGCCTCTTGCCAACAAACTTCTACAATCATAACTCCACTTGGAAGTTTTGTACATATGTATATAAATCCGCAAATAGCTTTGTAATTATTTGGAGCAACTTGTATTTGGGAGAGACACTGATCTGTACAGTAAAGATGGAAGTTACTTTTTCTTTGTAAATCTAATTTTGCCATTCCTTTGCACTTCACACCCTAATTTTGTCAAAGATTTGGTCAATCTGTCTGAAATTTCACTTGAATTGTTCAGTGCCAGGGCAGAATTTTTCAGGGAAATTTCAAGGCAATCCAGGCAAAATATTTGAGAGATGAGACTAGAGAGGAAAAGGGTGTCTCTTTTTGTCCAGTCTTCAAGTATAAAAAGAAAGGGACAGAAGACAGTGCAACATTCAAGCTTCATTCCCACTTCTGTATATGCTGTTCTCACTCAAGTACTTCTGAAAGTACAGTTATGTAAGTTCCTATACATAATCATATAGTATTGGATATAAATTTCTTCTAACACTTCCACTTTTGTGAAAGTTTCCTTAATACAGTATATTTTTCCTTAGTAAATCTCCAGATCAGATTAGTCTAGAAACTCCAAATATATTTTAATCTGATGCTCCATGAGACTACTGAAATGCTTAACGTTAAGCATCTGCATAAGTCTTTTCAGGATCAGGATCTTAACTGAATAACCCTCATTAGTTAATTGAATTATTTTTGTTTCAATATCTCATAGTAGCCTCGGTCATAAACAAAGACTCCATTGTTCTAGGCACTGTAGAAACGCTGTAGAAACATAGAACAAAAAGACAATCCATGCCCTTTAAGTATTATTTACAGTCTGAGGATGTCTCAACACTACATTCAGAGGTGTGACTGAAGCACATGTAGACACACTCAAGCTAGCTTGGATCTAGCTAGCTCGAATAACAGTAGCAGTGAACCCACAGAAGTATAGGCTAGCAGTTTGAGTATAAACCCAGGTTCACAGATGGGCTCGTAGATGCCAACTCCCGTGTGATGACTGCTATTTTTATTCGAGATAGCTAGATCAGAAAGATCAGGAATGCCGACGTACTACACTTACAACTCTGCTGTCTAGTCATACTGTAAGTATTGATGAGACAATGGCTGGATGCAGACAGTTGAAGGAGTGCAAAGAAACAATTGGACAATATTGGTCAGCATAATGTGTGGAAATCACTGCCTACCATCTACATAACTGTCACGTTTTTGGTAAGTATTGTGGCAGAGGAGAATCTTAAGGAGGAATTGGAAGGAAGATAGTTGGATGACTTTGTGGTTGTTTATGGGATACTCTTATCTGGGAGGGGGCAGCATGGGAGAAAGCATTAAGGGGCTTATTTAACAAGCGGGTGTCTATGCTAGCATCATCAGCACACTGGAGGGATTAGGCATTGCAATCGAGAATGAGAGAAAATAGGCTATGAGGAGCCTTGAAGAAAAGTAGCTTGTATTTGAAGTGATGGAGAAAGAGGAGCAAATATAATAATATTGAGAGGGGTGGCATAGTCAAAGCAATGAGCTAGAAAAAAGGCCTTTTCAGCAGTGTTCTGAATATAAACATCCTATCCTCTTTGCAAAGATATCCAGACCTATAGGATTTAAAAACTTTTTCTTTAAATGTTGTTTTTTAGGCCCCGGTGTCGCTAGAAGCCCAATGCCACCATGTTAATTTCTTAAGATGAAGAAAATATGGTCCAATTCATGTTGACATTAATATAGATTTTTTTTCTTCTGACCCCAATTGCTATTTTATGTTTACATTGTATTTTTAGACATGTAAAATCCAGATATGAAAAATTGATAGACATTTTTACCATATTATTTTTAAAAAGTAAGGAAATTCCAACCAAACAAAGTTTGAGGTAGTTAAGATTAAATTAAGGTATCTAACTTCTAATTTGGGGGAGGAAAAACATGTAATTTTTAACTAAAAACATTCCAGTGACAGTTAACACTGCCTAAAAATTATTAATTTGTAAACCTAAACTTCTCAGATGCCCTATTCTGGCACTACAGAGTGGGTGTGAATCCCACTTGAAGTCTATGCGAATTACTTGTATCCTTCAGAATTTGGGAATTTATTAGGAAATCAGGGTGTAGATTCCTATAAGCTAACACATATAAGTTGAATAGAGTGACTGTTTGGATACCCCAACCCTCTCCTACCCATAAAATAAGGGAAAAGCAAAAATGAGTATTGCCATTGCTGTCTTCCCCCCCCCCCCAAAAAAAGTTGATATTCCGAGAAAGGCATTATATTACTGGGAAAAACAATTTACTGATACTTAGGCCTTTTGCCAAAGTAGTAGTTCTGGGAATTATATCACATTACAGAAGGTCTGCAGAGACCTGCTTATTTTGTAAGTTTCAATATCACAGATCAGTATCAAGAATACAGAGTACAAGTGGAGAACTGATATTAAATAATTTTCTCAAATATATTGGTGCAGTAATGATATAAAGTAAAATTAACTAACCGCATTCAAAAGACTTCAAGGTTAAACTCTGGTCATCTTCCCAGTCATTAGCTGCTGTACCATACTTGCCTAGGGACACCCTGCAGAAGGAATGAGTCACTTGGATTCCTCACTATGGATCTTAGGCTAGTTGCAGACACACAAGTTTGCCTTTTGGGTTATGTTTGTTAAGCTATTCAGTTGACTGATATTACTTGTAAGCTGTCTTTAGATCAGAAATTTAAAAAGCATGTGCAAGTTTGTTCAATATTATTGCTAGGACTTTTATAATTGGTTGACAGTACATTAGAGCTGTGTGGAGGACAGAAATTCCATTTTATGAAGGATTTTGAAATTTCAACGTTTGTCTCCATTGAGATTAGAAAGAAAACTCATGAACTTCAAAATCTTGTTTTGGGTGGATCAAAACATCTAATCTGAACAAAGATATTTTGTTTCAATTATGCCTATTCTATAATAGAAAATTAAAATTAAAAAGTTTTGGCATGAAAATCAATCTGACATTTTGGCATTACTGGAATATTTTTCCTGTTTCTTCAAAATGAAATTGATTTTTCAAATCATTTTGACTTTGCTGGAACTGCATTCTTCAATGGAAAATGATTCCATTGAATTTTTTCCAACCCGCTCTTCAGTACATTAAAGAGTTTAAAAATAGCAGTTTAAGATTTTTGAAAAAGTTAGCCACCAAATGCATTCACAACCGTGTGCTTAATTTTCACATGCAATTATCACAATTGCATGTTCAAATCAGGCATTTGTATGCACAAATGACCATCTAGATGCTTTGCAGTAGCAGAAGTGTAATATAAATGAGATGTGCAACTTAATGAGGATTTTGTGCACCTGACTTGTTTATAAATCAGGCACAATGGATTTTTTTCCCTTCGACTGAGTTTACAAAACTGTATGGGCGCCTGCAAGTATAAATAATTAAAATAAAGCTGTTAATTACAACTTTAAGGAGCCTTGTAGTGCAGATATTTTGTCACATTAAATGTACCTGAATATACGGAGTATGCTGATGGGCACGTTCAAACAATTGTCTCTCAAGACAGATATTAGTTCCTCTGTTTTTAACAAACATCCATGAATACAAGGTAAACCGGCAAGCTGTAGAATTTTTAATATACATCAGCAGTCCCCTGTTAGACAACTGCAACACACCAGCTCATTGTCACTACACATTCTCACTGAAAGCATGCTACTCCTGAGATAAGTAGATGTAGCTGATTTTGAGATTTTGCCATATATACTCAAACTGCTTCAGGGAGTCTAAGGTGGTTTGTTCCTCCACAGAGAAGGTGAGTCTAGCCTTTTGTCATTTAAACATATAAATAAACATTGCCTCAGCCATGACATTTTACAAAAAATAACCATAGTCCAATTTATGGCATTGCTGGCTAGGCAATCAATTGTTAATGTTTTGATCTTCACCTTGCTGCCTGATCACATTTAAGGGCCGATGGCAAAAAGATTTATAGTGGTAATACCTTATCAGAGTACAGTTTATAGTCCACCAGTAAGCGTCTATTGAGACTGTAGAAAATTATATATACTTGATTATTTTTCATGCCAAGACTACATAGAAGCTTGTAAATCTTATTTATTCCTCTTCTTATCCTACCTATTCAGTGTAGAGAACCTGATGTAATTTGGTATAGCGCTATTGATTTTTTTTTTTTGGAGTTATGCCAATTTACATCCACTGAGAAGCTGCCCTTTGAGTGTATATATATACACAGAGTGAAGGATCTTGAGCGAAAGCAGCTTGGGGTTTTGCATGTCTGTCTGTCCACGTATCCGATTGAGCAGATCGTTTTGGACTCCATCCTTTTCTCAGCTTGGCCTTTCATTCTCTGTGTTTTCTCCTTGAGGGAGGCATGGTGGCTTGCTACTCTCTTCTAGTCACTCTTAAAATCACAGGGCTAAATGCACATAAGGTCTTTGCTACCTTTTAGCAGTTTAATACATGGTGGAAACCAGTGGCATGAGAAAGTTAGAGCAGTCACTGCTTCCCCTTTGCTGAAGCTCTGAAAGAGTCCATCGTTGCCCACAGAGTGGGTGGTATTGATGAAGAATGGGGGTTGCACACACATACATTGATTCAGTGAATCCCCTCAGTATCCCTCTCTAGCTGCACTTCTGTGGAGCTCTGTGGTTGAACTCCTCAATCAAAAACCCACAAGGAGGGTAGCCTCAACAATACCACCTAACGTCCCTAAAAGAGAAACCTATGCCCATCAAACCTTCTGCTCTAAGAAGAAAGAGCAACCCCCAGTCCTCTATAATCCCATGCACTGCTACAGACTAGGGACCAAATGGCTAGGCAGCAATTCTACAGAAAAGGACCAAGGGATTACAGTGGATGAGAAGCTGGATATGATTCAACAGTGTGCCCTTGTTGCCAAGAAGGCTAACTGCATTTTGGGTTGTATAAGTTGGGGCATTACAAACAGAACAAGGGATGTGATCATTCCCCTCTAGTTGTCATTGGTGAGGCCTCATCTGTGTTCGGTTTTGGGCCCTACAAGAAAGATGTAGATAAATTGGAATGAGTCCAGCATAGGGCAACAAAAATGATTACGGGGCTAGAACACATGACTTAAGAGGAGTGGCTGAGGGAACTGGGATTGTTTAGTCTGCAGAAGAGAAGAATGAGGGAGGATTTGATAGCTGCTTTCAACTACCTGAAAGGGGTTCCAAAGAGGATGGAACTAGATTGTTCTCAGTGTTAGCAGATGACAGAACAAGGAGTAATGGTCTCAAGTTGCAGTGTGGAAGGTTTAGGTGGGATATTAGAAAAAACTTTTTCACTAGGAGGGTCGTGAAACCATGGATGGGTTACCTAGGGAGGTGGTGGAATCTCCTTCCTTAGAGGTTTTCAATGTCACACTTGACAAAGCCCTGGCTGGGATGACTTAGTTGGGGATTGGTCCCGCTTTGAGCAGCAGGTTGGACTAGATGACCTCCTGAGGTCCCTTCCAACCCTGATATTCTGTGATACCTAGTTAAATCACACTTCAGTTGTTCTTCCTCTTGTATAAGAACCAGAATCTAGCCTCTTCTGCTTCTCTGGCAGGGAGCCAGCTGGACATGCCTGATCTTTCTGGATTCTGGAGCTCCAGATGACTAATAGAAGCCAGAAGAAATAACATGCTCTTGCTGGTGTGGTTAGAGTGATGAAGTGAAGGATACTACTGGGAGTTCCTTGTTAAAATTCTTACCATGAACTGGAAGGGAAAGATTTCTGTTCCTCTGAGAGAATCTGTCCTCTGACAGGATACTTGTAAATCACTTGTGCCAGAGGTTCCACCCATGAGACTGCTGGGTGGGAGAGGAGAGAGAAATTCTGAACAACAAATATTTGCCTTAAAAATGGGCCAGAATGAACTAAGGATATGTCGCCAACATAGATGGCAAGGTGTGGGAGCTTAGGAAGAATATTTGGGGTAGACCAGGGATGGTTAGCTGTCTTCTATAGCAGCGTGTCTCAAACGTTTTCGTCCACAGCCCCCTTCTGCTCTCCTGAGTCCTTTTGCAGCCTGAGGGCGTTTCTGCCTAAATGCCTTTTTGGCGGGACACAAATAGAATCTTTCCACTTTTGACAGCGGGGGAATGGAGGGGCCCATCCCGTAGCAGCGCTGGGACACTGTGGTCCCCCGTGTGGGGGTATTGCGCACCCCACTTTGAAGACCACTGTTCTTTTTAAAAAAAAATATATGGAGATATGCCTATCTCATAGAATTGGAAGGACCTTGAAAGGCAGGGGAGTCCAGTCCCCTGCCTTTACTAGCAGGACCAAGTACTGTCCCCTGACAGATTCTCCTCTCCTCCCATCCCTAAATGGACCGCTCAGGGATTGATCTCACAACCCTGGATTTAGCAGGCCAATCCTCAGACCACTGAGCTACACTTCCCCCACCATCACCTCAGCCAGGTATTCTTCTCCAGGATGTGTCTGCCAGGCCCCTACCCTTGACTGATGAGAACACCACCTGTGCCCCCAACTCCATCGCCCTCACTCTGACAGCGCTATAGATACTTCTGATCTGGTCAGGGTCATACCTCACAGTATCATTATTAATACACCAGTATACATTTCCCACTCAAAAATGACCTACTTTTAATATTTTAGAGGTCTGAATTAGAGGGGAGTGGTTCTGTGACAGAAAGATCTAATACAGGTAGTATGGTCATATTTACTGTGCAGAGTATAACTCACCAGGTCATAACTTTTGACATTAAAGCAGTTTACCACATGTCTAATGAAGGCAGATTACATCTTTGTCAGGTTTGGAGGCAAGAGGGTGGAGAATGGAGCATTTGGTAGATGAGACACCTTCAGCATTTAGATGAAAGATAGAAAGGGTTGAACAAATGTCCATGGGTTCTTGATCATGGTTAAGATCACTGAGATTGCTTGAAAGTCCATGCTGGCCAAGAGTGGAAGGATTTGGCCTGCTAGTTCCAGCTTTGGTTTTCCCTGTTGAAGGAAGGTACTTATGGAGTTTACATTGAGATCATAGTTGGATTAAACTCTTTGTGAACGTCAATAAATAATACTAGTGCAATGGGGGTCAAGAGCCGATTTTCTAATATTCATTAAATGTAGTAAAGAATAAATGTGATTATATGGTACAACACAATAATTAATAATTGCATTATTTGATAGTATTCAACATGATATGAATATCAAATATATTTTCCATGGAATATTGCAAAATTATGTATTTGATTAGAAGTATTTGGCCTATTACATAAAATAGATAGAACCTGGAACTTGATGTATTCAATGATTTTCCTCAGTGTGCATACAGGTCCCAATCCTGCAAAGATGTAAGCGTGTGTTTAAAAAACTGTCATCCCATTGAAGTTGTGTACATAATGTACAGTATTTATATAGTGCAGTAGCAAGTAAAGTCATTAAAATGAACCAATAAATAAAACTAAGTACAAAATATGTAGTCCCGTGCAACTTGACAATCAAATATAGAACATCATATAACTTGCCCTAAATATGCTTTGCATAATCCTGCCTTCCCAACCTTTGTAGTAATTCTTATGATGTAATCACAGATCGTAACAGGAAGGATTGTTTTTCTCCAGTTAAAATGCCAGTAACAGTTCTGGCAACAACAAACAAATACTAAAAACTAGATATGAGGCAGGCAATTTTTTTTTATGGATGGATAAACATTAAATATAAGCGCCATAGAGAATAATATTGCCTCTTAACTTCACATGTTTCCTTGCTGCAGGGGGAAACTTTCTACTACCAGAAGTGAAGGAACTTGAAATGTAGCCTTGCGTGCACTAGCCAAGCACAGAAAATAAGTGTATTACCATGAAGTATCCAGTAAAAAATTTCAGACCACTGTTATGGATTCTTACTTGATTTGAATTGTGCTGCTTCATATGCACTTTGAGTAAGACAAAAGTCAGCAAAGAAAGGCATGTGAGCCTCACTGATATGTTCAGATGAATACACATGATGCAAACCTACAATAAAATATGGACTAGATTAAAAATAAGCCAGTTGGCCAGAATGCTTTTTTCTCCCAGAATAAAAGCTAGCAGTTTCTCACACTGGCGTAGCTAGGCGGGTGCGGGGGGTGCGGACCGCACCGGGTGACACCATCTCAGAGGGGTGACACCAAATGAAAAATTGGTGTCACCCCTTGCCGGAGCCGTGCGGGGAGCCCCGGGGGGGGGGGGGGGGAGGGGCGCCCCGGCTGCTGCCTCCGCCGAGCGACGGCAACCGGAGCGCCCGCCCGCCGCAGCGCACAGACCACTGCTCACGGTGTCACCCCTCCGGCGAAATCTGGAGGGGTGACACCGTGAGTTTACCGCACTGGGTGACACCAACCCTAGCGACGCCACTGGTTTCTCATTAGCAATAAAAAAAATACACCATATTAACAGAAGTGTTCTGTCTGGAACATGCATTTAGTTGTTGGTAACTTTCTGAGCAACTTGGCATTTGTTTGGTTGTTTTTTTTTTGTGTGTGTGTGTGTATGTGTGTGCTGTAGAATGCTTCTAATTTCTAACATATGAAAGAAACTAAATCATAACATTATTTTGCAAGTACATTATTTTGACTTTACAATCATGATTCAGTTTTTCTGTCTCTTTATAATAGTGTTACACAGTACTTTACATTTTTTAGGTAGCTTTTTCATTATGGTGTGGAGCGGGGGACAAAATGATGATACCGTGGATTTGGGTGAACACGTGATAGAGGAGGGTCAGGGAGCTGTGGCAGAGTGCTTGAGGGGAGATATATTAACTCAAGGCTCATTAGGGTGTGGCTCCCTGTAGACTAGGAAAGCAGGCAGCAGGTTAATTGGAGCACCTGCTGTCAATTAAGGCCTTAATAAAAAAAACTCCGCTTCAGGCGGACAGTGGAGGGAGTTTGGAAGGAGTTTGGAGGAGTGAGCAGTTTGGAGGAGTTGGAGTGGAGAACAGTTTGGAGGAAAGCAGAACAGAATTCAGAGAAGTGCTGTGGTGAGCTAAGAAAGACCCAGACCCTAGGTAAAGGAACACCTGGCTTGTGCACAGCGAGGGCAGGAAGCCCCCACAAGCTGAAGGGTAAGAGGGAAGTAGCCCAGGAGAATGAATAGCTAATCCAAGTGGTTTACCGCTATCCTCAGGGCCCCTGGGCTGGGACCTGGAGTAGAGGGCTGGCCCGGGTCCCTCCCTCTCCACTTCTCCCCTCTAGGATACTAGTAGGACAGTTAATAACCTGTTCAAGGGCAAAAAATAGGCTCCCTGAATCCCCCACAAGAAGAAAAAGTGCAGGACCCATCAATATAGTGCCAGTAATTTGCCACAACATATACTGGAAATATTTAAAATTGGGCCACAGCCAAAAACATCAAAAGTTTTGGAACTCTGACCAGAAGAATATTACAACAGATTTAAAGCCAAATCCACATATAATTAGCTCTTGACCTGAATTTATCATGAAAGTTGCTACCTATTTGCACAAGAAAAGTCCAACCTCAGAAATTTCTGAGGGCATGGTTAAGTCCACTGATTAATTCAAAGGACAGGGAGAGAATAATGAAAGCAGCTTAAAATGACATAATATAATTGGAAGATATAACATGCTGTTTTTTTCATAACTCAGCTGCAGCAACTCAACAGCACAGAAGAGAGCTTATTAGCAACTAAAATTAACTTACTTTGGTGGACATCAATCAATTTTATACCTCTCAAAACTGAAAGAATAATTTCCAGTTCATTTAAATGAACGTAGGGGATTTTCACCCTCTTCTTGTGGAATATTCTCTTTTATCCTCTATTATTTCCTCTATTTTATTCATCCTTCAAAGGTACTCAACAACTTTTATTTTTTAATTTTGTGATTAATAATCTATAATGGGAGTATTTGAACTGTGTTGTTTAGTTTGTGTTTGGTCAGGTAAACATTGTGTGGATAAATGTAAAATAATGCACACTGGGGAAAAAACAACAAACTATACATACAATATGATGGGGCTAATTTAGCTACAGCTAACCAGGAAAAATCTTGGAATCATTATGGATAGTTCTCTGAAGACATCCATGCAGTGTGTAGCAGCAGTCAAAAAAGCAAACAGGATGTTAGGAATCATTAAAAAAGGGATAGAGAATAAGATGGAGAATATTTTATTGCCCTTATATAAATCCACATCCAAATCCACATGTGGTGCACCCATGTCTTGAATACTGCATACAGATGTGGTCTCCTCATCTCAAAAAAGATATACTGGCATTAGCTCAGAGTTCAGAGAAGGCAACTAAAATGATTAGGGCTTTGGAATGTGTCCCATACGAGGAGAGATTAAAGAAGCTAGGATTTTTCATCTTGGAAAAGAGGAGACTAAGGGGGGATATGATAGAGGTATATAAAATCATGAGTGGTGTCGAAAAAGTGAATAAGAAAAAGTTATTTGTGTTCTCATAATGCAAGAACTAGGGGCCACCAAATGAAATTAATGGGCAGCAGGTTTAAAAAAAATAAAAGGAAGTTCTCCACACAGCGCACAGTCAACCTGTGGAACTCCTTGCCTGAGGAGTTCAAGAATAGCAGCCATGTTAGTCTTTATCCGTAAAGAAAGCAAGGAATACTTGTAGCACCTTAGAGACTAACTAGTTTATTTCAGCATAAGCTTTCGTGAGCTATAGCTCACTTCATCGGATGCACAGAATGGAACAGAAGTAAAATGCATTTATACACACAGAGAGAAAAATAAAAGAAAAAAATTTGTACATTAGCATACCAATTCTAAGAGGGCTGTTAAATGTAGATGGTCCTGAGGAGGTTGTAAAGGCTAGGACTATAACATGGTTTAAAAGAGAACTGGGTAAATTCATGGAGGTTAAATCCATTAATGTCTATTAGCCAGGACGGGTAAGGAATGGTGTCCCTAGCTTCTGTTTGTCAGAGGGGGGTGATGGAGAGAGATCACTTGATCATTACCTGTTAGGTTCACTTCCTCTGAGGCATTTGGCATTGGCCACTGTTAGTAGACAGGATACTGGGCTGGATGGACCTATGGTCTGACCCAGTGTGGCCATTCTTATGTTCTTATCCCGTGTGTGTGTTGGGGCAGAGGGAATATTGCCTCCGCTTTCATGTTTGAATATGGTTTTATAAAATTTTTAATAATAATAATGATTTGAACTTCCATAGCACCTTTCATCTGAGGATCTCAAAGTCCTTAAATGTCTGCAAAGTGTACAGGTCTCGTATTCCTTGTGAGATAGGTAAAGGTTATATAGGGATCATTTAATCCACCACTGAAATACTACTACCTGTGCAGTAGAAAGCAGTGGCTATTTAGCATCATTATACAATAGTTTAAAAATTGTTTTTAAAAAATGTAACTGGCTAACTGGAAGGCATTTCCTTACATAATTTTTACCCTTATAGAAAGTGCAGCTCCTTGATTATGCTGAAGATCTGGCCTTCCTGTATTATATTAAATGTGCTTTCACAAATCTGCTTTCACAGATAAGTTGGGTTAGTCCACTGGAAATGAAATCAGTGTAGCTTTCATAAGACTAAACCAGTTAAGTGTAAAAGATTTGAATGTTCTTGTCTGTGTCAATATCATGAGCATTCTATGTCTAAATACTGTAATTGTACGTTGAATGTTCCCTAAAGTGAAAATTTCATTATATTCTGAGAACTAGTTACACATTAAACAACTTTTTTAAAAAAAATCTGATTTATGTTAAGATAGTTTTAACTTAGTGTTTGCTTTGAATCTCTCTCTGATAATACAGAGCTGCAATAATATTCATCTTCCTAAAGGTATTATTCAATGCAAATAATTGCTGTTTCGTTTCAGAGCCTGCAACTAAGAGTTAAGCACTATTTGATTATATGTATTTCAGCATATTATTAAAAAGGCAGTTTTTAATTAAAAGATAACTTAGGGCGATGGTTATTTTTCCAGAGTACATACTAATGGGATTTTAGTTTACTGTCTTTTACTCTTATTACTTTACCTCAGCACTTTGGTAGGGTGACCATATTTCCTTATTTGTCAGTCAGATTGAATTTTGCTCTTCATCAAAATCCCTCACAACCAGCTTTTATCTGACTATTCTAGGCCTTGGTAAGAAAAGTGACACCCACACTCTGAAATTCTCTCCCAATGGCCATCGCTGGAACCCTGCCTTCCCCCAGCCTGAGGCTGTTGCTGGAATCCTGCCCCCACCCTGCGCGAGGCTGTCGTCTCCATTTGCTGCCCCCTGCATGTTCCTCTACATCCCACTTTTTGACAAAAGTGGACACTTGTCCCGTTTGCTCTTGTCAGCTCATCAAGTTGGAAAGAGTAAATGGGATGAATGACCATTTTTGCGCACCAAAAAAAATAATGGCCAGGATGGCTGGGACGGAGCTTTAAAAAGGGACTGTCCCAGCAAAACATGGGATGTGTGGTCACCCTACATTTTGGAAACATTTTTTTCTGATTCCTTTTAGTATGCAGGAAAGAATGTTCAAAGAAATCACATGATAGAAAACTTAATATCTATGACATTTTATTTTAAAAGTTACAGTAATACAGAACCAAAAAATTGAAATTGGACACAATCTTTTCTTTTTTCTACATGAAGAAAATTCAGTCACCTTTTCCATAATTCATACTGAAGTAATATCAGCTTTACATTTTCATTTGAGAGATTTACGTGGGTGTTTCACATTAGCCAGCGGGAACAACTTGTTTGTTATCAGGCAGATTGAATTTTGCTCTTTTGTCAAAATCCCTCACAACCAGATTTTATCTGACTATTCTAGGAATGGGTAAGAAAATTGACACCCACACTCTGCTGAAATTCTCTCAAGAATTTTATATATAATCTTTTTTTAACCTAAAGGTTATTCTTTGTGTTAAACCATGAGACATAAATATCTCCATTTGGTAATGAACGCCAGGTAGTTACTTAGTAACCCACTGAAGACTAGAGGATTTTAAGTTGCACCTAATATTTAATTACAGAAAATTATATAAGTATTATGACTGAGGGATAGTTTATTAATATTTCTAAGTGGTGTGGGAGCATTAATGTACTTAAATTATTTTTTTACCTGAAAAATACACTGCTGTGACCCTGGGAGTCCCTCAGTACCACATTGCAGAGTCCTCCCAACCCCTCCCCCCAATACTATAACTCATGCCACACTTGATACTCATTGCCCCAACATATACTGTTGTCCTAATTTGTTTTTCAAAGGTATTCCATAAGGTATCATATATAAACTGATGACCTGCTAGTTCCAAAAATCATTGTGTGATGTGTGAACAGGTTGTGTACAAAGTTATACGTGTGATCTGGAAATATGTTCTTAAAATGCATTTTGAGATGCAGTGCATAAAACCAGCCTGTCCTAGAAAAAGGAATGTGTATTTACCTGTCTGACTGTCTGGGCTAGGTATAGAGGACAGTGAAAGTGCAATAACATATAAGGTAAACATAGCCATCAAGCTAAGCAAGCTGGGGGGAGATCATTTAACCGTCACACTAGAAGATAGAATCTGCACCCATCCCTGGCTCTTGAGGCAGAGATAATATACTGGATAATATGAGAGTAAAAAGACCTTTTAGTTGTCTATCACTGAGGGGACATAGGATAAAGCATCCTTCAATGCTGGGAAAGTTAGATCCCCGAGTCTGGAGGGTGAGGGATGCTGATAATTTGATGCAAGTATGAAAAGTAAGTAGGCTAAGATTGTAATTTGCTAAAATTAAGATTTAGTCACTAGAAAGTGTTTTATTTTGTTTATAACCATCCCTATGTCTCCTCTTGCTTAGTATTACTTGAATCTCTCTTCTTCTTGTTTTACAACAAAGCCATCCCAGTGCTATGTATTAAGTTAGTTGAAGACCCACACTTCACTTTAACACACTGAAATGTGCTTTGTCTCTTTGGAGGCCAAGAACATAATTTCTATGCATGCCCAGTGAGAGGGACTTGATGCTGCAGGGAGATGACTCTGGGGAACTGGGATTTACTTATTTGTTACTTGCAAGGCAAGGTATGGACTGGCCCAGTCTTGAAGAGTTTGCTGGCCAGGGGGATAAGCTGGTGTGTCAAGAAACTGACACAGAAGTTAGCAGAAGCAAAGCTCTCACTGTTTTTAAGGCAGATGGCTCACAGTTCTGGGTAGCCTGGGCATGACATCCTACTTCGAGCTAATTAAGCAGAAAGATGTACAAATTTGGTGATAACTAAGGGTTTTCTCTCTTTTTTTTGGTGTAATATCAAAATGCCCTTAGCTTTATCAAGTTAAGGAAAAATTCTGCTGCCATTTTTCAGCTCTAATATTCTGCCCTCTTTGGATGTTATTCAGTAAGTTGTGAGTGGGCCCTCAGTCCCACAAAGTGATAGAGATGTATATTTTGTTGTCAAAAGGTTTTTTTTTCTTTAGCAACATGCATAAAAGAGTATGATTTATTAATCCAAAGTAGTCCTATGCAGATACATTTAAAGGCAATCAGTGTAAGTGGTCAGCTCAGAAAAGGTTTGTCAGCTTTTGCTAACACCCAGTGCCCAAGATGAAACTCAGAAATTATTTTCCTTTTCGCTAGATTTAATAATTTTTGACAGTTTCCTAGTTGTTACTCAAAAAATAATATTTGCTGACTCACAAGCCTTTTGATTCTTTATCATGGTACTTGGTTTTATTTTAGAATCTTGTACAATTTGCTTACTGTTGGTAGTATATCATGTGAAGTAATATAGATCTACCATTGATCTGTTTGCTATGTAAATTTCTATCATTTAATCTCCCTGCAATTTTCCGTTTTCTCAGATTGTTTCCTCTTTTTGTATGTTTCTTCTCAGAGATTTCTGAATATGACATGCCTGAAACCTGCAGTAGCTGCGTTGCATTGCTTCAGCCTTTTTATTTTCTTTCAAGTAAAGGCTTTATTTCAGAGAGCAGAACAAAGGATATGTCAGTGAAAAGCATCAACTGTTTAGAGTGCAATACATAAAGAGTAGTCCCAAGCAATAATAAAAAAGTGCTGCAGTCAAAATTGCATGTGATTTGAGTTCATGACATCTGAATACAGTCAATTGCAAGTAGCATGTACTTATCTCTTAAATTTTTTATTTTAAATTATTAGCACACCACAGAAAGTCTGATGCCAAACTCTTGGAAGAAAAAAAATATTTCTGTTAAATTGTACTCTTTGGGCCTGCCTTAACAAAAAAATCCTATAGAATTCAATAGGAAGTAAATCAATAGAGTTCAATAAAAATGTGATGGGATTCTATAGAAATACCTCAAACCTATATATTTTAATAGAGAATGTATCCTTTCTATAGAGATTTTTGAAGCCCTCTATGGGAAGAATTCAACTTGTTCTATTGAAGTCTATAGAACTTCATTCATCTTGTAATTAGCTTTAAATTACATGTGCATATGCATAGGATGATTTTATAAGAAATTTGATGTTATGCAGAATATTGGTACTATGGGGTAACAAAATCAGCACCATATTTTAAAATTGCTATTTAGTTTAAAGTATAATAAAGTAAAGGTTCATTTTAAAACTAATATATCGGATGTGTACAGTTAAAGCAGCAGTGATCATTTGTGAATGATGGAGTTCTTTTGAATTATGACTGTGCTCTCTGCCTCTTAATTTAAAAACATGGTAGAAGAGGGAACTGAATTATTAAAATTTATCTATGAAAGAACACAGGATTAATTTGGACAGGAGTCTAAAAAGTAAAATTCATAATGTCCAATTATAACATATTATTTAGAACACCCTCTTCGACTAGCTTTTTCTAAGGGTTTGCTGATTTTCACCACTAGATGGTAATGTAGTTAATATAAAATTAGGGAGATGATTCAACTCCCTTCTGTCCTCAATCACTTGACAACACCTTTCCATTGTTTACAAGTGAAGGTCTTTCTAAAAAGAACCTGACGTACCCAACAGATTCCTTTGATGCTTCATTGCCTTCAGTGCATCTTCTGCTAAAAGCCTTTTTTCTAAATGCAGGCTAATACTAATGTGTTACATGGATGTCTTTGTGTTAGTTTTTTAATGAAGATTGAAAACTAAGATGACTTATAGAGGACAAACACGTCAGTTATGTAACTGCCTTATTTAAATTGAGGCTTTTTCCAATGTGATTAGTAGGCTAGAGGAAATGTAACCTACAGGATCCTTTAAACCTGTGGTAGGTCAAAGAAACATCAAAGAAGAAAATATCGTTTTTAAGGTTATAAAAGGAAGTGTTTGTGTGGCTTACTGTAGTGATATTTGTGCTCGGTATTGATTTAAAAAGCAGTTGTGTACATGGCAGCTGTGTATTTACGCAACATCTTCAGTATAATATCCCTTTGAATATCCCAACACCTGTATAATTAAAGGTGTATAGGTTATTTTCAGAGAAGGTATCACCTCGCAATACATAATATAACATTAAGGATTTGGACAGTCATCACATCAGAAACAGGCATCACATGTGCTTGTTTAAAAAAACAAATTCAGATGTTTTGAATGGTCCCCTCTTTTTATAATCCGCTTTCAGATTATTTTACCCAAATCTTTAGTAAAAGGATTTTCTTTAATGTCTGATTATATTATTAGAATTTTCTGTTAGAGGTAAACTGGTGTGGGGGATGGGATGGGGAGATCAAGTGCTGCTAGTATACGCCTCACAAGCCATTGGTGGAGTCCTGTATTAACCCTTCATCCTACCACTCAGCTAATTGGGTGTAGAGGAGGCAGGAGTCTATTCCTTGTTTCAGGGAATGAATCTGGAAGGATTGTCAGGAGGGAGGTGGGGAGAGATCCTGGCAGACATGGTTGTTGGAGGCTTTGAGGACCTGGGATACTTGGTGTGGGGGAACCTAGAGTTGCCTTTCTTATTCTCTTCTCTTCCCTATTAGCCTTTGTAGAACTGTCCACTTATCTTTGTCCTCTTCAGTCCCTTGCCCCACAAACTTCTCTGCATTCTGTCTCTGACACTTGCTCAGTTCACTTTATCAGCTGCTGTCCATGCCATCTCAGCCTCTTGCCTGGGAGCTTCACTCTAGTTTGGCACCAGCAAAGGGAACACAGCAGTGAGGTAAAGAGGTTGCTTGAGTACCTGTAACCTGCCCCATACTGGCCCCTGACAGTCTGGGGGATGGGCTGTATGTTCCTGCCTGAAGCCCAGCTGAATGCATGACATTTCAGCTGGTCTGTGGGCAGGCATGACAGGGCTGCCAAATGTGTGTCATGTGAGATGAATAGCAGTTGGCAGCCTGATAGTCACAAGCAAAGCCCATCTGTGCTGTGGTTGGGGCTTAATCACATTTCCTCATTACTCCACAATGAGGAAGATGTTACATTCATGTGCTCTGATCCCACACCTCACTAAGCTGTTCTGTGTTCAGCTGCAGACTTTTATGCTCTCTCTTAGGGCCAAATCTTTATTGCTGTTCATGGCCCAAGCATCCAAGCTGTGTGGAAGGGAGACGTGCTAGGACCCTGGCAGAAGGGATCCTTTCCGTCTCCTGGTTGTGCTGTTGATCTGCATCATCATTAGTATTCCCTTTCTGTCCCCTACAGAAGAGGGAACTGGCCAGTGTATCCAGCTCAACCCCATCTCCTATTGTAGTGGAGCACAGTGAGTCTCCATCCATCTGTATTTCATGTATACATCCTCTGTATGGGTATCTCCAGACTTGGCTCTTTCATTTGATCTGCACTTGTTTTACTTCATACTGTGCCCTCCATGCCTCCTGAGGGGATAGTTTGCAGGATTAATCCCTTAATATTGATTTACAGGTGTGTGACTTAGAGAAATGTCAATGAGCCAATTTCTACTGTATTTGATAAGTTGTTCAATTATCCAAAGTGCAAATGAAACCACTGAGCATTACAGACTCCTTTTATCCAGGTACATGTATTAAACATTAATTACTGCATGATAAATCATAGCCACTCTAGAAACCACTGGAAGGAAAAAAAAAACTTTGTCTTGGTCTATATGCATAGCTGTTCTTATAAATAACGAAACCTCTTACACATTGCAGAGGTGCAGAATTCAACACCCTCCTATGTAGCTACAACCATCAGTTGTCTTCATTTGTAAACCGGGTATCCCTTGCTCCTTGTTTTTTTCTTTTTTCTTGTATGGTTTCTCCCCAGGAGACTTTGCAATCACTTGATAAACGTTTTGTCCAGACTGTATATGGGTGCCAATTGTTCATCATATAATAAGTTACATTTAGTCAGACAAATAGATCAGCATCTCCTGCCTGAAAGAAGCTATCACCTTTGGAAACCAGCCCCAAATCACAGACTTTAAGAACATAAATTTCAGTTATATGTACATAACTCTTTACATATTATCCAGACATATGTTTCACAATGATTAAGATGCTCAGTGTGATGCAAGCTTTCAGAAGAGACCTTACGTGACACCCTTTGAAGTATTGTGTAGAAACCAGACCCAGAGGCTCCTTATAATGCTTGTGCCCTCTGATAGTCCTGGGGTCACAGTCATTCATGAATCAGAGAGGTAGCTGTGTTAGTCTGGAATAGCAGAAGTGACAGAGTCCTGTGGCACCTTTAAAGACTAACTAAAGTATTGAAGCATAAGCTTTCGTGGGCTAATACCCATTTTGTCGGGTGTGAGGAAGTGGGTATTAGCCCACAAAAGCTTATGCTTCAATACTTTAGTTAGTCTTTAAGGTGCCACAGGACTCTTTGTCACAGTCATACATGAGGGTTCTTCATGTTTTGTCATTTAGTTCAGTATGATTTAGAAGTAAAATATAAAATGTGGTTCAGTGCTGGGATTCACATATGTATTTCTTTTATTATGCACATTAAAATAATCCATCTCCAGTATATTTAATCTTGAATAGGGCTCTACCAATTTCATGGCCATTGCAAACTAAGAAATAAGCCTTTCCCCATGAAATCTGATCTCCTCAAAATCAGCCGGGTTGGGGAGGGACAGGACTTGTCCTTTCCCTGCATGGCTGTTATATGGGAAGATCAGATCCACCTCCACAGCAGCGCAAAAGTGAGGGTGAGGAGCTCCCAGCAGCTCTGGAGAGATAGGACCTATCTCTACCTCCAGGAGCCCCCCAGCTGCAGGGAACTCTGCAGCTGCTGCCTTAAGAACTGGGCTCTGAAAGCAGCACAGAAATGTGTACGACAATCCTGCAATACCCTATAACATAGGCTGACCATATGTCCCGTTTTGAACGGGACAGTCACGTTTTTTACATATTTTCTGACCGTCCTGTCTTTTTAATAAAAATATCAAATTTGTCCCGTTTTTTGAAAAAAACAAAAAAAACAAAAAAAAAAAACAAAAAAAAAAACACACACAAAAAAAACGGGACGCGGCTTATTTCAGGGACCCACGGCCGGGTCCCGCCACCTCCCGCAGCCCTTCAGTCCCTTCCCCTCCCCAGCCTGCTCCTCCCTCCCCTCTGCCACAGCCGCTGCAGAGTCCACGCGGCGCGATTGGCTGGGCCGCCCTCATGTGTTGCGCGAGCCAGTTACAGGCAGAGCCCGGCGCAACGGCAGAGTGGAGCTCCTGGCCGGGCAGGGGCTGCCTGGTGCCTCACTCCCCCCGCCCCCCACCCACACATGGAGGAAACGCTGAGCCCAGCATAGGTAGGGGCTGGGGAGGGGGCTCAGCGGCAGCGGGCGGAGGGGAGCTGCTGGCCGGGCAGGGGCTTCCTGGTGCCTCGCTCCCCCCACCCCACCCCCCATGTGGAGGAAACGCTGAGCCCAGCATAGGTAGGGGCTGGGGAGGGGAGCTGCTGGCCAGGCAGGGGCTGCCTCATGTCTCGCTCCCCCCCCCCCACGTGGAGGAAACGCAGAGCCCAGCGCAGGTGGTGGCTGGGGAGGGGGGCGCAGCGGCGGGGCCTGCAGGGGTGGGATGAGCTGGGCGGTCATGGGGGAGGTGGGAGGCTGCGGGTGTGTGTTTTGAGGCCATTGGGAGGGTCTGGGGGGGGGTGTATTGGTTGCTAGTGGGGGGCTATGGGGAGAGGTTGTGTAGGGAAGGCTGTGGGGGTGTAAGGGGCTGGTGGGTTGGTAGTGGGATGGTGTTGGGGGGCCTGGAGGTGGTTATGTGAGGGTTGGGTATTGGTGACTTTATGGATATGGGGGGGGGACGTTGTAGGGTTATATTTGGGGTCTGAAGGGAGTTATAACCCCGTCCCATTTTTGTCACCCCAATGTCCCGTTTTTGTCACAAGGAAATATGGTCAGCCTACTATAACAGCTCTGGAACCCCCCCACCTAACCCACCATCCCCTTTTGGATCAGGACCCCAACAGTTACAACACCATGACATTTCAGATGTCAATATCTGAAATTGTGAAATTGACCAATTTTAAGATCCTGTGGCCATGAAATTGACTAGAGTGAACCCTGAATTTGCAAGGGCCCTATTAGTGAATCAACATAACCTGAGAGAGAGGGAAAAAATAACTCCAAACCCTTAAAAGAGAGGTGGGTTTTAAGTGAAGGATGTCCAGAAACTGAATGGCAGCTATAAGTGGTCTGTGAAACCCTGGATCCCCTTTGTGACTGAGGGCATGCTGTGAAACTGTTCAGAAGCAGGTTACTTATTAGTAAAGTGAACTCATCTAATTTAGAAGCGTAAAGCTTTACATCTTTGTTTATTTTCGGTGTAACTTGTATGTGTTTGCTTTTCCTTACAAGTTCATCTTCAAATGTGTAATTCCACCCTCCTGCCCCCTTATAAACTTTATTTTTGCCCCAAGCAGGTGCCTGATTTGCAAAGTGTGTGGAGTGTGTCCCCCAGCATGAACTGATAACTATGGGCAGGTTTCACTCCTTCTGGGATGGTGAACCAGAGGGGGAAAAAATGAGTGTCTGGTAGTTAAGAACTCAGGGAGATAAATTTTGGGGGACTTGGGACCGGAAGTGCTGTTGAGGACACCCTGCAAGGAATAAGTAGGCCAGTGGAAGTTGGGATGAGACATCCACGCTTATAGCCTGGCTAGTGGTATCAATGTTCTGTGCCATACCAACATAGCATTAAGGCACCCAATATTATGGGCAGGTGGTGAGAACCCCTATCTGCTCTGGGTGATTCCCCTTACCCTCAAATCACAGTTCACTACCTATAAAATGCAAATGAAAGTTATTCCTTCACTTAATATGAGGGTAGGAAAGAAGAACGTCTTTGGATAGTTTAAATATCGTGTACTCTGAGGAATAACACATTTTTAATTGAATATGTTTCTGAAGAAAGTGTTTCAGTAGATTTACTTTGTATTAATTAACAGATCAAGTACTATAGAAGATTAAACCAACAGGGTAAGAACTCATCCATCCTTATGGTGACAATGTCAAGTTTGGACTGTACCAAGTTGATCCATTATAATAATTGTAACAGTGCTTAATGCACCCAGTGCTTTAGATCTTCAAATACCTGGACAAACATTAATCAATCAAATCTAATATTGCAGCTATTTAGGTGTTTTTTTATTTGAAGCCTGACTGGTTTTTATTGTGCAGTGTTTCAGACTGAGTAATCTTAGGTTTCCCATGTGGGATGGGAGGAAATTTCTCTTCATGCCCAACAGGTACCACATGCAGGTGCAGCTTTTTGGGGGAGAGGCAGGGGCTGTAACTGGACGGATATATGTAGAGGCCAAGTTGGATGCCACTGGCTGGTGAATCACAGTGCTCCTGGTCTCCCAGTTACCTCTTTCCTATTTGACCATCATCTGTTTATTAGCTATAGTACATGTTGTAGCCTGTAGAGATCATAGTCCGTCTGCATCAGGTGCTCTGCAAACATTTGAACAAAGAGACTTGCAGCTAAAACACTCTTCACTCAACCTTACTTCTTCTGTTCCTCCACCAGTTGTTGCAGCTGCAAGATCCCACAGTTCAGGTATGCTTTTCAATAGCTGTCACAACCTATGTGTTTCCTACCACACTGATTTCTCTTAGACACCAATAATTCCAGACTCCTTTTATTCAAAAACAAAAAATATCAAGAACAAAAGGGTTAATTGGGTACAAATAGGCTAATCCACACTAACAATATGAATAGATTGAATAGATCTTGTCATTTAAAAAAAATTCCCATTAAACACCTTTTCTCTGGAATTTGCTGATTAGTTGAAATGAAAATATTTTCTGGAGATGGTTTAATTTTGATGAAGTTCTGATGGAACCCAGGCCGGAGTCCAACTGGTCATTGCCCTCCAGAAGGGATTCTATTGGAAACCTGCTAGGTTTCCTGACACTCTTTGGCAGCTTACCTGGCAGACGGATGGGAATGTCAGAGTATCCAGACTCCACAGTTTTGGGACAATCCTCCAGGCAGACCATCTCAGAACTGGGGCCACATTCCCTTTTGCGCAGTGTTTCAAAATGTTTGCTTTTCATTCTCAATCAGAATAAAATTAAAAATATCAAAATCTTCCATGAAACACAATATGTTTCTCCACCCAGCTTGAATGTTGTGAAGAACATTTTTTTCCTTATTGAACAAAGTACAGCAGTAACACTGACTCAGACATTCAGGGTGAAATTCAATGGCAACATTCTCATTGACTTCCCTGAGCCAAAATTTCACCCTTGATATTTTATATCTACCAGCTAGTGAGCAAACTGTTCAGCACAATAGAAAATAATGAGTTTGGGCCTTATACTTATTCTGGATTTAACCCTCAGTTACTTTCCATTTGTTCAGTGAACAAGATATTTTGCTGTCCAAAATTTATTTGCAACTAGTTTCTGGTCTGGTCTGGAGAGTAATTCAAAGTTGGTACTGAAGGAAAATAATAAAAATATCTACAAAACTCTTAACAGCCCCCTCCCCCAAAAGGAGCATTTTTAAAAAACTGATTTTTTTCAGAGCCTTATAGCAAACTTTGTATATTTAAAGGTTTAAGATTAGCAGCTGTGTTAGTCTGTATCCGTAAGTAAGATGAGGAAGACTTTGTAGCATCTTAGAGATTAACTAGTTTATTTCAGCATAAGCTTTCATGGGCTATAACCCACTTCATCGGATGCATAGAATGGAACAACCTGCCAACCTTAAACAAATTCTCACCAGCAACAGCACACTGCACCACAATAACTCCAACTCAGAAACCAATCCATGCAACAAACCCCGATGCCAACTCTGCCCACATATCTACACCAGCAACACCATCACAGGACCTAACCAGATCAACCATACCATCACTGGTTCATTCACCTGCACATCAACCAATGTCATATATGCCATTATATGCCACCAGTGTCCCTCTGCTATGTACATCAGCCAAACTGGACAGTCCCTACGAAAAAGGATAAATGCACACAAATCAGATATTAGGAATGGCAATATACAAAAACCTGTAGGAGAACACTTCAACCTGCCTGGACACACAATTACAGATTATGACATCATAACTATGTCACAGAGAACAGCAGCTGCCCTGCTGATGTGATTGGCCTTTAAAGAATTTCACCCCTGGGGGGCATCATAGGTGAGTTTTGAAAAATTTTCGATTCTTACCCTGATTAGGACCCCAAGACCTATAACTGTACCAAATTTCAAGTCTCTAGCTCAAACAGTGTGGAAGGAGTAAGTGCACGTACATACACGCATACATACACGCATACACCATTTGACTTTTATATCTATATATATAAAAGTCAAATGGCGTATGCGTGCATGCGTGTATGTATGTGTGTATGTATGTATGAACGCTTACTCCTTCCACACCGTTTGAGCTAGAGACTTGAAATTTGGTACAGTTAGAGGTCTTGGGGTCCTAATCAGGGTAAGAGTCGAAAATTTTTCAAATCTCACCTCTGACGCCTCCCAGGGGTGAAATTATTTAAAGGCCAATCACATCAGCAGGGCAGCTGCTGTTCTCTGTGACCTAGTTATGATGTCATAATACCCCCTCCAACAGACACCGCACTCGCTCAGCTCTCTGCCCCCTCCCCACTTCCAACGGACCCGAGTTGGGTTTGGTCGGAGGGTAAGTGAGCCGGGGGTGTCGGGTTTGGTCTGGGGGGTAAGTGAGCCGGGAGTGTCAGGTTTGGTCTGGGGGGTAAGTGAGCTGGGAGTGTCGGGTTTGGTCTGGGGGGGTGGGAAGGTGTCAGGGTGGGTGGGGGGTGAGGTGTGGGTGTTGGTCAGGGGGGTGTTGGGTCTGGGTGGGGGGTGAAAATGGTGAGTCGGGGTTGGTCAAGGGGTAAGTGAGGTGAGGGTGTCGGGTTTGGTCGGGGGGGGTGAGGTGGGGGTGTCAGGTTTGCTCTCTGCCCCCTCCCCCCTCCAACGGACCCCACACTCACTCAGCTCTCTGCCCCCTCCCCACCTCCGACGGACCCGAGCAACGCCAGGTATTTTCGCTAGTCATCTATATATGTAAAGTCAAATGGTGTATGCGTGCGTGTATGGACGTTCCCTTATTCCTTCCACACCGTTTGAGCTAGAGACTTGAAATTTGGTACAGTTATAGGCTTTAGGGTCCTAATCAGGGTAAGAATCGAAAAATTTTCAAATCTCACCTCTGACGCCCCCTAGGGGTGAAATTCTTTAAAGCCCATTAACATCAGCTGGGCAGAAGGTTAACAACCTGCTGTTCTCTGTGATGTAGTTATGATGTAATAATGCCCCCCTCCAACGGACCCCACACTCGCTCAGCTCTCTCCCCCCTCGCCCCCTCCAATGGCCCCCACACTTGCTCAGCTCTCTCCCCCCTCCAATGGACCCCGCACTCACTCTGCTCTCTCACCCCTCCCCTCCACTCCAACAGCCCCCCCACTCGCTCAGCTCTCTCCGCCCTACCCCCCTTCAACGGACCCCACACTCGCTCAGCTCTCTGCCCCCTCCCCCTCTCCAATGGCCCCTGCACTCACTCAGCTCTCTCCCCCCTCAGGTAAGAATTGAAAACTTTTAAAATCTCCCTCCACTCCAACGGCCCCCCACTCGCTCAGCTCTCTCCCCCTCCCCCCCTCCAACAGACCCGAACAACGCCGGGTATTTTTGCTAGTATATATATAATGATTGTTTAGGATACAATCAAAATGATGAATACCTGATGGAGTTAAAAAAGTTTAAAGATAGTGGACACTGAAACTATTTATTTATTCACACATGGCATGTTGTGTATTTGCATACACCTTTTCAATAAATATCAGACAACAGAGCAAAACCTTTCAAATGAATAACTCTTGAAACTTGTATGTAGTGGATATTATGACTAAATCTGCAATGTGTCCCCAGTTAATGTCAGTTACTCAGTTATAAATACAATTAAATCAATTTTTAAGAAAAGAGCTATGAAACACTTAAATATACTAGTCACTGATCTATCTAACGTGTATATGTACTTATGCACATGAGTAGTCCCATTGAAGTCAAAAGGATTATGCAGGTTCATAAAGTTATTTGCATGCATAAGTATTTGCAGGATCAAGGCCTAAGAGTGCCAGTTCTCGGGGTACCCAGGGCTGTCACCTTGTTACCTTCCTTCCCACAGCAAGATGGAGATTTGTTTGTGCTTAACTCTGTCAGCTCCCTGACACCATCAACCAATAAGCCACACAAAGAATCTCTTCTGGGTTATTGTGGCCCTTGTTTTTGCCTTGCAGGTCAACAATAGATGTATCCTAGCCCCTAAGTTCCTATGTGTTTCCCTGTAGTGTCCAGCCCCTTATTGCCTGAACACTCACAGAAATACCATATCGGCTGTCCCCAAGGGAACAGGGTACACACCAACTTGTATGACTATAGGATCAGCACCTATCTTAATAACATTTAGATATATTTATAGTGAAATCAAGGATATTTTTGTTACCAAAAATTGAGAAAGCATGAGTAAGGATAATGGAAATAAAAGGTTACATATAAAACAAAATCATAACATGTTTTCTAGAGACTATACTTTAAACAAGTTAAAATCCTGTCTAAAGAAGTCTTATCTCCCCCAAAGTCTTCTGCAGTATTTCCAGCCAAGGCTAGTTGTGATCCTGTTTTCAGGAATTTAACTGCTTACTTCACAGGTCCAACAGGATGGTGGTGTCATCTTTGTTTTTCAGTTATTGTCTGGCAAACCTTGAAGTTTATATCCAGATAAGATTCTATACCTATTCATTCCTTTCTGAAATTCTTACAAGCCTTCATCTACATTCACTTTAGATGGCTGGTTGGAGACACATTGTGACTGAGACAATACTTAATTTACATTTCAAAAGAGAGACCACTGAATAAACTTCCCATGTTTGACAGAACTTGATTATCAACTCTGCCTTGATATAGAATTTAAGACATTTTCAGTATGTATATATAACTCCTTACATAGTATCTGAACATACACTTCCAAACAATATTAAGGACCAGTGTGACTCGGGCTTTTCATTTAAGACCTCATATAACATTCTTTGAACTAGATTGTACATACCTGAAGCAGGGCATTCACACGCAGAAGTATTTGCAAGATAAGAACCTATAACTGTGAATGTCGTCAATGGATGAAATGACTGGTGTTACCATTTGATTATGATGCTTTATTATTGTATTTGTGCAGTAGTGCTCGAAGTTCCAAAGTCAGAATTCGGACCTCAGTATGCTAGGCTCTGTACAATTACTTAGGAAGGCATAATCCCTGCTCAGAAGAATTTATGGTCTAATTTTGGAGACCTTGTTTTAGTGAACTGTGCAGTCTGTGCAAAACCACAGATGCCTTGAACATCTGATTTTTAGAAAATCATGACATATCAATCATGTATTTCTACCATATCTAAAGTAATCACTATATTATGTATTGTGGTACAGTATTGGAAAAGTAGAGTTTGATGCTTCTGGGATATGCATTGAAGTTTTCACTTCAATATTGGCAACTGTCAGTAAAAGCTATCAAAGCAACGTCAGGATTATTTTACATACGTTGTTTTGAATAGTACTTCTCATGCGACTGGGTAAACGTCTGTTTCAATTGAGCATTTAGCTTGCTGATTCCTTAATTTAACTGCAGTGCAGGTTTTATGCATTTATAATGCAGTTAAAAATAGAAGAGCGAAGAGTAATGTTTTAAGGATTATATATACATACAATACATGCATAAAAACACATCTCAATTTTAGCATGTCAGAATAAATATTGTTTATAGGGGCTGGTTTTTAAAAAAAATATACTAGAAAAATCTCAAATTTTGAAATCAAAGCAAAAGAATGAATTGAAATTAAAGGTATATTGTCAAAATACATTAACTTGTCTTATCTATTTATAAAAATACACTGACATTAGAAACAGTGCATTTCCACTTAAAACAAATGCTACAAGTGCTCTTATTTAATCAAAATAAAAATATCTGTGCTTATAGACTAGCTATCATGAGCAGTACGATAACAAGACAGTGTGGGCACATATGGTGAAATTCACCCATGGGCAGAGGGCCAGAGAAGCCCTATGCCGTGGACTTAACTCATACAGTAGGATTGGCTTAGGGGAGGCTGGGATGCAAAAATGGTAGAATTGTCAATAATAATAATGAGATAGAACAGTTAGATAAATATTTCTGTTCTGTATTTGGGGAAAAAGCCAGCTGATATAGTTATACCATATGATGATATAATTTCTATTCCAGAAATATGATTGATAAAGATAGTAGTGTTCATGTAATAAGCTTTTGGTACTACATGACATGTTAATTCTGAAACTGGAATGATACAAAATCATCATGACATTCATTAAATGGCTTAAAAATAGGTTTTACGAGAGTTTGCAAAATGTAATAATTGGAAAGGTGTGTTTCTAGTAAAGTTCTGCAGGGACTGGTTCTTGTCCTTACACTATTTAACATTCTTTAATTAAAGGAAAGAAACAAAAATATTACTGGTAAATTTTGTAGATTACACAAGCATTGGTGGTGCGGTAAATAACACGGGGGACTGGTCACTGAGAACAGAGAGCTGGATTGATGGGTGCAGGGAAAACAATACAGCTAAATGCAAAGTCATATATCTAGCAACAAAGATTGCAGGCTGTAGTTACAGAATGGGGGGAGGTTATCTTTGGGAAACAGTGAAAATGCAAGAGACTTAAGGGTTCTGGTGGATAATCAAATGAACATGACCACCCACTGTGATCCTTAGATATATCAATATAGGAATATCGAGTAGGAATAGAGAGGTTATAGCACCACTCTATTCGGCATTAGTGCAAACTCTTCTGGAATACTGTATCCAGTTCTGGTTTCAACAGTTCAAGAAGGATATTGAAAAATTGGAGTGTGTTCAGAGAAGAGCCACAAGAATGATTAAAAGATTGGAAAAAATGCCTCAAAGCAGGGCTGACTCCAGGCACCAGCGCCCCAAGCACGTGCTTGGGACGGTGAACATTGGGGGGGGTGGGGGGCGGCGGCACGTTGTGTGTAATTGGGATGGCGCTCTGCTTATTTGGGTGGCCATACCCTCTTCACCACTTCATCTTTTGGTAGCAACTCCCTCTCAGCGTCTTCGTCCGGCGGTGACATTTTGGCGGCAGGTCCACGAGTTAAGTTTGGGGTTTTTTTGCCGCTTCGGATGGCTAAACACCTGGAGCTGGCCCTGCCTCAAAAACTTTATTTTACTAAGAAAAGAGATTAAAGGATGACTTGATTAATAGATGGGGAACAGAAATGTGATGATAAAAGACTCTTCAAACTAGTAGACAATAGTATAACAAGATCAAATAATTTTCCTTGAGAAATGGACACATATTACTGGGGGATTGTTTGAGTAGAGGAAGCTATCTTAAGATGATTAAGGTTCTTCATAGCTATGTCTAATAGTGGTTGCTGATTTGTCTTTTTGGTTTTCCTTTTTGAATAGTATATTTGATGACTATTTGCATCCAGCAGAAGAGTTAGATGATGCTGAGTAACCCATTAATGTTATATAAATTACAATAAAAAGTCTTAAGATTCCTCAGTTGTCATAGTATTATGAACAATGTGATGGATGAACTCATGGGTATTGTAAATAAGGAATTGGTTTTAAAACTGCAGAACAATTTTCCATAATGTGTATAAATCAGATAAATCTTACATCTGCTGAACAGTTGAGGGTGAATGCTTAACTGTATATGATTATACCATGGGGCAAAATTAAAAACATAGCAAGAAATTGAGACATTATGGGTAATGCAAAGCAAAAGTTCATTTTTTTTTTAAATCAACTAAAATTGTTTGTGACTTGGTGCTTACTGATCTTGACATTTTTAATAATAATAAGTAATACATGACTTTACCTAGGGAATATAAGTCTTAATGAGACTTTCATCAGAGATTTTTGTTGCAAATTGTATTTTATTTAATTTTGAACTAATAGAATACCATTCTAAAAACTAAGGTGTCTTCTTTTATTCAAATAAACTTTAGTAGATGAATGCCACTTCTATTATATGTTTATCACTTTTATGGTTCGTGATATATTAAAAATAGGGAAGAATGGGACTATGAAATGTTTTGGTAACTTTATTAGTGTGGCTAGGGAAGGGATTTCTACTATTGTTTCATCTCTCAATAAGTATGGGCATAGGATATGTAGTAGTAGCAGGTTTGTGGCATGCTTGGGTCGCTGCCAGCAGCCTGCCACAGCAGGGGCCAGGTCCGGGGCTCTGGGCATCGCCGGCAGCCCACCGCTCCATGGGCCGGGTCTGGGGTCTGGCCCGCCGCAGTAGGGGCCAAGGCCCAGAGCACCGCCAGCAGCCCGCTGCAGCGGGGGCTGGGGCTGGGTCTCGGGGCACCGCTGGCAGCCCGCCATGGCAGGGGCCAGCTCTGAGGCTCCGCCAGCAGCCCACCATGGCAGGGGCCAGGTCTGTGGTTCAGGGTGCCGCCGGCAGGGGTCAGGGCTGGCTGCCGGCAGCAGGGGCTCGCGACCCCCACATAATCGGGTCGCGACCCCTCGAGGGGTCCCAACCCCCACTTTGAGAACCAATGGCCTACACTCTGACGTAGATGATGCATTTCACACACTATCCTCTGAGGGGCAGTGCAGAGCTGCTCCTGGGAATGCTTAATGATGTACGTGGAGTAGTTCCAGTCCAAGGACCAGTGCAGAGATGGAGGAAGCGGTTGCCCAGCTTCTGCTTGCCCTTCTCTGCCTCATTTTGGGTGATATGCTTAACAAACAGGAGTCACGGAAGGAGGCATCAGACAGACCCTATTCACAATCTGTTCTACAGTGACTGGCCCTTTTGTAGGCTATGAGGCATCTTGTATGCATCCACTTCTGACCCCCACTTTCACTTCGGTGCGCCTTTGCTGGGAATGCTCACAATCTATCTCTGTGCTAACGTGGAACATGTTAGGTAGAAATGCATACTGCTTTTCGATTAGAGCTCCCTTTACTCATTTTGCAGTCTGGAATGAAGTGATAAAAATGATCCATTCTTGACCCTTAAATTTAAAGG
This sequence comes from Sternotherus odoratus, assembly GCA_032164245.1. Lineage (NCBI taxonomy): Eukaryota > Metazoa > Chordata > Testudines > Kinosternidae > Sternotherus > Sternotherus odoratus. The sequence continues at coordinate 29,011,242 of JAVMKO010000007.1, read as the reverse complement.
CCCCAGCTATCTCTATCTTATCACTGAGGCTAAAGTCTCCATTCCCACCTCAAATTTCTCTGCAGATGTGCTTTTCAGAGCTCTTGGATTGTGTACTAGATTTTGCCAATGATCTAAGAATTATTTGGACTGTAGATGCCTTCTTAATTGGCCCTATCCATCTCTGCTGAATTGCTTCTCTCCTTCATTCCAGTGAAGAATGTTATGAAGCAAGAAACTTGTGATTTATGCAGTGCTCAGATTAGAGAAATAAAATGGCTGGTGTGCACCTCCTTTCCCTACAGAGTCATGCAGCATAGAGATTAACACTCCCTACCCCTCTGGATCATATTTAGACTCTTCCCTTGTTTTCAGCTCCCTTTTTCTGCCAGAGATTTTAAATCAACTGTAGAAATACAGACAAGTAAAGTTGCATATGCTTTTCCTTGCTTTTGTCCTCTCCTTTCCCTATATCTTCATTACCTTCTCTCCTCATCCACCATTTCTTGGTTTCATCTTTTCATTCTATTTCCACGTTTCTTTTCCTTCTTTGTGCTTGACATTTTCCATCAGCTCTCTCTCGCTCTCTGAAATTGGTATTGAGGTAGTGTCTAGAGGCCCCTGTCATGTTTTCAAGCCTCAGCTAGGCACTATACTAAACAAATAATTAAGACAGCTCCTATAGAATAAGAGACAACAGATGGCACAACAAACTGACACAGGGAAGTTTGACTAGTATACTCATTTTTACCTTAGTGTAATGAGAACACTGGTCATAGTAGATATCATGGCAGATATGTATTTTAAAGGGAGGTTTTGAAGGAGGATAATTAGGTGGTTTCGAGAATGTTATTAGGTAGCTTCTTCCATGCTTGATGGGCAGCATCAGAGAAAGCAGGCAGATCCAGTTTTGAAAATTTAACAAACGGATAATGGTGTCATTGGCTGAGGCAAGAGCTGAGATTTCAATAATTTATGAGAGATAACTTGGGCAATGATAGGCCAGAAAGGCCACAAAAGCGATGGCAACTAGTTTGGTGTGGAGGAGATATTCTACAGGTACTTTACACCTTGGAAAAATAACTCTCCCTCGCCTTCCTCTCTGCACCCATAAAAGTCATGCTGGACTATTTTCCTGTTTTTGCTAGCACTGGGAGTTCCTTTACTTTTGAAAGCGTAGTTCGACATACTAGCAGCGAACATTGTTTATTAAGCAGCTGTGGTACAAAACTTAATTGCAAAATTTTTCATCATTTCCTATTGAGCTGAAAGTTTCTGTGTAGATTTCAGGAGGAAAAAAAAGTTCATATTGTTCTTCCCAAATGCCCGTTTTAATTAGTAGGGAGGCAAGCAGAACACATTCTTCAAGTGTCACCCAATATTGAGTGAAGTTTCAATTTAGATCAAAACTATAGTAGTTCTTTATTGCAGGAAAAGGCCTTTCTGTTTGGTGGGGGGGGGGGGGGAGGGAGGAACAGGTATCTGAAACAGCAGCAGTAGATGTTTTGCTACTACATGGTCATTTTCATACAACATAATCTGTTAAAATGGACACATTGTGTAATCAATTAACAAGCCATACAAAAATCACTTTCCCAAACTGACCACCTTGCCGTATAAACCTAGGTTGCTGTTCTTGTGATGTTTTCTGTATCCTTTGTAGCTTTCTTCCCTCTGTTGCCAGCAACTACCCTCCACCACTATGGAAAATTTGAGTTCGCCCTTAAAATGTATAATTTAGTATTTGCATAATGAGTCTGTCTGTATTAGCTTTTACTGTAAAATCATTTTATATGAGAGAGAAACATACCCTGTAGAGTTGCATAAATGTGGTTAATGTCATGTAGAAAGATATTGGAGACTATCCCAATTACTGGATTTCCCTTTGTTATGGCCCTGGTTCTAGTTGATGATCTATTCAAGCTATCTGATACTTATTTTTTAAATGTATTGTTTTGTATTATTTCATTGTGCAATACTTAAGTGCTTTACAAATGTAATCAAATAAATCTTGAGATTACCAGAGCAATCTAATCATAGCGGTGATTCTTATGCATGATATAGCCCTCTAATTACAAAGCAAAAGAAATAAAATACCAACATTGAACTTAAAATATGGTCCGAAGTCTGTATTCAGTTTACAATAAAGAGGCTCAGTATTAAACCTCAGGTGTTACAAAGAGTGTTGTTTTCAAGGGGTGTTCAGTGGTACACACAGGTGAATCCCTTTGCAAGATTTGGGCCTAAGATTCAAACTGTTTTCTAGGAGAATTCATCACATCCAAATGACACTTTAAAATTACCAGAATTAAAAAAAAAAAAAATCAGAAGAAAATGACAAGGAATTCTGCTGGCAAGTGTAAAAGCAACCTCACTTTTGCCTGGTTATTTTAAGGACATTTTGAGGTTTCTCCTTTATTCTGGAATGAATCATATTCAAAGAACTCCTAGAGTAATAACATTGTAGTTGGGAATGATTATGTAGGATGCCTACTGTCCACTAATATGAAGTGTCAAATTGTCCTCTGACAGCTAAATTTCAGGTACTTTTAGGGTAGCTATTTTTTGATTTGTGGTGGTGGCGGTTTCTCTCTTTGATTTTTGAAATCATGCCCTTGATTAAAAATGGGAAAAAGCATAAACTGTAAAAGAAATTTAATTGTCCTTTCCATATTACTGTTAAGTAAACTCCTTTATGACCAAAGTGCTGAGGCATATAGGACTGTGCTCATTTTAGTAATCCAGCTGGTTATTCCATTGCTTTCAGCAGTGAACCACCTATTCAGAGTTCTTAAATGCGAATTATGTCCGTGTTCAGGTGCTAAGGAGGGTGTTCTGTGGAAGTTCTCCTCTTTGTAGGAAACAGATAATGTGGGAATGCGGGAAGGTACCCCAACATTTTTACTGTCTTGCAAAGTATTTACATGCCTAAAGTTTCTTTAACTAATGAAACCTCTCTTTATTCGATCTTTAGTTTCTCCTTTTCTGATCTCCGAGTAATTTTTCTTTACATGATAGCAAAATTTTGCTTCTTCTCTTGACATGGCATTAGAGTGCTCTTTCTTGAATGTTCACAGAAAAAGTAGTGTTTGAGTACTTGCATTTTATGTATAACTCACGGAAGAATTGTAGCAAACAGCTGTGTTTACACATTCAAATTGCAGTTTAATATCTGGGATTTATGCTAATCTTTGTCATCTACTCAGATACTTTATTACTGTTAGAGTGGAAGCTGCTAGTAGAACTGCTACTAGTTAACAATAGTATTTCAATACTCATCTATATATTAGAGATATTAATATAGCACCACTGATCGTAGTCCCTAGGAACTGAAATACAGCATTACCGGATTTAAAATTTAAAATAATTACAATTAATGTATTTATAATGCTCAGTTTTCACAATGTTGATTAATATATGAAAAATATAAACCCCATAATTATTGCTCCTATATCAGTTCATTAAAATTTATTTTGTTACCCAGTGGCCCCATGGTACAGTCTGCAGAAGATGTAGTGTGCTATGCAAATACAAAGTATTATGTGCTGATAGTACATACTAATCCTTGACTCATGAGGTGATCCTTTAAAAGAGCAGCAATAGAAAACTGATCTTTAAGAGAGAGTTCCACACACTTGCTTAATTTTGGTTTTGATAATCTCTTGAGAGAGAAGGCTTAGAAATAAGCATTAGCCAATGTACTGACGAAAAACCCTGTTGTAAATTTTAAATTACAAAAAGTGTAGGTAAAATTACAATACTATATACATGTAATTTAATCTGACAGTGAGAATCTCTTCCATTTAGTGTGCCCGTTTTCTTCACCTCTCCAAAAATATGTGATTTTTGTCTAACATATGACAGATGGGCAAAATCAGGGTTGGGTTTGCAAAAACTTGGTTTTTGTTTAGAACTTCCCATTTCACCATAATTCTTCCCTTCTCAAACCAAAGTTTGGGAACACACTGTGCAGCTAAATATGTCCATCTTTTTCTTATTTCTCCTTCAGATAGAGATGGGACTAAAGTGGCGTGTATTCTGAGTCTGTGAAACCTAGTTGATCAAGGTTTTGGTTTTCAAAGCCACAACCAAGGGTGGTTCAGATCCAGTCTCATTGTATTAGCACTGTGAAAGAGCAGATGTTCAGATATATGAGCTTGTAGGGAGACATTTGAGCATGTAAAATATTTGATATTTAATAATGTATATTTAAAATGTGTTTATTCTGATATTATTCCAAACCAAACTAAAAGTCTGAGGAGTCCAGAGAAAGAATCAAGCTCTTTAGACCTTTGACAGAACCCTTCAGGGCATGGGTGAGCAAAGCTTTTGGCCCAAAGGCTAAATCTGGGTATAGAAATGGTATAATTGGCCATGAATGCACATAAAATTGGGAGTTTGGATGTGTGTGGGGGTGATGGCTCCATCTGGGGGTATGGGCTCTGGGGTGGGGCAAGAAATGAGTTCAGGGTACGGGAGGGGGCTCCAGCCTGGGGCAGGGGTATGGGTGGGGGTGTGGGGTATGGGAGGGCTCTGGCTGATGGTGTGCAAGAGGGTAGGACTGAGGGGTTCAGAGGCTAGGAGTGGGATAAGGGCTGGGGAAGGGGGTTGGACCGCTAGTGAGGCTCAGGGGTGCAGGCTCTAAGCAGCGCTTACCACAATAGCTCCTGGAAGCAACGGCATGTCCCCCATCCTGCTCCTTCATGGAGGCATGGTCAAAAAGCTCTGCGCGCTGCCCCATCCGCAAGTGCCGTCCCTGAAGCTCCTATGGGCTGCGGTTGCCGGCCAGTGGGAGCTGCAGGGGTAGCGCTTCGGGTGGGGGCAGTGTTCAGAGCCCCTTGGCTGCCCCTATGAGTAGAAGCCAGAGGAGGAACATGCTGCTGCTTCTGGAAGCCATGCGGAGCAGCCCAGACCCTGCTCCCTGGCAGGAGTTCAAGTGCAGGATTAAAATGCCTGATGGGTCAAATGGAGATAGATAGATACAGATAATTGGGGAGAAGTGAGAGAGAATAGTTGATTTGTATTAAGTGCTATATTAATAGACGTTAATAAAATGTCTGAAGGGCCAAATGCAGCCCCTGGGCCATAGTTTGCCCACCCCTGCTTCAGGGATTTCATGTGAAAAACAGACTCACTATGAGGACTATAAAACATTTTCTTAGAGAACTCCAGTGTCTGGGAATGTATTTTTTATATATATATATGTGTGTGTGTGTGTGTAAGATAAGTGTTTGTGGAATGCCTGAAGGTAGAAACTAGAGAGAGCAAGAAGGCAGTAAAGAGCAAACTCACCGAACTGAAAGAATATATCAGGCCAGTTTCTTCTCAACTGTTAAAGGACAGTATTTATTCAAATCCTCTGCACTCTACTTTACACATTTGAAGAACTGAGTCACATAGTGATTACATTAAAAAAGAAAGTTGTGATGATCCCACTAAATATAATGTGTTCATAGACTCTCTAGTTGCCATGTACATTTTGATATCCCTGCCTTCACCTTTCCATGGCACTCATGCAGTGTTTATCTGTCATGCCTGAATATAATGCTTCTGAAAGACGGCACTCCCATGCTTTGCATCACTAGACACACAGACACAACAGTACTAAGAGGTAGCATCATCCTGTGCCTGAACTATGATCTATTATGTCTCAGCATTCTAAAGTGACAGGGAATTTTTCCTTTTCCTTTATCTTTCTGTAAGCATAACCCTCAAGTGTGATAGCTCCCAGAAATAACCTATGAACAATATGTTGCCCTGAATACTCCACTAGTTTCCAAAATATTATCACAAAAGATACCAATAGCTTGTACATTACGGTTCACTGATGTACTAGCACCCAGAGTGAAACTCTCCATAGAAAGAGTTAAATATGTGATGCAATAATTGCACCCAGAAATTTGTAAAGGGATATTGTAAAGCACTCTCCTTGGTGTGGTCATGGCACATACACCAAAAAGATGGAATAGATGTGCAGGCTCACCTGAGTCCCAAAGAGCTTCAGTGAGTGGACTTGGAGTAGGGGAATCCAGGTGTAAAAAGCAAGGACTAGGACAGGAAGAGGAGACTGTTTTGTGAAGAAATGTGATCTGAGAGAGGCAGAGGTGCAGACAGTTGCTCCTGGGGACAGGACCTTACCAAAGATTTCTGTAATAAAGAGTTGTCTGTGTGCAGTAAGTTACTACCTAGTCCAAAGGAACAAGACTTGTGTACACTTTGTAAACAAATTACACTAAAAACACCTCATCACAATTTCTGCTCTGTACAGGAAACTGACCTACAAGGGCCACCAACTCAGCATTTCCCTGAGTAAGATTTATAAAAGTGCTTAAGGGATTTAGGCATTTTTAGACATGTTATCCATCTTCATTCCAGTGAATATTTTAGTCTGAAATACTAGGCTAACTTTGAAAAGCTTGAATGCCAACATAACATAAATCCACGCAGTGCTCTATATAAAGTCCTTTAATCTTTCCTGATAAGCTTGTTTAATCTTTCTTCATTCAGTGACAAATGATTAAAAGAGCTAAATATAGATAGCTTGGCTAAGAATATGTTGCTGGGTTTTCGTGATTTTATTTATCATGGGGAGGGACATACAATAACATAAAAATATTTGAAATGTGTATAAATACCAAGAAGAAAAACAATTTTTTTGGGTGGTTCAACCAAGTTAACTTCATCCCATTACTCTTAGTTAAGAAAAAGAAAATAATCAACTTAATTTGTCTAGTATCTGAGGGGTTAGCCATGTTAGTCTGGATCTGCAACAGCAACAAAGAGTCTTGTAGCACCTTTATAGACTAACTTAATTTGATTATTACTTGTATATCCAAGACACTTAGAGGCTCTACTCAGAGACCAGGACTCCACTATGTAAGGCACTGCATACACTGAATAAAAAGAAAGTCACTGCCCCAGTGGGACTCATGGAAAACTTTCCGACAGTGATTTGTACCAGGTTGGTTTGCAACTTCCTAAGGAAGTTGTTGGAGCACCATCATTTGGAATATTTAAACTCAAATGGGTGGGTGGGGAGTTAGAAAGTGTTTTACAGGGAGCAATCTTATGCTTTCATGGGAGGCTAGGCTAGACATCTTAGGGCTAGTCTACACTAGAAATGCTACATTGGCGCACCTGTCCTGAGGCAGCTGCGCCACTGTAGCACATCTGGTCAAGACGCTCTACATCGATGAGTGCGTGCTCGCTGGTTGGCATAATAAATCCACCTCTGAGAGGCAGTAGCTATGGAGGTGGGAGAAGCTCTCCTGATGACGTAGTGCTGTTCATGCCAGTGTTTAGGTCAGTGTAACTTATGTCGCTTGGGGAGTGACTTATTCACACCCCTGAGCAACATAAGTCATACTAAAATAAGTGGTAATTTAGACCTGGCCTTAACATTGAAATCAAAGATATATATATACTAGTGTAAAAGCCCGTGGACACGGGCCAACAGTAACAGCCCCTCCCCCGCTCAGCCCCCCCACTCCAAGCGCGCCCCCCGCTCAGCCCCCCCCACTCCAAGGCCCCCCCCCGCTTGTTCAGCCTCCCCTCCCCCCAATGGCCCCCCCGCTCGTTCAGCCTCCCCTATCCCCCACAGCCCCCCCCCACTCGTTCAGCCCCCCTCCCACCCACTCCAAGGCCCCCGCTCACTCAGCTCTCTCCCCCTCCCCTACTCCAACGGCCCCGGCTAGGCTGGGCGCAGCTGGCCGTGCCATGCCTGGGCGCCTCCACCCGCCGGCCCAGCGCCCCCTTCCCGCGCCCTGCCCAGCCAGAGCCCCTTGCCTGCGCCTATTGCGCCCAGCCACCCTCCTGCCCTAGGCCCCTGATCCAGACCCTGCTTCTCTCTCAGCAGCGTACGCACGGCGGCCATGTTGTGGCGCCGAACTACACCTCCCAGCATGCTGTTAGTGCGGGCCGTCTCCACTGCGCATGAAGGCTTCACACAAACTTCTCTAGCCGATTATTAAATAGGATATAGTATAAAATATATACAAATCCAAGCAGGTTTTTATAGAAACCTACTACCTCCCTGAAGTGTTGTTTGATTGAACCACAATATTGACACAGATTATTCTAAAAATGAATCCTGAACTGCTCTTAAAAATCTCTGGACATTGCTTCCACACCCAAGTAATTGCTACTACAGAATGACAGTTTTTGCATGTGAAGTATCAGCAAGTGAATATGGATACAGCTTCTCTCTTTATATTAAGAATAAAGCTCTGGTTCGGGGTTTCTGTAGTCAGCAAGTTCCTCTTTATTAATTACTATTGCTTCAACAATTGCTTTGCATTCCTTGATTCTACAGTACTTCAGAGATTACAACATTAAAATTATTGACAGAGAGAATGAAAATTTAGCTAAAAATTCCCTGTTTGAACTTGCTTTAGTGCTTTCATGTCTGTGGTATTCACAGAGTCCTGCCCAATACAATAATCTAGCGGTAATCCACACTATCCCAGAGTACTGGGGCTTCCCCAGCCTCTTCTATTAATGCTTGATATTTATAGATTTTTTCCAAATGTTAATTTATCAGTACATCACTACTATATTTAAAGTCTAATGTCTCTTGGGCTAGGGCAGGGGTCTCCAAACTACGGCCCGCGGGCTGGATGCGGCCCGCGAGGCCCTCTCATCCGGCCCGTGGAGATCGGTCGGGAACCAGCCACGGGGCCGGGACGCTCCGCGTGCTCCGCTGCCGCCGCCGGCCGGGATGCACCACATACTCCGCTGCCGCCGCCGGCCGGGACGCGCCGCGTGCTCCGCTGCCGCCGCTGGCCAGGGACGGCTCAGAGCTGGGGCCGGGACGCGCCGCACCGCCACCCAGTTACAGGCGGCGAAACAAGGAGCCACCCACTGCCAGGCGGCGAAACGGTCTGTGGGGAGAGACCGGGTTGAGCGGGTCAGTTGGGGGGGGGGGAGGAGAGACCGGGTTGAGTGGGTCAGTTGGGGGGTGTGTGGAGGTTTTGGGGGGAGAGACCTGGCTGGGTGGGTCAGTTGGGGGTTGGAGGAAAGGAGGTTTGGGGGCGAGAGACCTGGCTGGGTGGGTCAGTTGGGGGTTGGAGGAAAGGAGGTTTTGGGGCGAGAGACCTGGGTGGGTCAGTTGGGGGGTTGATGTGTAGTGTTCATGTGTAGTTAACAGGTGTTCATGTGTAGTGTTCATGTGTAGTGAACAGGTGTTCATGTGTAGTGTATCAATGTGTTATTAAATAATAACTGAATAAAATAATATGAAATAAATAATTAAAAACAACATCCATGTTTTGATTCTTTTTTATTTGGACCTTGAGTGTGTTGTCGGCCCCCGAACTGCTATTTGATAGTTAATGCGGCCCTCGGGCTGAAAAGTTTGGAGACCCCTGGGCTAGGGTATAGAATAGGAAGCTCTTAATCGCATCATGCATACAGCCTAAAATGATTAAATAATGCATGGTTTGCTTCTCCTTGGCAATTCTCTCAGTGGCTCAGTTGCAGTGCTTTTCAAAATGTTGTTATACTATAAGAAGCTACTGTAAAAAAAAGTATTTTCTCTCAACAACTCCCAGATCAAATTTGCTCATTTTGTAAGTAAAAAGATTATTTTTCTGACAACCAGAGCAGCAACAAATTCATCCCTCGCATTCTCTAGTAATGAGAATTCCTCAGTCAGAATTAACTGACAATTTTGTTGAGGATGCATGAAGCAGACTAAAACCGAGCCATTTTTCCATCATGACATTGGCTCTGTAATGCTCACAGTAGCAAAACACTTAGGTGTGTTGTCTAAGGGCTTGTCTACACTTGCTGGTAGATCTGCACTGCTGCAATCGGTGCAGCAAGTGTTGATTTAGCGGGTTTGGTGAAGATGTGCTAAATCGGGGTGGGCAAACTTTTTGGCTTGAGGGCCACATCGGGGTTAAAAAAAAAGTATGAAGGTCTGGGTAGGGAAGGCTGTGCCTCCCCAAACAGCCTGTCCCTATCCCCTATCTGTCCCCCTCCCACTTCCCACCGTGACTGCCCCCCTCAGAATCCCCAACCCATCAAACCTGCTTCTCCAAAATTGTTCAGTACTACAACACTGCATGTAGCAACTCCTTATAACTTCCTTTACAAGCATTTTCCTGTTGAGCGTGTCTTGAATCCCCCTTATAATTTAGCAGTGAAATTAAATCAATCCATTTAATCTAATAAATAGATTTTCAATTTGTGAAGAATCTGCTGCTATTGCAATATGATGCAAAACTCCTTCTATCTAGCATACTAGTTCTACCACTATAACTGCAGAAGAAAAATCACTGGCTACCTGCGAAGGTATCACATTAGTAGGCCCCTAGCTAGGGTGACCAGACAGCAAATGTGAAAATTTGGGTCAGGGGGTGGAGGGTAATAGCCTATATAAGAAAAAGACCCCAAAATCAGGACTGTCCCTATAAAATTGGGACATCTGGTAACCCTACCCCCAGCAAGCAGGAAACAAAAACTATTGCAGTTTGCCACCAAGCAACTTGTCAAGTTTGAGGCACACAGATATCAGATTTTCCTTTTCAGCACCACTTTGGATTAAATACATCCCAGCAGAATTCTATCAATTCCATGACATTTTCATGCAGCATGTCAGCAGCACTATGCCAGCTTCATTACATTGCACATATATTTATGAAGGTCCCATGATTGCTTTAGCAACACTTTTGCAAGCACAAATTAACTTGGCATTATTACAAAGTCATCTGCTTTCAACTGTCCCTTTATAGCATGAAATTCTATTGCATCAGGGACTCCTCTGTCATGGGCTAGCTCACAATACTGTTCCATTTGCCCTCTCTCCCTCCACCCTCCATCTCCCTAAAAATAAAGGTGTTCATTTTAAAGAGTTTCCTCCATTTTGAAATCATTATAATATGCCTTGTCATTTGTACTCACAGAGAAACCCAACCAAAGATTCCCAAAGCTAAAAATTCTGTACTCATTCTCAGTTTTCTTCTCTAGGAGATACTACCCGGATTAACACAAGGAGCTAAATCAGGAGGCAAAATGATAGACCATTTACCTTATATCCCTCCATATTGTCAAATAGTTTTTCATTTTCTGAATGTTTCAGGGGGTTAACACTTCCTCAGGGTTCTTTATCTCAAAAAGAAGATTCAAGCAATATAAAAGTAAAGGGATTCTCTGTATATGTTTAATGTCAGCCATTGTCTTTGTTGAAAACACCCATTAATAAATCCAAAGTTGCCTCTGTGGGGTGTGTTTCCATTAACAAAGATATTTTGAAAATATTTGCATTTGACCAGTGCTATTGTAGATGCTGAAAAATATTTAAATGGATTTTTTTGGACAAGTAATTATTTTCACTTTAAAAAGTCTATGTTAATTTGCATACATGAGAAGCATTTCCAAGACCTGCTGTTCCTGAACTAGAAACCTGAAGTGTCATTTGCACACACAGCTTGCAGCTTAATTCATGTAATATAAACACGTACAAAAAGCACATATTTTTCTCCACTGCCCTCGATTACCGGTGAGCTAGTGCCATTCACTGAATTTAGACCCTTTAATAGAAACCTCTATCACACGTCCCTAACACTTATACTAATTTTTTTTTTCAGCTTTCAAAAGACATTTGCTACCCTCGCTTGGTAGCTTTTTCAACTTCTGATTGAGGAAAAAAAACCATTATTTTCTTTCTTTATGTAAATGTAATAAAAATACATATTTGAACACGAGGCCTTAGGAAATTATGCTAATAAAAGCAGTAGGCGTTAAACTATTAGTGGCACAATATAAATGCCTACTAACACTAAAACAAACCTTGCTTATGAACATTATTCACCCTTTGGTTTCTGCAGTTCATTTATAGTCTGTTTTGCAGCTATGCTGTACACCCACATCTACTACTTAAATCATTGAGAGCTGCAAGTGCTCACTCCTCTGAAAATACGGACATCAGTGGCTGGCACTCTCATTCTCTCTCTGGGTTATGGGATCTGAAATCCAGGACTATTGTTGTTCTTGTTTGTCTTCCATAAGTGCAGTTTAGTGCCAAACTCTAAAAAACTATTTTTATTCACGTCTTTGTTTCCCACAAATCAGTAATTCAGGATGTTATCTGAAGTTTTGTAATGAGTACAATTTTTCCTTTGTCTTAACTGGGCTCACGGGGTCCACACACTGCTAGTAATGCCTCCTCCTGGCCAGGATTAGCTCTGCCAGGTGCTGCCTTCCGATGGTCCCTACCCATTGTCCTTTCACCCGCAGACCCTTCTCGCTCCAGGAACCGCGGCCTCCTGACTTTGTGACTCAGCCCTCCAGTCACTATATGGTTTCCCCTTCCAAGGGTTATCCAAAGTCCTTCCGTATAAACAGTCTCAGGCATTCTTCTTTGGTGCTCTGATGGTGCTACTTCCTCAATGGAAACCCAAGCCCACCCACTATTCTGGGTTCCAGCCCAGAGACCTTGTAGCTGGCAACTGTGCTCTGCTTTCCTTCACCCTCATAACTCCTTCCCTATATTCCTTACTTCAGCTTCTTGTCCCCCGTCCGTCAACTCCGTCTCTGGGTGTACCAGCTCAAACTCCCTCCTCCCAGGGAGTAACTACTGAACCCTGTAGCCTCAAACAAACCTGCCAGACAACTTCTCCTACAGCCCCTTTCTGGCTTTATAAACCTGACCCAGTTCCTCCCCCATCTGGACTTAGGGTGACCAGACATCCCGATTTTATCGGGACAGTCCCGATTTTAAGGGACTTGTCCCGTGTCCCGACCAAGGTATGGTCAGGACTCTGTTTTGTCCCGATATTCGGGACCTTGCGCTGGCAGCCACTGCTTCCTGCCCGCAGGGCGGCTGATTCACTCGCCTGCCGGCAGGAGCACACAGCTGACTCTGCGGGGGAGGGGAGCTCTGCTTGCAAGCGCAGACAGGGAAGGCGGGAGGCAGAGAGCTCCCGGCCACCCCTCTCCCCCAGCCCTTCATCAGCGATCATCAGCCCCACCTACAGCCACTGCCCCAGGCAGAGAGTCAGGATGGGTCTCTCTCTGCCGGCGCCTGGGCAAGTAGCTTCTCCTCCCCCCCCCCCCCCGCACTGGCAGAGAGAGACCTGTCCTGACTCTCTGCCTGGGGCAGTGGCTGTAGGTGGGGTTGATGATCGCTGATGGGCTAGGGGAGAGGGGTGGCCGGGGGCTTTCTGCCTCCCCCCCTCCCTCTGCCAGCGCATGCAAGCAGCACCCCCCCCCCCCATACCTAGCCTCTCACCTTTTCCAGCCCCACTGACCTAGGCAGCTTTTAAACGGCCAGGTCCCTCCCCTCCGGAGAGGTCTCTGCCGTGGAGCACGCAGTTGCATGCTGCAGGGACTGGGCTGCTTTTAGAGGGGGCAGCTCACCCCCCTATCCCCCGCAACCCGGCTCCTGCCCCCTGACCCAATCCTGACCTGACCCCAAGAGCCAGAGGGACCTGCCTGCTGGATACTTCCTGGGACAGGAGAACAGAGCTGCCCCAGGTAAGCATCGCTGGGACTCCCTACCTCAGCCCCTGGCAGGTCCCTCTGACTCTTGGGGGAGGGGGCTTTGCATGCTTACCTGGCTGCAAGTCCCGCTCCAGGCTCCGGCAGCTCCCACTGGCACTTTTCCCAGCCACTGAGAGCCACAGAGCTAGTCCTTTTGGCTGAAGAGTCTGGAGACCCCTTGTTGCTCTCACCCTAGGAGCCAAAGACCTCCCAGTAGGGCTGGTGAATGTGGCCAGAGAAGGGAGCAGGGTGTGATGGGATGAGTGTCTGAGAGGTGGGGACGCAGGGGGGGGGGGGGCTGGGCAATGAGGGAGGTTTATATGTTTTTGGGTGCTAGCCCATTGGGGGGTGCTGGTGGGGGAGAGCCCTTAAAACTGCCTGCCAACAAAGCCAGCACCTCTGCTATCTTCCCCGCCGCACCGCAGAAAACCTCCCGCAGTTTAAAACCACGCAGGGCACAGCTGCACAAAAGCACAATTGGAAAACAGGGGGGCATGGTTATATGGTAAGCACGTGGTGTGGCAGGGACCAAAGGTCGAAGCCGGGTGCAGGAACAGGCAGTTTGGCACTGCTGTTTCCCGCACACAAGGAAAAAAAGCCACCCTCTCCCCCCAATGTTCGAGTTACTCATAGGGTGCCACCCACCACCCTTTATAAACCAAGTCACGCAGGGCCGTCAGGTCTTCCCTGCGTGTCTGGGGGAGGGCAGGGGAGGGTGCAAAATAAAAACAATAACAATATAGCACTATCAGATTATTCATTTATTTTCATTAAATATATAAACTAAATAATAGTATATTTAACCCCTGGCCCTGTGGTTTCTACAACCCCTTTTTCAGCTTCCTAGGGCTGTGTGCCCCTCTCATGGCTCTGATCAGGGCTGTACACTGGTGCCTGTTGTGCCCCACCCCTCCACTCATGCCCCGCCCCCTCATGCCCTGTCCCCCGCTCACGCCCCTCCTCTTGCACCACTCCTCCCCCCTCATGCTCCCCCCCAATGTGTCCTGATATTTCACTCTTCTGATCTGGTCACCCTGTCTGGACTTCATAAGCAATTTAGCACTCCCTGACTCTTCCAAGTGTGGTCTTTAGATTAACTGGCCTAATTTACCCTTTCAGGCTTGTGTGGCATGGACATCCCATACCAACAAGGACCTCCATTTTTCACATGAAATCGCTGAAGCAGGGATGGGCAAACTACAGCCCAGTGGCTGCATTCAGCCCTTCAGACATTTTATTAATGTCTTTATTAATATAGCACTTTTAATACCAAATCTTCATTTCCAATGCATGGCCAATTTGTATGCCCTTTCCAGAGTCATTCAATCACTTGGGTATTACTATATTTACTATATGATACTAACCCAAGATACAGTCCTATTGACACTAGAATTTCACAGGGGAAGGGAGAGGAATTTTTATTTGCAGGATAAATTGGCAGGAATATATTGTGTGATCATTTGGGTATTTTACTTACACATTCTGTAGTATTCATTATCTATATCAGTGTTGAAAATTGATCTTTGAAATGTATAAAATTTAGCAATACTACAAAGTTGTTCAAAATATTTGGACATTTTTTTATATGCCACTTCTGTGTGGCAGGGTTAGCTGAAGTCATCTTTGCATGTTAGTAAACACATTTTCAGATAGGAGTTTTACTAAGTATATCTATATGTTTCAATTTTTCATCCCAAGTCAGGATAGGAAAAATATTGAACTCTTAAAAATATTATTTTTCCAACCCAGCCCAGAATTACATGTTACGCACTAGTAATATATGGAGATATACCTATCTCATAGAACTGGAAGGACGTTGAAGGTCATTGAGTCCTGACCGATTTTTTGCCCCAGATCCCTAATGGCGCCCTCAAGGATTGAACTCACAATCCTGGGTTTAGCAGGCCAATGCTCAAACCAAACTCCCCCCCTCAATATTGATACTAAGGTACTACATCAATAGTGATATTGTATGGCATTTTTAACACTGTTTGCAGGTCTCTTAGAATAACAACTGGCACTTGTATAACATCTTTCAGCACAGGGCTCAATATATTTGAGCATTGATTTATTAACACTTTAATTTCAAAGCAACACGTTGCTGCACAAGAAGTTCAGAAAAGATCCAAGTACTCAAAAAGTGATTAGAACTTTGAATCCTACAAAGCTGGTCCTATAAACCAGCTCTTGCCCTCTCTTGTTCCTTCAGCTTATTCTTGCTGCTTGCCACCGGCATGTGCTGCCATTTTGCTCTTTGACTGGTATTGTAGTATTTGCCAACCTGGGGTGTTTTTCTTTTTTTTTTTTTTTAAAGCCTCCCAAGAATCATATGAATGTCATTAAAATCATCAGACTTTAGAAAACAAATCTTTGGTCTTTTTATTCATCTTCTGGTTTTTAAGTCTTTGGTTTCATGTTTTCAAATCTTTGTTCAAAACGGCGAGAGCTCGAAACTTACCAAAAAAAAAAAACCCACTGAAATTTTCAGATAATCCAGGAGTTGAGGCTTTATGAAGAACACCAAGTATCACTAGACTTGTGACAAAAGAATGAGAATTGTCAACATTGCTTTAAAGCAGTATGCCAGCTTCTCTGGGCCTCCATCTTTACTTCACATGTTGACTTGCGGTGCAGGCTCCCCATCCAGCCCACTGCTCCCCACTCCCTGCTGTCTTCCCCTTTTCTGACTAATCCAGTGCTGCTTCTGTTTGATCCTCATACATCACAAACCGTACTGCTCCATCTTCTACCTCTTTCTCCAGATGTCCTTGATCAACATATTCTTCATCTCTGGAAAAACTCCTTGCTACTGATGGTTAAATTGATACAGAGAGATCAAGGCCAAATCTCCATCCTCATTGCAGGAAGCTTCCATTTCTGCTAGGTGGGTGGGTAAAAGCATCAAGCACCTATACATTCATCTGCTTGTTGCTCATTACTCTCCCTGCCACCCACTCATTTGCCAGCCAATGATGGGAACAAATTAATGTAGGAAGGTAGCCACCTGTCCACATGGGACAATAGCAGGCAGTGGTAGGCACTCTTTCCAATTGCAACTGTATGTGCTTAGTCATCAGGAACATGGAAAGAAGGAAGAAAAAGGCAGAACATCCAGAAACTTGAAAGAGGTAAAGAGAATGGAATATCCAGAGTAAGGAGAAGTTATGTCGTTTGGGATGGACACATTGGGTCAGTGGATGGCAGGGCATAACAAGGGAGAATTTCTAGGTGGGTGACATTGAATTTGTCCTAGTGGGAGGGTATCTGGATATTATTACACCTTTTTGACACCTTGCTGGATTTTCCTCTTGTGTTATGTTTGAGCAAAATTTATTTACCAGAGGGCATATTTAGCCAACATTCTCATTCTCTCTCTCTCTCTTGCTGAACCTTAGAGGTATGGCTTGAGAGAATGTTGATAGTTAGAATTTTCCAGGAGGTTCAGAAATATAGACCTCTGCTTGGCCGCTAAGGAGATAATGCTTTCAAAATTCTCTAAAGAGCCTTGTAGTTTTAAGGGAACATCTGCTTCCAAGAACCAGTTAGTATTTGAGCAGGGGGGCATGGTAGGAGGTCTCCATGAAAGGTGCATTATTGAGATTTCCTCTGAAAATTTGCACTATTGACTGGATGTAAGTTGAAAGTTTACTTTCAAGTTACTGAAGGGATTTTATTTGAAGGGGAAAAATCCATTTTCAGAATTTATTTTGCTACTTAGTTAAATTGGCTCAATATTCTAAGATGTAATAACACAAAATTAAATCAGATTTAGCTAATAGGGAGAAAACAGGTTTTTTAAGAAATCTATTCCAGAGAACATGGAATTTTCAAAAATATAAAAAGGGAATTATAATATTTTAAAAAGCCTGAACTTTTCAGGTCTCATTGTGTTTGTCAGATATATAGCCCCGGAACATATTTTTTTTCTGTTGCATAGAAACAGTGTCTCTCAAAGATTTGTATATTGTTAGTGGCTGTTCTTGCACAATAAAACCACCTTGAAAAGTTAACTGAGATTAAGGGCTTCCCTCCTAATCGTACTCCAGATAAGTAGGGCTCCTGCTGACCTGATGGTATAGTAGCAGTCATTTATATTCTAGCAGGCAGGCTACCAAAACTGAGTTTGTGGGTAATCCAGTTTAGCAGACTTCACAATTTTCCCCAATGGGCAAACTCGATGTTAGAGTAAGAAGATGCAATTCTCTTAATTTTAATGGAGATGTGTCTGTTCAAACCAGGGCTGAATTTGACCCAGTGTTTTTGGTTTCCATAGGGAAAGTGCATCCTAGTCCATTCAGTCATCAGCCAGAAGAAAATTATAGAAGAATGAAGGGGAGGGGAAGTTTAAAAATAAGGAGAAAGGAAGTAATATACTGTATGCAAGATTGCCGAAGGCCAATATAAAGGGAAGGAAAGGGAAGAAAAAGCACATAATTATAGTATTGTATATAAACAGTAGTCTTTGCGGAAATCACCTGTTTGCTCTCATTGTCACCATTTTTAAAGTAACAGTCCTTTGAAGGACCCTTAATTACCTTAGCTGGGATTAAGCATATTTTATTCTTATTAACCGATTGAACAATATGATGTGTCTAATGAAAGTTTGCTTTCACTTTTCAGTAGCCAGTTTTTTACTAAGCAGTCAGCTCTACTGGTGTAGTATTAGTTGTGGGAATTTACTAGCAGACTACAGTTAATGCAATGACTGTGTGATCTAATCTGCCTTACTTTCAGTATTCAGAGGGAAAATATCAGTATATTAGACCTGTTAGCAACTCTAGAAAATAATAGAATTGTATCTAAATATGCAGTTGCAAATTAAAATACCTGACACATTTATATTTGGCATTACAAGCAGTGTGGTATAATCTCTAAAATACAGGTAAAAGATAATGTTAAAATCCTAAATCCAATATCTACTGATGTTCATAATGAGATTTCAGCACAGAATTCAAATCAAAATTGCATTCACCGCAGAAGTGAAATTAAAGGAATTTGGGAAACGTTTAAAAGCATATGGGTTAAGACTTAGTCCTCCAATAATGTGCAAAGCTTCTTATTTCCTGCCTTAGACTTGGAAATATTTTCCTGCACGAGGACCTAATCCTATCTTCTTGATTTTTCCATTTACTTCAGTGATACTAAGATAAGGATCTAAATTGAGAAAAATTCAGTGAAGATAATTTTTCTTCTTTTTTTTGAGTACACACAATGTCAAAAACTATTTTAGCTCTTCAAATTGAAATCTAAAACCTAATCAAACTGATTAGCTGCAGTACACAGAAATGAATGCTTGCATTGCTGTTTAGTAACTCTTGCAGTGGGTGTGAGGTATGGAATCAACAGCTTTCTAATACAAGTGCTTCCAAGAAATAAGATGTACTGAGGCACTACTTAGAGCAAATATTTGTTTAGGCAGTAAAGCATCCCTGAAAAGGCCATGTGATAGTTTTCAAGCTTCATTTTGATGTCTGTTGTAAAGAAAATTCTTTATCTGAGACTAACAATAACAGTTCTAAATAAATAAATAAAAAGTGAATGTGCATTTATTTTCAGCTCCAGCAAAAGAAATCTCTTCAGACAGTTGACATTACATTTCTCATCATGATGTTGCCCTCCCTTGTACAGTACATTTACGTAGCTTTAAAATTTAATTTTGTATAGTTTCTTCCCGCTTCAGAGAAGAAACTAGTATCTTACACTTATTTTTAAAAGATAAAATCCAATATCAGCCTCTGTTTATAATGCCAACAAGGAGTCCGATGGCACCTTAAAGACTAACCTATTTTATTTGGGCCAGAGGGATAGCTCAGTGGTTTCTGAGGGATAGCTTAGTGGTTTGAGCATTGGCTGGCTAAACCCAGGGTTGTGAGCTCAATCCTTGAGGGGGCCATTTAGGGATATGGGGTAAAAATAGGGATTGGTCCTGTTTGAGCAGGGGGTTGGACTAGATGACCTCCTGAGGTCCCTTACAACTCTGAGATTCTATGATAAGCTTTCATGGGTAAAAATCCCTCTTCAGATGCCCCAGGGAGTTAAGCACCCAATCATACAGTGGGATTGGGTGCCTGTCTTCCATAGTCTCCTTTGAAAATCCCAACCAATAGAATTTTTCAAGAACCTGTTAATATATGCTGTACAGTTTTCTATTTTTATTAACCTTATTGACATACATGGTGTAACATTGGCTAGATAGAAAATTGGACCTTTCTCTGAACATTCTGCTGGTGTTGTAATTACATGGCTGTCTCAATCTCCTGTAAATATACATAACTGTCTACACTGTTGGAGGTATTATTTATCAGTTATTGAAAAGTTGAAAGCAGGTTTAACTGCATCAGTGTCTGGCCTTGTCCAGAATGTTAATTTGCATAAGCCAATAAAGTTATTTTTCTGCTGAAGCCTGTTTGGTAGTGTCAGGATTGCCTCCCCACTCTGAACTCTAGGGTAAAGATGTGGGGACTCACATGAAAAAAAGAAATAACCCCCCAAGCTTATTTTACCAGCTTATTTTACCAGACTTGGTACCACTGCCACCACCAATTTAAGACCACAAAACAATGGGTTGGGGTAAATTGGAACCCCCCTTTAACACCCACCAAATCTCCTCCCTATACCTGGGAGAGGCTTGAGAAAACAAAGGAAACCCTCACTTTCTGTGAGACGTGCCCGATCCAAACCAGGATCGATCCAATGGAAACAAGCAGTCAGAGTCTTAAAAGAAAGATTTTAATTAAAGAAAAAAAAAGAAGAAATGTACAGAAATCAATAGAAAAAACCCACTTGCATCGCACAGCATCACTGATCCCTCCCTGGGAATTCTTTCTCTGCTAAAGCTTAACAGTATAAGAAACACCGTGGATCAATTACCAAGTGATACAGTTCAAGCATATAATTCACTTAGTACTGAACTTGACTTGTTAGAAGATTATAGATCGGTAGAGTAAAGACATAGGTGTGGTTCATCCCATAGCCGGAGTGAACAGCACGAGAGAAATAAACCGAAACTAAAATCTCTCTTTGTCTCCGAGGTTGATTAGCATCTCCAGTTCGTCATCCCCTCTCAGGTTACTTTCAGGTTAACCCTTTACAGGTAAAAAGTAATTCTAGGCTACTTTATACTTATGACAGGCAGAAACATATCTATCAGAAAATCAAATCACCTTTTTCACTCCAGAAGAAATTCTGAATAGTTTTACAGAACATGTTGAAGGATCTGCCTGGAACAGTTCTGCCAGTTTGAACTGAAGTTTCCCTTATGCACTTGATCGTGTAAGCATGTGTGCAATGAATTTACTCCATTGTCAGATACTATATTTATAGATTCAGGATTAGTTTTATGTCAGTGCAACTCAGTAAAATCATTGGAGAGAGTTGCAGTAGTCTAACACAGTGCTCCCCAACCGGTGTGCCGCGGCACACTGGTGTGCCGTGAGGCCATGCCAAGTGTGCCGCGGCAAAAGCTCTGACCACGAGGCTGGGGGGCGGGGGAGGCGGTGTGGCGCAGCGCTGCTCTGACCACGAGGCTGGGGGGCGGGGGAGGCGGTGTGGCGCAGCGCTGCTCTGACCGCGAGGCTGGGGGGCGGGGGAGGCGGTGTGGCGCAGCGCTGCTCTGACTGCGAGGCTGGGGGGCGGGGGAGGCGGTGTGGCGCGGCGCTGCTCTGACCGCGAGGCTGGGGGGCGGGGGAGGCGGTGTGGCGCGGCGCTGCTCTGACCGCGAGGCTGGGGGGCGGGGGAGGCGGTGTGGCGCGGCGCTGCTCTGACCGCGAGGCTGGGGGGCGGGGGAGGCGGTGTGGCGCGGCGCTGCTCTGACCGCGAGGCTGGGGGGCGGGGGAGGCGGTGTGGCGCGGCGCTGCTCTGACCGCGAGGCTGGGGGGCGGGGGAGGCAGTGTGGCGCGGCGCTGCTCTGACCGCGAGGCTGGGGGGCGGGGGAGGCGGTGTGGCGCGGCGCTGCTCTGACCGCGAGGCTGGGGGGCGTGTCGCTCTTCTCCTTCCCTCGCTGGAGTCGGGTCACAGCAGCGTGACCCAGCGAACAAGTAAGCGCGGGGGGGGGGAAGCGGTGTGCAAGGGGGTGTTGGGGGGAGGCTGGGCTGGGAGCGGGGGTAAGCGGTGTGCAAGGGGGCGTTGGGGGGAGGCTGGGCTGGGAGCGGGGGTAAGCAGTGTGCAAGGGGGTGTTGGGGGAAGGCTGGGCTGGGAGCGGGGGTAAGCCGTGTGGGGGAGAGACCGGGCTGGGTGAGTCAGTTGGGGGGGGGGGGGGTTGGAGGAAAGGAGGTTTGGGGGGGAGAGACCTGGCTGGGTGGGTCAGTTGGGGGGTTGGAGGAAAGGAGGTTTGGGGGGGGAGAGACCGGGCTGGGTGGGTCATTTGGAGGGTGGGTGGGAGGGAAGGAGGTTTTGGGGGGAGAGACCGGGCTGAGTGGGTCAGTTGGGGGGGGGTGGGAGGGAAGGAGGTTTTGGGGGGAGAGACCGGGCTGAGTGGGTCAGTTGGGGGGGGGGTGGGGGGGTGGGAGTTGAATTCAGTCTTAAAATATATTATATGGCTCTTACTGAAATAAATTTCCAAGTATTTTGCTTTCATGGCTCTCTGAGTCAAAAAGGTTCCCGACCCCTGGTCTAAATAAAAAATGACAAGCGGTCATGCTTGAAGGGCATTGATCAAGAACTTCGGGTTGCTCTGTCCAGTATTAAACCGAACATCAAATCTCTGTGTTCATTAAAACAAGCGCAGGTGTCGCATTAGTTATAAGTTGTTAGAGAACAGTTAGAATATAGAGTTATGAATTGATGGATGTGTTACAAGTACCTACCTAATTATCAAATAAAATAATAAATCAAGTAATTCTGTTATGCCCAGTTTGACATTCCTATACTATTATACTCTTCAAAACGATATTTTGAAGATTATATTTGTTTTTTATCCAATTTTTGTATGTGGTGTGCCGTGGAATTTTGGGAGAGGCTATGGTGTGCCGAGGGTGACAAAAGGTTGGGGAGCACTGGTCTAACACAATGAAGAATCAATCCTACAATAGTAAATTGTAATTTATAACACAAATAGAGTTCATATTTGACAAACTGAATGCGAGTCAACAAGATGATGCAGTTGCAAAACAGTCTAGTATCATTCTGGGAAGTATTAACCTGAGTGTTGTACGTCAGATGTGGGAGGTAACTGTCCTGCTCTACTTGGCACTTATGAGACCTCAGCTGGAGTAATGTGTCCAATTTTGGGTGCCACACTTTAGGAAACATGGGCAAATTGGAGAGTCCACAGGAGAGCAACAAAATTGATAAAAGTTTTGGAAAGCCTGTCCTAAGAAGAAAAGTTAAAAAATAAAAGTGGGCATGTTATTGTTCTTGAGAAAAGACGACCCAAGGCAGGGGGGGACCTGATAAGTTTTCAAATGTGGAAACAGCTGTTCTAAAGAGGATTGGGATGAGTTGATCTCCCTTTCCATTGAAGGTAGGAAAAAACATAATGGGCTTTCAACCTGCAGCATATTTAAATCTGGAATAACTTTCTAACTATAATGGCAGTTAAGCTTTGGAATAGGCTTCCAAGGGAGATTATAGAATCCCTATCATTTGAGGTTTTTAAGAACAGATTGGACAAACATCTGTCAGGGAGTTTGCCAGTGAAGGAGGCTGTGAAGGCTAGGACTATAACAGGGTTTGAAAGAGAACTGGATAAATTCATGGAGGTTAAGTCCATTATAGGCTATTAGCCAGGATGGGTAAGGAATGGTGTCCCTAGCCTCTGTTTGTCAGAGGGGGGTGATGGATGGCAGGAGAGAGATCACTTGATCATTACCTGTTAGGTTTACTCACTCTGGGGCACCTGGCATTGGCCACTGTTGGTAGACAGGATACTGGGCTAGATGGTCTGACCCAGTGCAGCCTTTCTTATGTTTTTATGTTCTTATATCTTTTATTTAATCCACATCACAGAAATACTCAAACAAGCAAGCTTTAAGTGTTCTTAAACTTACATTTTATACCAAATATTACCCAGCATCACACTGCTGAGATACGGCATCTGGTTTAAATATCAACTCATCAAATATTAACTCATGGTGACTGGCTAAAGAGCAAACAGTTATTATCTGTACCTAAAGTATGTAAGTAATGTCACATTGTCATGTGGGTGTTAACCATATCAGGAATTGCATAATTAGGCGACGCATCAATTTCTGTTTGAAAGTACATGGTATAAATGCGTATCTGTGGAATCATTTGTTCAGACTGCTAAATTAACCCTATCATCTAGAATAGTGAGCAAAATCTTCCGTAATTTTAGAATAAAAAGTTAATTATTGATTGTAAATCTCCCCTCTACCATGATACCTATGAAGCACTTGATGATGGCTTGGCAGATGGCATGGTGTGACTCCTACTTAATTTTCCTCACTGTTGTGTTACCATATTCTTTTATTGTAAGACTAGTGTAACATCCCGTGTACATGGACCAAAGTGCTTAATGCTGTTTGTCCGGGCTGTCTGTACGGCTCGCGGCGGCGCACGCGCGGTGGCCATTTTGTGCCGCTGAACTACAACTCCCAGCATGCTCTTTGTCCGGGCTGTCTCTACTGCGCCTGACGGCTTCGGACAAACATCCTCTGGCCTTTTATTATATAGGATGTTGGAGAAGAGACTGTCCTTTTGTTATATGTGTACAGTGCGAAGCCCAATGTGGGTTAGGGCCTCTGTTACTTCAGTAGAAATATTTAATAATATTCAGACCAGTTATTTTAATTAGGGTTACAGTTTATCCTCATATGAGAGTTGGCCATTATGCTATTTCCCTGTGAGACTCCACATAGGAGTTAAGGATCCGGACTGGGGCCTAAAACAGTCAATTCAATTCAGAACAGTTTCCATAGAGGCCATCGTTGTTGTTAGCAACTTGTGTGTTCCTAGCTTGAGGATGCTCCCTCCTCCCTCTACTCCAAAACAAAAAAATAGATGGCAGGCTGTTCCAGGAATGGTCCATGATGGGATAACTGTGTTTCTGTCTTGTCATTTCTGTGGCATTGTCCCTCTCTATTTCCAAGAAAGGTGATAACTTTATTCCACGATAAATGTTAAGAGAAAGCTTTACTTTGACAGTTCAGTTTGAAACTTGCATAAGGTATGCTCATTCGCTCAGTTTTATAGTTAGAAATTCCAAGGTTCAGTATGTTATTGACAACACATTGTGCTTTTTAAAATTTCATTATAGAAAGCAGTTATGCATAACAGAGATTGGAATTTTAGTGGTACCTAGGCTGGTGAAACCAGGGTCCCTCTCTCTAAGAGATTTAAAAATGAGTTGGCTGTGCACAAAGCACTCCAGATGGAATCCCATTAGGAAAAACAGTAGCATAAGTAATAGGAACTTATTTCATGCAATGTATGTTTCTAATTTCTATTAGTTTTTTTGTTGCTGTCACAACTGTGACATACTGATACTGAATGACTGAATCATTGGGAGTTCAGTCCCCATTGTATTTTAACATTAGCGTTAAAAGCCTGTACATTATCTTGCTACTGAAGAAAATGTTTTCATTCTGATCGGATTAATTTCAAACCATTACACACATTTTTTTCTCTGTGTTTTGAATATTGTAGAAATATTACACATTCTGCCAAATAAAACACCTGGGATCACAAACCATCTATTTTGTTACTTCCTTTACAGTAATTTATGTAAGATGTAGTGAAACTACTATATGGAGCTCAAAATATAAATTTGGGTTGTCATGGATACACACATGAGGAGGCTTTCTTTATAAATGTATTATGAGTCTGACAATTTATTTTTAGTACATAACAGTAGTTTCTCCCAAAGAGAAAGATGATGTAACAAGTTTCATTATTGTTACTCTTGTTAAACCTAACCACATTGCCCTTTTTCTTTTTTCTGCTCGCAATCCAAGGATATTTTAAAGCCTACAGGTGCACTATATTGTTTGATGTCAAAATGGATGATCAGGGCTCTAGGGTTTTCTTTCACTTGACTCCTTGTGTGCCAATGAGCCAAAGATGCTTAAAGTGTAAATTGTATATTGTTTATAAACAGTTTGCAAGTTAAACTGTTACTGTAAAATAATCCAACAGGAAAAGGCATGCTTTTGGATTTGCAAATGTTCCAACTGCTGTTTGCTGCCTTAGTAATTAAATTAGATGAGATGTACAACATAAAGCTGCATGAGCTAAATAATTTATAGAACTTTTTCATGTCAGTAAATAATTTCTAGTGCTGTGTGTTGTACTTGGTTATAGTTCCTTCATTGCATATATAAAATAGAAAGTACAGCATGCACTTTGTTCAATATGCTGTTCTCTTTTATTTCTGTAAAATATTGGCTAATCAAAACACAGGAATCTTGATGAAGGATGATTATATCAGAGAAACGGGGGAGAATAAAAAAAAGAATTCAATAAAGATAATTCACGATAATAAAAGAAAAGTAAATTAAGCAAAAACATGACTCCTTTAAAATTTACCTCTTTTAAAACACAAAATGGAATGACAGCTTACTTAGTGGCCTCTTTTGTGGGTATTTAAGTGTCAGAATAAAAAACTCTTTAAAAGGATAAGATGGAATTGAGCAACATTGTTTGGAAATCAGTGAGCAGCTAGGTAAGTAACAGAAAAACAAATACACAACAAAAAATCAGACTGGTTATTTGCATTTTAAATATAGAAGCCATGTCAGTCTTTATCTGCAAAAAGAACAGGAGTACTTGTGGCACCTTAGAGACTAACAAATTTATTTAAGCATAAGCTTTCATGGGCTATTTTCTCTAATTCTAAAAAGGAAAGTATGTGATAACAGGATAGGGGGTGTAATGCATGGTGTCAACAAAACTAGCGGAATCAGTTCATTTTCCTGGAAGTGGGCACATAAATCACAAAAGAGAGAGATTCTGTCTTAGGTTATTAAGTAGAGTTAAAAGCATTTAAGTAGAGAACCAAATTTCACACTCATGGGGGAATCTGTCCTGGTAGGCATAATGCGCTGTTACTTTATATAGCCATTTGTTAACAGAATATAATATGGGATTCACAGAAATAAGAATTCATTTGACCGTAAAAAGTCAGAGTCATATGGCAGGTCTACACTACCCGCCGGATTGGCGGGTAGTCTAGATGCGATAAATTGATCTCCAAGCACTCTCCCCTCAACTCTAGTACTCCACCGCCACAAGAGGCACAGGGAGAGAGGCAGTAGTGGACTCAGCACTGTGAAGACGCCTCAGTAAGTCGACCAAAATACTTCGATTTCAGCTATGTTATTCCCGTAGCTGAAGTTGCATATCTTAGGTCGATTTCCCTCTGCTTCTTCCCCCCAGTGTAGCCCAGGACATAGCGATAATAGAGTAGGGCTTGAATTTACAGGCAACTTAGAAGAGGATTCTTTTCTCACAGGGCAGCCCCAAAGACTACAATGTGAATACTCAATATGGACAATAGGAGTTTCCAGGTCAAACTCACAGCATGAAACATTCAAAACCTGCAACAAATGTTCTCAATTTGCTCCCTAAGATAGAAAGCAATTTGATTAGTTGTTTTTAATACTGTAATTATGGAGGCACCTGTTGTTGCTCCAAAGTTAAGATTTAATTGAGTTTTGCACTTAAAGCAGGGATTCAGCATCTTACATATGTAAAAATAGACTATCCATCTCAAAATTAGAGCACTTCATCTTTGAGTACATAATGAATTTTCTGAAACTTTTCAAGTACATCTATGCATTAGTTTAGTAATTAATTATAAAATAGATCATTTAAGAAATGTATTAGAGTCAGAGAGAGGTTTTATAACAACAGTAAGATTTAGGCATAGTGAGATAGTAGAAATCATATGTTTAGGAAGTAGTAAGTGAAATTACATTTTTTCCTAACTGGTCTATGCCAGTTTCCTTTTCTCTTGCCTTGTTTTATTTCCTTTATTATTTTTTTTCAGTTTGGTTACTACAACCAAACAGTTTGTCTTCTCATTAGAGAAGCAAACAAACACCGTGCAGACTAATTATGGATCAAGGTTAGTGGCATGTATGTTTTAAATGAATGAATGAATTTAGTCTATGAGGAACAGCATTATAGCACTATTGTTCCAGAAGCTAAATTAGAAGGGTAATTGGAGAGTTTCTTTGGCAAAGCAATATTATACCACATTTTGATTTCTGATTTAAAAAATTAAAACCTTATTAACATGAAATTATTACTACCCTCCACACATTGCTGAGGATCACACACAGAAGCACTTCGTAAATAGGCCCCCTAAGTAATACATTTCAAAAGAAGGCTTTGGGAATGTAACTAATAGCTTTTAAAGTTTTAAAAAGTGAAATTTACATTTTACAATTTACATATAAAAGATCATTTCAGAGTTTAATTGCTGATCCCCTAACTTCCATGGCTTGGCTCCTGCAAACAATTGAGCTATACTATCTACATATTTATCTACATATAGATTTTTTTTAGAAGAAAAATTGTTCAAATCTTTAATCTCATAGAAAACCGCCATAAATGGAGCCTCTTTTGCCTTTACTAATAGGAAATGCTGGTGTTACTGGAAAATTAGACATGCTAGTGATCCATTGTTCAATTCCAAGTAGGGTATTATTGTCACACTAGGAATCACACAGACAAAAGCAAGCACAGATCTTTCAAGTGTCTTGTTACATGTTGTACCAACTGTTATGTTCACAGACCACAAACAGAGAAATTGCAAGGTCACAGTCTTTTACTACTTAAAATCCAGAGCCGCAGCACTCAAGAACCAAAAACAGAGAGAGAGAGTGAGCTAGTTGTTCCATAAGACACAAACTCACCACACTATGCTTTAGGCTGGCTCTTTGCAGATTGATTCCTGAAAGACCTGGATCACATGCTTCCCTACAGGGCCCCCTTGCCTGCAAACAGGACCAGGAATTCTCCGCAATCACTGAAATGTAAAGTGATATTTTATCATTTTAACTCAGTTTTCAATACACTGTACAAAATGGAATTAGAAATAGTCTGTGGTGTAAGGAAGCGTGGTTGATTTCTGTGTTTCCAATTCTCTATGGGTATGGTTAGACTGGCGCTTTGCAGCGCTAAAACCCTCCATTAGTGCTATAATTATCTGACCCTACACACTTCAAAGTGTCATTTTGCGCATTTACTCAATGTAGGGTGACCAGATGTCCCGATTTTATAGGGACAGTCCCGATTTCTGGGTGTTTTTCTTATATGGGCTCCTATTACCCCCCATCTCCTGTCCCGATGTTTCACATTTGCTGTCTGGTCACCCTAACTCAATGTTTAAAGCGGTAGTATTAAACCTCATTTTTGAGAGTTAGAAGGCTTTTAGCGCTAGCGCTGTAGCGCAAGGGTGCGAATGTGAACATTCATTGCATGATAATGAGCCTCCAGCCTCCAGCATCCTGGCCCAGAATTCCCATTAGATCCTCTCTGGCCAGCATTTAAAACTCTTCTGTCGCGTCCTCAGGTGACCACATGTCAGACCCTCCCCTACATTCCCCGGGAAATTTGCTGCGGGCGGGCTGCTGGGTCCCCGCCGCGGCCAGGCGGCCAGCTGCACGCCGGCCCCCCGGCCCCGCTGCCACAAGTTGCGGTGGCAGGAGCTCGCAACCCCCTGGGGAGTGCTCGGCGACCCCCCCGGGGGGTCTTGACCCCCAGTTTAAAAAACCCCGAATAATCACCGGAAATGCTTGTGGAAGGGAGGGGTGTGTCAAATACAGAGCCGGTCAGTTTTCGCTAAGGAAAAGTAACTGACAGCCTGAAGTTCCCTCCCTACGCACACGTTCCCAGTTCCCCCTCACCTCCCTCCTTTGCAAAGCAGGTTGCACCCAGCTGAATGCTGGGATACCTTCCCTATCGCGCTACTCTCACTGCCGCCAGAAGCGCTGCAAATGTGTGCATTCTTTGGCGCTACAGGGCTTAAATGTGCACAGCCTCTAGCACAAAACCTGTTGCGCTAAATTGGGAAGCGCTATAAAAAACGCGCTATAATCTGTAGTCTAATCATACCCTATGTGACTGATTTGTTTTATGTAGGGTTGGGAGGACATCTGGTAATTCAATGCCCACAGCTTGTCTTGTCTTGTACCTCCATCTCCTATCATGCTTACAGAACCCTGTTATCTGACAATGTAATCTGGCAAGTGGCAAGCTGAGACTACTGCTTATTATGCAAAAACATGTTTGCTTTACTTTTGCTTCATCCCATTCCCATCCACCTAGTTCTTCTGTTTTATGTGTCTACTGTGTCTTGGTATAAACATAGAAAATTAGTTTTCTGGTGCAGGGATTATCTTTTTACTAGTTTTAATGATGTTAGGCCTAAAGGGGTGCTGGTCCTTGATTTGGGTCCCCTAGCTGCTACTGTAATACACAGAAATAATGATTGAAAAAGTAATTGCAGAAACATTTTCCAAGGTAGTAAAGAGACTTTCTTGTTAGGGTTTTCCATGATGTCCAGAATTTGTGTCACTATCCAACTGTGTTTGTGTTTATTTATATATATATATTTTCTCAAGCGTGCACAAGTGCAGGATGTAGGGAAACATGTACGGAAACTGGTAAAAGAATGTTAGACGTGTTGGATGTGCATAACTAATTGTAAAATTTTGAATATGGAATTGATTACAGATGTAAAGTTGAAGTCCATAGAACTCAGTAAGGTTTCATAATAGTTCAAAAAGAAAGTCTTTTTTAAAATTACAATGGTCTTATTTCATAACTTAGTTCTCTCTCTTTTTTTCGTATTTTCCTTTTTTTTTAAATTTTATGGAGCTTTCTGATCTGAATCTCACTTTTAGTCCTTTGGTGTTTTGCAAAGAAAAAATATCAACTGCTACAGCTGGGCCACTTCTTGTTGAGGAGGATAAACTATTTCACAGGCAAAGCTTCTTTGCAGTAGCTGACAACAGTCACTAGTGCTCAAAATGTCTGTGGAGTGTAATGATGGAATGTTAGTAACAGTAATTCTTAAGAGGAATTTATTTTTCAGTCATTGACATCTGTGAAAACCAACATCTGTCTGAAGCATCCATTAAAAAGGTTTTAGTGGTGCTTCCAAATACATAGTATTCCAGGACATCTTTGCAATTAATATTAACATATTTTTGAAGACTACTTGTTATGTTGGTTGTTATCAATATAACTTTGGGTGAAAGACTGTAGACAAACTAGTGGTAAATCTCTAAAAAGTGATGTAGATAGCATGGTATGTGCGCAGTTATGGACAAAGAGCAGGTGTTGAATGACCTTCTGGACAGGCACCGCTAGGTACAGTATAAAGGTACTGTTTAAATCTCAAACAAGAAGTCTGGTTGCACAGAGCTGGGTACATTTCTAGGCAGAAGCTCTACAAGGAAGTAGAGAGAAGTGTGTTAGAGGTGAATATTCTACTAAAGTTCCTTGTTTAGTGTTAAAAGAAAATGTAAGATTAATGTTTGTAATTCTTTGCCATTGTCATGTGGCACAGACTCCATTAGAATTAAATGTGACTGTATACATTTAAATTTACAGAACAAAGTGAACTATTTGTCACTCTGTATCTGCCCACTATACTTTAAATGCAGAGGAGTCTAGTGCACAGCTGTTGCCATTTTGTTTCTCACCTCATGCATAACAGCACAGGGCAAATCACTGCACTTCCTCTCTCTTTTGTGTACAAGCTTTCTTTGTTATATTTGTTTTGCTTTCTTTATTGTGACCGTAGTCATCTAGACTAAAAAAGTTCACTCTTTTTTGACTGGGAAACATGATAACCTGATGGTTAGAACAAGGGACTGGAAATGAAGTTTACTGGGTTCCAGTCCATGCTCTGCTTATTAATTTTCTGTGTCAATATAGGCAATTCACTTTGTCTCTCTCTCAATTTGCTCATCTCAGAAATTAGATATTAGATGACCTAACAAAAATGATTCTCTGGGGAACTTTGCGACTTAATTAAGTGATAAAGAACATTTCAATATTTAGATGAAATGGGACAAGTAGGTACAAAGTACTAAATAATAAAAATGAGAGCATGTAATTACATTTTGTATTCTCGTGCAACAGACAAGAAATATAAAAATGTCACATGACTGTATGCAACAAAAGTCAGAAAAAAAATGTAGTAGTCGGGTAAGAACTTAGACTTATGGCTGATTACTATCAATTATGGAAAGGAAACCTAGCTGAGAGGGAAGGGTAAAAAAAATGTTAAGTTTAGAAAAGTGACTTTTGAGGGAAAACTGGTACTGTGTATTCTAGAAAAGTAAGTATTAAGAGGAAATATGATGAGCTTTTCAATATGCTAAAAGAATGGGCATACAATAGAAATATTCAAATTATTAACATTAATAACAGCAATCAGTAATATATAGTTAACAAGGAAACAGCAAAGAGCCTGAGCATTTTTGTTCACACTATATTAAGGGTACATTTTTATAAATAGTTATCTTGATAACTGGTTAGTCAATTGTTAAAGATTTTTATAATCTAGTTGCTCAATAGGTTGTCTATACCCATGGTCATATGTAACCATTTATTACATGTTCTACATATGTGCTTCTAACACTATAATATGTAATATTAATGTCTAGATTTTGAACATGTTTGTAATAATCATTTATCAACACTTTATGTAGTTTTAATATAACATAACCACCGTGTGTGTGTGTGTGCGTGCGCACACACGCATAGGATAGTGAATTTGCGAAACACCTTAGCAAAGGTAGCAGTAGAAAAGAGCAGCAAAGCCATGTTCCCAAAACATCTAATAGCAAGAGCTGTGCAAAACTTCAATCAATTATTTATTCTAAATCAGAAACACAGGCTAAGTTGCACTTCAGTTACACAAGTGTCATGTAAATCTAGGCCACTGTGTGTGTTAAGATGGATGCCACATTAAACTTGGGGAGTTCAGATGAGTTTTGTGGCATGTTCACATTTCCAGTTTGTTAGAACACAACTTTCTGAGGATTTAAAAACATGCAAAGCAAAGTGGGAAAATGGTTAACACTAAACCTTGTCAATTTAAATTTAAAGGTACTGAACAGAGATGGTTACCATACCATATTTATGAACAATAGCTACTACTTAAATAATGCAGAAGTGACCACCCTGTAATGCTGGAGGACAACGTTGTCAATAAGAGAGCTTGTATTTGATTATGAATGGAAAATGTTTCCTAAACCATACCCGTTGACTTTTAAACTCAAGCTTCTGAGTCAATCATGTGACTAAAGAGGGGTGAGAGGAGGGCTCAGGAGTTACTCTCTTGTGAGCTGCAAGCTTGAGCAGCTGTTGTCTCCTCTGTATCTGCTGCTCAGCAGCTCCCCTGCTGACCATGTGTTGCATTACAGAGGTGGCTGAAGTTTGTTGCTTGAATTGTTCGCTTGCCTGTTGGCCTGTGAGAGCCTCAGGGTGAGCAGGATAGGATAGGAGCTTGAATGGCTCAGCTTGAGTTTAGGAGAGTGCCTATTAGCAAAGGATACGGCAGGACAGCCCCAGAGAAGGGGGTAAGAGGTGAAGCACAGAAACAATAGCCAGTTACACACCCTTGATTCAGCAGGCAGAGTGCTCTGTCTTGTGCTAGCTGGAAATGTTTCCCCAGGGACCATACATCAGCTGGGGATAGATAGCCAGAGTACAATGCACGCCTTTCTCACACCCAATAGACACCTCTCTCTGTGCAGCTCCTGGTGCACACAGTAAGAGACAGTTATGCTAATTTGATGTCTGCTGGAAATTTTCCTAGGCCTAGAGAGAACTTGATGATAATCGTGAGACAGCTGGTGTGCAGAGACCACTGTCTATCATGCTGACCGGTACTGTCACATTTCCTTTTGCTCTCCTGTCTGCAGCTACTGTTGTTTCTCATCTGTACTTGGATTGTAAACTCTTTAGAGTCTTTGTTCTGTGTCTGTACAGAGCCGATCCCCATGTTGCAGTTGGGGAAACTGAGCCATAGCGCAGATTTAAGTGATTTGCTCAAGATCACACGGAAAGTCAACCATAGAATCAGGAGCTGACTCTAGATCTCTTGAGTTCCATTCCCATACTCTCTTCACTACATCACCCTTTCTACCCTATCTGGAAGTTAGTAGGTAGTATTTTTTACACACAGACACACACAGACACCCCCCCCCCCCGCTTTCTACACATCTAAATCACTAGACAAGAGGCCAGGCAGTAAAGAAGCAGGCCTATGAAAACAAATGGATGCATACTAAACACTGCACTATATAAAAGCGATGGTTTCTAAGCTGCTGTGTGTAGCAAAGCGGCATATACAGAGCTCTGTCTCAAACATTTAAAATGCAGTGGAAGCTCAGATGCATTGGACTTACTATTTTTAGTTTATTAAAACCATCTGTTATATTTTTATTGTGTCTTCTGCTCCCTACCCTCCTTAGAGGTTTCTTATCCTACTTTCTTACACAGTGAAGAGAGAGGCAGCATTCTACCATATTTCCAGTCTCCCTATCTCTAGTGCAATCTGTCCACTTTATTTTTCAGCAGCTGCCCAATGAAAAAAGAGATGTGGGGAGGGTTTATGGTGCTGATAGTATATATGTTTTACCAGTGAGCCTCCCTGCAGACTTTTGGAGAGAAAGGTGGGTTGTTCAAGGCTTCAGTTTTTCTACATGACAAACTCCTCGTCCCTTAGTTTAACCATTTGACAGCACTTATCTACTACTACTACTTTTCTAACCCAGCCAAAATGATCATGCTGTGCTCCTTTTAAGTACCATGGTATTTAATGTCAAGATTGAGATATCGTCTATCTGCCTGGTTTCCCCTTTGCTTCTATTATTGAGCCCTTATAAGAGTGTCAGGAAATGTTATTGGAGTCGCACTGTAACTCATCATTGGTAGATTGTCACTACTTTTATATGTTATGTTTATAGTTCCACTGAAAAAGTAAAGGGTGTGAGCATTTAAACCTGTGTGACATGGGCAAAAGGGCTTGATCACACCCCTTTTCCTTTTCCCACTGTGGAGGAGGTAGAAATAAGTAAAAGTCAGATGGTCTGGCTCAAATTTTGTCAGGAGGAAGGACATCTGAGCTTCAGGTCCTTCATCTCGACAGCCCTTCAACCTCTCAGAAGCCCAGTTCTGAGATCTGGGCAGAACTGTTCTGCTGAATAATTATTTCACAAGCCTTGTCTTATTCCATTTCACAATCTGCTCTCACAAGACAGAGCAGTTTTTAAACTAAGAGATGGGGGAAAGCCGATTGCTGCAGAGGAGCACGTGGATCGGATAGAGACTTCTCTTACAGGAGGGTCTGTCATTAGAGATTCTCTAGGTTTTAGACAGGAAAGGATGGAAAAGGATAAATGAGGGGCCAGATCAGATGAGAAATTTTCACATAAAGAATCTGACACACCAGGGAAGAGCAGACAGATAAACAGTGACCAGTTTTTAAAGTGCTTGTACACAAATGCCAGAAGTCTAAATAATAAGATGGGTGAACTAGAGGGCCTCGTGTTAGAGGAGGATATTGACATAATAGGCATCACAGAAACATGGTGGACCGAGGACAATCAATGGGACACAATCATTCCAGGGTATAAAATATATCGGAAGGACAGAATAGGTCGTGGGGGCGGGGGAGTGGCACTTTATGTAAAAGATAGTGTAGAATCAAATGAAGTAAAAATCTTAAATGAATCCACATGTTCCATAGAATCACTATGGATAGTAATTTCATGCTCTAATAAGAACATAACAATAGGGCTCTATTATCGACCACCTGATCAGGACAGTGATAGGGATGACGAAATGCTAAGGGAGATTAGAGAGGCTGTCAAAATAAAGAACCCAATAATAGTGGGAGACTTCAATTATCCCAACATTGACTGGGTACATGTCACCTCAGGACGAAATGCAGAGCTGAAATTTCTTGATACTTTAAATGACTGCTTCTTGGAGCAGCTGGTACAGGAACCCACAAGGGGAGAGGCAACTCTAGATTTAGTCCTGAGTGGAGCGCAGGATCTGGTTCAAGAGGTAACTATAAAAGGACCGCTGGGAAATAGTGACCATAATATAATAACATTTAACATTCCTATGGTGGGAATAACACCTCAGAAGCCCAACACTGGGGCATTTAATTTCAAAAAGGGGAACTATGCAAGAATGAGGGGGTTAGTTAAACGGAAATTAAAAGGTAAAGTGACTAAAGTGAAATCCCTGCAAGCTGCATGGACTCTCTTCAAAGATACCATAATAAAGGCCCAACTCAAATGTATACCCCAAATTAAAAAACAACGCCAGAAAACTAAAAAAGAGCCACCGTGGCTTAACAGCCAAGTAAAAGAAGCAGTGAGAGAGAAAAAGGCATCTTTTAAAAAGTGGAAGTCTAATCCTAGTGAAGTAAATAGAAAGGAGCATAAGCACTGCCAAATAAAGTGTAAGAATGTAATAAGAAAAGCTAAAATGGAGTTTGAAGAACAGCTAGCCAAAAACTCAAAAGGTAATAACAAAATGTTTTTTAAATATGTCAGAAGCAGGAAGCCTGCTAAACAACCAGTGGGGCCCCTGGATGACAGAGATACAAAAGGAGCACTTAAAGATGACAGAGTCATTGCAGAGAAACTAAATGAATTCTTTGCTTCAGTCTTCACGGCTGAGGACGTTAGGGAGATTCCTAAACCTGAGCTGTCTTTTGTAGGTGACAAATCTGAGGTATTGTCACAAATTGAAGTATCAGTAGAGGAGGTTCTGGAACTCATTGATAAACTTAACTGTAACAAGTCACCGGGACCAGATGGCATTCACCCAAGAGTTCTGAAAGAACTCAAATGTGAAATTGCGGCACTATTAACGAGGGTTTGTAACCTATCCTTTGAATCGGCTACTGTGCCCAGTGACTGGAAGATAGCTAATGTAACACCAATATTTAAAAAGGGCTCTAGAGGTGATCCTGGCAATTACAGACCAGTCAGTCTAACGTCCGTACCGGGAAAATTAGTTGAAACAATAGTAAAGAATAAAATTGTCAGACACATAGAAGAGCATAAATTGTTGGGCAAAAGTCAACATGGTTTCTGCAAAGGGAAATCGTGTCTTACTAATCTATTAGAGTTCTTTGAAGGGGTCAGCAAACATGTGGACAAGGGGGATCCGGTGGACATAGTGTACTTAGATTTCCAGAAAGCCTTTGACAAGGTCCCTCACCAAAGGCTCTTACGTAAATTAAGCTGCCATGGGATAAGAGGGAAGATCTTCTCATGGATTGAAAACTGGTTAAAAGACAGGGAACAAAGGGTAGGAATAAATGGAACTTTTTCAGAATGGAGAGGGGTAACTAGTGGTGTTCCCCAAGGGTCAGTCCTGGGACCGATCCTATTCAACTTATTTATAAATGATTTGGAGGAAGGGGTAAACAGTGATGTGGCAAAGTTTGCAGATGATACTAAACTGCTCAAAGTAGTAAGGACCAAAGCAGACTGTGAAGAACTTCAAAAAGATCTCACTAAACTAAGTGATTGGGCAACAAAATGGCAAATGAAATTTAATGTGGATAAATGTAAAGTAATGCACATTGGAAAAAATAACCCCAACTATACATACAATATGATGGGGGCTAATTTAGCTACAACCAATCAGGAAAAAGACCTGGGAGTCATTGTGGATAGTTCTCTGAAGGCATCCACGCACTGTGCAGCGGCAGTCAAAAAAGCAAACGATGTTAGGAATCATTAAAAAAGGGATAGAGAATAAGTCGGAGAATATCTTATTGCCCTTATACAAATCCATGGTGCGCCCACATCTTGAATACTGCGTACAAATGTGGTCTCCTCATCTCAAAAAGGATATACTGGCACTAGAAAAGGTTCAGAGAAGGGCAACTAAAATGATTAGGGGTTTGGAACGGGTCCCATATGAAGAGAGATTAAAGAGGCTAGGACTTTTTAGCTTGGAAAAGAGGAGACTAAGGGGAGATATGATAGAGGTATATAAAATTATGAGTGGTGTGGAGGAAGTAAATAAGGAAAAGTTATTTACTTGTTCCCAAAATAGAAGAACTAGGGGCCACTCAATGAAATTGGCGTGCAGCAGGTTTAAAACAAATAAAAGGAAGTTCTTCTTCACACAGCGCACAGTCAACCTGTGGAACTCCTTACCTGAGGAGGCTGTGAAGGCTAGGACTATAACAGGGTTTAAAAGAGAGCTGGATAAATTCATGGAGGCTAAGACCATAAATGGCTATTAGCCGGGATGGGTAATGAATGGTGTCCCTAGCCTCTGTCTGTCAGAGGGGGGTGATGGATGGCAGGAGAGAGATCGCTCGATCATACCTGTTAGGTTCACTCACTCCGGGGCACCTGGCATTGGCCACTGTCGGTAGACAGGATGCTGGGCTAGATGGACCTTTGGTCTGACCCAGTATGGCCGTTCTTATGTTCTTATGTTATGTTAACTATCCCCTGAATGTGAGTTTCTGGTTGGTGCACAGTTAAAAAACCAACTGGAGTTCAGCTCCTTGGGGAGCCCTACCGATATGAAGGGTGGGGGAAGGGGCCAGGAAGGAGAACAGAGGTACTTGGCTTCGGCATCAGGGTACCAGTTTTCTACAAATATCCCCAGATTTGTAGGCTTTACTGGGGGATTTTGAGACCTATGCGGGTATGAGGGCCATCCATGCCACACCAAAGTGAGAGGGTGGGGTAAACTCTATCTTTGTATCATGTCTTAGTTCTGGTCTACACCAGATTCGGGGAGGGAATCGATCTAAGTTATGCAACTTCAACTATGTGAATAATGTACCTGAAGTCGATGTACTTAGATCTAGTCACCACAGTGTCTATGGTGAATAGACTGATGATGCTCCCCCATCGACTCTGCCTGCGTCTCTCTCTCTCCAGTGGAGTACAAGAGTCGACGGGAGAGTGCTTGGGGGTTGATTTATTGCATTTAGGCTAGATGCGATAAATCAACCCCCATTTGATTGATCGTTGCCCGCCGATCCAGCGGGTAGTATAGACACACCCTCAGAGAGAAGAATTCAGAGGATGCTCATTGGGAGTCCGATTCAGATATCATGGAACTCTGTGAAGAGAATCCTGTAGTCTTCAATTGGCTTTGGATCAGGTCCTGAGTTTTCAACTCTCTCAAAGTCTTGTCCATTTGGGACTGATTGTGGACCACAAATATTGGTTTGCTCTTATTAGTGTGACTCATAGGAACCAATTGTAAATGATTATAGACATGTAGATATATAAAAGAGAGAGAGCTAGAAAATAAGTACAGCCTCACAAAAACAATGTTAATTGAACCGTGCCAAATCCTTAATGGGTCATTGCAATATTTGTGTTCCTTTTTCTTATGGAGACTGTATCAGCTTTAGTTGTGGAATATGGGAATGATAGTTTTAGATAATCTATATATATAAAAGTCAAATGGTGTATGCGTGTGTGTATGTACGTTCCCTTACTCCTTCCACACCGTTTGAGCTAGAGACTTGAATTTTGGTTCAGTTATAGGCTTTAGGGTCCTAATCAGGGTAAGAATTGAAAATTTTTCAAATCTCACCTCTGACGCCACCTGGGGTGAAATTCTTTAAAGCCCATTAACATCAGCTGGGCAGCAGGTTAACACCTGCTGTTCTCTATGACAGTTATGATGTAATAATACCCCCTCCAACGGCCCCCGCACTTGCTCAGCTCTCTGCCCCCTCCCCTCCTCCAATGGCCCCCCCACTCGCTCAGCTCTCTCCCCCCTCCAACGGCCCCCCCACTCGCTCAGCTCTCTCCCCCCTCCAACTGCCCCTGCACTCGCTCAGCTCTCTCCCCCGTCCCCCCCCACTCCAATGCCCCCCCACTCGCTCAGCTCTCTCCCCCCTCAGGTAAGAATTGAAAAAAAATTTAAATCTCACCCCCTCCCCCCCTCCAATGGCCCCCGCACTCGCTCAGCTCTCTCCCCCCTTCCCCCACATCTAAATGCAAGAGAATGAAAATAATTAGACAAAATGAGACTTCTGAACAAAATTTGTATTAATAAAAAACCTTGTAGTCTTTTTACATCCCAGTTTCCAATTACAAATACCCCGAGCAACGCTGGGTATTTTTGCTAGTTATGAACAGTGAAACAATGTCCTTAATATTGAGAGACCTCTGTAAAATGGAATATGAAAATGCTTCAGTTTGCCAAATGTCCCCCAATTGAATAAATATGATCTACTGTGAGCCTTTGGAGAGACGAGAGTGAAGATGTTGCTGTTAAAAAGGGGTTGATTATCCCCTTCCATATTCTGATTAAAAGTAACAGGCTATTCCTGTCACATTGGAAAATTTCAGCTACCAGAGCCCAAATTGCTGTAAACCTTTATCATTTTAACTAGTCACCAATGTAACCTTTGTTAAAATAAAATAAAACCAAGAGTACTTCACCTTCTGTATTGCTAAAGCACATTTTAAGTGATATTAATTGGGCAAACCATTAATTATCTCAAATAGGATTCTACCTTACTATAAGCATTCTAGCATTATACACCTCTTGCATCTGTAAATTATAAAGTACCCTAATGGGTAGTCAATAATTTTCTGTCAAGGTCCAAATTTATTGCTCAAGGTATTCTCAAGGTAGAGACTGCAGAGAAAATAATAAAAAATGATGATAAGTAAAATGATTTTGGGGGTCCATTCAGAAGTGTCTTGTGGTCTGGATTTGGCCCACTGTCCGCATACCTATGCCCTTAAGTATTTTCCTCAGAGGAATTATCTCTCAACAGACCCTTAATTTTTAAACAGTACATCATATCAGGACATAACCCCACTCATTTGCTGATAATTTTCTGCAATATGACAGGGTAATAAAATTGATCCATTTCACAATTGCTCTCAATATGAGACAAATCAAGGAAATAGTAGTTTTTGTCTTATCAGACAGAGCCATCTCTCTTCTATCTGAATGTCGGCCCCTCCCCTGGTGCTGGTTTATCTCTCCTCATAATGCTATGTGAAAGAAAGTGGAAGTACCCTGTGCTTGCTTTATTTGTTCTTTTATTCCATTCTGCCTTTTCTCCCACAAAAAAAAAAGGAAGAAAAAAAATTCTGAGGAAAAACAAATGGCTCGGATTCCCTCAGAATGTCTAACCTGCCTGCATTCTGAACAGTGGGAGAAAGAGAGCAAGCAGCTCTTACTGCAGGTTTTTTTGTGCAGGCTTTCCCTTTCCTTTAAAACGGTGCAGCCCTCCCCTGAGCAGCAGGCTGATTGCTTCCATTCAGGCACATTTGGTATGCATGAGCACTACTGCTCCAAGACAGGAGGTTGCTTTCTTAAGGAGGATCAGTGGCTAAGGCAAATCCACTTTGCCAGCCTTCCAACCAAGTTCCAGGAAGCATCTGTCCTACGGAATTTCAGGTGTGGACATGATGAACGTGGGATGTCGAAACTGTGGAAGACCATTTGTTTTGTAGGCATTATAAGGGTTGCAGTTCATTTTCCAGTGGAATTTTTAGAGGGTCATGAGTCAAACTGATGCTCCCCGACCACTAAACTGGACCATTCGGAAGCTATGCCATGCTGCTTTTCTCCCATCCGTCAGACTTCTTAAGGTATTGTAAAATGGTCATTTTAATATAAAATACTTATTTTCATCCTTTACTCAGAGAGTTTCAGATTTTGTTACTGGAGGGAATCCAGAAACTTCACATTGAATTATTTTTCCTGTCATCTTCGTGCATAAAGATAGCAAAACTCTGTCTTTATGCATTTGGCATGTTTAGCAGAAGTAGAGAGGTCAGAGAGACATTTTAACAATATGAGGTTGGAATAAGGGATGATTGATTCAGTTTCTGCTCCAATTCACCATTTGTTAGGAAAAATAACTATATGAATTTCTAGGGAAGAAAAAAAAATCAGTTTAAGGGTATATGTGTGTGTATACTGTGAGAAGTCTTCTAAGCAGATATTAATTATATGATGTTGGTTAGTCCCCAGGGACACCTATGAGTAGAGTACCACACAGAACG
Source organism: Sternotherus odoratus (assembly GCA_032164245.1). NCBI lineage: Eukaryota > Metazoa > Chordata > Testudines > Kinosternidae > Sternotherus > Sternotherus odoratus. The sequence goes on along the minus strand of JAVMKO010000007.1, from coordinate 28,969,816 downwards.
AACCCTTTCATTGATCCTGTGTGAGTGAACAAATATTATCATGGCTTTTTAAAGCTATACATACTGGTCAGTGGTCAGCCTATGGCTAATTGACAATGCGGATTGCCTGACTGTAATTTTCTGCTAGTCCTTTGTTTTTTAACCAAGTGTTATGTTTTGTTTTCATAAGTAGTCTTAAAGATATTTACCTAAATAATAATTATACTACATAGTACATGATGGATGGGTATGAAACTCAGATATCTGCTTCCGCACCTGAAGTACCTTTACTACAGTACATCCCAATGTAGCCTTCTAGAGGCATATATCAAAACCAAAATCCCCACAGTCAAACTCTTCAGAAGAAAATAAAGTTTGTATTGAGCTGAAAAGTATTGTTTGTTCTGGGGAAAGCTGGTCACTTAGTTTGTTTGAATGTGTTGTGCACATTTTAAACCCCATAATAATCAGGAATCCGAAACTATTTTATTTGGCTTTTACCTGTAAAATTTGGCTTTTACCTGTAAAATTTATTTGGCTTTTACCTGTAAAAATGCATATGTAACCTTAATGATTCATAGGATGGCCCTGAAATTAACATTTAATCAACTGTAATATGAGTATTCTAGTTTAATGTCTTGGAATATAAAATGTGATGTACCTATTGATTTCACATGGCTAACTGGCATTTGTGAAAATGAAGTCATTTATTAGAAATGGAATATTTAAATGTATTACTGAATATATAATAGCTTACTTTTTATGAGTTTTCCAGTGAACTATCCAATATGTATAATAATTGAGGTATATGCATTGAACAAACTACTACACTAGCATCATGGCAGGCATTTGATGGATCTTAATTTGACAGAAAGGGGCTATCCTAGGAACAATTGCTTTTCCCTAGGAGTGTGTGTGCTGAAGAAAACACAGTGAGCAGTACAGTTGAGTAGATATAGAATATGAATTTATATGTATGAGTAAATGAAAATGCAACAGAAGTAGATCATAGAATAAATAGGGCATATGTGTTTATTTTAATGAGAAAAGCAATTACACGAAGAGCACAAGCTAGAATAAGCAACACATTACTATCAAGATTCACTTAGGAGACTAATTTCCTATGAGGAGGGGAGACCTTGATGTGGTGGTTTATTAGCACTGCCATCATCATGAAAATTATTTTATCATCTTTTTGACAGATAAACATTGCCCCTCTGTGTAGTTTTTCATCACTGCACATGGTTTAAGGGTAAATGTCATTGATTATTTATTAAACAGCACAAGCTAACTATAATATTTTTCTTGCTACAATAACAATCCTTTAGGGCTAGATGATGGCTAGTCCCTACACAGGTGAACAAGCATTAGAAGAGTTTGCATACAGAAGCTAGGGACAACACAGATCTTGTGCATAGGGGTAGGCAAGAATTGTGGAAGGCTTTGTACTGATACCTAAACATACCAGAGAGGATGGGAAGGCACTATCCCAGTCTTTCTGTACTGGCGGCTGGCTACGGAATAAAACTGTGTCCCTTTAAGATGGTACTACATCCATCTTAAAGGGACACAATCAACTCAAAAACCTAAAACTTGCACCTATTTTTATCATTAGTACTGAATATTTACAGAGCAGTGTCCCCCAAAGAATCCACACAGAAGCAGGGCCCCAGAGTGCTACTGTACTGATGCATGCCAAGACACAATCCCAGCTCCCAATGAACTCACTTGTTATAATTAGATTATATGCTTAGACTGGAACACCTAAGATTACTCAAAGTAGGAGAGAGAAGATGGAGAAAATTTTTCCTTCATTTTTTCCAGTGCATTTGACAGTAATTTGTATATAAACAAATTCACTTTCCCCCCAGTTAGTCAGTCAGTTTCCTTATTTTGTGTCTTTCACACTGCAATAAAGGAGATAAAATCTTTTTCTTTTTTCCTCTAAAGAGGAGAATCTGACTATAAATCTGCAAACTTTGTCAAAGGGATTCAGGGACAGGTGTACCTGAAACTAATTTTAAAAATTGCCTAAATTTTAAGTTGATAGCATTCCTTTAAAGGGTAATGCAGTGGCGCTGTCACAATAAATAAATGGCACAATAGTTTACTTTATTCTTGTATTTGCTTATATATCTTTATTTTTGTTGTACTGATTTCTCTTAAAACAAAGTTAATACCATTTGTGAAAATGCAGGACACAGAACAAGTGTATTCTTATCACCTGTTATATTTATAGAGTCAGATCCCAAAGTCAGTTTCTTCTATCGAAGTCCATGGGAATTTGAACGTATAATGATATCAGCCAGCCCTTTCTATTTAGTTTCTCTTTTGCCTAATATACTGTATTACTAACTGTGATTAGCTTCTTGCACCGTGAGTGTGCTCAGTAAAAGGATTATCTTTACTACAAACTGATGTTTCTGTCCAGATAGCATCTGTTTTATCATCATTATGTATTTTATCTGTTGTTGCCAAATTCAATTTCAGTATATTTCATACAGTTGCATTGGTGGGCAACCTGCGGCCCGCGGGCTGCATGCAGCCCATCAGGATAATCCGCTTGTGGGCCATGAGACCGTTTGTTTACATTGACCATCCACAGGCACAGCCACATGCAGGTCCCATTGGCCGGGAACGGAGCAGTTCCCGGCCAATGGGACCTGCAGGAAGTAGCAGCGAGCACATCCTGCGGGCAGCCGGGCCTGCAGCCAGTCAATGTAAACAAACTGTCTCGAGGCCCGACAGCAAATTACCTTGACGGGCCACAGGTTGCTCACCACTGATGGTATAGTCTTTTATTTAGTCTTCAAAGAATAAAAATTCGCAATGACACTAGATCATTCTCATCTCTGTACTTTATTTTATATGAGAACAAAATAACAAAAACATTTTAAAATGGAAAGCTGACATATGCTCAAACTGTAAGAGCAGTAACAAACTCTAGGGACTTAGAATAATTTCCATGGTGACCTCTGATGCAGTACTCAGTAGTAAATAATGTAACCCCCCATCTTTATCTGTCTATACTGTATATTAAACTAGTCTCTTTAACAAGGAGCATAATGTCCTTCACTCTGTTAGTTCAATTTCAGTTGTAGTGATCTATTAATTTTAAGATACAACAGTAGCAGCCAGGGCTGGCTAATAGCTTCCCTTTACGGTATTCTGTGCTGATAATCCTGTGGGATGCACTTGAAATGACTGATTTTAAATTACTAACATAATTCTGCTCTGCAACAGGTAACCCCGATTCATTATCCTAGTGTTGTGTTGAATGGGCATGGCCTTCTCTGTTACATGGATTGACAGTAGATATAGTGCAGGATACAGTGACCTGATTTGATTTAGCTAAACTAGGATCATTCACAGATGCTGACAGGCTGGACACTATCCAATTCTATTTCCTATGCTTGTGTTCCAGGCATGCATATCTGTTTTAACCTACTTCAGTAATACCCTCATGTTTAGAAATGGTTTTATAATCCTATTTTCTTAGTTTTTCAGTATCTAACAGAGAAACAGAATATTAAAGAACTAGGAAGCTCTTACATTTGAAGCATGAATTAAACCAAATTACCGTAGGGCATTTTTACAATTGATGCTTCATTGGTTTGGGTTTCTTTGTTTTTCTTGTTTTCCTATAACATATAGAGCAATCTTGCAGCAATACTGTGTGGCTTTTTTACATGCTACGCAAGCGCACAATATCACTGCTTCAGATATAAAATAAGAATACTAAGATAAGCATAGCTTGGAAATCCTTCTGCAGACAGAACAATTTTGTGTTGTAGAGAAAAATTGTCATTTCTCCTTCCCCCAGATGATCATTGAAAAGAGGGCTTTCCATCTATGACCCTAGAGCTTCAATTTCTCTGCTTCAGCTCTGTTTACTTGTTTGCATGTTGGGGCAGAAACTTGTTATATTGATTTTTCTTTGAATCTCTAAATCAGGAGAGTTGATTTTAATGGCATAATATTAATTGTGCAAGGACTTTCATATAATTATGCAGACTCAGTTCATCCAAGTATCATACATTTAAAAGCTGTTCCATTTTTAGAAGACATGGGGAAATAAACTCCATTTAATTCAGTGTATTGGCTGCAGAGAAGATGCTTGGGAATGAATGCATCAGCAGGGAAAATAAAGATGGAAGGATTTAGAGTAAATAGACATTTCTGAGCAGGTCTGTGTGTTGATGTAAAAATGAGTTTAAACACCATATGCCTCTAGGAGAGTCTGTAGATGTTAAACCTCTGCTTAGGACAGATATGAGGATGACACATACGATGGAGGTAGGAGATGGAATAATACATAGAAAATCCAGGGCAGGGCTTGGATAGTAGGGAAGTACAAAGGAAAATCAGTTGGATGTTCAGTAAGGTGAGTGCTACTGATTTAGAGGCATGCTCATACAGAAATACTGTATATCAACTTTGTGTAAATTTTAAGCAATTTTTTTACTTCACCTACTTCACACAATAAGGTTACTGGAATGATTTTACAAGAGTCTGGAAATTCTTTGTATAAACATAAAGCTCTAGGCTTGCCGAGTCATAAGAAAAGGGAAAAGTCAGAAGAAACAGTGGAGAAAATAAGATATTTCTGGTTCAGTGAGAAGTGTCCTTTTGGTCATACCAATTTAACTACAGAAGAAACCTACTCTCTTTGGGAACAATCTGATTCATCTTAGTGATTGCCATGTGCTGTCCATCAAATGCTTTTTGGTGACTTAAAGGGATCAGATGCTAATTTCTGATCAAAATAGAAACGAGTTTACATCTTCTAAAGTTGCATTACACAAGACAGTGTATATAAGGTAACTGAAAGGGCAACCACTTTAACAGGCTAAAAAAAAGGAGGGTGTTGGAATATGGCATCGGGTCTTTTAAAGTACAAAAACGATATGCATTGGGTGAAATCCTGAACTCATTGGCAAAACTCCCATTAGCTTGGGTGGGAAGCTATAAAATATGGTTAATATTAACATATTGATTAAGAAGGCATCTAAAGGAATAAAAGTGAAAACAGATATTGTGCTTCATTATAAACACTTGAAGGACAGCATCAGCTAAACCTCACATGGATTTTGTCCAGCAGATTTAAATTATTTCCTGGAATTCCATTATTGTTTGATTACCAAGGAATGCCCTTTAATTTGAAGCTAGTTTATTCTCCTTGTATCCAAGAAAAATACAGTGACTCGAATAAATAATTTACTTCTGGAGATCTTAATGTAGAATAAAATATATTCTCTGGCAAACAGTAAATGAGTATACTACACGAGCTCTCTGCTTCGGAAGCCTCTACTGATAAAGTAAGAAAGTGCATGTAAGAGAGGAAAAAGCAATCAAAATTTCACCTATTGACTAAGTCACCAAAGGATCAACCTGTAATTCAGGGGACATAACCCTAAGAAATCTTTTTTGTTAATTTAGTTGTAAATGTACAATGAAATGTACAATGAAGTAACAAAATCAAGAAACAGCTTAATCTGCTAGACCATAGACAGACAAATCTCTAGACATGTTAATTCAGCCATTTGAAGAGTTCAGCCAAATTAATCAATAGGAATAATGAACCAGATACTAAACAGGTGTAAATTGGCATAGCATCATTAACTTTGATGGAGTTCCATTGATTTACATCAGCTGAGGATCTGGCTCAATAAACAGAATGTAACATTTTAAAATTGATATGTAAGGGTTAAACTTATACTTATATAGGCTTACAAGGCAGGTGTGGGGGGCAGGGATTTGGACCTGTTCTAGGCACCACCAAAAATTATACAAACCTGGTGCCCATAGTACACTATGAAATATAGATGATTGCATAAGAGTATGTATGATCCCTATATAGAGAAACCTGGTATAATGAATTGGTAAAGTTCTGATTCCTCATCTGAATTGTCAGTTAAGTAAGTTTGTAATAGGCTTTCAATATTTTGTCTTTCAGCTGTGTTGGGGACACTTTGCTTTGCATCCCCAGCACATAATGGCCCTAAATCCAGCTTAGCCAGCTACTGTCCAAGAACCACATTGTAGAGAGACAGGTATAGTGGCTTCTATACCACCCCTCATCTGACATGAGGCATAGAGTTGAAGCTAGGAGAGAGATAATATGGCCAGGATATTCTTGGGCCATGACATTCCCTTGCTGTTTTAATAGGGGACAGGTTTGAAGCCCAGAATGGGAAGGAGTGAGGTAGGGAGGGAGAAGTTGCAAAGTTGTCTTTAAGCCACTTTTGAACGTGTACTTACACATTCCCATCCACTATCCCACACTTTAGATACTTTACAATTTTTCTAACAGAAGTATTTAATACAAAATTATAGGTTCCTGATACTCAGTTGTAGCCAAGGAACGTGTAACGGAAGTGAGTGGGATATTAGAGGAGTGTGTGTGTGTTTGTGTGCATACACACATGTTGCTTGGGGCTACTAGGCACTGAGGTGATGCCCCTTCCATAGCAACTGGGGATACTCGTATTTGGTGAACTTTGAGCTGATTCAATTGGATCAGTTCTCCTGAAGGAGCAAAATCCAGTATGTTATATAGATACGTCCTTTTTAGTGTGGGTACTTATACTACAAAGGTGTAAGTGTTCATTTTTTGGCTATATATTTTATCATTGATATTTATATTAGCTAACTGAGCCTATATTATGGATGTCATTCTTAGCAGCAGTGACCATTTCCTTGAAAATGATGCAGAAGCAAGTCTATTCTAGCAAATAGAAAAATAAAGTTAAAGAAGGTGGGGGAAGGTCTGCATCATTTTCCTGTACGGGACATAATAAGACCCTCACGTACAATGCTTTTTCAAGAATCAACCTTAGTAGATTCATGGGAACCAAAATTCATCAGATTTTCAGGTGCAGCTGCAACTGATGTAAGTTTATTGTATATACATGGAGCTATTTTTTAATGATCTCTAACTTTTCACCTGCACTTTTACACATGCAACCAGCTGTAATTTTAATGACATTTTTCTATCTGCATATCTAGTTGCACTCAACTATCAGGTAGTTAGGATGTCTGAATGCTATCATTCATGCTTACAACTGATTTTGCTTGCAATTTTCCTGTGATTGTAAGTGTAAAGTAAGAGTCTAGATTAAAGCCCTTTAAAACTATGTGATAACTTATTATTAGATAATACATGGTTAGCCAGTTTGCGTGGACGAAGCACAGCACCTTGCAATATTCTTTGTATACTGCACAGCACACTATAGCACTGTACAATACATATAAAACATTGCAAATGTAATAAAATTGAAGTTCTCTTCTTTGCTGACACCCCATGAAGTGTTTTATTTTCATGTGTATTTGTAAGAGAAGTTTAGAAGTTAAAAATAAAAAAAAGATAAAATAGCAGTTACTACTTCCATCAAAAAAAGTCTAATATAAAACAGTAACTATTGGGGGGGGGGGGGAGAATTGTAAAATTCTTAACAGAAGCACCTGAAACAGGGTGGGGATACAGATGCAATACCATTTAACATGTTAATGATTTGATTAAACAGCGTAAGATTTAATATTGTTCTGTGGGGTTATTTCTTTGTTTGAGATGTTGCCATGTGAGCAGTTCAGGCCACAGGACCATGAACTGAAGCTGAGCGGTTTTATTCCACCTGAGTTGCTAATAAGACTATGTATGCTACAGTGCAAAAAGAGAGACCCCTGAGGCTTTGTGGAAATTTATGTCAAAGCCGGTAATAAACCATGAAATAAAATTATTTCATCAAAAATATCTCTTATCCTTTAATGGTGACATGAAACTGTCTGACAAATGGCTTTTTGTAAGGCCAGGTAACCTACAGAATAAAAACAGGCTTCAGATTATTTAATGATAACCAGGCTCGCTATCCATAAGCGACGGTGTGATGCTGGAAAACATTCCATAACCTCTACCTTGAGAGAGAGTTGCGCAACCCTCCTTGACCCTGGGCTTCATAGCTGTAGTGGGGAAACATAATAATTTATAAGCCACTGCATTTAAGAGTTCTTTTGGTCCTTCTAGGGGATGCACCACATTGGGTACTCTGCACTGGAGGGATGCCTTTCTCAGCTGGGTACAAAATTGTTGCATTATAAACTTTGTGATGTTGTTTTGTCAGTTGCAATGCAACCTCCTGGTGTGGGATACAATGGGGTGACATGTTTATTTTGGACTGTTTAACTATCCTTTTTTAATGCTGGACAGACAGATCAAAACCGGCACAGCCCTATCCTTTTATAACACTTCTAGTCCAAGGATTTTAATATGCTGTACAAATAACTGGGCCTCACTTTTGAGGGAAGTATTGTCTCCATTTTACAGATAAAGTAGCTCAGGCACAGAGAGGTTAAGTGACTTGTCCAAGGTCAGACAGCAAGTAAGTAGTATAAGTAGGAATAAGAAATTGTACTGTCTGGCTCCCCATTCTGTACTTTAATCACTAGTACTTGTTTCCACTACCACAAGGTTCATAGCTCTACAATGCCCTCAGTTCCCAAAACTAGTACAATGCCCTCAATCTTCATAGAGTCCATATGGCAAACAGGAGACTACCAACAGCATCAAAGGGCCTCCAGTGTGAGTTATCTTAATGTGGTGTCTACTCTGCAATTAAAAACCTGTTGCTGGCCCATGCCAGATGACTCGGGCTCAGACTAAAGGGCTGTTTAATTGCAGTGCAGACACTCGGGCTGGAGCCGGGACTCTAGGATCCTGCAAGACGGGAAGGTCCCAGAGCTTGGGCTGCAACCTGACCAGAGTACAAACATCTATACCACAATTAAACAGCACCCCTGGAGCCAGAGTCAGTTGGCACAAGCCAGCACCTGGAGTCTAACTGCAGTTTATACATAGCCTCAATTTTCAAATCAGTTTGAAAATTAAACAGCTGGGGATAATCAAAAGGGGGAACTGTTATTAAAACATTTGAATTTAAATAGATGTGCCATGCAAATTACTTTAAAATAATACGAATGAAGGAATTTATTTATTGAATGTGTATCTCTAATATAAAGATAAACTTTAACAACCCATGAAACCAAAAATGACATTTTTCATAGGTATTTTGGTGGAGAATTGAGTGCACACTCCTTATTTCACTCTAGAATAAATATGATTTTCAAAAGAAACTTGTTTTAATAAATGCCTCTAATCTTATTAAATCCAAACTTCCTATGCAGCTGCTGGTCAGTGGAGATTCTGGGAGTTGTAATCTGTTCTAAGGTAAAAGCAATGAGCTATTCTGCCAGCTACTTCCATATGGCTGGTCTCCACTAGGGAGGGAGATCGACTGTAGATATGCAATTTCAGCTACGTTAATAACGTAGCTGAAATCGGCGTCTCTACAGCCGACTTACCTGCCGTCCTCACGGCGGCGGCGGTTGGTGGCGCGGTCCCCTATCGACTTCAGCTTGCGCCTTTTGGAGAGCTGGACTTTCGGAGTTGACAGGGAAGCTGCTGGCGATCGATCCTTCCCTGCCGTAATGAAGATGAGCCCTTAGAAGCAGCTGTGTAATGCCAGTTTTAATCTCACGTAGCTAACATCCCAAGATGGGTTTGGTTTTCTTCTTCATTTACTCCTGTTTCAAAACCAGTGCAAAGGAACATTTTTTTCCAGTTTGCTTTTTGTGCAAATTTTGTAGAATTGCTAAAAAGTCATTTGATGGGATGAATGTCTAATAGAGTTGGAACAAATAATTGGAAATGCTTATTCACAATGTGTTGCAGTCTGTGGAAACATTTATCACAGAACATCATTAAATTAAATACTTGAACTGAGTGAATTATTTGCATCAGATTAAAATTAAAAAACATTTTGATGGTCATAGAATGTTCTTGAGCAGATAATTTTTATTAGTTAATTAATTTAAGGTTCACCCAGAGCCCACTGACGTCAATGGAAAGACTTTTTCATTGACTTATGGAAACATTTTTCTGCATTCGTCCATCTTTAAGGAATAGTATGGCTTTTAATAGTTTTTTAAAAAAACTAAATAAATTTGACAAAAAATATTTATAAATTACTCTTACCTTAGCACACTGAATCAAATGTCATACTATAGGTCAATACTCTGGTTATCACAGGAGTCAGGAAGCATTTCTCCACCACATATAACATTGCAGATTTGGCTTAGATGTGTTGGAAGGGGTTCCCTCTTCAGAAGAATCAAGTAGTAATCACTGCCAGTGGCTGAATGCCACATACATAGCCTAGTCCAATATGATAAATCATGTGGGCTAAATACTTTCAGGTGACTACTGATCTTGGTTTATATGCAGTGTAGTTGTAGCTGTGTAAGTCTCAGAACATAAGGGACCCAAGGTGGGTGAGGTAATATAATTTATTGGACGAGCCTGGGAGCTTAAATTCATTACTCTGCTTGATACCAAAAATCATGGACTGAACAGATATACTGGATTTATTTCTAATTACAACAGTGCTATGTTAAGAATTACATTAATCCCCTCTTTTTGACCTATGACTGCAGAAGTGTAAATGGGCCTTGAATGGTCCATTACAATACGTGCTAACTCATTTAGCTAAACACTCTGTTTCATCTTATACTTTGCTGTGATGCTCCTCTCATAGACCGGAAGAAGAGCTCCGTGTAGCTCGAAAGGTTCTCTCTCTCACCAACCAAAGTTGGTCCAATAAAAGATATTACCTCACCCACCTTGTTTCTCTGTTGATCTTGGGTGTTCCTTTACTTTTGGGTGCTCAACTTTAAACATTTAGAAGGAGTCCAATTTTCAAAAGGTTCCAAGCACCCATTTTTTGAAAATCAGGCTCTTTTAAGACCCTTCATATTGTGCACCCCAAAATTGAAGCACTCAGAATCAACGGTCATTTTTGAAAAATTAGGCTTCTTTCTTAATCCAAACTGAAAAAGAATATGTCCTCCATTCAATTTTTAGCTCTCCTATGATTCCCTCTTAGGTGTTTCCATCTATGCAATAATATATGATAGTGCATTTTAGATTTAAGTGTTTCATCTGAAAATTCAAGTGAGCTGTCATTAAAATGGTTGCTTCCTGCTGTGAAGGATTTTCAAGCTCACGGGGTGGCCACAAACAATATAACATAATGCATTAGTTTCATCTCAAAGAAGAAACATTAATTAAGGGATGAAATATCCACAATTAATGCAGGTAACTGCGGTGTGATCTGAATATACTGTGAATACACAAATTCTAAATCATATGTTTATGCTCACACAGCAGTTATTATTCCCCAATTATTTGAATTACTTTTAAATAAGCAGTTTAAAGGAAAAAAATACTGATAAGTTAGAATCACAAAATCAGTTTTATACAAAAATAAAACGCACAGAAATATATTGAAGATTTAGCTTGTTACTAAGAGTCAGTATAGTTTTAAAGACTGTCATCTGCCACTTTATCCTATATATATGTTTTATAATGTCAAGTTGCTAACATTCAGCAAATAAATTGATCAATGTTAATCTTGTAGCTAGGAGACTCGGACCTTGACCAAAATAGTTGTAGCTGAAGTTTTCCTCACAAAAACTACTGTAGGCTATCTTGATTCATGGAGCTTATGTCAGAGGTTACAGATCTGTATCAAGACTGCTTACTGTATTCAAGAGGAAAGCAGAACAGTCTGAAAAACACTTCTTGGCATTTAAAAATAAGGCAGCCAGAATGATGCATAGGGAAAGGAAACTATGTGGTAGAAAGCACTCTATTTGGGACTTTGCTTCTGTAAATAGCATACTTCTGTTTGAGGAAAATAAATCTATTTTTATATAGAAAGCATTTAAACAAAAAGCTGGGGCTGTTGGACAGCTGGGTTTGTGTGATCTTTGTTGACTGACTCCACAACATCCTGAAGGGAGGGTGGAGGAAAGTAGAAGAGGGTTAATTTTCTAAGTACACATCCTTGGTTTTACAATGGCCTCTTTTGATTTGACTGAGGACAGTGATCCATCTTTTACAACACATTGCGTCTTCCTGGCTCATGCAAGAGCATTCTAGCTGCAAGTAACTCATGGTAGGTTTTCCTTGAATTAATGTCATCAGGGGAGTTTCCTAATGTTATTTCTAAATGCCCTATGAAGACTGGAGATACAGGAAGATCCAAAACATCAAGAGACAAAAGTAGACCGTGAGAAACCCTGTGAGGCATTTTGTGGATGTAGGGTGAGGCATATTGTAGATGTAGGCCTCAATGTTTTCTGGGACATATATTAGATTGCAATTAAATTCTCAGATTGTTTTAGTATGGAGGCTCTGTAATTGAGTTCCAACATGAGTGTTTTGTTTTTGTTTTTCGTTTGTATGTTTTTGGCTGGATAATGATCATAGGACATGACTGATTTACAGTTATAAGTAAATTGCAAAAGATTGACAGCCATCTTGACAATTTCCCCTCTGCTTCTCTGTGACCCTGTAATATTCCCTAGATGTGCTACTAATTATGTATGCTACTTGCAGCCTAACACTGGGTTATGTGTGGTATCTTATTAACTTCAGATTGAAGATTGAAATGTCTGTGGGCAGCAATACATACATCAGGTGAGGGATGACAAGTTTGGCATCTTCTTTGCAGGAGATTTCTTTATGCCTCTTTGGTGTGAGAGGAGAGGGAAGCAATATCTGCAGCATCAGAAAATATTCTTTAAGGAAACACTCTGGATTTCCTCCATTAGTTTGCCTGAGCATGTTCACCCATCTATCTCTCTCTGAATATACTAGTGGCTAGCCATTTCTTGGTTCATCTGTTGGCCACTCAACATCTGAGAGGCACAGAACCATACATTTACTCACCTCTTGTGTGAGAGGCAGATTTTTAGACTTGCCATGACCCTTGTACAGCAGGGTAGGAGAGAGAAGTTTAGAAGTGGGAAGAGAAGTGACTTGTCGAGGTGAGAGTCTGAGGAAGAGACATGAAAGAAGAATGGAGGGAAACAGAAAAAAGAGAACGGAAAAGGAGAATGAGGGAAGAGGGAAGAGAACTGTAGAAAGATAAAAGGGAGAGAAAGAGGAGTAGGCTTTGGGGAAAAGACTTGCATTCAGATACCGTGGTGGTGGTGGTGGTGGGTTTTTTATTATTATTATTATTATTTTTTGGCGTAGGGCTGGAGGGTAGTGGTAACAGTTCAGGCTAGAAGTGGCATTTGCCTGCCACTAATATAATCTTCCTTTCTAAAAACACATTATGCAATAGTTTAAAAATAATAATTGTTAGGAAAGAATGCTCTTGGATTTCTCTGCTAGTGATTTATTCTCTCTCACCCTCTCTCTCTCATTTAGTTCATAAACTGTAGTGGATGAAGGGTAGAGAGGTGATAATAAAACTTGATGACTATAAATTTGGTCACAGCCATACCACAAGTTTGGAAAATAACATCCAGGCAAAGATTCATAAATAACTTTGCTATCATGGGCTTCATGTGTGTATCTCTATCCAGCTTCCAACTTCTACCCTACATAACAGATTTCTCCACCTTTTAGTAATTTGGTTGACGGGTCACTCAGCTGATGGGTGATACAGCCAAAAGGCTCCAGGGTCTCTTTTCAGGACAGATCTTCAAGGAAGGAATCCCCTTGTGGATCTCTCTTAGGATCTTTAGGAGGCAATAGGGATCATCATAGGGGCTTGGACAAGCTTTTTTCCTCTTCCTCAGACATCTATATATATAAAAGTCAAATGGTGTATGCGTGTATGTACGTCCACTTACTCCTTCCACACCGTTTGAGTTAGAGACTTGAAATTTGGTACAGTTATAGGTCTTAGGGTCCTAATCAGGGTAAGAGTCGAAAATTTTTCAAATCTCACCTCTGACGCTCCCCAGGGGTGAAATTATTTAAAGGCCAATCACATCAGCTGGGCAGCTGCTGTTCTCTGTGACATAGCTATGATGTCATAATACCCCCTCCAACGGACCCCGCACTCGCTCAGCTCTCTGCCCCCTCCCCCCTCCAATGGACCCCACACTCGCTCAGCTCTGCCCCCTCCCCCCTCCAATGGCCCCACACTCGCTCAGCTCTCTTCCCCCTCCCTCCTCCAACGGACCCGAGTTGGGTTTGGTCAGAGGGTAAGTGAGGTAGGGGTGTTGGGTTTGGTCTGGGGGGGTGGGAAGGTGTCGGGGTGGGTGAGGGGTGAGGTGTTGGGGTTGGTCAGGGGGTGTTGGGTTTGGAGGGGGGGTAAGGCGGGGGTGTTGGGTTTGTTTGGGGGGGCGAGGAGGGGGGGTCGGGGTTGGTCGAGGAGTAAGTGAGGTGTGGGTGTCGGGTTTGTTTGTGGTGGTAGGTAGGGGCGTCGGGTTTGGTTGGGGGGGAAAGTGAGGTGGGTGTGTCAGGTTTGGTCTACGGGGGGTGAGGTGTGGGTGTTGGTCAGGGGGTGTTGGTAGGGGGGTGACATGGGGGCGTTGGGTTTGGGTGGGGGGGTGAAAATGTGAGTCAGGGTTGGTCGAGTGGTAAGTGAGGTGGGGGTGTCGGATTTGGTCGGGGGGGTGAGGTGGGGGTGTCAGGTTTGCTTTCTGCCCCCTCCCCCCTCCAACGGACCCCGCACTCGCTCAGCTCTCTGCCCCCTCCCCACCTCCAATGGACCCGAGCAACGCTGGGTATTTTCACTAGTCATCTACCCTGTTTCCCCGAAAGTAAGACATCCCCGGAAAATAAGACGTACTTCCAGTTTTGCCTCTCGCTGTAATATAATGTAATGTAATTTTGGGAGCAAAAATTAATATAAGACACTGTCTTATTTTCGGGGAAACACGGTATATATATAAAGTCAAATGGTGTATGAGTGTATGTACGTTCCCTTACTCCTTCCACACCGTTTGAGCTCGAGAGTTGAAATTTGGTACAGTTATAGGCTTTAGGGTCCTAATCAGGGTAAGAATCGAAAATTTTTCAAATCTCATCTCTGACACCTCCCAGGGGTGAAATTCTTTAAAGCCCATTAACATCAGCTGGGCAGCAGGTTAACACCTGCTGTTCTCTGTGACATAGTTATGATGTAATAATACCCCCCTCCAACGGCCCCCGCACTCGCTCAGCTCTCACCCCCCTCCCCCCTCCAATGGCCTCCACACTTGCTCAGCTCTCTCCCCCCTCCCGCCCCACTCCAACGGCCCCCCCACTTGCTCAGCTCTTTCCCCCCTCAGGTAAGAATTGAAAATTTGTAACATCTCACCCCCCTCCCCCCTCCAACGCCCCCCCCACTTTCTCAGCTCCCTCCCCCCTCCAACGGCCCCCCCACTCGCTCAGCTCTCTCCCCCTCCCCCCTCCAACGCCCCTCCCACTTGCTCAGCTCTCCCCCGCCTCAGGTAAGAATCAAAAAATTTTTAAATCTCACCCCTCCCCCCTCCAATGGCCCCCCCACTCTCTCAGCTCTCCCCCCCTTCCCCCCTTCGACGGACCCGGGTAACGCCGGGTATTTTTGCTAGTAAGAAATAAGTGGAGGACTTGGACAGCCCACTTGCTCACCCACTCTCATAACGCACATCTGGGACAGAGCGTGGCAAAGAACGTGGTGGGTTTTTTTTGAAAATCTGGCCACTTATTTTGGTACCCATGTGGGATCTGAAGTCTTTGGAAAATCTGGCCTTTAGTGTTTAATGTCCTCTGCTTTTGTTTTTGTGTTGTCGATAATCACAACCCCAATGACATGTTTTAACCAAATAATATAATCTTAAAAGAGAACACCTGTGAAAGCCCATTGAAGTCAAGGCTGTTGCACAGGCAAAACTGAGGAATGACATCTTAAATTCTAACACATTACAGTAGAAATACTCAGAATTGTTCCTTGTTTACTCATGACTGAAGGCTAATTAGGATTCTTTCTCGGTAGGAAGTGGGGAGAAGAGCATGCTGCAATGAATTAAAGGCTATTTCCTTCCTCCATCTTTCAAGTCAATAACAAATAGTCATTTGATGTAAACCAGGGGAGAGAAAGGATTGGATTTGGTTTTGGCTTTTGGTTTTTGTTTATGGTAAGCCATAATCATGTGATCAATTACACTGCTATAGACTATATTTTGTGGCAGGGTGCTGGCCAGGAGTGCCTGAGCCAGCCCTGCGGGCCCTTTAAGAGGGATCAGAAGCCTGCAAACCTCCTTGCAGAGAAGGCTAATTAGCCACCTGGGCTGCAGGGCAATCAGCCTGGATGGGTGGCACCTGGCAGCCTCCTCAGGGGGATAAAAGCCTGCCAGGAAGGAAGCCCAGTGTGGTGGTGGTATGGTAGTGTGGAGTGAGAGAAAGAGCTGTAAGCTGTAGAGCTGTGTTTAGAGCTGTAGAGCTGTGTGTAGAGCTGAACTATATAGAGCTGTGTAGAACTGTAAGCTGTAGAGCTGTAAGCTGAAGAGCTGAACTATAAAGCTGTGTATATTGGTGGTGGGGCCTTGCACTGTAAATAAAGAGCACTGTTTGGAGCCAAAGAAGAGTTTCCTGCCTGTGTTTGAAGAGGAGTGAGAAGGCGATCTGTCACACATGGTGTCAGCGGTGGGATCGCTACACCAGCAATCCAACTGGTGGCCCAGAGATGGAGGGAACCCTACAGTGGCTCGTGGAGCAACAGAAACAGACCCAGCAGGCCATGCACGCCTTGCAGCAAACCCACCAGGAGATGCAGCAGACTCAGGCCGAGCAGCAGAAGACGCTGCAGGACTTTATCAAGGAGCAAGCAAAGACCCAGGCAACTCTCCTGCAGCACCTGGTGAGTCGTGGGGCAGGAGAGGGCATGCGGCCGCTGGGCTGGGGACTCTGTAAGATGAGCCCGGCAGATGACCCTGATGCCTTCCTGGGGACTTTTGAGAGGGTAGCCACCACAGCCGGGTGGGAGCGGACCACCTGGGCCCTCAAGCTTGCTTCCTACCTCATGGGCGAAACCCAAGCGGCCTATATGGCCCTGGGGAATGCAGAGGCCCAGGACTTTGACATTGTAAAAGCGGCCATTTTGGACCGGGTCAGCTTATCACCAGAGAGATACCAGCAGAAGTTCCGGGCGGCCCGCTGGACGCAGGCAGTGCGGCCCCGAGCGTTCAGCCAGAGGCTGAGGGACTGGGCCACGCGTTGGCTGAGGCCGGAGGCCCGGTCTGGGCAGGAAATCGTGGACTCCCTGATCTTGGAGCAGTTTCTGCTCAGTCTCCCCGAGACCGTGCGCACCTGGGTCAGCGGTGCGCCTGACCGAGGAGTATGTGGAGGCAGAGGGACCTCGGGGAGAGGACCGACCACGATGGGTCCGGGATATGGGGCGTCGGCCCATTGACTCCCCCCCCCCCCCCCCAGCTAAAGGAAAAAGGACTGATGGGGAGCCCAGAGGGGCGCCAGAGAGAAGAGCCCGGCTTACCTGCTGGCAGAGCGGGAAGCCAGGGCACATTAAGAGGAACTGCCCAGCCATGGAGTGTGACTACACTAACTGGTGTGGGTGGACTGAGGTTTGGGGGCGGAAACCGCGGAAGGGGATACCCACCTTGCGGGTGCAGGTGGGGAGGAAGTCCCATCAGGGGGTGGTGGATTCTGCCTCCCCTTACATGCTCGTCCGCAGAGCGTTGATCCGCCCGGAGTGGCTGATCCCAGGGGCTACCATGGACCTGCAGTGTGTCCACGGGGACAGGAAGTCCTGTCGGGTGGCCCAGGTCCCCCTCGAGATCAGCGGCCGATTCCGCTGGAAGCGGGTCGGGGTCCCAGAGGGGTTACCTTGCCCTGTGATCATTGGGCGGGACTGGGGCCCAGTGGGAGGTACGAGGCCCCGGGCTGCCCCGAGGCTGAGCGTGAGAACCCGTAAGGGGGGCTCGGCCGAGCAAAGGGTTGGGCCTCGACCCAATGACCAAGGGGAGGACCGAGACAGCCAGGAACAACAGAGGCTAGGGCAGGAGGTGAGCTCCCCAGAGGAAGCCCCTAGCCCCTGTGAGAGCCTGGGGGAAACTGAGACAGAGGGACGGTCATTTCCACCCTACTGCCCGCAGTGCGAGGAGTGGACAAGGCTCCCCCCCGAAAAGCAGGGGGTCAAAGAACCACAACCCCCTGCCCGGGCGGCGCCTGTGAAAGGGGTGCCAGCAGAAAATAAGAAGGCAGTAGGGGTCTCCGCCCCAGCCGGCGTGACACCCAGAAGCCTCATGACCATGCTGCTATGGTGAAGGAAATGAGGAACAAAGGTTCAAGGGCCCTGTTAAATCTAATTGGGAAATATTGAGGGGTCCGAGCCAGCCCGATGGGGCTAGGCTAAGGGGGGAGGTGTGTGGCAGGGTGCTGGCCAGGAGTGCCTGAGCCAGCCCTGCGGGCCCTTTAAGAGGGAGCAGAAGCCTGCAAACCTCCTTGCAGAGAAGGCTAATTAGCCACCTGGGCTGCAGGGCAATCAGCCTGGATGGGTTGCACCTGGCAGCCTCCTCAGGGGGATAAAAGCCTGCCAGGAAGGAAGCCCAGTGTGGTGGTGGTATGGTAGTGTGGAGTGAGAGAAAGAGCTGTAAGCTGTAGAGCTGTGTGTAGAGCTGAACTATATAGAGCTGTGTAGAACTGTAAGCTGTAGAGCTGTAAGCTGAAGAGCTGAACTATAAAGCTGTGTATATTGGTGGTGGGGCCTTGCACTGTAAATAAAGAGCACTGTTTGGAGCCAAAGAAGGGTTTCCTGCCTGTGTTTGAAGAGGGGTGAGAAGGCAATCTGTCACAATTTCTAATACAGTCCTGTCAGGTGGGGGGAAATATAGCTGTGCACTTTTACTTTAGATCCTGTTTATATCAGTATGTTTCAGATATTTTACATTCTGTTCTATTGTAAGTTATCTCAGAACTGGATCCAAATAAATGTTAGCTCTTCAAGAGATATAATATTCAGTTGCCTGGAAGACTTTAAGAACATGTTCATTTCGCTTTGAGTTTGTCCTCAGCAAATAGAATAGGACTCTGCAGCCATACCATCTCAGGTTGTGATCTTGTCAGATTTCATAAGTCAAGCAGGGCTGAAACTAATTATTGGCTGATTGGGAAAGAAAAATGTGGGGTACTTCTGAAATTGCAGTTGTTGATCGTGAGTTAGTGTACTGAACTACTACTCAAGTGTAATATCAGATGGCACTCTGCTGCTAGAAGTGCTGCCATTCAGATGAGATGAAAAATTAAGATCCTGATTGCTCATAATCATTAAAGAATCATGGGTAGTCCTTGTAAGGTGTCCTGGGTACATCTCAACTTTTACCTAAATTCTCCAAGTAGTTTAAATTGGATAATTATTTGTTGTCATCAGACCATCAAGTACTCCAGTATTACTGTGCTCTTTGTCATATTCCAACCCAAAGGTAATAGTATTTTCTAAGGGCAGATGATGTAGCTATTGCATAGATACTAGTACTGTGTGTAAAGTGCTTTGAGATTTTTCAAGATGAAAGACATAAATGTAAGCTGTTCTTTCCATGAGTTCGCAGAATTAAAATATAAATACTAGATTCAAGAAATGTGATTCCAAGAAACTGAAGGATTTTTTATAATGTCACCTTACAAAATTAGATCTCACAAAAATATGAAAATTAGTCACATACTTCCACATCCCACATTAAATTAAAATTGCCACCAGAATGTAAGAACAGCGGGGATAAGAATTTATTTTTAATCTTTGCAACATAAAAATACATATTATTAAACTGACTGAAACAAGATCTCTCATTTCCTACGCTTCACATAAGAATCTAGGTACCAAAACTGAAGGAAATACATAAGATATTGAATCATTCCCAGAGTTAGGATAATGTAAGCTCCAGTCTTAAACAAATGGTTACCTACCCAACGATCATCTGCATAAGAAAGAATGGAAGAACACACAATGACCTATCACTAATACAAAAATGAAATTGTCTTGCAAACTGTTAACTAAAACATGACAAGAAAGAATTATGTGGTAGTCAAACAAATGACACCAAATAAGTATCCAAGTATCAAAAAAGGTTTTATAACAACATTTTTCACTTGGGTCATTTAAAAATGTTATAAGTGCCAATGATCTTACAAACATAGTTATCATACCACTAGTTTTAAATAGACTATGTAGCATATAAGAAATTATATAAAACATTATCTCTCCTTGTGTATATATTTTGTTTTGATTTTTTTGCTAGAGCAGCTCTTGTTAGGATTTTGGTTTTAAAGCTACTGCAACACTTCTAGACTTTCCAGGAAACTCTCAAAAGTTTCATTATGTTCTTGGTGTGTTGTTGCAAATGCACGAATGTCATCACTGTAGTTCTGAGCACTCTTCACAGGACTGATTTGTCTGGTGTCTTAAAACACTGCTGACTCTGAGGAAATTCCAAACCATAATCACTAGCATTGTGCGAGGATCAATGGATAAAGTGATTGTATGTAGCCTATGTTAAGACATCGTTTAAATTGATATTATAGTTTTGGCCCTTTTGTTTTTGAGATGTATGCAGTCAGGTGTGGTATAATCTCTGGAGTTTATGAATGAAATGTTTAAATTTATTATTTTACATTGGATAACGCCCACACAGTTGCAGATCACATATTTGGCTTTTTGAGTAATGCTACAGGTCCATGTACTTGCTCAAAGATGATTTGTCCTGTTAATTTGCACAGTTCCTTTTCTATTAGTTCTCTTGGGCTGCTGGTATAAATGCCTCAATTGTGAACTTAGCAATACTTTATTTTACCAATAAATATGGCAGCATATTCTGCTACTAGTTTGTTAATGCTGTTATTCACTTGGGGGCAGGAGCAGTAATTCTAAATTGTGGGATGCCAAGTAATTTTATTTTAAACAGTATTAAAAATATATGTTCCAGAGAAACAAGAAAAGATAGGTCAGGTCTTACTAACTGTTTTTAATTAATAATAACCAGGCAGCTTGTAATTGGGCAAAGTAATCAATCTTAATTAAATCCCATTAAATTGAAGAAAATATTTAAGTCCGTTACTTAGAAGAAGCCATTTAAGGAACTGTCTTAAAACAGGTCAATTACAAATATTAAGAATCTTAAATCCCACTATTTATTTGTTTACCAGTGATTAGCCTCAGTCTCCTCTCCAAGAATATATGGCCTAACTATTTGGTGATTAACAGGAGAACTGTTAATATAAGTTACAACACCATTTCCATAATCTAACAAAATTATTACAAGAGTTTTTACACCTCATCTCCTGGCAACATCTTGGTTAACTTTCTCTCACCAATCCATCTTAAATTTCTTTTTGTGCATTCTCTGATCTTATCTACTACCATGGCTTGCTTATAGAGATGATGGACAGGATAAATTGTAGAGTATTCACTTCTAAGGGTTTTTTAATACTCCCTTTCTTCCTATTTCCATGAAATTAAGAAAATCCCTTCTGCTTTTGAATATGCTATTTAATTAATATGCAACCATTCTAATTGACTTTGTTCTTTGTGGCAGGAAAAATCTCAGGTAACCTTTTTGAATTTAGCTTACCGTAACTCTTTATTTTTCTTCAGCTCTTTTTTCTGAGATATTCCTTCAGTTTTACTAGATTTCAACAATTGTTGTAAAAAGTCAAAACACTCATACCCATTATTTAAAAGATTTTAGTTTATAAAATAATCTTTTAATATCAAATACTTATTGGAGAGTCTTTAGTTTAATAGTTATTAAATAAGTTGTTGTTTCTACATGACAATTTTTGGAAAGTTGATTCTTCTTGTCTTCCAGCACTGCTAATAATTTATTTCCCATTAATATAAATATTCTATACTTACATGGCTTCTTGTATTAGTGATCAGTTTAGCAAGGTCGGCCTTACCTATTTTTGAAAATACAGTCTACTACTTTATCAGCACCTGATGTGTCTTGATCAGACTTGGTCAGTCTCTGTTCAGTGAACCTTTTTAGAAAAAATACTTTTTTTACTGTGTCTAATATAAAACCATAGATTTTGAAGATTTGTGATGTTGTGAAGTGTCACATGGCTTCTTATTTTGGCACACCAGCGCAGACTAACCTCTCTGCAAATGTCACGGTTTTCCATTTTGTGGGACGGTCTCTTTTCTGAGGATAAGGTTGACTAAACTTATAGCAAGTCTTTTCTGACTGGATGACTTGTCTTTTCTGGTTATGTGAACTTTGTTGCACACTTTAAGCTTCATTTATTTATTTATTTATACGCCTGTAGATGAGACATTTCCAGTCCTTCGCCATGTAGTGAGAGATCTATGAAACGGATTTCAGTCCTCGGCACGTCTTCATATTTTGTGTGTGCTGGAAATTTATTTATTGCTTCAGATCATCATTTTGTTCATGGGAGTAACATATTTGGCTAGTGTCCCCAAAGCCAGGTGTTTAATGTTCATCTATTGATTGAGCATTGTGTTGCTTTGTGGACATATGTTGAGTATCATGAGTGGCACTGTGGTATAAAATATTTGGCGAACACTTCTCTGCATTGAGCATATGTGCGATATGTGTCTTCTGGCACTTATTGATTTTGACTTCTTCCCATCATATATACTTCATCTCATTATAGTCCTATGCTTAACAGCAGCGAGCTCTGATTTTTTTACTATCCATGATGTGTTTTGTGGTGTCAGTAGCTTCTAAGAATTGGCTACATTATCTGTAACACTTGCATCATAATTAATCTGGTTGGTGCATCTGCGTGGTATTAGTTGCATTTAGGGACTGTAATTTCTGGTTTTCCCTATTTTCAGTATTTATTTCTGGCTGTTTTAGTATCTTGTAACTTTTCAGGCAAATCAATTATTTTTGTGGTACTTTGTAATCTCTTCAGTTCAGGAGCCATCTTTGTTTATATGTATATTGTACAGTGCCTTGCACAGTGGGGCCCTAATCCATGATTGGGGACTTTAAGTGCTACCCCAATACTTATAATTCCAATATTTAAATAGCTTATATCTGCATAAAGATGAGCAGAAATCATTTGTTTGTTAGAAATAAAATAACACAAGTGTTTTAAAACAAATACTCCTTGGAGCTTTTAGAAACAGCAGCATTTTTTGTTTGCATTCTTCATTTCCACACTGTGGCATAAACATCTGCGTATCTTACTGCTGCTGGTTGCATCCTAAAAATGGAACACACAGCATGGACAGAAGTGATATAAATTTTAATTTACAGAAGATAGTGTGATTGATTGAGTGATTTGAATTTCATTGAAAGTCCCATTAAAGGAACCTTGCCACTTTTTGTTTGTTTCCCTCCCAAGTGTCTACTTTTTTAAACCAATTTTTTAAAAAAACAATAGCAGCTGTTCTATTGGTTATTTTAGTTTAATCAAAGGAATCCTTAGTTGTGATATGTTAATAACTTTTGCTTTCAAAGCCTGTTGTCATTCATGTTTCTGTGTGTGAAAAGAAAAAAATCACATAACAATTGAATGCCATGTTTTGATCTGATGTGTTGTCAGTAAATGTTCAGTGTACTTGCAGTATTAACTTATCACCTCTGGTCACGAGATGACACAGTCACAATTTATTCTTTTCTAGGAGTACATCTGGGGAAATAGTATAGAAATATTTTACAAGTACTTAGTCACATTTCAAAATGAATTGATTTCTACTGTGTTCACCTTCTATTTGTGGTTACTTTCCCTGAATATTCTAGCAATCTGATTACTGACTGGAATGTTTCACAAATTATAATGAATATTGGAGAATATTGGCTAGGAAAATTTTGAATGAGTAAATGTAAGTATACACACTAAATCACAAAGTAATGCTGAATTGTTCTCTTTGATCATGTCTTGCCAATGTGCTGTCTCAAGATAAATGTTATAACATGGCCACTGCAGGTCACATGATAACCCTTGGCTCAGAAGTATAATGGAAAGAAAGCCAATTTCACCTGGGTGTAAGTGGGTGCCATTAACTTCAATGGGAGTTGCACTCACTTATGCCAAGGTGGAATACAATCTATAGTGCCATTCATTAGGCTTTTCATAAACAGGCCATATTCAGTGCCTGTGCTGTGACTTTATTTCCAATTGGTTTGTGCTTTATTCCATGTGTTCAGAGATTTTGAGATTGATTCTCTACTGTCTCCCCCCCGTACATTCACTTGCATCTGTACAAATAAGTGCAAAATGTGAAGAAGATGCTAATAAACCAGAATGGGAAGGCCTGATTCTCAGCTGTAGTTGAAAATCCAGGTCATATTGGTTTACAGTTATGTTGCATGGGTATAAGTGACTATCCAAGGACCAAGGCACTGGAGAAGCATGACTCTTTCATTTTGGGTGAGAGTAACACAGGCAGCACCAGGGATGTGCTTGTGGAAAATACTGCAAGGTTTGGTTCACACTGAAACACAGTGATCCTCAAAGTTTGAGTTTGAAAATCCTACGGAGCATCCTATTCCCCCTAATTCTACTCCCCTATTCCAGTAAACCTCAGGACACCACCCTCTTCAATTTAATTTACGTTAGATGCCTTTCTGTGGGGCCTGGGTGGTCACTCCTAGCAGATTCTTCAGGTCTTGATTGCTGTCATATTTGCTTAATATTTTAAGTGCTATGCACAAGCCTTATTATTTTTTCCTTCCTATCTCTCCATTGTTTCTGTTACTTTATAGCCATATATAATTGGGGGTGGGGAGTTGGCTTTTGCATATAATGGTAAAAAAGATGTATTGAAAAAGCAATGAACTTCTGCTGTGTACTTCAGTATATAAGGCAGCATATAGCGCCATTATGAAATTATTGTAGCATTTTGGGCACACTGTACTTTGTGACTGGCTAATAATCCCGGCTAATAATATCCACCTTCCTTATTTGAATTTCCAGTTTATGGTAGCATTAAGACACTCTGGGCAGCACATTTTGAGGGGATTATGGCTCTTCTCGGATGGCTAAATCCACTTGACTTTATGCCAGATGTCTCAGATCACCCCCAGAGGCATGCAATAATTTTCCACAAAATGCATTCCTGTCATGTCATCTTATTTAAATGGATGATGATCCATTGAATATATTCACACATCTCAGAGAAATACCTATTGATTCACACCTAGAAATTTCTACATTTCCACGTCTTTCTTATCTGTTACTTCAACTTTTATTTTCCTCTTTAATGCTAATTTTACCCATGGTCAGCAGCAACCATAATCACCACCGCTGGGGTTAGTGAACACAGTGCTGTGATGGCTCCTGGCACAACTGATCAGTCCCAATTCTAACATTACCAATTCTAGTCATGCTTTTTAGCCATGTGTTTGAAAAAGTGAATCCTAATGGGCCCGATTCTTCAGTCTCTAACACCAGTGTTATTCATCAAGCAGGCCCAATATATGTTAGCCAAACAGTGGCTGATAGATGTATAAATTGCATCTTTGGTCACAAACTCTTATTTATCTTGATCAGCTAAAGGTATGTAAAGATGACATAGAGATGCAAAATAGAACCCAATCACAGTGAAATTTGATACATACATACCAGTTCATGGCTCCATATCCCCACTAAGTATAGGTTGTTGTGTCTGTCATTATTTCAGCTGGCCACTCGATGTAATAAAGAACTGTTAAAGTAATCTACTTTTGTATTATTTCAAATCATCAACCCATGCTTCTGCTTAGCCAGTGATGCCAACCTTTATCAGTCATCAATCTTCCAATTATCTGAAAAACCCCAAACACTTTCCCCAATATATTCCCAGTTATGCTTGGGAGCAGTAATGTATACAAATCTGCAAAGCCACTATGTGGTATCTCTTATCATTATTTCTGAAATCCTTCTGTAATCTCCATCATAATGCCTATTGAAAACTAGACAGTGAGTAAGCAGCTGATGTGCTGTGACTGTTGCTTATGGTGCTAATTAATTTGTGTCTCACTGTTATTTTGTGCTCTTGCTCACTGTTTTGTATATGCCTGTTCTCTCTTCCCCCCCCCCCCCCCCCACACAAAACCTCTGCCTCACAGTCCATCTTGGGCACTGAATCCCTAGTAATGAATAAAGGTAATGTAGTGAATAAAACTGTTGTGTGTGGAGCCCTGCTTCTTTAGTGCAGAACTTGGAAGCTTTGTGGTGAATTGTCAGGGGAGTGCTGTAAAAGAAAGGATGGTCTTATCATTAAGGTTGTTGAGTACTACCCTGGAGAACTGGCTTTTATCTCTGTCTCTATCACAAACTTTTATGTAATGCTGGGCAAGTCATTTAAATGAAACTTTTCCCAGGTGGCCAGTATGCTTACAAACATGGGCACATATGCTCACAAACACAACTGAGAAGTTCAATGGGTGCTGTGCTCTGATCATATGAAGTGCTATAAAATTCTAATTATGCTGAAAAATCAGGCCTGAAGCTTCTCAGCATGGGTACTCAAAATTAGTGGGTGCTTTTGACACTTTAATCTTGGTGTCTCAGTTGTAGAACAGGAAAAATAATACACCTGACTTTTTTGCGTGTTGTGATTATAAACTCATTCATGTTTATAAAGAATGAAGATACTATGTTGAGAGCATCACAGAAAATTTCACAAGGAAATTGAAATTTCTGTATTCATTGCAGGGGGTTGAACCGTGTACAGTAAATGAAGGATGGGGTTACAGATTGAATGATGAAGACAAAAATAAATATTGGATACCATCCATTCAAAAACCACCATCCATCCTGTGCACTGAATGAGGCAAGGGTCCTTTAGAAAAGAAAGTGTGTGATCATGTAATTATTGACTCTCTCATAATGCATATGCACAAGAGAGCTGAATTGAGGTTATTCAGGCAACCTTAATACTAGCATTTCCAACTTTCCAACCTTAACATTTTTTTAATGTAGGCTTTTTATGTGATATAGTGTGTGTGTATTTGTACTTAACTATTTTATACTGTATATATTTTAACAGCATTGAAAATGTTATTACCAGTGAGACTGGATGAATGATGGAAAAGCAGATGTTTTTCACTGTCTCTTAGATCATGTTAAGGTGTAACATATGGGATGGTCAACAGTAGTGCCATTAAAAATAGTAAGCATGAGACTGATGTTGCTATGTTTTCGTTCGAATAGTTAATACTAAGACCTCAAAATCTTAAAAGATCCCAAATACTAATAGTGATCATTTCAGTGGGGGTGAGAGAGAGAGTAAAACAAGTTTGAAATAAGGATCTTATTTCCATATGTTCAACATTTTCTGTTTTAATAGGAATCCTTGTGTTTCTTTAAGCTAGTAAGCAACTACTGTTATAACAAATGTCGCTCAAATCTATGTGAATATGCTGCTAAAAGAGCATATTCCAAGAGCATAGAGGCCCCAGACTCCCACAGTGGGAAGACCTTGGGTGGCTTGGCCAACCCCCATGATAATTAGATAGTTGTATGTTGTCCTATTCATGGGGTGAAGTGACACTGTATCTTGTGTGATGGAATATGTCACAGGGAAGAGAATAGGGACAAGGGAATAAATTAGATCTGAAAGGAGTCCATGTCCCCAGCAGACCTAAATCTTCTGAAAGAAAAATGTGTGTGCACACATACCACTTACTGCGAAGTGCTAGGGTGGGAGAAGGTAATTAACAAGGCAGTTCTGTTTCCCCTAGATTTTGGCTAGAAGGGAAGCCAGTGGTGGCATCTCCCTTTTGTCCTGGAAGAAACTGAGTTGGAGACAGGAAACTCTTCCATTTGTGTCCCCCCTGGAGAAGAGGAACCAGCAGGGGAAAGATCTTCCTCTAAAAGAAAGGAGGTCCTGTGGAAAATAGTGTGAGATCGTGCCATTAAATATGGAATCATATGTACAAGGGGACAGAATTAATGTTGCACAGGCAGCCCTAATTGTACCATTTCCTCCCTTTTGAGGGCTTGACTTTGCAAACTTAACATTCTTTTAATGTCATGTTTTGAGTATAAAGTAATGTATATATTGTAGTATCTCATGAAGGCTGTAGCTAAATTGGGCTCTGTTGTGCTAGGCACTGTACAAACATAAAATAGAGGCTCTGCCCCAGAAAGCTTACACTTAAAAAGAAAAAACACAACAGGGGCAACAAACAAGTGGGCTGGATAAATCAGTGTAACATATAGTAAGCTGTGCACAATTTGTAGCCTTTCAGTAGACTTGGTGATAACTCACAACTGCTTCTCCTGGCTAATGAGTCGTCATTTACAGACTGCCACTAAGGGAAAGGGTAGAGCTGTGTGGCTTCTGAGAAGAGAGATGTGCCTTGCCTCCTTTCCTCAACAACCTACTAATGCTTGCAAACACCAGAGCCTGGCTGAGGAGCAGAGCTGTGTCCATGTATCTTTAAACTTGAATTTTATTCTCACAATAGAAAAGTCATTGCATTTTGGACTTCAGCCACTGCACCACTGAGTGAATGATGTAGTTGCAGCAGGGGCTCCTCCAGGAGCAGCAGTAGCTGCTTCAGCAGTGGTGGAGGAAACAGGATGAGGAGGAAGAGGGCAACACCAAGCAACTGCTACTACAGAAGCTGTTCCTGAAGCAGCTTCACGTGGTGCAGAGCCATTTCTGGGGTTGGGAACCCAGCCTGGATTGGTGGGAATGGATTGTTCTATAGGCCTAGGATAACCCAGTAGTGGTGAGAGAATTTCAGGATGGTGAAGGCAATCGTTTTTATTATCTGTGCTAAACTAGCCCTAGAGCTTCAGTGGCATAACATCACCATGCAGTGCCCCTTACTTGGGAACTGTGGGTCACCATTGCCATCTTGAAGCTGATTGTGACTGGTCTATAGTTGGCCAATTCAGTGTAAAGAGAGTGTTGGGGCCACTGCCATGCAGGTGTGTGATGCAGTGCAAATGGTGCTGTTGCACTGGGTCATAAAGCTCAGTAATGCACAGGAGATTATTGGTGGCTTTGCATGCACTGGAGTCCCAAACTGATGGGACCCATCTGCCAGTTATTTCCTCACCACCATCTGGGCTTAGAATTTATAAATGGCGGGGAGATCATATGGTACTAATGAAGAAGATGGCTGCCTAGAACCTCCTCACTCCTCCTATATCCATTCTTCTCTAACAATTACTTTCCTAGCAAATTGGTAATACAGTTCTGTCATAAAAATTCAAATTGATTTTTGATAACTTCAAAGTGTTGAATATGGATTCCAACAGGGAAAAGAGGCAACAAAAGACCTAAGCGTGAATCACCTAAGCAGCTGAAGGGGTAGGGAGGTCACAAGGCCACAGGAGAACCTTGCCCCAGGATATCATGGCACTGAAAGAATTCCTCACAGATCAACTGGATTCAACCTCAAAAGATACATCTGATTTCTCTAAATGTGTATGTGATGTAAAATCCCAAATGCCTCACTTGGAAAATGAGCTACAAAAGAGTGCCATTGAAACCAGTGAAATTAAAGAAACAACTGCTTTCCTACAGCTTAGACTAGACAAATTGGAAGGCAAACAGGGTGACTTTGAAAACATCTCAAAAAAACTGCCTTCACTTCTTGGGCATTGCTGAGAGTCTAGAGAAGGATATTATCAGACTTCTTGAGAAGCTGCTCCCAGACATACTTAAATGGACCACTAGCTTCCTTAGATACTGAAAGGATTCTTCAAAGGCAGAAGTCTGAAAAGCCTGGACCCATCATCTTCAAGTTGCTGAAGTTTAAGTAATGTTAATGAATACTGCCAGAAAAGCTGAAATCCTTATGTACAAAGACCACAAAATTCCTCTTTCCTGTCTTCTCAGCTGAGCTTAACAAAAAGAGGGTTTGCAAAAGTGACAGAGTCCTGTGGCACCTTATAGACTAACAGATGTATTAGAGCATAAGCTTTTGTGGATGAATACCCACTTCGTTGGATGTATTATACATATTCTGTAATACCCAATGATATTTACAGGGTAATATCTGATTTAAAATATGAGATGTTTAGACTATTATTGGATAGTATAGGCAGGGAGGAATGGATGGGACTGAAACCCTCAGGATTCTGATCATGCCCACAGTGGTTTTCACATCTGTTAATTTTGTTTTGTTTTCTGTTACAAGTATACTTTGGAAGGTGCATGGCATTTAACTATACGTCTTTTTTGTATACCTGACAGCCTTAAAGCCTCTGTTGAAGGCATAAATTCTTTCAAAACTAACCAGTATCTAATAGGTATAAATATGAACCATAATCCTAGAGATGTCATTTTACAATATCAACAGGGAAATATGTATCTTTAGAATACGGTTAAGTTCTTAATATATCTTTTAAAATTTTGCTATGAATTTTCACAGTGTACTCCTGGAATGTGAGGAGATTTAATTAACATTCCAAAAGAATTAAAATCCTGAGACACCTTAGATCTAAAAAGTGGCTCTGTATTGCCTTCAGGAGTTGCCTCTGCAGCTCCCTGTCTGTCTTCAGTGTGTTTTGCCATGGCAACGCTGTCTCTGGCCACTGTGACACTGTCTGCTGATGCTTCAAAAATGTCTCTGGATAGCCCATTTCTTTTCCCACATCCAACGACAAGTACAACTGCCAACCCTCCTTTGTTTTCAGGTTTTGGGGGGAGATTCCAATGAGGGCTGCGAATGTCATCCCAATTTTGTTTTCCTCCTCCACATTCGGCCGCTCAGCAAGACCCTGTACTTGAGTATCCAGCTGCTGCAGGTATTGAGGCTGTGGAAGAAGGAAACAAAACCTCAAATAGTTATTCTTCATACTCCAGAAAAGCTGTGATAGCATTTTTTAAAAACATTTCTGATTTCCCCTCCTGAGATTCTTCCCAATCACAATAGAACCTCAGATATGGTAAATGGTATGGATGAAGACAGCTAGATTGGGATTTTTGACTGCACTATATGGTGGTTTTGACTGTGCAGTATATCAGTGCTCCCCAACCGGTGTGCCGCGGCACACTGGTGTGCCGTGAGGCCATGCCAAGTGTGCCGCGGCAAAAGCTCTGACCACGAGGCTGGGGGGCGGGGGAGGCGGTGTGGCGCAGCGCTGCTCTGACCACGAGGCTGGGGGGCGGGGGAGGCGGTGTGGCGCAGCGCTGCTCTGACCGCGAGGCTGGGGGGCGGGGGAGGCGGTGTGGCGCAGCGCTGCTCTGACCGCGAGGCTGGGGGGCGGGGGAGGCGGTGTGGCGCGGCGCTGCTCTGACTGCGAGGCTGGGGGGCGGGGGAGGCGGTGTGGCGCGGCGCTGCTCTGACCGCGAGGCTGGGGGGCGGGGGAGGCGGTGTGGCGCGGCGCTGCTCTGACCGCGAGGCTGGGGGGCGGGGGAGGCGGTGTGGCGCGGCGCTGCTCTGACCGCGAGGCTGGGGGGCGGGGGAGGCGGTGTGGCGCGGCGCTGCTCTGACCGCGAGGCTGGGGGGCGGGGGAGGCGGTGTGGCGCGGCGCTGCTCTGACCGCGAGGCTGGGGGGCGGGGGAGGCGGTGTGGCGCGGCGCTGCTCTGACCGCGAGGCTGGGGGGCGGGGGAGGCGGTGTGGCGCGGCGCTGCTCTGACCGCGAGGCTGGGGGGCGTGTCGCTCTTCTCCTTCCCTCGCTGGAGTCGGGTCACAGCAGCGTGACCCAGCGAACAAGTAAGCGCGGGGGGGGGGAAGCGGTGTGCAAGGGGGTGTTGGGGGGAGGCTGGGCTGGGAGCGGGGGTAAGCGGTGTGCAAGGGGGCGTTGGGGGGAGGCTGGGCTGGGAGCGGGGGTAAGCAGTGTGCAAGGGGGTGTTGGGGGAAGGCTGGGCTGGGAGCGGGGGTAAGCCGTGTGGGGGAGAGACCGGGCTGGGTGAGTCAGTTGGGGGGGGGGGTTGGAGGAAAGGAGGTTTGGGGGGGAGAGACCTGGCTGGGTGGGTCAGTTGGGGGGTTGGAGGAAAGGAGGTTTGGGGGGGGAGAGACCGGGCTGGGTGGGTCATTTGGAGGGTGGGTGGGAGGGAAGGAGGTTTTGGGGGGAGAGACCGGGCTGAGTGGGTCAGTTGGGGGTGGGTGGGAGGGAAGGAGGTTTTGGGGGGAGAGACCGGGCTGAGTGGGTCAGTTGGGGGGGGGGGTGGGAGTTGAATTCAGTCTTAAAATATATTATATGGCTCTTACTGAAATAAATTTCCAAGTATTTTGCTTTCATGGCTCTCTGAGTCAAAAAGGTTCCCGACCCCTGGTCTAAATAAAAAATGACAAGCGGTCATGCTTGAAGGGCATTGATCAAGAACTTCGGGTTGCTCTGTCCAGTATTAAACCGAACATCAAATCTCTGTGTTCATTAAAACAAGCGCAGGTGTCGCATTAGTTATAAGTTGTTAGAGAACAGTTAGAATATAGAGTTATGAATTGATGGATGTGTTACAAGTACCTACCTAATTATCAAATAAAATAATAAATCAAGTAATTCTGTTATGCCCAGTTTGACATTCCTATACTATTATACTCTTCAAAACGATATTTTGAAGATTATATTTGTTTTTTATCCAATTTTTGTATGTGGTGTGCCGTGGAATTTTGGGAGAGGCTATGGTGTGCCGAGGGTGACAAAAGGTTGGGGAGCACTGCAGTATATGATGGTTCAGGATGCAAGGGGGGAATTGGAATTACATTCCTGATTTGGCTTTTGCAGTTTTGCTGTGCCTTGGAGGTGCTTATATGTTATTGAAAGGAGTTAGCGCGGGCACCTGAGGCTGAGCTAGATAGTATCACTTCTGCATTCCCTTTAGGTTTTTCTCACTCTTGGTGCCATTACATTGAGGTGGAAGATTAAGAAACAGAAAATGGCCTTATTCCAAAAAGCAAAGGACGGACCACAGAGATATGCTGTAATGTTTTTCACTCAGATAGTACCCCGAGAAGAGCTGCAGGAATGAAAGGGAGTTGCAAGCTATGCCACAGGCAATGACCGTGCAGCTATCACATGATGTCCAAACAAAAACTGAGCAATTTCTCAGTTTTCGATTCTGCTTTATTTCCCCTGAAGACATAGTGAAAGTAGAGAGAAAAATAGATGGGTTCTGTACTGATTGTCTGAAGCCATCACTGTTCCCAGACTTTCTGTATGTAAACCTGTGAAGAGACATTAAGAGCTTTGCTAACCCTGAGGGAAAGCACTTTTTCTGTAAGAATGAGTGTTAGAGCATTTATTCCTCAGCGGGGAGCTGTAGTCTTTGTATTTTTACAGAAATGCAATGCCCGTGTCTACCTCAGGAAAATAGAGAATACTAACCACTGTCTCCATAAACTGTTGAATTTTGCACAATTAAATATTTTCATTATTTGAATATGCCATGGGAGGGGATGTGGCACAGTGGTTGTAGTTGCACCATGCTGCCAGTGGTCATTTTGATGGTGAATGGATTTGGGGGCCTTCACCAGGCAAGACAGATGCTGAATGAAGAAAGTAGAATAGGTATATGGACATGTGCCCACCATGGCTTGGGTTTAAAAATAGTTGATATTTGGGGCTTTAGCATGAGATGGAAGCTGATTGTTCAGGCAGAGCAGCTGCCATTTTGAAAACATGCCTCTTGGGGCTGAGCAGACACTGTGGGCGAAGGAGGAGGAGGAGGCAGAGGCTGGAGACTCAGGCTCCTAGCTCACATCTGACAAAAATGGCTGCAGCCCTGGGGCACCCAGAACAGAAGCCTACCACTGCAATCTATATATATAAAAGTCAAATGGTGTATGTATGCGTGCGTGTATGTATGCGTGTATGTATGTATCTATGTGCGCTTACTCCTTCCACACCGTTTGAGCTAGAGACATGAAATTTGGTACAGTTAGAGGTCTTGGGGTCCTAATCAGGGTAAGAGTCGAAAATTTTTCAAATCTCACCTCTGACGCTCCCCAGGGGTGAAATTCTTTAAAGTCCAATCACATCAGCTGGGCAGGTGCTGTTCTCTGTGACATAGTTATGATGTCATAATACCCCCTCCAACGGATACCGCACTCGCTCAGCTCTCTGCCCCCTCCCCCCTCCAATGGACCCCGCACTTGCTCAGCTCTCTGCCCCCTCCCCACCTCCGACGGACCCAAGTTGGGTTTGGTCGGAGGGTAAGTGAGGTGGGAGTGTCGAGTTTGGTCGGGGGGTGAGGTGGGGGTGTCGGGTTTGGTCGGGGGAGGGGGGGGTAAGTGAGCCGGGGGTGTCGGGTTTGGTCTGGGGGGGTGGGAAGGTGTCCGGGTGGGTGAGGGGTGAGATGTGGGTGTTGGGGTTGGTCAGGGGGTGTTGGGTTTGGTGGGGGGGTAAGGTGGGGGTGTTGGGTTTGGTTGGGGGGGCGAGGAGGGGGGGTCGGGGTTGGTTGAGGGGTAAGTGAGGTGTGGGTGTCGGGTTTGTTTGTGGTGGTAGGTAGGGGTGTCGGGTTTGGTTGGGGGGGAAGTGAGGTGGGTGTGTCAGGTTTGGTCTACGGGGGGTGAGGTGTGGGTGTTGGTCAGGGGGTGTTGGTGTTGGTAGGGGGTGACGTGGGGGTGTTGGGTTTGGGTGGGGGTGTGTGAAAATGTGAGTCGGAGTTGGTCAAGGGGTAAGTGAGATGGGGGTATCGGGTTTGGTCGGGGGGGTGAGGTGGGGGTGTCAGGTTTGCCCTCTACCCCCTACCCCCTCCAACGGACCCCGCACTCGCTCAGCTCTCTGCCCCCTCCCCACCTCTGACGGACCCGAGCAATGCCGGGTATTTTCGCTAGTATACCATAACAACTAACAAATTGTAAAGATAGATACTTATGTCCCAAAGTTCCCGCAATGGGCTATGCCTCCTCATTCCTAGTTTGGGTTTCTGGTTAGGAAACGGGCTTGGTACCTGAACAGTAGGAGTAGAACTTGGTTCCTACATGGCCAGCATAAGAATCCTGTGTCCTGAAAAGATCCTGATTTTCCAGGGACAACTCTTCATCGGCCTACTGGTGAGTTCGTCCTCCAGTGACTCTTGCTGTTCATCCAAGGGAAACAGGATCTGGAGCTGTCTTGGGTTCAGTAGTGGTGTAATTTCTCAAAATCTTATTCAGCTCCTCAGAAAATAGATAAGTGTTATTTCCACTGCCAGACCTTTTCCTGGTATCCTTGGTTTTAATATAAATCCTCATGATTTGTTTGCTCTTTATCAGACACTGGGCAACGTCCTGGTTGGCACCCCTCGTGGACTTCTGCTTGGCTATATCCACAAAAAGATCTCTATTCTGGTGGCTAGCCACAAGAACTTATTGCATCAATGCTTCTCCCCAGACCATGAGAGAATCTGGGGTCTCAGCATGGCTCCAAGCAGCTGCTCAAGGCATGTTGTAAGGTTTCTGGAATAGTATCATAGCAATGCTGATATATTCGAATCCAGGAGCAAATGGGCGAATTTGGGCAGATTAATTAAATTAATCTAGTTTAACACTACCAACCCCATTCACAAGCCCTAATTGTTTTCCATCTGCATGTAGCATATGGAATACAGACCGGATGGTGTTAGATTATTCTAGAGACTTAGACGTGGATTGAAAATATTGTAAGGAACACCATGGAAACTGTCCCTCGATCAGTATACAGTACAAAATGTTTTTTGCTTTTCTTACATCAGGTTATGAGAAAGATATATGTATAGAATGAATCAATCTCCTCTTGTTTCTTTAAACGGATGGAATGAAGAAATACAGTAGACTCTCGATTATCCAGGATTGGATTAACCAGGCTGTCAAAAAAATATATGCGCAACTCGTAGGGCCGGCTCTGGCTTTGCTGCCACCCCAGGCACACACAAAAAAAACCCCACCAGGGCACAGGGCAGCCAGGGAACCAACCCCCCCGCCCCACCGGCGCAGGGTGTCTGGTGAACCAACCCCCTTTCCCCATATTTCCTATGGATGGTGGTTATCCAGGATTTTATTAACCAGAATTAATTTTTTCCCTATCATCCTGGATAATCGAGAGTCGTCTGTACTATTTTTGATACACTTCTGTCGAAGTAACATCAATATTAATTTCACAATTATCTGAGATGACCCATTAATCCTTTGATAGTGGTTGTGATCTGATATGTCAAAGATTTCAGGTACAGTATCTGCAAATACAGGGATGCTTTTAAATCTAGAAGTCAAGGAGATATTTTGTTACCCATCCTCTTACAACTTTACAAATGAATGACACTGTAATCTATGCTGCTCAGCCTATCATTTTGAGCAGTACAGGGTTCCCATCGCTACTTAACATTTGATGTGTATTTTTTACTAAGGTATTTCTCCATATTCTATAGTATAAAAGCAGAGTGCAGAGAGTGTTTCTGTGAGAAGAGGGCATATTGCCTGCATATGAGTATTTGTGACATTTTGATACTGAAGCTAACAGAAAGCACGTTATAGAGTTCAGGAGTGAGAGGGGATGTATGCTGCTAGTACCAATAGGCTTATTTTGACAAAAAGGGAGCAAAGGTGGATTTGAAAGAAAGATCTCAGTTTATAAAAATGCATCTCTACCAAATTTCCTCTTTGTGGAAATGAAGTGTCGTAGATTCAAGGTGAACTAATTACTATGTAAACAATGTACAGCTGGATTTTAAGATACTACAGAAGAACTGTTTTTGTTTTAGAGTGCAGGAGGAATGTAAGGAATGAAAGAAATATTGATGTTACTCTGACAACAGAGGTGTATCAAAAATTCATTCATTCAATACATTTTATTCATTCCATCAGTTTAAAGAAACAAGGAAATAGATATATGTATAGAATGAACAAGTCTCATAACCTGTCAGAAAAGCAAAACACATTTTGTACTGAGATTTGGCCAGGAGTCCAGGATTCACACCCTTATTTTTACAGAAACTGCTACAATGGTTTTCATGACCAAATATGGTCAACACATTGTTTTACCTCTTTTCTGCAAGATGGCATCTCCACTAATACCGTGTCCCCTAGCACAGCAGCACTCTGAGCACTGATTCATTTTGAAACACAGAAGTGCTGCCTACTAAGGGCATAATGCAAATCTCATTTTAAGTGAATGGACCATCTCTTATTGTCAGCAGTGTGCTTTGCATTCGGCACTAAATCACCAACATTACTTTCTGAAGTGTTTTTTTTCTTACATAACTATTTTTGGTTGCTGTTGAATTCTGTGTATACTAGCCAGTGAGAACTCAGCACCACCAAAAGCTACATTATTCAAGAATGTAGACGTTTTGTATTAGCTTGCATATCTGATACAATAAACTGGTTTTGTTTATATTTGTTTCATTATGGGAGTCACATAGTAGAATTTAGAGTTCAGCTTCTTACCGTAGTTAAGCTTCAGCTCTAAAGTATGAGTAAAGTAATCAATGCACTCAGCTGAAGTTATGCTCAGTAAGATGTTCTTTTCAGTCTCTTCAACCCTAAGATATTCTGTTAAAGTGCAAGAGAGAAGCCCTTGCCTGTGTCTTCACACACCAGGGACCAAATTTCTAAATGTATGTACATAAGAAGATCCAAAGGTGCTATTCCTGAGCAGGGACTGAAAGCTTAACAACTCAGATTTGTAGCAGTTGTACTCAGATCCTTGTTCTGCTAAGCCCTAGACT
Organism: Sternotherus odoratus; assembly: GCA_032164245.1. Lineage (NCBI taxonomy): Eukaryota > Metazoa > Chordata > Testudines > Kinosternidae > Sternotherus > Sternotherus odoratus. The sequence continues at coordinate 28,932,514 of JAVMKO010000007.1, read as the reverse complement.
CAATGGACTCAGTGATGCTACTCTCAGCAGGGAGCACTATCCATATTGCAGACCGCACCCAGGACAGTCAGGCTCTTTGGCTGTTTTGTTGTGGATAAAACAGTGATTATTTTTATAATACTCTGTATTAAATGGCAAACCCTTCCTCCCTGGTACGGTATTAGGTGGAATAACACCAAGTGTTGAATTATGGTGGTTATTAATAATGATTTTAATTCAGTATGGCATGAATGTGGACTTACAGCACACAAGTCAATAAAGGGAATATAGTTTTTCTTAACTGATGGAAACAAAAACTTTATTCAGGAAATAGATGTAGACTACAATGAGCAGAGATTTCCTGTATTGTATAGTAAATAGTTTCTCTCCCATTGATCAGTGTTTCTGAGGTTATGCTGGGACCTGTGTATGTAGGGTGGGGGCTGTTGCCAGACTAGTCCGGAAGAAAGAGTGTGTGGCACATGTGAGGCCCAATGTGGGTGGGGTGACCCTCAATCCAATCTGTCCCCATAAACATAGTGCAAATGTGATGTGTTTTTGTAAAGGTTAAGCAGTAAGTAACTCCTTGAAAGCCACTAGTACCTTCCACCTTGCTTCTACAATATCTCCTGATGCAGCCAACCATGGGAGCAGCTCACACAGGGCTCTATGCTCATGCAGCAGCCCACAGGCACAAGAATCTCTTGCTAATTTCAGTGGGAGATGCATGTGCTTCTTGGTGGACAACCAGGCCCCTGGTGAGTAGATAAAATGAGGGAAGGGATCCACCAAAAGAAGGGGAAGTGAGCAAACAATCGGAAAAAATAAGAAGAGAATTTTTGAGAGAGAGAGAGAGAGAGAAGAAAGGAAAAAAATGGGGGCTGAATAACACAGCATGTGCATGTATCTCTGCATAGTGGGGGTACAGAAAAAAGTAGAGGTGGCAGTCTGTGCCAAGGAATTCCATGAAAGGACAGGAGGAGTGAAGGGGCCCTATATTCCTTTTTATTATAAGGAGGTTTCATCATCAACAAAAGGTTGGAAATCACTTTTAGATACCATGCTTTTTTCCCAGATTTTCCTGAATCCTTATATCGAAAAACAAAGAAAATACTAAGGATATTTTAGTTTGTCATTTAGAGAAGACTAAGTAATTATTCAGACTAAATGATCTCATTTGACTTTCATTAAACAGCTAGTTGTAGGGATGATGATCAGACCACTGAACTTTGATACAAAATGGATATCTTTATGACGGGTGATTCTTGAGCCAAAAGAGACAGAACTATTTAGATCAGTTCTTCAGATATGGAATATTTTCTTCTAGAGAGTAAGTTAGAGAAGTTAATGAATGGGGAGATGATGTGAACATCAGTTAATGTTAGAGCCTGATGCAAAACCCACTGAACTCAATAGAAACACCACTATTGGACTCAGGATCAGGTCCTTAATGAGCCAAACTGTGTGCTTGCTTTATTACCTGTGTAAACCTAATGAATTGAATAAGATTGCATAGGTAAAACTGGAAGGAGACTCTGACCTACTCTTTTTAAAATCCTTTGTAAAGCACTAGATGATGTTGTATTTGTTATTTCTAAAGGACCTAACAAATAGGAATATGGTCCGGAAAAAACCCAATGAGATTAACCTTGATAATTAATTGTCTGTAAACACAATGACATAGGAGATTGACATATAAACAAATATTCTCAGGACAAAAAATCCACTACTGAGTTCTTTGGGAATCTCTTCTCTGTATTTTGTTCAGGGACTTTAAGTAGGTTATTGCCATTGTTGGTAAAACAGCTCATAACATAGTTTAAAAACCGTTATCAGGTCTCCCCTCAGTCGTCTTTTCCGTAGACTAAATTTGAGCAGTTTTTTAAATCTTTCCTTTTAAGTCAGACTTTCTAAACCTATCATTTTTGTAGCTCTCCGATGGACTCTCTCCAGTTTATCCACATCTTTCTTAAAGTTTGGTGCCCAAAACTGGACACAGTAATCCAGCTGGAGCCTCATCAGTGCAGAATAGAGTGGGACAATTACCTCCTATGTCTTATGTATGACACTCCTGTTAATACACCTCAGAATGATATTAACCTTTTTCTAAACTGCATCACATTGTTGACTCGGATGCAATTTGGGATCCACTCTAACCCCCGAGAAGCCGTTCTTCTGAACTGCCCAGCCGGATATTTCCCATTTTGTACTTGTGCATTTAATTTTTCCTTTGTAATACTCTGCACCTGTTTTTATTGAATTTCATTTTATTGATTTCAGACCAGTTCTTCAATTTGTCAAGGTCATTTTGAATTTTAATTCTGTGTGCTTGCAATCCCTCCTATCTTGGTGTCATCCTTCTCCCAGCGTGACCATGAACCATTGATAACTACTCTGAGTATGGTTTTTCAATAAATTTTGCACCAACCTTCTAGTAATTTCAGGTAGACCACGTTTCTCTGGTTTGCTTTTGAGCATGTCATGGTGGGTCTGTCAAAAAAAATTCCTAAAATCAAAATATATCTATGTGTGATTGACAAGGATACTAGCCTAATGGCAAAAGAGGAAATTAGGTTCTTTTGGCATAACTTTTTCTTGACAAATCTATGTTGGCTATTGCATATTACCTTATTATCCTCTAGATGCTTACAAACTGATGATTTAATAATTTGTTCCAGTATCAAAATTAGGCTGCCTGACCTGTAATGCCCCAGAAGGCCTTTGTTCCCCTTTGTAAAGCTAGGTATGATGTTTTCCATTCTCCAGGTCTCTGGGATCTCACTTGTTCCCCATGAATTCTCAAAGATAATCACGAACCATTCTAAGATTGCTTCAGCTAGTTCCTAAATACAATAGAATGAATTTCATCAAGCCCTTCCATTTTGAATTTAACATGTTCTTTCCCTGTTCTGGCTTGTGTTCCTTCTACGTTTTTGTTAATATTAGTTGTACTAAGTATTTAGTCACCATTAACCTTTTTAGGCAAGACTGAAGCAAAATAGGCATTAAACTCCCCCGCCTCCTTGATGTCATCTGTTATTAGTTCACCTGCCCTGCTAAACAGTGGACCTACACTTTCCTTTGTCTTTCTCCCTCTTCTTATTGTTTTTATGATTCTTGCGAGGAATCCCACGAGCTAATTAAAATGATGTTTTTCTTTTTATCAAGTTTAAATTTGTCTCCTTTAACTTTCAGCAAATGCCCTCTTGTTCTTGTATTATGAGCGTTCACGTTTACCATTATTTTGTATGCCATGTCATATTCCTTATTTGTCATCTCCTCTTGAAACTCAACAATCCTAATCTTTGCAGTCTCATCATATGGGTGTCTTTCCATGCTTCTTTCATCAGAATGCCTGTTCTGCTATATATTTTTGAGGGTTACTCCTGGAAGGATTCTGTGGGACTGCGCAGCTGCAGAAAAATACCCCCTTCCCATGATTTCCTGTGTTTCCCTGCAGAAAGTGGCGTGGACGGCAATCATGGGTACAGGGTTTGGGGGGGGGGGAGTTTAAGGAGCCTGTCTGTGTCTCAGCTCTGCTGACTGCAGCTGAATGCCACCTCCTGGGTCCTACTGTCAGTCCAGCTCCCCTTCGTGTGTTGGGAGCCTCCCTGTTTTTTATTCTGTGCAACAATGAGTGCCTGGGGTGGGGCTGGGTAAAGTGGGGGGTTAAATGAGGGAGAGGTGGTGAGGGGGTGGAGGGAAGAGGCAGTGGGGATGGAAGGGGGTGGAATAGCGCAGGGAGAGTGGAATGTGGGAGTGAGGGGAGGGAGGTGGAGTGGAAAAGGGGAATCGCAGGGGGAAGCAGAAGCCTGACATGTGACATCCCTTTGACAGCAGCTGGACTCCCCCTGTTAAGCAGGCCCATTGAATTTTCACCTTGACAAGCCCTGGACCCCTCCAACTGCTGCATACCCCGACCCTCACCACACTGATCCCCAGCCAGCTGCACCTGGGTCCCGACCCCATTAAGCCCCACTTCCTCTGCACCCAACCCCACTGAACCCCCCACACCAAGCCACAACCACCTTCACCTGGATCACCTGCAGAGTCCCATTGCCCCTGCACCTGGAACCACCCCCCCCCCCCCAAAAGCCTTTGTGCATCTAGATCTCCTACTGAGCCACCTGCACCCAGATTGCCCCGCACAGAAACCTCTCACCTCACACCTGGATCCCCTCACACAAAGCCCCTCCACACTTAGATCCTGCTGGGCTGAGCCTGCCCACACATACGTAGTGCATCTGTTGCATTGGGACAGGCCCCTGGGGTGTTTCTGGGACAGGCCCAGGCCTTGGACTGTGTCAGTCAGGTGCAACCTCACTGCCAAGTCTCTGTATCGGAGGATGTGGGGGCTTCAGGGTGATTACCCTCCTCAATGCAGCCAGTGGCCTGTGCTCCCCATTGCCATGTTGAAGCCACATTTATTTACTGAGAAATAAAATTAGCAGAATTTTAAAGTGTGCATAATTTTGCATAATTGTGTACATAATTTCTTAAATTTATTTTTGAATTTATTTTTGTGTGCATTTTTTATTTTGTGTACAATTTTTGTGTGCATAATTTTTAATATTTTGGTGCAGAATTTCCTCAGGTGTATAGAATGACTTAAAGTGAACACAGTATTTAATCGATGGAATAGCATTTGGTTATATAATGGGATTGTATGTTAACTTATTCCTGATGCATCTTAACATTTGTTTACCCTTTTGCTACTGCTGTACACTGAGCAGAGGTGTTTACTGAGCTGTTCAAAATGGTGCCAAGGTATTCCCAGTAGTAAGAGTTAATTTGGAAAAACTTTTTAAAAGTTTTAAAAACTTATCTGGCTGTTTGCTCTTCAAAATTTACATAATGGATTTTAATTATTTTTGTCAACTAATTACTGCGTTAGAAGCCTGCCCCTAAACTTGTCTCTGTCTGCTCTGTCAGTACCTCACTCTGTCAGGAGTCTACTTGCACTTGTGAATTTATGCATGCAATTTTGATATCAGCAAAAAATTACTGATGCAAATACTGTGGGCACAGATTATATTGGTATTGGAATTCAAAAAGGTTCACAAAAGGGCAACAAAAATTATTAGAGGTATGGAACAGCTTCCGTATGAGGAAAGATTAATAAGACTGTAACTTTTCAGGTTGGAAAAGAGATGACTAAGGGGGGATGTGATAGAGGTTTATAAAATCACGTTGTGTGGAGAAAGTAAATAAGGAAGTGTTATTTGCTCCTTCTCATAACACAAGAACTAGGGGTCACCAAATGAAATTAATAGGCAGCTGGTTTAAAACAAACAAAGGGAAGTATTTCTTCACATAATGCACAGTCAACCTGTGGAACTCTTTGCCAGAGGATGTTGTGAAGGCCAAGACTATAACAGGCTTCAAGAAAGAACTAAATAAATTCATGGAGGATAGGTCCATCAATGGCTATTAGCCAGGATGGGCTGGGATGGTGTTCCTAGTCTCTGTTTGCCAGAAGCTGGGAATGGGTGATGGAATGGATCACTTTGGTTTGACTCAGTATTGCCATTTTTATGATTAAGTGAACCATTTTGAAAATGTGGCCCTTAATATGAACTAATTATCCCTTAATATGAACTAATTCAATCACTTTCTTGCATAGAACTAATTACAATTCCCAGAGATCTCAGATGGATCATTCGGCTTAATGATCGGGCCTTTCGTAAAGCCAGCTGCCAGTTTTGGAGTTGGACTTTTGAGTTATAATCTATGATTCATTCCCCTTTTAGGGCAGCACAACAATGTACGGATACTAACAATGTACGAATACTAACTTGTGGTAAAGCCGTGATTTTAGTTTTTGTTGGGCATACGCTGATTAGGTATTGCAGATTACATTTATCCCAGAGACCACTAAAGCAGAGATGATGGGGTCAGTTCACTAAGCGTCTAAAGCTCTGTGGTGCTTGTTGAATTTCCTGCAAAGTGCTGACACTCTCAGCTTCCTGTTTGTTAAAGGGGGATATGTCCTCTTCCTTGCTTGTCTTACAGGATGCATTGTAAGGATTAGTTAACAGTGCTGATTTACTGCCATGAGGACAAGGGGTGTGTGCACTTTCCCAACCCGTCCATCAACCCATGACCTGTAGTAGGGCTGTGTTACCACTGTGGCAGAACTCCCTTAGTTTCCTCCTGGAGAGAACAGTTCTAACTCCTCATGGAGCTCCAGAGAAGACCCACAGTGAAGGCAGCTCATGAAAGGATACAGTGTATCCCCTAGTTAGTATGTCCTCATCTGGGTCTGAATGCTTTTGGAGCTATGCTGTCTGTCTCCGTGCCCTCTGGCAGAGCCAAGTATGGTCTGTGAGAGACCTTGTGTGGCTGCATCCCTGCTCCCTGTAGAGTTTCTGCTGCTGGGGGTCCAGCGCAGAGGTTGCCAATATCTATATATTGGATTTTTTTGTTTGTTTGTTGTTTTTTGAAGGTAAAGTACTGCGTGAGTGTAGAATCTTACGACTATCATTGTTAGCTTTTACTGCTTGTAGTAGGGTGATCACCCGCTCCCTGCCTGAAAGGGCTGGAATAGCCCAGGGAAGGGGTTGTGGCTGGGAGCCAGCAAACTCCCAGGCTGATTGGGAAGCAGGCTCAGCTGGGTGGCCATGCCCCAAACACTCAGGCCTGTATAAAGGCTGAGAGGCAGGAGCCTGGAAAGTCAGTCTCCTCTGTATCCAGAGGAAGACAGGCCTAGCTGCGGGGAGCCTGAACAAGGTACCTGGACTGGGGCAGGGCAGAGGGAGCTGGAAAGGCTCTGGCCAGAGAGCCCCAGGCTGCAAGGCCTGGCAGAAGGCCTGACCCAGGGGTACTGGGGTTGCAGGGGGCAGCCCATGGCTAGTAGTAGAAGCAGCAGGCCAATCCCCCTCCTCCCCCCTTGCTGGTGATGAGAGGCCAGGATACTGCAGTCTGCCTTAGTGAGCAGGGGCAAGTGGTGACTGGCAGTGGCCAAGTCTGAGGCAAGGTGGGGATAGTGGGTGGAGGGTTCCCTGGGGAGGGGAGACCCTTAGACTTGAGGGGGTTCTGCAGGGGTGCAGCACCCTCAGCAAGAGGGCACCAGGGTCCAGCAGGGACATGGGGCAGGGTTCCCCAGGGAGGGGAGACCCTAAGACCAGGGGGGTACTGCAGGGGTGCAGCACCCTCAGCTAGAGGGCACCGGGGTCTGGGAGGGACACAGGGCCGGAGTAGAAGTGAGACATTGACCGGCAGAGGGCACTCTGGAGGCTGAAGAGCTGATTCCCAAGACGACCAGCAGGAGGCACCGCCGGGGTGAGTGTCTGCTCGCTTACACTGCTCAAATAACCTCTGCTCACATAGTCATTGTTTATCTCCATAGAAAGGAGACCATGAGGACATCATCATAGGCACAATTGGTGATACAACTCTTGAATCTGTCACTTTCTGTGCCAGGGAAAGCTATTAAAGAGGCTTGTCAGAGGAGAGCTAGCTCTACGAATTAGTTTGTAACACTTGGTTGCTTCAGAAAAAGGGAATTTTCTTCTTTGCAAGATCCCACCTCATCAATATTGTATTGCTTTCATTCTCTCTGGATAGGCAGAGTAAGTATAATAAATCTCTACCCGTCTGCTCAAGGAAACAGACTTACTACAGCACATCGGAGATTTTTAATGTCATTATATTGGCTACAGTGGAACTGGCACCGATAAGGTTTTAGAAGCAGTTTCTCCTGTAGCTTTTTTTAATGTGCATGCAGTGGCAAGAACAATTACAATTAGCAACAGATAATATAAAGTGGAAAATAAAGACTGCTTTGCTTGTAATAACTGAAAGGTGTTTTTTTTTTAAATGAGACAAAACAATTGAACAACATTATAAAAAGCTACAAAACTTAACTACTTCAAGATCACATTTTTATAGTTCTAATTCTAGTGTGTTATTCTAGACAGATGGATTCAAATATATAGTATTGTCATTTTTTTTAAATCACTGCATGAGATAAAGGATACACCACTGCTGCTAACCAAGTAATACCAGAGACTGCAGGGGTTTTGTTTTATACTTGTGTGTATTCATATGAAGCCAGTGATGAAAATATTTAATATTTTGCCTCTTGTCTTCACTGCAGTTTTTAGACCCAGATAGATAGCAGATAGTGTGTGTCATTGGATTTCTGGTTTCTTTGACAGCAGAAATGAGCACAGTGACATTGAAGAGCTGGGTTACTCAGACAAATACTTAATCAGCTTTGCTGTTACACTCCTTCCAAAAAATTGTTTTTGCCTATTATCTCGGAAGCAGGGGATGGGGGTGAAAATTGATATTTTATCTGAAAAATTATTCAGAATCAAAATATCTCACTATCCAAACCACAATATAGGCTGTAGATATTGCCATTTAGCTGCAAACATTTCAGTCAGTGTTCAGACCATAAATGATTTTACCTGGATTGCAATCTTCTAGGGTTGAAGGAGATATTGGTTTGATAGCATTCGTTAACCCTGCCACAGGATGAAAAAGAACTAAAAACAAAAAACAACAGGAAATCAAGGGTGGCTTAGGATGGTTTCCTGGGTTTGATTGCACGTGCTGAAATCATGAAACTAAGGATGCAAAATACACCCTGCAGAGGGGACAGGGATCCGTATTTGCTCCTTTGCACAAGCTTTTTTCAGGGACTGAGGTGAGGCTGACCTGTCTATAGTGCCCTGGGTTCTCTTTCTCCCCTTTTTAAAAAATGGGCACTAGATTTGCCTTTTTCGAATTGTCCAGGACCTCCCCCGATTGCCACAAGTTTTCAAAGATAATGGCCAATGGCTCTGCAGTCACATCAGCCAATTCCCTCAGTACCCGTGGGTGCATTACATCTTGTGTATATGGCGCTTTTATAAATAGTCCTTAACCTGTTTTTTCATGACTGAGGGCTGCTCACCTCCTCCCATACTACGTTGCCTAGGATAACAGTGTGGGAACTGACCTTGTCTGTGAAGACAGAGGCAAAAAAACATTGAGTACTTTAGCTGTTTCCGTATCATCTGCCATTAGGTTGCCTCCCCCATTAAGAGTCCCACTCTTTCCCTGACCTTTTTCTTGTTGCTAACATACCGTATTTTTCGTCATATTGGACGCTCCGGCGTATAAGACGCCCCCGACTTTTAAAGTAAAAAAGCCGGAAAAAAAAACAAAAAACCCCACCACACACAAAAAGCGCCCCGGTTCCCCCCTCCCCGCCGCGGGCGGGCTGCCGGCGGCGCCCCGGTTCCCCCCTCCCCGCCGCGGGCGGGCTGCCGGCGGCGCCCCGGTTCCCCCCTCCCGGGGCGCGCTGCCCGCGGCGGGGAGGGGGGAACCGGGGCGCCCCCGGTAGCCCGCCCGCGGCGGGGAGGGGGGAACCGGGGCGCACGCACTGTTTTTTTTTTTTTTTTTGTGATGGGGCGAATAGGTATATTCGCCCTATAAGACGCAGCAACTTTTCCCCCCCCCGTTTTGGGGAAGAAAAAGTGCGTCTTATAGGGCGAAAAATACGGTACCTGTAGAAACTCTTCTTGTTACCCTTGATTTCCTTTGCTAGCTGCAACTCCAGTTGTATTTTGGCCTTTTGGATTACGCTGATTATGATACTGTGCCTTATCTTGTAGTTATAACACTAGGTTTTAGTCTGGCAACAATTACTGTCACATAATACAAGGAAGAAAGAGGTAGTTCTTTTGTGTTTTTATACGATCCCCATAATTTTTCCGGGCCCGGTGGACACACATCATTCCATCATTAAAGAGACAAATTGTTGTCAGAGTGCAGCTTGTAGCAGCGAGAAGCAGAGAAATAGAAATTAGAGAGAAAACAGCTTGCGCCTTTGGTGGGTGTTATAGAACTTCCTAAAGTGAGAGTCAGAATTATAATAGCTATTATAGACAACTTTCTCCTTTGTGATTTTTCTCTCTTTCATTACATTTGCAACTCAGCTTTGAACCAGACTAGTAATCTTTTGCAGTGAGCTGGACAAATGAGATTTCAGTGCAATATAGAACAAAATATAAAACAAGCATAAGAATTACAATGAGTAGATTGTGGTAATGATTTGGCATATAAGTAAGCGACAAAATTAATATTTTTTCCTCCCTTATCTACATTAGCTAGGGTTGATAGGTGAATGGATAGACTTGTAGCTACAGGAAATCATGAATTCTGGGTTCTGTTGCTGGTCTTTTCAGACTTCCTGTGTGATCTTGGGAAAACCATTTAACCATTGTTTCTCCTCTTGGGAATAATATGTTAATTTAGAGATTGCTGTAAAAGGGATAATTCATTAAAATTCATAATTTAATGTAGGTTTTGAAATATTAATGTAGAAACCGTTTAAAAATAGAATGCAAAATATTACTGGTTGGATACTGCAACTTACCGCATACAACACTTCATCCATCCCTTCTCTCCTTACTCCTCACAAAAAATCCTTAAAAGGTAACCTTCAAATTAGTTTTGAAAAAGTCTGTCATCTTTAGCATGTGACTGCCCAAAATAGCCTGATTTAAAAGGGGAATTCAATTCATAATTTACTTCCCTCCCCGCCCTCTAATTTTTAAACAAACAGTAAACACACTGTCCTGCTTAGCCTGGCTGTCGTATCATATACTGCTACTGCTGAAGGAATTTTGTGATCACAAATGATAGGTCACTTTTAATAATAAATTAAAGTCCTATGTGGGTTTGTTGGTTGGTGTTTAATACGATAGTGCAGACTGGAAGAAAATAAGCTTTGTGAGATTGGAAGTCTCCCACATTGGGCCCAGTTCTCCAAGGGTAACATTTGATTTACACAGGTGTAAATATATATACAAGGTACTGAGACAATATACTCAGTGCTGAACAAGACATAAAAAACAGTCTTTCCCCCCCAAAATTGATACTCTGTACAAGACAGCCCGGAGCAGTAGATCACTAGGATTTTATATCACAGTTAATATTACTGATTCACTACCAGGGATGGCTCTGCCTTTTTTGGTGCCCCAAGCAGCTCCACCAAAGAGATAACAGCAGTGGAGCTGCTTCAGGCATCTGCTGAACACTCCTGTGGAAGCTCTGCCAAAGAAGGAAGAGAATCGGAGCTGCCACAGGAGTGCTGCTGAAGAGGGAAGAGTGGCTTTCGGCGGCATGCCTGCGGCAGCTCCGCCAAAAAAAGAAGAGCGGTGGACCTGCCGCCGATGTGCCGCCGAAAGCCGCCTGAGTGCCACCCTGACAGGGCCGGGAATGCTGCCTCCTGCCGTTTGACACCCCAGGCACCTGCTTGCTAAGCTGATGCCTGGAGCCAGCTCTGTTCACTACTTGTGGGTTAAGTTGAAATGGACTTGACTGTAGCTTCTGTTGGGTAAGAATCCACTTACTGCACTGTGGCACTTACCACAGGACACTGATTTTATTGTGGCATTCATCAGAAACTCATGTAGTACATTATCATCTTCTGTTTGTTTTATTTTGGTAAGTTTTTCAGCAGTGCAAAATGAAAAAAAAGAGCTAATGCATTGGGATTGTTTAGATCAGTTGTTAGATGATGCATGATACCTTCTGGTTGCTTGTTTCCCTATCACACTTGTCTTGCATTTTACATGTTCTATGAATAGGACAATCAATTAGCTCCGTTTGTGCATTTTTCCCCTAGCTGTCAGTATATAGTAGTTCCTGCATCTCTAGTTCTGTTAAAAGCAACAGAATTAAATTGTCCAGTCTTTCTAATAAATTGAGTATTTGTAGTCCAGTCCATCTGGGAATGAAGTGTTCACCTGCATGACAGTGGTTTTATCCAGGTTTTGTTTAAATAAGTATAGCTACTTCAGTGTACTAGTTTGTTGGCTTGTGTTGGTATAACTAGAGCTGGTCACAAAACTTTTGATGAAAAGTTTGTCAGAAAATGCTGATTCACTGAAACTCTGACTTTTTCACAGGAATGTACCCTTTTCAATGAAACTGTCACCGGGAACTGTTTCTCAGGTCTTAGGATGGAATTTTTGGAGGGAGGAATAGACTTCGGAGTAACCAAATAGCCCAATAGTTCTTGCAGTCATTTGGGTTGTGGAGATACAGGTTCAAATCCCTGCTCTGCCTGATTCAGACCAAGGTCTTGAATCTGGATCTCCTTTATCCTAGGTGAGTGCTCTGTCCACCAGGTATTACCCAGGGACCTCCTGGCGCCAACTAGCAGAGCGGCTCTCAGAGTTTTACAGGAATTCTTTGAGTCGATATATGCATAATAATTCACCAGTGTGGCATATGAGGACTGTACTGAGAGCCAGTAGTTGGCTGATCATCATAATTACAAAATGTGTGTAAGGGTAATATTTAGGTGGGGGAGGGAGAGAGGGATAGCTCAGTGGTTTGAGCATTGACCTGCTAAACCCAGGGTTGTGAGTTCAATCGTTGAGGGGGCCATTTAGGGATCTGGGGCAAAAAATCTGTCCAGGGACAGTACTTGGTCCTGCTAGTGTAGGCAGGGGACTGGACTCAATGACCTTTCAAGGTCTTTCCAGTTCTATGAGATAGGTATATCTCCATATCCTATATAATAAAAGGCTAAGGAAGTTTGTCCGAAGCCGTCATGCACAATAGAGACGGCCCGGACGAATGGCATGCTGGGAGGTGTAGTTCGGCAGCACAACATGACCGCTGCGTGGATCAGGGGGCTCGGGGAGCGCGGGCAGGAGGATGGCTGGGTGCAGGGGGCTCTGGCCGGGCGCGGGAAGGGGACGCTGGGCCGGCGGGGCGGAGGCGCCCGGGCACGCCACGGCCTGGCCAGCTGCGCCCAGCCTAGCTGGAGCAGGCCGCCTTCCCCATGCTGCTGGGGGGGATGGGAGGGAGCGGGCTGGGCTGTCGGGCGCATGACGAGGGGTTGAGGGGCCGTTGGAGTGGGGGAGGGGGAGAGAGCTGAGGGAGTGCGGGGTCTGTTGGAGGGGGGAGAGAGCTGAGGGAGTGCGGGGTCTGTTGGAGGGGGGAGAGAGCTGAGGGAGTGCGGGGTCTGTTGGAGGGGGGAGAGAGCTGAGCGAGTGCGGGGTCTGTTGGAGGGGGGAGAGAGCTGAGGGAGTGGGGGGGGCGTTGGAGGGGGGAAGAGAACTGAGCGACTGGGAGGGCCATTGGAGGGGGGAGAGAACTGAGCAACTGGGGGGGGGGCGTTGGAGGGGGGGAGAGAACTGAGTGACTGGGGGGGCTGTTGGAGGGGGTGAGGGGGGAGAGAGCTGAGCGAGTGGGGGGCCGCGAGCCATAACCATTGGCCCGTGTACACTGGCTTTTACACTAGTATTTAATAAATTACATATCCATAATCAAAATTGTATTCTTAAGGTAAGGCAGTGACATGCCTCAGACAGGTTCCTTTCAGGCAGGAGGTTACAGACACTTACCTCGTCTGGTCACTGTGTATTGTCCTGGTCTATTTGAATACTGATGCTAATGATAAAATTGTGAAATCTACAAGAGAGAAACTACAGAAAAAAACGGTCACTAAGGGTGTGTGCTATTTATGACTAAGATCAAAAGCATTAGTCTGATATATCAGGTTCTGTAAATAAACATGCAGCATCTCCTACTGAGGAGGCAAGTTGACAGTATGACTGGTCTCATGATCAGATCACAGCCAACCTGGCTGTAAATCACTATAAGAACTTTGGGTAAACATTGCTCTATAAAATATAAAAGTATCTAGTTAAATGTATTGTGATTTTATTTTATATATGACCTTTGGTTTTCAATACATCTGCTTGCTCTTATTAGAAACTTTTTCCTTAAATAAACTTTTACTTGTTTTCACTGTAAACATGTCTGACTGCTGTGTGTTACAAGGAACAGTGTGATCTAAGGTGTAACTGATAAGTTGAGGGTGTACTGTCCCTTTGGGAGCAGAAAGTTTCTGAATTTGGTGAGTGTCAAGTGGAACAGGGATTGGACACTCCAGGGAGACTCTCAAAGGGTTCAGGGGTTGCAGTGTGCTTATCAGTAATCTGTGAAAAGACCGTGAGGTCTGTGTAGTCCAGGAAGAGAGTGTTTGTGTTGCCTATGGCTTGTGAAGTTGGGAGTTGACTCCCAGCAGACATAGACAAGGCATCCTCATAGTAAGAGCAGGTAGTAGCAAGGTGTCTCAGCCCTGCGTACCACAGGACCATGTCACAACAGGCTATTGGTTATTTTGCAATAGGTGTGTCTTTTTTTTTTTTCCCTAAAAAAATTCCAAAGGTCTTGGTTTTGTCCCTATACAGACCAGGAAAAAATTTGAAATCTCAGCTTTTTGCTGGACAGGAAAACTGCTTCCCACCCAGTTCTAGATATAACCTACGGGAAGAGCCTGCACTTACAAAAATTATTCTTAGTCAAAGATTCAGGTAGAAAACATGCTCACATTCTTAAAAATAACTGCATCACAACTGTCAACATTCAGTTCTCCGAGAGCGAAACTGCTTATACATTCAGATAAATAGCACTTGTAACCCATTTAGAATAATGCCACCCCAATAGTATTCTACCTTTGTACTGTGATAATTTAACTGGTAACCAAAGAGAGATTCTAAATTATGTATTGTGAGTGACATTTTACATTGTGTAGATCTGTGAGAATGAACTCTACTGGGCTATTCTTATTATTTTTAAATGACATTTTTTCCTCCCTTTCACTGCTTCTTATTCATCACACTGTGCATTAGGACGGCCACAGGCACCAAATAGCTTGATTTTGTATAATCTAGAATTCCCATAGTTCTGCCAGACAGTTGTTGCCCATTTAGAACAGGTTCTCCCAACAGGTTCATTGTGATTGATGGCAGAATATTCAGCTAGTTTAGTGCTGACTGATTCCCCAGAGTTATTTTATGGCCTCTTCAGTGACTGCTCTTGTTCGCCAGTCTTCATATTTAGCCTCATTTGAAGCCAGTGAAATCAATGAGAGACCATTATAAATTTTAACAGAAGATGGATCAAGCCCTTAAATAGCCCTAAGTAACATTCAAACACAGGCAGAATTCCCATTGACTTCAGATTGAATTTTGTGTCTGTGCTACAGCGGCAAAGGTATGGCGCTACAGCTGGGATGCTATAGCGAAAATGACATAAGGGGTTTTTCTATCAATCAAGGTAATCTGGTAGCTTGTTCAATGGTATTTTCCATCGATTTAGCTGCATCTACAGTGGTGGTGAAGTCAATCTAACTATGTTGCCTGAGGCATAGAACTGTTCACACCTCTGAGTGATGTACCCAGCTCAACCTAAATTTTAGGGATAGATGAGGCCTTTCCTGAGATACAAGTCTTGAATAGGCGCAGTAAGTAGGCATTTTTCTGGAGCATTAGGTAGCTGTTCACTTCTCAACCCTCTCTCTGTCTCAGTATCTGGTGGCAGAATTTGATCTGTATTTCATGTTTAGTATTTTAGAAAGCAATGGGAGTGGAAGCTAGAAGTTGCTTTTACATGCTGGATGGATGTAGTAGCACATCTTGCAACAGTGGTAATCAGTTGGACTTCATTAATTGTTCTTCTATCGTACTGAACCTGCAAATGTTAATTCTATTAAAGGATGATGGAGACAAAAAACAAATTCCAACCCTCTCTACTCCCCCCCCCCACACACACACACTATTCATGCAATTTAATCAGAAAGTACTTTATACGTTTTAAGTTAGTACTAATCACTAAGTGATATTTTAACATTCATGCAGAGGGAGGCCAGCCCCATCCTCTACAATGCAGCAACTCCCAAACAATAGACCTGGGGCTTGATCCTGCACCCACTCAAGTCAATGACAAAGCTCCCATTGATTCAGTGGAGCAGAATCAGGCCATTAGGGTAGCTTTGCAGAACAAGGAGTGGGAGAAGCGCACTCAAGGGGTATGTGCACTCAAGAAGGGGAGTGCACATACCCCTTGCATGGCTCAGACCCCTGGTCCATGTAAACTTCCTGCACAGCAGGAACTAGGGAGTCTAATTCTACCATTGATCTGGAGTGGCCTTCATAGAGCAGCTCAGTGGCCAAGGCTGAAAGATTCCACCCTTTTTCTCTGTGCATCTGTCCTGCTCTTGGCCTACTTGCTTTGTTTGGGCCCTCAGGGATAGAGTAGGACATGTTAACGTGCATTCATTTAATTTGTTCTAGTGTTATGATCTCCTTTTTACATGCTTTCTGATTGTTCTGTATATCCCTACTGGAATATTCATACAGTGTTTGCAGCACAAACAGTATTACTGGAATAACTATCTGAAATCAGTCTCGTATACATATACAATAGCTCAGGGGTCGGCAACCTTTCAGAGGTGGTGTGCCAAGTCTTCATTTATTCAGTTAAATTTAAGGTTTCACATGCCAGTCCAGAGGGGGCGGGGCTTGGGCAGAAGGGGAGGGGCTGACGGGGGTCAGTCCACCCCCGGTTTGGGGTTTTCCCCACAGGCTCCTGCCAGTCAGGGTCTCAGCCCACTGCCAGCCTAGGTGAAAGAAACCCAAGCTAGCTGGACTGCTGAGTGGGGCTGCCGCTCTGGGGTTTCCCCCACTGACCCCTTGCCAGCCGGGGTCCTAGCCTGGATGTAGGGAGCCCTGAGCCCTCTGCTGCATGCCAGCAGAAATCTGCTCGCATGCCACCTTTGACACGTGTGCTCTATATTGGCAACCCCTGCAATAGCTGTTGAAAATAATACCTAGCTCTTCTATAGTGTTCATTGTGGTTCTTATTTGTGTATTTCCAACTTCAAGACATTTCATTTCAACAGGGTTCTCTTTGGAACTGGATATGAGGGTTTACTCAGATAAACATGGGACTGCTTTTAGCACGTAACTTCTTCATGGGCCATTACATCTGCTTCTGACACATGATTGGAATCTTAAATGTGATACACCAGAAAGAGATTATAGCCACTGAGGTATGACTGAATTGCCCAAACTCTGACAGAATCAGAGCATGCTGCTTGCTACTGAATAATAAAGTTGAGCAGGACAGCACAAGTGATACCAGTAGTTTGTAAAGTACTTTAGAACTGCCATACAGATCAAACCAGTGGTCCAGCTAATCTGCTATCTAGACAGTGATCAGCACCAGATGATTTAGACAGCGGTTCTCAAACTTGTTGAGACCACAACCCTTTTTTCTGCTCTGGCAGCGCGGCGCGACCCTTCCATGTCCACTGAAAAGCCGCCGAATTAAATACTTCCGCATTATGAAGAAGGGAATTGCCAGCAATTACAAGTTACTATACAGTGCTTTCTGAGTAAGCATGTTCATTCTTAAGGTAAAAGCATTATAGAGAAAACATTAATAAAAACAAATATATTAAAATATACATGAAACATATCAGGATTCACCCACCAGTCTTATGGGTAGGGCCCTACCAAATTAGATATAGAATATTACACAACACTTTACAAAATAAGACACGTGTGCACAATCTAAATCAGATTGACTATTTTCCATTTTAACTGTTTCTGAGTGATACACAGTGTAATAATGCCTTTTACATTAGAAGGATGTGAAATCAGTTGTTAGATAATAAACCATATATATGGTTTACCTTAAGAATGAACATGCTTACTCAGAAAGCACTGTATAGTAACTTGTAATTGCTGGCAATTCCCTTCTTCATAAGCCTCGAAGAGAAAGCAAAGCACAGGCACTGGGCTTTAGGCAGACTAAATATATATATATATTTTTTTCTCAACTTCTAAATCAACATAATGTTTCCTTTCACAAAGGTAGCAGTTTAACTAATTTGCATTATGTAAGTCTAACAGTACCTACTTACACCTGAGTGTGAACCACTAATTCAGCCCCTAAGTATAAACAGATTAGTCATATAATAATAGGGCTCAAACTAAAGAGGTCTTGGGAAAAGGGCAAAGTATTCCTGTTATAGTAATGTACTGAGGGTAGAAAGGAATACAAATTCTTCTTGATACTTATTCTTCAAATCCCATGGAAAAAAACTGATTTGATATTTCTACTAAAAAATGTTTGAACATAAGAACATAAGAACGGCCATACTGGGTCAGACCAAAGGTCCATCTAGCCCAGCATCCTGTCTACCAACAGTGGCCAATGCCAGGTGCCCCGGAGTGAGTGAACCTAACAGGTATGATCGAGCGATCTCTCTCCTGCCATCCATCACCCCCCTCTGACAGACAGAGGCTAGGGACACCATTCATTACCCATCCCGGCTAATAGCCATTTATGGACTTAGCCTCCATGAATTTATCCAGCTCTCTTTTAAACCCTGTTATAGTCCTAGCCTTCACAGCCTCCTCAGGTAAGGAGTTCCACAGGTTGACTGTGCGCTGTGTGAAGAAGAACTTCCTTTTATTTGTTTTAAACCTGCTGCACGCCAATTTCATTGAGTGGCCCCTAGTTCTTCTATTTTGGGAACAAGTAAATAACTTTTCCTTATTTACTTCCTCCACACCACTCATAATTTTATATACCTCTATCATATCCCCCCTTAGTCTCCTCTTTTCCAAGCTAAAAAGTCCTAGCCTCTTTAATCTCTCTTCATATGGGACCCGTTCCAAACCCCTAATCATTTTAGTTGCCCTTCTCTGAACCTTTTCTAGTGCCAGTATATCCTTTTTGAGATGAGGGGACCACATTTGTACGCAGTATTCAAGATGTGGGCGCACCATGGATTTGTATAAGGGCAATAAGATATTCTCCGACTTATTCTCTATCCCTTTTTTAATGATTCCTAACATCCTGTTTGCTTTTTTGACTGCCGCTGCACACTGCGTGGATGCCTTCAGAGAACTATCCACAATGACTCCCAGGTCTTTTTCCTGATTGGTTGTAGCTAAATTAGCCCCCATCATATTGTATGTATAGTTGGGGTTATTTTTTCCAATGTGCATTACTTTACATTTATCCACATTAAATTTCATTTGCCATTTTGTTGCCCAATCACTTAGTTTAGTGAGATCTTTTTGAAGTTCTTCACAGTCTGCTTTGGTCCTTACTACTTTGAGCAGTTTAGTATCATCTGCAAACTTTGCCACATCACTGTTTACCCCTTCCTCCAAATCATTTATAAATAAGTTGAATAGGATCGGTCCCAGGACTGACCCTTGGGGAACACCACTAGTTACCCCTCTCCATTCTGAAAAAGTTCCATTTATTCCTACCCTTTGTTCCCTGTCTTTTAACCAGTTTTCAATCCATGAGAAGATCTTCCCTCTTATCCCATGGCAGCTTAATTTACGTAAGAGCCTTTGGTGAGGGACCTTGTCAAAGGCTTTCTGGAAATCTAAGTACACTATGTCCACCGGATCCCCCTTGTCCACATGTTTGCTGACCCCTTCAAAGAACTCTAATAGATTAGTAAGACACGATTTCCCTTTGCAGAAACCATGTTGACTTTTACCCAACAATTTATGCTCTTCTATGTGTCTGACAATTTTATTCTTTACTATTGTTTCAACTAATTTTCCCGGTACGGACGTTAGACTGACTGGTCTGTAATTGCCAGGATCACCTCTAGAGCCCTTTTTAAATATTGGCGTTACATTAGCTATCTTCCAGTCACTGGGCACAGTAGCCGATTTAAAGGATAGGTTACAAACCCTCGTTAATAGTGCCGCAATTTCACATTTGAGTTCTTTCAGAACTCTTGGGTGAATGCCATCTGGTCCCGGTGACTTGTTACAGTTAAGTTTATCAATGAGTTCCAGAACCTCCTCTACTGATACTTCAATTTGTGACAATACCTCAGATTTGTCACCTACAAAAGACAGCTCAGGTTTAGGAATCTCCCTTTGAGTACCTTAAGGGTGAACTTCATACAACATTCAAATCACATTACATTTATATGCTGAACATCACTAAATAAGCAGGATTAGAGAGGCTTTCATCATGCTGTTAATGTTAAACTTCTTTATATTCCTGATGGATCAGGGCCTGATCAAAAGCCCATTGAAGTCAATGGGAGTCTTTCCACTGACTTCAATACATGCTGGATCAGGTCCTTACTGCAGATTGTTGGTTTCTGTTCAGTGAGGTGCAGCAGCAAAGGGATATACAATATTTTTTTAAAAATCTGCATATTGTTAAAAGCCACCAAGCTATTCCTTACCCCATAGTCTGGCTCCAGTCTGCAGTGGAGTTCTTCAGTGCGTGTGGCATCACCATTGTAAATACATTACTATGTACAGGCACTGACTGTCTGCAGTTGAGTCTACATATTGACCTAAAAATGTGAGTTTTAAATTAGTAATGTGCTCAGCAACTCAGCTTCTTAGGTTACTGAGCAACACAGCACATTTGATTGAAATGTTGTGCGGAATCCTAGTTAAAGTAGGTCACTTTCAAAACTTGGTTGATCAGGCTCAGACCCAGTCAGCTAAGAAACTTGGAAACAATGTTTCCTTTTCTTGCATGGTTTGTTTTCTATTTTGCAAACATGGGCCCTGATCCTGCAAACTTTTACACGTGGCAAATTTCCGGCACTATATTGATGGGTCCCGCACTTTCTCTTCTTGTGGGGGGGTTCAGGGAGCCTATTTCTTGCCCCTGAACAGGGTATTAACTGTCCCACTGGTATCCTAGAGGGGAGAAGTGGAGAGGGAGGAACCCAGGCCCACCCTCTACTCTGGGTCCCAGCCCAGGGGCCCTGAGGATAGCAGTAAACCACTTGGACTAGCTATTCCTTCCCCTGGGCTACTTCCCTCTCCTACCCTTCAGCTTGTGGGGGCTTCCTGCCCTCGCTATGCACAAGCCAGGTGTCTCTTTACCTAGGGTCTGGGTCTTTCTTAGCTCACCGCAGCACTTCTCCAAGCTCTGCTCTGCTTTCCTCCAAACTGCTCTCCGCACCAGCACCTCCAAACAGCTCTCCGCTCCAACTCCTCCCAAACTCCCTCAACCTGTCTGATTGAAGCAGGGTTTTTTTTTATCATGTGACAGGCTTCAGGGGCTTCAGGTGGCTTAATTGGCTCCAGGTGTTCCAACCACTTCTAGCAAACTTGCTTCCCTCTAACACTCTCCTGCTGCCTGCTAGCCATGCTGTATCACAACATATATGAGTAACTTTATGCCTATGAATATTATGAAATTTGAAAACATCCACTCAATGTGCAGCGGCAGTCAAAAAAGCAAACAGACTGTTGGGAATCATTACGAAAGGGATAGATAGTAAAACAGAAAATATCACATAGTCTGCATAAATCCTGAGCTTCCCAAGGGGCTATTGCTTGCTGAGGGTTAGTCACCAAGCTACTTCACAATATTACAAAAAATAAAATTAATTTATTTTTGGAGTGAGGTGCTGGAAGGGGATCACAGTATCTTCTCAGAAAAGTATATTTTGTTCTCCTCATTCACTGCTCTGCTTTTGGGCTTAAGATTAATCTCTTTAGAACAGCTGCTACCCTCACCTATGGAAGAATTAACTATCTTCTTTGGCTTCCCTGGTGCCATATAAAAGCAATAAAGATCTTTGGAGCACCTCAACCCCTGCAGCCTCATGTGCAGCTGTAGGCAGTTGACTTGAAAGAGGCTGCTACCCACCAGGACCCATGGGAGCAAATACCTTTCAGCCTCAGAGCCATCAGGACCCCTGCAGAAGCGGGGAGTTCGTTTTCAAGATCTCTTCTAAATAAAGGAATGGGGTGGGGAGCAAAGGGAGGCACTTTCCAATGGCAGATGGGAAAGTAAATAGCAAGGAGAGATGAGAAGGGAGTAACTGACAAGTGGTTAGAGAGGTACAGGCCAGATAACTCACCCAGGGCAGAACTCAACTTCAGGGAGTGTCAGAATTGGAATGGAGAGGTTATTAGGCATAGAGGGCTGGATTGCCTGGCATAGATTGTATCAAAGGAAAAGGAAAATTCTCATGGTGTCAACAACTATCTTTTTAGTGGGAGTTGCACGGAGAAGTATCTGGTTTAAGAATAGCAGCCATGTTTGTCTGTATCCATAAAGAAAACGAGGAAGACTTGTAGCACCTTAGAGACAAACCAGTTTATTTCAGCATAAGCTTTAGTGGCTATAGCCAATTTCATCGGATGCATAGAATGGAGCAAAGAGAAGTAAGCTGCATTTATACACAAGGAAAGCAAAAAAAAAAAAAAAAAAGTAAATAACCATACCAATTCTCAGAGGCTGTTTAATTTGGATGGGCTATCATCAGCAGGAGGGAAAAAAAACCTTTTGTAGTGAAAATTTAGTGGATCTATGTCTAATAGTTGATAAGAATCTGTAAAAGAGACTTAACTAGGAAAATGCATTCAATTAGTATGATGACAAAGCCACTCATAGAGAAGTATCTGAGAAGCATATAGGGCAAATTTTGCTCCACAGTGATGATGTATGACCTTCATTAGCACTTTGGTAATCCCATTTAACTCCCTGTCTGGACCAAAACTTTATACAGCCTTAAAGCCCACATATTCTGCTTTTCCGACAGAGGGGCAGAGGAGGGATGTTGTGTGTGTGTTGTCACAAAACCCAGTGTGTTATTCTTTGGCATTCACCCTGTGGAACAGGAAAGTTGAAGTTTCAGTGCTCCAGAAATGTAAATGCAGTGTGCCCAAACTAAGGTGACTCTGGCATCCTTATCTTTTCTACTCTTTGACATATGAGTGCTATATCCTTAGCATTATACTAGTTTAGATTTTGTTTTAATATCCTTTTTTAACTTTTAACATGGAGCTGACTGCCATAATCACCTGTTCCTTAAAGCAATATTTAACTACCATCAAGCATGCATATTTTAATAATTAATGTTTTTAGGGACAAATGTAACCGACAATAAATGAGGTAAGAAATTAATGGAGCACTAAGGAAAATAATGAATGATCTTTCCCCTAAAATAAATGACACTACAAATTACCTTTCAAAAAATAAGATTACAAAAACACAGACTGAAAAAAGATGACATTTAATTTAGCCCTTTTTCAGTCTGTGAATTATCTATGAACAGACTTTGATTTTCAAAAAATAATTTGTTCGACATCATTTAATGGGTGTATGTTCATGAATGCATTTCCACCCTGGGATTGTTTCCAAAGTATTTGACACACCCAGCTACCTGAAAATCAGTTCTTCCACCACCCCATCACTCCTGAGAGTCATAAAGTCTACTCCTGTTCCTCACCCTCACTCCCTCCATCCAGGTTGTCTGAATGAACATCCAGGTGACAATGTCTTGTGCTACTGGAGACAGCTTTCTCTGTCCCAATTCATCTCTGAAACAAGGATTTTGTTTTATCTGGTTAAGACAGTATCATGGTACATTATTACAGGCATCCTTGTTTAGGCTTTCTGTTATTAAGCTGCTTTGAAAAAGATTGTCAACAATTCTGGCTTCCAGTTTCACTAAATTTAATTCTACTCCAATTTCCTCCCTTATAACTCTTCAATAACATTCCAATCTCTCTCCTCTTCCTCTTAAAAAAAAAAAAAAAAGTGACCTCTGAAAATAGCCATGTTGAGAAGTTGCACTGATTTTTTTTTTTTCTTTGCAGAATGCCAGGAAATGTTTTGGGGTTTATATGTGAGAAGAACCAGCCTTGCTAACAGTGGAAGTATCAGAGGCAGGTATAAATAAGAAGGCAAGAGCCTGCCTCTGATACTTCCACTGCATGCATCCGATGAAGTGGGTACTAGTTCACAGAAGCTTATGCTTCAATACTTTTGTTAGTCTTTAAGGTGCCACAGGACTCTTTGTCGCTTCTGCAAACCCAGGCTAACACGGCTACCTCTCTGATTCTTGCTAACAGTGGATTTCTAGTTTCCTAAGACTTACTCCATCGAATCATCAACTTACATAAATGTGGGGGAGGAAGGAGAAGAGTATTAGAGTCAGTCTGTATTATGCAACTAGGAGACTGCTACATAAATTACTAGAACTGTTAGGATGAGTGCCAGTGAAGGATTCTGTGTAACGATAGGACTCTACACTGAATGCAAGCTGCACTATGAGCTTACATTTGCATGATCAGGCATCTTCTAAATTTGAGAAATTTAGAAGAATTTCTAAATGAGGAGAAATGAAAGGAGAGCACAGTTATTTGTTAAGAGGTTAGTGACATGCTTTTATATTTTAGCAAACAAGAAAAATATTGCTTCGGGCCCTGACTTTGGTATAATATTGCTCAAAGGCTTGGGTGGATGCCTATGATTTTCCCAGGAAAAAAGTATGCTTTTGAAGTCTGATCTAGTTTATATAACCTATGCGATTTAGCCAAATATCTGCCCCAGCTAATTAATTCCTCTACACAAAACAAGAAAATCAGATGTAAACATTTGCATGAATAGTTAAGTTCACCAGTCAGACCAGTCACATGCAAGCAAATTTGAATAAACTGATCCTAAATAACGGAAGACAAGGAAGTGAGGAAAATTAGCTCTCAAGTCCTGAGTGGGTATGATCTAGGCAGCTGAAAAAAGTGCAAGGTAGCGTTTATCCATGATATAGAGATTAATGGGGATAAATCTACTGTCCACCATTACTGCATATACTTTGTGATATAACTAATTCATTAACAGGTGATTTCACTTGTCCCCTCATACAAATTAATCATCTACCTGCATTTCAAAATGAATAATCCCATCTAGCTAAAAATAATGCATTCTGCTCTTGTCATGTTTTGTATTAGTTAATTAAAAGTTATGCTGCATATTTCAGTAAAATTTACATTTTAACAGTAAATACTGTACCACTGCTCAATCTGTATAGAAATATTAATTTACTGAGAGAGAGTTGAAATGTTGTAATTGTGCCACTATATGTGTAGGAATTTAATATTATATTAATAGCTTAAAATTATCAGCGCACTTGTTCAGCTTATTTTAATATTATAGTCAGCAATAGATAAGAACTAAGCCTCTGCACCTGATACCCACAAATTCTGAGCAAATTTGGGTTCATGCTTTGAGGCTCAGACCAATCTCCAATTGTAAAAATTATTTAACAGTTTAAATAGAAAGTAGTGGGGAAAAAACCCTAATTTGCATACAACATCTTCAGGGTGCTGTAGGGGTAATGTTGCTGAAGACTCAAATCCTGATTGTGCAAAGCACTTAAGCACATGCTTAATTTTAAGCATGTATTTATGTTCATCTCTGTTCAGCAAGGCACTTACTTAAACAACTGCTTAAGCATTTTGCTGAATTGAAACCTAAGTGATAATCTTTCCACTGAGTCCAGTGTAATGTTGGAGGCTGCTGTGCTATTGAAGGTGGTCTCTCTCAAATCCCAAAGCTTTTTCTGTTATTTAGGATTTTCAAATTATTTGTGCTGTTTTATCTTCACGTGCTGGTAGCCTGTCTGTTCACTTATTTTATTAAAACTAATAAGAAACAGAATATCAGAAATTCAATGTTGTGTGTTTCTAAAGTCTTCTACACACAACACTTTTGCATTTTGGGTGCAGCGACAGCCGCCATTAATCTCTTCATTCATTAATTGAAATATACAAATAATCCTCGGGGTTTAAGAGGTGATAAGGGATTACTGAATTAAATGGAACTATTCTATTCAATTTAATAGAAGCAAAATCTTGCCCTTGAGTGAGAAGGTAGATATACAATTATTCTCAAGTTAAAAACTCTCTGCATCATGTACATTTGGTATCAGTAAATAAATCTCTCAAGTCATTGCTCCTTCATCCCAAAGGAGAAACTTTTCTGAGCCACTGCACCTCAGTGCCTTTTCACACAGTTTAATTCTCCTAATGGTTGTTCCAGATGTTTTGAGGTCATTTCAACATCTACTTCTGCACTTTACTGTAAGAGAGAAGCAATTTTTTCTCAAAGGCCTCAAAGCCAGGAAGCAATTCTTGACACATTATTAGCCTTTTTATTTTTTCAAACACTTCATCAGTGAGAAGGTGTATGAACTATGAAAAAAAGTAATCCATTTAACCTAGATGACTTTTCTGTTTGGTAATGCATCTTCATTACCTGGGAGGCATTATATTCATGGTAGTTATAAATGGATTGCCCATTCTTAGAGGCTGACAAGAGAAAAATAGGGTTGTCTGTGCAGTGGCTCCTGGTGGGCCTGCATGACAAATGAGCAGTACAGGCATAGTCAGGGAAGTAGATGAATAAATTCAGATGGAGAGAACCATAATTTCTCTGTTCCCTTTTCCCCGCCGCAACATTCTAGATTACAGAAATGTTCATGTTTCTTGCTGTTCATTGAAGAATACAATATTTTACTTTTTAAAAATCCTATTGTTTCCCATTTTTCTGAAAAGTAAGTATTTTGTCAGGCTTAAAGGGGGTATGTTTTTCTCACTGGTATCAAAATAAGTTATATAGATTCAAGATACTTTTTTCTAGTCTGTCTTGCTCACTGTGACCATAATAACCCCTCAGAATAATTGGCAAAGGGTCTGTAACAGCATCTCCTTTCAGGCCTGACAAACTCACTATACCTAGCATACTGATTTTATGGTATTTATATATAAATATGTTGTGTGAGATTTCAAATGAAAGCTCATATCATGCTGGTTGTCATAGGCATTGAGAGATATATGTAAGATCAGTGTCTGAGGAGCTGTGTACCTACCAAAAATATGTTCAAGCTCTGTAAACAGGCAAAGTTGACAAACAGGATTTTCCTGGCAGGAGATAAGATGTATAAAGATGGATAATATGATGAAGCCACACAATGGAAGCCCTATTTGCATGTGACGTCAAAGTGAAAAACTGGTTGATGGGGGGATGTAAAATCCACATGAGGGAGCACACTGGAGAACAAGAAACAGGAAAGAAGAGTCTTGTCTGGAGGGGGCACTTCAAAAAGGGGCATTTGAAAGATTTATTAGACTAGAAGAGGAAGGAACAGAGAGACCTTGCGTATTCATTTACCAAGAAGCCCCTTGGAGTGTATGGGTATTTAAGCTTGAATCCTGGTTATGACAGAAAACCAGGAGCTCCATCAAACACTGAATCGTTGGGGGGGGGAGGAGACTACTTTATTAAAGAGAAAAGGTAACCATTAATAAGTGTAGAGCTAGGACTGTGTGTGTCTGTATTTTATTTGTAATCTGTTTTTCCTATTATCCTTGCTCACTATCTCTTAAATCCTTGCTCTTTTCCAATACATTTATTAGTGTTTACTATAAATAACTCTCAGTGCTACATTATAAAGGATCAGATCCTAAATTGTTCCAGTCAAAGCGTATATCAAGCTGCAAGCAAGATATACACCTTGCTGTCCACAGAAAGATTTTATTCTTATACCTAGGGCCTCAAGTAGTCGTGCTGTTTTTAAATGTCTCCATCTCAAAATCTTCTTGTTTGTAGTTTTGCTTATCCAGCTAATTTTTAACTTTCTTCTATAACACCAAAACGTACGGTAAATGTTTGCATCATCTCTCAGCATTCTTTTAAGTGTCCAGCTTTCACATCCATAGAGAAGGGTTGACCATATGTAGCCTGTAGTGTAGATGTGCAGTTTTAATTTGTGACAACTCAGAAGTCTTTGGAAGTTGAATACATTTTTGAAAGCTGTATCCTTCTCCATTTCTTAGTCACATCATCCATCTGATACTATTAGACGGCTTAGGTAGAGAAAACTTTTGACTTTTTTCACTATTTGACCATCTAGGTATAGGTGTTGCCTACCTTGTGTGTTAGTATGTTTATGTATTATACGGATGGATCACTTTGCCTTGGCATACACACTTGTCCACACTTTAGTCCATACCAGTTTTTGGGAAGTTGTCCTGCTAAGAAAGAAGAGAACTATTGTGAGTTCAAAGAACTATTGGAGTTCAGTGACTCTGTTACACAAAGTTCCAGACCTACCTCTGCACTTGTCATCTATTTGTTGCCTAATTGCCTTTAATGTCTAAACTATGAATCAATGGAAAAATCTCTGGAATGGTTTCCATATTCAAAACCTCTGCTGGCAGGTCCATAACAACTAATCCTCTGACTTGATAAGTGCATTTCATTACTCCATTCTCCATAACAATATAATAATAATACACTTATATAATCTCTTCTGAGGATATCCTATTTCTAGGCTGACCATATTTCCTTGAGACAAAAACGGGACATTGGGATGGCAAAAACGGGACGGGGTTGGGGGGGTCTCACCAGATGAAGTCGGTGCAGTGGCTGCAGAACATAGGCTGAGGTGCGCTGGGGGTGGTGGTGGTCGGGGGGCTCTCAGGAGGCTCTGGGAGGGCTCACCAGATGAAGTCGGTGCAGTGACTGCAGAACTTGGGCTGAGGGGCGCTGGGGGGGTGGGTGGTCGGGGGGCTCTAAGGAGGCTCTGGGAGGGCTCTAGGGAGGTCTCACCAGATGAAGTCGGTGCAGTGGCTGCAGAACGTGGGCTGCTTGAAGAAGCGCGCCGTGAATTTGTGGCTCTTGACCGCGTGGATCACCTTCTGGCACAGCGCCCCCTTGTGGCAGAACAGCGGCTTGGCCAGGCACTCCAGCTCGGTGGGCGAGGTGACCAGCGCCATGGCCCCACCTGGGCCCCCAGCGCCGGGCGGGGGGGGAGACAGAGGGGGGACTGGGGGGATGGAGGAATAAACATAACAGAGATGGGGGAGAGAGGGATGGGGGATGAAGAGGATGGAGGGAGAGAGAGATGGGGGGATGAGGGGTGAAGATGGAGGGGACGGAGGGAGAGAAGGCATGAAGGTGAGAAGGGAGAGGATGGATGAGAGAAGAGATGGGGTAGGGAGCAGGGGGATGGAGGAGGCAAGGGACAGAGAGAAGGAGGGATGGAGAGAAGGGAGATGGAAGAGGAGGCAGTGGACGGAGGGAGAGAGAGAAGGGAGGAAGGGAGAGATGGAGAAGGAAGATAGAAGGAAGAGAGGGATAGAGGGATAGAGAAAAGGCAGGAATGGAGGGATCTAGATAGGAGGCAGTGGACGGAAGGAGAGAGAGAAGGGAGGAAGGAAGGGATGGAGAAGGGGGATAGAGCGAAGGGATGGAGGGAGCGAGAGAAGAGGCAGCGGACGGAGGGAGAGAGGGAAGGGAGGGATGGAAAAGGGGGATGGAGAGAAGGAGGGAAGAAGGAGGGATAGAGAGAAGAGGAGGCAGCGGGCGGCAGGCTGAAGCTGACGGCGGAGCAGAGCTGTCTGGAGCCGCAGCCGGGGGCCGAGGTGGGGACGGGCGTGCCAGTGGGGGAGCTGCCAGCCAGACGTTATTAGAAATAAATAGTTCTTGGGCATCTTTTCCATCACCCGTCCAGCAGTGGGACACTGGTGCTGGGCTGGCGAGATGCAGTTTGCTCATCGGCGATTTTGATCTCTTTGCCTTTCTCCCTCTCTCTGCTGCCTGCACCTTGCCTGCGTTTTCAGGCGCTTATGCTGAGCTCCAATACCGGGGGGAGGTGCGACCCCTTGTGTCCTCTGCAAAGACAGACCCTCTGCAGGTGCATTTTTGAGCCCCGGAGCACGGGGCGGCCGCGTGGGGCCAGATCTCGGCTCTCGCTCCGCAGGCTGCTGGCTCAAGAGCTACCGAACAGGGAGGGAGGGTAGTGTCCTCAGAGCGACCCCAGTCTGGTTAGTTCAAGGGCCCTGCTTCCACTGAAGTGTTGCTACTGATCGCAGTGAGGGCAGGATGGGTCCCTACGCGTTTGTCTCTGGAAAGAATAAAGGCGAGTAAAGCCGCGTTCCGGTTTTTACAAAAAACGGGACAAAATTGATATTTGTATTAAAAAGATGGGACGGTCTGAAAATATGTAAAAAAACGGGACTATGGTCAGCCTACCTATTTCTGCTTAAACATTAAAAATCAGATTCTGCCATCCTCATCCATACCAAGTAGTAGCTTACTCCTTAGTCCGGTTGAAATCAGTCATCTCTTGAGGAGCAAGGTAGTATTCAAGGGCATAACCTGGCCCTAACTCTGATTAGTAGCACTAACAAACATTATAATCCCTATTTTTTAGAAAGAGAGGTGGAGGAACAGATGTTATGTGACTTGTTCAAAAAGAAAGTTAGTGTCAGAGCTGGAATTAGAACCCAGGTCTCTTGATTTCCCTTTCTGTGCTACAACTACTAGATCAAGCTCTACAGTAAGGGAAAGGGGGTTAATTTGAGGGCCAGAGATAAGACAGAGTTCTACATGTTTTGAATCAAATAAAAATATTGGGTGAAATCTTGAGTCCATTCAAGACAATGAGGCTAGAATTTCACCCATTAATCATTATGTTAGAGGGAAATGTGATACCTACTGATAACATTTCAGAAATAAAGGCAGAAGTGATGTGCGTGAGATGCTTGGTACAGAAGATTAATGCTTGATAGTGTATTTCCTGTGGCGCTCTGTTGTCAGCTTCATCTCATGTTTTATTATTTCGCCAAATGCCATTATAGTCAAGAAATCCCAAGCAGCACTTGCTCATCAATCTGACACATGAATGTTTGATAGAAAACAAAATGTAACGGGAACAAAGTAGGATTAGAATATCTGTTCATTTTTAGTACTAACAATATTTTACACTGAGATATTTAGCTCATGCACTGAGGGGGGATGACAGAAAGATAGGAGTGTTTCCAAAAGGTTAGAATGTAACTTTTAATGAAGAGAGTGTAAAGTTTAGTCGTCTCCCTCTTTAAATGTCTCCACTACAAACCTTTTCAGAGGTTTTACAGAGATTCATTTAATCTCCCTTGTATAACTTTGCAGTTCTAGGTGTTTGCTTGTACATCTCATAACAGCACCACAGGCTTCCTGTAAATGCACAACCAGTTTCTGAGATGCAGCTTTTGTATATGTTCAGGAATATTCTGCAGTACATTTGTTCATATTTATAAATAACAAATTTTATTTTATGGTGCTAATCTACCCTTGCATACTTAAGGTGCCTTCCAAGAGAGGGAAAAAAAAGGCTTGCTCTGCTCCTATTCCCATTGATTGTAATCGGTGTAGCAGATCCACCAACAGGGGAGGCGGGAGGGAACAATAACCCAGGCTCCCAGGCATGCATGGGTGGTACTGGTGGCAACAATCCCTTTCTAGAAGGCCCATTGACTATTCTGCCCTGGGGCTGGGAATTGCTGTAGGAGGACCTGGGGAGTAGAATGGTGCCCAAGACATGGCCAGATAATGACATAGACCCTTTAAACACATTCTTAGAACCCCAGCTTCTGGAGTCACACGTTGGGAATTAGAATATTTGTTTTCATTATTTACAATTGTTTCTACCACTCCTAGTTGTAAAAAAAGCCTGAAAATTCCACAAGTGTAATTGATGAAAGGGTGTGTGCCTACACCTACAGTTAGCTTTGAAAAGGGAAAACTACCCCATTTATCTTAATGGGTTAGTAACTCTGAAACCTACCACTTTGGGCATCAACATTAACCCATCAGAGTGTGGTCCTTGCTGTCATCACTCCATCTTGACTGTGAGGATTTCCCCTCTGCTCCCCAAGACTCCTCAGGTTGTTGGATGGGGGAATGAGTTCTCCCCTTTCCAGGGCAGATTACAATTCACCTGAATACATGGAACAGTATCCTGAGGAGAGTTAGGGCCTAGCCTGAGCAAAGAGGAGTGGTGACAGCACTCATCAGGCCAACAGATGGCTCTTCAGTGGGTTGTCCCTACCACTTTCATCCCAAATAGCATTATTCAGGGCAGAGCCAGATTTTAAAGTACTGTACCTCCTCTGAGAATTTTTTGGTGCTTAAAACAATACATACTGCCAACCCGAAGTCAGTCATTTTATGCAAAGTGATTCTTCTCCACTCACTCCACATGAGAAACTCACAATTCTTGAAAAATTTAGCAGGATTAGCAAATTATACATTCTCTAGGATGGTAGCACCCTTCACATGTGTTTTTTTTTTTTCAATTCAGTTTACAGCAGAACAAGTGCTGGACTTTATCATTGGTGGATAACAACCTTCCCCAAAAGTTCAACGTATTTAAAGCTGTCCACTTCAAAATAATGATCGAGCTCTTTTTGGTTGTGTTTTGTTCAAGCATTTTATTAAACATTTTTACAAAGAAAAAGAAACACAGGCAATTAAAATCATCGTCAGAAGAAAATACATAAATATGAAACCACAAATGAGTAAAAATACATCATTGGGAGATAGAGCCTAAGCAAATACACATTATAGTCAATAAATAGGATAGAACATTTGTACTTCTTAATAATGAATTCAAGATTGAGACTTTGAGTTGAGGTTTCCCCCCTATTGTGAAACATTGCATGTGAGAGCTGAAATAATGGTTAACTATTAATGGGTAACTATTAATCTGTGTTTTGTATCTGATTTTATTCCGACACTATTTCTTTCCCATTCAAAAACTGAAACAACTGAGTTTGATCGTGCTTTGAAATATAAAAATAAATAAAAATCCGGAAGCATAAGATTGATTTTAGAACTACATATCAATTCACCTTTTTGTGTTATTTCCATAGTTGTCTGATGGACCTGATGATTTCATTACTATAATACTGTGGTTGTGTTTAAGTATTTGTCCCTTTAAAGAAGGCCAGGGTCATGAGCTCTCATGTGTGCTTTGTGTGGTTTTTGGTTTAGATGCTGACCTCTCTTTCACTCTTCAAGCTGTTGTTACCCAGTCGTACACATTTAGATGTGACTACACTTTAAGTCAAACAGAAATTTAAGCTGCTCACTCATTAATGACAGGTTCAAGAATAGCAGCCGTGTTAGTCTGTATCCGTAAAGAAAGCTAGGAATACTTGTAGCACTTTAGAGACTAACCAGTGTATTTCACCATAAGGTTTCGTGGACGATAGCCCACTTCATCGGATGAATAGAATGGAACAGAAGTAAGATGCATTTATACACATAGAAGAATTTTTTTTGTACATTAGCATACCAATTCTAAGAGGCTGTTAAATCTGGATGGGCCATTATCAGCAGGAGAAAAAAATATCTTTTGAAATGGATTTCTGTGTCTGCAACAGATAGCAAGTGTTGAAGATAAATTAATTCAGGAAATGCAATCAATTAGTGTAATGAGAGAACCATTCGCAAGTCCTATTTAGCCCCTGGTTAATTGTATCCAATTTGAAAATTAATCCCAGTTCCTCAGTTTCTTGTTGGAGTCTGTTTTGGAAGCTTTTCTGTTTCATAATGGTGCTTCATGCGTATACACCACTATACTGGTGCTCCAGGTTCTGCACTGGTCTCTGATAACTTTTTGGATAGAATGTAAGGTATTGGTTTTGACCTGAAAAGCCATAAATGGTTTGAGCCCTGGGTACCTGAGACTGCCTCTTTCCTCATATGATTTTTCTACAGTTGCTATCAGCAGTGACAGTAAGCCATTTGTCTGCCATTTGGAAGGGCATGTGGCAAGTAATTGAGAATGCCTTTGCTTCTGGAATTTGACCTCCACCTCACTCCTTAGTTCAGCAGAACCCAAATTTAATATCCAGGCACTTCGCAAGTCTTGTCTATTTTCTGTGTTTTTCCAAGAGGGATTTGAGGTGGTTGGTTGTGGGTACTTGTTATTCATGGTGACTTCTTAGTTGGTCCTGCATGTGGATTGTGCTATTAAGTGGGTTTGCTGAAAAGTGCCCTGAGCAGCAGAGTCCTTTGTACAATCAGTATTTAACTTTTGTTGTTTTTCTAATATTTCTATAGGTGGCTAGGGCTTGGACAGCAAATTTTTAACACATTTAAATGTGCGGCTGGGAAGCCGGAAGGGCAGCAGGGGTCACAGAGACAATGTAGAAGCACATGGATAGTCCTGTAATGTAGCAGATTCTTCAGTATCTATGGGATTGTCTGTGTTTTGTGGGTGGAGCTGGTAGTGCCACCTGGAGTGAGGGTTGGCTGATGCTTTCCATTATAAAGATCCTATTTCAGTTGCTTACAACTTTTCCAAACTTTACCCATTTGGGCTGATGCTTTCCATGCCAAGGTGTCTGCTCAGCTATATGTTTGGGGGAATTTTCCACTAAAATGCTTTAGGGAGAACAAGATCAGGGCAAAATCAGTTGTTTTGCTCAGGTTATAAATATTCTTACAACCATTTACCTTCCAAAGATTATCCATGCAAGATAGTATGTGATCATGTGATTAAAGACACTATCATAATGCATATGCCAAATTAAGGTTTCACAGGAAACCCTAGTTTCCAGTAGTCCACCAGGTGAGTTTGCAGGAAACCAGGCAGAAGTTTGTCAAAACCAAATCATTTCTGCAAAACATTTTTGTTCTAACAAATCAGCATTTTCCAGTGAAAAATCATGCTGTCCAGAAATTTCCAACCAACTCTACTCCAGAGTTTTCTTTCTACTGGGGTGGGGTGAGAGGGTGGAATAGTGGTCATTCACAGGCTTCTTTCCCTCCTCCCCACCCCCCAGGGGTTCCTTCTTTTATGGGCCCAGGATGGTGTAAGACCACTTGCTCCAATCTGTTGTCTCCATTGCTGTTCAGGTGTATGAAAGCCAGGTGGGAGACATGGTGGGCACAGAGGGGTAGCAGGAACCTTTTATAAATCACCTCTGTTACACACACACACTTGCTCTCTCATATGTTGTTGCAGTCCTGCCCACGTTCAGTCCTGGTTAAGTGGGACTGGAAGGGGTGAGATGCTCTATATCTTCTGAGGGAGGTTTCTCAGATGGTGAAGATGGATGACAGGAGAGAGATCTCTTGATCATTACTTGTTAGGAGTGACCAAGAGTCCTGTGGCACCTTAAAGACTAACTAAAGTATTGAAGTATAAGCTTTTCATAGGATGTGATGAAGTGGGTATTAGCCCACAAAAGCTTATGCTTCAATACTTTAGTTAGTCTTTAAGGTGCCACAGGACTCTTTGTCACTTCTGCAATTCCAGACTAACATGGCTACCTCTCTGATTCTTACCTGTTAGGTTCACTCACTTACTGTGGGGCACCTGGCATTGGCCACTGTCAGTAGACAGGATACTGGGCTGGATGGTCCTTTGGTCTGACCGAGTATGGCCATTCTTATGAGGTGAGAGTGACCACACCCATTCATCAAGGGAAAAAAATGGCATCCCACTTAAGATTATCACCCTCCCACCCTACATTTTAAATATTCAGGGGCCGTCATCTGTTGTGAGTTTGTGCACCAAAGAAAATGCGGTTTCTGATCCTGATTGGGATCTTGAGTTACTGTTGTAGAAATAGTTTATTAAACTTTTCCAACAAGCACAGTTCCCTTTAGTTTGGATTCAGGCTGCTGTAGAGCCTTTACCCTTTGTTAGCTTTTAGAGACCAGCAGTATAATGTGTCATCCTCAACTCTCAATTAAACCAGCTGAAATCAGGAGTAACTCTATCAAAGTTAGTGAAATTGTAAGTGAGATCAGAAACAGGCCCTTAGAATTGCATCTTGACAGTCAGAAAGAGGTTTGGCTTTCAGTCAAGTATTTCTTAAAGGACAAATAGTCCAAAAAACATGAGATGGAAAAGATCAAGGTTAGAAGGTTTCTCAGTGTATGTAGAGATGTTCCCTTTACCTGGAAGGCAGGAATTTTTAAAGTATTCTTTTTGTATTCTGTGCTCAAGCTTGAGTCTCTGTTTGCAGCTATGCAGGGGAAATATTCCAAACCCATTGTAGAACAGCTATCCTGGCTGAAAAATTCAGGGCATGTCCATGATGTCGATTGAGTATCTCTCAAGTTTATCAGCTACTGGAGTCTGCAACATGAACAAGAAAAAGATATTTTAAAAACTCTCCAGCAAGCTAGACAGGAACAACTTTAAGATTTTGTGAGGTCCAGCAATACAGTTCTTAGGGCCCCCAAAGTTTTTGAATTTGATGGACTTTAGGTTATTTTTTAGGCCAAAATTTTAAAATTAGGCTTCTTTCTAGAAGCATATTTGAGCTCCTAAACAAAAGTGGACTGATTTTTTCCATGGTGTTCAATGCTTGCAGCTCCATTGACTTTGTTTATAGTTTCAAGTTTATGGATTTAGAAATATCACTTTGGACACCCAGGTTTAAAATTTTGGCCTCAGTCTTTCTCTCTCCAATAATTAAAGTATAAAATTCAAAATAATAAACCTCAATGGCTCAGGTAGATATCTCGCCCCATCCCCAACTTCTTCAGAGATAATGAATGTTTGACAGGTAATCGCAAAACAATAAACATAAATAAAAATGTGCCACCCTAAATGTTGTCTTGCTTTCCTCCTTTTTAAATTTCTTCATCCCTTTCTTTTTCTCATTGTTAAAACTTTCTGTTCATCCCATACCTTTTTCTCTCTGAATTTCTGTCATTGTTCTGTTTCCTTTTTCCCTTCTTACCTTCTTTTTCCTTTCCTTGTACAGAAAACCAGCTTTCCTTTCTCTTTACAGATATCTGGGGGTCCCCTTCTCTTTCCTTGTGGTGGCTCCTCTGTTAAACTTTCTTCCTCTTTGATCAAACTTCATGTGAGTAGCTCAGGGGAGTTGCTACCCCATGTGCAGACAGCCAACTAGCTTGGAGCTTGTGGCAACTCAAGTTACTGAAGGGTTCATGTAAGCATGAAAGGCAGGCAATTTAAAAATTTGCCAGAGTGCCAGTTAGATTGTGAAACTGAAATTTAAGAAACTAGGTTTGCCAATATATAAAAATCCAATAGGATCACCCCTTTTATTAAGTCCAGGAAGTGTTTGCTTACTATTTCAGTGCCAAGTTTTTTAATTTGAACAGTATTTTTTAAATCAGGACACTTGCTTATTCTTAACCAACCAACAATTTATTAATTCACCCAGAGCCACATTAATATATAATTAATGGTTCACCACTCAAATGTGGACACAACCAATCATGTGTACTCCACACACAATACAGTCCTGCAGACTACCACAGACTAGAGTTGAGGTTCAGTAGTTATATCAAAGTACAATGCAAATTACCAATATTTCCTATTGAATTTATTTATGATCAACAATTTTTAGTTCTTTAGTCCTTATCACACTTCCAAGTGTGCTCTTGTCTCAACCACACAGTTCAATGTGCCTTAAATTCTCTTTGACTAGATTGGTCCAAAGGAGACAAATTTAGAATATTAAAAACAATTGCTTAAAACAATTCTTTTCAATATCCCTTAGGCCAATTCGCTTGGACTTATAAAGCAATTCAAATATAAAATATGGTTCCTTAAAATCTTGCTACCGAGTGTGGACTCAGCGAGATAACCTCTAGTTATTTGTATTAAAGAATGGAAGGGGAAATACAATCTTTTAAATGAAATCTCATCACTTCTTATTCTCTTAACCCTAGGATGGGGGGAACTACTTTCCACATAGCTGTCACCTTAGTTTGTTGTGTTGGGTTCCAAGGAACTTTCCTCAGCAGGTAGTGACCTCTGGTTTACATATCCTAGTTTCAAGACTTGTTGAATGGGGCAACCCCCTGATTCCTATTGAACACATGCCAAGTGGAGCCTCAGGTTTCAGCTCTTAATTTCTCTGCTACTTCCATTGGTATCCAGGGGATGGCATTAGTGTATATCACATTTCCTTAATCCTTTTTATTTTGGGGGGCATTTTAAGTTTAATTCATCTCAAGGACTGTATTTCATTATTTACTCCCACAATCAATGGTGATAACGCCCACTTTAAGCAATTTCTGTTAATATCCAAAAATTATACCCTGCTTTCTATCTTTTAAAGTTTTTTTTCTTCCTTGTGCCACACTATTTCTGTTACTTCTAGAGTGCAACAATTATTTACAAAGAAAATCCACAAAATCCTTATCGTCCTCTCAATGTGGAGGACACATTTTGTACATGCTTTGGTTATACTAAGAATTTCACATTATTTGGGACTTTTAATAGAAGAAGAGACATTTTCCACATAAAGAGGATATAGATCTGACTCACAGGGAAGCAAATGTGCACATTCCAATTTAGAGTAAATTATTCATGGTATATGTGATTTACATGGCAACAATGTATAGTTTATAATTTGGGACTTTATGAAGAACAAGATGGTGTGCATGCAATTACAACCAGAGCTCAAAAACACATGCACACCATTCTGCTCTTCATAAAACCTTTGTTTAGTTGGATATACTAGGCCAGCAAACTAAAATAATTTCTAGATGGAACTAATCACCATTGGTTTACTTTAGAGAATTAATTTTTAATAAGGCAACAGTTCAAGTATGTGTACAAAGTGGCACAGCAAGTTAGTTCATCTGTGAACTGTGAAAATATGAATTACTTGTTTAATCCACCAAGGAAAATGAGTTTGGGTGTCTGATTCTGCTTCCATTGAGGTCAACGTTGAAGGCCATTAAATGGATGTCTAAAGTTAGGCTGTTTAGTCTATATTTGAGTAGTTAAATTACCACTTTTGCACAAGTGCCGAGGACACTGTAGCTCCCACTACTTCAGTGGTGCAGGCCTAGGAATTTTGGTGATCTTCCAGTTCCTATATATTCATATCACAAAAGCATTACAGAGTACTGAAGAAATCAGTAGACTCAGCAGTATTTATTGAGGAGAAGCCCCATAACTAGTATTGCTGGTCACAACTAGTGACTTGGCAGAGCTGTGCAGGGAACTTGCATAGCATCTGCTTGTACAATGCTTGGTTATAGTCATAGTTATTAGTTCTCCCCTTTCATGAGCACAGAATTCGCTCTCTGATTTTAATATTTTTATTATTCTAAAATGTAAGAGCAGCCAAATGTTGTATCACAAATTTGATAATGTATTGCAGTCAATAATTTCATTTATTTTAAAAAGAAATATTACATTTCATTAGATCATGCAAATGATTCCACACCTGAATAACATTCTGTATTTGAGTAGTCCCACTGAATTCACTCTAATTGGACCATCCACGTGTACATTTTTTTGCATTATCAAAGCCAAAACTTGCATTATCTTTTATTTTTTTAATATTGTGGTGCATTGTGAGTAATGGTCCATATTATATATCTTTCTTTTTCAAAAAATTAGGAGGCAAAATGTGAAGCAGCTTGCAAATTTTATAGGTAGCATTATATCTTATCAAAAATCAGAAAATCTTTAATACTTGGTGTGACGAAGTAGGAATACTGTGTGTGCGTGCCTCAGTTTCCCCTATGAATTTCTTAAGTGCCTATGTGGAGGAATAAGGATGTGTAGTTGGTGCAAAGCAAAGAGACAGGGTAAGCAAGCAGGCAATGCCCTCCCCTCTCTGCAGGTGTGCATCCCAGAAGCTGTAATCTGACCCTAAGTGGGGAAGGGAGGTCACCTGACCTGGCTGAGCCAGGGGGGAAGTCTGGGTTGGCTGGAGTCAGGTAGGGAGGCAGAAGAGCTAGCTCGGCGTCTGGCCCCCAAAATGGATCCAGCCGAGGGCTCACGCTCGCTGTATGGTCTGGGTTAGATGAGATAGAAGTCATCAAATAAACCTCTGTTTTACTGGCTGGCTGAGAGTCACGTTTGACTGTGGATTTGGGGTGCAGAATCCATGGGCTCCCTCAGGACCCTGCCCAGGTGGGCTTGCTGGGGGAAGAGCACGGAGGGGCAGAAGGTGCTAAATGCTCCGAGGTCAGACACAGGAAGGTGGAAGTGGGTACCCGTGAAGCTCCTAGCCTTGGAAACAGGCTGTGTATGGAGAAGGGGCCCTTCACCCGAAGTCCTGTCTGGCTTCCTAGGAAGTGGTTCCGGACCATCGCCCGGGCACTCCCTGACACTTGGATTTTTATTTTAGTTTGGTTTTGTGATTTTTTTTTCTTCCAACTACCATTCTGTCTCTTGAACTCAATATCCGATTACAGAATTTGTAATCAGCATATTGTTTTAATCTGCCTGACTTTAGTGTCTTGCCTGAAACACAATTTATACACAAAGGAGTAAGATTACTTTCTTTCTTGTTGAGAGGGGATTATGTAATTTAACCAGCATATTTAATTTACTTTAAAGATGGGTAAATTCCATTGTTTCGTCACTAACTCTGACAGACAAGCTCAATGACTTTTTAAACTCAAAGCTTTCTTCAAGCTTGAACAGAACTATTGAACATTTCTCTATCATTAATAATTTCCTTTTATTTTTAGTTTTGTTTATTGATGACATTGTCTTAAATAAGTCTTAAATAAACTGACCTTGCAGAAGACAAGTCAGGTCACAGATAAGTAGAACTGCAGTGTTTTATCTGATACACTAACAAATCTCTTACTGGGTGACACATTTAAAGGGATTAAAAGATAAAAAACGATAGGGGAGGACTTCCAAAAACCCAGCTATCGCATTGAAACCAAGTGTTATCTCTACAGTTTTGTCAGACAAGATCTTTGGGCTTTGAACTACAAAAGGGTTACGTCTATCTTGACCTTTAATACAGGAGATCAGACAAGAAAAACATGTAGTTGAAAGTAAAATGCTTAATAACTCCTAATGGAGAGAAACTGGATTTGGAGAGGATCTCCCCCTCTCCCCCCCCCCCTCCCATTCTCTTTCTTTTGTTGTTGTGATTTCCCTGTCAGAAAGGAGGCAGCCACTTCACTAAAATTCCTCTGTAGGAATCTCATACAATCTATATAAGTGAGATCAGAAAAAGGTCAAGGAAATTACAGTATCTGATGCTGAAATGCTCTGTGAAATACTAAGTTTAAAAGCAATACAGTATTTAAAGAAAATGACCTTATGAAAGCCATAACTATATAATCTCTTCTAGATATGCAGAACAATAGCTACTGTTTGTTTCTTTTGGAAACCGAGGAAATTCTATCCTAACTTTAAGGCCTCTTCTGGGGAGAAATAATATCCAGAATTAACTTCAGAACTACAGCTACCTCACTGAAGGGTTTTCATTAGATCATAAGGTACGATAAAAATAAACCAAGATCAACATGGAAGTCAAATGTATTTTATATAAGGAGAAAGGAACAAAGACTTACAATAGCAGCCTACCAAAAATAGTGTGTAATTAAGAGATTTTAATTTGACACTCTGCTTGGGAATCCATGTATTTTAAATAACAAAGAAGTTTTATTGTGCAAGGAGTTGTTATAATAGTTTCATGCCATTAAGAGCTAAAGGATAGGAGGATTATATGGGCAGTGTGTGTGTGTGTGTGATATAAAATCAATTTCTTATAAAGAGGATGAGATGTGTTAGAAAATATTCTGTAGAAGAAATTATCTTGGTATGGATGGTGAGTTTCATGGATGAAGTGGAGAACTCTGTGCTGATTGCCTTCATCTTCTTAGAAATTTTCTGTATATAGTCTAGTATTGCAAGAAGGACAATTCAACCAGAAAGGAAAATCTTTTCCAATTGGTAAAAAAGAGTGTAATTCTGTAGTCCTTCCATTAAGTCCCATTGAAGTTAGAGGGCCTACTGCTGTGAATATAGACTGTAAAATTGGGCACTAAGATGGCATTAAATGTGGGAATGTAGTAATAACCATTTCTATTTTTCCACGTCTTTATTTGAGACGTGTCAGTCAATCATATTGTATTAAGATGAGACAAAATATTTAAACATTAATTTTTTTTAAGATTCAAACAGATACACAATGTGAAGGTAAGCATCAATCATTTTAACAGTTTAATTAACTTATAGAATCATAGAACAGGGAGTGACCTTGAGAGGTCATCTAGTTCAGTCCCCTGCACTCAAGGCAGAACAAAGTATTATTCTAAACCATCCCTGACAGGTGTTGGTCCAACCTGCTCTTAAAAATCCCCAATGATGGAGATTCTACAACCTCTGAGGTAATTTATTACAGTGTTTAACCACCCTGACAGTTAGGAAGTTTTCCCTAATTTCCAACCTAAACCACCCTTGCTGCAATTTAAGCCCATTGCTTCTTGTCCTATCCTCAGAGATTAAGAAGAACTATTTTTCTCCCTCCTCCTTTTAATAATCTTTTATGTACTTGAAAACTGTTATGTCCCCTCTGTCTTCCCTTCTCCAGATAAACAAAGCCATTTTTTTCAGTCTTCTCTCAGAGGGCATAGGTAACAGAGTCCTGTGGCACCTTAAAGACTAACTATAAAGTTTTGAAGCATAAGCTTTCGTGGGCTAATACCCACTTCGTCGGATGCAAGCAGTGGAAGTGTCCAGAGGCAGGTATAGAAAAGTAGGCAAGAACCAGGTGGGAGGTAAAAAGGTTAGTCCAATTAGGCTGAACCAGCTTGTTATCTCCGATCAGGGAGGGTGGGTTATTCTTCTAGCATTTGAATGGGGGGGGGGGTGAACATGGAGAGAGGAGAAGCTATTTTTGTAATTAGCAAGCCATTGTAGGTCTTTGTTCAGTCCGAGATTGTTTGTGTTGAATTTGCAAATGAATTGTAGCTCTGCAGTCTCTCTTTGCAGTCTGGTCTTGAAGTTTTTTTGCTGCAGTATGGTGACTTTTAAATCTGTAATTGTGTGTCCAGGCAGGTTGAAGTGTTCTCCTACAGGTTTTTGTATATTGCCATTCCTGATATCTGATTTGTGTCCATTTATCCTTTTTCGTAGGGACTGTCCAGTCTGGCCGATGTACATAGCAGAGGGACATTGGTGGCATATAATGGCATATATGACATTGGTAGATGTGCAGGTGAATGAACCAGTGATGGTATGGCTGATCTGCTTAGGTCCTGTGATGGTGTTGCTGGTGTAGATATGTGGGCAGAGTTGGCATCGAGGTTTGTTGCATGGATTGGTTCCTGAGTTGGAGTTATTGTGGTGCAGTGTGCTGTTGCTGATGAGAATCTGCTTAAGGTTTGCCGGTGTCTGTGTGCCAGGACTGGCAATATACAAAAACTACCTCTCTGATTCTCAGAGGGCATGTTTTTGTTGCTCTTGTCTGGACTTTCTCCAATTTGTCCACATCTTTCCTGAAATGTGGCAGCTAGAACTGGACACAATACTCCAGTTGAGACCCAATCAGCACGGAGTAGAGCGGAAAAATTAATTCTCGTGTCTGTCTTACGATACTCCTGCTAATACAGGAGTATAATACTCCTCTGAAACTTAGATAACAATAAACATACCCAAATAAGATGCAGAGCTTATTGAACTTTGGAATCTTTCCAGATATAAGGTGTGCTGTGTGAGGATGCTGGTAGTAGTGCATTATATTTTAAATCTAGAAACACTTTTTAAAGAATACAGTTTTACTATTGGTCAAGTCCTACCGTATGTTCTACTGTTCTCAATATTACCATTTCTCAATATTTCTGTTGATTTCTACAGGAGTTCTCCATGTGTTAGACTCTCAGATTTGGTACTCTACTATCTGTATTTCACACTTGCTTCTTCCTGTGAATATTATTTCCCTGCTGTTAAAATTAAGTAAAGACCAAAGAAAGCAAAAGTAAACCAAAATTATTGGAATGTTTTTTGCTGTTCTAATAATTTATTTTGCTTTTGTTCTTTGGGGTTTCTTTTGAAGTCAACATTGTGAAGTCATTATAAAACATCTATTTAGATCTTCAGGTTTCACTGACATCTTTGAATA
Organism: Sternotherus odoratus; assembly: GCA_032164245.1. NCBI lineage: Eukaryota > Metazoa > Chordata > Testudines > Kinosternidae > Sternotherus > Sternotherus odoratus. Next base: position 28,889,270 of record JAVMKO010000007.1, on the reverse strand, counting down.
TTTTAGACAATTGTCAGAGTTAATGAAACTGATCTTATTTTTGCCTTTTATATATTGCTGGATTATTCCCCTAGCTCTGCTTTAATGGGTTCCGCTGCAATAATGTGAAATACAGTAAGAATGCCCAACAAACATCTTTCCCAATTGTCACCAGGATGCTGCCTGCCCAGTATGACAAATGTCAACACTTCAGTCAGATGAATAAATGGCTGTGTCTTGCTAGACAGAATGGGACAATGATCGACTTCAATTATAAACACTGGGAAAACTATTAGAGACTGATTCTATAGCTTCTAGCTCTTGTGTTTAGTTCTGTTGAAATAGAGACAGATATCCGAGAAACTGCTCTCTCTACTGCTCCCAAAAGTCTCATCGATCTTTGTGATTTATTCCAAAATAAAATGCAAAAAAGTCTAATTTATAGAGTCATCTATGCTTTGGATACAAGTTCTGGATGAAAGGTCTCTTCTTTCCTAGTCCTATTCTCTTAAGGTTTAATCATTTGCCTATTTAAGCTAAAATTCAGACTGTATTCTCTCCCTTACTTTACCACCACCATAAAATAATACTGGAAACAAGACTGGAACCATTAAACTCATTTCAGATGTTGTAGGTATAGCTTGTCATCAATTATCCAACAGAATATTTTTCTGACAGAAACTGTTAGTCAAAAACAAAATGTTTTTAAAAAGTGTTAATTTAAACAAAATTTATTTAAAAGAAAAAAAAGAAAAGAAATCTAAATGGAACATTCCAACCTTTTCAGAATATGTAATTTCTCATTTTGAAATTACTTTTTTCTTTCAGCTTTTTATATTTTATATCATAAAAACAGTCAATATTGGAACAAAATGTGCCAATTTGGAAATGACTTTTTATGGAATCTTGTTTTGTGGGAAATTTAAAAAAAAATTCAAAAATTCTTGTTTTGAGTCCATTGCAGAACAGAATAAAATTTAAAATCCTTGAATTTTCTGGAAAATTTCACGCATCTTAGGCAGTGGGTCCATCGTCCAGTTGAATGGAAGAGAAGGGGTGTTTCCCCTTTAACTGCCTGTGATCAGGACCTTGTCCAGCACAGGGGACAAAAGTGGAAGAACAGTTTACCTGTTCTCAGCCAGGAGGAGGAAGCTGCGCAGAAAGAACAGTTGTGTATGGAGGGACCTCACTCTTCTCCCACACCACCGAAGAGAGTGTGTGTGTGTGTGTGTGGGGGGGTGTAATTATACCCAATGTAGTTCCTGTAAAGCTCTCTTTCGCTTTGACTAGCAGCAAATGAAAGCAGTTAAAGGGCCAGAGTTTGTCATGATTCAATGTGGTCATTACACTTAATCACCCCTTTTTTGGGTTGAGGGGCCTAAAAGGATTTTTTTGCTCTCCGCCAGGTTAGCCAATTTTTTTTTCACCTTTCCCACAGTGAGGTTTGGACTTGGTGAGGTGGGGCAAGCTCCCATTGGCCAGGAACGGCGAACTGCAGCCGCTGAGAGCTGCGGGTGGCCATGCCTGAGGATGGTCAATGTAAACAAACTGTCTCGCATCCTGACGGGCAGCAGGTTGCCCACCACTGGGCAAGAGGGATAGACAATAAGTCACAACTTATTACATAAAACTTGTGGTAGGTGTCCAGTGCAGGTACTTGTTGTGGAATGGATATGGTGATCAGATAAAATTGATTTATAAAGGATAAAAAGGAGTGTCCTTTAAAGAAGCCGAGGAAGGGAGTTTGGGACTCTTATATCTGTTGTGCTGGGGAGTCAGCCCACCTCCTTTATAGTTTTTTTTACCTTCATAGGAAAGGAGGATGGAGGGGTCAATAGTGGGATGTCTGGGACCAGGCTGCAAGGCAGGAGAGTTGATGGCTGCATCCCAAGTCCATGGAATGAAGATTATGGAAATGATGACCTGCATTGTACAATTTATTTACTGGTACTCCCAGATATTTAAGAGAATAAAGTTGTCGCCTAATCAAGCCATATCCACTGCATACTGTCCTCCGTCTGGCAGAGCTGGGCAGTCAGATTCCAATCCTGCCCAGGTCTAATTTAGACCACCAAACAGCCACTAAGGGATAACAACTTTTGGTGAGTATTTTAGACTGGATGGGATTTGCAATGGTGATTTGTAAAGGTGGAAGGACTCTATACATCTTTGGTACTTACATGTACAAATTCCTGAACAAATTGCTAACATAAAGTTTTTCCTGGATGTTCAAGTCAGTTAAGAAATGTACTTTATATATGAACATGGCTTTACAATTTGTTGTTTGTGTATCTGATGGTTGTGCATATTTTCATATACTTTCATAGGGATGGTAATGGTATGTGGCAGACCTTAAATGAAGTACTTCCCCACAAATAAGCAAAGAAATACACTCAGCCTGTATTCTGAGGGAATGCAGACAGAAAAGCTAACATTCATTGTAGATGACAATTAAGATATTGAGCTCAATTAAGAATATTATTAAACAACATACACAATAGATGGAGCCATCTTGATAGAAATATGAATTTTTTTAAGTGGTTTGTATAACTTGCAGATCAGGAGGTGGATTGCAATGGTGTTTTATCTTCATAGAGTAGGACTGGGTAATTGAAAAGTCACATTTCTTACAATATTTATAACTCTCTTCAGAGCAACATCAAGAAAGGCAAGCCCTTTGTAGATACAATTTCTAGGACGACTGATTATTTCACAGAGTTAAGTGTTGACTCTGGGAGTTTATGGGGTTTTAGCTAAGGCTCTCTGACAGCGTTGGTTGAGACACAACAGGGAACGGTTATTACCATCACTGGACATTCATAGAGAACCCAGAAGGAGATTGTGCATTTATTTGTACTTTGTCTACACTAAGCATTAGATTTTATCCTGCCTTTTCTTAGGAATTATGTCCTGTCAGTTCTAATTATTTTCAAAGCATAATTACCGATGTGTGATTATGAAAAACATAGAGAGAGGACTTCTTGCTCATATATGTTTATGTTAAAACTATTATGTCTATGTGACTATTGCATTACCTATAGAACTAGATGTGGAATATCTGTTCTATGATCTGTTCTATTCCTCCCAAACAATGCAGGATCGCTGTTTATTCTCTAGTGTTTTGCCGAGTCTAGTTAAATATGTCTCAAGTGATTGATGTTCCACCTGTTTCCTTGAGTGACTATAATATAGTCTAATAGAGTTTGCTCTAAGGATGAATTTCCTGAATGCCTACTTTTTTTTGCTCAGTTTTGTCTCTTATGACTAGTCATAGCTCCTTGATCGATCATAAAAAAAATTTCTCCCTTCCTAGTGTTTGCACCAAAATATATTTGTGTGTGCATGTGTGTATATTCTAACACATTTTGTAACTGTTATTTTGACACATTATCACTTGCTTAAGCTTTTCAAAAATACAGTATTAGTCATATGAATATAATTTTTGTGGTAATAAAAAACTGAGCTGTTGTGCTTCCATGCACAAAAAGCAAGATGCATACTTCATTATTGATTACTACTTCTAAATTAAGCAAAACTGAAAACAAGAAGGAGCAAAAGTAAATTTACTGTGAGTGTCTCATTCTGATGGGCTCAAAACAAGTCTGAGATCAAAATGGCTGCTGTATTGTACACATACAGAAAGAGAAATTTAAAGTCGCTGTTCTGCACCTTTTCTGTAGTGAAAGGTCAGTCTCTACTGCTGTCCAACCCAGGGCCGGTGCAACCACTAGACGAACAACGCAGCCACCTAGGGCACCAAGTGGTTGGGGGCACCAAAAAGCGTGTTCAGGGGAGGAGGTGGAGTGCAGGTGAACTGGTGTGGGGAGCGGTTCCCCTGCGCATCTCCCCAACCCCCCGTTACTTGCTCCGGGCGGCCCTCCCTGCACCCTCCTACCCCAGCTCACCTCTGCTCCATCGCCTCTCCTGAGCGTGCTTTTTGGTGCCCCCAACCACTTTGTGCCCTAGGAAGCCTAGTTGGTCTAGTTCGCCTAGTGGTTGAACTGGCCCTGTAGGGAGGGACACTTACAGTACAGTTCTGTTTATGCACGGATGTCGGGAGTCAAGCTGTCACAATCGCGTGTTAATGGACCGTGGGTTAAGAGGACCATGCTGAAATATCTTAAGATATCTGTATGTACAGTACATGTATTATACAGTACATGTATACTTATCTAGGATTACATATGTATTCACAGCGTCCCAAATACTGCAGGATTTTAACTTGGTGGGAAACGCGTTCATGGCTGATTCATCAGCTGATCAGCTTTCTCCAGAAATCAATACCTGTGCTATGCTATGACACTTCTTAAAATGACTTCTAAACCCCTTGCTGGCTTGGAATGATTCATCCCCTGTTCAATTTCCAAATTTTGTTGTTTGGGCTTGAAGAATTGGCTCACTTAGCGACATTCCTTTCAGCCTTTCCTGAGCAAATATCTCTCTCTAGCGTGACAGTGACTAAGCGTGTGTGATATATCTTTACCAATATTGGCGATCAAAAGGAAGAGGAGACACTAGTAAGCCTACAACACATTTCCGCTCTGCACTTCCTGTCGATTTCTATGTCCGTGAGTTAGTGAGCAAATCTGTAGCGCTACATAGCAAGTTCCACGTGTTAATGAGTCTCGCATGTTAAATAGGTAGCACTGGGAGGCATGCTGCTACCGTGCGTTAAGCGGATTTGCGCGTAAGTAGTTCTGTACTCTATATGCAACTAAGGCACAACATATTTTGATATTACATTTAACATTTTAAAAATATTATTAATTTAGCACTATTCTGAGCCTCTGAGGAGTGATTTAAGTGCTTCGTTGTTAGATGTATTTGATTTGCTCTGAGACGAGAGATCTAATATTTTGGGCGGTCTTATACCTTTATTTCCCTAATTTTTTTCTCCTGTTTAATTTCTTCATGAACATTAGTTTAGTTCTGACTTGGAACATGAGATTTTAAAATAAAAAGGAGCGTGTCATCAAACAGATTCTATCCTTGGTGGGCAGTTTTGGCAGAAAGTCCACTATAAATCTCAGCTTGGCCCTGAGCCAAACCTCACTGCAGGTTTACAATTGTGTAACTACATTGACTTCAGATATGCCACACCTGATTTACACCAGCGTATGATCATAAACAAAAATCCCTAAAATTTGTGTTAGTTCAGATTTGCATTCATAGCTGTCCCTGAGAAGGGAGTCCAGGAAGGGGAGCCAGGGCTTCCAGGTGGAAGGGAAATAGACAAAGGAAGGAGATTAAAGAAAATAACACTCATGATTTACCATAGAGAGATGCTAAAGAAGTGAGAGATACAAAACTGTGAAGAAAGGATTTATTTTTCATTTACTTTTTTATTGATGTATGAATTGAGATTGAGAAGCTTGGACAAGCTATAAGCAAACACAGAAAATTAAAAACAAAAACAAAAATCAATTCCATCCACATTTGCCAGGCAGTCCTGCCACACCTTCTCCCTTTGTCTTCAATAAGCCAGATGCACACAGCAGGGACTCCTGCAGCAAAAGGTCTAAATCACCTGATGAAACCTGCATACCAATATATTAAATAATAAAATTGGGGTAGAGGATAGAGGAAGGGAAGAATAAAGGATAACATGATAGTTTTGGAGGCAGAGGGTTGGCAGGGAAGTGCTTCCAGATTGAGTTTACTTAGTGAAGCCCAGAGCAGCCCCCACCTTCCATTTGGGATTCATAACCTCCAGCACACTCAGCTGCTTCCTTGGCATCTGTTTCTTTCGCCCTTCCATTTGAATGAGAGATTAGATATAGAGTACAGAGAGAGGGAGAGAAACTCCATCTTCCTTCCTAGCCCCCCAGAGCAGTAGCTGGCTATGTGTTGCACAGGGGGAATCGTGGTTGGAATCTCTATGTACCTTTCTAGCAAACAAATGTTTTGGGTGCACCGTTGAGAAGTTTCATCATGCAAATCTCTTGGAGAAGCCAGGAGACTAGATCTTTTGATTCTGCTTGCACCCTTATGGAAAAAAAGGCTTTAATTTAATCAAGTGACATTTTAGTAAAATTGAATCACTGGTTAGTAATTTTAGGAGTGTTTATTGTCATTACACTTCAGTGGTAATGCAAAGACGTACTTGATTTTGATCTTGCACTGTTATAAATCAGGTACACCTCTATCCCAATATAACATGGTCCTCGGGAGTCAAAAAATCGTACCACGGTATAGGTGAAACCATGTTATATCAAACTTGCTTTGGCCACACACCCCTGGAGTGCTCCTTTACCGCATTATATCTGAATTCGCATTATATCGAGGTAGAGGTGTATAATTCTATTAAAGTCAATGGAGTTAGGGTGGGGTAAAACCAGTGTCCGTGAGATACGAGTCAGGTCAATTTTGCTTGTATATATTTCTACATATAATGCAGAGTATGTTGTTATACATGTACTACCCCTAAAAGGAGAAATGTTTACCTTCATATTGTTTTTATGAAGATCTTTAAATTAAACATCTAGTAAAATTGCCACTGCATGTCGGCAGTAGAGGGGGATAGTAAAAGGCATTTTTTCTCCTAAGAGGCATAATTCAGGCTGCTGTTGCAGAGGTGTTTCTCAGGATGAACTTCAATTTTAAGGGGTATAACTCTGCTATAAATGTGCTCTAGGCTGAAGTTGAACCAAAGCAATATTGTTGCTACTGCTGCTATCGATGTTGCACTGAAAGAACAACTTAGTGCCTTAAATAAAGTATGAAGGCAAAACTGTGATGACAGTACAGGCTTACTGGATTGCCAACAATGCTTGCCTGCTACAGTGCAGCCGTAATTTCTCCAATGATCCCAGACCCCTTTCTCTGCAGGGGTGGTACTCAAGCCACTTGTACAAGTGTCTCCTGATGCCTGATTCAGAGAGCACCATCTGCACCCCTTTGCTCAGAGAAGTTGGTTTGCCATCTTTTTGTTAATTTAGAATAATGACAAAGCTATTAAAACAGACAGACTCAAGCAGGGGTTCTCAAAAATTTTTCCACGGACCACTTGAAAATTGCTGAGGGTCTTGGCAGAGAACTTAATGATCTTTTCAAATGTTGTTTGTACTGTTAGCTAACTATTTGTAAAGCACTTTGGATAAAAAAAATAATAAACATTTTTGTTCTACAAATAAAAGCACACAACTCATTTTAATATCAGTAGTTTTACCTTTCTAATGCGATGGATGTGTGCTCTCTCCCCCACTGCAGCTGCCTCCAGGCTGGGACTGGAAAGGGGGGGGGGGGCTCTCCCCTGCCACAGCAGCCACACAGCTGAGGCTGGGAAGGAGGGCTGTTTCTCCCTGGCAGTCACAGCCCTGGAACTGGGGAATGTTGCTTCTTTGATCACTGCAGCCCTGCACCTCCTAAATTCCTCTTCTCTTCTCACCCCACTGACCCCTCCCTGTTCCCCGCAAGGCCATTACCTCACCTTACATGTGTGTCTCTTGCAGGGTCCAGGCACCTAATTAGTGGAACCACGCCTGTGTGGCTCCACTAATTAGGTGAGTAGCCCTTCTTTCTCTTGTGTGCGGCCACCCAGGTGCGCACCTTAGAGGGAACTATCCACGGACCACTTGAATGGCACTTGCAGACCACAGTTTGAGAAACTCTTGACTAGAGTGTTTGTGCTACTCGTAAATGGCACTTCTACCAAAAAAGGGGGGGGGGGGTTTGGTGAAGGGACAAATAACATGTTTAAATGGTATTTTTAGTGGACTCATGAGTCATTTTCCTTTCACTAATTGTCCTTTCACTGTCACTAGTGTAACGCTATTGAAATCCATTGATTTCACAGGTGTGAAACTGGAGTAAAAGCATAATCAGGTAAACAACATTACTTATTCAAGCTTGTATATGGGACATAATTAGAGCTAGTAAAAAAAAGGGTGACTACAATATAGCTCATGAACATTTTTGTGGAAAAAAATCTCAAAATTTTGATGCAAAAAAACCAAAAGTGATTTCCCCCTCTTTTTTATTCCTATTTTGCCACTGAAATGGGGGTGGAAGGCAGGGAAGGAAGACAGGAAGAGAATGAGGGAGACAATAAGTAAAAAATTTTGTTTTTGAAACTTGAAAATAAAAAGATATTTTTCATTTTATCCCAGTGTAGAAAGAATCTACAACTTTCTATGGAATTTTTCATCTTTTAAAAGGCCACTTTGTTTAACAAATTCTTTTTGAATGTACATCTCAACCAGTTCTAGAAATAATTTAATAAATAAGTCACAAATTAACTTTACTAGACCACATTGTTGCAAGAAATAGTATAAGGAGCTAATAAAAACACAATTTTCTTCTGCACTACTTCTAAAATTGTTCCTTTTTTTTCCAGTTCTACTGCAAAAGCCTTTGCCTACACTATAAGTATTCCTCACCTGGGCTCCTTAACACCTTGGGTGAACTCACTTCATTTAGTCCATGGTTTGTACCTTTCTTCCACACACTTTGTCATCTCCTTGTGTCTGTCTTCTGCCCTACACCTGCTTCTCACATCCACTCTAGGATCCATTATATCCCTCCATAAAACGCACTATAATCAATGTTTGGTTGTGTATGACACTGTTCTGAGTGTGGCAATGTTAGGTTATCTGCCAAGCAAGCATATATAGCAATGTACGTATTAAAATTTTAGAAAATGATGGAAAAATATTACCTTTAGTTTGTATGTACCATCTGTTCAATACAGAGAACAGTGCACATTTTTGTCCATCTAATGCCTATTGTAATAGTACTCAGAGGGCATGCTCCAGAAGTCATGATGTTGTGAGCTGTATTCAGGCATTTTAAAATGTAAGAGAATACATTTCCAAGAAATATCACACACTCTTTATCTAGATCTGGATGTTTGTGAAATGGAACAAGAGCTTGGGCTGCTTTGGATTTTTCTGGGTAACTTGAATGCTGTAGGTTAGAAGAGAAACATAATCTACTGGCTCTTTTTCAGGCTCCTGAAGAGTAAAATATGAAACCCCCCAAATAACTGTTTTACTGGACATGTAAATTAAGAGCACCATGTCCATTCAACGTTACACAGGTTGAGGAGCATTATTTAGTAGTAAATTACATTTCTGCTGTGCCTACACATGATTGTCAGCTCTTCTCTCTAGATCTCTGTAGAATACTGCCAATTTCATTAAAAGTTCAAAGGTCCAGATTCTTCTAAGGAATAGCTGAGGCTTAGCATACTGGACAAACAATATTACAAAAAATAAAGGATGAAAAAGGAAAACCCTTGTAACAATGCAAGCTTTGGTGGACCCAACTGAGAGTACCTATTCAGGACAAATTGCTTAAAGGAGGGAAGTTGCAGCCCAAGACTGGGGTTCCTTTGCACACCTAGGCAAACCAAACCAGCCAAACAGAAAATACTTTGATTTTACCCCACTGGCTATCCAGAAGTCACACAAGCAATTTCCTTAGACGCTCCAGTTTCCCAGTATCACTACCAGTGCCACTTGTTATGGGGACAAATGGTTATGAAAACCAATACCCCAGTAAAAGAAAAAAGATTCTGATCCCAAAGGACCAACCCCAAGACCTAGGTCAATACATAAATCAGATCTTACCCACAAATCATGCTGTTGCCAATCCTTTAGAATCTAAAATCTAAAGATTTATTCATAAAAAAGAAATATATATGCAAGCTTGAATTGGTTAAATGGAATCATTTATACAGTAATGGCAAAGTTTTAGTTCAGATTTGTAGCAATGATGGAATAAACTTCAGGTTCAAAACAAGTACATCCACAGCTGGGATGGGTCATTCAGTCCTTTGTTCAGAGCTTCAGTTTGTAGCAAAGTCACTCCAGAGGCAAGAAGCAGGATTGAAGACAAAATGGAGGAGATGCAGCTGCCTTTTATACTCTCTTCCAGGTAGAAGGACACCTTTTTGTTCTTTGTGGAAAATTACAGCAGCAAGATGGCGCTTGGAGTCACATGGGCAAGTCACATGTCCATGCATGACTCAGTTTGCAGGCCAATGCCATTGTTTACATGCTGTTTTGAATGTTCCCAGAAAAGCTTAGATGTGGATTGGTGTTTCTCAAAGTCTATTGTCAGCTAAGTGTTTCTTGATTGGGCACTTGTTCAGCTTCTTGAGAAGGGACTAAATGCTTCACCGAGGCTACTTAGAATCAAAACAGATTAATATACAAGTACATAGCTAATATTCATATCTTCCACTACAAACATGATACATACAAACCCATACAGATAGCATAATGATAACCAGCAAATCATAACCTTTCCATAGACACCTTAGACGACAATCTTTGCACAATATTTGCTGCAAATATATAACGGTGGTTGCAGCAATGATCTATACAGTCACAGGTTAGGTCAGAAACATCACAACTCTTCAGGATTTTTTTATTTTGAGTTCTTGTGCCTCAAAATGCCACCCTGACCTTGCTTGCACCAGTCTAGGTCCATTGACTTCAATAGAGTTAGTCCTGATTTACACTGGTGTAAGTGAGAGGAGAATCAGGCCATATTTCATTCACCAATAGCTTTCTCAGTTAAATTCATAACATTAAACTCTTATTTTATAGAAACATCTAGGAATTATGTAACTATAGACAGACTCTTTTGCCATCCAAAAGAAAGGTAGGCCTTTGTTTAGCTTTGCATGAATTGATGTATAAGGCAGTAAAACTACAATTTGGCCATTTGAATTACCAATGAAACTCTTGCTTTCCTTCAGTTTAGACTAACTGGGGATGGAGAAATTTTCAGCTGCTCTTTAGGAGTTCTGTTCTCAGGGGTCATTAAGATCTGCATCAAGGTTCACATAAATAACCCTAATAGCAGTAGTTGGCTTTCTAATCCTGAGGTTGTTTACAAAGCCAGTCAGGTACTTTTGAGATCCAATAGGATGCTTCCGATTGAGTGATGCTCACATACCTAATTATGATAGGCTATCATAGTTAATGACATTGATATCTATTTTGATAGACGCTAGTGTATGATATAGACCTGTGGGTATTTGAAAACATTTGCACATGACACAATGATGTATAATCTAGAAATCTGTATAAATAGATGTGGGTAAAATCCAACTAGGAGACCCAACATAAAACTGGTTTTAAATTTTGGGGTGGAGAAGCCAATTAATATGCAGTGTTTTTGTTTGCACCGTAAGGTTTCTTTATCTATGACAAACTGAATTACAGTTTCTTTCTCATCTGCTTTGTTGTTTTTTATCCTTGTATTATTCTCCATGGCAAAAAATGCTTCATAGCATTTATCATATTTAATAGTTTTGTTGGGTTTTTTTTTTCTGATGTGTTCAGTATTTTTTGCTGTTTGTGCACTATTTTCCTCTTGCTAAAAATAATTGAAATCATTGTGAATTTTGTGCCTGCTAAAGATGGGGCAGGGACAATCCTGTAGAAGGGCCAAAATTGTGCCTTTGGTCGGGAGTATTCATCAATGTACTATACTTGCAGCCTTTTAAAAAAACTAATTTATTTGCAAATTTAAAAATCCATTAAAAAGTGTTTCTATCATCCACATTTGTAAGCAAAGTTTCAGTTCAGAGTGCATTTAAGATTCAATTATATAACCCTTTTGAAAAGAAAGGTTTGGGGTAAAAATGCTGACAGATCTTTAACTGCAGAAGGAGGAACAGCACCATTATAATAATGTACAAGATTACAAACAATCAAGAAGCAGTAGAGGGTTATCTTGAAGATAAGGAGTCCAATCCTCCTAGGTGCTGAACACTTCATTGACGCTGTTTAGGACTCCTGACTTCTGTATGGAATGAGCATATCCTAGGATAGGATCAAAAACATGGTGAGAATTCATCAGTAACTGACCTTGCATCTGGCTTACATGAGCTATGTTTTTGGAGTTAGCAATCAAAATTGTATATAGGATCACAAAGCAGAAAAATTTGAAAAAAGTTTCCTGATATTACATTGAAAATTGAATATAAAACAGAGAATTTCCATCTTGTTCTGGTCTTTTTAGTACAACAGTGCCAGATACTCCACAGTACAATGCCACACTATTATCACATTGCCCCTCATGCCAAAAAATCCCAGGGAGCCTTATAGATAGGAGAGGGGGAAGGGGAACTTCTTTTTTGTGGTTCAATGATTATAGAATATGCAAAGTGTAAGAATCTGTTTAAGCAATGACTGTTCTGCGTGGGAGGAAATTGGTGAGCTGCGTGTGTGTGTGTGAGAGAGAGAGAGAGAGAGAGAGAGGTTTCAAGTGGGTATAGAAATATTTGGAGATGCTGTTAGGGAGTTACAGGTGGGAAGACAGGCTGGAATTGGCTGAGAAACGATAAAGAACTATCTGCTGGAAACTTTTTTTCATGTTTTTCAAGTAACATGAATTTTTTTAAAAAAAAATTGGGCTTTTCTCTATATTTCCCAGAGCATTGAGTTTCAGTGCATACCACTATTAAGCTGTCACAAGAAATGCATACAAATACATATATGGAGATTTTGAAATTAAAAAGTAATGTTAACAGAGGTTTGCAGTGCCATGTGAGAGAGACCAGTTTAATTTCTGAGCTCACTATCCCCTCTGGGCCATCAGAGCACTGAGAAATGAAATCAGTCATCACCAGGAAGGATGACTTGCTCTCCAGGAATGCTTTTAGACTGAGTAAGGAGTAGTATGGATAGGATCTGAAAAGCCCTATCAAGTCTTGCTCAATTTATTGAGCTCTTGGGAGAACTGAGAAGGAGAACATTTCCAGTGAGGATCAGGTAAAGAAGATATCTCTGTTGGGAAGAGGGTGGCAGCAATCCATGCCTATCCTGATATTCTTGGAAATCTTCACTTGATTTCTTGACTTTTTGTCGCTTGTGTCACCAGAACCTGTTGCAATCCAATATTTTAAGTGGATTAGACGCACACATTGGGTCTCTTTCACTGTTGTCTCCCACCATGTGTAGCCATTTTCATCAGTGAAAAGTAGACATAAAACACTACTAATTCAGAATAGTCTCATTTGACACGCAATTTCCACCAGTGAAATAATTACATACGATGCAAGGCAATGGTGAAATAGGCCCATTCCCTTTGCATAGTTTTAATGTTTTATCTTTTCTTGGGGAAACTGCCAGCAGATTCCACTTCCTACTTTACTGCTGAGAGACAAAGGGAAAGATTGTAGGATGGCCCTGGCCTCTCACTCAGGACTACTGCTATCATGGAAAGCACATCCGGCAAGTAAAGTAGTTTTTGTTATCTCTACAGCAGATTTTCTTGCTCTTTTGACAGTGTATTTGATGGTGGGTCTGGGGGAGGAGATTGAGGAAAGACGACTGACAGTATTTCCACTGGCAATGTTCAGGAGTGTGGTGTGCTTTGTCAAGTTTGACAGCTGGCATTGTAATGTTTATTATGCCTTTTGTACTCAGAGAGGCAATAATACTCTGTATTTTTGTGAGCACTTATTTCTGATTACAAAAAAACTGACAATTGGGAAAAATACAATTTCTTAAGAGGAAAAGTGCAGTGTGGCTCTCCCTCTCTCACATCCATTTTAAACTCATGTCAACTCCACAGGGAGCTCTCTCTTAACAGGCACTGCCTTTGCTGACTTACCAGGAGAACTGCTTCACATTTAAGGTTGATGTGCCTAGACAAGAGAACCACAGCTTCTCTGTAAGCTTGCCTACACACAAGTGTTTGTTGGATAAATAGAATCTAGAGAAGGCAGTCTGCAGAGGTGGTTACAGATTCTTCAAATTTGTTTTGGGTTGATGAACTGGAAGAATTTCCAGAAGTTATTAGAGTTGCATCCAGATTAGGAGTTCTAATAATTAACTCCCCCTTAGTGATTTCCCCCCCTTGTTTGAGTTTGAGATTCAGAATCAAATTTGTTAGACAATTATCTCTGCAGACTCCTTCGGTAGACTACTCTGAGATACATAACAGAGAAAAAATGGGAGGGAAAGTGGTGAAGAGTAACCTTGTTACTTTAAATGGTGGTATATATCAAGGCACAGTATCTGAAATATAGTACAGATTAACACATCAGCAATGATTTTTTTTTCTTGTTTACTGTATTCAAGACCTTTACTATCAGTGCAGTTAAAATGAAATTAGAAGCTATATCCAGCATGCCAACCAAACCTGCACAGACATCTCAGAATTTCTAAGAATTTAAAAATAAAAAAGGAAACACTTAAGTCATCCAGTCCATCTCTATAAGGCTACAGCAATTATTCCACACAAAACATTTTTAGTGTTTTGTCCATTCTAGTTTTAAAACTCCCAGGAGAATCGGACCTTATCCCATGACTGCTTATTTTGCTGAAGAGCCTTCGGTGAAGGACCTTGTCAAAGGCTTTCTGAATGCTATATTTACTGGATCACCAGATGTGTTTTGACACCCTCAAAGAATTCTAATATATTGGTGAAGCATGATTTCTTTTTAAAAAAGCTGTGTTGACTCTTCTCCAACATATTGTGTTCATCCATGTGTCTGATAAATCTGTTCTTTACTATAGTTTCAACCAATTTTCCTGGAACTGAAATTAGGCTTCTATAATTATAAGTGACCTATAATTGCCAGGATCGCCTCTGCAGCCATTTTAAAAAAATCAGCATCACATTAGCTCTCTGTCGGTTATCTTGTACTGAGTCTGATTTAAGTGCTGGGCTCCTGGGTCAGTAAGAACATAAACAACCAGACACAATGATGGTCACTACAATGTGCAATCAAACCACAAACAAATTACTGTAGTTATAAAACAGGAAAACCTTTTGTTTCATAAATTTTAGCAGTATTTCACAAAGAAATGACATACACAGAATTCTTCATTTTCACACACACACACACAAAAATAAATATATGTAAGAAATTTGTCAAATTAGTAATTCAAAGAAATTGAGGCTGTATGGCTAAGAAAGATTAGAAGATATAAATATATATGGCTTCACTGAACATAAACTTCTAAGAGGCTAAATAGGGGGAGGCTGGGCAAGCTTCTGCCTTGAGGAGGAGAGATCCTAGTCCCAGTCAGGGAAGTGAAGGTCCTCTCATGGATCCAGTAACTGGTTAAAAGATAGGGAAAAAAGGGTGGTAATAAATGGTCAGTTTTCACAGTGGAGAAAGTTAAATAGTGGGGTCCCCCAATAATCTGTACTGGGACCAGCGCTGTTCAGCATATTCATACGATCTGGAAAAACGGGTAAGGAGTGAAGTGGCAAAGTTTGCAGCTGATGCTAAATCACTGAAAATAGTTAATTCCAATGCTGGTTACAAAGGGATCTCACAAAACTGGGTGTGAGAAATAACAGATGAGATTGAGTGTTGATAAATGCAGAAGTAATGCACATTGGAAAACATAATCCCAACTATAGATACAAATAGTGTCTAAATTAGCAGTTGCCACTCAAGAAAGAGATCTTGGAGTCATCGTGGATAGTTCTCTGGAAACATCTGTTCACTGTGCAATGGCAGTCAAAAAAGCTAACAATGTCAAGAACCATTAGGAAATGGATAGATAAAACAGAAAATAACATAATGCCACTCTATAAACCCATGATACACCCACACCTTGAATATTGTGCGGTTCTGGCTGCCCCATCTCAAAAAAGATGAATTAGAATTGGGAAAAGTATAGAGCAGGGCAACAAAAATGTTTAGGGGTATGGAACAGTTTCTTTGTGATGAGACACTAAGAAGACTGCGACGGTTCAGCTTTGAAAAGAGACAACTGAGGGGAGACATGATAGAGGTCTGTAAAAATTAGGAATGATATGGAGAAAGTAAGAAAGGAAGTGTTGTTTTACCTTTTCTCCGAACACAATAAATAGGGGTCACACAATGAAATTAATAGGCAGTAGGTTTGAAACAAACACAAGGAAGTAATTCTTCCCCAAGCACACAGTCAACCTGTAGAACTCATTGCTAGGGGATGTTGTAAAGTCCAAAAGTATAACTGGGTTAAGAAAGAATTAGATAAATTCAAAAATGATACATCCATCAGTGGCTGCAGGGAACCCTGGTTTTGGGTGGCCTGGTCTATTGGTCACAGCTAGACTGAGGTCTGCAAACTAGGGTTGGTAGTCACCGAGTAGGAGTTGGAGGAATCAAGTTTCTGGAGGTTCTGTAAGCAAGAGTCAGGGTCAGAGGCAGGTTGGAGTCAGAGACTAAAAGTCAAGAGATCAAGTAAAGTCTGGCATTGCAGCAGGCCAAAGCCTATGTGATTGCCCAGACAACTTCCTAGAGAAACCGCTAGGGTTCAATATGGTGGTTGGCTAATCAGAGGGTTTCAGGCTACCATCACTCTGGATCTCTTGTGTGGTACTTCTTGCATTGCCTATTGACCATAACACTTCTTGGCTGTGCCACCTGGTGGCACTCTGGGAATTTCAACTGTCCCAGGCTCTGCTAATCCAGGTCCTAGTCCCTGAGTCCTTTATCAGCTGTTAGCTGGGAGGGTGTCCTTAAATCTCTGATTGCCAGAAGCTGGGACTAGATGACAGGATGGATCACTCAATAAATTGTCCTGTTCTGGTCAAAATGAAATTCTATAAACCCTTGAAAATCCATAGTATGAGTTGCAAGTCTCAGATGTGTGCCTCTTGAATGTTAGTATATTATGCTCTTGATACACCTACAATTAACTCAGTCGATTTTTTTGTAAAAACATGTAATGTGCTTTATTAAAGAGTACAATGTACTTTGAAATAAAATTGGAAGAAATACTACATTTTATTGAGCTACTAGCATAAGTGCCCGGCGTTGCTCGGGTCAGTCGGAGGTGGGGAGGGGGCAGACAGCTCACACCCCCTCACCAACCCCAACACCCACACCTCACCCCTCACCCACCCCGACACCTTCCCACCCCCCCTGACCAACCCCAACACCTCCGGCTCACTTACCCCCCCCGACCAAACCCGACAACCCCACCTGACTCCCCAAGCAAACCCAACACCCCCACCTCACCCCCTGACCGAACCCGACACCCCCACCTGACCCCCTGAGCAAATCCGACACCCCCACCTCACCCCCCGACCGAACAGTGTATTTAATAATCTGTGTGCTACACAGTGCACCGTGAGAGCTGGGGGGGGTGTCGGGTTTGGTCCGGGGGGTGGGAAGTTGTCAGGGTGGGTGAGGGGTGAGGTGTGGGTGTTGGGGTTGGTCGGGGGGGTTGCAGTTGGTGGGGGGGGTGAGGTGGGGGTGTCGGGTTCGGTCGGGGGGTAAGTGAGCCAGGGGGTGTCGAGTTTGGTCTGGGGGGGTGGGAAGGTGTCGGGGTGGGTGAGGGGTGAGGTGTGGGTGTTGGGGTTGGTCAGGGGGTGTTGCGGTTGGTGGGGGGGTGAGGTGGGGGTGTCGGGTTTGCTTGGGGGGGTGAGGTGGGGGTGTCAGGTTTGGTCGGGGGGGTAAGTGAGCGGGGGGGGGGTGTCGGGTTAGGTCTGGGGGTGTTGCGATTGGTGGGGGGGGTGAGGTGGGGGTGTCGAGTTCTGTTGGGGGGTAAGTGAGCCGGGAGGTAAGTGAGCCAGGGGGTGTCGGGTTTGGTCGGGGGGGTGGGAAGTTGTCGGGGTGGGTGAGGGGTGAGGGGTGGGTGTTGGGGTTGGTCAGGGGTTGTCGGGTTTGTTTGGGGGGGTGAGGTGGGGGTGGTTTGCTTGGGGGGGTGAGGTGAGGGTGTCGGATTCGGTCGGGGGGTAAGTGAGCCAGGGGGTGTCGGGTTTGGTCTGGGGGGGTGGGAAGGTGTCTGGGTGGGTGAGGGGTGAGGTGTGGGTGTTGGGGTTGGTCAGGGGGTGTTGCAGTTGGTGGGGGGGTGAGGTGGGGGTGTCGGGTTCGGTCGGGGGGTAAGTGAGCCGGGGGGTGTCGGTTTGGTCTGGGGGTGTTGCGACTGGTGGGGGGGGGGTGAGGTAAGGGTGTCGGGTTCAGTCGGGGGGTAAGTGAGCCGGGGGGGGTGTGTCGGGTTTGGTCTGGGCACCCACCCCGACACCTTCCCCCCCCCAGAACAAACCGAACACCCACACCTCACCCCTCACCCACCCCGACACCTTCCCACCCCCCCAGACCAACCCCGACACCCCCCGGCTCACTTACCCCCCGACCGAACCCGACACCCCCCGGCTCACTTACCCCCCGACCGAACCCGACACCCCCACCTCACCCCCCCAAGCAAACCCGACATCCCCACCTCACTCACCGTCCCACCAAATTCAACTCGGATCCGTCGCAGGTGGGGGGGGGGGCGCACAGAGCTGAGGGATTCCGGGGTTCCGTTGGGAGGGGGGAGGGGCAGAGAACTGAGGGATCTCCGGGGTTCCGTTGGAGGAGGGAGGGGCAGTGAGCTGAGTGAGTGAGGTGTCTGTTGGAGGGGGTATTATGACATCATCACCACCTAACCGCCCAGCCGATGTGATTGGCCCTGAAAGACGTTCACCCCTGGGGGGCGTCCGAGGTGAGATCCGAAAATTTTTCGACCCTTACCAGCATCTAGACCCCAAGACCCCTCACTGTACCAAATTTCAAGTCTCTGGCTCAAACGGTGCGGGAGGAGTTCGCTGTCATACGTACATACATACATACATACATACATACATACACCATTTGACTTTTATATATATAGATAGATATCTGATTCTTGGAAATCTATTCTCTTTATACAGAGAGATTTCTGTATTTTTAGAAGACAACTTAAGGTTGATTAGTCACTTATTCTTTTCATAAACATTGACTCTTGGCTGTTTGGCAAAGAGCTCCTTTGCAAATCCAGCTACAAGGCATTTACTTTCAAAATATGACATTGCATTTTTTAAACAAAGATTTTTACGTAGAAAATATTTTGCAAACTTTTTCCTGAAGTGTGACTATCTGTGTCAGTTGTGATGTTAGTGTACAGTATGTAAATGTGGAATTTGATCTAATGAATCTTTTTCATGAAAAAAAATAATCTCATTTTATTTTGCCTCAGACTTTGTGTGTGTGATGGGGAGGAAGTTATCATTTTGTGAAAAATTATCTAGTTTGGTATTCAATCCCAAATGTAGTATATCAGAAATAATTGGAGCAATATATTCTGCATAACATTTACATTTCTGTTGTTCACTTGCACAGAGTAAACACATTTAAATGGTGTGAAAAATATCCGGCAGCTCTGGAAAGAGAACTGCACAGTTTAAACCACATAACAGGTACAATACAGCTTAGTGATAGCACCAGCTTCCCATTCCACTTCAGTAAATGTGCCCCAACCAATTTAAGATGGTTCATTCTCCCTGGCCATTCAGCCTTTGTTTCTAATGTAGAGGTTGCCAATAAGGATACCAGTTAGTACCAATCATATTTATGGCTTTCTGTGCTGTGACCATCGATCGATTAGGACCTGGACTAAGTACATCCAGTCATTTCAAATTAGTGTTGTGTTTGACATCAATAAACCAAATAGTGTAAAAGCTGATATAAAACAGCATATTTTGTATTTCTTAGAATTCATGTACAGAAATATAACCAATGAAAGGCACATAAATTGTGAGCCAGCTGTTGTAAATATGTCTGATTTTTATGGCACAATACATTTCACATAGATACCAAATAGCCACAGATGTGGTCATGTTGACCTTAGGCTTTGTGATATAGTGCATGGAAACATTTGGCATTTTCAGGGGGCATAAAAGGTGACCTGGTAGGTCTTTTCTATCTCTAACTTTTGTAAGGTCACTTTAATTGCTTGTTCATCTGTGATTTTGTTGTTGTTCTTGGGGTCCTCTATATTAGTACTTTTGTTGTTGTTGTTTTAGTCAATGCAAGTGACAACCTGCTCATATGATGACAGAGACTACAGCAAATATATGTTCCGTGTTTTTCCCCTATTATTTTCATATAGTCGGGGAAACTTCAGCTATGGTTGTTCTTGTCCCTATGTTTTCTTTTCTCTGTCTTTGTCAGAAGCAGACAGTTTTATATCTGTGCAGGGTCCCTGAAGCATGTAAGAAGGATTTTGAACCACACTAGATATTGATTTGGTAGGAAATTCATTAAATCAATCTAGAGAGCTTCATACTGACTTTCTGATAGGAAGATCTGATACCAGAGGTTCTTATAATTAAAAGGGTCTCAGTAAAGCACTCTTTGAACCACAGTTAATACCCTGATCTGTATTTTTCCTTTAAGAAAGCTATATAGTTCTTGCTATTTTAGTATTTACTATTTGACTTGTTTAGTAAGAAGACCACTGTAGCAGCAAAGATTTTCTTATAATTTAAATACTCCCAGGGAGCACCAGGATTTAGCATAACTCAGTTTAGGAAAAAGGTCATGGCTGCTTAGGAAATTTTTAAAAATACACAAATAGTTTTGACTACTTAGCAAACAGGTCATCAGCCATTCTGAAGCAATTTGCATTAGTATACTGTAATTCCAGGACACAATGTCATAGCTCCTGAGATGTACAACTTGCAAAGGTACTGTAGAATATGTAGGCATAGCAGAAAACTAGATTCTTTTTAGTCCAGGCAGAAACTCCACTGAGGTATTTACCCATGACTGTCACAAGTGAGCAGTGTTTGTTCACAAAGTCAGAAGAAATATCAGGAAGATATTCCAGATGGCTCCTTCCATTTTTTTTGTTCCTTTGTGATAATTCATTAAAGAATACCTGTCACCTATAACAGTTACAGGTATCACAGATAAGATTTTCTCCATTCTTTTATTCTCAGGGAGAGAGGTTGAGCTATTCAAAGAGGGAGGGTTGGTGACAGGAGAGGAAGAAGAGAATCAGAAGAGAGCAAGTCTGTCAAACCCATGAGAAAGTGAATTTTATTGGTGCATTTTCCTTCCAGATTTTCTATAAAGCTGAACAGAGCTTCTGTGACCTTCTGTGACCTGCCAGACATATAGGCTGAGGGGTTTACTTTTCACCTTTGAATCAGTCACCCTTTTTCTCTGTCTCTCTCCTATACCATCTAGCTTGACGATTATGACATTTATATTGCACTTATCACAGCTGAATTTCAATTTCCAGCTCAGTATGAAATATAAAGACATGTAAAATGAGATGGAAAGTGGACCTTTGGGCTGTACTTGAATTCCAATGCATCTCAGACAGAAACAGTGCCTTTATCTGCTCCTTCCCAGTGTCTTTATTTTGAGACGGTGTCATTTGCATCAAGATAATGGTGCTATGAAATATGCACATTGCTCATTCTAAACAAAAAAAAATCTTGATTTGTGTGACAGCCTAGTCTCTTGTCAGCCCTGTTTAAATAAACTGAACACTCAGAAAATCCAGGGTAGAATTACCAGAATCGGAGGAGTTCACGGTGGAATTTTGGAAACTGTTTAGGTTCAAGAGTTGGTGACATGAGTATCTGGCCCTGAAGAATAGTTCTTGCTATTTTAGTATTTACTATAGAAGACCAATGTAGCAGCAAAGATTTTCTTACAATTTAAATACTCCAGGGAGCACCAGGATTTAGCATAACTCAGTTTAGAAAAAAGGTCATGGCTGCTTAGGAAATGTTTAAAAATGCACAAATAGTTTTGACTAGCTAGCAAACAGGTCATCTGCCATTCTGAAGTAATTTGCATTAGTATACTGTAGTTCCAGGACACAATGTCATAGCTCATCAAGTATCATCAGATCAAGAAATGTATCTTTAGAGTAGACTCTTACTGATGGTGGATTTGGGCCATCTGATCTTTTTTTCGGGAATTGAATTTTGCATGGAGTTGGGTTGTAAGGCTGCCCAGATGAGCCATTAATACTGGAATAGCTTATAATTCATATTTTCCATATGCATTCATGTGGGAAAGAAGACCATAAAGCTGGTAGGTTCTTACAAAATCCTTGCAGGCAATTCCAGTGAGGAATTGGGACTACTGACTGCTTCATGCACAAAATGTGAAGCTGAGTACAGCTTAAGTTGAACAAGTGAAATGTCATTGAATCCTGTAGACTGCTCTGCCCATGTGTCTGAGTGGCTTCAAACCTAACCCCGACATGGTCCCTGTTCCATTCATGTCCTTTAATAACAACAGGCAACAGTGGCCCTCTATTCCAGTTCCATTGATCGTGATATATCATCCCTATAAATATTTTAATACAAATATGAAAAACAAATAATTGATGCCCAGACCTCCACCTCATATCCCTTTATATCCCTTTGGCCTGAGCTTCTAGCACATAGCACATTGGAATCTCACCTTTACCGCTGACTCAGTTGGTTATAAAGCTTTTTGAGATATTTTGATCTTCTTGTTAGGAAACCACACCAGTAGTGACATCTCTGTCTCCTTGTCTCTGAGTCTAGCAAAAACTCTGTAAAGTCTCCTCCTTCCCTGTTCCCTCCCTGTGGGACTGGCCTCCAGATGGTTCTTTCTTTCTGTGTTCTGTGATGCTCTCTGTAGGCTCTCTCTGAGTGATAGGTCTGCTGGCCTGTAAGTGCCTTCTTTCTCTTCAGTTCATTTGTCCCTCTTTTGTAGGGTCACATATAACCTGCATGCCACTGGACCACTCATAACTCCTTTGGTATACTCCTGGCGTGTGTGTAATGGCTGGATTCTCACAGGAGTGCCTCTCTCCAGAGCCAGTAGCTCCTTGACTGACCTGTCATACTCCAGTGCCTGCTTTCTTTTATTGCTGGGCATCTCCTCTCAGTAGTAAAAAGGTCTCCCATCATTTGTAGCAAGGTTTTGACTCCATCAGTGCCTGCATCTGATTTTTGACAACCCTGTGATGGGGATATTCCTGTGTGCCAAAATGCTAACAAGAGATCTGAACCAGAAGAAACAGACTTGCATAACAGTCTCCTAGGGCTGGCCCTCACTACCGGCGGGGTATCGACGGCAGATATGCAACTTCAGCTATGTGAATCACATAGCTGAAGTTTGCGTATTTGCAGCCGACTTACCTGCCGTCCTCACGGCGGCGTCAGTCAGCGGCGCACTCCCCCGTCAACTCCAGCTTGCGCCTCCCAGCAAGCTGGAGTTCCGGAGTCGATGGGGGCACCGCGGGCGATTGATTTCTCATGTCTTCACAAAACGTGAGAAATCGATCGCCAAAAGATCGATCGCTACCCACCGATCCGGCGACTAGTGAAGACCAGCCCATAAGATGTTTTCACAGTTAATTCCACCTTACCATTATTCTGTGGGTATGCCAGAAAGGTAGTGTGAGGTGACTCTCATTTGCATACACTTTCCTTGAATTCTTCTGTGGCAATTGGGGTCCATTGTGAATACAGATCCATGGCTTGTATGGCTGTATATCCCAAAAGTGGTCTGTTGTCTCCAGTGGTGCAAGTGGAATCCATTTCTTAGCGGTATGGGCAGGCAGCGGTTAAAGGGGAACATATGACTCTCCTTGCTCCCAGTCTGTGGCTCCTACACTCTCCCAGTCTCTTCCCTATGATCCACCCCCTTACCTGGGGAGGGAGGGGCTCTGTCCTCCTCCTGCTGCACAGAGACTTCAGAACTACAGTGGTGAAATGAGCAGAACATGGGACCTTTGGGGGCCGCATACCTGCAGCTGTACTGTCCTAGCCCTTCCAAACAGGGTCTTCTCTACGAGGCTGAGCTATTCAAAGCTACAACCGCAGTGAGGAAAGAAGAAGAACGCTGGCAGCTCCTCTGGGGCTGCTGTACCAACCTAGCCCTGCCCCTCCAGCTCTGTCCTCTGGCAGACTATAGGCGTGTCGCGTCTTACGCGAGGGTTCCGTTCCGCGCACCCTGCGTATAGTCAAAATTGCGTATAGTCAAACAGTCATTGTTTGACTATACGCAATGCTGGCTGCCGCCTGCGGCCCCAGCCCCAATGGCGGGCGGGCTGCCGGCTGTGGCCCTGGTCCCCACCGCAGGCTGGCTGCCAGCTGCGGCCCCAGCCCCCCTGCCGGTGTGCCAGCTCCTACCCCGACCCTGGCGGCATGTGGGCTGCCAGCCCCACCCCCTGCCACGGACTGCCAGGTTGCCGGCTCCAGCCCCTGTGGCGGCGAGCAGGCTGCGGAGCTGCTGGCCCCGGCCCCTGCGGCGGGCAGGCTGCCGCCCCGAGAGCTCAGGATTCTTTTTTTTTTTTGGTGTGTGTGTTTGGCCAGCCGCGTAAAGTTAAATTTGCATATGTTAAATACACGTAAAATGCGACTGGCCTGTACTACTGTACAGATGGAGCCAGAGGCGAGACAGCTGTGTGGAAGGGCAGGGGACAGGGCTGGGAGTTCTGTTCCTTTCCCCACTGCGGTTCCCGGGAGAGTCCTGAACTACAGGGCTCTCCCAGGAACTGCAGGGGGGAAAGGATCAGATCATGGAACCACCGGGCGGCCCCACACCAGCATCTCCTCCAGGGCCACTATACCACCCCCCAGCCCTCTCCTCTGGTGGGGCTGCTGTACAGATAGCGGAGACCTTGTATGGAAGGGCTGGAGGTGGTACAGCTGTGCCAGAGGAGCTGCTGGTGTGGGGTCGCCTAGCGGCCCCACATTTTGTCCTTCCTGTGTCTTTCCAGTACGTCACACCAACTATAAATATCTTGCTGGTACAGCATACTCATTTGTACTGCCCTGCTTGCACGGCTGGTCGTGCCTTTGCATGTACTTCTGGGGGTGTTATGTCTCCTAGGCTTTTCACTCTCTCTGGAGGCTTCTGCTGCATACCCAATGTTTAAACACGTGTCTGATGTAGTAAGATTGCATTCCCAGAGCAACTATTAGCCCACGAAAGCTCATGCTTCAAAACTTTATAGTTAGTCTTTAAGGTGCCACAGGACTTTGTTAACTCTGCTATTCCAGACTAACACGGCTACCACCCTGATTCCTCTCGATGGTGATCCCAAGTGCTGCAGACAATTCTGTCCCAAATCAGTGTCTGTCAAATCCCCCAAATTACATGTAGCAGCCAGCGTGCATAAGGCTGTATCACCTATTAATACACTATTTCATCTTTAAGTGCAAGTATAATTGCGCTATTAAGTGGTAATTGCATGCCTGTTTGCTTAACTAATCATTTTCTTTTTAAATAAAATTCTGATTTTATCATTTAAAGTGTTGCCTACAGGTCCTCTACTAAATATGTTTTCTGTAACTGACCTAAAGTCTCAAATGTAAAAACCTAAGTTGGGTTTTATTGCACAATTATCTTTAACAATCTCACATTAATTAAAAACGTTTCAACTTAAAGGTTAGAAAAGCTTATGCAGCTGCTACACTGCAGAAAACTGACAGCTCAGACAACTGCCAGCATTTTTCATTCACAAAGTGTGAAGCAGAATGCGATTTAAAATGAGAAACTTTATTAAATCCTGTGGACTTCTCTGTCCATGGTGTTGAGTGGCTTCCAGCCTAACAGCCTTTTAGCAGGGCAGTGCCTCCCACTGGTTTGTCCGGAAATTAGCTTGCCAGCGTCTGGAGCGCTCTCTGCAGGCCGATGTCCCGCTTGCTGCTATAGCCCCGTGTCCCTCCCAGTCCCCTGGTGCCCTCTTACCGAGGGTGCTGCACCCCTGTAGTACCCCCACAGGTCTTAGGGTCTCCCCTCCCTGGGGAACCCCCACCCTCTATCCCCACCTTGCGTCAGTCTAAGCAACTGCCAGTCACCATTTGACCCCGTTCACTGGGGCAGACTGCAATATCATTGCCATTCATCACAGGCAAGGAGGGTTTGGCCTGCTGCTTCTACCTCAGTAGCCATGGGCTGCCCCCTGCAACCCTAGTACCCCTTGTTGGGCCTTCCCCTAGGCCCTGCAGCCTGGGGGTTTCTAGGTTAGAGCTTCCTCAGCTCCTCCTGCCTTGCCCCAACCCTGCTTCCCTCTAGGTACCCTCTCAAGCTCCCAGCAGCCAGGCCTGTCTGCCTCTGCAGACAGAGGAGATTCTCTTCTCTAAGCACCAAACTCTGAGCCCTACTATCAGGGCCAGCTGGGCCCTAATTGACCCAGCCACAGCTGCTTTCCATTGCAGCCTAATCAGCCTGGGAGCTGCTTGCCCCAGCCACAGCCCTTTGCAGGGCTGTTTTAAACCCTTTTCCACTGGAGTGGGGCAGGCGCCCCACTACAAGCCTGCATTCCCCATTCCACTGGCGTTCTATCAATAACAATCCCTTCCAGGAACAGTGAGTGGCCTTTTGACTCACGTTCCACTGATCATCATACATGGAATACCTGCCTAAAATATTCTTTCAGATAGCTCTGATAGGGCATTGGGCTCTTGGCTGTTCCTTTTCTGATTGTCCCTTTCCAGAGCATGACTATAATTTCAAGTCTTCGTAATGCTCAGTCCACTGTGCTGCTGCCTTTTCTAGTTCCTTTTAGGAGGTAATTTGAGAGAATCATCCTTCATTTCATCCATCTCATCCCAAGATAATAAGGCATGAATTGGATGCTGGATTCCTTGCTAACTCCCCCACATCTGCATTCTGGGTGAAGAGTAGGAATAGATTCTGGAGGGAAAAGGCTGCTATCTGTGAAACCTTTCCAAGCATTTCTGTGATTCAGAAATCATAGAACATTTTGAATGTTTACTTCCATCCAACTGCTTATTTTTATGGACCAAATTCTTGCTCCTATGACATCAGTGACCAAAGACTGCCTCTGTATTGTGTCTGCTTGCCCAACTACCCTAGGAGTAAACTTCAAGTGTTTTAAGAGTGAGGTTTCCTATAAACACCTGTTGACTTGTGGACGATATAGGGGACTTTTACAGCAAACAGGAGGGAAAAGCGTTCTCCTCCCCAGGAAGCAGCTGTACTGATCCAGCTGGCCTTTCTCTGTGCTGCAGCTCCTGCCTTGTCATCTTTGCCTTCCTTCTGTATTTCATGGCCCAAGAAGAAATACTAACCCCTTCCACAAAATCAGTGGAAGAAAATAAGCTTATGTGACATTACTTACTTTGAGCATTCCCCACAGCCCCTCTCTCTCTCTGCCGGTATTATCTTGCCTTTCTGTAGTCCTAGTCACTGTCCAGTGGGAGTAGAATCACCCTGGAGCCCCAAGGGTTCATGTTCTGAAGTATCTCAGAATAGTTCTATTGTACCGTACTTTTTTCTTAGTGTTATTTTAATCTGTTGATGGAGCTCTGAATTGTTTCAAGTTCACTTTTTTTTTTAAAAGGGTGGAGGGTGGTGGGGAGAAACTCTTATTGAGCCGCATGCCCGCCAGGCAATTCTTCATGAATTAGGAAAAACCTTTTTTTTTTTTTTTTTTTTTGAGGAAGTGAGTACCAAATACAACTCAAGTGAGTATTTAATTTTAGGATTATTCTGTGCTTCTGTTTCTGAGTGGTGAGGAATTCAGTGTGAAAGGTCAGACTGTCCAGGAGTACAAATCTCTGATATTAGCATAAGCCATATTTTACTGAGGATGCTGTACAGACATCAGTCTGTTTGCTCTGACTATGCTCTAAAGTTTGCAGAAAGGCCTTATGAATACATATTCTATTTTCCTCTAGACTAAGTATGTAGTACTGTAGAGCAGTGATTTTCAAAAAAAATTTCTGGCAACCCAGTTGAAGAAAATTGTTGATGCCCACCACCCAACAGAGCTGGGGATGAGATGTTTGTAGTATTGGAGGGATCAGGGATGGGGCAGAGGTTTGGGGGTGGGGGCTGTGGGGTGGGGACAGGAATGAGGGGTTCTGGGAGGGGGGGCTGGGCTGTGGCAAGGGATTGGGCTGTGGGAGGGGGTCAGGGTTCTGGGATGGAGGTGCAGACTCTGGGGTGGGCTGGGAAGATGAGGGATTTGGTGGCAGGGAGGGCTCAGAGCTGTGGGAGGTGGCTAGAGTGGGGGAGGGGGTCAGGTCTCTGGGCTGGGTGTGCAGGCTCTGGGGTGGGGCTAGGGATGAGGGGCTTCGGGTGCAGGAAGGGGCTCTGGGTTTGGGTTCCGGGTTGTGGGCGAGCTTACCTTGGGCAGCTCCCAGTCAGTGACACAGTGGGGTGCAAAGGCAGGCTTCCTGCCTGTCCTGGCACCGTGGATTGCACTGCACCCCAGAAGCAGCCAGCAGCAGGTCTGGCCTCTAGGTGGACGCATGCAAGGAGCTCTGCGTGGCTCTCCTCTGCAGGCACAGGCAGTGTGTGGAGCTCCCAGTCTGCTCACCGCCTAGGAGCTGAACCTGCTGGACACTTCTGGGTCGCAGCGTGGTGTCGCAGTGGGTAGTGCCTGCCTTAGCTGGTCAGCACCGCCGAAGGGACTTTTAATGGCCCGGTCGGCGGTGCTGACCAGGGCCGCCGTGACCCATTCCCTTCCATTCCGTGACCCATTCCCTTCCATTCCGTGACCCATTCCCTTCCATTCCGTGACCCAGTTCTGGGTTGCAACCCATGGTCTGAAGACCACTGGTTTAGGGAATTACAGAGGGAGAAGAGGGCAAAACTCCAGAATGTGCCTATTTGAAGTGAAATGTGTTATCTCGTGAATTAATAATTTGAAGGAGGTGTCAACCCCTTTGAGCCTTGTACTGTTTTGAGCCATATATTGTTTTCTGTCTCAAAGTGAAACTTTCACTGATGTTAGCTGGAGTTCTGTGTCTGGACTGATCATAGTAATAAAGCTCATGAGATTCGATATCTGTTAATACAGATGCAAAAACTTTGCTAAAAGATGCCACACACAACTCATAGCCTAAGGGGAGGAAAGGGGAGTTTAAGGTCATTTAAAACCACCTTTAACAATTGAACTAGTTCCCACTTGTTGGTGAAAAAGTTTCACCAAGCTTGGAAACACAAGCTACCCCAGAGCTGGCTTACAGAGAATAGTTTTGGATGGTTTATCCCAGATTGACCTGCAAAAGAAGGCCTTTTTTTAGACTCCATGGTCCAAAAATACAGAGAAATTATACTATCTGGCTTGCATCTCCTGTGGTTTGTGTTTACTCTGCCTTGTTGTCCGTGAATATTGATGCTTGCCAGCTGTGTTTTAAAGGGGCAGTCCTAATTGGAATGCATCTCTTTTAAAGCCAGAAGGTCTGCAAAGCCAGCCAGCATCCTCTAAAATTGCAGTCTCCTGAGACCATCATAAAATTGTTTTACTGTCCCTGAAAAGTGTTTGTGTGTGAGAAGTCATAAGTATTTTAAGTAGGTTTGTTTGGGTGATTTCAGAGCAGTGTTCCACCATCCTCTGAGAAAAGTTTCATTTAATTGGGTTGCAGATGATGCTGACTGTGTGCAATTTTTCTTTCTTGGTTTAGTAGAGAGAGACCTTGCTAGCCAATTAGCTGCTTTTATATTCATTTCATGTTAATTCCACTCTTTTCCATTTGTGTTTTTGTTTTTAAAGCATTTCTAATGTGTTCCATCCACATGGAACAACTTGCAGTTCTGTGGGCTTAATGTAATCATGTATTTGTGCTAATATTTTTTAAAGGTGAACTATTTTGTGCTTATTTGTATAAAACAATATTTTAGTCACACAAACTGACATAATTGGAGCAATCAAATCTCTCTCTTTAAAGCATAAATTGATCACTTGCATTGTCAGGAATTTTTTTTGCCTACACATCACATATGTGACAGAGTCTCCCTTTTGTAGCTGGTGTCACCAAGGATAAGCCTACTACTTGCTGTTCCTACAGCTAAAGAACCTCCCCCCCCCCCCCCGCCGCCCCCCAAGCCATTTAAGTTGCCAATTGGGCTTTGCTGTTGGAAAATGGCTCTGGTTTTAAAATTGCCATTTTAATTTTGCATCTTTTGTGAAACTATGCCAATATTAGCATTTGTAGCAAAACCAGAGGTTCCAGATTTTGAGGTCCCGTATAGCTTTCATGCCTTACCTCTCTACCTTCTTTCCTTTGAAGTCCATTTTGAACATTCACTTTTTCTAAAGGCCGTTCCTGTTTAAGTCCTTCCTCAGCAAGTCTTAAACTAGACAACCGAAAATCTCCATTTGTTTTTATATTTTTTAAAAAATCAGACATTCTGGAATTACTAATATATGTGTAGCATGTATCACTGCTCAGTCTCATTGCTTTTGTTTTTTCCCATTCCTGCCTTCCTGCATATATACTCTCTACATATATATTATCTACTCAGGCAGGCCTACTAGAAGTGCTACATCAGCACAGCTACGTCACTGTAGCGTGCCTGGTGAAAACGGTTTATGCTGATGGGAGAGTACTCTCCCATTGGCATAATTAGCCCACCTCCGTGAGATGCAGAAGCTGTGTTGGTGGGAGAGTGCTTAGGTCTTTGTAATTTGCGTCACTCGGGGAAATGTCTTTTTCACACCCCTGAGCGATGTAAGTTAGATCAACTTAAGCAGTAGTGTAGACCTGCTTTTAGATTGCAAACTCTTAGGAGGAGGGATCTTCTCTCATACCTGTTTGTAAAGCACCTACCATCTGTTGGTGCTATACAAATCACACCTAAAGATGACATCAACGACTCGACAGAGTGCAGAGGAATTTACTAGGAGGGTAAATAATTGGTGAAGTAAATACCAAAAAAAGCACTATAAATCAGATGAGAAAAATATCCTTGTGGCTCTGAATATACTGTATGCACCTAGGCATTTTTTACTTAAACTATTTCATGCTGTGGGTGACTATTACAAAAAAAAATTAGAAGTTTGATAAATGCTCCACAAGAAACTGTTCTGATGTCTGCCACAGAAGGCACAAGGATTCCTAACAGAATTGACTTGGGCCTTTGCATGTAGAAGTATATAAGTTTAAAGGACTCATTTACCGCATAAGAAATTCTTGACTATTAGGATACGCTATTAATTGATTGGTTATATCTGAATGACTTCAGAGGACATTCTAGTCATCTGGGCCTTAAAAGACCATTTTTAAGACAAGTGAAGTAGAGTAGCAAAATAAAATACTTGCATCTGTCAGTAGTTTAGTCTATCTTATATCTAGCAGGGTTTTCTCTTTACAACATGCAGTATCTCCAAAGGCAGACCATTTTTAAGCTATTAGTGGGAGCGCTGCTATTTGTTGCAGTCTGTAGATGACTTTGTTCCCCTTCCCCTACGTTTAACATCTAATACAATTTTGTGGATAGGCAATCTTCAAGTATTGGAGATTAGTTTTGTGTCAAAAAAAATACATCATTTTACTTGAACTTCTAAGCAAGCACATTTATTCTTAAATTCAAAGCATTTTAGAGAAAACATATTAAATCAATAAAAGAAACCTACACAGATGCTAAAACAGTTAACAGAGGTCACACCCAATTCCAACCTAGAGCTTTGCTAGGTTTTAGTCCTTCAAAACCCATGACTGGTTTATCCCTGTGATTGCAACTTCATCCATCTTAGATACAGAACAGGACTGGGCAGTTTGGATCTTTGATTACCTATTACAGAAGGCAGAGATCAACAGCAGACAATGACCCTCTCCTCAGGACAGAGCTTCAAAAGGCAATGAAGCTCTGCTTTTGTGGCTTGGCCTCAGGAGAAAGGTGTAACTGAGGCATTTTTGTACTGTTGTATTTGATGAACTATTTAAATATCTTCTGTTAGTTTACCTTAAAATTGTCCCTTTCACCTCATTTATAAACTGTGCAGCCTGGAGGAGATCATCATTCACAGTCTACACTGTTTTAGTGTAGCCTATCTAGTCTCCCCATTTTATTGCTTTATGTAGACTGATGTGCAGTTAAAGCCAGCTGAATAATTTACATACAATAATACAAAAGAGTAAGCATTGCAGCCATCTGAGAAAAGCCCTGGGGCCCATATGCAGTCAGCATTAGTTACATTTGGAATCTTTGATCATGTGGAATATACTTATGAAATGTCAAGAGGGAATTGATATACAAAGCAAATTTAGTTCTTCAGAGCAGAATTTCAAATGGATATAGCCAGAGGAGAGAGATACACCCCTGTACAGCATATTAATGATTTAATTAATACTTATTGTCTTGTATTGGGTGTTAGCTGCCCTGCACTTATGGCCATGTTCTGGCTTTTGGGTATAAAAAGAAACCATGTACATATATACAAAACCAGAATGTGGCCGTTGGAAAGTGCAATGGTATTTTATACATGCTTCACTATGTTGATAGTTCACTTCAATACATTTAAGAAACGGAAGTAAAGTAATGGAAAGTAATGTCCCATCTTAGTAGAGTGTGATTGTATTCCTGTTAGAAAATTGAAAAGCTGGCCATTTTGTTATGGTATTATTAGAATCAACGATTTTATATGCTGGTAAAGGGAATATTCAGAAAGCACCTTTTGCTTCTAGATTAGGAATATGTCCCTATCTGCCTTGAATCTAAAACCAAGAGATGCTTTGGTTGAATGAATTTGCACAATGTACATTTGGTAATCAGAGTAGTTGAAATAGCATTATATGGATATATGAACTGAATTGTCGCACTGTCTGTTAATCATCAAAACCGCTTTTAACTAGAACTGGTTGAATTTTTGAATTGATTGAAAAATGAATGGATGACTTTTCACAAAAAGTTTCTTTTCCACTTTTCCAGCTTCTATAGAGCTGTTTAAAAAACAAAACAAGATTTTGAATATTGACCCAAACCCTCTATATTCTCCATGAAAAACTTTGTGGAAAAGTGTTCCCATGATTCAAATTTTTATGAAAGATACTGATGTAAATTCTTTGTTATGTAGAAGTCCAACCTACAGAAGGGAAGTGCTATTATGAGATACAGTGATTGCCTTTAAAAATTCAACATTTTCAAATAATTTTTGTGCAATGGTAAATAAAGACTCTGCAGCTATTCTAAGTATAGAAAAATGCTCTGGCATTTTATATACCTGTGTGGGATAGTTGTTGACTTTTTAAAAGGACACCACTGTACCATCACACATCTGTGCACACCTAAGGCCATGTCTTTTAAAACTACTTTGTGAAAAATGTGTGGCTATATACATGCCAATTTATTTATCATCTCTACTGCACACAGGCAGCATGGAGCAGAGACATTGGCATGAAATCCCTCCACATTGAAGTCAATGGCTAAACGTCCATTGACTTCAGTGAAGCCAGTATTTCACCCCAGGTCTCTATCATCTGAGCTTGCAGAGAATTTCCATTAACAGTGCAGTAGTAGAATGCTTATCTTTTTATAAGCCAGCTACTTAACACAAACTCATGATGACGGGTAGATTGTGTTTGGCCCTTACATGCACACACCACCCATTACCCTTCCTGAACAAGAATAGTACAACCTGCATGCCAGACCCTCCGCTCTACCCTCCTCTATCAGAGCTAGTTCCTCTCAGTGCTCCCTTTGGGCTGGTACTGTTCCACATCACCATTTACACAGGGCTGGTTGTTAAATGCACAGTAGCCTAACAAAATGTTTCTGCTTCAATAAGGGGCTGAATATCCTCAACTAGGGAAAGGCCCAGTGTATGTCAAATAATAAAATAAGAAATCTATTGGAAAGTTGTTTTTTAATCTTTTAACTGTACGTAGGAAGATTCTGGAATACCAAAAATCTGTTTTAATGGTTCCTAGACCAAACACAACTCTTCTGGCTGGCGCAGGGGCATGTGACTGGGGGCAAAGGGTATTGACAGGGTATCTCTGGACTCAGGCAGTCTCTGGGGCTATCGATGGTTGGTGTGAGTTAGAGTAGCCTTCAGAAACAGTTCCACAAAAAGCAGGCCTATGACTGGGGAGTGTAAATATACCGAAATTCACCATTATCCTCGACCCCACCCCCAGCTGCAGTGAGCAATATTCCTCATTGACAGCTGAGGATCTGTCCCTGGCAATGCTGATATAATATTAAAGATTAGAAATCTGTGTGCAAGGCCAAGCACACATCTGGTAAATACTCCCAAATGTATTTCAACATGAATCATCTCATTTGAAGGTATTTTTTTTCTCAACTATACTTTTCTTATTAATCTTCAGCAGCTAGTGCTACTTGCCTGAAAATAAAATAAAATGTTGAATCTTTTTTCCAACTACAGTTGTCTACTTTAGGATATGTTCCTTTTTTGGCTTGCAGCAATTTTTGTCTAAAACATACCCAGTAATTTATAAATCACATTATCTTCTGTTCTGAAGTGTTTAATGCCGATCGAAAGCAAGAGATAAAATGCTGAACTGAAAATGGGTCACTGAACTTCTCTGCTATCTGGAGTACTTGGGATTCCAAGTAATTTTGACAGAGTATGTATTAGCGAAGTGAACTGTTCTTCGATGCAACAAAGTCTTGTAGCACCTTATAGACTAACAGATATTAGGGATCA
Source organism: Sternotherus odoratus (assembly GCA_032164245.1). Classification (NCBI taxonomy): domain Eukaryota; kingdom Metazoa; phylum Chordata; order Testudines; family Kinosternidae; genus Sternotherus; species Sternotherus odoratus. The sequence goes on along the minus strand of JAVMKO010000007.1, from coordinate 28,855,206 downwards.
TGAGCTTTCGTGGGCTAAGACCCACTTCATCAGATGAATGTTATGAAAATCTCCAGAGGCAGGTATAAATATGCAGGCAAGAAAGCAAGGTAAATTCAATCGGGGTAGGGTGGGGGGTGAGGCCCACTTCCAGCAGCTGATCTGAGGTGTGAACACCCAGAGAGGAGAAACTGCTTTTGTAATTGGTGAGCCATTCACAGTCAATATTAAGTCCAGACCTGATGGTGTCGAATTTGCAGATGAACTGGAGCTCAGCAGTTTCTCTTTGAAGTCTGGTCTTGAAGTTTTTTTGCTGCAATATGGCTGTCTTTAAATTTGCTATTGTATGTCCAGGCAGGTTGAAGTGTTCTCCTATAGGCTTTTGTATATTGCCATTCCTAATATCTGATTTGTGTCCATTTATCCTTTTACGTAGGGATTGTCCAGTTTGGCCGATGTACATAGCAGAGGGGCATTGCTGGCACATGATGGCATATATTATATTGGTAGATGTGCAGGTGAATGAACCAATGATGGTGTGGCTGTTCTGGTTAGGTCCTGTGATGGTGTTGCTGGTGTAGATATGTGGGCAGAGTTGGCATCGAGGTTTGTTGCATGGATCGCTTCCTGAGTTAGAGTTGCTATGGTGCAGTGTGTGGTTGCTGGTGAGAATCTGCTTCAGGTTTGCAGGTTGTCTGTGGGCAAGGACTGGCCTGCCTCCCAAGGCCTGTGAAAGTGAGGGATCATTGTCCAGGATGGGTTGTAGATCACTGATGATGTGTTGGAGAGGTTTTAACTGAGGACCATAGGTGATGGCCAGTGGTGGTCTGTTGGTTTCTTTCTTGGGTTTGTCTTGCAGCAAGAGGCTTCTGGGTACACATCCGGCCCTGTTTATCTGTTTCCTTACTTCCTCATGCAGTTATTGTAGTTTTAAGAATGCTTGGTGAAGATCTTGTTTGTGTTGGTCTCTGTCTGAGGGGTTAGAGCAAATGTGGTTGTACCTCAGTGCTTGGCTGTAGACAATGGAGCATGTAGTGTGTCTGGGATGGAAACTGGAGGCAGGAAGGTATGCAAAGTGATCGGGAGGTTTTCGGTATAGGGTGGTGTTTATGTAACCGTTACTTATTTATACCATGGTGTCCAGGAAGTGGACCTCCCATGTAGACTGGTCCAGGCTGAGGCTGATGGTGGGGTGGAAGCTGTTGCAATCATGGTGGAATTCTTCCAGAGTTTCTTTCCCAGGGGTCCAGATGGTGAAATGTCATCAATGTAGTGTAGATAGAGAAGGGGCATGAGTGGGCAAGAGATGAGGAAGCATTGTTCCAGGTCAGTCATAAATATGTTGGCATATTGTGGGGCCATGCGGGTGCCCATAGCGGTGCGACTAGTCTGGAGGTATATATGGTCACCAAATTTGAAGTAATTGTGCGTGGGGCCTCTCTGATTGAAGGTTGAACACCCCTTGGGATCTGAGTAAGTCAGCACATAAGATCAGTTGGTACAAAGGAAATTATCTTTTGATATATGTGATCATTTGGGAGGGGGCTGAGAGGGCAGATGAGTTGTTAATTTCCTAAAACGGTTCTAACATTTGTAAAACCTCAGGCAGCTCATGGAGAAAACATCTGACCTGTAAAAGAAAAGGGACACTGTTGAATTGTGCACCTTTGTCTCAATGCCTGCGGTTTTGTATACCCCTGAGATTTTGGTCTTGTTGCATAAAGGCTGGTAGGGGCTCTACTACTGCTAATTTTTTTGTAGTGACAATAGCACTAGTACCTAATGTCTAGGATGGTACCGTGACCTAGAGGAGCCTTTCTGGTATATTTTCGTGACTTCTAAATTTTGCTCTGGGGTGTATGCAAGGCATAAAAGCTTAATGTAGCCACGCTGGTGATGGGTGGGGCAGGGCCGGCTCTAGCTTTTTTGCCACCCCAAAGAGCAAGCATGCCGAAGCCTCTCCTCTTCCCCTCCTCCCCCCAAAAGCCTGGAATGTGCTACCCCAAGATTGGCCGGAATGCCACCCCAAGCACGTACTTCCTCTGCTGGTGTCTAGAGCCAGCCCTGGGTGGGGGGTCCCTAAATCCTAGTTTACTTGTTAAATGTTTACTGATTCTTGTAACTTTGGTCAAACCAGACTGTGGTAATAAAGAGAGGATCTTTTACTTTTCCTGTTCTCTTCCTCCTTATCTTTCACCTCAGATATCTTAAAAGTAACAGCTACCAACAGCCACTTAACCTAACACAGCTGTGCCAATTTTTTTCACTATATTAATTTTTTATCTGTTGTATCCATATCCTTTGTCTTTAGCGTGTAGGCCCTCAGGGTAGGGATTCTCTCTTCTGTGTTTATATGTTCCCTGACACAATGGAGGTCCAACCCCAATTAGGGCCTTTGGATAGTACCATTATATAAACATTCACTATTGAGAAGACATTAAAACTGGGGATTCCCTTTGTATAGTGAGAATACTCAGGGGACAGTGTAGCATATTTATTCTGATCTCTCACTCAGTACGGAGGATATTCCCAGGAAAAGGGGGCGTGATTGATCACTTTTTCATCTTTTACAAAATATTGTGTCTTAATAGTCATGAGAACAATTCCCTGGACAGTGTTTTCTGAAGGTAACTTTTTGAAAATGTAATGATTTATGTCTACTTTGAGATGTTGTTTTATTATCTGTTCTAAGAATTGTATTAGGTTACAGAGGTGTGATTTTTTCCAGTATAGAACCCATGTTGTTTTTTTCTTTCTTGACCAGTCATAGTACTATTTCACCCTTAATTAGCTCCCCTTGATCTACACTTACTGCTTCTCTTCTTCTGTGGCAGCCTATCAATAAGAGAGCAATCACCACAATAGATTCTTGTAACTCCTATGGCCCTCTCATTGCGGTTCATTGACCATTTCTGATATCCACTAAAAATAGAAATCAAGGCTCAAACCCAAAAATTTTCTTTGTAGCTTGTTCACAGCTTTTAGATGCTCCTTCATTCACAAAGGATAGAGCTACACAAAGCAGACTTGTACATAGGGGAGAATGGCTACCAGCTTTGGTAAATGGCCAACTTCTTTGTAAGTAGATACGGTTACAAGTCTAGGACACACTGAATGATTAGCTGCTTGGTAATCTTGGTATTACTTAGCAGGTATTCTAAGGGGCTTCATTTTAAGTAAGTGTCATGCAAAGCATGGTTAAGTGGGTTTTTTTTCTTTTCTTTCTGTCTTGTGCATGCATGAAGAACTATTTTTGTACTTTGGTAAACGTAAAAGCCAGAAGGGACTATTTTGACAGTCTAATCTGACAAACCTGCATAACACAACCCATGGTATTTTACCAAGTCACCAAGCCCAGTTAGTGAAGCTGTTGTATCTTTTTTTCTCATGCACGGTGTCTTTTTGTGCAGTTATATTACTATGGGGTACCATTTAATTCTCTATAATAAAATCCAGAGAAATATGTTGCACAGTGCTTAACAGCAAAAAGTAGTCTGTACATGTGAATACCAGTAAATGGCATCATTTACAAAATAGCATACCTATAACATCTGTAGATAATGACAAAGGCTTTGCACTTAGACATTGTGCCTAGATCGTGGTTTTCATCCAGAGCACCTTATAGAGGCTGGGGGCAAATGTAAATGTTGTTGGGGCAAATGTAAAAAGCCTCAATGTCAAGTTTCAGGGAGAGGTAATCTCTTTAAATAGCATAGAAATGAAAGGTATCTTTTATTTTTTTTAAAAAATAATTTGGGTTAATGTATATCCGTATCTTCAGTTGTGCTAAAATGCAAAGCAAAGCTGATGTGTATTTTGAATCTGGGGTTGAGCCCAAAGGCAGGTATATCTGAATCTAAGCACAAAGGAAGAATAGGGGAGCTATTTTGTAGTGGAGGGAAGAGACTTGAAGGAGGAACTCATTTGTAATTGGGGGGAAAGGCAACTCATACTCTATATATTAACCCTGTCTTTCAAGTTTCAAGTTGGAGATTGTAACAATGGCTGAGCAATAGACTTCTGGAGATAGAGACTAATAGTGAAAATTCTGTCAGGTGCCTCAATGAATTGGCACAAACAGAACCACGTGAACAATTACTATAGCTCAACTAATTTAGTATAGATGATTGTTTCTTTATTAATACACTTCTATTTATACCCTTATTTCAGAAGATATTTATACTGTATGCAAAAGATTTAAGTAAGATGCACTTACACATAGACAGTACACTGACTCTTCCTTATTGAAGATGTTATAAATGTTGGTGTTTTGTGACATAACAATGATACTCCAACCACTATTTCAGCAGTACTAACAATGGGTCATTTTTTAACCTAAGTCTGAACAAAAAGCCTCTGCCTGCAGTAACTAAACACGTTTCAGGGACTCTCTATGTGCATCGCTAATTATGTGTTTTGAGATACTTCTGTGTATTAGAGAGGAATGAACATCAAAAGGATTTAGAGGTTTCATTCAGCTAGGGAAAAATCTGAAGTATCTGCCTTCGCCTTTCCAAAATGTAAACCACCACTGAAGGGGTTTTAGTCATAGGTATTTTTAGTAAGTCATGGGCAATAAATAAAAATGTATGGCCTGTGACCTGTCCATGGCTTTACCCCCAATAAATCTTCACTGCTCCTGAGATGTTGCTGCTCTGGAGGGTCCCAGGAGGCTGCTACTCTGTGGGGCCAGTGTTCCAGCAATGGGGCTGACTGCCCCGGCTGCTTGCTACTCCAGCTGTCTCTGGGACAATTGCTGGTAGGGCAGTCCCCAGGGCCGCGGACCTCTGCGTGGTCAGTCTCCGAGGGCCAGCCACACCATCAGCTGCTCGGGTGGTCACCAGGGCCAAGTGCCCACGGCTGCCTGAGCAGTGGCCAGCATGACTGGTCCTGGGGACTGCCTGAATGGCTGGCCGCTGCAGAAGTCATCACTTGAAAACCACGGAATCCGTGACTTCTGTGACCTCCGTGACAGACTCTCAGCCTTACTCATATTTAGTGCATCAAATCTAATCAATACAAATTTTAAATAGGGAAACATTCAAGTAGATTGACACCAGAGTGATGGAAACAAAAAGTGATCTTGTCATAAGTGATCGTCTCAATAGAATCATTTTTTTCTCTAAGATCCCTGAGCAGTTATATCTATTAGTCTGGCTAGGGTTGTTGGGCTTTTTTTCAACACACATGAGTTCTCTCATTATTTTTCACATATCATGACATCTGTTCATCACAGAATAGATAATACACACACAAATAAACATAGTAATGTAGAGATGTGAATAGTGACAAGCTAGAGTGTTATTTCTAACACTCAGTCTAAAAAACAGTTAAGTACTAGTGTGATGAGATGGCCACTTCACACAGGATTGAAAGGGGTTAAGATGGCCAGGCAGGCTAATTAACTCCACAGGCTGCACCTGGAGGAGGAGCCAGGGAGCAGGGAACTACTTGAATGCAAGCTCAGCTGTGAAGGAACAAGCAGGGCCTGTATAAAAGGAGGTAGTTAGCAACAGACAGGATCTGCTGGGAAAGGCTGTAGCAAGGCAGGCAGCAGTCACTCCTTAGAAAGCGGGAGGAGAGTTTTGGAACTGGTACACCCAGAGGAAGAAGGGGAACCAAGTGTATGATAGGAAGCAGTCAAGGGACCAGTGGTGGCTGGGAAAGGAAAGCTCAGAACTGCTGAGCTGAGGGTCCCTAGACTGGAACTTGGAGTAGAGAGCTGGCCCAGAGTCCAAGATACTGAGGGAGTGGCACCCAAGGCAGTGAGAGGGAAGACTGCCTAGGACTGTGAGGAAAAAGGGACTTTGATATGCTTGAAGGGGGGGAACACTGAGTGATCTGGCTGGAAGGCTAAGTCACAGAGTACACTGTGATTCCTGGAGTCAGCGAGAGAGGGGCTGCAGACCAGAGACCAAGTGACAGCGTGCAAACCACAGAAGAGGGCATTGAACTCAAGAGCTAATCCCCAGAGTAACCAGAAGCAGGAGCCAGACCAGTGGTGAGTGATGCACCCTGTGACAGCTAGTCAGGACCCCATAATGGAAAGAAGGAAAGGATCCCTCCCACCCCCCAACTGGCTGACACTCCTCCCTAGTAGCATTCACAGATCTAGTGCCCTTTCCCTCTCCTACCTCTTCTGTAGAGTGGGCAAAGACTAGAGGATTTGCCTAGTGGTGGATCCTGTGGCCCTATCTGTGCATCATGCACAACAGTGCACAAAGATGTATCCTCGGTACTGTGTGGGCTCACCAAATCCGGTCTTCCATGTACAGCAGAGTACCAGCAATCCCATGCCTTAAGGAGAGCAATTTTTTCCCCTTATGTCTTTTTTCCAATACTACTAAAACATTCAATCAACTTATAAGGGTTATGGGTCCCATCCTTACAGTTTTCCCTTATGTATAATTAACATATTATGTAGACAATGCTGCATCTTGCATGATAACATTATTTTTTAGCAGTCAAGCACTGTAAAGAGTTTATGCACTCCTCTCAATCCTAGAGGGCGCAAAAGCTTGCAAAGATCACTAAAAGACTGGTGACACAATGTCTTTAGGCATTTACTGGAATGTTTTTATCTCGTATACCATGTTTATTTTGAATTAGAAAAACCTTGTACGTTTTGGATTAGTTGTTGTTTCTGTGGAAGCAAGAGTCCATCCCATCAAATATTTTTTTGTTTTGACATCATGGTTATTTGAAAGCACTTATTCTGCTACTACCTGTACTAGTGAGATATTGCTGCAGGCACTACATGGTCCATGTAATGGTGGCCTGGAGAGTCTGAGGGTAAGCCAGCCTGATTGCAGAATGAGCCCTATCTGAGGGAAATCAGGGAGCAGAATTAGGCTGTGGTGAAGGGGGACTGAGTCAGGCTTAAGTGGTGATAAAGCCCAACTGGAGAGAGAGCCAGGCAAAAAGCTAAGAGTAAGGAAAACTCTCCAACTGGGACTCAGACCAAACAGGGAAGAGACTGGGAAAAGCTCTCCAGTCAGGGAGGCCTGGGAGAGATCCTGACAAAGCAGGGAAGAGACAGACCCCTCAGAGGAAAACTTCAGAGGCTGGATAGGAAGTATCCCAGTGAAAACTGCACAACAGACCTAGCTAGTCAGTACAGGACCCTGGACTGAAACCCAAAGTACATGGTGGGACTGGATTCCCCTATCTGCCCCAGAGAAGGGAGCACACAAGTCCATTACAAGGGTTATTGAGCCCAGCAAGGGAGCTTACTGGCTGATCTGAAGACAGGCTGGGGAAAATCCCTAGAGAGGAAACATTATTTTTGTTTGTGTTAGACATTTTGGGGATTTTCAATTCAGACACTAGTGGCCCCCGAAGGGGTGGACTTAACATGTTGACATGCATAGGCGCCAACTTCTCCTGGCATTGGTGGGTTCTTAATCCTATCCCTGCCCTGCCCCGACTCCATCCATGCCTTGCCCTCATTCCAACCCATCCCTCTTCCCCATGTCCTTCCCTGAGCACGCCTTGTGCCTGCTCCTCCTCTGTCCCTCCCACAGCTTGTTACACCACAAAACAGCTGTTTCACAGTAGCAAGTGCTGGAATGAAAAGTGGGGAAGCAGCGCACCCAGAGGAGGAGGTGGAAGCAAAAGTGATGTGGGACGGGGGGAAGGGGAGCTTACCTGCAGGTGGGTGCAGAGCACCCACCAATTTTTCCTTCTGGGTGCTCCAGCCCAGGAGCACTCACGAAGTCGGCACCTATGGTGACATGGACAGAGGGCCAAGTTATTGGAAGAGGAACTACCAGAGCAACCATTAGTAGAGGGTGCTAGCCCAGCAAGGGAGCAGCTATGCCAGGCCTAGCCACGAGAGTGGATTCTGTTATAGTCCATATACATTTAAAACTCTGTGTATAAATATTCTGCTTCCCTACTGCAGAAAGAGATCAAATTAGATTGGCTACACTTTCATATTAGAAAACATATTAGATAACATTCCTTTTCTAATGAATGACCTGTTGCCTTAAAACGGTGCCCCAACATACCCCTTAAATATGCAAGGGATCCAGTGTTCATGAACAATCTCCTGCTTTGAGACTGTCCCCCATGGTCTGGATTAAAAAAATCTCAGTCCCAAACTTGCTTTTAAAAGCCTTCTCTCTGAGTCTGTCCATCTCCACCATGACTTCTGAGTTGATGTTTGGGAGCTGAGATGTTCTCAATTTTGAGTTGTCAATGTTTTCCTACTAACTCAGTTGTCCAATAATGTCCTTTCCTGGGCTGTGGACAATGGAAGCCAGTTTCATGTAAACAGCTGGTTTAGGAGGTGCCCCTGACTGCTCATCACCCTAATGTGAGGTGGAGTTGAAGCACAGATTATGAGCACAGTTTTCTATATATTCAAATTGATAGCCACAGGCTGTATACATAACTCATAATGATTACTGAGTTTAGAACACTACCAGTTTTCATGAAAGACCTTACTCAAGAAGACACACATGTTGAATTAAGTCTTCTCTGAGGAGCCAATGTAATGAGTGGGGCATTGGGATGGACAGTGTTGTTTGGGAGGAAAGTTAATACACTTTAGATCAGGGGTGGGCAAACTATGGCCTGAGGGCCACGTCCGGCCTGCGAGCTAATTTTGCCCAGCCTTCCAGCTGGGGAGGTTACCCAAGCCCCTCCCTCGCCTTCTACGCTCTCCCGGAGCGGCCCTGGACAGCGCTGCAGCGGCGTCACTGGGGGGGGGGGGTGTGAATTCCTGCTGTGCAACCTGCCAGAGCTTGCAGCCCCGCCCCCTTACTATGCTGTTCCCCCATCCCCCAGAGCCTCTGTGTGACGTGTCCAGGAGCAGTCCTGGACAACGCTGCAGCGGTGTGGCTCTGGGGGCTCTGAGCTGCCATTGGGAGTGGCATGGTAAGGGGCAGGGCTGCAAGCTCCAAAGGAGCTCTCACCCCCCCCCAAGCCACGCCATTGCAGTATTATCCAGGGCTGCTCCTGGATGCAGGGCACTAAGAGGTGGGAGGTAGGGGTAAGTGGCATGGTTAGGAGGTGGGGGGTTGGATAAGGGGCAGGGAGTTCCGGGGTCAGTCAGGGGACAGTGAGCAGGGGGGTTGGGGGGGGCGGTCAGGGGACGTGGAATGGGGGGTTGGCTAGGGTAGGGGAGCCCCCGGGGTCTGTCAGTATGCGGGGGGGTGGATAGGTGTCGGGGCAGTCAGGATGGGGGGGGGGGGGGTTGGTACAGGGGGAGGTCCCAGGGTGGTGGTTGGGAGGGGGCATTCAGGGGAGAAGGAGCAGGATGGGTTGGGTATTCTGAGCGAGGCAGTCGGGCAGGAAGTGGGTGGGGGTCGGATAGGGACAGGGCCTTCCCTACCCAGCTCTCCTTATAATTTTGGAACCCTGATGTTGCCCTCGGGCCAAAAGGTTTGCCCACCACTGCTTTAGATCAATTGCGGCTTTCCTAAAGGGGTTGGCACACCATCCCAAAGTCCTGCAAGCCTAGAAAAGGCATGAATCATCCAACAGTGTGGGGGCACAACCTTCTTTCCAGAGGCAGATTAAAGAAAATGTTACTGACAGCTGTAGCTATGCTGCCAAGTCCATAAGGTCACACTTCTCCCTTAGAACCATACTGTGTTTTTTGACTTGCTGTTCACGTTAACATCCTTCAGCACCTTATATATCTGGCACCTTGCATTATTTTTTACTTTTACCATTTCATGCTTTCCTCCTCTTTTGCATTCTTCTCAAATCACAGTGTTTGAGAAGATAAAAATAGAGCTTTAAAAATGTATTAACTGCTCATCTTCCACTGAATATTTATAATGTTTTACAGAAGAATTCAAAACAAAATTAATACCAAAGCTGGCCCAGAGACAGCCAGATACTACAGTAAAAGCATCCCAGTGAAGAGCTGGCAAAAAAGGGGAGTCAAAAACAGTCGTTGATGCACTTGAACTAAGGGGGCATTCTGTGGGAGAAGGGTGGTCACTAAACTGAGAATGCCCTGCTTCCAGCCCAATCCAGGTAGAACCTCAGGATGGAGAACAAAGATGCTCAGGCTGATTTCAATTGCCTTGGGGGAACATAAAGTTGCTCAAGCACCATCTGGTCTGCTGTATTAAAGAGTTCATACAGTAACATTCATGTCTGGAATTGAATCTGTTGATATACTGGCAAACAGTACCCATTGTGAAGGGCTGGAGCTGTAGATCCTGTTGTCCTTGTGCTTTACAAAGAAGCAAAAAGGCACCTATGTTCTGCAATATATATCGTATCTGGATCAATTTGAAGGGGAGATTAGTTAAATGTCCAGCTCGGAAGTGCTGAAGCTTTGTTTAAGCTTACTATTATCCAAATAAGAAAGAAAAGGATTAACTTTCCAGGAACTAAAAGATTGTAATAGCTACGGTGATCAGACAGCAAATGTGAAAAATTAGGATGGGGTGGAGGATAATAGGAGCCTATATAAGAAAAAGACCCAAAAATCAGGACTGTCCCTATAAAATCAGGACATCTGGTCACCCTAGTAATAGCCAATATATTGAACTTGTGCTCTGCGCCCTTTCATGCTGAGAACACTCCTGAGTGACATTCATTCATCCATCCTCTCTCTATCAATCTCTCTCTCTCCTTCCCCTCCACCCCTGAGTCCTGGTACTTGTACTTGCTTTCTTCTCCTGCCTTTAAAATCCCTCCCCATCCCCAATCATGTGCACAGCAAGAGATGCCAACATAGTAATTATGTTACGGCCTTTTGTTGTTGGGCCTTTAAAGTATAAGTTAATACAAAAACCAAATATTTCTCTTGGAATATTCACAAGATTACCACTGGGAAACACAGATTTAAAAAACCCTACTACTTCATTACTTAATGTAATTAAAAAAAGATAATGTCTTAGTACATGCTCTTGTATCCCTAAGTTATGCAAGCCATTAACTAACTCATTAATTAATGATTAACCATCATTAAAAAATTTTGGATAACCAGAGGGGTCAGTACAGGATAGCGCTATGTCACTTGTCTTTAGTCATGTTATGCTTCTCCTTATGTTAAGTGAATTAATAGACTTGAATGACCTATTCTTCTGTAACGCTAGAATATACTGAACTATTCATCAGCCACTTCTAGAGAATTCCAGACTGAATCTTTTATGACGCTTGGAATAATCTACCTAGCTTGAATCTTTTTCAAGTTAATACAGAAATATATGGAACCATATTCTGCCATCAGCTAACTGAAGTGCATAGACTGTCATAGAAGTCACAGGCAGCATAATAGCATGGCAGATTCTACCAGACCCCGTATATAATGACAAGGGGCTCCTCCATAAAGTCATTGTGATGTCAGGCATATGAACTTCATGGGAATGCGCAGGATAATTACAGCTGAGTCATAGGAACATCTTGTTCCCTTCAATAAGGAATATATGAGGGGATGATGTGCATCTTTGAGAAGCAGAGGGAGCTAGGAGCTGGGATAGAGGAAGTCCTTCAGGCAAATCCTAGGAAGTCAATTTTTTTGAGAAAGCATCTTCTCAGGGTTTTATGTTCTTATACAGTTATATGAATTAGAAGTTGAGCAAACCTCCAGGAAAGGGAAAGGTTTGAACTATTTAGAATTTGTGTAGATTTGTTCAGAGATGGGTGGGAACACAGCCTTCTTACAGGAAATGACTAAGTAACTGACTGACTTGAATTTTCTGACTGAAGCACGTGTTGAGGTTTGAGTAATGTTAGCAATCCCTTGGTTGATTTAAACTCTAGTTACCTAGTATCTAGCCAGGACCCTGTGTATATTATGGTTAGGTGGCCATGCAAATTGGCACATAATTGTCATTTCGTATTTGCAGCATAGTTCTGCTCGAGGGGGTCATGTGACGTTAAAGAAGAAAGCTGTCTGATTCTGAGCACTCTGGGGGTCATGCATTCTCTCGTCCTCTGTGTTTAAGTCTAATGAGCTCCGACAGCACCTTGTATGTGACAGGATTTTACTTGGGGTGGCGGTGGGGGGGTAAGACTTAAAGCCGTGCCCTTATAATATTAATACAAAGTGCCACTTACCCAAGTTCCTTTGGGTTGATTCCGTGCTTCTGTGGAATTGACAGCAGTTGAGCTAATCCAATAAGGTAGTGTAAGTGGAGCTAGTGTGGGTTTGAAAGGGTCTTTTTAATATATATATAATAGTGTTGAGTGCCAAATAACTTTGTCCCCAAATTACTAAAAATTATAGTCTGGAAAAACAAATGCATTGTATGCTAAATTATTAATGGTTTTTCATGATTTAATATCAGGGGTATAATTCCACTATCTGTCACAAAGTGTTTTAAAAAAAAATACTTTAAGGGATGTCATGACTCTCAGAAGCAAAATCACTCAATTATTAATGATGTAGAATGTATTCCACAAATAAGATAGGAATTGCAAGAGCAATCAGTGAAAAAGTGTCATTCACCTGCAACCTCCTTTCTAATGCATCTCACGTGGAGATTACATCTCCTAGAAGAACGAGACCGATTTCCCATCGTGGGCACTGTTCTCTGAGCAAGCTGAAACAGAAATTAGGTGAATCTTGTCCAAAGGTGGTTTTGATTCTAAAAGTAAGTGATTTTACTAAGATTTTATGCTAGTAGTATTACCAACTTTTTTCTTGGGAAAATTCAGTAATTGGAGGATTGTTTTAATTCAGTTATTTCAAGAAGCAGCTCAACAAGTATTTGCCTTATTTAGATCTCAATGTTTCTTTAAACCCACCAGCTCACTGAAAGAGCAGTCTGAGATAAGCAGCTGAGCAAAACCAGAAGCTATCCAGACAGGGCCGGCTCTAACTTTTTTGCTGCCCCAAGCAAAAAAAAAAATACGGCGGCCATAGGAGCGCTGCAGGAGCAAAAAGAAAGGGCAACATGGCTGGAGAAGAGCTGACCTAAGATTGGCCGGAATGCTGCCCCTTACAGAGTGGCGCCCCAGGCACATGCTTCCTAGCCCTGTATCCAGAATTTAGCTCAAGAAATTATTAATAAAATTGGACTCTCAATAACATTTCAGTAGCCTCCGTTAAATTCCTTTTTGGCACAAAAGTCCTCCAAACCCTGGGCAATGCTTATGCAGCTCTTCAGTCTTGCCAACTGACGTTTACTGCTAGTGAAGTACTGGCTGATTGAAACATTCTTCAGAAATTAGCTTCTTTTCTTGTCTCTCGTGCTTTTTTAGTTGCTGATGAGCTGCTGTATAATAGTCTGTGATTCTGTCCGAAGGACAGCAAGCTTCTTTCTCCCTGGCTCGAGCTTCATGAATTTCAGGAGCCTTTCACACACCAGATGTGCCTATACCAGCATTCACCAGCATTTTTCTGCATCAGTGCAGCTCCATCAGAAGTAGCAACAATGGAAGTTGTAGTGTAGCTGAAGCCCAGGAGTTTTTACAACTCTATAACTCCGCTTGACTCACTGGCTTAAAAAATGCTGGTGAATTTTCCTAGTGTAAAAAAAGCCATTGAATTCCTTTGAAATCTAAGAACACAACTCTGGGGGATTGCTTTGATTCAGGTCTGAGTACTGTGATACAGCATGGCCAGAAGGCAGCAGGAAAGTGATAGAGGAGAGAGAGATGTAAGCCCCAGGATGAGGAGAAGCCCTGTTCCCTGTAGAGTGAAGAAAGGTTGCTATAGATTAGTTAAAGCACCTGAAGCCAGTCACCTGATTAAAAAAACCCTCCTTCAATCAGAGAGGGAGAAGAGTTGAAGCAGAATGGTTTGGAGTTGGAGAGAGCAGTTCGGAGGAAAGCAGAGGAGAGTTTGGAGAAGTGCTTCTGTGAGCTAAGACCACCAAGACCCTAGGTAAAGGGACACCTGGCTTGTGCAGAGGGAGGGCAGGAAGCCCCACAAGCTGAAAGGCAGGAGAGGGAAGTAGCCCAGGGGAAGGAATCACTAGCTCAAGTGGTTTACCACTATTCCTAGGGCCCCTGGGCTTGGACCTGGAGTAGAGGGCGGGCCTGGGTCCCTCCCTCTCCACTCCCACTCCTCTAGGATACTAGTGGGGCAGTTAATACCCCAGTTCAGGGGCAAGAAATGGTGCCCTGAACTGACTCTTCCCTCCCCCTCCCCCCCCCCCCCCCCCAGAAGAGAAAGCATGGACCATCATAGTAGTGCCAGCAATTTGCCACAGTACCTGTTACATCCATAGTTAACTCATTTACTTGTGGGCTGGTCTTGGTTGCTGCCTCAGCTGATGCACATGCAGGTAGAGCAGGGGTCTCCAAACTACGGCCCGCGGGCCGGATGCGGCCCGCGAGGCCCTCTCATCCGGCCCGCGGAGATCTTTTTGGCTCCGCGCTGGGGCCTGGAAGCGCCGCGCGGGCCGCCGCCGCCGCCGCCAGCCGCGGGGCCTGGAAGCGCCGCGCGCTCGGCCGCCGCCGCCAGCCGCGGGGCCTGGAAGCGCCGCGCGCTCGGCCGCCGCCGCCAGCCGCGGGGCCTGGAAGCGCCGCGCGCTCGGCCGCCGCCGCCAGCCGCGGGGCCTGGAAGCGCCGCGCGCTCGGCCGCCGCCGCCAGCCGCGGGGCCTGGAAGCGCCGCGCGCTCGGCCGCCGCCGCCAGCCGCGGGGCCTGGAAGCGCCGCGCGCTCGGCCGCCGCCGCCAGCCGCGGGGCCGGGACGCGCCGCGTGCTCGGCTGCCGCCGCCGGCCAGGGACGGCTCGGAGCTGGGGCCGGGACGCGCCGCACCGCCACGCAGTTGCAGGCGGCGAAACAAGGAGCCACCCACTGCCAGGCGGCGAACCGGTCTGTGGGGAGAGACCGGGTTGAGCAGGTCAGTTGGGGGGGGTGAGAGACCTGGCTGGGTGGGTCATTTGGGGGGGGGGGGGTGGAGGAAAGGAGGTTTTGGGGTGAGAGACCTGGCTGGGTGGGTCAGTTGGGGGGGGGGGTTGGAGGAAAGGAGGTTTTGGGGTGAGAGACCTGGCTGGGTGGGTCAGTTGGGGGGGGGGGGGTTGGAGGAAAGGAGGTTTTGGGGTGAGAGACCTGGCTGGGTGGGTCAGTTGGGGGAGGGGGGTTGGAGGAAAGGAGGTTTTGGGGGGAGAGACCTGGCTGGGTGGGTCAGTTGGGGGGTTGATGTGTAGTGTTCATGTGTAGTGAACAGGTGTTCATGTGTAGTGAACAGGTGTAGTGTTCAGGTGTTCATGTGTAGTGTTCATGTGTAGTGAACAGGTGTTCATGTGTAGTGTTCATGTGTAGTGAACAGGTGTTCATGTGTAGTGTATCAATGTGTTATTAAATAATAACTGAATAAAATAATATTAAATAAATAATTAAAAACAACATCCATGTTTTGATTCTTTTTTATTTGGACCTCGAGTGTGTTGTCGGCCCCCGAACTGCTATTTGATAGCTAATGCGGCCCTCGGGCTGAAAAGTTTGGAGACCCCTGAGGTAGAGTAATAAGTCTTAAAGAGGATTTTATAAATAAATAGGAATTTATCACCTTCTGTCCTGACAGAGAGGATTCTTTGTTTTTCCTTTTAAACCTCTTTCTCACTTCATTTTATGGAATATCATTCCAGTTACACAAATACTTAAATACTTGAGCTCTTTTTAATTAAAACATGCCACACAATTAATTAGTTCCCCAATTAAAATAGTATGTATATGTACTCATGCAGCTTCTCAAGTATTACTCGAACATTAATCTCTAACAAAGTATTTGGTTCCATATTTGTAGCTAATAATTCAGTTTTAATATGAATCATGAGGCATAAGAAAAATCATGATTAAACATAATTTCTTTAGATGTTTTTTATACTATAACCATTTTATGTCTTGGTTTCCTCAAAAGTAAATTATATACCAGTCTAAATCAATCCGAGTGAAGCAGAGGGGGGGGGGGGGGGGGGGGGGGAGTCTGTTTAGATCAGAATCAGCATGTATAATTCTATTATTCTTAGTACTCATTAAAGATTGTGTCAGTCACCCAAAGAATAAATACAGCAACTGAGTCAATTTTGAAGGTTTCAGTCTGACACAGGAATAAGTCTGACTTTGAGACCTAATTTTATTGTTGGAATTTTTTTTCTTAATATCCTCTGCCCTTTGGTATTTGAGCCATATATCATGTAACTTTACAATTAGATTTTTTTTAAATGTTTTGAAGGTCATTTATAAGGTTCTCTTATAAGGAAAAGCTATATACAACAACTAATAAATCCTTCAGTCAGTTAAGTACATCATAGCAGAAAATGGAGCAGTGGCTTCTGAACAGAGGAATTAGGAAACAGTAAGTAAAAGCAGCCATTTTTAGCATTTTAAGGCTATAGGATTTGAAAGAAAAAGGTTTTCAGGTGCTAGAGGGAAAATGAAGAACACAGAAAAGTCTCTTTTTAAGAGGAAAGTATCACATTGGATGCTGAAAGAGAGGACAAGAGCTCTCAGACATGAAAACGAAAACAAACAAACAAAAAGGACCTGAACTGTGAAAAAGAAAGAGGTAGAACCTTAGAAATAGAGAGCAGGACACTTGTGCAGATAAGATTTCAATCAAAAGAACATAATCAAATTGTTCTGGAGCACCAAAGAGTCTGTTAGGTTATCTGGTCTTTGGGGCCCAAACACTCAATTTTTATAATAGTATTTTGAGATTCTACTCTAGATAACAGTAATATTTTTTTGTAATTTTTTAGTAAACCATTTTTTATTGCTCTTGGAAGACTTCCCCTTCAAAATGTATGATAATGACTCGTTAAGCACTAAAGGAGTTCAAATGTCCATATTTCCTCACCTCTTGTGTCTTTACATAACACTGCAGCTCTGAAGCAGTCATGTATACTGGAAAATCTATGCTGTTTATATACCTGTTTTGTGCTGCTAAACATAAAAATTTGAAATTACATTACTAAAGCAATATTGTAATATGTACAGATCATTAAGTCTTAATTTAATTGCAAATAGTGTTTAAAATAGATAATTACATCAGCAAATGTGTGTTTAATGATTCACATATGTTCCCACTTCCTGATTTTCTTATTAGTTTATAAAAACCTTAATTTTCACTCGTTTTAATTGGCACTCTCTCCTTCCTTTTTCCCTTTTCCTCTGTTATTTATATATAATATTTTTGGTCCCCCAGTCTGTCCTCCTTAGCACTAGGTTTCCTTTATCCAACAAAAACACTGACTAATTATACCCTCTGTAGTACTTGAAACCTCACATACTAAGAGGATCTTAAGGCCCAGTTGTTTAGGTTAGGGTATAATATCTGAGACAAGAAGGGAACTGGGCTGAAAGTGACACTTCATTAAAAGCTAGTTTTTCTGGACTTGTGTTTACGGCCCTTTTCGCTGTATGTTTGCCTTATTTATATTACAAGTTTAATTATGATACTTTTGCAGCAAGTTCATGACACGTTCATCTGGCCAGATTGCTATAAACAAGGGTGAGTTTTGACCACGTAGCAATTTATTACAAATTTCTGAGGCTCCGCTCCGCTCCCACTCCATCTCTCCTTACCCTCCGTCATTTGCCCTCCCCTATCCTCACTCACATTCACTGGGCTAGGGCAGAGGGTTGGGGTGCAGGAGGACTCCCACTGGGAGTGTGGGTCCAAGTTGGAACCAGAAATAAGAGGTTCAAGGTGCAGGAGGGGGCTCCAGTCTGGGGCAGGGGATTGGAGTGGTGGGAGGGATAAAGGCTGGGGGTGTAGTCTCTGGGGTGGAGCTGGGAATGAGGGGTTTGGGAACAGGAGGGGCCTCTGGGCTGGAGCCGAGAGGTTTGGAGTGTGGGAGCAGGCTCAGGGCTGGCGCAGGGGGTTGGCATGCTAGACGGGATGCAAGGTATGGGCTCTGGGAGAGAATTTGGGTGCAGAAGGGGGCTCAGGGCTGGAGTTGGAGTGTGGGAGGGGATGAGGGGTGCAGACTCTGGGAGAGGGCTCAGGGCTGGGGCAGGGGATTGGGGTGAGGGTTCTGGAGGAGGGCATTAGGGTGCAAGAGTGGGTTCCAACTTGGGGCAAAGGGTTGGGGTTTGGGATGGGGTTTGGGGTTCAGGCTCCAGATGAGTGGCACTTATCTTAGGCAGCACCTGGTCAGTGGTGCAGTGGGGCTAAGCCAGGCTCCCTGCAGCTCCTGGAAGTGGCCGCCATGTCCAGCTCCTAGGCACAGGGGCACCAGGTGGCTCTGGGCCACAGGGACCCCCTCTGGCCAATGGGAGCTGTAGAGCTGGCACTTTGAGTGGGGGCAGTGCACAGAGCATCCCTCACTGCCCCTGCGCCTAGGGGCCACAGGGACATGCCAGCCACTTCTGGGAGCTGTGCAGAGCCAGGACAGGGAGCCTGGCTTATCCCCACTTCACTGCTGACCGCAATGCCATTCGGAGCCATCAGGGTCCCTTTTCAACGGACATTCCGGTCGAAATCTCACAGGCCAACATCTCTATCCTATTGGTCCCTCTGTCCAGGCAGGATGCTAGGACTCCGAGATAGCTGAGTCCTGGGGAGTCGGGTGAGGAAAGCTTACCCAGCATTAGAGGTTATATGATAAGAGGTTATATGTACCTCTGCCATCAGTTACACGTTTTATGGTACGGAGTCATGTAACCCCTGCACTGGAACCAATTAAATGCTGGTATAGGAGAGTATGGGTGATGGATGGGTAGCGCCGCTCCCCTTTGTTAAAGTTCAATAAAAGTTTTAGCCTGATGCTTATTCCACGCTTCTGTCTGTCCTCATTTTGCTGCTGTATCCACATCAATATCTGTCTGCACTGTGGTGTGAACGGACATTAAACAAGCCATGCTCCCTTTCTTTGTGAGGAGCAGAGATGTTTCACACAGTGAGAGAGAGGCAGAAAACACATTAAAAATTAAAATCCAGCAAAATGTTATTGAGCGAGAGTGGCTGGGATGTGACTTTGACAGAAACGATAACTGCATATTTACAGACTACAGCTCCCTCTGAAAATTATAAAATGAAACCTGACTCAATTTTGCTTCAGGTTAGTGAGTAGGATTATCAACATTACATAGATATGGCTGTGAATATTGTGTATCAGTGTGTGACAATAGTCTGAAAAGAGTGACAAGACAGTGTGATATTGACATCTGATGTCAAAGCATATACTTTCATAGTCTAAACTGAATCTTTTGTCAGAGCACTTCCAGCATTTAAGCAAAAGAACTTTTTTTAAAAAATACATTACTCTTTTTGGTAATTTGGTGCGTTTCTGATCTCTCTCGGTATTCTACCTTACAATTCATTCTCCTACGCTAACATTTTTTATTTTTCCTGGGGCTCTCCATGGAAGAAAATCCAGGATATTCTGGGGTCACAGCGTGGAGTGGATGGGCAGAGCAAGGGACTGTCTGTCTCCACTGCACTGTCCATTTCAGAGCCATAAGATTTCTGTGCAGAAACTATTCAATATTTTATACATATTGGAGCTGCAGTCATTCCCTTTGAGTCCCATATTACTCTGCTGCTTCAAAGCCACAGAAAGTTGCAACCAATAGTACCATACCTCCTGCAGGAGAGTGGTTGCCATCAGTGCGGAGTGCACAAGTGAAGCCATGTGATGAAACAAACTACTCCCTCCGAACAGATGATACCTCTGTGAATATAGGGGTTACCTTCCCTGTGAATTCCTATGATCTGCTGGGTGAGAGGCCTCCATCTCCAGTAAACTCTGGGAACCTGAAAGACTATCTCCTTGATGAAGCGCTTTACTGTAAATTCAGCAAGGGTAGTAGGGTACTTACTTGCTGAGTAGTTCCTGCCTATCTGCCTCAGAGTTTAAAGTTTCAGTTCTTTCATAGGAACATAGGATCCATCTATTCTGATACACTGCCAATGGCAGTGGACAATACCCAATGCTACTGTGGAAGGCAAAACTGCTTTCCATATAATACATGATAATATTGCATTAAAAATAAAACAAAAACAGAAGAACCCAAGAATTTATTTATGTATTTAATTAGAAATTAGAGTGGGACAAGTCACCACATGGAAGTGAACCCTCCACATAGACGTTCTTACTTCTACATGGAAAGGGGTAGGTTCATCTGCCTCCACAGCATCATCCCCTTTGCTCAAGGCCCCCAAAGGGTTCTGTGCCTACCACAGCAAGGGAGCTGAGATCCAAAGAGGAAAAATAAACACTTTGCTAGAACCCTACCACAGAGGTAACTGAACAAGCAGAATTAAGGTTTTGGCCACCTTCATATCTCCCTTTTCTTAAGAGGATAACTGTCCCTGAGAGATTCAGAGCCTTTCAGGCTACCTTCCTATCTATCAGTTAACTCCTCTAATCAGGGAACAGAAACAATATCGTGATTTATGCAGCAAATCACAGCTAACCAACAGAAATCAAGTATCTAATACTCAGATAATAGTTTCTGACTAATCCTTGAATCTTTAATCCTTGAATTTTGAGTGAATTAGACAAAAATCACAATCTGTTCTCAGACACACTGGGAACACAGTCTAAATTAATTATGTAAATTATTCATTGATGAATTATTTGCTCATTTATGAGACGTTAGTACCATCAGTAAAACTATAAGCAACTAAACCAATAGCATTTGTGCTTGTGAGAGTCTTGTAATGAATACTGGAATGACAGCTAAAGGCTGTAATCACTGGAGTGTAAATTTAAAATGCAATAAGCATAGATGTGACTTACTGCATATGTACTAAGAGATTACAACTTTTAACAAAGCTGGAAACCATTCTACATGGCTGAGATAGTTCATAAGCTGTAGCTTGCTAATGTGAAAATTAGTCAAATAGTTTGCAAAGCATTCGAACAGAGGGATATGTCTACACTACCGCTTATGTCAGTATAACTTATGTTGCTTAGGGTATGAATAAGCCACCTTGCTGAACAATATAAGTTACACCAACCTTGCCGCCAGAGTTTTTTCTTGTTGGCATAGTTTGTTGGAATGGATTGGGTTGATGAGAGCATAAGTACTGACTCCATGGGTACTTTGGGGCTCAAGCACCCATGGAAAAACATAGGGGTTTCTCAGCAGCCCCCAGCGATAGTGGTTCCACCCCAGGACTGGCTGCCGGATCAGTTATTTGGTGGGCCCCAAGGGCTGGCAAGGGGGAAGGGATGGAGCAAGGGTGGGAAGATGGAGAGGGGCCTCAGGGCAGAGCAGGTGGAATAACTGGAAGTTACATGGTCTGATACAAGAGTGACTGGGCAAGGTTCTGTGGCCTGCAATATTCAGGAGGCCAGATTAGATGACCATGATGGTCTTTTCTGGGTTTAAAAGTCTATGCATTCATGAGTCTATGAGAAATTAAATGAGTCAAATGGGAAAACAATCTTCTACTGAGTATTTATAGCATAAATATAAAAATCCATTTCTTCTAGCTGAATGTGGATCCAGATAAATAAGATGGTGATATAAAGAAATTGGGGAATTATACAGAAGTGACATTGTTTATGAATCTATTATATTGCAAAATAAATTAAACCTTTGAGAGCTTGGATCTACATCTTGTTGCAAAGCCAGTATTTCTTTGGAACCCTTCCATGAAGATAAAGGATTTAGACCTTTTTGAAAAAAATTACAATATTTTGAAAACTAATCTCCTTCTGAAATAGAAGATTTTCTATCAGTATATTGTGTATTAATAATCAGCAGTTAGAGGAGACGTAAATACATTTTAAAACCAGACACTATGCATGAGTTTGTTCATATTTAAAGATGGAGCAAACATATAAGAGAACAAAATAATATTTATTAAATGGAAAACACTCTTCAAATTAAAATCAAAATTATGCCTCCTAAGACATAAATTTGTAATTCCATTGCTGCCTCATTTCATTGCCACCTCATATATAAAAGGGGAAAATGAGCACTATTAAACAAGAGGCGTGAATTTGATTGTAATTTCTTTAGACTCTGTTGGTAACCAGTGGGCTTCATAGATGGAGAGCAAGAAATTTCCATAGAAACGGAAGTCTTCAAAGTTTATTGTCTACCTTTACTGTTTTAAAACTATGTTGTGAGCTACAATGGACTTGAACATTTTCCACAACCAATTGGTAAAAAGATGTTTGTTTTAGATAAGAAAAATCCATTAAAATATATCAAAAGTGTATTAGAGTTCTGCTATCCTCTTCTATTTCCCAGTCTCCGATGGCTGTTTTGCTTTTGAGACATCTGTTCAATTTCTTAATGATGGTATTGATAAGGTCAGTGCCTAATTTAATGTATTCACACTAACAGTTATGCTTTTGAAGCTACAAAGGTGTCACAGAAGTTGTGATGTATACATTTCTAACTCAGCCCTTGACCTACTTTCCTTTGATCAGGAGACATCCTATTTGCGCTATTTTTTTTTTCCTGAGTGGAATATAACTTACATTTTTTTAGCTTTTCTTCCATTTCTTTCAAGGAGACTGCTATGTCTGGTTTGGAACTAAGTTAGTGGATAAGTCTGAAAACTATCAGCATTTCTAATTTTCTTTCTTTTTATGATGATGTTTTTTTGAATATCATAGCAGTTCAGCTACCACCATAACATTGATTCGAGCCAGCTCTCAAAAAACTTTGTGACTCAGTCTTGTTACTTGCTACACTAAGGCCTCTTTCATTTGAGTTTACAACAATATGCTGTGAACTGTAGTCAGTAGTTCTCAAACTTTTGTACTGGTGTGACCCCTTTCGCATAGCAAGCCTCTGAGTGTGACCCCCTCCCTTGTAAATTAAAAATACTTTTAAGTATATTTAACACCATTATAAATGCTGGATGCAAAGCAGGGTTTGTGGTGGAGGCTGACAGCTCGTGACCCCCACATATAATAACCTCGTGACCCCCTGAGAGGTCCAAACCCCCAGTTTGAGAACCCCTGCTTTAGATTTAGGGTGATATTCTTTGCTGCTGCTGTTCGATCTTTCAATGGTTTGGACACTGGAGATTACAGTATAGCTTTTATTGATCATTTACAGAAACTTGGCATATCTCTTGCAGCTTCCCTAAAATGGTTTTTCTTTGTTCTTTCCCTGTGCTTTCAGTTTATAACCCTTGGCAAATTGCTATTCCAACACTCGGAGCTATTCAAAAATGGAATTTCCATTCCAGTGGAAATTAAGGTATTTTAACATTTGGTTTTGGCCTGAATTGGGGGTGGGAGGAATCAAATATCACATTTTTTGGCAGAATAAAAAGTTTTAAAAAAATCTATTTGGAAATGTTGGAACATTTCACTTCAACATTTTGATCCAAAACAAAACATCCCAAGCTGAAACATTAAATTTGCTGAATAAAAGCATTTTGTTTCTGCTTACTTCAACATTGAACTGCGTTTCCCTGAGCTGTCACAGCACTCATGGAAGTTGTAGCATGGATGCCTCAATAAATAAAATAAGTGTTACTTCGGGCTATCCAAACCCACTGGAACTGTTTGAACTTTGGGGGCTCCATCAAACATTTTTGAAATATACAACAGTTACACTTAATTTAAATAATTGCTTTTCAAGATAAATAAAATTATTGTATTTTTAATTAAGTGGAAACCTGTGCCATACAAATATGAGATTCTTGCTGAAAAATATTTCACGCCCTATTCCTTCAAATTTCTGAAACATGCCTAGCCATCAGTTCAAGCTCAACTTGGCTAAAAGAGAGCTCTTAATCTTCTCCCTCATTCCCCAGATCCCTTTGCTACCTCCTTTCTCTATCACTGGACCTGTCACTCAGGCCCAGAATATAGGTGTCATCTTCAATTCTGACCTCTCCCTAAATCCTCAAATCCAGGCTACATCTACATCTTGCTGATTTTTTTTTTATTTGTTTTTATTTTTATTTTTTTTTTTTTGCTTAACATCTCTAAGGAACATCATTTTCTATCCACCCACACAGGCAAAACTCTCATAATCTCTTGTCTAGATTACTGCAATACCCTTTTTCCTGGCCTTGAGAAATGCAACCCTTCTCTGCTCATATCCATTCAGAATGTTTGCTGCAAAGATCATTTTCCTAGCCCAGAGCTCTGACCATGGTATCACTCTTGTTGCCTCCCTCTACTGATTCCTTCTGCTTTATTGTGTCAAACATAAGTTACTCTGGTAAGAACTTCAAAACTAATTCATTATCCTCCTTCAAATCCTTCCTTAAAACTCTCCTCAGCTGCAATGCCTACAAAAAAACCCATGACAATGGTTAGGCTGCTGGTGTTCTGAGATGCACACTAACCAGTGCTATCCCATTGTTTCCTTGCAAATCCCCCCCCCCCTCCTCATTGGTGTGTCTGGATCCGTCTGTTGTCTCTTGTCATCTTAGTAGATTGCAAACTGTTTGGGCCATAGGGACCAGAGTGTAGGCAGCCATGCCTAATGGTTAGAGTCGGGCGCTTGTAATCAGAGGCAGGGTCAATGTCAGGTGCCAAGCAGAAGGTCAGAGCTGTAGAGAGAGTCAGGTGTCAAGCTAAGGGTCAAATCCAAAATCAGTATTGGGGTAAGGTGTAGGAGCAGGGACCTAGAGCAAGGCAAGAAAGTTGGAACCAGGAGCAGACGGAGGTCTGGGATAAAGAGGACAAGCACAGGGTGGAGGCAGGGTTCAGAAATCAGGCAAATAGGCGCAGGGTCCATAGTAGCAGCCAGACAGGGATTCCTCTCAATTTGTTCAGACAACTTCCTGTGTCTCTTTTTGGTTTAAGGAGGGTTTTCCAGCCAGTCAGTCGGGCTGGACAGCTCTCCCAATCAGGATCTTTGTGTGCGTGGCCCTTTGAGAGCTTCACTGATCCCCCACCACTGCTCCTCCCCTTCCGCCCAGCACTGTCCTTCTCCAGTTGTTCATGTGAGCTGCTGGATGGCAGCCCTGGTCTGAGCACTGCCTGGAGACACATGGGGTTGGCTCTGAGGCGCACCTCGGACTCAGCACTTTGCAGAATGGGGCGGAGCAGGGTGGGCTGTCTTTGTTCTGTGTTTGCATAGGGCCTAGCACATGACTAACTCCTGGTTACACTGCCGGGAAAAGTCAGGTTCTACACAATGCCCTATTGTGAAATCAGTAAACTAAGGTCCTGGTCCTGCAAAGTGCTGAGTGCTTTAAATTCCCATTGACCTCAGTGGGTGCGGAGTGCCCTTTGCACTTTTCTTATATTCCATGGAGCTACCTGGTTGACCGGGACCTAAGATTGGTCAAATCAGAAACAATTGTGCTATTTTCATCTGCTTTTTCTCTCAATTCCAGGTATATGCTCACATAGATTTGTTCAATACTTTTTTGTTGGTGTGTAACAAAAGTTATCCCACTGATATCAGTACTCTGGTAAATACCTACCAGTATTCAGCACTTGGGAGTTATGATGTTCTTGCTATGTGTTTTTCAGTAGGATTATACAGTACAGCATATTCGCTCTGAGTTGTCAGAGTCTGGTGTGACTTGTTCATGAATATGAATGTCTACTGCCTTTTACAATTCAAAAGCTGCTAATGTCTACAACAGAAACTTTTGTTTAGTAACCTTGAGTCATCCTTGCTCAAACAACATTTTGAAGTTGAAATCAGTTATGAAGCTGTATGCAGAAATGGGGAGAGAAACTTTCTATTCTTCCTCATTCTCCTAGGAGTTCTACTCATTGCAAACTTTTGTCTAACAAATTAAAATACTGGTACTACAGTGCCATCTGCTGAAAAGTAGGTGGGACCCACCAGAATGTTTTCAGACACTCTCTGCAACCCCTTCATTTTCAGTGGGTAAATTGCAAGTTTCCATAAGCCCCCACAACTTTCCTGTTGGATTTTAGTGGATTGTAAATAGTTTCCCTTTGTAAATTCTAGGAAACTTCATCTGTTACCAGTATTCCCGTGACACTATTCACAGAATTTAAACAGAAAAAAAGCATAGTGATAAGACTTGAGTTATGACAAAAGCAAATATTACATGTTCCTACACTTGTCTCATTGAGGCAGCATTTTATGCAACTTCAGCCATTAATTTGAGGGCCCTCCAAGACTGCCGTGGAAACAAAAAGGCAAGTTAGGGACAATGGTGTCCTCTGGTTTTTCAGCACCCTTGCTTTTGTTGTTTTGCATCACTAATGTTGTCTATAAATTCACTTTCAAAATTCATGTTAACTTTTGTTTCCTAAGCTAGTCAGACATCAGAGAGACCATGTAAGGGGCCTAGTTGCTTGCAGGGGCCCAGATTATGGCTGACTCAGTCTGTTCATGTGCAAAGGAGAGGTCACAAAGGAATCGAATGCAGGAACTGCATCCTGCTTGCACCACCTCAGCACACAAACCACTCTAAAAGAGGAGACGATGGGTAGCAGAGACATGGCCCCAGATCAACCCTCCCACTGGCTAATGCACCTAGTCAGTCACAGAGGTGAGCACACACTGCGCTACAAGTACTGGCATACTAAACAGGCTTCCTATGTGCCAGGGAGCTCCAGGAGGCATAACTATTAGAAACAATGACTCCCGAATTTCCTCCGAGGACATGCCCTGGTTCTAACCCCTCTTACCAAGGGGGATGTTTTGAGGGCACGGAACTCCAGTTCTAAAACTAAAGCAGCTTTTAAGCTGTTAGAAAAAAACATCTGAAATTGCAAACTTTTGGGTACTTCTATAACTGAAGACTAGTCAAAACATTCTCCCTACCCCTAAAGTTCATAAAATAATCTTGCTCAGAGAGAAAGTCTGTAAGCAAAGTTTGTTTGTGTTTTTCCATTAAATAACTCGCAGAAGTAACATGCTAAGTGTTGAAATGTTATAGGCATTACTTTGGATTTTGCGAGACAAGGCACACACACGTGGTTCTATAAAGTAGATGAGTTTATTGGAAGGCCCGGTCCCTCGAATAGGCGCTGAGGGGCCCGATTCTGATCAGCGCGACCGCAGAAGGGGTGCCTAGCACTTCGGAGCCGTTGCTAGGAAGGAAGAGCCCACGAGCAAATACAGGAGTGGGCTTAAATACACTCACACATTTGCATCTCATACATACTCATAGCTCATGAATAATTAGCAGGCTAGCAACAAGCTGATTGGTTACACGCTGTTTTGCCTTAGTTTCTCTACTTAGTTTCCCACGCATTTGTTCTCACACAGACGGGGTAAACACTCAAACAGCTGGGAACGGTTCCGTTCCCAAACACACAGATAGCAGCAAGGTCATTCTTATAGCTGATGATACCATTACGCTCTCTTCTGGAGTTGACTTAGAAGCGTAACTACACCTCTTAGTGGTTGCCCGTCACAATTTCTTCCGGTTACTACACTGACTATGCCTTAATACTATAACAGTGAAAATGTAGCCAGTGTAACAAAACAGCTATAAAAGTTTGGGCCAAGATTTTAAAGAGTGCCCAAAGTGTGAAGCCAATGTGAGTGTTAGCACCTTTTGAAAATCAGGCCATTTATTTGGGTGACTAAATATAGTTTAGAAGACTAATTTTATGCACTTCTCCCCTTCTAAAATCTTTACCATAATGAATGGCCTTTTCTACATTGGCAGTTTTTGTCCGTTACTAGATAGACCTCTCTTACACAATGAACACCAACAAGTGTAATACAGTCAACTCTATGGTTAGTCCCTAAGAACAACATTATAGAGCCCAGTATGCACTTAGTGTTGTGCTGAAAGGTAGGTTTGAGTCCTCATGAGCTCAAAAATTAATGTTCCTCATAAAAAAATATAAGAATTCAGACTCTTGCCATTCACTATTCATGTGGCTCTATCTTTTGATTTGTCCTAATGGCCTCATTTTCTGTTTGCATAAGTTCAAGCAAATACATGTTTGATTTAGTTTTAAGAGAAGTAGTTTTGCTGAGCTGCTCTTGATGGGGAACATAAAGCCATGTCATTTTCATTTTTCTGGGAAAAATAAATTTGCAGGCTTTTTTTTATGTTAAGCAAACAAACCCACACATCTGCTAAAATGAAGTATGCAAATTCTTTCTGAATAAATAGATCTCTGCCAGAGCCATGTGTAAATCTTAACTAAAAAATATTGATATGGAATATAGTCAGTTAAAAAAAAAAACACGTTCAGTATGTATTCCAAACTCACCCCGTTATTTTTATTCCAAGATACAAAAAGAAATTAGTTATGCAAATTCTGTTTCACAGAGTAATACTGTTCATGAGAGAGCTAAATATTTTTTTGGATTTCTCTGGTGCAGAGGACAAGAGCAAGGTCCTTTTGTAGACATTCACCCTTCCTAGTGTCTGAATGCAGACCGCATGTGGAGTAGCATTAGAGAGGCCTTTGGTCACCACCTTCATGTAGCAGAAAATGTCTCCTTGTCAGGCCTGTGTAAGCTGAAATCAGATTAGGATGGGGCTATCCGTCTCCATTTATGCAGCTCCACAGGTCCCAGTATTCCACAGGACTTACCATGGAAGGACTGCAGCCACTGTTTAGCCAATAGCCCCAAGCTGTGGGGACATAGATTTCACCCCTCCAGCTTCTCTGTACTCCCCCTGCATAGAGCCCACACATGCCATATCTATGTGGATGGAATTAGTTTCACTTTTAGATGTTCTAAAAAGGTGTTTTAGTATTGAAGATGACTATAATGTCAGCTGAGGGACGTTGTCAACTACAATGCTTTTACTATCTATTATTCATAGCCATCTCTTAAAGCTTAAAATAATACGTCTTGCCCTGCTGTTCATCTGTTTGCCCCTGGAAAATACTGCATTTTTATTGTGCTATAAGAACGTCTCTGTGGGCACTTTTGGGTGATAGCCTATTTAACAATTGGTTGATATCTGTATACAGGGCCGGCTCCAGGCACCAGCCTAGCAAGAAGGTGCCTGGGGAGGCAAGTGGCAGGGGGTGGCATTCTGGGCGCTGTCAGGGCGGCACTCAGGCAGCTTTCGGCAGCACGCCTGTGGCAGTTCTAAGATCTTCCCTCTTTGTGCCACTGAAACCCAGTCTTCCCTCTTTGGTTGGGGTACGGGAGGGGGTGAGGGCTCTGGCTGGCAGTGAAAGCTCTGGGCTAGGGCTGGGGATGCTGGTTTCACAGTGTGTGAGGGGGCTCCAGGCTGAGGCGGGAGGTTGAGGTATAGGAGGGGGTGAGGGCTCTCGCTGGGGGTGTGGGCTTGGGGCTGGATATGAGGGATTTGGGGTACAGGAGGGGGCTTCAGGCTGGGTTGAGAGGTTGGGATTGTGAGGGGGGGCTCAGGCTGGGGCAGGGGGATGGGCTATGGGAGAGAGTTTGGGTGCAAGAGAGGGTTCAGCATGTCAACAAGTGGCTGGCATGTCCCTCTGGCTCTTAGGCACAGGGGTGGCCAGGGAACTCCACACACTGCCCCCACCTGAAGGTGCTGCCCCCACAGCTGCCATTGGCCACAGTTCCCAGCCAATGGGACCTGCAGAGCAGGTACTTGGAGCAGCGCCTGCTCCACAGGCAGAAGAGGCACTTAGGAGCCGGAGAAATATGCCGGCCACTTCTGGGAGCTGCGTGGAGCCAGCTGCTGCGGCTAACCAGACGGTTAGTGGTCCAGTCGAAAACTGGACACCTGGCAACCCTAGTTAAACCCCTGACAATTTAATAACAAACAAAACAATAAAAACACAGCACTAAAAAATTACACTAATGGATTATGATGCAAATCACATTAAAACTGAATACATTAATATTGCATCATCAGATTAATTTAATTATCATCTTACATTCAAATGAAGTAACATTAAAAAAACCCCAAACATTTTGTATATATGCTTTATCTAACAATTTGGGGAGGTGGCTGTCTGTTAAACCATCGTCGCCAAATAGCAGGGTATTATCATTGCCAATTAAATCTATGTTTATACTCCAACCAAAGGACTTTTTAAAAGGGAAATAAATTCCTAGCTAAACATAGTATTTAGATTATAACACTCATGCGAATTGAGAACTAACTACTGTACTCAGATCTTAGTGGACATATGATCATGTCCACCCACCCCCCATATGTGTTTATGTATATGTATATATAATCAGTATAAGATGTTACAGTACAATTTATAACAGAGACAAGTTATATTAAACTCAATTTGTTATATTTAATTCACAAAGAATTTCAGGTGATGGTTATACTTTAAGGCTAAGTAATATATGTTTCCCTATGGTTCATAAACATGTGACCCCTTTTAAAAGCAGCAAAGTACCCAACAATGCTGCTCTTAAATTATTTCTCCAGGTCCCGCCATCTTGTGATTTCTACTACTGAGTCATGCACTCTCACCTTCATAAACCCACATACCCTCTCTTATGCTTTCTGGCACAGACGGGTTGCTGAGAGTGACTTCCTCATGCATATGCTGCAGCCTCTGTACTTCAGAAACCAGAGTGAGACCAGAGAATATTAACATTTAAATCACAACTATCTTTATTAGATACTTAACAAGAAGGCTCCTCCAGACTTTGAGCATGCAGATCCTGGGGAGACACCCCTTGAGCTGGGAGGCCCTCTGGTGATTACACATGACTAGTTTAAAGAGACAGTACCACAGCATAAAATTGGCAGCCGTGTTAGTCTGTATCCGTAAATAAGACGAGGAAGACTTGTGGCACCTTAGAGACTAACCAGTTTATTTCAGCATAAGCTTCCGTGGGCTATAGCCCACTTCACCGGATGCAGAAGTAAGATGTATTTATATACACAGAAAGCAAAAAAAAAATTACATTAGCATACCAATTCTAAGAGGCTGTTTAATTTGGATGGGCTATTATCATTATCATTACACAGATTGCATTTCCCTAGTTAATTTACCTTCAATAGTTCTTATCTCCTATCAGACAGAGATTCCACTTCTTCAAAAGGATTTTTTTCTCCTGCTGATAATGGCCCATCCAAGTAAACTGGTTAGCCTCTAAGGTGCCACAAGTCTTCCTTGTCTTATTTACCACAGCATAGTACATCTCCCTTTCTTCATTCTTAAAATCCCTCCCAATAAATAACTTCTCAAACCAAACCATGTCCTTATTACCATTACGGATATAAATTAGGACTGTCAATTGATCACACTTAACTCATGTGTCAAGAATCAGAGAGGTAGCCGTGTTAGTCTGGAATAGCAGAGGTAACAAAGTCCTGTGGCACCTTAAAGACTAACTATAAAGTTTCAAAACTTTATAGTTACTCTTTAAGGTGCCACAGGACTTTGTTAACTCATGTGATTAACTAAAAAATATTAATGATTTAAAAAGTAGTATTTTTCAATTCACCTCATACAAGTACTGTAGTGCGGCCTCTTTCATGAAAGTTCAACTTACAAATGTAGATTTTTTTTTTGTTACATAACTGCACGCAAAACAAAACAATGTAAAACATCATAGTCTACAAGCCCACTCAGTCTTATTTCTTGTTTAGCAAATTGCTAAAACAAACAAGTTTGTTTACTTTTACAGGAGAGAATGCTGCCCTCTTCTTATTTACAGTGTCATCAGAAAGTGAGAACAGGCATTTTTGCATGGCACAATTGTAGCCAGTCTTGCAAGGTATTTACGTGCCAGATATGCTAAACATTCATATGCCCCTTTATGCCTTGGCCACCATTCCAGAGGATGCTTGTTTTTTTAAAAAAATGTGTTAATTAAATTTGTGACTCAACTCCTTGGGGAGAATTGTATGTCTCCTGCTCTGTTTTACCCAAATTCTGCCATATATTTCGTTTTATAGCAGTCTCAGATGATGAACTCAGCATGTTGTTCATTTTAAGAACACTTTCACTGCAGATTTGACAAAACACGAAGTATGTACCAATGTGAGATTTCTAAAGATAGCTACAGCACTCGACCCAGGGTTTAAAAATCTGAAGAGCCTTCCAAAATCTGAGAGGGATGAGGTGTGGAGCATGCTTTCAGAAATCTTAAAAGATCAACACTCTGATGCGGAAACTACAAAACCCAAACCACCAAAAAAGAAAATCAACCTTCTGCTGGTGGCATCTGACTCAGATAATGAAAATGAACATGCATCGGTCTGCATTGCTTTGAATTATTATTGAGCAGAAGCTGTTGGCCACATGGATGCATGTCCCCTGGAATGGTGGTTGAAGCATAAGACATAAGAATCTTTAGCACATAAATATCTTGCGACGCCGGCTACAACAGTGCCATGTGAACTCTCTTTTTTCACTTTCAGGTGACATTGTAAACAAGAAGCAGGCAGTATTATCTCCTGAAAATATAAAAAACTTGTTTGAGCAATTCGCTGAAGAAGTAGGACTGAGTGGACTTACAGACTCTAAAATTTTACCTTGCTTTATTTTTGAATGCAGTTATTTTCTGTACATAATTCCACATTTGTAAGTTCAATTTTCATGATAGAGATTGCACTACTGTACTTGTATTAGGTGAATTGAAAAATCCTATTTATTTTGTGGGTTTTTTGCAGTGCAAATACTTGTAATCAAAAATAAATATAATATATGTTTGAAAATGTAGAAAACATCCAAAATATTTAAATAAATGATATTCTATTATTGTTTAACAGTCTGATTAATTGCAATTAATTTTTTTAATTGCTTGTCAGCCCTAGTAGAAATATGAAAGGGCACATCTCTGGCAATAGCATTACTTTGAAGACGATATAATACATAGTGCTCTAACCTATCTGAATGATTGGTTACTGTTGAGATTTTTACTATTTATTTCTAAAACAGGATTTGGGATTCTAAAAAGGCTAGATGCTGGATGACTTGGCTCACAACTATATTAGGTATTCTATGTCACATTTGAGACACTTGGAGTTAATTAAAGGTTTGCATTTCCTTCTTAAAAATGTTGTCTTCCGATACACATACACAGCTCTCAGTGAAGTTAGTGGGAGCTTTTCCTTTGCATCCAAGAGGATGATATGATTCTCAATAGTGGTAAATAAAAGAGTACCTATTTCCTCTAATTTGAGATGCCGGCTTTGAAAGAATCTCTATTTTAGCTGTTTGTTTCTGACAGGTAATCTCAGTAGAACTAGACAGAAACCTGATGTGCTGTCCATTTCAAATCTAATACATGAAAGCCAAACCAGTCATTATCATGTGTAATCTGGAAATAGAGATTGGATAAGAACAGCAGTAACTGAGTGACAATGAATGGTTTGTTATTTTTTATGCCAGATTTTTTATTCAATGATTAATTTATTGAATGTTGCTATACAATTAGCAATAATCCCAATAATTTCACCAGTGTTAGAATGCTATCATCCAAAAGAGTACCAGAACTGGCTCTGGCACTTTAAGGTGGGGATACCACCATGCAATTTTACATATGTTGTCTCTTTCTCTCTCACTCCATGATTACAACACTATGCACAGAAATGGGCTAATGATGTTGAGGGTGGATCTTCCAAATTATCTTTGATATCTCCCCAAATATTTGGATAGTCCTTAGTCCATACCACCACATTAAGGTAGGCAGATAAGTATTAAAGGGAGATCAAGTCACAGAGTTTACGGTGAAAATTCACATAATTGCTAGTTTAAAATCTGGGAATTTATTAAATGGCTCAATTTAAGAAAAGCTGAGAATTAGCACAGCACTTTTGAAAATCAGACTAACAGGTGCCTCTCTGAACACCCACATATGAAAAGTTTTTGGTCTCTGTGATTTGGCCGAGGCCCAGTACAGAGTCGCTGTCCGAGCTGGGATTAGAATTCATAAATTCCTTCCTTCCAGACCCAGGCTTAATCCATCAACTGCTTCTCACGCTACCTCTTGCACGACCTCCCTTTTTTGTCAGAAGACGCATTGGCTGCTCAGCAGAAGAGTGATTCAGCAGCAGGCAGGTGGCTGGCAGCCAGAAGGGAACTCGTGGTGGTTCCGATACTAGGCACGCAGCTCAGATAGCCCTTGCACCCTGTAAGAGGATGTCACCCTTTCAGAACCCTGCTATTCTGCTGGCTGTGCTGGCAAGTAAACCAGGTTGGGCTCATTCACTCCCATCCAGGGTATCAAAGTATTTATGTGCCTTTCTGAGTCAGAAGAGGGAACTAAGGGCAGGGAGAAATACTGGGAACAAATCAAGTTTGGGAGAAATCTTAAGAGTGAGGTTCATGTTGTGTTATTTAAGTTAACAATAAAGGCAAACCTCAGGCAGGGGTAAGTTTTAGACACTAAGCCACAGGGGTACTGGAATAGTTTGTATAGTGTGGGGTGCTGGAAGCCATTGAACCAAACTGGAAACTCTGTATGTGATGGAAACTATTTAAAGCGGCAGCACCTATGCTGACTTTGGGGGTGGTGGGGGTTTCTATATCGAATATGGTATAGTCCTCTGCCCAGTCACACTTTCATCAAAATGGTCTGTCGCTGCTTTCCCTCTTCCCAAATGGAGGAAACTCCAGCTACAGGGTTTCACACAACACAAAGGCCAGCCTTACGTAATATGAAGAATACATAAATGTCTAGAATAATCAGAATGATCAATTATCAACTCTGAAAGTCCACTTATGTTTTCCAGTCTTCCCACGCACTGAAAAAGGCTGGTGGTTTACTATTTTCCAATGAAACCTAAAATTAGTCTTTGACATTGATAGGCTGTCAGAAGTATTGGTGAGAGGCCTTCAGCCACAGGGATCATGGAGCCCTAAAGACTGTTTCAGCAGCTACAGCAGTATATATCTGTTTTAAATGTAAGTACAGAAGGGATAAAAAGCTTGCTTCTGTCTCTGTAATGTACAGTTTGAGTTTTTTATTATAAACTAAAACAAGATCCACATTTTTGGTCAATATGCTGGCAATGAACTGAAATAATATTTTATAACACTTATAACTTCCATAGTGCTTTTCATCTTCACAGGTGGGCTTCTACAGAGTCAAGGGGAGGAGGAGAACAAAGCTATGGCTTGCGTTCCCTCCCACCCATCCATTTGGGACCTGCTGGGTTGAATTTGAGCAGGGGGTTGGACAAGATGACCTCATGAGGTCCCTTCCAACCCTGATATTCTCTGATTCTATGATTTCCTTAGACGTTGGAGATGTAGGGGGATAACTTTGGCCTGAACTGTCTCATATTTAGATCATAAAAAATGTTGGGGCAGAAACTGTGTGCATACACATACACTGCCCAGAACAATCCTTGATTGAATCCGGCCTCTAGATGCTAACACAATATAAGTGAATAATAATAATCTGTTACTCGGGGGTGTAAAAGAGGCTTGGTAAAGTAAATAGAAATGGAAATAGGAATCAAAATATTGCCGTAGGTGAATTATTTTTTTTCATTTTACTGTAGACTGAGAAAGTTGTGTAATTAGTATTGAATCGAACTATCTCAAAAACTGGGTGTAGTTTAATAATCAAAGAAACTTTCTGGGGCAAGGGTGAAATGTGCTTATAATTATTTATGACATCAGCACTTAGATTGAGTTCTTGAATGCTTCTAGCACCACAGAAATACTGTCTGGCTTTTATTTTGGTCTGGTGCCATTTATAAATTGCTCCTGATACAGTAGATAATCACATTTTTAAAATGTTATTCTCTGACTATAATCCTATCACTGGTTCTTGCTAACAATCCTTTTAAATGTTCAGACCTTATTAATTATTTAGATAATGTATAGGGTAAGATAAGATACTATTGTCTGAAAAAGGAAGAGACTAGCACATGTTAGTGACCTGAATGGATCAAAGTCTGGCTCTTTCAGACTTTTGAATGGCCTCTTAGTTGTACTTTTATTTTTGTAATGGTGCTGATTTGTCGCGTACATACAATGGTTGTAATCCCCACAACCAGACTTGTCTGTCATTTTCCACTGAATAATACACTGAGAATTAAAAAAGTCTGATGATGAGTAGGATCTCATTTAAACCACAAAGAAAACTCAGATAATTGTTTCAAGTGCAAAGCCCTGCTACAGAGCAGACCGCATCCAGGCCCTCCACATTGTTCAGGCTCAATGACCTGGAAATTAGAGCTATAATACAAATACAGGGAATTGAAACATTAGGATTTTCAGTACAGGAAATGGAACGGGATACCAGCACAGGATCTTTGGATGTCTAGAATGAGACTTCTGATCTCTTCCTTTCAAATGATTCCAAACAAAAGTTAATTTTCCTCGGGTTGTTAAGGAGCACAGCCCGCTGGGTGACAATTTCATTTTGTTAGACTAAACAGGTATTAAATTAAGTAGGCGGAACATAGATAAATTCCTTTCCCTGATGACAATTGCCACATTTTCCCTGCCATCAGAGAGCACCAAGAGAGAAGTTTCAAGGAGTTTAAATATTTAGTGATCTGAACTTATATGGATTCTGCAACATACTCATTGCAGTATGGATTTTTCAGAAAAGTAGAGTACTACCTATAAAGGTGAATGGCTAATAGATGAGAAACCAGGTCACTTCATTCTGGTGGTATGGAAAGTAAATAGATGCTTAATGAACAATTATGGCACTTGTCCCAGTCCCCATATGTTGCTGCCGCTGCTTATTGGAGCCATTTAGGGGGGAAATTCCCCTGCTGCAGGAGCTGCACAGGGCTAGAAAATGCATCCATGTGTTGACTGCCCGTAGTCCCCAGCATAGAGGTTTGAGGGCTCATGGCTGTAGCGCATAGTATTATGGGTTTTCTGGATTGCAGGATAACTCTAGGAAGGCGACTGTACGGCCACTGGTGCATGCCCAGATGGTGCAATTGTGGCTTAGAGTCCCCTCAAACCTCAACTCCCCACTCCTACCCTGTGCCTTTATAAACTGCATCTTTCAGGAGTCACAACAGACTAGCTCCCTTGTATGTGGTCAGCTGACTGGCCCACAAATAGACTCCTCAAGGATCTCTTTCACCTCACATGCTTCTCACATCTTCATGGCTGCTCAGAAAATATCAGAACATAGTATTTTAACAGTTCTAGGCCTCTTAGTGTAAAATTAAGATTTCCACATTATTTTCTCCTGGTAACCCATAGCTTCCATCATCCACATGTACCCGACTACATTAAATCACTGATCAAATTTAGACTTACAAACCACAGGCCAAAGTGTGCACTGATCTATACATAGGGCAACCAGCCCAGTAAACTGTTTCTG
This sequence comes from Sternotherus odoratus, assembly GCA_032164245.1. Classification (NCBI taxonomy): domain Eukaryota; kingdom Metazoa; phylum Chordata; order Testudines; family Kinosternidae; genus Sternotherus; species Sternotherus odoratus. The sequence goes on along the minus strand of JAVMKO010000007.1, from coordinate 28,818,311 downwards.
CTGCATTTTTTATATCCCTTGTGGTTTTGATTTTTTTTCTTCTAGCTTCTGATGAGAAATGTGCCTGCAGTGTGTGCCAGTTTACGTACCACAGTGCTTTTCTTAACACAGCATGTGAGCAGATTTCCTATCTAGAACTGTGTACTATTGAAGAAACAGTTAAAAGGCCATCAAAATATCACATGCTATTCTTACTAGCACAGGTGCTTTCTGGTTTTCTTTTAGTAAAGCCTATACATTCACTTCCAAGGTACTGCTATGGCTCTTATTGGCTTTTGTGTTCATATAGAGTCATACTAAGACAGGTAAATAGTAGTAACTGACAGTATTTTACATTAAGATAATTAAGCTGCTTTTTAGGCTTGCATTTCCTTAGAGAGAAGACTCTTTGAGCTCTGCCTCTCTATTTCATTTTCTCTTAAGCATTGAAATGTGCAATCTAAATATAGCTGAGAATGTAAAGCATTTATAACAAAATGTGCAATCCTCAAAAATAGAGTGGATGTCCCAAATTTATTTCTAGTGTAACCGTTCTGAAACACAGCACTTCTATAATTACTAGCAACGTACTTATACATTCCCGTGCATGTCACTATCCAAATCATATTCATAAATACTGGAATAAATCTTTACAACATATTAGCTGACACACTTAAAATACAGCTTTACTATGGGGAATGATAGAAAAAAATGTCTAAAGCTAAATAAGACAACACTGCCTGAAATTGTGTGTTCCTCAATATAAGAAAAATGTGAAGAAATTGCAGATCAGATAGGAATTCAAATGATTAATAGTCAGAAGTATAAACATGAATTAGGGGACCATACAGTGTCCTCAGTCTACATGTGCAACATTTATTGATAGTGGGCATTCCTTTGCAGACTCAAGGACGCATTTGGTCCTTGCTATGTATAGCCTTGATTATGTATAGCCACAGATGGGAGGAGATATGATAATCACATGTAAGTGCTTCAAGGGCATAGTAATTGAGATAAAACAATCATTTTGGTGGTCCATGGTGTATGGCAACAGGTGTAGATATTTGATAATATTCTTAAATTTATTAATTTTCCTTGACCATGTATATGAATGTCTCCTGAGTGGAAGACTCATGAATACTTGGCCATGCAAGCTCTTATTTGTACATCTTCAGATCTTTTTTGTTTTCTTTTCTCTTGTTTATGAAAATGTGTCAGTCAATATATGAGTGGAATCAGTACCATGTAGTGCAGGTGACCATTAATGCTCCACAAATATTTGCCAACTAGTCAGTCTTTGTTGAAGTAAATTATTAGCAGCTGAAGCTAACATGTTGTGAGCAACCCAATTAGAGACAGGAAATCCATAATGTTTAATGAACAATATCAGAACAAATGTGTAAAGATCAGTTTGTAACTAATTCATGAGCAGAAAAATTAGCTAAGTTCATTAATTCAGTTATTCGCTCAAAATTGTTTGACCAGTTTTACCCCAGAATAAAGGTACAAAATGTAGAAAAAGGGAAACTAAGTATGGACACTAAGAAATTCTCAACATATAATGACAGAAATTCTTCTCTCTCTTCCTTAGCATATTTTACCATTTCATTTTTATGACACGCTTAAGAGTGGTATCAGAGTATAAATTTTCTCTTATCCTCATCAGCTTTGACTTTTTATTCAGACTGTGCTCCAGGTTTTATTCTTGTTCTTTTTTTTTTCTCCCCTAATTACTCATACTTGAATCTGTCCCTGTAGTTTAATCCTTTGTTCTTCTAGTGTAGTTATGACTCTCAACATCTAATTTATCTTAAGCTAATTTTCTCAGTTACTCCCCTGGGTGATTGTATTCTAAAAGAAAAACATGGGAGGGAGTCAGACCTGTCTTTAATATAGAAAATATATGTAGAAAACTTCTTTCACTTAATACTATTTTCATACCTAACAGTGTTTCTAGGGACATGTTAGTAAGAAATGCTTCAGAGAATTTTCCATCTCCATAATAATCCTCACTATCAAGGACATCTGCTCTTAAATCAAATTAGTCTGCAGACTTGGGGCCTTTTTGGACTCCTCAGTGCTATTGGATGTCCAAACAGCCATGGCAGCAGAAAGCATCCACTTCCATCTGTGACTATGCAGAAGTTTTGCATGCCATCCTATCAGATAAGGACTTATCCATAGTGATCCACCTATTCATAACCTCTAGGCTTGACTATTGCAACTCATATGTAGGAATAAAGTCTGAAAAAGCTCCAACTGGTGCAAAATGCATAAGCCTACCTACCTGCTTCTCTCCACAGGTCAGCCCCAAGCATAAGAAATCCACCATTTTCATCACCAGTTTTGAGCTCCAGATAGGATCATTTAGTTTGCTTCAGTACCTCAGGTGGATGCTTCCATTTGATGTAAATTGACTAGTTCCAGTGGAGAAGGCTGCCTCACTTACAAACCGAAGTGGGATAAGTGCAATTATCTGTTCCTTAAAAGGGAGTTCAGGCATCTGTCACTGCCCTTTGCTTTATACTATCTCGCTGCTGCCAGGACCGGCTCTAGCTTTTTTGCCACCCCAACCATGAAGAGCGCAACTGTTAAAAAAAAAAAAAAAAAAAAAAAAAAAAAAAGCGTGGGGGGGCAAGCAGCCAGAAAGTGCCACTCCCAAGAATGGCCGGAATGCCGCCCCTTAAAATGTGCCACCCCAAGCACCTGCTTTCTCTGCTGGTGCCTGGAGCCAGCCCTGGCTGCTGCTGCTGTTTCTCCTGGGAATGCTAAGCATCTACTCTAGTAATTCGGAGTCCATATCCTGGGCCTTTCTGATCCAGGCTTTATTTGAGGGTACTAAACTATTTGGGGGAAATTATGGACAGAATTATGAAAACCCATGGATCATCTCTCCTAATTCTGAAGCACAGTTAAGGACTACCAGCCCACCTGATTTCAGCATGTGAGCAGCTAGGTTTTGTGGTTAGTGAGGGGTTTTCCTGACAATATTGCCCAGTTTCACCATGAAAGATGGGCACTGAAAATCATTAGACCCGATAAATTGACCTCTTGCAGCAGCATTGATCTCCCTATAGTAAAGACAAGCCCTGTGTATGTATGGATGCTTGGCTACTGCAGGGTCAAATTCTTTTCTGTATGACTGAGCTCATTGGGAGAGATGTATACTTGGGAGGGCAGTTTAGTTCACCATAACTCCTTTGAATGGTGCTGGTTCTTTCAAGCTTGTTTTGGTGTTTTAGCCAAGACACTTGTTATACAGTACCAAAGATTTTCAGTTATTTTGGGGGGAAGGAGCTTTTTAAATTATTATGCTTTTTAAAGAATACGATTGAAATTTTTAATAGCAACATAAATGTTGAGAAAGCCAATGGTATCACTCTTGTGCTAGTTATTAATTTTTTTCATGAAAGTAGAATGTCCAGTCTCCTTCTACACATTAGAAAACAGAAGAACAAATGCAGATGGAAAGGGTCACCTTGGCAGGAAAAAAAAACCCAACAAAAGACGACCCCCCCCCACACACACACACACCGCGTGCATATTACCAGATTAAAAGTCTGTCAGTAATTAAAGAATGAGAGAGGGTGAATAGATTAATATTTTTAAAGGAAAGCTTTGTCTCAAAGGACTTTATTCTCAAACAACTCCGAGTGCCAAAACAAGGTCTTATATAAAGCATTCAAAGCATCCCAGAGTTATTAAAATCCAGCTTTAAATTATGGCAATACAAAACATGGCTGTGAATATACATTAGAAAATAGAAGATCTAATTTACAGTTTCTTTCTCTTTAGTTATACATTTTAATGTGTTAGACAATATGTTATATCCTGTGCATTTTAATATCTGATATAAAACAATAAAATAGAATACAGGAAAAAGATAGGAGAGATTCTACATGAAGTTCTGAGGTAGGAAAAATCAACTGAGTATAAGGTATATAAAATTGCTATAAACAAATTATAGAAAATAATCCATCAAAAACAATTGAAACTTTCTTGACAATAAACTGTGATCAGATTTCCCGGGTAGAAAACGTTTTATCCCAAGGAGACATTCCTATCTCAGTACTGCAGTCAGAATGTCCTAGCAATAATCTCAAGTGGAGACCATTCAGGAGTCTTGGGTTCTGACTTGAGAATATTGTACACTTAGCCCTACACCTTAACTGCCCTTCCAGCAGAATATAAAAGTGAAGCAATGCAAGCATGAGCATATGCTGTTTTCAGTACTTTAACAAAGTTTTCTTTGCTGATGAGAGCAGATTCTTGGCATGCTATTTGCAGGTTTTAACTTATTTATATAGTTTTTTGAACTCTGCAAAAGAAGTGTGGCAATGGGAGATTAAGAAAGACCATTTGATTATTGTAGATCAGAAAAGATGATTCAGCAGTTTCTCTTCCCGGACTACATTATAGCAAATGTCTCTCAATTGTCCTACAAAAGAGGAAGAAAGCATTAATCAAAGCTAATCTTTGTGCTAATCTTAAAATTAGTTTGTAATAAGGAATCTCTCTGTTTTAAGGGATTTCTCTCTATATATATATATTGTTTTCATGAGCGTGGGAAGTTTAGAACCAGGATCAGAACTGCACTTTCAAGAAGTTTGAATATTGATGCCACTTTTGCAGTCGGTTCACTCCTGTAACTGGCTAAGACAAAAAAAATTAATGTGAAACTCTATTCTCCATCTTTGAATTATTGGTCTATTTGGGTCTGGATTTGTTCCGTTAGCCCTCTCTGTTTTTTTACCAATACTGACCCTCCCTTCCTGTCCCATACAAACTAATCTGTTCTTTATAGTCTCCTGTATTTTACTTTTGCCACTAATAAGAGTTCTGGGAATATCAAGTGTCTGTGAAACCATATATAAAGCTTGAGGTGTATTAAAGGGAATGTTGACTGACAGAATGTTACATTTAAATAGAGTATCTAAAAGTATGCAACTCACTCCTTTCTATTTTAGGGACATGGTCTTTTGGGGAGCATGGCAACATTGGTAATTTTCACCTGGCTCCAAGGCTAGTACGTGTTCTGGTACTGTGGGAAAAACCATAGGCCACTCCACCCTCCAATTATTGGTTCCTTATGTTTATGGACATTATTTTCATAATAGCCAATAAAATGTCAATTACTTAGTGTATAGAAATGATTTTTTTTCCATTCCTGTTAAATGATATTACTATATTTAGGATTGTACTATATCGGAAAAACACATACTACTTTCTCTCTGTAGATGATACTTTTTTCTCTCCAAGGATAATTAGCTGCTTTCAGGTCAGTGGGTAAGAGGCTGGAATAAATTGTAGAATCCAGGATTCTATTTCTAATATTTTAACTACTGTCTTTGGCAAACTGAGGCCTCAATTTAAAAAAACATCATCTCTATTCAGGAAAGCACTTATGTGCTTAAATCCCATTGAGTTAATGAGACTTAAGCATCTGCTTAAATGCTGTCCTGAACAGAGATGAGTTTAAGAGCATATTTAAATGCTTTCCTGAATTGGAGCCTGAAAGAAAAATGTCAAGAATACTCTTTGATTCATTATAAAAGTTTAAGGGAAGACCCCCATCACCACTGTAACCCCGCCTTAAAAGGCATATTGTATTAGTAGATTATAAGCCACGTTTTTTTACCAAAGATCAAATGAGGAAATTGTATGGCATGTGTTCCTCACATTAACACTAACCATATATGCAAATAAACAGCATATTCTGTCTTCAGATATTCCAACACAACTCCTATAGACCAATGTTTGTCTAATGGGAGAATTTGATCCAGTGCTTTCATGCTCCCCTCACTGTACTGGACTAATAAAAGTCACTGTTAAACGAAGGACCTTATCCTGTGAAGTGCTGACTGCCTGCATCTCCCATCAACTTCAATGGAAGTTGAGGACACTCAACATTTTCAAGATCAGGAGATACTAAGACAGAAAAACAGTGACCTTCCAATGAATGTAGGGTATTACTTGCTGTGCATTAAATGCTCGATAAAAGTAACCAAAATATTTATGAAACATCATAATTACTACTATTTTGTTATAGCAAGATGCAATTAATATTATGGGTTTCGGCTTAATGGAGCTTGCTGAAGTCTGTGCCAGAGGTAATTAACGAATGGTTCAAATGGCAGTCTGAAAAGCTTTGAAGATATCTGTGGGAAATCGGCTGTTCCGTTGTTCTTTACTACCATTATGTATTAGAAGTGACATTACTAAAAACAAGCTCATCTCTCTGGTCCAGTAGACCAATTAAAGCATTCACATTTGTCATCTCATGACTGCACAACTGTTAGCACTACTTTTATTCTTGTAATGGCTTCATGGAAAGATCCATCGTTTTATGTGAAATCATTTGATATCTGTGCTTCAGGAAGAAAAAGTCCATAAGAAAAAGAATAAAATGCTGTCTGGGAGGAGTGAAGAGTAAAACCAGATTTTTTTAAAAAAATGTTTGACAGGCAAAAAGGACAAATGCCATTTTCATGTACTGCTTAGTATGAGTAAATTAAACCAAGGGCTGGTCTACGCTGACATTTTACATTGGCATAGCTACATCCCTTGGGGTGTGAAAAATCCTGAGACACATAGCTATGCCGACCTAACCCGGGTGTAGACATTGGCAGGTTAACAGAAGAATTCTTCCCTCGACCTAGCTACTGCCTCTCCGGGAGGTAGATTAACTACAGCAATGGGAGAACCCTCTCCCACCTCCGTAGTGAGTGTCTGTACGGAAGTGCTACAGCATTGCAGCTGCCGTTGTGTCAGGGTAGCTCAACACTTTGGTTCACAGCCCCATAGACTCCATAGTCATAGATGTGAAACCCTTTACTTAATCACACATCCCATAAGCAAAAGAATTTTTCCACTTCAAATCTCATCTACCAAATATACATTCATATTTAACCATGCATCATCAGCAAAAGCAAGATTTTTGGTAATTGTTTTAAATGATTTTGTTTTAATATTTACAAAATATACTTCTATAACAAATCAGTTTTAGGATAAATTATTAAAAATTGCCCAAGTCTCATTTTCAAAAGTGAATGTTAGGGTCCTAGGTGGGGGTCACATTTGAAAATAGGACTTAAGCCGGTAGGTCACTTGGGGTATGTCTATACTGCAATACAGGTTGTGACTGCAGGTCAAGGTGACATACCTGAGATAGCTTTAATCTAGCTCGCTCAGGTACCAGAGAAGTGAACCCATGGCAGTGTGGACTGGACAAACCTGCCGGAAACTTTGGGTAAATATTCATAAGACTAGACCACACTGAAGCATGCATTGCTACAGCTCCACTGTTCCACTACTCAAGCTAGATAGATGAAAGTTAGTGTAGGTATGTCTATTTGAGCTGCATCATTCCCACCATGTGATTGCAGTACAGATATAGCCTTAGGCACCTTTGAAATGTTATCTATAGATGCATTTTGTTCTATTCCTGTTTAATTAGGCACTGCTGTCACATACATTATAGTCTTAGGGTCTGATGCAACTAACAAAGTGAGGACCCCTAATTAATGCAATGGAGGCTGGATTGGGCATACATGAGAATGGTATTGTAAAGTCATTTGGGGTGTATATAGCACTTGCTCCATGCTATTTGTGGAAAACATGCAGCCAGAGCCATAATTAGGCTAGAAGCAGCCTAAACAAAATAATCTGAATGTTACAGAAGAATCTTTTACAAGCTTCAGGATATGATTGTACACAGTACAGAAACTGTCCCGCAATATGGCTGTCATTGCCATTTGTTTTTGCAAAAATATTAGTATAATTATTTGACAGCTAAACAGAAAACAGGTTTTATTTTAACTTGCTTTCCATTTTCAGAAGGCCAGCACTCTTGATAGCTACTGTAAATTGTTACACTTTGTGATGAAAATGTCAGTCAATGTCTGAGCCAAAAGGAGCTATGGAATGGCACGTTTTGTTGTTGTTTGTCAGGAATGTAGCTGAGATTGTTAGGTTAAGGTAAATAGCAGTGTTGTAGAACATGGTTGAGAGCATAAGGCAATGATGGTGAAATGGGAAAGAAGCTAATTGCAGTAAATTGTGGATATATTAAGCAAATAACACTTTTTAATTGCTAAAATTGGGCTTCTTCTGTAATTACGTTTGTTAAGGTTTTAGTAGGGATCCTAAAGAAACATGTTCTGACACTGCAATTGAATTACTGTTTTTAGAAAACCATTTGAGGTATAATTCATTTCTATTAAAAGAAAAGCAATAAAATTTATGTATCTAGTGGGCTTGGGGGAGGTTGTTTTTTGTTCTGAGGGTTTGCATATATTAAAATGTTGTTAGAAACAAAAACAATAAACAAAACAAAAAAGCAAGGAGCATGTCCTTAGCTACCACCTGGAGATATCCTTTTAGTTTAAAGTTAATACCTTAACTCAGGGATGGGCAAACATTTTAGCCTGAGGGCCACATCTGGGTATGGAAATTGTATGGCTCATGAATGCTCACGAAATTGTGGGTTAGAGTACGGGTCAGGGGGAAGAGGACTTCGGCTGGGGATGCAGTCTCTGGAGTGGGTCCAGAAATGAGGAGTTCAGGGTGCGGGGGGGGGAGGGGGGCTCCAGGCTGGGGAAGTGGGTTGGGTTGTGGGGTGGAGGCTCTGGCTGGCGGTCTGAGCTCTGGGGTGGCTGGGGATGAGGGGTTGGGGGTGCAGGAGAGTGCAGGGCCGGCAACAGGGGGGTACTACGGGTAGAGCTGTACCGGGCCCCGCACTTTAGGGGGGCCCCGGTACAGCTCTACCCATAGTCATCCGGCGCGGCTCTCCTCCGGACAAGCGCGTGTGTCCTCGGCCGGAGCAGTGAGCCCAGCCGGCGGCAGAGGCACAATCCGGGGGAGAAAGGGGGGGGAGAAAGGGCGGCTCACGCCGCTCCCGGGCTCTCGCTCCCGCTGCGGCCAGCTGTCAGCTGGGGGGGAACGCCGGCTGGGCGGGGGGGGGCGGCTGGGCTTCCTCCCCCAGGCGCTGTTAGCTGGGGGGGGGAAGCGCCGGCTGTGTGTGGGGGGGGCCGGCTGGGCTGGGGGGCCCCCCAGCCGCTGTCGGCTGGGCTGGGGGGGGGCCCCCAGCCGCTGTCGGCTGGGCTGGGTGGGGCCCGGCTGGGCTGGAGGGGGCCCCCAAACTATCAGAGTAGGGGGCCCCCAAATTTCGGTCGCCGGCCCTGGGAGAGTGCTCCGGGCTGGGACCATGGGGTTCAGAGGGCAGGAGAGGGATCAGGGCTGGGGCAGAGGCTCGGGGCATGGGAGGGTGTCAGGGATGCAGGCTCCGGGTGGAGCTTACCTCCTGGCCAATGGGAGTGCTGGGAGTGGTGCTTGGGGTGGGGGCAGCGTGCTGAGGCCCCTGGCTGCCCCTACGCATAGGAGCTGGAAGGGGGACATACTGCTGCTTCTGGGAGCCGTATGAAGTGGGGCAAGCCCCTGACCCCACTCCCTGGCAGGGGCTTGAGGGCCAGATTAAAACATCTGGATGGCTCGATGCAGGCCCCGGGCCATAGTTTGCCCACCCATGCCGTAGCTGGTTCATGGATGTTTGTTTCCTTGATAATTCTCTGTAACTTAATAATACTCAGTAATGTAATGACAGCTGAGTGTGATTTGTCTAAATTTATACTTGCAAATTTCAAGTGTGGGAAAAGTTTAGTTTTGTTTAATTTGTTAGATAACTGTAATACCTACATGAACAGACAGTGTTGCATGGTTGTTATAACTTAGCCCACTACCACTCTGAACAGTCACCATTGGTTAATGATCTCTCGTGCAGTTTTTATCCTGATTCTCTTCTGGACTTGAGCACCCTTTCACTGTGTTGTGGCCAATTGTTCTATTGCATAAAATGGAACTTGTGTCAGTTAATGTCTGTCACTGGGAAATAGGACCGGTCTTTAATTGAATAGTGTGTCTAGGGAGCCAGAAATGTACCCTAAAATTAAATAAGCAATTAGAGATTTAAAAAATTACACTTAACTCCTGTTTTCCCTTAGTCTCCTCTGCCTCAAATATCAAGGAACGGATCAGGCCTCTGATCCTAGCCATGTTTAGAACTTTCTCAGAATTAACACACTGCACAATTCTCCAGGCAGATTACCTGAAAAGCCCTGTGTAAAGGCCACATAAATCATTCATGCTGTAACTAGGAACTGAAAGATTTAATGTGGCAAGATCACTGTAGATTTGATTGCATTGAAAATTAATTTTGCAGGCTATTAAGTCTGCCTGGGCAAACAGTTATTCTCTTGTCTTCTTTTGCCAAAGTCCGTATTGTTTAAGGCTGAATTCAACCCTCTGTGTTTCAAGATCGATGTTAATCTTTTATAAGATCAATCAGAAAGAAAATTCTATTCCTGATAAAGGCTAAGGATACATTTTTCTATCTTTTGCCTGGGTTTTATTTCAAAGGTGATTTTTTACACAGTTTAAATATGTAAAAGAAGGGGAATAAAAACTGAGTCCAGTCCTTTATGTGCTCCGCATAGAGGATTTCAACTGAAGAGCTGGGTGCTCAGTCTGCAGATTTTCAGTGGATCAGTATCTGTGATAATTTTATAAGATTATTTATCTTTTTCATAGTGCTGGGTATGCTTCAGTCATTGCTTTAAATATTTTATGAATGTATTGGAATGGATAATTTTTAAAGCCCAACTGCTACAGAACACTGTTATGAAGCAATTATACATTATCTGGAGACTGGGGCTTTCCCTATTCACTACTGAATAAATACTGTATGTTTAGTTTAAACATTCTGCATCAGGCAGACGAGAACCTAGTAAAACTGAACTGAAGGACTCACCATAAAATATACTGCATATCTGTCAGTGTGGTTCTCCTGGTCTGTGTCGTGTATGTGCTCTCTCTTTCCTTCCCTCCCTCCCTCTCTCAGTGGCTTCAACAAATCTTTTTTTTTTAAATATGTGCTCAAAAGGTGATTTCATGTATTTAGCTGTTTTACAACTTCCTTGTGCATTTTGTTCAGTGGAATTTAGGAGCATGCAATAAATTGAGGAATGGGGCCTCAGTGGCAAACTGAGGGGGGGGAGAGAATCCAAGTTACCCAAGTGGTTAGACAAAATTTCAACTGCTTATGTGGTTGTGCAGTTAGATACTGTGCTGACGACATGTAAAACTTTGACATTTATTAGCAGTGTTGCATTTGTTCCTGCTCCATTTCCCATTCCGACTCACTCTTGGGGCTTAATTCTGCAGTTGTTGAACACTCCTCTGAGAAAGAGCACAGGTTTTCACCCTCTTTGAAGTCACTGAGAGTTGAGAACACTTAGAAGCTTGCAGACTGAGCTCCTTCTGATAAACCATTTCTCATCTTCACCTTGGAATTCCCATTCACCCTCCCTGACCTGTTTGTAACTTGACACAATCCTTTGGAAAATGCAGGGAATTTGGGGGGGGGGGACACAAAAAACAAAAAAATCCCCCAAATATGCTCAAATATTTATTCATAAAAATGTATAGGGCCTGGTTCTGATCTCTCTAACATTGATGTAATTCCTTTGACTTCCATATAGTTACTCCTGATATACGATAGTTTAGGAAGATCAAGATCAGGATTACTGAGCTTGATTTAACATCAAGAGTGTGCCAATACCATCAGGTAATGCAGCAGATCTGTGGCGGGAAATCAGCAGTCATGCAGTAAATAACTGTTGGGAGTTATTGTATAAGAAATTATTATGTCTCAGATCCAGTTCTCATTGACTTGTGCAGAACTGTTTTTGGTCCCAGTCTGTTTGGTAAATGCAGATGTTATTTTTAAGTTTTACTTCAACTTTAAATTCCGAATTAGTTTCTTTGATATTCACTCTGCTAAATCGTCCTCATTCTTTGCATCAAGGTCAATGGGAGGCTGCCTAAGTTAGAGCTTAATACAAAACTCAGGACTGAGGGACAGATGTTTAATAGATATTTAGGCACTTAGAGATGGAGGTAGGTGCCTAGAGTGATTTTCAAAAGTGTCTTCAAAAATCTGACTTTGAGACCTGAACCTACTGAAGTCAGTAACAAAAATACCATTAGAAGCAACATCAAATCCTGAGCCAGGACTTCAGGATCCCCCCTTAAATAGCAGGAGTCTTAATCAGAGCTGTACAAAATGACTCCTTTTATTTTTGTGTGTATTGGTGTTCAAGGTGATGGAGACATTGCTATTTCTGCCTGCAAAGTTCATGGTGGAAGTTTATAAGGTCCCAGACTCTTTGTTTTTGCAAAATAAATGAGTTTTTCTAGAAGAATAAATCTCCTCTGTCACACAGTGTCCAGGGAAAACTCCAATTTGTTTTTGCCAAAATAAATGAAACATCTGCAGAATGATTTTTTTTTTTTAACAATCCATGAAATTGAAATTTTCGGTTTTTGGCTCCTAATAAGCAGAAACAGGAGAACATTTTTGTCTGATTTTAACTGACTCAAACATAATGGGTTCAGAAGCTTGACTCAGACATTGAGTTTCTATTCACTGAGAATGTGAAATAAGGATAAACTCTTAACTACTCCATAAAATTCTAAATTACTGACTGCAAGTACAACTGCGCTACAGCTAGGACTTCAAAGTGATGAATATCAAATGAATGAAGGCAGATTTTACACTCATTACAGAGTGCTGGTTATATATATGTAATCATTCCTGTACTCCATTTTGCCTTTGTTTTGAAAAGATTGTCCAGAAGTTGGAGCACCTTGAACAAACTCCTCCCTGCACTACTGTGCCAGTGATTCTGGATACTGTGCCAGTCATTGCTGGAGATGGAAAAACAGTTTAGCTTTATAGAGAACTTAGCCCTGGTGTATGTACACTGGGGAGGTGGAAGAACATAAGAATGGCTAAAGAAAGCGAGGAATACTTGTAGCACCTTGGAGACTAACCAGTTTATTTCATCATAAGCTTTCGTGAACTATAGCCCACTTCATCAGATGCATAGAATGGAAGAGAAGTAAGATGCATTTATACACACAGAAAGAAGGGAGAAAAAAGTTGTACATTAGCATACCAACTCTAAGAGGCTGTTAAATCTAGATGGGCCATTATCATCAGGAGAAAAAATACCTTTTGAAATGGATTTGTGTGTCAGGCAGTAGATAACACCTATTGAAGGTAAATTAACTAGGGAAATGTAATCAATTAGTGTAATGAGAGAACCATTTGCAAGTCCTGTTTAGCTCCTGGTTAATTGTGTACAATTTGAAAATTAATTCCAGTTCCTCAGTTTCTCGTTGGAGTCTGTTTTGGAAGATTTTCTGTTTCAAAACTGACACCATCAAATCTTTAATGGAATGGCCAGGAAGATTGAAGTGTTCTCCTACTGGTTTTTGAATGTTATGATTCCTGATGTCAGATTTGTGTCCATTTATTCTTTTGCGTTAAAGAATAAAAATATTCTTTTATGCAAAAGAATAAATGGACAATGCAATCAGTTAGTGTAATGAGAGAACCATTCGCAAATCCTATTTAGCCCCTGGTTAATTGTATCCAATTTGAAAATTAATTCCAGTTTACGCAAAAAATATTCTTTTACGCAAAAGAATAAATGGACACAAATCTGACATCAGGAATCATAACATTCAAAAACCAGTCCCGAGGGTTCGCGAGCTCATGGCGCTGCTGAAAAGCCGCTGAATCAATTACTTCCGCATTCAGTGGCTTTTCGGCGGACATATCGAGCTATTTTGGGAGCGCTCTGCATGTCCGCTGAAAATAGCTGCTGAATGCGGAAGTAGTTCATTCAGCAGCTTTTCGGCGGACATACAAGGGTCTGCAGAACAGTGAATGAAAGCAAAAATGGGTCGCGGCGGGGGAAAGTTTGAGAACTGCCGATGTAGCTGAAGTCAACGTACTTAGATCCACTTACCACAGCGTCTTCACAGCGGTGAATCAACTGCTGCCGCTCCCACATCGACTTTGCCTGAGCCTCTCACAGAGGTGGAGTACAGGAGTCAATGAGAGAGTGCTCACAGATCAATTTATCACATCTAGACTAGATGTGATGATCAATCGCTACCCGCAGTGTAGACATACCCTGAGGGTAATAGGTGCATAAAACTTACTTAAAGGTGAGCCATTGGGGACAATTATTATTATGAAAATTCATAGCTCACAATAGAGGAAACTGGTTAATCTTGTTTTCATAACAAATATATGAAGTCCAGCACTTTATATAAAAAATTGAGTATATTTCTTAATCATTGTAATGTGTGCACAAAAGTCCTCATTGGCTTGAAGTGAGAAGAGATGAATGGTCTGTAATCTTACCTCATTTTTATTCCACGCTGCGGTTATATCACTCACATTTTTTTTTTAAGAAAATGGTTTGCATTTTGTAGCCAAACATTCTGCCTTCTGAACACAGTGTAACACACACAGTGTCTTGTCCCTCTCTATGGATAGGTCCACAAAAAGGGTGAGATTCTACTTTTACCAGCTGATAATGCGAAAACAGGGACATCAGTTTCTATGTTTACTGCACTTAATAGGTACCAAGTCTATAAAGTGTTGGTCAGGTCCCCAAACAGCTGGGGAATTCCCCCAGTATAGGAAAATCCGCAGGTAACAAAGCCAGCCATGCCAGTGGTGTGGTCAGGAGAGAGGTGTTTAGAGTGCTGCTGTGCTTCAGTCAGCCTCAGTCATTGCGCATTCCCAAGGCACACTCCTAGCCCACTATGTATCCACCCCTTCTGCATTGCTGCAGATATGGTAATGTAGAATACATCTTCACCTTATACAGCAGGCACAGATACACCTGCACAGCAGAACCACAATTCCAGTGCCTTCAGGGAGAAAATTGCCCTTTAATGAACACTAATGAACAAGTATAACTAATGCTTAATGTAAAAAAAAAGAATCTGTCTGTGTGTGGGTGAGAGAAAAATGTCTGTGGTTCCTTGGTACTGCACTTTTGAGTCTGGTAGGAGTTCTTGCTGTGTGCAGACACAGCATCTGTCTACTGCAGCCTCTATAGAAAAGATAGTGGTTTCTCTTGGACATTTAAATTCATTTTTGTTGGTATTTTTCTTTGTCTAACATAAGCCAGATAAAGAATATGATTGCTCTTTTTATGTGGGGGGGAATAGAAGAATCCTCAAAGGTTACACCAATTGTCAGTCACAGCAGGGGTGGGAACAGATGATGTGATAGTCTCCCTGTACTTTTTTTTTAGGTTGAATCTTCAATTCTTTTACTTAACAATATTAATAGACTTTATGCAACAATGAGGCAGAACATTTCATTTTCTTGCAAATGACCTTTAGGTAATTTAAAATATGCTATGTTCTGTTTTTATAGTATAATATAACTATTAGATTAGGGTTTAATGAGTGAGAAATGAAGTCCTGACTCCACTGAAGTCAGTGATAAAACTGCCATTGACTTGATTAGAGCTAGGGGGGGGGGGGGATTTCACCATAGGTTTCTGTACCATACAGTCATATAGCATCCTACCCACAACAGAATTACCATTTTTAAACCTAGTTTAAATTATGTACAGACAACTTTAAAAATTGTTAAAAATACTTTCTGATGAGAGTGAACAATACGTTGAGTTCAATTAACAAGTATTCCTGGTAGTGAACTTCAGCTATTCTATTTAAAAGCTAAACCTGTTGGGGATGCCATTAGGAACAGCTTAGTATCAAAGTTTATTGAAACATATGAACAACTGTAAGATAGAAGATTGCTGGAAATATTGAAGCCATGATCACTATAGTAATGTCACCCCTTAGTAGCCCAGTGGGGAAAAGTAATTACTTTGTTCAACCTTTATTTTCTGTGAGAGAGCAACAAATTAAACCAACTAATCCACTTCACTGAACAGTACTTAACGAAGCTCAAAGGCTTCAATTAACCACAGTTTATTAAAAGTACTAATCTGTATTAAATGAAATCCTTCAAGAAATCACATTGAAACAATGCGTAAGTAATAATCAGCAAGCCCTGATACAGGAGCCTGCTGTGGCAGGTAGCTGGAATGCACTGTATAATCAAATTCCACAAGATTTAAATCAAATAAAAATCAGAAAAGGCCCAAACCTTTTAAGTACCAACATTGTTTTCCATAGCAAAATGCTTATACCTAGCATATTCAAAAATACATATTTTTAACAATGCAATTAAAATCAGTATTAGAAACTCAAGTCAAAACAAGAAATTAAATTAAAACTGCTTAAATACCCCCACTATGAATGACCTCCATCATACCACTTTGATCTCTTGGTTGCTTTTCATGTTTCTACCACATTGATATTCACTTTATCCAGAAGTTGTACTAAGCAGTGTATGGTTAATTCCTTTTCAGAACCATCTGTCACATGAGAAACTTCAATTTACTTACAGTGCAAAGATCTCCAAAGACTTTAAACAAAGCCTAGTGCAAGAAAGATAGGGTATAAAATGACCCTTAGTTAAGCAATGGCATAATTAATTACCCATACCAACTTTTTAGGGTTCTTTTAATTTTGATTGCTTAACTAAAGTAAAAGGGCTCGAGATTAATTTGATTTTATAGAGCTTTATTCAATATCCTTAACAGAAGCTAATGGTATAGGATATAAGAAGACAAAAATGGCATTGGACTTAGATTTACCGGTAGCTAAAACTAACTAGAAAATTGGTCAATACAACCATTCAGGTTTTCAGAATCAAATCACATAACCACTGTAGTAATTGAGTGTAAGTGTTATTTTCTATCTTGGAAAGGTGTCTTTGATTAGATTTTGGATGGAGTCCCTCAGAATAGGATCTCACTTGTGCCAATTAGATATCCACTCCTGTAGTCCTGTGTTGTTAACACACAACAGGAAAAACAATCCCAAACTAGTTCACAAGAAAATTTGGTCAGTTAGTTATGTGCCAATTCACCAATGTCTCCTTCCCGATAGATCTATAGTAGTCAACCCTTATTATCTGTTTCCCATTGAATGATCTTAGCCCCAGGATTTGGCTCACATTTGTAATGTCTAACGAACACCTACATTTATGATAGATTGCACAGACTAGCTGCAGTTCAAAAATCTGACACACTTTTATGTCTATCTACACCTAGAATGATCTGTAATCTCTAATCAGTGACTTGTTCTGTGTTCAGCCTACTTGACAGTAGTCTTGTGTGAAACTTGTTAGAAAACAAAGATCTGCTGTAACTTTGTGACGACCTTTAAAACACATTCACAAGCATATACACTTCCTTACTAAAGAGGTACTCCATTTCAGAAAGTGGTCAAATGACTCATTTGGGTGGGTGGGTTGCCATCCAAGCGGAAGTCTCGGTGTTACTTATCAACAGATCTTTGCTAAGACATCAATTTTCAGCTCAGTTATCATTCACAGCAGGAGCTGACTGTTTGCAGTTTTGTTGCAGCCTTGTCAGTCCTAGGATATTAGAGAGAGGTAAAGTGAGTGAAGTAATATCTTCTATTGGACCAGTTTATACCACTGCAGGCCTCTACATGGTAAAAAGGCCACCCATAGCAGTACATGGCACCCTCAACGCTTACCCTCTCAAAGTGCCCAGAGTCAGCCAGCAGATTCCTATGAGTGAGCAGATGGGCTGGCGACAAGTGCCACTTGGAACAGAGTTCGGGACCTGCCATCCTTGGGTGGAACCTTTGCCCTCCCCTGGGATTGAATTCTCCTTTAGTCCTTTCTCCTATAAATGCCTAGTTTATAGTGGTCTTGCAAATCATCCAAAGAGTGTGTTGCCACTGAGTGACAAATTATTGTTGCCTAAGCAGCCTCAATTGGCAATATATTTATTGATGTATTTAAAACCTCTCTAGGGTTTCCTCTAATTCACTAAAGTTTCCAGTTTATGCCTTCTACTTTTGAATTATTTCATTTCAGGAGTTTACACTGATATGAAGCCATACCACAGAGATGGTATTCTCTTCCACCGTGCTACCGTGGTTACACTGCTATTTACACTCTCACTAGCTTGATGAGAATCACATTCCTGACTTTTGTAGATATAGCCTTAGTGAAACAGGCCACTTCAGTAGAGTTGGGTGGGAAATGGTTATTCACATCCCCTATACATTTTTGAGATTTGAAAAAAAAAATGCCATCTCAAATAGGGACAAAAAGTCAATCTTGATAATAATCATGAACCAAAAATCTGGAAAAAAAATCAGAACTGTTTTCCCTTTTTAAATTAAAAAAATGTTTAAAATTACTCTTTCCTGTGAGAAATTTTTGTTTCAACAACTGCTATTTTCAATCAAAAAACATTTCATCAAAGAATTCTTGACCACTTCAGATAATTACAACATCTGATCTTAGTAATGCTCTTCTTGTACTGCTGATTTTGTTTTTAATGTTAATACATTAAATTGCTTATAAATTGAGATTTCAGAATGGTACTGCTAACACAAGATAGTAACATTAATATTTTACATTAGTTTTATTTCATACCATTTTATTGTTTGAGCTTCAAGAGTTTTCCATGTTCATATAACTGAATATGTTCTTGGTTTAAAGGTCTCATGGTCAGGATAACAGTCAACATTTTTTCATTCAGTACCTGAAAATTGAAACTTTCATTTTGGATCAAATGAGGACAATTGAGAACAACTATTAATTTTTCCAGTGATTTTATTCTTATTTCTCTTGCTATATGCTTTAATGAATTTGTTGTCTCCAAATTTCCCTTTCTGCTTTGATGCTACTGTAAAGTTATAATATTTTATTTATGAACTCATAATTTATCTATTTTTCTATTAAAAATTAGTTCACTCCAGAATAAGGCCCTAATTCAAGAAATCATGCTTAACTTTAAACCTATATTTTGGTCACATTCACTTCAGTTGGAATAAGCATGTGCTTAAGTGCTTTCCTGAATTGGGACCTAGCATAGAGGAGCAAATTGGGTATAGCGTAATGAAATCTTGTTTGCAAATATTAGTAATTTATTACTATTTTCCAAGTAATACTTGGTATGCAGATCCTCACCCAAAAGTGATATTTTTTCTTTTGTCAATTATATATTTAAAAATCAGATATTATTAAAATGTATTAATTCCATTGCAGCCTAATCTGTTCATTGTAAGAGAAAAGTAGCACCACAGTACCACTAACCATTCCTCTTAAATCTAGTTCCTCTTCCATCTCTTCTTATTGTAGCAAGATTAGCCTATTGTCTGTCTAAAGCCTCTTTCGGTTTTTAAAGAACTCTTTCAACTTTGTTTGCTCTCATACACTTTGATTCAGAAAGTACTTGTGATTGTGGTTAACTTTAATCACCTGTGTAAATCCATCCCTATTCAGCAAAGTGTTTAAACCACACTGAAGTCAACAGGAACTAAACACAGGATGGTGGGTTTTTGTGAATAAGAATAGATTTGAGCATATGCTTAGAGTTAAGAATATCCTAAGTGTTTTCCTGTAGTGATGCCAGAGTTAGGATTTGTTCTCTCCAGGATATATCTTAAGTCCACCATCTTTGTGGATTTGTATGGTTCTGCTCCATATATCATGGCTCACTTTGACAATATATGTGACACTTCTTTACTGCCAACATTTACAAGAGATGTTTCTGCTCACAAAAACGTTTGTTGAAATCCGGCTTGAGAAAATCACTGCAGCATTATGTTCATTTATGTTAGCAAAGATATAATATAGTTTGGGTAAATATATTAAATTTTAAACATGACTAACTTCATTTACACTAAATAAGATGAAGAAGACGACTTTGTAGCACCTTAGAGACTAACCAGTTTATTTCAGGATAAGCTTTCGTAGGCTATCGCCCATTTCATCGGATGCATAGAATGGAACAGAAGTAAGATGCATTTATACACACAGAAAGATGGGGGGGAAAAGTTGTACATTAGCATACCAATTCTAAGAGGCTGTTAAATCTGGATGGGCCATTATCAGCAGGAGAAAAAAATACCTTTTGAAATGGATTTGTGTTTCTGGCAGAGTAGATAACACCTATTGAAGGTAAATTAACTCGGGAAATGCAATCAATTAGTGTAATGAGAGAACTATTCACAAGTTCTGCTTAGCCCTTGGTTTATTGTGTCCAATTTGAAAATTAATTCCAGTTCCTAAGTTTCTCGTTGGAGTCTGTTTTGGAAGTTTTTCTGTTTCAAAACCAACACCATCAAATCTTTAATGGAATGGCCTGGAAGATTGAAGTGTTCTCCTACTGGTTTTTGAATGTTATGATTCCTGATGTCAGATTTGTGTCCATTTATTCTTTTGCATAGAGACTGGCCGGTTTGGCCAATGTACATAGCGGAGGGGCATTGCTGGCACATTATGACATATATCACATTGGTCGATGTGCAGGTGAATGAGCCTCTGATGGTGTGGCTGATGTGATTAGTCCTATGATGGTGTCAGTTGAATGGATATGAGGACAGAGTTGGCATCAGGCTTTGTTACAAGGATAGGTACCTGGGTTAGTGTGTTTGTTGTGTGGTGTGCGGTTGCTGGTGAGTATTTGTTTCAGGTTGGGGGGCTGTCTGTAAGTGAGGACTGGTCTGTCTCCCAAGATTTGTGAGAGTGAGGGATCATCTTTCAGGATAGGTTGTAGGTCTTTGATAATGCGTTGGAGAGGCTTAAGTTGGGGGCTGAAGGTGACGGCTAATGGTGGTCTGTTTTTGTCTTTGTTGGGCCTGTCCTGTAGTAGGTGGTTTCTGGATACTCTTCTGGCTCTGCCAATCTGTTTTTTCACTTCTCCAGGTGGGTATTGTAGTTTTAAGAATGCTTGGTAGAGATCTTGTAGGTGTTTGCCTCTGTCTGAGGGATTGGAGCAAATTCAGTTGTATATTAGAACTTGGCTGTTAACAATGGATCGAGTGTCCTTGATGGAAGCTGGAGGCATGTAGGTAAGTGTAGCGGTCAGTAGGTTTCCAGTATAGGGTGGTTTGTATGTGCCCATCATTTATTAACACAGCTGTGTCTAGGAAATGGACCGCTTGTGTGGATTGGTCCAGGCTGAGGGTGATGGTGGGATGGAAATTGTTGAAATCATGGTGGAAATTGCTCAAGGGCTTCTTTTCCATGGGTCCAGATGATGAAGATGTCATCAGTATACTGCAAGTTGAGTAGTGGCACTAGGGGACGAGAGTTAAGTAAGCGTTGTTCTAAGTCTGCCATAAAAATGTTGGCATACTGTGGGCATACTTCATTTACACTAACTCTTCAAGAAATGTCTTAATGATTTTTCCTTATCATGCTTTTGTTGTATGCACCATATAGTAAAGGTGTCAAAACCTTGTGTATTTACAAAACAGAAGAATGGCAGTCTTTGATATACTTAAGAATGGCAGCAATGGTGATATTTGAAATTGTCCACAGCTCTGTGTCCGCTGCACTAATAATTGGAATGGTGAGGGATAAAATGGAGGTTTATCAGCCTCTACTTTGCTTGAATTTAGTGTGTTACGATAGACCTTTCACATTAATTTTAAGTTTGCTTTTTGTTTGTGTGAATTATATTTAAAATATTTAAAGTGGTGATAAAAACCATTATGATGTAAAGCATGCTTGTCTTACTGTTACCTCATTCTTCATCCCCCTTTCTCCACATTTGTCTGTTTCATGCATCTTATAATATTCCTACATTGTGAGCTCTGTGAGATACAAGACTCTTTTCTTTTGTTTGTGTAGCATTTAGCATAATTCTACTTTGGTCCTGATTTTGGATTCTTAGGCTTTACTCTGATAAAAGGGCCAGATTTTCAAAAGAGCTCAGCTCCCATTTAGGCACTTAAAATTAAGTGGCCAGATTTTTTAATTTATACTGAAAACAAGAATGTTATGTTCTGACCTCTTCAGAAATCTGATCACTTCATATTTGTCTATGTGGCAGCTGATCACTTTTGAAATTCTAGTCTCAATTGTGGCCACCATGTACTTTTGAAAATCTGGTCACAAATAAATCATAATAGTAACTACAGATTACTCTTTTCATCAGTGGCATTTTATATAATCAAATATGTATACAAATGGGCAGTCAATAGAAAATATGTCATTTACCACAGTACTAAACTGTTTATTACTACATAAAAATTACTATTGATAATGTCATAGTTCTTAGGGAGAAGGAGAGATGCCAAACTTTGTTTAATAAATCTGATGTTCTTCTTTAAAATTTGTTTCTAAGAGCTTGTTCCTAGGAATATATTTTCAGATCTGCATGCTGGATTTACAGTATTCCTTCTAAAGCAGTGGTTTTCAGCCTTTTTTCATTTGTAGACCCCAGCCCATTTGTACACCTGCTCAGAGGCAGCCATAGTCTGTGTCAAAATGTCAATTTCTGACCCCGGTTATTGAGACACTTCCTAGTTATACCCATGTGATGTTAGCCCTGTTCCTAATTTTCTCTAATGTAATACTTGTAGCACCTTAGAGACTAACTAGTTTATTTCAGCATAAGCTTTCGTGGGCTTAATCATTGGATGAAGTGAGCTATAGCCCACGAAAGCTTATGCTGAAATAAACTAGTTAGTCTCTAAGGTGCTACAAGTATTCCTCACTTTCTTTACGGATACAACACAGCTGCTATTCTTGAACCTTGAATACAGCAACTAATAGTACCATATGGTCTTAGTAGTATCCTATATTCTGTTCCCTTTGCCTAACCTTTCTTGCATTAATATTTTTGTTAATATCATACATTTAGCTTACTGTACACATGATTTTTGTTGCAAGTGCCACTCAGATAAAAGCCCTGGCTCGAGCTGGGCTTTTGGGTTCCCAGCTCTGCAGCAGGAAGCCTGGAAACACTGGAAGCCATGACATCGTTGGTCTGCCATGGGATCACGGACCCTGGAAATCCAGGATCTCTGACCCCATGACAGCCCATGTGGTGGGGCTGCTGTGGGTCTGGACAGACCCCTGAACTGCAGACTGTGGAAACCCAGAGTCCCCAGCAGCCTGCCAGGTGAGCTGAGAGGGAATCAAGATGATTTCCGCTGGAAACCTTCCTGTGATTGGACAAAATTTCATCAAACCCAAACTGTTTTTATGAGATATTTTGGATTTGTTGGAAAATTTCCAACCAGAACTTCTGACCTCAGTCTGTACCTTCTTTTCTCAAAATTGTGGAGGCTTCTACTGGCTGGCAGTTGCAGCATGGGGTAATACATTTTCCAGGAATCAGCTGGCAGATTTACCTGCAGAAAGAGGACATGTTCATGAATTTTGTGCATGGAATTTAAGAATGCTGAAAATTTGGCCCTCAGTATTTCTATTTTTGCATCAAAGCTCCGGTTATTTTGTGACAAAAGTGTTTCCTGGGAAACCTCAGATTTCCATTGTAAGTCTGTGCTTCATTGCCTTACAAATTCCCTTTTGCAAGCACACCCCATTTCTGTAGTACACCCCCCAAAAAAGGAGTGGACTCTTCATGCCTGGACATAGCTGTAAAATTTATACCCTGGATTAAGAAATTTCAGTAAATAGTCATTCTGATTTAAGATGGTTAACAAAAGGCCTAATTAATAAATGTATGTGTCTTTTTTTAATAAATAAAAGGAAAATGGGGGGGAATGTTTCATTTCTGGGATTATCAATTTTGAGAGCTGTTTTATGCTTTTAGTTTCCAGTGTAACTTACTTTCTCATGAATTTGGTAGTCATAGCCTAGTCTGTAGAATACTGGAGCATTTGATCTGCAAACTCATTTTCTGCAATATCTTTCTATTGTAGAAATCTCTCTACTGCTATTTCCGCAGTGAAGGCCCATTAATGTGCCCAGTCACACATTAAAGCAAAAATGAGTGACTTTGGCAGGCAGTCCAAATCTGTGTCTAATAACCTCCAATAGACCAAGTAATGTCAAATTAGTCCTGCATATCACAGAGAAAACTTATGGGGATGGCTTTGTTTTCTCATTAGCAATCATACCACATTATTAAAGTTCTCTTTGAAAATGAAGAAAAATGAACATGAAACTAAAATATTTCCATAATGTTTTATCTTAATACTTTATTCCTTCATTGTACTAGATGGTTAAATAGATATTTTTTACTTTTATGCTATTTGAAATATGTGTTTGCAACTTTGCCCCATTAGTAAAATGAAGTGGATTTGTTCTCTTAGTACCATACCGTAACATACCCATATATCAGCACATGCTACATATAAATAGAAGATAGTCTTACATTTTTCCTATAGTTAGAATTTTCTTAATTTACTGTATGTGGGCAAAGAGCTCCAGCCATAAGGCACTCAGCATAAGGAATTCTTTTCTCCAAATCTTTCAGTTGCAGCCACTATACTATATCTCAAGATGGATAGTAGGTTTAGCAAGAAGTATAAATCCTTTCTATGCTATTTGAAACCAATGGTGTTTTCAATATCAGTAGACAAAAATTTGAACCATGCCTATGTAATAAATAATAATAAATCATTGAACAAATTTCATCCCAAAAACTTGGAAGATACTTGATAAGCTAAACAAACTGATAGATTCATATATGTACAAGTGTATTCTGTCTTCTGTGAAATGCAGCCACATATAGGATGGGATGCAGCAGTTGTATAGCAACATAATTCCTTAGGTTGAGAAGAAGAATACTGTATGTTTGGAGCATCTGTTATTGTTATGTACTGTATTGCACATGGGTATAGAATTCAGAGGGTCATCCTTTGCATTTAAAACTGCAAACGCAAGTTAGACAAACAGAATGTGATTATTGGAGGTATAAAATCAACTAGTTTTGAGTTCACTTGGTGTTAGCATGCTGAAGCTTTTGGGTTTGAGTGGCAGGTATTTTGAAATTTACCTTCAGTTTTAGCTTGGTGCAAAATTCCAAGGGAAAGTAGAATTAACAATTATCCCACATCGTGGGGGGAACCTCTCAGCAGACCCACAGAACACCAGGGCCATCTTCAGGACCATCAGGCTGAATGATCAGGAAACCAGGTTTTTCTTCTATTCCTAGTATTAGAAGCCATTACTGAAAGTGTTTTGCAACAGCGGGGTCATTTGCTCCTTCTGCCTGCAGCTGGCTACTCCTTTCCTCACTCTGTCTACACAGCCTGTCTCCATGCACAGTGAAGAGTCTGCAGCAGCAGGTGCAGAGAATGTTGGGAGAAGCAGCATCAGACTCTCCCTTGCTTTGGTGGGGCTTGAGGTGATTTCAAGTGAGATAGACCCAGGGCTGGGAGCAGACCCTAGGTGCATGGGGAGACAGTGGAAGGAAGAAAACCTCAGGTGAAAGAGAGGCTGGACTTACCACATGGGGAAAGGAGAGGTTCCCATGGGCAAGGAGAGGAGAAAGTGTGGGGTTTTCACACGTGCATTAGGGTTAGGTTGGAGGATTTTAGAAATCAAAAGAGACCAAAAAATCCAATATATACTCTTTTTAAAAAAAATCTCATGATTTTTGTCATGCTGTTTAAATATTTGAGGTTTACAACACTGGAATAGATTTGAAATTGCTGGTGTGAAAAAGCTATCACAGTTGAATCACGTAATGCATATTTCCTATTTATGTCTTTATCCAACATACATGCAAATGTGCACACGATTGTTCTGGTAGTCAATAATGTCTAAGGGTAAGAAATAGAGGTACATGGAGTTTGGATTAAAATGAATCAGTTGGCTGAGCTTGGTGGTGGCTCTATATAATTATAATTATCAGTGTAGAAATTCTTGAAGTTCCTTTTTTCTTCAGATAATGTTAAACCATAACTGCTTTAAACAGATTGTTTATCTATTGCTCCTTAGAAGCTCAGGTAAATACAGAAGTATATCACTGAAACTAGAGATGAGTGTTAAAGTCCATTGAGCAAATTGTTCCCTCCATGTGGCAAAATACAGGAAGGAAATAAGGGAAAGAAATATTACGAGGATTTCTTTGCGTTTCCTCCACTTTATCCCATCAGTTGATCACCACAGAGACTGAACTCCTGGTTTGCTTTCAAATCCTGTAGATCCTGGTGGAGTGAGGGTTTCCATGGGATACCAGGCCTCTGCACCAATTCTAGGACCTTGGTACATGTCTTGGTACATGTCTGCCCGTGTGCTCACCACCCCTCTCTCACACATGCTTGGGGCAGGTCTCATAAGGTATGTCTACACCAGGGGTCTCAAACATGCGGCCCAGGGGCCACATGCGGCCCGCAAAGCCCTTCCCTGCGGCCCGCCAAGCTTCCTGGCGCCCCCCCCCCCCCCCCCCCCGGTCCCCCCATAGCAGTTTGCAGGACGGAGGGGCCAGAAG
The DNA here is from genome assembly GCA_032164245.1 of Sternotherus odoratus. Classification (NCBI taxonomy): domain Eukaryota; kingdom Metazoa; phylum Chordata; order Testudines; family Kinosternidae; genus Sternotherus; species Sternotherus odoratus. The sequence goes on along the minus strand of JAVMKO010000007.1, from coordinate 28,792,143 downwards.
TGGAGGCTTCTCTGCTGCCTGGCTGGGCCGCATGTGTTTCTAGCTCTGGACTTCCTAGATTGCTCTTGCTTTGTTTGCCAAACAGCTGTTGGTGGTGCCTAGTGCTTTCCAGGAGGGAATGGGGAGCTGCGTGCTCAGAGGAGGAGGTGGGGCAGGGGTGGGACCTCTTGGAAGGGGTGGAGTGGGGGCTCCACCCCTCCCCCCCCCCCATTAGGTCCAGCCCAAGCCTGAACATCTGTACCACAGTTAAATATCTCCTTAGTCTAAGCCCTGCAAGTCTAAGTCAGCTGACAGACACTAGCCACAAGTTTTTAACTTCAGTGTAGACATACCCTTAATCACGCTGCCTCCTTTTACTCTTCTGTAAAATGGGGCTAATAATACTAAGTCACAGAGATGCTGAGGATTAAATAGTTCATACTTGTATAATACTTCAAAAATACAATGGGCAATAAAAATACTTAGTAGTATTACATGGCACCAATAACTAAAGCTGTAATATTTTTCCATTGCTTTGTGACAAGAACTCTATGGGATATGGTGGTGTTTAAAATTGCAAACTATTGAATAATATATATTTTTCAGATTCTTCTTATATTACATTTCTTCCAAATACAATGTAGAAGTTACATTGGGAAACTTGTGATGATAAATGGCCACATTTTATGCTCTCCTACTGTGTGCTGAATACAGCTTGATTTTCATGACAATTGAAGATTGTTCTTGGAACAACTCAGATGATAAAGTTTTCTTGGTATCAAATAGAAAAGGAACAGAGAGTACAGAAAGCAAGCTACAGTAAGTGAAGGTTTAATGTCTTGGCCTCTATAGTACTGCCAGTAACAACTGCTCCATAAAAGTCAGAGGAATATTGCAATGGTCTTTTTGGAGCAGACTAATGTTCCAGGTAGTGAAGTATCCTGTCTCCAACAGTAGCCAATGCCCAATGTTTCAGGGAAGACACAAACACATCATAATGCACTTAATTGTGCAATGGTGAAAAAGAAATTTCTCCTGACTACAACTAATGATAAGCTTATTCCCTGAAACATCTGAATTCCAATAGTTTGTAATATTGCCTGAGCTAACCTAACTGCAAATGTATTGATGTTGAGTGGGGTTTTCAAAAGCATCTAAGGATATGTCTATACTACAGTGTTACCCCAAGGTTCGAACTCACACTCAAGCCTAATCCCCCTTCCCTCTACACACAAATTGTACTAACCCAGGGTTTGGATTTCCAGGTCACAGGACCGTACAGAGGAGGAGGTTCTGAGCCTGAGTCAAGACAGGATCTAGAGTTCAAGCCCTGGTTCTTTGCAGTGTAGACGTACCCCACTAGACTTGAGCTGTAGGAGTCCATCAAAAGTATTCCAGAATTCTATGGGCTTTCTTTGTCCTCTGGACAGTCAAATTTTTTCACACTGTACCAATAACAAAAGGCTAGAGCTGCCACACTTTGGAAAGGCTCTAGGAAGTCTGGGAGATTGGTGGTTGGACTCAGGCCTGCATAATGCAGTGCAGATATTGGATCCCCAGGTTCGGACCCAGGGTTCAACGATTCATAACCGGAGTTACAAATGAGTGTAGACACTCAAGCTGTACATTAACACCTGGGGTCTGCTAACTCAGATTCTACTAACTCTGGTCTTACATTGCAGTGTAGACATACGCTTAGTGACTTTAGATCACCAATCCCATTGGCTTTCAATGACACGGGGGTTCCCAAGTCACTTAGTTGCTTTTGAAAATCTCACTTGTAAATATCTGACTGTTTTTTTAAAAGTGCAAAGTTATTTACTCTAGAAATATTCTGGTGTCTGTCCAGCTGCAATTACCCCACTGTAGAGCAAATGACAAACTTCTTTTTCAGCACTGCTTCTGCCCTGCTGAAGGTCTTTGTTACCATTGTCCAGGAGAGATCAGTGAGGTTGTGACACTTTGAGCGAAGTCTGTCTCCCTATTGGTTTTACCAGCAATGCTGAATTTATCAGAAATGATCCTCCTTAGTAGTGCTGCCTGTGGGTTTCATGTTAATTATTTGAGCCAGTCTGAACTTCCAATTCTTAGATCAGCAGTTAAACATCATTGGTACCCCGTAGGTTATCTTCTATCTAACTGAACTTATTGTCTTGAGAGATTTCTGCTGCTAACTCTTTTTAATAATCATCGTCATCTTCCTTGGGAAATTGATATTCAGCTCATTACTAACTACTGTTGCTGATTTTAGGACTACCAATTTCACTTCATTAACGGTGAGCTGGGTTTTAAATTCTAATAGCATTATACGCTAGGTTTCTAAATGAGCAGTGTCAGCCTTTTAAAAAGCATTGATCAAGAGAATAGAGTGCTATTCCATTGGGTAATTTATACAACATAAAAACAAAGAGAATAGCTCTCTCTGCTGTGAATTTATGGACTATTCTCTTTATTAGTACTCATATAGGAACAGCAACAGTATTGGATGTTTACGGCCTCATAATGTGATAATGTTAAAGCATCTCCATAAGCACTCCCACGGATAGAGCTGCTGTTCTCTGTTGAATCAGTGGCATTTGCAGAAACTTTCCAATGCAATATCTTGTGAAAAATTCCCCACAATGTCACAGGTTGACATCAGGCGTAGTTAATGCATATTGTAGTTTATACAGATGATTTATCATTTCTGTCACTACCCAAAGGCGTGATATGTACCTCACAAAATATTATTTCTGCCTCCAAGGCATTTACAAATGAAGGTCTAGATCCAGCAACCTTTAAAACATGAGTAGCCCTGTGAAATCAACAGGACTACATGTGCTTAAAGTGCCTTGGTGAACCTAAATTAGAAAACAATGCAGAGCAGACTGGGGAGGGAAGACCGGCAAGTTTGTGGTAAATGCAGCCTGGGCACTGAGGTCAAAAGGACCCCAATGACAGTTTGGAGCTTGGTCTTTCAACGTCTTGATAAGCACCCCGACTCTCATCCAGCAAAGTACTTAAGCACATATTCCACTTCAAAGTGAAGTCTGCAGACTTTGGCAGTCATTCTGATGTCTGTCTTGTCCCTCTCACTTCTCTTTGTCCCAGTCTTTTCCCTTTCTCCTCTCAGCCAAATGAAATCCCTCTCTTTAAATCCCCAAATCATCTTACTCCTCTTCTGATTCTCAAACCTCACTCTTTAACCCCCAGCAGACGTCATTCGCCAGCTGTTTCCCTGACACTGGTCACCTGTTCTCCATAGGCCCTCCCCTGGGTTGGTATCGCACTGAAAAGATCTCCCCATGTTTCACACCGTCTGTTTCACTCTGGCTAGCTCCTCTAGTCAAATCTTATATGCAATAGAGATTCCCCTGGTCACAGTAACCACAGAATGTAGTGCTCACTTTGTCCATGGGAGGCCTCTGGATCCTGTAACATTTTGTGAGAAATTTCAAGTGTCATTCAACCTTCCAGAGATTACCAAACCCTAGTGGAGTTTAGTACATTTGGAAGGTCTATCTAGGACAAGGTGTGTGTGTGTGTGTGTGTGTGTGTGTGTGTGTGTGTGTGTGTGTGTGTGTGTGTGTGTGTGTGTGTGTGTGTGTGTGTGTGTGTGTGTGTGTGTGTGTGTGTGTGTGTGTGTGTGTGTGTGAACTCATCCAAACTTTTTTTTAAATCTACTGTGGCAGGGTGCTGGCCAGGAGTGTCTGAGCCAGCCCTGCCGCCCCTTTAAGAGGGAGAAAAGCCCTCTGCAAACCTCCCTGGCAGGAAGGCTAATTAGCCACCTGAGGTGCAGGCCAATCAGCCTGCATGAGTTGCACCTGGCAGCCTCCTCTGGGGGATATAAGGCTGCCAGGAACGAAGCCCAATGTGGTGGTGGTGGCATGAGCTATCCAGAGCTGAGTGTGTGTTTGAGCTATCCAGAGCTGAGTGTGTGTTTGAGCTATCCAGAGCTGAGTGTTTGTGAGCTGTTGAGAGCTGTATATATTGGTGGTGGGGTCCTGCACTGTAAATTAAAGAGCACTGTTTGGAGCAAAAAAGGGTTTCCTGCCTGTGTTCCTGAGGAGGGGTGAGAGAGCGATCTGTCACACTACATAAGTTTAAATTTGGGTTGAGGTTTAGGCTCATTCTTATTTATTTCTCAAAACTAGTCACCCTTCCAAAATGCATGATTGCTTTCTTTCTGAAATATTCAAATGTAAAATGATGGTTAATAAAGTTCTACTTCCTTAATGCCAGATCATTGCAATCATGCTTCGATCCTCAAATTTGTAGTTACCTAAATCAAATGTAAGTCACTGACTTTTAACTAACACAAGCATACCGCAGCTGTCCCTGTGTTTGAAATTCAAACAGTTAGGTTTATGGAATGAATTAATGACAGTTGAGCAAGAAACAGTTGCAAAACTATCCTAGGTTCCTTGGATAAATGCCATTGTTGATTAATTGTAATATATTTACATTTTATGTAGATTCTTAGCTGTTGCCCATAAATATTGTTGTTTCATTCTTTAGAGATTAACAATATCTCTTGTGTGGTCAGTTTCCAGTTTAGTACATTGTTTCTTTTGAAGGATTTGTTTTCCTGCGTTCAGCTTTCAGAATCACACTTTCACAAGCCACCTTTCTGAAATAAAATATAATTTAAAAAGAGCCTGTAAGGGCTTGTGCCAGTTAAATCTAAGCTCTTAGAGGATTTGTTTTTCTTTTGGCGTCAGATTAGATGTTCAAATCAAGCAGTGTTTTGGGGCTGCGGATGAATGTCTATAGAACTCTTAATGAGGCTAATCCCACAGCAGCACATTCCAAGCAGCTAATGGGCGCAAGTTCATTGCTTACTTTAACATCTCTTGGGTCAGAATGGAGTGAATGCCTTGCTTAGTAGGCAGTCATGAGTGCATTATTAGCAGAATGACCAGCAGCAGCAGTGAAATGTGGACAGCATAATATGCTCTGGGACTTAGACTTAGACACCACCCAAGTTTGATGCCCAGGTAAAAAAATATATATACTATATGTATATAGAGTGTGTGTGTGTGTGTGTGTATTATATATACACACACACACACACACATCAACCTTTGATCTGTTTTGTTGTTAGTTTGGGGAATTTTTTTTTACCTTTTATAAGAGACTAATATTGAGTCTTGGAAACTAATCTAAAAGCAAACTAAGTCTGAGGATAAAAGATGAAAGGTAATTTATTAATTGAACCCATTCATTTTTGGTTTGCTAATTAGCACCAAGAGACTGTTTTTGGTATAATGAAAAGCAAAGACAAGCTGTATCATTTGCTATTTTATTAATTCATAATTTATCATAATTTATGTGAAGTGTATAGATTGTTCATATCTGACTTGTATAACTATATTAAAGTTAAGTTCCTCTAGTCACTTATCTCTGCCTTTGACTCTATAGTGAAGACCTTGTTGCAAGTAATTTTACTATCTTTTTTATTTCTGAGAATGAATGAATATAGATATACTATTTTTCATTGCAAATTATCAACCTCAGGAAGTTCTTGGGTCAGTGCAATACAATGGGATGCTTTGGGGTGGAAGGTGACAGTAAATTATGAAAAGATAAACTATAATTTTTGGTATTATGCCTGTGACAAGCAGGATAATAGATCTTTTAAGACCTAAAAAGTAGAAAGCTTTCCTCTGCTGGAGTGAAAACAAGATTTTATTTTAATTTGCCTTTTTAACAATTTTCCAAACATTCTTTGTTTTTTAATCCAGGCATAAAAACAGGCATAGGAACTCAAGGGGATATTATAATATTTAACATATCTCGTTTTTCTTTTGTCTTCAAAATCTCAATTGGAGTAATGAATAGGCAAATAAATATTGTAGTTTCTAATACATAAAATTTGCCTACTATTTAAACCCTTTTGAAATATGTGCCTGTCCACTTATTTAAAAAAACAAAGTATTGTTCTATGAAGTCTCTTTTGTTCATTTTCTATTTGATTTTTTGTTGTTTAGATAAATTCAGTTCCTGAATTATCTTTAAAGAAGGTATTTGGGGCATATTTTAAATGAGTGAATTTTCCAACGTCTGCTATAAATTGTTTTTGTGGATTTTAATAAAACTTCAGAAGTATATGAAAAAGGAAAAGTTCTAGGGAGTCCTGCCATGTTACTGAGGTAGAACTTAGTGGGGGGCATTTTGTACAAGGAAATTATTTAGGACGTCATCCAGAAATGTGGCATGTAACATTTTATGCTTTCCAGAAAGATGATAGATGTGCCAGGCACTTACTTAAAAGTTAAAATAAATAAGTAAACTTAGCATAACTGAATTTCCCTATTTTGAGAAATGTTAACATGTGTAACAAAAGTGATCCATAAATCCGCTGCTTCTTATATTGACGAACCCTTTCCTAAGGCAATAGTACAAAGTGATACCTGAATAATAAGTATGGCTTTGTAATTGTAATGTTTTAGTAAAACAAAGCAACATCCTGCCCCAAAAGTTTGAAGTTCCTCTCTTCACTGTCAGAAGTTTTATATGCTTCGAATTTCAAAGGCTACAAGTATTCACTGTAGGTAAATATTCAATTGAGATTTTTTTTTAAAGAAGTTCACTTTAAAATCCATTAAAAGCCTAGTTCACTAATAAGTAGATGGCTCATTACATGTGAAAAGTCAATTAAATTACTACACTGAAAATTGACCAATTTAATATTGATTAACAGGATAGTACAGCATGCAAAAATATGGCTCTTATGCATTTTACGTACTTATTTTGATTGTGTTTCAAAGCCTTTCAAGTATCTGTTCAAGAATAAAGTCTATTTAAAAATTGCACACATTTCTTGGGCTTCCAGGATCTCTATTATACCTTTTCTCTGTATATTTAATATGCACACCTTGCTCCGGGGCTCCATATCGTAGCAGCCCTCGTCCCACCCAGGGGGAAAGGACTGTCTGCCATGGCTCCATCTAGAGTTCCTTAAAGCCTCTTTGAGTCCTGGCTAGTGGTATTCACTTGGGATGCCTTCTACTGTTTATGATGCCTCCTTCCATAATGTAAAATCCTGACTTTAAAAAAATGTAATCTGGTAGATTGGTTTTCAAACTAAAGAAGAATAAGAGAAAAATGTGTAACTCCCTCAGCTAAATAGTCAATGATTAAGAACAAGGAATCAGTTGCTAGTGAAAAATGCAGTGAACAGTTTTTATTTAAATTTAATGCTAAGTAATAGATTTAGTTTTGAACTGACCTAAGGTGATTTTACACCACTGCAGAGATGTAACGTTATTTTTAAAGTCTGCACATGTGAACATTCATGTAGTCTGAAAGATTTTCTCTGATTAAACTGATTTGCACACATCCAAGGAACGTGGGTCTCAAGGATCAAAAATAAGTTTCAGATATTTTGTGTTGCAAGACAGTTGACAGTAAGTAGAATGTCAAGCAATGATGACTTCTCTCATCCTATCTATGTCACACTTCATTTCCTATAGGCAGATTTTTTCACTCTTTTATATAGTCATTATCACATTGCTTAAATATGTCTGAAACTCATTTAATGTACCTTAAACTTCATCCACTTTTTCTAGTATGTTTCATAATTTATTGCTTTCTTTCACCTTTGTGATCAGTATTAACAATATCCCTGTTTCTGTCGTATAACTGTAAAAATATTATTTTATTCTTTGCATATGCTTTATAAGATTTACCTGTTTGTGCTGAATACTTTTAGATTTTCCTTCAATCAACTGAATCTTAAATGGAAATAATTAAGTTCTATCTGCAGGAATCCATTGGGTAATTTACCAGGACACAGACTCACTTGATACATCAAGAACTACCCAGATAATTAAAAGGAATTCAGAAACTTTGAAGATGGGTTTCTCTAAAAACAAACAAATCACCACACCTCTTCATTCTTATCTGGAAATAAGATAATACTGAGAGAAAATCTTTTGCATTACTGAGTACATTTGTGGCTATAGGCTCAGATAGTATAAAGTGTCAGTAGCTTAATTTAATATGATGGAGTTTACAGATAAGGATCTGTCCCTTTATATTTCAAAGCATCTCTTGCTTCACATTTATCATTTCCTGCTTTGTATATGTTCTTTTCAACAAGACACTATAAGTGACATTATGATATGCTGTTTAACCACAGTTTCTACAAAATGTTGTCATGGATTGCCATTAATTTATATTTTAGTGGGTTTTTTAATTTCTAAACATTTTACTATACATCAAACACAGCCACATTAGTTAAAGTAACCGTATTTTAAAAATATCTGAGGGCAGGTTGTTTTCTTACCACCTAGAAAACTTTGATCAATTATTTGTTTTGCTTTCATGGTTGCTGTTATGTAGAGGTAGGCAAAAGTATAAAATGTATCTGGCCAAGAAACATGAAAACATTATACATTTACATATATTGAACTTTGTATTGCTATGCTCTTGAAATGCACCCAAATTCTGATGGGAAATGTTTACTGATACATCATGTTTGCATGGTCAATACTTAAAGATTCTCTCCGTGTTTGAGTTCTCTTCATTCATGCTTGAAATTGTATTTAATGAACAAAGAAAGTTAATACGACTTTTACTGTGTCTTTTTCAGGCTCAGAAGTCATGGATAGAGAGAGCATTTTACAAGAGAGAATGTGTTCATATCATACCCAGCACCAAAGACCCCCATAGGTAATTGTATTGCTATATGTTACATATTGTATTTATTGCTACATATTATGAAAATGAAATTATATAATGACAGGAAAACAACTGCGTAGATGATAATTTTTTCCAAGTCTCTGAATATGCTGGACAAAGATTGCCTTATATTTTGTAACCCTCAGAGATATGGATTTCCATGAGGCATGGCACCAATACTTTATACGCTTCAGAAGGTGTCAATTGAAAAACAAAACCTGAATTTATATCAGTGTTCATTTCTAATTTATTCATCTTCTTGGTGATGTATTCCAATCCCTTGAATATTTGTACTCTAGATTAGAGCCATAGCAGCTAGTATTGAAAGGGACTGATAGATATGAGCTTCATGTATGACTGAAATATGTTGTTGTCTATGTGAAAATGTTTTATTTATCTTAACGTAATCTGTGGGAACTTATAGAATGTATTGGGGGGAAATCTTTGCTTTGTCAATATTTAGAACAAAGCACTTCTTTATTTAGTTTTAAATAAAAATGACATATCAAGGGGGACTCCCAAATCAAAAAAGTCATGTCTATATTGTAACGGTCTGTTTCCTAGACATTTCAATGTATTTGCTACAAGACAAGGCTTCTGACAACTCTATAAAATCATTTCAGCCTGAAAGTGACTTTCTAAGATTTTTGCAATGCATACAAGATTCTTGAAATACAGCCTGTTGCATTTTTAGGCCAATAAATGCAACTAATTTTTTCTTACTGCTGTAGGTGTTGCTGTGGGCGTCTAATAGGTCAACATGTTGGACTGACTCCAAGTATCTCCATTATTCAGAATGAGAAAAATGAAAGCAGACTCACTCGAAATGACAGCCAGTCAGAGAAGTGGTCCATCAGCAAGCACACGCAGCTCAGCCCAACTGATGCCTTTGGGACCATTGAGTTTCAAGGAGGGGGTCACTCCAATAAAGCCATGGTAATCAAAACCCTTTCTTAGAATACTAAATAATGCTACTAATCAACAAAAGTCACAAAGTATCTTCCTTCTTTCTTAATTTATTTAACAGTTTTACTTGTAACACCATATGTTTTCTAGATTTCCGGGGTCATGGAAAGAAGAAGATAGTTAGACTATAACACAAGATCAACTACAAAAGCTACAGTGCTACAGGAACGGGGCTACTGGTTATGATGACAGAGGCACTATCATTGAGTCATTAGACTAAGGGACAGGATATCTGGACTACCTGAATTAGTTTCCTGACATTGACACGCTGAGAGATTAAGGGCAAATCAGTTAGTATTTCAGGGAACGCTATATTATATGCTATGTGGTTTCTTCCAATCACACCTAAAGTTCTATGGATATTTTTCATGGGGAGGTCAATAGTGAAGTAGATCAATGTCCCAAGATGATAATGTTGTTTTTTCTACAGTGTCATTCAGTTTGGGAGTAGGGCTACATCTAATTTTTTATCCTGTCCTTAGCTGTCACTTCCAGAAATTATGTGCATATCCTCTGGCAGTATCTATCTGACCTCATAGGTATATTAGTAAATGTCTTGAATTCCTAGTTTCCTTTGTCCATCCTTCTAGCGTTTCCTAGAGTTGGGTTATAACTAGGACTGTTGATTAATCACGGTTAACCCATGCAATTTAAATAAAAAATATTATTCATGATTAATTGCCGTTTTAATTGCACTATTAAACAATAGAATACCAATTGAAATTTATTAAATATTTTGGATGTTTTTCTACATTTTCATATATATTGTATTCTGTGTTGTAATTGAAATTAAAGTGTATATTATTTTTATTATAAATATTGTGGCAGGGTGCTGGCCAGGAGCGGCTGAGCCAGCCCTGCCGCCCCTTTAAGAGCACTGAAGTCTCTGCAAGCTTTCCCTGAAGGGGAAGGCTAATCAGCCACCTGGGCTGCAGAGGGCTCAAGCCCAACTTGTTGCACCTGGCAGCCTCCCTGGGGGGATATAAGGCCCCGGCAGGAAGGAAGCCCGGGGGGGGGGGGGGGGGTGGAGTGTGGAGTTGGAGAAGAAGTAGACAAAGCTAGGGAGTCAGGATAGGGAGGAGTACTTAGACTCTGGATCCCTGTGAGCCAGGAAGGGGGTTGATTCCTGAGCTGTGGTCTGTCTCCCTGTGCAGGTTTTAAGCCAGCACTGTTAACGCTGTATAAAGGGGTGGGGTTTGCACTATAAATAAAGGACACTGGTGAAGCCACAGAGAAGTCTCCTGCCTATTTGTGGAGTGGGCATCGGACGGATCTCTTACAATATTTGCACTGTAAACATGATAAAAGAAATAGTATTTTACAATTCACCTCAATCAAGTATTATAGTGTAATCTTTGTTGTGAAAGTGCAACTTACAAATATACATTTTTGTTACCTAACTGTACTCAAAAACAATGTAAAACTGCAGCGCCTACAAGTCCCCCCAGTCTTATCAGCCAATCGCTAAGACAAACAAGTTTGTTTACATTTACAGGAGATAATGCTGTCCTCTTCTTATTTACTATGTTGCCAGAAAGTGAGAACAGGCATTACATGGCACTTTTGTAGCCAGCATTGTAAGGTATTTATGTGCCAGATATGCTAAACATTCATATGCTCCTTCATGCTTCGGCCACCATTCCAGAGGACATGCTTCCATGCTAATGATGCTCTTTAAAAAAAATTGTTAATTGGGGGGGGGGGGGAGGGATAGCTCAGTGGTTTGAGCATTGGCCTCCTAAACCCAGGTTTGTAAATTCCATCCTTGAGGGGGCCATTTAGGGATGTGGGGCAAAATAATCTGTCAGGGGACAGTACTTGGTCCTGCTAGGGTAGGCATGGGACTGGACTTGATGACCTTTCAAGGTCTTTCCAGTTCTATGAGATAGGTATATCTCCATATATTATTATTTTTAAATTTGTGACTGAACTCCTTGGGGGAGAATTGTACATCCCCTGCTCTGTTTTACTCACATTCTGCCATATAGTTCATGTTATGGCATTCTCGGATAATGACCCAGCACATGTTGTTCGTTTTAAAAACACTTTCACTGCAGATTTGACAAAACGCAAAGAAGGTACCAATGTGAGATTTTTAAAGACAGCACTTAACCCAAGGTTTAAGAATCGGAAGTGCCATCTAAAATCTGAGTGGAACAAGGTGTGAAGTATGCTTTCAGAAGTCTTAAGAGCCCCGCTCCAATGCAGAAACTATAGAACCCGAACCATCAATAAAGAAAATTAACCTTCTGCTGGTGGCATCTGACTCAGATAATGAAAATGAACATGCATTGGTCCGCATTGCTTTTGATTGTCATTGAGCAGAATCCATCATCAGCATGGATGTGTGTCATCTGGAAGGGGGGTGGTTGAAGCATCAGGGGACATGTGAATCTTTAGCGCATCTGGCATGTAAATGTCTTGTAATGTCAGCTACAACCGTGCCATGAGAATACCTGTTCTCATTTTCAGGTGACATTGTAAACAAGAAGCGGGCAAGATTATCTCCTGCAAATATAAACAAATTTGATTGACTGACAAGAAGTAGGATTGAGTGGATTTGTAGGCTCTAATAAAGTTTTACATTGTTTTATTTTTGAATGCGTTTTTTTAATCCATAATTTTATATTTGTAAGTTCAACTTTTATGATAGAGTTTGCATGACAGTACTTATATTAGGTTAATTGAAAAATACTATTTCTTTTGGGGGTTTTTACAGTGCATATATTTGTAATAAAAAATAAATATAAAAGCATCACTGTACACTTTCTGTGCAATTGAAATCAATATATTTGAAAATGTGGAAAACATTCAAAAATATTTAAATATTAACAGATTAATTTTTTAAGTGCTTGACAGCCCTAACCATAACTTCTTCCTTCTCTATTAATTCTTGCTTTTTCCTCTTTTCCCTCTCTTTGACAGCCATCTCTCACACTTCCTGGCTAATTCATAACATTGTTAGAATTCTGGTAAATCACAGTCTGTCACTGTCTGGCATGTTTGGTAAACTTTAAATATATTTTCTCTTACATATTGGACAGGATGCCTGTCGCAGAGTCAGTAAATCAACATGCAGGAGGATTTCAAAGGATTTGAGGGTTTGAAAGTCAGTGGGAGTTAGGCGTGTAACTGCAATTTGTGCCTTTGAAAATCTCCACCTGTATCTGTTTCTGAGGTAGTAATTCTGTGAAGTGTTAAAGCACAGTATCACCCATGATGAGTAGATGTAGAAGTGGCTAGAAAATTACAGTGTTTCCCCGAGGGTCTAACAAACTCCTAATGCCCATTCAGTGGCACCTGAAAATTGATAAAGTGAATCAACTCCTATTCACTCTAACAGAAAAGAGTGTACAAATATGTCTAGTTGAGTAAAATGAAATGGGGTTTGTCTAAGGAGAATAAATCAAGCCACCCATTTCACAATGCTCTATATCACATTCAGTGGAAGCAGGATGCTTCTCTCCAAACCTGTGCAATTCAAGGATAGCACTCTAAAATATGGCAAAGAACAAAAAATTGTACTCATCAGTTGTAAAATAGAAAGATTATTTCTGAGGAAATGTAATGGGAAGCAGGAAGTTACATCCACTTCTGTTCTCCAATCATGATGAGGGGCTAACATCAACCATTCCTCCCTAAAACTCCCCCCAATATCCACTGACTCTTTTTAGTTTTGGTCATTCTCTGTAATTATCTGGCAGAAGTCACTGTTTTCTGCTTTTCAATTTGGTGCCACCCTGTTTTCCCATAGAATAAATACACCAGAATAAGTAAAGTGCTTTTGGAAACTCTCACTCCTTTCTGATGTGAAATATTAAACTAGAGGGAGAGGGAAAGGGTTTTTATGTAATCAGAAGTTCCTATGGGGACATCATTCACTATGCGATAGAAGTTAAGTGAAGCTTGAAAGCAATACTAAATTTGAAACAGTCAGTATTGGAGCCCAGCAATCCTGCCACCACATCCCCAAACAATAGAAGGATAGTTTGGATGAACTATAGCAGGGTCATTAGAAGAAAAAAATTAATCTGTTAGTTAAAGTTAGTGTTCATTTCAGAGGATGGGTGAAAATTCAGGCTGATTTTTATATTGATTTAACCAGTTCAACCACCGCTATGCATGACTGCTGCTCCATCAAGAGAAATCTTACAGTACTGGACTGGAATACTAAAGAAGAGAACACAGAGATGATTTATATAGAGAGAGAATTCTGTGGGATACAGTACATGATATTTCTAAACTATGTGGGCCAAATTCAGCCCTGAGGTATAGATGTTCAATTCCCACTGAAGTCTATTATCACATTTTAACAAACACTAGAGCACCAATACTATAGCATCGAATGGTAACTTTTGACATAGTATATTTATGGAAAAACAGTACATATTATTATGGCTAAGATCTGTGACGTGCTGGTGTTCTATTATAAAACTGCTGTTGGAGGAACTGTGGACTTATTTTAACAGTACCAGAGAATAGGAAGAACCAGGAAGACATTTAGATCCTATGAAGCATTCAAAGTCATTAAATCACATTGGAAGGGAGAGAAAACAAACAAGTTCTGAATGGATGAAAAGCTTCCATAAAGCCGCCAGACATTCAGAAAGTCCATTGATTGAAAAAATGCCTTCAAATCGTAGAGAGTCACTAGAAATCTCTGAATAGCTGAGCTTCAGCTTTTAATCTGGCCCTCAAGCTTCCGCCGGGGAATGGAATTGGGAGCTTGCCTTGCTCTGCTGTACATGTACAGCAGCTCCACATGGCTCCCGGAAGCAGGAGCAGCCAGGGAGCTCTGCACGCTGCCCCTTCCCAAAATGCCAGCTCTGCCACTCCCATTAGCTGGGAATCGTGGAGCTGCAGAGGCGGTGCCTGCAGACAGGACAGCGTGCAGAGCGGCGTGCCCCCTCCTCCAGAGGGAGGATGGGTGCTGTTTCCAGGATCCTGCACCTGAGCCTCCCCCACCCCAACCCCAGTCCTGATCACCCTCCAAACCCTTTGATCCCGTCCCAGAGCACACCTCCTGCACCCCAAATCCCTCATCCCCGGCCCCACCCAGATTCTGAACCCCCCAGATGTGCCCCAATCCCCTATCCCAGCCAAGAGACCCCTCCAACCCTCCAAACCCCTCTGTCCCAGCCCGGAGCACCCTCTTGCACCTCAAGCCCCTCATCCCCAGCCCCACTCCAGAGTCTGCACCCCCAGCCACAGTCCTCATCCCTCCCCCCCATGTGCTCCAATTCCCTACGCCAGCTGGCCCTCCATACCATTTGCATACCAAAATGTGGACTTCAGGCCAAAAGGTTTGCTCAACCTTGGCCTAGATCCAAACCATTGAAATCAATGAGTACTTCCATTGACTTTCTTGGGATTTAAATAAGGCCCTAAAATATTAAAAAGAATATTAATAAAGATCCTTTCCGCTTCTGTTAGCTGATGAGAATTTTGCTCTTATTTATAATGGGAGCCAGATTAAGCCTTTTGCAGCAAAAGATTCAGAGATTCAGTTTAGTTAATTGAGGTAGGTAAAATGGTCATATCATCATCCAGTTGCTACTAGTGAGAAAATACAAGAAGAAATGCCAGATTGCATTGCAGAAGGCGAAGTATTAGGCAGTATGTTAATCTAGGGGAAATTCAGAAACACTTAAGTGTCATGTCTGTCAACAGCAGAATGAATCCGTGCAGAGAGTTTGTAAATTTCTCCCTCAAATTATCATTATTAGCAATCAGCCAGGTACAGTGCACACTTAGAGTGACCAGAGGGCAAGTGTGAAAAATCGAGAAAGAGGATGGGGGGTAATAGGTGCCTATTTAAGAAAAAGCCCCCAAATCGGGACTGTCCCTATAAAATCGGGACATCTGGTCACACTGTACACACTGCAGTTTAATTATATGTACTCTAATAGAGGCATTGTAGTTGGAGAACTGTGTGGCTCAGGATATGAAAAATGTTACCTCTAGATTACTGCTGTAGTTCAATTCTAACGTAGGTTGGGCTATTTTGCAGCCATCTGGCTGTTTATTGATCAACGAGAAATGAGTTTGAGTCTCTGGCTAATCCCTTGATATGAAAATAAAGCATCATAATGGCAGCTAGTATAAAGTGACATTCTTGCTGATTGTCTTAATAGTCAAGCCACAGATTAAATGGACATGGGAACATGAACTAATCTTTCATGCTAGGATGTGGCCTGTCTAAAGTAGCTCAGTGGTGAGGCAAAGCACTTTGGGAGGTTGCTGTGTGGAAGCTTGTACTTCTGCTTCCTATATTGGTACCTGTTCTGTTGATAAATAGTGATGCTGTCAGTTTGGCTTGTTTCACAAGCATCAAATTCTCTTCTATAGAAATATAGAGTTGAAAGGTGGATATCAGCCAGAGAGACCTGGGGAGACTGATGGAACTGAGCAGTGGTTCCGCTCAAGTTCATAGTTAAATTTAAAATCTTTCCGAGCAAGTGGTGGTGAAGAAAGCCAGTAATGGCAGCAGAATCTAAACAGAAAAGGGAAAAGTTCAAATGTTCCACTACAAAATTGAGAGAGATATAAATTATTAATATGATAAAATATGGTTTTAAAAGCATTTATTCATAATTTAGTGGGTGCCTTGGAAGAGATGACAAAATAATTATCCTAGACACATTAAATTACATCTGAAGTAATTACAAAAGAATTATCCCAGGCACACCAAACTGAAAATGCCTCCCACACGATTAAAATAAATAAGATAATCACAAAATTGAAGTCGACAGTTTTTTTTCTGAAGAAAAGAGAATCCAATATTTTAGCCCCTGGGCCATTTATCCAGAAAGTTGCTAAGATTTAAATTTCCTTTGCATTCCTGCTTCTTGTAGTGCAGAAGACCTGCTCAGATTTGTTTACTCACATTTCTTCTTACAATGAAATTTTATCAAGACTATAGTCCTTTTTTCACTCCTAAACAAGAACAAATGGTCATTTGAAATTAGTGATAATTTTCAGATTAAATAAAAGGAAATATTTCTTCAATATCTTGTAGTCATTTTATGGAATCTGTTACTGCTGGAAGTCATAGAAGTGGCTGAATAAAGAGTTAATATTTTTACGAGATGGTAGTTATGCAAGCTAAATTGGGGTTAATGAAATGATGTGTTTTATGGAATAAAGTGATTGGTACAAGAGTCAGAGGGAAACCTCCTCATCCCCAGTCACACTTTTGTAAAATGGTAAACGTGCATTCTACGCAATTTTTGCCTTCATTTTAAACATTGGCATCTGTCATACGTGCTGGCAGGATATGGGATTTGATGTGAGCAGGAATGGCACGTGGAATGGTCCTACAACCTCTACTTGTAACAAATGTATATGAACTTCATCATCAGTTAAAATTCATATATTCATTGTGGGAGACTGAATACATTGGTTCTCATTGCCAACAAAATAGGAATATAATGCAGAAAATCTTCCCATCTTTAACCATTCAGAGGCTTCAGCCTTTTGAGATGTTGAGTATCTCAATAATAGTTACAGTATATGGCTGCTAACCCCTGCCAGGTAATAGTGGTATAAACTTTTGTAACCCCAACTTCTGTCTTGTGACAGGGTGAAAGAAATAAAGATTAGTGTCTTGCCAACATTCCTGTGTGTCACAAATCCATGATATCCTCAATTTTTATTGAAGCCCGGAAATTATGGGCTTCATGCAGGAACTACTGGGTGAAATTCTCAGTAAAATTATTATCTTCAGCATTCATTCAGTGCACTCAAATGCCTAGCAGAGCTTGCCTTTCAATTTCAGCAATTCCAGCCATTAAAGCCATTATACCCATATTTAATAGTACATTACATGCTCACCAGATATACACTATATATGGCTTTTTGCCCCCCTAATAGTAATAAAAAGACTTAGCAGCTTTTGGGAGGATTATTACAACAGTAAAGTGAATCAATATTTTCTAATTCTGGCGTGCTTTTCTATTGGACTAAGTTCTTACTCTGTTTGTTTTCTTATGTTCATTTGTGAAATGAGGATCTACTTGCAGGAATGTTGAGAATGGCTATTCCTCATGTGAATACCCATATTTGCATGCAACCACAGATATTAGCATTCATGCCAGAAATACTCCCACCATCTGGAGTTTCACATCCACTCAGGAAGCAGAAACAACACCATGTGACTGACTGACTTAGATGACCATTCGCAGACTACAAAAAAGGAATAGACATAGTAAAAATGAACAAAATGTTCATGTAATAGGTTAGCATATATTCGCTGAAAATTACTAATAAATGTTCTGAAACCAGATGTGTCTATACTAAAGTCTGTGCTATGGATCTGAGGTTTATGCTGATAAACCATGAGTGGGGGAAAGAAATATATTAGTGGAAGGCTCCAGAATTATTGTATGTGCTCTAGCTCAACCAGAAGTTATGGGCTTGGTGCAGGAACTACTGGGTGAAATTCTATGGTTTCTCTTATGCAAAAGATTAGTGCAGGTGAGCCTAATGTTCCCTTTTAGTCTTAAAATGTATCATCAGTCAGTGGGTAATAATTTATTCTTCATTAAATCCACACAAGTGAAACAAGGGGAACCTTAATTAGGTCATTTCCTAACTTCTGAGTACTCAGCTTTGCAACCTTAAGTTAAATGCAGGCATTTTTCCACTATTACATATTTTGAAGATGTTTTTCAATACATGTGTTGGAATAAAGAGAGTTCTAAATGGAGGTATGATACTAACTGCCCCTGCCTTGGGCAAATCATTCACCCTCTCTGCCTTAATTTCATCATCTGTAAATTAAGGATAATATTTATCAGTTAGCACCTGACAGTGGAGTTGTGAAGATTGATTGATTAATTATTGTGAAGAGCTTTGAAGAGGGTAAACTCTGTGAAATTGCTACCTCTAATTGTTATGGTCTGTAGTTTCCTAAATTGCTTTTTAAACCATCAAACTTACAATTTAATTAGTTTTTTGTTGCAAAAGTTGTATGTTTATAAAAGATTTGCTTGTTGTAACACAGGAGACATAACCAACCTTTTTCTTTATCAATGCCCTTAATTCTGCAGTATGTTCGTGTGTCTTTTGACACCAAGCCTGATCTTCTTCTACACCTGATGACAAAAGAGTGGCAGCTTGAGCTCCCCAAGCTTCTCATCTCTGTGCACGGAGGCCTTCAGAATTTTGAACTTCAGCCAAAACTCAAGCAAGTCTTTGGAAAAGGTCTGATTAAAGCTGCCATGACAACTGGAGCATGGATATTCACTGGAGGAGTAAACACAGGTAACAAGCAACATTAAAAGAGCTTTGTGGCATCAGGGAGGCTTTCATCATTTTAACATCATGATTTGGAATCAGTCTAATTAAGAAAGGGTGAACCATTTTATCTTTTTTTTTTATTATGCATTAACAAGAAAATGCTAGAATAATACATATTGAGCAGCTGTCCAAAAATAAAAGGGTTATTAAAGCATGAAAGACAGTGTGAAGTCCAAAACATAAAACCTGCTGTGAGATGATCTGAAGTGTTTTGTCAGAGGGGACTTTGTGAGATTAACATCAATGGGCCCAGGTACCATTTATGGAATGGACTGATCTGCAGCTAGCAGCCTGAAAGGGTAGCTAGTTTGTAGGTATTACAAACAGGAAACTTTCTACTTCATTAAAGGAAAATATTTTCATCCCCCCCAAAATAGGCAACTTTTATCTTTCACTTAGAGCAAGTCAGATGTGACAGGGAAGATTTTTTCTATTTTCTGTGCCTGAAAAAAAAAAGCCTTTAATCTGAATAAAAGTCATTCCCCCCCCCCCTCCCCCCCATCTCTGTGGATTAGGAGTCTGATTTTATTTTTTCAGGGTTTGTTTTTTTCCAATTGTCCTCGCAGAAACAGAGATAACATATTTCAATTTGTATGCAAAGTTGAGCGCATCCAACTTTTAGAGCCCTGACATGGAATTATTTTCTAACCTGTCCACATAAGTTTCACTGTAATGGAGAAACTGAAATGATGGGGAGGCAGGAGCGGGGGTTGGGAAATGAGGAGAGGCAAAGCATTCTACTTATGGTGAATGATAATATGTGAAGTTGAAGTATGCACACGTGAATTGTTGTGGCACATTATCTGTACCTGAGTCAGCACAACTACACTACATCAATATTTCAGCATTATTTAATCCTTTCAGTGCCTATGGAGAGTAGCATATTCATTCTACCATACTGATAATATTGGCCTGACACAAAGCTCATTAAAGTTAAGGTGACCAGACAGCAAGTGTGAAAAACTGGGACAGGGATGGGTGGTGGTGGTGTAAAAGGAGCCTATATAAGAAAAAGACCCAAAAATCAGGACTGTTCCTATAAAATGGGACATCTGGTCACCCTAATTGAAGAAAATGGGATTCTTTGCATTGACTTAAGTGGGATTTGGATTAGGCACTACATATTTTGAAGCTCAGTTCAGAACATGCCTAATGAGATTGCTTTAGTTTTTTAATATATATTGAGTTAAAGATGACTAGAGTGATTGTTAGCCCAGTTTCCTTTGTTTTTTGATTGTCTGGGAAGTTTGTCTTCTCAGCTTTCCCACACCTACAACAGAAACAGAAGGAGGTGGAATCTCTTAGTATTTTTTTAAACACCCCCAATATCTCAGTAGGAGGAGGAAGGAAACTAGGACAAGGGTTACCCTGTAAATTGGGGTGGTGGTAATTATGCTAGATGTTCAGATAGTGTGGTGTTGAGTGTAGCAGATATTGTTAGAAAATCCTAATTAAAAATGCATTCATCTGTGGCACTAACTGAGCATTGCAAACCCCTAAACTGCAGAGATGCCTTCGCAGGACTGAATATGAAATTGTGTTTTGTAGAATAATACTGGCGTTAAGAGAAAAAGTTCTATGTCCATTATAGCAGTTTTCAAAGTGTCATAATTGTAACTGACAATAAAAATCCCAAATTGATATGAACAGGGTTTTATTCATAGTCAAATTATCCATAGTCAAATAAGACTATTAGAACAGCCACTGCTTTCTAATCAATCCTGAATGTTCAATGACTTCTACTTACAACATAAAGTATACAGAGTAAAGCAGAAGAGAGCTCTGGGGTCAGATTTTTAAACAAGTTAATCACACCTAATCTCTACTTGCAGCTACCATAGTTGCATGCAAAACTCAAATTCTGCACATTAACAGCTCATTTGCACATACAACTATAAAATTTGTTTTGCATAATTGTGGTAACTGTGCACTTAAATTGGCATTCAATTGTACATGTAATTTGTAAATTTCACTCATTGTTTTGAATAAAAATTGTTTCCAACATTTCCTTTCTGAAGAATATTAACAAGCCCTGTTCGGATGCAAGGTCTGACTATAACCTGAAGTGTTATACATTAGCTGCTGCCACCCATAATGTACAGTATCCATAATATGGCAGTATACACATATCATATTACATGGAATAGCAACTAATGTAATAGTTAGACAGAGAGCTAGCTGTATGTTAATAAAAGGCATAATAGAAAAACCCCTAAAATGTTGCCCTCGGAATATTAGTATTCATGACATAACATATACCTGCCTCACTCCCGTATCTTCTGAAACGAAATGAATATTGAAAGCAATTTGTTTATCAGAAGCTGTATTCACTAGAAAGCAATAGCTTTCACAGACAGAAGACCTGCTCTGCACCACCAGGATGTGAGATCACAGATTCATTTGGCTGAGATGTGTGCATTTTGTCCTCATCTGCCAGACAACCTGGTGGCAGCCAGGGAGATTAGAAGATTAGATGTCAGGTTTTTTTCACTGTTGATTTTAAATGACTATAAGAGGGCAGTAGCAATGGGGAAACGTGTGGTTATTGTCTGACTGTTGTAATGCTGCCAATGTCACTTTAGGATTAATTGAAACAGAGCAAGGAAACAGTAAAGAAAACTGGTTTAAAAAATCAATTAAAAAATGTAATTTGGAACCAGTTATCCCCTCAGTGAACACAAGTAGATTTTAAATGCATTTTATGTGTACCTGGACCATTGTCAAAGCAAAGTTGTCAGCAAAGAAGAACAAGTGACATTAAATTCCACGTGCTGTTGTGCTACTGTTAGCTGCAATCAGGTGATAAAAATAGCTGTGTCAAAACTGTTAGGGAAGTGAGCTTGGAAAGGAGAAAGGAGCGCCTGAGTCCAAGAGCAACTGTCCAGCCTGGCACATTACACTGTACATGTGCACTGAAGAGGAGTTAGCACGGGAATGTAATTAAAGTAGCCAGAATTTGCGTTAGGCAATGAAAGCAGTAATCAGAGTATGACAAGCCATGGGGCAGTCATTTAGTGTGCACCAGTCTCTACTTTCTTGCGTTCCCTGCTGGCTTTTCCCCAGCTCCCTATGGGAAACTCTCTCAAGTGACTGGATTTGTGGTTTGATGAGATGGTATCGCTGCTGTCTACAGCTATGTGTAATGATGCTTTCACAACATTTCCACCAGTATTTCAATCACCTTACTTGTGGGTTACACACCTGAGAGGTTTCAAAATTTAAGGGGACAATCGTCCAGGTACACATTCCCCCCCCCCCTGTGAATTTCTGCATACTTGGAGAGGATAGAACCACACATATTGGAGTGTGTATGTATCTGATTACAGATGAGAAAAAGCAAACTTATCCGACATCTTCATTTGCATGGTTAGAGTTGTGCAATTTGTTTACATTATTTTATTCAATAGGGTTGTATGTAAAGTACACTGAAGTAGAAAGGCACTGCTACTGCTATCAATCTAAAGCATTTTATTATGGCCCCAGTTCTGCAAAACACTTAAGGAAATACTTAACTTTAAGTGCATGCTTAAGCACTGTACTGAATAGGGATGGGACTACTCACATGCTTAAAGTGCTTGGCTGAATCCAGACCAAAGTGACCAAAAATGCTATGCTTTGAATTTTTGATTGTGTCTGTTTTTTTTTCAGGAGTCATTCGGCATGTTGGAGATGCATTAAAGGATCATGCCTCAAAATCCCGAGGGAAGATCTGTACCATTGGTATAGCCCCCTGGGGAATTGTAGAGAACCAAGAAGACCTGATTGGCAAAGATGTAAGTCCTAGGGGATTTGTGTAATTTACAACACACCTGTATATTCTGAGTTATTTTTTCCTTTACTTTTTCTCAGTGCTGCTCAGATAGAAGTAATATTTGTAGTGAAGCTCCTTGGTAAAAGGCAAATAAGCATTTTCATGTTCTTAAATTTGTATTTAGTGGGAGCATAGCAAGATGAGAACAGGAAATCCATCCTGTAGATTATGTAAGGCTCATAAAATAAGGCATTCCAGTTCTTTCTAATATATTTTGTATGCTTTTTTTCTTTTGAAAATAAAAGACAAGGAACTTCCATTGAAAATCTACTTTAAAAGCTTGTTAAAGTTGCACAGTAAATCACTAAGTGTCAGGGAATGCCAACGCTAAGGTTTCATGCACAATTTGAGCTCTGCCCTCTTATGCAAATGTAATATGGTGCGGTCTTGAATTCCATAATTATTGCAGTCTTGAATTCCATACTATTTTCCAATTAATATATATATATATATAATTATTCCAGAACCTTGAAAGGCTCATATTATATGAATTCTTTATTCATGAGCCAGGCCTCCACAGAAACCCTGCCTCCTCACATGTCTTCTAAGTGGTGCACATAAAATTTACCATGCATCTTTCTTCATGTCATCCTTTTTAGGGCTATATCTCTCTAGTCCTCCCATCTCAGGATCTCCCTCTCTCATTGTAAATAATATAATAGATTTATAATCTGCCTGCTTTCTTGACTTTGCCTCATTTGAAATGTTCCTATCCCTTTTTCCTGAGTATTTTGAATAAGAACTTGAGATTGACATTTTGGGTAGATACTGGAAATCCCATTCTATATTCTACTGGAATTGGTTTATATATTTATAACAAAGGTATTGCAGAATATAGTTATTTTATCTTAATTATTTTAAATCTGTGTCCTCCCACCTGGATTTATTTATTTGCACTCAGTATGGAATGGAGAAAGGATTCACTTATCAGTTAAATGGAAAGGAATTACAATAATAGTAAAAAGGAGTGGATCCAACTAGAATTTATAGCAATTCACTAAACAACATGTAATCACAAGAGGGGGAGAGAATCATGGGGTACAATTTTGTACTGTCTACACAGCCTCTGGCCTTGATACAATTATAGGGCTCAATCTGCCAAGATATTTAGGGTTCTTAGAATCTGATTGGAAATGGTGACCAAGGAGAGGGCTCTGTGGAAATAATTCAGAATCCTATTATGACATAATTGGGGATTCACTTAAAAACTAAGCCAAAAACCATACCAACCACAGGAATAAAATATTCCTGGTGATTTTAAGTGCAAGATTGATAAAAATGCTGGACTTCAAACAGTCAGACTTGACTTACATTGTGTGAAATGAGTGGCAGAATATGGTTTTGGAATTTAGGGATGAGCCAAAAGAGTAACAATTCAAAAATGAAAAATGTCAAAATGTTTGAGAATTGTAGACTGGCGCAGCTATTCTAAGCTATTTGGAAAATTTTAAAAGGATACCGTTGGCTGAATGACAAATGAGGGTTTTTGCTGAACTTTGCCAGCAGTTACAACCATGCAATTCCACTGAAGTCAGTAGGGTTGAGACAAGATAGGTGAGGTAATATCTTTAATTGGATCAACTTCTGTTGGCATGTACAAGCTTTTGAGGTTCACAGAGCTAAGATATTTACAGCTTTTTAAGTGTATGTATAACAGACAAATTGTAACTTTGTATCTGAACCCTTCCCTCTCCAAACTTTGATAGTTTAGAGAAAATGGAAGTTGGACTGACCAATTAAATCACTTCTGTTTCTACCCGTCCCTAAAGTATAATATTATCTTTAATTTATTGAGTGGTTCCTAGAAGTTCTTGCTCTTTACATTTTTTGAAGTGTATGTATGTCTTTCTCTCACTCACACATACACACACATACAATGTAGTTTATTGTTTTGGAGAAAAATAATTTAAGGAAACAAAGATTCAGGCAAGAGAATGACCTATAATACATAAAACATTATCTGTATATTAAAAACATGGCGAATGCCATAAAACATACGGAAAAGAGAAAATATCATGAATAAAAAACAAGAGAATAAAATAAAAATAAAATAAAATAAAAGAAGAATAATATACACCTTGATCCATGATCATGTAAAATAAATCAGTGAAGAAAGTAAAACAAAAGGGAAAAATTAGTATCACAAATATGTGTGTGTGTGTGTATGTATATATATATATATACACACAACCTCAGAAAAAATCAACCAACAGTTAAAGACTTATTAAGCTTCAGTATCTATTGTGGCTCTGTGTATGTGCTTTATGTCTAGTTAAATTAGCATCAAAATTGAAAAAATAGTCAAAACATCGCTTCATTGGATCGAGCAGGAGATACTATCAGCATCATTGGAGACAGAAAATTTGCTTCTGCATGTGATATTTACAAGGGTGAGAATCTCTCTCTCTCATGCTGCATTTGACTTGCTCAGCAAGTGTTTTCAAAATTATGCAACACTCCTGCCAAAACTCCCAGACATCATTTGGGCTGGAGATTTGTCATGATGGATTTATGGAGAAGTCAGACTCATCACTGCAACTATGTCAGAAGTCTCATACTGTAAATTGTTTTTTGAAATGTTACACATTAGTCTAGGCCCCTATGAATTCATTTGTCTTTTCTCCTTTTGATGCCTACAGTAGACTCGGTCCTTTCACCCTTAAATAAATTAATGTCATAAGCAGCCATTGTTTAAAAAAATTGTCACTAAAGTTATGAGTCACAGGTTACTCAGCTAAAAAGCCCCATTGATTTCAATGGCAGTTTTGTGTGAGTTCAGACTTAAGTAACCTCTTGCTTTAGGCTCCAGCTTCTCTGCTGTTTCCCCTGCTTTCTTAACAGATTGCCAGGATGGGCAGGACCAGGGTCTGAGATGACTCCCATCCTTCTTTTCCCTGCACACTCTTCACTAGCCTCCGCACACCCTACTCCTTTCCTCTACTCCAGTTAGAAACACAGCGGGAGCTGAGGCAGTAGCTCAGAGCAGGAAGTGCTAAACAGATATCAGGGAAGGAAAGAGTCCCAGTAGGAGTGCAGCTTGAGTGTGACAGGAGCTCTTCTTGCTTCTTATAGACCACATGAATTTAGCCAGAACCCCGCATATTCTGTGGCGCTGGACCTAATTCAGCTGTTAGGTTTCCAGATCCTGTGACACAATCGTGCACCAAACTAAAAATTCTCTGACAGTTTCATTTAAATTAAAAGATGTTTTTAATTCATTAAATATTAAAATGAACAATACAGTCAGTGCAGTGGTACCCACGTTCTGTTAATATTAAATCCCACTTATCGTACACTGCCCCATATTTTCAGTTTTTTGGTATATATCCGAATTTTGTTTTAAAGAAGAACTCAATCATTGAGGTGGTTAGAGAGAAAACTGGAGGTTCTTGCCAGTTGGGCAAGAGGAAGCTGGGCCTTTTTGCTTTTGTGAAGCTTTTGGAGGCAGTTTGGGATTGCAGGATCAGCACATAAAATGAATGTTTCTGCTAAAATCAGCAGCAGTTAAATAATTAAATTTAATTACCTGTCCTGAGACTTCAGATTTAACAACCTTCTGAGATTAAATACCTGTTCGCACCCCCAAATCATTGTTCAGACTGTCTGCAGACCCTGTAAGGCAGCAAAGCATCAGTTTACACTTGAAAACATGAATTTAGGGCTAGAACACATTTTTAAAAAATGAAAGCTGGTATTCTGAAACACAATTCTGTGGCAAGTTCTGCAGTCATGATATACACAGCTTTGTATACTCTCAGGAATAATATTTGGCTACCAGGCAACCTATCAACTTGTGTGAGGCTAGTGGCACCGTTGTTCAA
The DNA here is from genome assembly GCA_032164245.1 of Sternotherus odoratus. NCBI lineage: Eukaryota > Metazoa > Chordata > Testudines > Kinosternidae > Sternotherus > Sternotherus odoratus. The sequence goes on along the minus strand of JAVMKO010000007.1, from coordinate 28,765,602 downwards.
AATGTAATGGCGGATTCTCCTCTGGTGTGATTCTTAGTGGTGGTGTTATTAATAATTCAGGTGTAATTCCTATTGATTTCAGTGGGAGTAAGGAATAAATAATGACTTAACGATTTGCCCTTTTGGCCTTAAAGTCCATTAAAATACACATTTTAGACCAAGGAAAGTTAGTATGAAATTTGTGTATTTTAATTCAAAATATATTTTTATTGTATAGCTCTGGGCTTGCCTATACAGGGATACTCATAATAATTATATGATTAATTAAAGGTCTGGATTTAAAGTGAATTAGTTGAACCACCTTAAGCCTCTTTGTGGACACTCTTATTCAGAATTAAAGTAGCCTTCATTTGATTTAGCTTAACTTACTGTTACTGAGTAAGAGTGTCAATACAGAGGTTTTAATATGGTTTAAACAGTGTTAACAATTAATTTGGATTTAGATTGCCCAAATATCCCTGTGTAGACAATCCCCGAATAAAATATTCTCTCTAACATCCTATGATGTGGCAAAAGGAGAGTCGAAAGACTTTCAGGAGTACATGGACTGGAATAATTTGTGGAAATTGTAAGTCCACAAAACAAACTCTTTGAAGCAATTAAACTCAGAGTTCAAGTTGAGCTCCGGTCCTGTTGTACTAAATCACTGGTTGTATGTTTGTAATCACAGACTGTTCCATGACTGCACTGAAACACTGCTAGATGTAGGCACAGCAGAGAGAAAGTGTTCCAATGTGTTCTCTGCATCTTCTTGCTTGTATTGATTTCATCCAGAACCTTAATATAGTCATTTTCTAAAAGCTTTTTTTTTTTAACCCCCTTATTTAATTAATCTCGGATTTGCACTCAGCAACTGTTCTGTGGTCAGAAAAGCAGCACAGCAGAAATTCTGGAGAAAGCAAAGTACTTATTATTTTAAACAGGGGATGTTACCCAGTAAAAAGGAGACAATAGTGGTCCGATTTATTATTTAGTACTAACACCAGAACAGGCAAGTCCACAGTATAAACCTTAACTGAATCTAGGGCCATTCACAGTCAGACTCATCACATGAAGTAAGAAATATAGCTCCAAACCAAGGTACAGTGCAAAATTCTTCACAAACAACTATAAGAATTTTTTTCTTACCAAGTATTTTATGTTCACAAACTGACCATGTTCTGAATTCTGAAACCCCAGGTGCTGAAAGCAGGATGGCTGTGGTTTGCAAGCATTTTCAGTAGCATACACTCTGCATGGGCCTGACAGTGCCAGATTTTGTATTGTTCACGGCATTTAAAACACTGTCTGACAAAACTGAAGGCTCTAAACAGAAGACTGCACTGTACTTGAAGTTAAAAGGCACCATAAATATTTTGTGTGATGATGCTAGAGATGAGCTGAAACTGGAGCCTGTTATCCCCTAAATTTAGTTAGGTTGGATTAAATAGAAGATGGATCCAAACCATCCCTAGGTTTCATTTTACAAAAATAAATCCTGGCTTCCTCAGCTCATATCTAGTTAAAATCCCTGGGTTTAAGAGTTATTAAAGACTGCAATTTCAGATGAACTATTATTTTTACTTGGGCTACTTCAGTGATGGATTCTGTTACCTATGGACCTCACTTCCAGTGCTTCCTTGAGAACCGGCATGTATCTCAGGGTTATACGCAGAGCCATTGGATCAAACTCTAATCTTAGCTATGTATGTGCAATTTCCATGGGAGTTTTGTTGGATCTCTGAGGAAGACAATGGCACATTCTAGTTTGTAATCCACAATCAGACATTTCTGTCTTCACTTGTACTTTGTGGACTATTTTCTTAATTCAAGGAGAATCGTATGTTTGATAAGATTAGTAGACGGACCAAATTGTCTCTAATTTTTTAATGTATTTGTTTTTGTTTTTATTTATTTGTAAGCTTAACATTCAGGAAGAGTAAATATGATTTTGCAGAAGCCAAAGTCAGAACATAAAAAGAGAACAAAAATCTCATCTGGTTGCAAATTACAGACCATGGTTTTTTCCTTTCTCTACCTTTTTCATCTCTATTTAGAAACGAAGAATATACACTTTTAAATTAAGTTATTGCAGCCGTTTTCTTAACAAGAGTGTAACGGAGTCGGTCCATCACTCACCCGGCGGCGCCCCCGTCTGGTCGTCTGGGAATTAGCTCTTGTTGACCCAGGAGCGCCCTCTGCCGGCCGACCTCCGCTTCTCCACGCCAGCCCCGTGTCCCTCCTGGACCCCGGAACCCCTTGCTGAGGGTGCCGCACCCTTGCAGTGCCCTCCTTGTCTCAGGGTCTCCCCTCCCTGGGGAACCCAACACCCACTATCCCCAACTTGCCTCAGATACGGCCACTGCCAGTCACCACTGCCTCAGTCTCTCTGAGGCTGACTGCAGTCTCATGGCTACTCATCACCGGCAAGAAGGGGTTGGCCTGCTGCTCTTATCAGCCCAGGGGCCGCCCCCTTGCAACCCCCAGTACCCCGTGGGTCGGGCCTTCCCTAGGCTCAGCAAGCTGGGGCCCTCTCACTAGAGCTTAGGCTCCCTGGCTCCCAGCTGCCTTGCCCTCGCCCTGTCCCAGTCCAGGTACTTTGATAAAGGCTCCCTGCAGCCAGGCCTTGTCTCCCTCTGCTTGCAGAGGAGACTGCCCCCTTGCAATCCCCAGTACCCCGTGGGTTGGACCTTCCCTAGGCTCAGCAAGCTGGGGCCCTCTCCCTAGAGCTCAGACTCCCTGGCTCCCAGCTGCCTCACCCACGCCCTGTCCCAGTCCGGGTACTTTGCAGCCAGGCCCTGTCTCCTGCTGCCTACAGAGTAGACTGACCTTCAGAGTAAACCCACTCTTCCTCTCTCTCTCTCCCTCTAACTCCTGCCTCCCAGGCTTTTATACAGCCTGGAATGTTTGGGGCGTGGCCACACAGCTGAGCCTGCTTTCCACTTAAGCCTGCTAGCAGGCTCAGCCAGCTACAAACCCTCTTTCCAGGGCTATTCCAGCCCTGGCCAGCAGGGAGCGGGGAGCACCCCGCTACAAAGAGAAAAAGGAAATGGGCATTGATCAGCATGTCATTCAGAATATAGTACTTTGTAATACTGTATAATATCCATTGCCAGCAAACTGTCACGTATTATCCTTTTGTTTAAGATTTTCTGGTATATTTTGTTAATATAAAAGCAAATGTCCACCAGGAATCTGTTACACCTAAGCTTGAACTTCTATCATTGGAAAATAGATGAAAATAAGCATAGTTAAAGTCACTGAGTCCTAGTTCAAGATACTGGGTGAGATCAGGATAAAGGGGCTGGAGCAATGTAAAGGGGGCTTTAAATTCCCACTTTAGCCAAGGGGGAATTCCTCGAATGCAGGAACTGAGGGAGACAAATGCAGGCTGCCTTTAGAGGACCCCCTAACAAGCCCTGTCCTGAGAGGCATGAGCATGAGGTTGGAGGGGCATATTAACAGTGATGTAGCACTGCAGAGATTTGGGGCACTAACACACCCAGGGCTATCTAAATTACACCAGGAACTACTCCAGCCCCCAGAGTAGCCCATGATCAGGAGGGCGGGAAAGTGACTTAAAGCTACACGCCTCCCACCCCATGCTTCACAAAGCCCAGGTCTACACTGGTGGGGAGAAGGGGGATCAACCTAAGATGCGCAACTTCAGCTACAAGAATAGCAGCTGAAGTCGACATACATAGGTCAACTTACCGTGGTGTCTTCATGGCACTGAATCGGCTGCTGCCGCTCCCCCATCAACTCCGCCTATGCCTCTCACGGCGGTAGAGTACTGGAGTTGATGGGAGAGCGCTCGGGGATCAATTTATTGCATCTAGTCTTTTAAAGTTTTTTTGTTGAAGAATGGCCACTTTTAAGTCTATTATTGAGTGTCCGGGGGATTGTAGTGCTCTCCCAGTGGTTTTTGAATGTTACAGTTCTTGATGTCTGATTTGTGTCCATTCTTTTGTGTAGAGACTGTCCAGTTTGGCCAATCTACCTGGCAGAGGGACATTGCTAGCACATGAGGGCATATAACACACTGTGCAGTGTGCAGATGTGCAGGTGAACGAGCCCCTGATGCTGTGGCTGATGTAGTTAGCTCCTATGGTGGTGTCTCTTGAATAGATATGTGGTGTGGCAGGGTGTTGGCCAGGAATTGCTGACCCAGCTCTGCAACCCCTTTAAGACAGAAAAGCCTCTGCAAGCCTTCCCTGCTAGGGAAGGCTAATCAGCCACCTGCGCGTAGCCCTGGGCTACAGAGGGCTAATGGCAACCACCTGGCGGCCTCCCAGGCAGGATATAAAGCCTGGCAGACAGGAAGCCAGAGGAAGGGAGAGGGAGAGAGAGAGAGAAAGAAAGAAAGAAAAAAAGAAAAAGGAGACAGGATAGGGAGGAGTATTGAGACTCTGGATCCCTGTGAGCCAGGAAGGGGGCTTGTCTTCCTGAGCAGTGAACTGTCTCCCTGAGCAGAGTACTGAGCTAAACTTGTGTTAGAGCTGTATATAGGTGGTGGGGGGTTTGCACTGTGAATAAAAGGACACTGGTGAAGCCACAGAAGGAGCCTCCTGCCTATTTGTGACGTGGGTGGACAGTGAACCGCCTACAGTGGACAGAGTTGGCAACGGGTTTTGTTGCAGGGATTGGTTCCCAAGTTAGTGTTTCTATTGTGTGGTGTGTAGTTGCTGGTGAGTATTTGCTTCAGGTTGGGGGTCTGTCTATAAGTGAGGACTGGCCTCTCTCCAAAGGTCTGGGAGAGTGAGGGATCGTCCTCCAGGATAGGTTGTAGATCCTTGATGATGCGCTGGAGAGGTTTTAGTTGGGGACTGTAGGTGATGGCTAGTGGTTTTCTGTTACTTTCTTTGTTGGGCCTGTCCTGTAGTAACTGACTTCTGGGTACCCTTCTGTCTCTGTCAATCTGTTTCTTCACTTCCCCGGGTGGGTATTGTAGTTTTCAGAATGCTTGATAAAGATCCTGTAGGTCTCTGTCTGAGGGACTGGAGAAAATGTGGTTGTATCTGAGGGCTTAGCTGTAGACAATGGATCGTGTGATGGGGTCTGGATGAAAGTTGGATGGCTAGGTAAGTATAGCCATGAATAGGGTTCTGGTATAGTGTGGTGTTTATGTGACCATCACTTATTTGCACTGCAGTGTCCAGGAAGTGGATCTCTCGTGAGGAATGGTCCAGGCTGAGGTTGATGGTGGGGTACAAATTGTTGAAATCGTGGTAGAATTCCTCAAGGGCCTCCTTCCCATGGGTCCATGTGATGAAGATATCATCAGTGTAGCACAAGTAGAGTTGGGGCGCTAGGGGATGAAAGCTGAGGAAGTGTTGTTCTAAGTCAACCATAAAAATATTGGCATACTCTTGGGCCATGCGGGTACCCATAGCAGTGCCACTGACTTGAAGATACAAAATCATCCCCAAATCTGAAATAGTTTTGGGTAAAGATAAAGTCACAAAGCTCAGCCACCAGGTCTGCCATGATATTATCAGGAATACTATTCCTAACGGCTTGTAGTCAATCTTTGTGTGGAATGTTGGTGCAGAGGGCTTCTACATCCATAGTGGCCAGGATGGTGTTTTCTGGAAGATCACCAATGGATTGTAGTTTCCTTAGTAAGTCAGTGGTGTGCCGAGGATAGCTGAGAGTTCTGGTAGCACAGCGCTTGAGGAGAGTCCACATAGCCAGATAGTGGACTAACTGCTCATGCTTTGTTCAATATCACTGTAAAGGATCTCCTTCCTATTTACTCATTTCTTATTTTGATTAATATTATGGTTCAAGTTCTTGCATATCCAGATCTTTTGGTTTAACAGTGGACATGAAACCAGAACATTTCCTCTTCATCTGCACCTAAGCAGCATTACTGAACCTGTATAGTGCTATACCCAAACCACCTTTTGAAGTGCAACTCATTATCCCTCTATGTCAGAACATTACTATTGGAAGATGCTTAACGGTTGCAGAAATCATTGCATCTTACTTTGAGGTGCAGACCACAGGTCTGAGCAGCAACATTTCATTTGCTAGCAGGCTGAATTTTTTCCTTCTTTATAATCATGCAGTAGGGGTAGGCAAGCTTTTTGCCTGTCTTTTCAGAATTACTTTCTTTGCTCTAACTTTCTGGTATATAGTTCATGAGATACTGTTGCAAGACAGCAGATAATAGTAATCAAATTCTATAAGGCTTCTTTGGCCCGAGGCAAAGGATTCATGGTCACTTTACTAATGTAAGAAAACCTAGCTGCTGAGTCTATTTCAACAAAGAATTAATATTTATTAACATGTATTTCTCTGTGGAATAAATGCTACGTGACTGAGGGGATAAAAAGGGAAAAAATATAAAAGAAACTACAGTGAAAATCAATCTCCTATTCCAGTACAGGGAGGAACTGCACAACATTGGTAAGCCACCCTCCTGGTCTTTTCTCTCTCCCTCACAAATATCTAACCTGAATACTGCTCTGTGTGATACTTCATAACAATTACAGAGGTCTGTAGGCTTTGCTTTGTCTTCAAAGGACCAACAAAAGTACTGGAAGCACTGACATTTTAAGAACATAAAAAGAGCCCTCTGGCCAGGGAATTTCAATCAAGTACTATTATTTATAAACCTCTACTTTTCCATCATAAATCTTTTTCAATAACAAGAGAAAGGGGGACTTCAGATTCTTTCTAAACACTTGTCAACGTGGAAAAGCTATTGCAAAATAAACTAGGGTGTGGATTTAAAGTACAGTAGCTATTCCATCTTAGGTCCCCATGTGGACAGTTTTTCTACACTGAGTGCCTTTTTGTGGGTTAACTTAATCCAATTCCAAATGGAAATGCAAAAAGGCACTCTTTGTGTGGAAGAAGGATGCCCACTTCAGGAGCTAGTGTGGAGTAACTATTGCCTGGCTATTTTCCCAGATAGACAAGCCCTTAGTTAATAGCAGATTTTTGCTGCCCATAGGTGTCCTAGTGGTTCTCAAACTTTTTGTAGTGGTGACCCCTTTACCACACCAGGCCTCTAAGCGCAACCCCCCTCCCCCGCCCAGGGGCTGGGCTGGGCGGGGGGGGGGTGTCCAGCAGTTCCCCCCCCCCCGGGGGGATGGGATGGGGGGGGGGAGGGATTTCAGCAACCTCCCGGGGCTGAGGCCAGGATGGGGGGGGGGGTGAAGGGGGGCTTGCAGGGACATCGGTAGCAGCAGGGGCTGGGGTCAGGCTCACCGGCAGCCCCCTGAGGCCTGGCTCGGGTTCACTGGGACTCCGGGAGCCCGCTGCAGCAGGGGCCGGATCCAGGCTCGCGGGGGCGCTGAGAGACTGAGCCAGGAGACTGAGCCTGCTTCAGCAGGAGCCCGGGCCTGGCTCGCAGGGACTCTGGCAGCCCGCTGCGGCCGGGGCTGGGCTTGGAGGGGCACCAGCAGCCCTGCACAGCAGGGGCCGGGGCCAGGCTCGCCGACAGCCCACCGCGGCAGAGGCCAGGGTGGGCTCACTGGGGCACCGGCAGCCCGCCAGGGCAGGGGCATGGGCTCCCTGTGGCAGCAGGGGACAGGATTGCCGCCGGATGCCCGCAGCAGGGATCAGTGCCGGCTGCTGGTAGCAAGAGCTTGCGACCCCCGCATAAATGGGTTGTGACCCCCACTTCAAGAACCAATGCCCTAGATGAAGCACAAAAAACATACTGAAGATAAGCCCTCTAACCAAGAGCTTACAGATATTGTTATCCATCTTACATACACTATTATTTAATTGTCCCTCCTACTGTGATGTATCATGTCACATTAATACAGCAATAAGTCATGCCGAACAGCATTATCTTTTAGAAAGATAAATAATCTACCATCAAAGTTGTATGTTACCCATTACATTGATTTTTTTCCAAATATTTTCCTTTTTCTGTACAGCTGAGTAATTATACACATGTTTAAAGGATAGCACTATTGGAATAACTAGGTTACTTGTGGTATAATTTACAAGTTTGTTATATACTAACTGTTCTCTTTGCTGATTGATCTGGGATGACTTAGATTACAGGACTGCAATGTGTATTCTTCTGAGTGTGAAATTCACCAATGTGCACAAAGCCTTTGCCCTATTTTGAGGTCTTAAGTGGGATTTATCTTGTAAGTAGTGTAAAGGTCTTGCCCTGGCCCTCTACACAAGTGTAAATTTCACCTTGAGTTAAGGGGAAAACAAAGACAGGGCAAGCAATAGAATGGAAACTAGACTTTTACAGAGAACAGTTTTCATTCTGCTGGTGAATTGAAGAAAGAGTGAGGCACGGAAATACCAGAGAATGAAAACTCCTCTCTGTTGGATTGATGGGAGGAAAGATAAACTCACAGATGGCAATGACAACTGAAGCACAGAGTGATGAAAATAAGGTAAATAGGGCAATTGGCAAGTAAAATACAAGAAGTAGTGATTGCTCTAAAGTTCTTTAAGATGACTGGAAGGTAGTTGTATTCAGACATACCAGTCCCCTTGAAAGAGAATATCCTAGAGTTCTTTTTAACAGTGGTAGCCTTAGAAAGTCCATATTTACTAAAACATACCACACCATTGCAAGTGCCACAGTTATTTCCTATGCGATGTATACATGGAAACTGCAATATCTCAAATACTGTAAAGTAGTAACTATTGGCAAACAATTACTTTTTAATTGTGACCTATCTACAATTCAGCATAAATATTTTGTACCTCATGATTTACTTTAATCAGAGAGTGTTTGCTGTCTTGGTGTATTGAGCATTTTCTGTCTCTCTAATGCAGGTGGTCCGACCGTATCAAACAATGTCCAACCCTATGAGTAAACTGACAGTACTCAATAGTATGCACTCCCATTTTATTCTGGCTGACAATGGGACTACTGGCAAATATGGAGCAGAAGTGAAACTTCGTAGACAGCTGGAAAAACACATCTCACTTCAGAAGATAAACACAAGTGAGTAACATCTTTTCTATATATTGTATAAATTACAATTATAGGAAGGACACTGAGAATCTCAGTAGACACTAGTTCACCTACAAAGGGCATGGGATTTTTGAGTAACATGGTAAACATGAGTTACTGTATATTAAAGTAAACAGAATCACAGTTAGGTGCACAATTGTACAAGCAGAACTCAAATAGCATAGTTGAATTGCTTTCTGGTAACTTGTGGCCAAAGTTATTAGGGTTCATTCTGTGGCAAAGTCAGAATGAGTCCAAATATTTTCTGCCATGGTACTTATATTTCTATATCCTTTAGACAACAATGCAGTACTTCCAAAGACAAAATCAAAACTCAGAAAATGTAGGGAAATGTTCCATTTAGCAAACAGAGAAGAAATGAATAGCAATTGAATCCATAGCCTCTCTGCTGAGAAGTTTCAAAAAAGGTGCATGTTAGAGCTAACTGTGGTGGCAGCTTTCCTGATATGGATACCTGAAACTGGAATGACACCACAAAGCTTATTTAACCAAGCAGTCATTACATGGTAATAGAGTGTGTTGGAAATTTTTTGAGGCATCGTATTTTCATTAAAAAATGCCCCATTTGTCAAAACAAAAACTGCTTGCAAAACAGAATTGGGTTCAACAAATTTCCCAACCCAAAAAAAGCCAAGTAAAAAATTCAAAATTGTCAAAATGTTTTATTTGGGAATTTTCTAAACAATATATTATGAAATTTAAACTGATTAGACTGAGAAAAGGTTTTAATTTCTACCTATTTTAAAATAAGGGTTTTGGTTGACCCCCCCAAAAAATTTAAAAATCTTTTTCATTTCATTAATATTTTTGCAATTTTGACATTTCATGGGACAGAATAACTATTTCCTGCCCAAACCTAAATAATAGTGACTCTCACGCATTATCAATTGGGGCTGAATTGAAGCCAGCCACTTTGGGGTGAAGGCCTAGATATCAAGAAAACCTTCCATGTTAAAGTTGAAACTATATAACAAATGTTGTTTAGCAGTTCAACTTATGAAGAATGAAGTGTGCCTTGGAGTTTCCAACTTCACTGCAAGATCCAACTGTTTTCATGCCAAAAAAAAAGACAAAATGTGAAGTATTTTCTAGATTATTGCTGTTTCACCTTCTCTCTTCTTCTATGAGGGCAGTATGTACTTATACTCAGCAAATAGGCACAATATGATCTAAACTTAAATTAACCAACAGCAAAGCATCATGTTCAACAATGGTATAAATAATGTAATCTGATTATATCAAGGGTTCCCAAACTTATTCCATGGCTTGGCTAAGGTAAGCCCCTGGCTGTCCGCAAGATGTTTTGTTTATCAGAGTGGCCATAGGTTCGGCTGCTCACAGCTCCCACTGACTGTGGTTCACCATTCCCAGCCAATGGGAGCTATAGGAAGCGGTGGCCTGGCCCGCGCTGCTTCCTACTGCTCCCATTAGCTGGGAATGGTGAACCGCGGCCAGTGGAAGCTGCGAGCGGTTGAACCTACAGCCACTCGGGTAAACAAAACATCTTGCGGCCAGCCAGGGGCTTACCCTGGCCCAAGCCACAGAACAAGTTTGGGAACACGTAGACTATATCAAGCTGTGGCATAAATAATTACTTTGAGGACTTTTGAGGAGATTCAATCTAGTACAACAATCACATGTTAGGGAACCTTCATGTAAAAATGACTTTATTGGAATTATTGATCCCTTTCCACTTAGATATTTACCTTAGCTCACTTTATGCAAAAGAATAAATTTATTGAAAGGCGTTATTAGTATAGATTAATTAACCTTAAAAGGTATGGATGTTCAAGTCAGATACTTACTTGACAGTTACCAGAAACTCCTAAACTGTGGAGGACCTCTCTCCTTGACCCCCATCCTGAAGCCATCACATCCAAAGCTATATAACCCTTCCCTCCCTCCTCTTCCAGTTTTGTCCACACATTGGCTGATCTCCCAATCCATCTCTCCCTATGACTCTTGCCCCTCATTTGATCTTCAATTCTACCTCTACTTCATATACACACCTTCATATACCACTGTCTTTATATACACACACTTTAAAACATAAAATATAAAGATAACTTGGCCCTGAAACATCTACTTTCAGCTCTGACTGATAATGCAATTCGGACCACACCAGACTCTGCTACCAGCCAGATTATGCAGGGTTTCAAAGTGGAAGCATCAGAGCCTCAAATAAAAACAGTTTGGCCTTGCAACATATCTTCAGTGGTAGGGGGATCCAAAAGCCAGAGGAAGTGTTTATAAGGAGACAAGAAATTGGGAAAAACTGGTGGATGGGAAGGCTGCTGAGTGGGAGTTCATCGGTCATGGTGCAATGAAGTCTGGAAATTTGGTGGCTTTACAAGAGGAGATGTAGGACTTGGAAATAATCTTCAGCCAAACAAAACAAAACATATAATGTACTTGAGTTTGTTTCAAAAAGAATTCTGAGGATTTCCAAGCTTAATTATTTAGGTGACCATATGGATGAGATAAAATAAAGAACACCTGCACAATTGGATCAGTCAAACAGATGGCTGCTCTCTGATGCCTTTCCCTTATATTTCTAGCAGAAAAAGCAGAATAGTGGACATCCTTGCTGCTTGCCCCAGAATGCATAGTGGCACTGCTATGAGGGGACTTAACTCTGTACCAGAGTTTATAAATTGTGCATATTTATAGTTTTAAATAATCAGCAGCCTGAAATGGAAAATGCCCCTTGACAGTCCTCAGACACAGAAAAGTCAGAAAAAGGCATGTTTTTTACCTAATCACAAATCAAAAGAGCAAAAAGCTAGGCAACAGCACAGATTCAGGAACTAATGAATAATTGGCAATCCATCTCATCCACAGATAGCAGGATTGTCGTTTTATTCAAAACGTGTTATTAAAAACTCTTGACCTTTCCCATCCCATACACTACCTCCATTTTGCCTTTTTTAAAAAAATCTGCCTTGATTCTAGTCCTTTTTCAATGTATTGAATGGTATTTTAGAGGCTCAGTAATGTAGACCACTTCTAAACAAAGGCTTTTAATTTGCACAAACTCCTAAAGTAGCTGAAAACTAGATCATACACAAATATATTAGGCAAGTTAAAGGGGAATAGAAATTACTTGTCTTATTAAAATGTAAGAATACAGGAGGCCTCCAAGTGTTGCAGATAATTCTGAAAATATAAACTAGTTCTCTCATTAATGTGACATTATTCTTGATCACTCATCAGTGGCTAATATGCCTGAACTGAATGTAAAGCACTGTGCTTAGTTTAAGCTCTCCATAAATGAATGAAGCACAATTAGGGAAATATCCTTAAGGAATATTTTCTTTGGAAATCAGTCATTAGTACTGTTCCTGAGATTTAGAAAGCCTTGTCCACCACCCTCATCTTCCCCTCACCCCACTTGTTACCTCCCTCATTGCCTCAATTCTGGATTTCAGTATTTGGTTCCATTAATGGTTTAGAAATTAGAATAATATTTTCAGACACAGTTAAAGTTTTCCAGAGTTGATGTCTGTGGTGTCTGCAACTTGTGGGCCAGCACTCAGGGTTATGTACTGGCTCTGTCAAAGTGAATTGTGCGTGGAGCCAGAAATCAATATATGAGCTTGAAAGTGTGCTTAGAGCAAATCTTCTCTCAATGAGTGAAAAAATAGTTTAAACGTAGCCATGTTACCTGGTTCTGCACTGAGCAGACCTATTGGGATGACAGTTGTGTCTGCAGTGTATGAAAGTGGAGACTACTGATCACCACTCCATACCTGAGAATTGTGGAGCTCTTTCAGAGGGGAGACAAAGGGACAAGAACTGTGCCTTTTTGGTTTTGGAGGAAAGCTGAGGGGATCGGTTGGAAAGAGGGTGGGGAGGGGAGCAGTCTTCCTTCCCGTTGTCCAGGCAGCCCCCAGTTACTGGGAATAGGTTATTTTCATTCATGGTGCGCCCCATCTTCTCCCAGATAGACAGATCTGTTTTTGAATCTGCCATCCAGGAACTCTTTTTCTTAGGACATACTAAAGTTATTGCATCTCCCCAGGTGGCAGTCTGTTGGAGACCTACCCCATTTCCATCTCTGTGCAGACTTGGGAAGATGTTGTGTATGTTCATGACTTCCTTGACCTCATCCTTGATTGTATATAGGTTGATGATCACTTCATTCCTTAATCAGAGGGAAATGGTTAAGACAGTGTTTGACCACTGCATGGCTGTCCCTGTGCAGAATTCTCTCCTCAGGTTATGAGTTGGTCTCTCGGGGAACCCTGTTAAACTTATAACCTATTCAGACAGCATTACAAAGACAATTTGTCACAAAATAGAGATGATTTATACCCAATTTAAATGCAGAATAAAAACAGTATTTTTCCATTCTATTTTAAGAATCCTATATAATAAAAGGCTAAGGAAGTTTGTGTGAAGCCGTCATGCGCAGTAGACATAGGGTTGCCAGATGGTATCCAAAAGGAGGACATGTCCTCCTTTTCCATGTTTTGTCCTCCCGTCCTCCCTTACCTACTGTAAGTCCTCCTTTTTGCTAAACATCGGGCAGGACTGGCGGGAGGCGAAAAAGGGGGCAGGGCGGCTGAGCGGTGAGTCACCGCTCACGCCTCCACGCAGAGACGCAGACCACGCACCAGTCCGGTGCAGTGCGTCGGTGCATGGTCACGCAGCCTGTGAAGCGCGGTGTTTGTTATTGCAATTAGATATTTGTTTGAAACAATTGGTTATTATTATATTAGATATTGCGCTCGCGCGACGAGAATCTTAGTGATTAATTACTAAATATTTGAGTATATTTAACGTAGTCATTATGAGTAAGCGGAAGTGTAAATTTACGGAAGTATTAAGAGTCAAATACCCGTGTTTTACTAGTGGGCGAGACGACTTTGACGCCAAATGTTCTATTTGCGACTGCCATGTGGATGTGGGCAACAAGGGCACTATTGCTTTAGAAAGACACGTAGCTACGGAAAAGCATAAGAAGATGATACGAGCAGCAGGTTCTTCTTCTAAGGTAACCAACTTTTTTCAACCTTCTACTTCATTGACTCTCAAAAATGCCCATGCTGCAGAAGGAACACTAGCCTTCCATACGGTAAAGCATCATCAGTCATACAATTCTATGGAATGTACGGCGAGCTTAACAAGAAAAATGTTTGCTGATTCCGAAACGGCAAAAAATCTTAAATGCGGAAAAACTAAGACGGAAGCTATAGTAAATCAAGTTGTTGCGCCACATACGATTACGACAATCATCGAAACTTTGAGGAACATCTCTTGTCTTTCTATTGCCACAGACGCCAGCAACCATGGTGCAGATAAACTGTTTCCTATATTGATTCAATATTTTAACTGGACTGGAAATGGAATCAAAACGAAAATTCTTGATTTACAAACTTTACCCAACGAAACTTCGCTTTCGATTGCGAATCTTATATACGAAACACTCAATACACACCAATTAACCCCTAAGTGTGTTGCATTTATTGGAGATAACGCGAATGTAAATTTTGGGGGTGTGAACCGAAACCCAGGTGAAAACGTATTTACGCGCCTAAAAGAAAGTTTAGAGAAAGAAAACCTTATAGGAGTCGGCTGCCCTGCACATATTATGCATAACAGCCTTCACAATGGTGTCGATTTGATGAAACTGGATATTGAGTCAATAATATTGAAAATATTTAATTATTTTTCTGTGTACACAGTGAGAACAGAGGCACTAAAAGAGTTTTGCAATTACGTCGAAATCAATTATCAGCCTTTGCTAAGGCACAGTAAAACAAGGTGGCTTAGCCTGTTTCCATGCGTAGAAAGAATTTTGAAGCTCTATCCAGCATTAAAAGAATATTTCTTAAGCCAAAGAACAACACCATACCTAATAAAAACATTTTTCGAAAACACAACTTCAGAAGCATATTTATGGTTCACGCATTCTCTTATGTCTATTTACCAAGCAAATTTGGCAAAAGTCGAAGAGGAACATAATTCCGTTCTGGAAATTTCAAAGATACTTCAATCCGTACTTCATATGCTTCGTAATCGAAGAAACAACAATTTTTTGCCACTAAGCGTAAGAGAACAGCTTCGTGATAATGACGAAGCCAAGTCCATTTCCAACGAATTTTTCAGTGTTTACAAGGCTTGTGAAGATTACTTGATGGAATGGATGATACCCTTGGAAGATTTCAAATGTTTTGAGTGGATGACATTGCTGAAAGAGAACGAAAACCTAAAATATGATGATTTAGTTTCATGCATTGAGTTCTTGAGCATCAGAGGTGTAGAGATTGACGATGTTAAGCTACACGATCAATTTTGTAACTTGATTTCATTTCTTAAATCAAAATCAGATGAAGATGAAGCATATTATGATTTGAAGTTGCACGAGCAGTGGACAATCTACTTCAAAAGTGTTAAAAACATTGAATGTTTCTCAGAACTGCTCAAGATCTGCGAGTTTTATTTTTGTATAAGCGCACATAACGCAAATGTGGAAAGAGTTTTTTCACTGATTAATATTCAGTGGAGCAAAGAGAGGAATAGACTAAGTGTGCAGTCAGTTAAATCTTTAATTCTTACTCAATACAACTTCAAAAACATGACATGTGAAGATTTTTATAATTATTTGTTAAAAAACCAAGAACTTCTTTCCAAAATTGGCAGCTCAGCTAAATATGATTAAAATAAAGTAAAATAATATAAAAAATTCGTTTAATTTCTGAATGTCCTCCTTTTTTACAGAAAATCCTCCTTTTTAGACCCATCTGCCCTCCTTTATCAAATTATCATCTGGCAACCCTAAGTAGACAGGGCCCGGAGGAACGGCATGCTGGGAGGTGTTCAGCAGCACAACATGGCCGCCGCGCATACGCCGCCGAGAGGGAAGCAGGGTCTGGATCAGGGGGCTCGGGCAGGAGGGTGGCTGGGCGCAGGAGGCACAGGCAGGGGGCTCTGGCCGGGTGGGGCACGGGAAGGGGGCGCTGGGCCGGCGGGGCAGAGGCGCCCAGGCACGGCACGGCCAGCTGCTCCCAGCCTAGCCGGAGCGGGCCGCCTTCCCCATGCTGCTGGGGGGATGGGAGGGAGCGGGCTGGGCTGTCGGGCGCATGATGAGGGGTTGAGGAGCCGTTGGAGTGGGGGAGGGGGAGAGAGCTGAGCGAGCGGGCGGGGCCGTTGGAGTAGGGGGGCTGAGTGAGCGGGGGGGCCCTTGGAGTGGGGCTGAGCAAGCAGGGGGGGCCGTGGGGGGAGGAGAGGGGGGGCTGAGCAAGCGGGGGGCCCGGGGGGTGGGGGGTGGGGGGACTGAGTGAGCGGGGTTGGCCTTGGAGTGCGGTGGGAGGAGGGGCTGAGCGAGTGGGGGGGGGCCTTGGGGTGGGGCAGGGGGGGAGACTGAGCGAGTGGGGGGAGGGGAGGCTGAGTGAGCAGGGGGCCCTTGGAGGGGGGGAGAGGGGAGAGGGCTGAGCGAATGGGGGGGCCACGAGCCGTTACCATTGGCCCGTGTACACTGGCTTTTACACTAGTATTTTATAAATGGATTATAAAATTATATTAATAGCTTCCATGAGAAATGTTGAGAGATCAAAGTTTCCCTATTCAGAGTGTAAAAGGCTTCATGGTCCTATAACTAGAATTCTTTTCTCTTCAAGCAATGATGCTATGAGTAGAATATTTCTACAATAGAGCAGGCATTTTGGTTCCTTAACAGCCAGAACTAACACAGGCAAGTCAGACAATTTCTAATTCAGTGTTGTTATCCCTCACCACTACTACTTTACTGATTTCTGGTTCGGTGCTTCTAAAAATGCACTTCATGCTGAAATATCTTCCATTACCGTATATATATCACAGGTGTTATTTGACTAGATCAAAGTACTGCAAGTTTTGACTCTGAATATTTGGATAACCTATAGTGTGGGGGTTGTTGCCAAGAGATAACTTGCTACCACTGCAGTTACGTTATGGCAAGCTAAATAGAAATGCTTGAGTTCTACTCCTTTGGAAATCATGCCAATGACTCAGGTGCCAAAATAATGATTTAGGTGCTGTGACAGACCGCCTTCTCACCCCCCTCAGGAACACGCAGGAAACCCTTTTTTGCTCCAAACAGTGCTCTTTAATTTACAGTGCAGGACCCCACCACCAATATATACAGCTTAGAACAGTTCTTCAACTTACAGTTTACAACTCTATCAACATCTACAGTTTACAGCTCTCAATAGCTCCACAGGTTCTGGCTCTACAAACTCTATATAGTTCAGCCCCTAATACAATAATACAAACACAGCTCTTGATAGCTCATACACAGCTCTTGATAGCTCATACCACCACCACCACACTGGGCTTCGTTCCTGGCAGCCTTATATCCCCCAGAGGAGGCTGCCAGGTGCAACTCATGCAGGCTGATTGGCCTGCACCTCAGGTGGCTAATTAGCCTTCCTGCACCGGGGGTTTGCAGAGGGCTTCTCTCCCTCTTAAAGGGGCGGCAGGGCTGGCTCAAGCCCACCCTGCCACAGTGCTTAAAATACGCTGAGAAATATGACTAACTCCACTATTCAATAAGTTGGAATTACACAGGTACTGGTACCTGAAATACCTATCACTACCGCATGAAAACTATCTTGATTACTGCTCTTCTGAAATTCTTATGCATGCCTCCTTCTCCTCTTGTCTACTGTAGTTCCATTTTTAAAATCCACCTAAATCTAAACTTTCAACTCTTCATTTTGTTCATATGGAAGATCACATCAGACCCATCTTCCAAAATAATAATAATATCTTAACCATTTCAGAATCTATTACAAAATCTTCCCTCGTCTTCAATATCCTTTGTGGACTTTCTTTCCTTGTCTCTCCCTCACTTCATATCTCCCTCCAGCCTATCTCTCTCCAAATACCAGACCCACTGTTCTTTCACTTTTTCCTGTAGACAATGTAGGCTTTGTTCCTGATTCTGTCACAGACTTCATGAGTGGCCATTGGCAAGTCACTTAACCTCTCCATTCTTTAATTTCTCTATATGTAAAATTTAAATAATAATACTAATCCAGAGGAGTCTTTTGAGGCACAACATGTCCGTGTTTACAAAATACCTTAAGATATTTGGATAGAAGACATAGAAGTGCCAGATATTAACTTGTTGTTATACATCAAGATCCACCTCTTCCCGGGTATATGATCCAACTTCCTCTTTGCTTAAGACAAATCTCCCTAACTGAGTCCATTCTGCTTTTCCCATGCTTAGTTATTCTCCCCACTACTTGGACATTTTACCTTTCCTCATCTTTGTCCTTCCACTTATGTAGATGCTACTGTACCTAAGTGATATGATATAATCTACTGTGTATATGTATTTGTTTATATGTATTTGGCTGTGGAATGTTGTGTGACATTTTAATTATGTTATCCAGAATAGTTTGCATTGGATCATTCTGAATGGTAGAGAGAAGTAGCAAAGGTGCCAATTTAAAAAACAAATCAGTTGAAATAGATGGGTTAATTTTCTTTCCCCTCCAAGTATAATTTTGTTACCAAGCATCAGGTTAGAGATTGGTAAAAATTTGCATGAGCCTGCAGAAGTAAAGGCACAGCCAGGCCTTTGTTCCTGTTCTGGGAAAATATTAAGGGACAGCATGGAAGTAGAACTCAAGCCGTCATCTGTCTTGAATGATGTACTTCACTGCACTCCACTGTCTGTGGAGTGCAGTGAAGCATCTAATTCCTTAAAACAGCATATTGCAAAACATCCGATTACAACATTTTCAGACATTAATGAAGCATTTATTTTAAATACTTGTGTCAGATATGACTGATGATACATTACATCCTTAAAATAGAATTACCACCCATCATGCATTAAAAATGTAGGCACTAAATTATTCATGTTGTTATCTTCACAAATAATAAGGTTTCTATTGGTTTGAGATAACGACAAGTGTAACACAATGCAACAGGTAGGTGTTATCCATAGACTGTTTAAGCTTTGTTGGAGGGGAGGGGGAAATCATCCCAATTGGTTGACACTCTTTAGTGTACACGTTATTACAGAAAGTTCTCTGGGTAATTTAAAAGCAAACTTCAGTAATACTCCATATTTTAAATAAACGTTACCCAATGTTTACAAAGTCTCGTGTCAGATAATCCTTGCTCTCTTTCCACTCAATATCTTGGTGCCTATTTCTTTGGCATATTTATTATTTGTAATCACTAGTGTTGTGATTTTATTGGTTACTTAAGTCATGAGGTATTGCTATTGCTCCCTAGTTGGATGGCTCTCAAACACATCAATAGTTTTCAAGGTGGCTGCCAATCACCTCAAACACGTATACAGTACTTTTCATATTCTTGAACGTTCTTGTGGGAAGGAAAGGGGAAAATTAACTCATACAAGGGCCTGATCCTCAGATAATATAAATATGGGGCAGAACTGAAAATCTGTCCTACAGATATTTATGGGAAATGAATAAAGGTTTTTATTTGAATGGATCGGCATAAATACTTTGACGCCAGCTCTAGTTAGTATTCTTATTAACTGATACCCTCACCTGGGTTTCAGAACCTTGAAACATAGCACAGAAAAATGTATGTGTAATTATAGAATATCCTCACATACACAAGTATTCCAGCAAGCAGACAATTATTGTCCTTGCTTTGAATATGCTCATCTATATTTGCTTCTGGCAAGAAACTGAATATGGCAAGTATGGTGACAAGACCATGTATTATACCTTCTTACTAGCTATATTTCCTTTTACAGATAACATTATTCTTAAAATCTAAAAGGAACCTTTAGAAGCAGAAAGGGCATATAGATTTATGGAGCATGTCTTCATTTTGAATCAATACCTATGAGATTTGCATAGTCACTTTAGCCTATCTTCTGTTTCCTGTGAGGGTAGTGTCTTATTTGGAGACGAGAGAAAACACCATGTGAGCAGAGCATATGTGGCAGCTACAGCCATGGTTAGTGTTTATTAAACATCAAATCATTCAGGCATTTTGAGATGCAGTTTGCTATCCTATTCCACAGATTGTGCTCAACAAAAGGGAAATGAGCATTTTCAATACCAAGTAATTGGGTTTTTATAATCGGAAAAGACAAGTACATATAACATACTCCAGCACTGCATTAAAGTACCAACTCTACCAATTTTGTGTTCTGTTCGATCACCAAACATTTGAACTTAATTCCCAGGAAACCTTTAACCAGTTTATTTCAGCATAAGCTTCGTTTTATTTACAGATACAGACTAACACGGCTGCTAAGCCTAAACCATTTTTATTTAGTTTTGCATGCTATGTGCTTTATAAGAGGGATAATTGACTCTCATGGTTGCGATAAGTGCAGAAAAAGGGGTTCGTGAGACATTTGCAAATCTGCTTTGTGGCCCTAAAGACTCTCCATTAGCTTTGGGAAAGGATTTTAAGATCTTTACTTATATTTACTTCATTTTCCTGTTCAGTATAAAGAGAACTTTGGGCTGAGGGGCTTCACCTTCACAAGAGAGGAAGAAGAAAAATATATAGATCTAGATAAAAAGGCTGATCCCTATTCTGGTCATAATAAGAAAACAAACAACAAAGCTATGCGTGCAGTTTTCTTTGCTCTCACTAAGAATAGCTATTCTGTTTCTCTTCAGGAAAAACTGATGGAGCATTTTATATTTGCTGGGAAAATAGATTTTTTAAAAACCCAAAAAGCTGAGCTCTGTTTTAATTTTTTTATTTTATTTCTCCAGAATTCTATGAAATACAATAAAAACAAGGAACCAAAGAAGCCAGTTAATACACTGGAAGATATATTTGAAACTGTTGTATTATGCTAGTGGAAATAAAATCAAAGCATGCTGTATTCTGCGTGGGTTTTCCTAAAATCCGTTAGAATGTTTTAGTTAATTTATTTATGTAGCAACTTTCACAAGCCTGAATGTGCTTTGTGAAATTTGACAAAATGCTTCTGTCTTCGAAACCAGAATAGAGCAGTAGAATGAAGAAGTCTAATTGTATATGGTTGGCCCTTTAGCCATTTTCCCAGAGCAGGCAGGCCAACTCAGAAGATGTGGGAGAACATGCTCTGCAGTGCACGTAATTGTTGCACCAATTTCAGTAAATGTGCAAAGGAGGCTGGGTCACACTCTTGAATCAGCAGGCCAGATCTTCTAAAGGAAGTAGGGCCACAGTGAATACATTTGATGCTCTCCCAGCTTGGTGTTTAATGTAAAAGGTAGGCAAGGTACCTATCCAGGTTGCATTGTGGAGGGGGAAGCTTTTTGCTCCTTCCCTTTTATGCAGGGACAGGAGTTTGCCCTATATAGACAGCTAAATAATTTTACCTCCACCAAATGCAGCAGCCATTATGTAAAGTAGTACCATTGTATTGTATTGTATCATGGCTACAAATAACATTACACAACACTCTAGAATCAGAGCAAGGGGATGAGGAATATCTTAACTAATTAAAGCCACTGTGGGATTTTAAACAAGAAAAATGTAATTATCTATATTAGAATTTAATCAGGTTCTCAGTGTCAACCTCTACTCTCATGGACTCTTTCATGATCACAGGTGATCAGGATCTCAGCTTTACTTCTCATTAGTAAAACCACAGCTCCAACCCATCATCCCCAGGCACCCTCTTGAACTTGTTGTTAAATACTGACTCCTAGAGTATGTCTACACTGCAGCTAGGAGCATGCTTCCCAGCTTGGGCAGACATACATGTGCTAGGTCTGCTTGAGCTAGAGTACCAAAAATAGCCGTGTGTTCATTGTGGCACAGGTGGTGATATAGGCTAGCCATTTGAGTATAAGTCTGCCCAGACCTCTGGGTCCAAACTCTGGCTAGCCACAGTGTCTGCGCTTCTATTTTTAGCTTAGTAGCTTGAGCAGAGCTAGCACATCTGTCTGCCTAGACTGGGAGACTTGTTTCCAACTGTAGTACAGACATACCCACAGAAAAAGCACCATCTACTGACTCACTGATTCCATACCCTGCAGCACTTTGATTTTTTTTTTCCTGGGAAGTATGTCATCCCCCTGTCTTACTCTGCAAAGGACAAGCTTGTAATACCCTTACTGACATTTGGTAGTACCTTACCCTCAGAATCATCCCATTAGCTTCCCTGGAACTTCCCACACAATAAGAAACTATTCATTTTGATTGAGGTTACCACAGTCTGGCCATGAACTTGTAATTACTAACTAAATCTGTAATAAAGAGGTTACTGTGGCAAATAGAACACTGTGTCATTGGCCTATAGTTACATCAGAACACTGCAACCAAAGAGCTTTCTTTAAAAAATTAAACACTGTTTATAAATATTAATCCTTAAACTTTTCTTATTTTTCCTTGTTTTGCGTCTTGCTGTGAATATTGCAAAGTCCTAAGAAACAGCCCCAGAAAACCAATCAATTATACATCAAGGTTTGCATGTTTCAGGATGTGAGGAGTGGCGGAGGAATTGGGGGGGGTTTGGTGGTTTTGTTTTTGCTCCCTCTCAGATACTTTCTTTTCTTTATTTACATTTGTGGCATAGTAGTGGTACAGGAGGCTCCTTTTTCTTTGGAAAAAAGAGGAACAATTCGGTTCCCTCTTCAGAATATATTGATGCCAAACAGTAGACAAAATATCCCTACAGGAACTGAATGAATGCTTCGTGAAAGAGTGCACCCATTCCATTAGTGCTCACATCTTAAATCACAGCATCTTGTCCCAATTCACCTTTCGGTCTTAGCGCTCACATAGTGCTTTTCACCCAGGATATCAAAGTACATTGAAGAGGGAGCTAGGCATCTTTGCCCCCATTTTTACAGAGGGTGAAAATGAAACACAGAGAGGTTAAATGGCTTGTCCAAGTTCACATGACATGTTGTCGTCAGAATGAATGGAACCCAGAGCTCTTGAGTTCCAATCTTGTAGAATAGCACCATGCACCATACTGGCTCCTTTTAAAACTTGGCTGGTTTCAGATATTGTTGCTTCTGTAACACAGACATAAGCATCTCTTCAGGCTAGAGATGACGACAAAGTACAATCCAAATCTGAACTTTTCCTGAGACTAGGGTTGTTCTGATCTAAGATTTTATTTTGTCGCTTTAGAAGATAGGGGTCGGACACAACATTCAGCTCCAATTCACAGTTTGAAGGTGTTCAGCTCCAGAGTTTTGATCTATATCTTTTCTTCATACTATCAATGAGGTAAGTAATCAGGACTGTGTTAGAGGGTTAAGCAAGGGGATCAATCTTTCTTGTTTAATAATTCATTCTGTATGTAGTAGGGTAGTTTATTCCTCAACAGGCAGACTGAAGGAACTAAACAAGAAGGCTGGGGTGGGTCTGGTTGTGTGGAGAAGGGAATTCCGACAATGTAACATGTCTACAGTATCTATTCATGTGACCCGTGGACTTCCCTTTGTCATCCTATGCCTGAGAATATATGAAGGGGGCTGGGAAGGCAAAGGGACGTTCAACTGTCATCACTGGCATCTTTTTTGACCATTGCACCATCATCAAATGCATTGGAATGTTCATTTATGTCAGATTTTCCTTTCACATTCTGTGCAGCACTTGATACATTTTCATATGTGTGTACTTAGCGGTACGCATAGATTTATTTTTAACAAAGGGACCCTCTGTAAATTGGAGCTGTCTGAAATGCTCCCAACAAAACCATTTGCCTGGTTTCAGGTTTCATTACAACTTAGAAGCTAGGGCCATGGTCATCAGAAAATTCACCATGATTTGTGAAGCCAGCATTGGGAGCTGATGACATATGAAAGGGTGTAGAGAAAATGGACTTGGAAAAGGTATGTTCAGTCAGAGTACAATGTCAGGTAAAGATCAAAAGAGGGCAGGTTTTTTCTACCATGACTACGCAGAGAAGCCTTCATCAGAACGTGGGTTCAACTTTGAACAGAAACAGGCTGATTCTTAGTTTTGCCAGAAGAGTGTACAAAATGTGTAGTTGTGCATGATTTGGAAATGAAACTAGGAGGAACTAAGTGATTTCAACTCTGTTGCAACATTTCAGGTTTGCTCAAATGGCATAGCAGGTAATGACAGATGAACCAACTGGAAGATTGATTTGATTTATTAAATTAGTAAGTTATTAAAATTTGTTCAGAAAAGGATACAAGGGGCTCAGAATTCTGGTTCTTTTTAAATTTAATTTTACCTATGTAGGCTCTTATTTGCACCCATCACTATAGTATCTGAGCACTTCCCAAAAGGAATAATCATCATAATTTCTCTCTATCAAACCTTTCCAGTATATAGGATGAGTAAGTAACTTAGAGGACTACATTCTGTGAGGGGGTTCTGTATAAGAAGAACTATTGAGGGGAAACTAACTTGAAGAGATGAGTTTGAATTTTGCTCTGAAGTGGGAATGAACGTTCTTATCTTAATAAAAGGTATAGTCTTTGTAAAGCTCCAATCAAAGTTCTGTCTCCTGAGCTCACAAATCTTCCCCTGTTGGTCAATAATTTAATTGTGCTGATGGAAGGTGATGGTAGCAGAAGGAGAGGTAATCTCTCAGGCCACTAGAGCCTATTCCATGTAGGGCTTTAAATATTGAGGGAGACCTTGAAACTGGGCTCCATATTTATTGGACAGCCTGTGCAAAAATCAGAGCACTGGTCTGGAGTGCTCACCGTGACCTTTGTTGCTAAGGAGATTGACTACTATGTTTTATGCGTTTTTCAGGATGTGAGACTTCATTCTAGACAGAATGAGCTATAGTATTAAAGTCTGGAAGTCATAGATGGGTGATCATTGTGGCCAGATCTGTCTCTCATAGGAGGGGATGCAATCTCTCTACTAGTCATGGATGAAAGTGGACTTTGTTGCCATAGGTATCTGGACTTCCAGTATAAAATGCCCTAAAGGAACTTAAGGTTACAGGCCAACTTGACAATCTGAAGGCAAATGCCTTCAATATAGAAGATGTTATGGAGGGACATATTCAGCAACTTGGTTCCTTCTTCCCACCAACATTCCTGCTGACCTTCCTGGGTTCAGCTCTAGGCAGTTGCTCTGCATCTAGGTAATAATCTGAACTGAGCATTAAGAAAGCTTGGGAAATGCTGTTTAATCTTGACATAAAGATGTGTTATGTATACTATTGGTACCACATATTCAATTATATATTCAAACTGTTAAAGTGTCCAGTTGCCTACTTACAGTAAATTAAAAACATTCTGTAAAAGTTTAATTTCAGAATTTGCTTCCAGTACAGTTTCAAACATTTAAAAGCTCTATTGGTGGTGGCTTTAGAGGAATCTTTCCTAGCGTAAACTTCTTTGCTTCAAACTGGTACCACAATCCATGTGGTCTGAAATAGCTTCATAGAAGTTGTATAGTATCAGGCAGAGGATTGATACTTGAGAATTTCTGGAGGGCTCCAAAGATGGAAAAAATGGTTTCCTATAATAACCTTTTAGATTTAAGGAAGGACCTGGGCCATTTCAGAGTTTTCTCTTTTACCCCTGCAGCCTCTTTGAGGTGGTACAGGAATATCTGGTGGTAAGTGGATCAAACAGCACTGAGGCCCAGCAGGATGAATGTGGATGCATTTGCTTTTTCTGTGGACTGGTTTCTGTCTTTTAGACCACTTAAAATCTGTTGATCCTTTTAAGGGTACTGTGAGAATATCTTTTTACCATATTCTCTCTCCAGAGAAAGAAAGGGAAGGGAGTTCATAATGTGTTGCTGTGGGGCATAGGAGTTCAGAAAGTGAAAATTCCTGTCTCAGCCTTTTTGATTTCATGATAGGTGTGCACTTTTGTTTCATGTGATATAAATGCTGCCCCAAGGCACACAAGAACATATTTACCTATATATTGTTTCTGTTAAAGTACCTCTCATTGTGGTATATGAGTACTGCACAAAATTAAAGAGCACAAATGCCAAGAACAAAAGAAGTTGTTTCGGAAGTCACAAAACACATTTATGCAGTCTGTTTGTGTCAGCCTTTGCCATTGAAGCACGCCGCTGAATATTGTACTAATGTAACACTGACAGACCCCAGTTGTCAGCGATTGGGGTCGAACCTGGCATCTCTTGAGCTTAGTGCATGAGCCTCTATAGCATGAGCTCAAAGCCATCTGCCTGTTGGCTAAGGCTACAAGAGCAGACACATTATTCTCTTCCGCTTAGTGGTCTCGGTGCCACTAGATGGGACAAAACACCACACCCAGGAGGTGTGTGGATTACATTAGCTCCAATGCTTTTATAGTGGCTGCATCCAATCCCAAGTAATAAAGTAATTCAGGCCTAGTGGTTGGCCTACACAAGGAAAACATTACTACCTCTGCTAACTAGAGCTGTACAATATCTGCATTTATAATTCGCATGAACATTATTATTTCAGTTTTGGTTCCCATAGCCCCAAAGTTCTACCTTGAGTTTCAGGCTAGAAAAATCCCAAAATCCTAGTGTAATCCATATATATCTGAGCTCAGACCAGGTTTGATCACAAGCTCGTCCATAATTGTCAAAAGCTTTGAAAAATGGGTGAACCTGATTGATCTTTCCTAATGACAGCTAAGGGGGATTCTCCTTTAGTGGAAATGGGAAGGGGCCACTGGAGCAAAAGGTCCTGAATTCTAACCTCCTGTGTTGGATAAATGCTTTATAACTAACAAACATGATGGCTATATGAATCCAGAAATAGATTTGTTACTCTGACACATATAAAATCACCAGAAAGATAAAAACCCAGATATGTTTTTAAAAGAAAAGTCATTCTAGCATTTGCACAAATTGCACAAATTGCAATAGCCATGCACATTTTTATTATATTTATTTATTTCACTTTTAAAGAAAATATATACCAAACTTATATTCTGGGTACTTTTAAATATATTACAATTTACAAAAAATTAACCTAAAAC
The DNA here is from genome assembly GCA_032164245.1 of Sternotherus odoratus. Lineage (NCBI taxonomy): Eukaryota > Metazoa > Chordata > Testudines > Kinosternidae > Sternotherus > Sternotherus odoratus. The sequence continues at coordinate 28,738,794 of JAVMKO010000007.1, read as the reverse complement.
AACCAGCCTAAAAACCTAATACTTATTCTCCAGAGCCCACCAAATCAAATGTGGGTATCCAAAGATGCATTGGTAATGTAGTTGCAGAAATTGCATGCACCCAGTTTGTTTATTTATGGAGGGGGAGGTTCAAATAAATATCTCCTCCTAAATGTCACCGAATCTAACAACAAATTGTTTACTATGTTTTATTGCTATATTTATGACGTTTCCCCTTCTGAGCCTCAGTAAACATTTATAATAGTGATTTATTGATGACTCATGTAGTTATGTAGAACCACCATTTTCAGAGGGGAGTACTCTGTTTTATGAGGAAAAAAAGAGCATAATATGTTAAAAGCAAACTCCGTTCTGCTTGTTATCCCACTTTGCGTGTTGCCTGGGGACTATACAAACCTATACTGAGACTACAAACTGAGACCACTGCAGACTAAGCTGCAGACAACATTGCAATTGGCTTGCTCTACAAAGCAACATAGGTACTTGCTGTATACCTGAGAATTTTTGGTATGTTAAGGCACGAAGCAGCTTGGTCTGAAGTGGCTCTCTGATGGCACAGGAAAGTATGTTCTCTATGAGCTATGGATAGCAATGTTCTGGAACAGTACATGCAAAGGCAACTTCTTCATAGATTAAGAAATGGACAATGAAGTGAAATCAGTGACCTAGCAAACAGAAGCAGCTAATGGGAGTTTACAGAGGGAATGAGAGTTGGGGGCTACATACACTTAACATTCCTTAAACATTCTTTGGGCAATTCAGTCATTAGAAACCTAGATAGCTGGGTATGCGATGGATGGGGTGAAGCACATGGTGACTTGCCTGCCTGGTGCGATGGTTGCGGATCTCTTGAGACATCTAGAAAGACTTATGTGTAGCTTTCTCTCTTTGTTACCAGTTCCCAAATATTTAGAGGCTAAAATGAAGCCAAGGTTTCCTTGGATTATATAATCTAATGAAATCAGCCTGTGACTTGTCTACCTGTACTTCATAAGGGCAGCTAAGTTATTATGTTAATGAATAAGTGAAATGGAATACAGTATCACTGTCATGAGTGTGAAGTGCCTTGGAGTTGCTGTTTTACCTGTTAGGGGTTAAATGAACAGGAGAGGGGAGGTGATGTCAGAGTAGCCTACCTACAGACAAACCCCAGGAAGTTAGTCTCAGTTCATCTGAGGCTTTTGGGCTGACTCCATCTTTCTCCAGCTATGGAAACTCATCTCCTCCTTTTCTTTCATATATTCATAAGTTAGATGAACAGTAAGTAGAACTATTGATTGCATATGCTTTGTATTTGATCTCTGGCGTCCTTAAACTGTAGAGTTTATCAGAGAGAGAGAAATCCCCAGGGACGGGGCTAATTTATGCAAGGAGACTCAGGTTAGGAAGCTTTATACCTTTGAAGTTTGTATTAGTTGTATGCTTTGTTTCTTTCTCTATTAAACTTTTTATACCTATAAGAATTGTCTGTAGTTCCATTGAAGTAATCTGAGCTTAGAATCTGTGACAGGCTCCCGGAAAGGGAGAGCCTGGATGCTGGAATCTCTCTCCTAGGCTGAAAAGGGAGGGGGTGGAGCAGAATCTGTGTGTCCCGATCTCCCAGGAATTGGGAGGGGTGTTCTCGGGGGTTCCAATGTGCCCCAGTCCATGGGTTTGGAATAATAGCATTGGTGGTGGCAGCTGGATCCAATCCCCAACTGGAATAGTTTGGGTTTTGGGGGGAAAAGATTTAACTTAGGCAGGAAAAGTATTTTAAAGTTAGTGGTCTGCATAAGAGACACCTCCCCCCCCCTTTTACCCTAGAGTTTAGAGTGGGGGAAGGAAGATTCTCTTACAATCACAAATAACTAAAGTGCTGTAGGGGGCATCATGGGGGAAATGAGAATTCACTGCTTTCCACCGATAACAGTCTTGTCTACTGAATTTCTTAGACTGTAAAATGTTCAGGGCAGGAACTGACTTTTTATATATGTGGAAAGTCCCTACCACATTATGGGTGGTACTCTAATGTAAATCATTAATAATAGTAATGAGAAACCCAAAGAGCTAGGTTCAGAAAAAAGGAGCTCAGAACTCTAATTTAGCTCAGTAACCCACTCTGAAGATAGCTATGCTATTGGATCGAGGGGGGGGGGAGGATTAGAATAAATTGGTTTTAAAATGAGATTCTCCCCCAAAAGGGTTACATTAATTTTTCCCTGCAACAAGTGCCAAACATATTGCTCCCCAGAACTCAAGAAGTCTGTTGCTTTCCAAACTATTTGAAGTTTATGGAGAATGAAGAAAACTACCAAGAAAAATAATTCATCTGTTTGATAAAGCAAAAGCAGAATTTACAAAACATCCATAATAAAGCCCACAGAAAACAGGCTTTTGTTTAAATCTTTTCCTAGATGCAGGATGTTGCACACAGGAACCTGCAGGGTCAATCCCTCAGTCATGCATATTTGGTATAGAACAGAATTTAAGTTAACAGGAAAGTCTAAAATTTATGAGTGTCTCATCTCCTTAAATGCCAAAGGAAAGGAAAAACAATATCACCTAGATTACTATTTTAATTAGGAATGGGTTTTTTTAACCTAAAGTTGTTTAATTCTATTCATGCTGGAAGTGTTTTCACAATCAGGGGAAAGTAAACAATGCCATCTGACTAATCACAGTGAAACCCAACTTGGACACTTACAGAAAACTGTTGTATATCAGTCGATAGAGATTTAAAGAAGTACACATTTGGTGAATACTTTTGTATGACAAACTCATGAGCCAAAAAGTGATTACAGTCTTCAGATAAGCTATTTGTTGAAAATTATTTGCTCAACTGTAATAAATAATCATCATCATTTAAAAGATTAAAATTAGCAGATTGATCGATATCAAGAATATCCCACCAAAACTGATCAATCCTTCCAGCATGGGGAAGGAAGATGCACAAATCTGTTTTACGGCCTTGTTGTCTGACAAATTTCTCTACTGTTCCTCCTAACCAAATTGTGAACTTTTCTGTCTTTCACATTTGAGAAAATACATTTTCCTCCTGTGTGATCTAACCACAGAGTGAAAGCAGTGTTGTACCAGTGTTACTGTATTCTAATTGAATACAGTACAATAAACATTTTATTCAAAAGACTAGCATAGGCTTTAGTATTGTTACACAGCCACTATAAGAAATGTCTCCTAGTTCACATTATGCACTCCTTAAAATGGCATCATATTACCCCATTCAATGAAAGAAATAGGCTAAGTATTCTCATGCAAACTCTGCTGTTCAGAATTTGTATGCAGCTGAGCCACAAAGAAATGTGTTCCTTTGCAGTGTACATAATTACCACAGATATTGTTCTTTTGAAGTGTACATAGTTGTAGTAACTCTGATTTCTCTGGAATTATCCACTCTTTAAGGTACTACTCAACATTAGTAAGAAAGAGGTCTTTAGGTATCTATCGTACCTTTTCTCCATGACTAGAAGGTCATTTTCCAGCTGGAGCATTCTGAGCTCCAGAAAAGGAATGTTGGTGCAAGATTCCAATAAATTATTTACATGTTGATCATGATTTGTTTTATAACTGCCTTCTTCACATCTAGAGCAAGGAGGAATGAGGAAAAGGCATCTAAGGTGGATCCTTGCTCAAGAATCAAGGAATTCATTTCTTGAGAAAGTAATTGTAGAGGAAAGAATACAGCAAACATCTGCCATATACTGTACTATAAAAAGAAAATAACATAAATAAGCAGAGAAAACACTGATCCTTTCGACCTTCAGAAAACTTGACATTGCTATACTAATCAGAAGACTAGACATTGAATCCAAAAATAATAGCATTAACAACCTTCCTTTTAATTTGGTGGGAGAATTTTAACAAGGTTCTCTAATAGCACTTGTGAAGATGTCCAGTGATTAAGTGGGGATGCTGTAAAGTGAGAAATTTACTGTGCAGTGAGCCTCCTATTGGTGCTGGTTTGTTGGCAGTCAGTTGCGGTAGTACACAAACAATTTTATTGGATTAGAATTCACGTATAAATACCGTATTTTTCGGCGTATAAGACGCCTTTTTAACCCCCAAAAATACTTTCAATATTGGGGGGGCGTCTTATACGCCGAATATCGGCCGGACCAAAAAAGAAAAAAAAAAGCGCCGCTTTTTTCGCGCCGCTCTCCCAGCAGCCCGCCCGCGCGGCGGGGACGGGAGAGCGGCGTGCTCCCAGCAGCCCGCCCGCGCGGCGGGGACGGGAGAGCAGCGCGAAAAAAACGGCGCTTTTTTTTTTTTGGTCCGAAAACGCGGGGGCGTCTTATACGCCGGAGCGTCTTATACGCCGGAGCATCCTATGGGACGAAAAATACGGTAATATGCCTGTTGTCATCTAGTAGCAGTGAAGAATTAGGAACACTTAGAAGTTAGCCAGTCTTCTGATGTCAGATGTCTAATATTAAATGTATCAGGGTTCCACCAATTCTACAGCAAGAAAAAAAAATCTTCTTTTAGCTGATTATATTAAAAATGCATGTTTATTCTTACTTTTAAAATTTACTTTTTAGTGGTTTAATATTATGCATGATACAAATAATTGTATTTTTCCCATCATGTGAAAGGCTGTCAAAATATGTTAATTTATGGCTTAAGTCCATTGAAGTGAATATATGTACACTAGGCATAATTTGGTCCATCATACTTATGTCTTGTTTTTAATTCGTGGTTCTTAATCATCCTCTGTCATTCAAATCCTTTCTGTAGACTCACTTCTATAGCAATACTTATGAGAAATTAACCAAATAATGATTATGATAGAGAAGCAATTGGGGATAGTTTATAATATACAAAGCAGATATGGATCTATTTAGCTGTGTGCTAATCATACTGTTAATCACTTTGCTTGTATATTATACCTCTTCACCCACGCTTTATCTTTTAGCCTGTTTGTCATTTTAGACTATATGTGTTTCAAGGGAGGGACTGGGTCTTCCTGTATCACATGCACAGCACATACTGTGTTTTGGGTGCTACTGTAATATAAATAAAACAGTAATAATAATTTAAAGCAAGTTTTTATATATAAGTATATTATATCTACTTAAAGAGTTATAAAGCACAATAAACATAACATCGTCTTTAAATGATAAATGATAGTAATAATAAGGTACATGGATTGACAGAAGATTATGGCTTTAGTTAAGTACATTGGAGACTGTCCTCAGAGACGATAGGACAGCATTTGTGTATGCTGAACTAGATAACGGTAAAGTCATATCAAGTTTTAATATGTCCATTTATGCATGTAAAGTGGCTGGGCTCCTTGGTTAGACTATCTCTCCATGATGCACCATGGTCTCTACTCTGGGAGGTGATGCATTATGGGATTCCCTGGCCATCATGGGAGTCCCTGGCCTTGGTGCATCATAGGAAAGGTAATCTGGCAAAGGAGCCTGGCCAGTAGAAGAAAATGGGATCATGAGTCAACTAAACTACAATTCTCCTGATGCCCTGTGGAAGTATTTCCCAATCAAAATATTTCAGTTTGTGAACATTTGATTTTTTGATTAAAAAACTAAATTCTCCACAGAAAGTGAACACTTAGCACACACAAAAACTCCCTGGTTTTTCTTCAAAAAGCAGTTTTGACAGGAAATTTTCAACCCTCTATTATATACCCCATTTCCAATATCAGCAGCCTTCATTGGTTAAGAATTCACAATCAGTACAAGTTGTACAAATAAAGAACCTATTGTTAATGATATAAAACACAAAACTCTTTTTTCACTCAGGTGAGTCTGGTCGAAGCACATCAGTCTCCTGACTGAATATAAGTATTGCCTCGTTTGCAGAGGAATCCTATCTAATTGCATTATAGATTGAGATTAAGGTCATATTAATTCTATATTTGGTTGACTGCTAATGGAGTATTGGTTCCAGTTCTGGTGTCCACACTTCAAGAAGGTCATTGAAAAATTGCAGAGGGTTCAAAGAAGAGCCAGGAGAATGATTACAGGATTGGAAAGCATGCCTGGTAGTGACTCAAATTGCTCAATCTGTTTAATTTAGCAAAGAGATGATTATGGGGTGACTTGATCATAGTCTGTAAGTACCTACATGGGAAACAGAAATTTGATAAAAGAGGGTTCATCAGTCTAGCAGACAAAGGTTTCAGAAGATCCATTAAGCTGGAAGTTGAAACTAGACGAATTCTGACTAGAAATAGGGTCCTTTTTTTTTTTTTTTTTTTTTTTTTAACAGTGAGGGTCATTAACCATTGGAACAACTTGTGGTAGATTCTCCATCAGTGGGAATTCTTAAACAAAGATAAGAAGTTTTTCAAAAAGATCTGTGCTAGCTCAAACTGGAATTAATTCAAGGAAGTCCTATAGCACATGTTATGCAGCAGGTCAGACTAGATGATCACAGTGGCCCCTCCTGGCCTTAAAATCTATAAACCTATGAATTTCTTAACACCATTTCTTGTAAGAGGCCAATATATAGTTAGTATGCAGTAATTTCAGTTTGTTTTTTCTTTCTTTTGTTGTGTTTTTATTTGGTTTGCTGGCTTTGTGGTTTTGTTTTTTGGTTTGGGGTTTTTCTTTTCTTTTCTTTTTTTCCCCTTTTCTTTCTTTTACTCCAGGAATTGGGCAAGGGGTTCCCGTGGTGGCACTTATTGTGGAAGGAGGGCCCAATGTTATCTCTATTGTCTTGGAGTACCTACGAGACACTCCGCCTGTTCCTGTTGTGGTATGTGATGGCAGTGGCCGGGCGTCTGACATCCTTGCATTTGGTCACAAATATTCAGAAGAAGGAGGGTGAGTCATTTGCTAGGAAACATTCATGAAACAAATACTTCTTAATGTGCATGGCTATTTTTTGGTGCTAATATGGAGGCTAGGAAACTATTCGCAATATAACACAGTACCAAATACTTCCTCAAGTCACAGTTTCCAGCACTGATTAGAATACTGCTTAAAGATATTAAGATATTCAGTGCAAAACCTGTCTGGCTCCTAGATGGGGAAAACCGATGCAAGACTGTAGAAACCCTGAAGAATTGTATTGCCAAATCTACCGCTAAGATAAATCCTAGATATATAGCACGAGCAGCTACATATAGGCATACACACTGTAATGAAAGTCTGGCATCAGCAACATCTTACCATTGCAAGTCAGGATGTCAAACAAGGGACCGGCTCAGTAGGCATGATGAAATATATGCTCGCTACAATCAGAGCTGTCTTATGCATACTATAAATAGTGGTATACTGTCTACTAACTCTAGCTTTTGGCACAGCCCTGCCCTTTGAATAATCATAGTCCCTAATTGTTCACATTGGCCAAATGTATCTGCTTCTTCCTGTACTCTGTACAGGAATTCCATCTCTCTACCTGTATTCATGCACTGCTGCATTTACAGTGGTTTTAGCGTGTCTTCCATCTTTTCTTTCACTAACTTCAGGCAAAGCAAGAACAGTATTTAGATCAGGCTGTAGATATTGTAAGCATGTTTTTCACTGAAATGGGATCAGAGTGCTTTTATTAATCCCAAGTGTGTCTAATTATTAAGTGCATACATTTTTAATATAATGTGCTCTTTTCTTCTAATGGTGACTAATATGTATGAAATCATATTGGCAAAATTAAGTTTGAGCACTTAATGACTAGTAATAAAACACCCTCTCATTCTAAATCTTAAAGGGTTAATTCATGGCTTTCCTCTACAGTTCCATCATACTGCTTTAGGTGGTTTAGATCCTGGCTTCTGATCGGGCCTGGCGTATGTGTATGTGTGAAAAATGTACACCAATAGCAGATTTATAAAATGAGCGTATATGTATAAATAATACCTATTCCTCAGTCTTAAGAGATCTCATTCTTTGCACATTTAACATTACTTTCCTTTTCTAAATTCTATCCCATTTCTCCATTTTGCTGTCTTAAACAGTTTCCATCTCCTTCCTTCAAATACTCATATGTCTAGTCTACACACAGAGACACACACACACAGTCTCATTTGTGTGTTTTTTAAATTATTTTTATTTCTGAATTCAGCCAACAAGAAACAAGAATCTCATTCAGCTACCACAAAGATAAGAACCTAAGTAGAATAAAATGGAACCACCTTTACCTGTCATAATCCCTCATTAATAAGGAAAGCAAAGCATGGAGGCGATGGGAAACAATATTAGTTTGCCTGAAATCATAACAAGCAAGTCATTTTTAGTCTGAGGTTCTCAAGCCTGGTTTTCTCAAATACAGCCATTCACCTTCTGCCTGTGATTCACAGTTTCATTCCTTGATTTGACCATTTCCCAGGATTTCCTAGGTGACAGCTTCAGTGTTACATATTTAATAAAACACTTGTCCTAATCACACCAGGTACTACAGGCAAGCATCTGCTTCCAAGTCCAAATTGAGGTTGGGACATACTATTTTTTAGAATAGGTATAAAACTCCAATACTGTGCTCCTGAAAAAAAATTCAAAAATAAATTATACCTTAAGTAAAGTTTCATTCTGTTCCTGATTTTATTAACCTTTGTAATTTTGTTTAAGTACCATTTAAAATAAGGCAAAATAATATTAAGAGAAAACAAAACAACTGCCAGTGGAACACACTTCACACAAAAATTACACTGACTGCAGCTACAAAATTTTCTTTTGGACTGAATCTCTATAAGTAGGTTAAGGCAATTTTGTCCTTCAGAGTACAAATGTATTTAGAAGGTCCAAATTACACCCTGAACTCAATTCTCCTCTCTTCTTTTCTTCTTTTACCCAGACAGAGTATAGAGTCCAAGAAACACTCAAACTCCAGCTGCTTTCTGCAAGCTCTGTACTTCTACAAGTCATACAGTATTTTCTCCTTGTTATGCACCAGTTGTCTAATCGGAATGACTCGGAAACTACACATTACTCATGGTAGCAATATTTTATTGGCTGAGCCCATTAACATCAGTATTATCAAGCTGTTTGTTTCAGTGTTCTAAATGCCTAATTGCTGCAGACAACAAATGCACTGATTTTATACACACACACAATACACGTGCATACTGAGCAATGCTCTGAGGTGCTCTCTAGTTTCTTTAAGGATATGATCACTAACATTTCTTTTGAGCTGTTTCCATGGGTGCATGGAACCAGGTCTGAAAGTAAAGGACAAAGCACAGTCCTCTTTTCTTGAGTTTCAATCAGTGGGGCTCCGTTCTTTCCTTTCTGAGAGATCCCAGAGAGTAGAACTGGACAATTGCTTATCTGCATGACGGGCCCTTTTTCATGGGCTTCCTCAGGGTTCAGTCTTATTGCCCCTCTCTCCCATCATTCACATTTTCCTGTTCATTGTTTTCTGATATTAGGAAAACATTTGCTTTAAAACTTCATATTTAAGAATTTTGAAGTACAAATAATATAGTAGGGAGGTGCAATCTCTCTCTCTCTCTCCAAATTATAAGCATTTTATAGAGAAGATAACCATCCTTGAAATGACCACTGACAAGGTCAAAAGTGGAGGCTGTTCCTTATTGTGGGTTTGGAGCTTTAGGATCTGCCTAGAATGTCTTCTAATAAATAGTTGCTCAGTATAAAGAGGATTTTTTGCACAACAAAAATTCTCAGCTTTATTGTGCATTCTGACATAAGCAAAACTTTGTCTGGCTGCTGTGATAGGAGATTGTTTGGCATTGTGATGAGAGCTGGACCCAATGCACTCCATACTTCATAGAACCTGTCTTTATTTTTATTTCCCACATCTCCATTGGTATATTTTAAAAAGAAAAAGATCAGAGAGGGTCCTAAAACACAGCCTAACAATGAGAAATGATCTGAAGGTTGGTCAATTTTGTGATCTAATTACATTTTCCCTCGTAATAAAAGTAACTGCGCTCTAAAAAGTTGTGGTGATAAGGTGTGCCATTCTTCTCATTAAGATCCGTTTTTAAGAGCACTATGCATATTGAATCTGCATTTTTAATGTAGCTGTTCCAAAATTCCATTTAATGCTATCATTGGAGATCACTTTATGAGCTTGATTTTGAAAGTTTTTCAGCAGTGCATGGAAGGAAGAAAAGGGTGGTTGTATTACAGCATAGAAAGGTGGTCGCACTGCAGTGTAAGAGTAGAGAAAGGCCACTGGGATGCATAAGCAAGGCTAAGCTCTAGGTTCTCAAACTGGAGGTCAGGACCCCTCAGGGTTTGTGAGTTGTCAACCTCCACCCCAAATTCTGCTTGCCTCCAGCATTTATAATGGTGTTAAAAAGTGTGTTTAATTTATTAGAGGGGTCACACTCAAAGGTCTGCAATGTGAAAGGAGTCACCAGTAAAAAAGTTTGATACCCACTGCTCTAGGCATTGCCATCTGCATTAAGCAGTAGCAAGCCCTTTTCATTCATGCTCCCTTACTTTCAGGACATGGTAGAGATGACATATTCTCTAAGGAGGCATAGGCTTAAATCCAATCCTACTTATGTTACTGATATCCTTAGCCCTTATGCCATATTCCTGCTACTAAGCAGGAGTAACTTGGTGGCTGCAATGCTGCAATGTTGTTAATGCAAGATCATGCTCCTGCATCCTTACTCCTGTCCTGTTCCTTATATTATCCTTTCCAAATATAGGAACTAAAGCATTTTTGTTTATAGACACTTGACTTCAATGAGACTATTCACCTGCTTAAAGTTAAGGACATGCTTAAGTGTTTTTCTGGAATTGGACCCAGGATCATAAAATCTGTATGAGCCTTGAAGTGTTGAAGTGTTTAAAATACCAGTTAAATTCTGTCTTTCCACCCAGTACAAACTTTTGACTTTGTAATCAAACATACCCTCCCAATACTGTTTCCTGCATGCAGGCACACACACTGACTGAAATGACATTAAAGTACGACTATTTATAGCATCAGGCATACTGTGATAGTGGTGTGCAGCCTTCGGGGTCTGTTGTTAATTAAATCCTGCATTTAAAAATGATTAGATGAATGCTATCTCACTGCTTAAACAAATGTTTCCTTTGGAAGAGGAAATGGTTGTAATAGTTGAATGTAATCTACCACATCTAAGTGTTGTTATAGTGTCTTAACTGTTGCTTCAGCTCTACACTTAGGGAGGTGAGACCCTTAAGGAATTCAAGTTAATGTAGTAGTAATGTGCTTTGTGCTTAGTGTTCATAAGGAATAACACAATATGTATGTGGTCCAACTGAGCTATGCACCCTCTTCTGGTGATTTATTAGGATTTTGTATAGTGTCCTTCGCTGTATACTTTCTTGGCTTCCATCACCTGAGAAACAGTGATGACCGATAAATACAGTTTAAAAACCAAGTAAGAAAAATCCACTGAGATGTCTCCATTTAGAATTTTAATTCTTATTCTGAATAAAGTGGATCATAATATAGTGATGACATGTACAATTCAGCTGCCACAGTGTTTAGGTATTGTATTGGAAAGGGATTTTGTTAGCTAGTCAGTGCCTGCTATCCTGAACCATCCCAGAGTACTTCAGAAACAACAGTGTGGGGCAGGAGGAAAACATTCAGGAATGGGCCCCTGCTTTTATTAAAGTGCCTAAGTATCTTTAATGTTCAAGCAGAACAAAAGATCAACTTGGCTTATTAAGTCTCCTATCAAAGACCAACACATAGCAAAGTACATGGAGCTCAGAAGTATGAAGAGTTAAGTGAGTCCTACTGGAGTGCAAAATTGTGGTTTGTTTTCTGTTTCCTGGAACAATCAAAACACAACTAGAAGTGACCCTGGCTGCATTTGTTTCATCCTATTTAATAGACTAGAAACACATATCAGTGTAAAAATCCCCTCACATCTCCAGAACTCCTTTCCCTGGATCCTGCTCAGGAAACACCTTTGTTCCCCATAACCCAGAAAGGAGCCCAGTAAGTCTGACTACGCTCACCTACACATCAGGTTCACATCAGGCATCTAGGGCTTCCCCCAGTTACCCTCCACTCAGAGGCACTCACACCTGGGCCTCTGAAAAACTGGCCAAAACCTGAGACTGAAGCCCCAAAGCTTTTGCCACTGTTCATACTTGGTTGGGTTTCCTGATTGAGTCATTTGTGGGTCTGGAGGGCACATCATGGCTGTGGACCCCTTTCAAGAGATACCAAAGCCTTGAAAACCCAATCGGACTCTTATTTAATGCACCGTTACAACACACAGCAGTTGGTTTTTTTCTGTTCTACTTTTTAGCCTGGCACAAACTGCTGCATCTATCTAATGTCTACCTACATGATGATGATACTTGCATGTTTTCCTTTGATTAATGCAATTCAGCCACTAAACAAGGTTGCTTAGTTCAACTCACTTCTGTGAAGTAAGTTTTATTATGATCACTTCTCTTTTAAAATACTGATATAAAGGAACAGGTGAATCACAACAGGCTGGGGGAGGAGAAAGCCATATTAATTGCATGGTCTAGCCTCACCAATATCCAGCACCACAAGTAGTAGCCTAGAGCTGGCAGTATTAATTGCACATCATGAGTACTGAAAATACTGGAGACAGCTGACTGAATAAGGTAGAGGGCTTCAACTCCTCTTCACTGTTCATTGCAGCCTAGTATGGTGCACAGTTGAAAGAGTGTGATGTGATTTACTGTAGTGTATATTATCCTCTCTGACATTGGGCATGGTTCAAAAGAGATTTCCGTTTGAGGCAGAAATATGCCAAAGCCTCTCATTTGTCTCTATTGGGTCATCCAGAGCAAAGAAAGTAGCTGTCCTTTGAGAATTATTTTCCACAGTATTTTAGGAATAATTAAAATGCAGATTGATAAAGGCAATTATATTTGAGCATTTTAATTGTTTCAGGTGCCCTGTCTAGATGGATCCAATATGTCTTGTGATCATCTTTCCTGGGGGGAGAATATATACATAAAGCCCAGACCCCTGCTTGCTACTGATGTCTATTTCATATCTGACTAGGGTTGCCAATCCTCCAGAATTGTCCTGGAGTCTCCAGGAATTAAAGACTAATCTTTAATTAAAGTGTGGGAAAAAATGAGTCCTCACTCTCTGTTTGGATACAACAAGTCAGAGACCATTTATTTTCAAGCAATTGCAGGGGAAGAATACAATTTGGACAGAGAGTACCTCTGCCCTTAGTAAAGCTTCAAAGTACAAAAAATATAAAGCAAGTATTTATACCCTTTTGTTACATAAAGCTGTGTTCTGTTTATACATTTTTAAAATATATTTTACTTATTTTCATGGTTTTCTGCTACCTTAGCATTCCATTTTTATTTTAAGGCAAGGTCAAAACAACATCACTAGCAATTTTCCCATATGCTTACACCAGTCCTGCCTTTACAAGTCTTACGTTAGTAGGGTTAGGGCTAGGTTAGCCTGACCGTTGCTCTATTTTTAACAGACTCTTTTAACACAGGACTCTTTGTTACCTCTGCTATTCCAGACTAACATGGCTACCTCTCTGATTCATGAATAACAATGTTGAACCCAGGAGAATAGATTATCAGGCTCTCTGCTGTCAAGAACCTTGGTTGATGTTGCATGCAATATTATTATTTCATTTTGCTGTGAAGGCATTAACATTTTCACTAAGTTAAAAATGGTTCCTTTAAATTTCTAAAAGCTTTAACTTGCCAAAAGCAAATCTTTTATTTGGCTTCATAGTTGGATTCAGTGAATGTGCTTTGAATCTTACCTTCCTTATTCAGTGACTTTCTACTTCTGGAAAGAATTTGCAAGCAGAATGTAGGATATAAACAGTTAAATACAATATCAAATGTGTTCATAAGACTGTTTTTTCTAAATAACCAAAGTGGCCTTATGTGTTGCCCTTATTGTCCTCCAAATTTAATATCCATGATGAGGACAACTACTATCCGAAGATTCATTTCTTCCAATATGAATACATTACTAATACATTCAAAGATCACTCAATTATGCAAAATTTATATTATCCAGAATTACTTGGTATCTTCTATTAAGTTATTGGTTAATCATGCTTATTTTATCTAGGCCATAAAAGCTGTGGTTTCAGATATGACGACTACTACAGAATATCTTAACATCTTCTGAATTTCATTTCTCAGCTGGCACCTGAAAAATATAGCCTATTACAGCAGTCCTGACTTTGGCAAGTCTCCCACTTAGTTCAGTACTATAGGCTGCTTTTACCACTGCTTCTATAAATGGTAATAATCCCATCATTCATTTCTAAAAGTATCATAACTAACAATAACAGTTTCAACTGTTATTGTTATCTTAGTGCCTATGGACTATATCTGGAATAATTTAGTCTTTACTTAGACAAAACTCTTATTGAAATCAGGACTAAATAAGGACTGCGGGAATTGACCCTATGAATCTTTATTGAGAGGATTCAGTAGCACCACATTAACAGTCAGTGACCTCATCATTATTGCATATGCTTATGCTGATGGTGCGAAAGTAAATACCATCATATCAATAATATTATTAATCAAGTATAACAAATTTACATTTAGAGGTATTTGTTTATTCCAAAAGAAATCAGAACCATAACATCTGGGAACCTTACCAGATTAAAATTAAACAAAGGCCAAATTTCCTAACTCATCCCTACAGATGATTTACAGTGCCTTTATCTGCCATGCACCAAGTCCTCAGTGTGGCTTGATGGAATTTGTTAAAAGCCCATTCTATCTCAGAAGATTCCAGAGCACTTTGTAAACATTAATCCCTCAGCTACTGAAATCTAACCACCTCCAGTGTAGAATGTGGCTTCTCTTTTAACAGTGAAAGATCAGTATTTTACCGCTCAGTTTAAGATAGAAAGAGAAATTTGAATTTGCAAGTAGATTGGAGGTAGACCTTAGAACTTGGTAAACAGTGGAATCAACACCTTTACTCTGGCAAAAAGTACCAGGGAGATATCCAGTGAAAGCAAGTAGTCAATAATTCAGTTTTAAATTTCATCTGAAAGGTGGAGCCTTCTGCAATAGAATTGACAAATGGTGTTTAAGGATAAACATTTCAGAATTGTCCCACTGGGACTCCAAAGTCACTTAAGGTTATGTCTACATTGCAGTAAAAAACTTATGGCACTGAGTCTCTGAGCCCATATGTGCTGGCTCAGGCTGCAGGGTTAAGAACGGTAGTGTAAACGTTCAGGCTCTGGCTGGAGCCCATGCTCTAAGACCCTCCCAACTCATGGGGTCTCACAGTCTGCACACCAGCCAAAGCCCAAACATCTACACTGCAATTGTATAGCTCTAAACCAGCTGACCACTGCCACCCATGAGCCAGGCTATGGGTCTTTTATTGTAGCATAGAATACCCTTAGGCACTTTGAAAATTTTACTCTTTGCCTTTGCTTATTGTGGCTACTTATTTGTCTCAGTACCATGTTTATTTTGTTTTCATTGATGACTCAGACTTAACCAGAGCAAAAAATGGCATTCAATATAATAACATATAAAAACTTACTTTACAATCAGTATTTTAAATGTATTAATATTGGGAATTATGTTACCTGTTTTGGTGTAATTTTATATGGTATGATATGATTTATTAAATGCAACAAAAATATTCACTAAAAACAAAATATTGGGGGGGAAAAGTCCCCAAAGCTCCACCAGCTGAACCCTTCATTGAGTTCTGTGACCCCATTGGTCGAACTGCGTATTCAGCTCATCCCGACATCCCAGTTTGTGTCAAAACCAGATTGTCAACTTGTCTTCATTAAGAAACCACCCATAGTTGGTAGCCTTGAGTGACTTTCTGTCAGGCGATATCTGGGAAATGAAATCAAATGTCAGCGGCGAGGGACCACTCCATTGTGTTAACGGCAGCATGTTTTCTTATCATAGCATTGTATGACTCTCTAAAAAATCTCTGCCTTTCAATCCTGTGCAAAAAGAACAAACTTTTAACACACTTTTGTTTTCTCCCTCTTCCCTCCTTGGCCATTCATTTGACACTGCAATCCTTTTCCATGCCAGTTTTAATTACACACTTCTGCATTTTCTCTGCTTTTCTGAATTTCAGACTTATCAATGAGTCTTTGAGGGACCAGTTACTAGTTACTATCCAGAAGACTTTTACCTACACTCGAACCCAGGCACAGCACCTCTTCATAATCCTCATGGAGTGCATGAAGAAGAAGGAGCTGGTATGTGAATGGTTTTCTAGATCTGAAGTCAGGGACCTGAATGCAGTTCCTCCTCATGACTGACATTTTCAAATGTCACTCAGGGAACTGGGTGTGCAAAGAAAACTTTCTCCCCATGCCTTCACTATCCTTTATGATTCCTTTGATTTCTGGAATACTTTCTATTGATCTCTAGTCTTATTTACTCATCAACTTAGGTGTCGTATTTACATCATGCATTTTATCAATTGTATGGGCGCTGAAGTGGCTTCTGTTTTTGTTTTGTGAATGACGTTACGCATATTATCTGATGTCCATAATGTGACTGACAAAATGACAAGATGAGCTTCTCAATGTCTTTAATAGATCTTAGTCAGAAGAGCACCTGTTGCTGCTGTCTTGCCATCTACACCATCTGTACACACACAAAAGTGCCATTCATACTGATGAGAGCTCTGCTC
The DNA here is from genome assembly GCA_032164245.1 of Sternotherus odoratus. Taxonomy (NCBI): domain Eukaryota; kingdom Metazoa; phylum Chordata; order Testudines; family Kinosternidae; genus Sternotherus; species Sternotherus odoratus. Next base: position 28,722,258 of record JAVMKO010000007.1, on the reverse strand, counting down.
CCATTAAGGCAGTATGCTTGGGCCTTTAGCTTTTAGCAGTTATTCTTGTTGCAAGTCATAACCAAGCAGTAAAGGATTCAGACATTCCATGCAATAAATTTCAAGCAGTGTGGGTGGCAGTGGGTAAGAGTACAGCAAATGGTGTTTGTATTTGGAAACAGTAGCAATGTAGGGCCAATTCCTGCCTTCATTTACACCTGTACAATCCCAATGAAGTTAGTGACTTTACAGAATGGGCCAGATTATGTCCCTACCTTAAACTGTTCACAAAAATGTGTAATGGAAGTGTTGGGTAATCTTAAATACAATCACAATAATATGTGTATGATTTGGTTTGAACGTTGCTGATTTAAATAAGTGACTGTTTAAAAATGCACTTTCCTAACCCCACAGATCTGCTCCCTGTGTATATTCTACCCCTGGCAGAGTCTAACACAGCTAAAAGGACACCAGTGTTACCCCATTTTATGTATCATCAGCCACATTGGTAGGAATTTAATAAACAGTTACACCTGTGCAAACCCATTGAAGAGAAGCACTGCCCAACTGTCAATGAGAGAACAGTTTGAAGACAAGAGTTTGCACAAGTGCCACTACAGGCATAACTCAGCCTGTAGAACCTTTATTACAGGTGGTGGTGTGTGAAAAAGAGAGAACAGAGCTTGATTTCAAGACTCCAGGTTGAGTGTGTAGGGCTGTCCCTTAGAAAAATATTTTTACTTGTAAACTGAGCACATTTAATATGGACATCATTGAGAGACCATAAGCATTGAGCCCCATGAGGCCACTAGCCTAAAAACTTCTAAAAACTTGGAGGCAGTGTGGTCAAGTAGATGGAGCAATGGAGAGGGACCAAAGAGCTCTATTCCCAGCTCTGTCCTAGGTCTGTTGAAAAAGGCACTTCACTGCTCTGTGTCTCAGTTTCTCCACCTGTAAAATGGGGCTAATGATGCTTACCTCCTTTATAAAGTGCTTTCAGATCTACTTATGGAAAAGTGTAATGTTAGAACTAGGTATTATTATTTATTTTATTAGGTATTTAAATGGACTGCATGTACTAAATTCTATTAGCCTTAATTTTTGCCAGGCTGACTGAACTGAGACTTTCATTTTATAACTCAATCCTTCCTCTAAAATCCATTGTAGATTCACATCAATTCGAATGTATAAATTCCTGCAATTTCAGGTTACAGTTTACAATACTTTGCTCAGACCAACACTTCTGGAAGAGACAGATGGTTTGATTTAAAAAAAAAAACATTTATTTTTCTGTAGCTACTATCCACTTTATACCCTGCTGAGCCTGCTTATTTCCATTTGAAAATCCAAGCAGGAGAGCTGCCTATGTCTGAATAGCCATGTAGCAGTGGTTTGCAATTGTGCTTCATAACATCTGTGCTTGTCATCTCATCATTAAATTATTGTAGATACTGTACGTAAGCTACGACCTTGATGATTCAAGTATCAGTAATTACACAAATACTCATCCCCATTCCCTCCTATTTATGGTTGCCAAGCATTTACCTGCATGTCAAGCAGAGTTGTCCCATTACTGTACCAAAACTACAGAAGTGCCAGCTATAATACAAGTAAGTGGAGTTGCCAGATATATTGCTGCCTTAGTCTGCTGCCCTTTTACTGTTGCATCTCCACTTCTGCAAGCAGCACCACTTGCCAATCATTAGCAGAAGCAGCTTCCTTAGGAAGACCCAGATCAACTTTGCAGAGCATAAAACCTACAAGCAGATAATGAAGCTTCTCTGGCAGAAACACTTGAACTCTGAATGGGTGAGGGCCAGTTTTTCCCCAATGGATCAAAACAGAGCTTTTACCGAAAACAGCTATTTTTTTAGAGGGAACCATTTGGCTAAAAAATGAGCAATACTGCACGTGTGCACACACACCCCAACGAGGAAGATCACAAAATGAAACAGAATATCAGTGAAGGAGAAGATCAGAAATGGGCCAGAAGGGAAAGGGAAAGGTAAGGTCAAAGAGAAGAGAGAGAAGAGACAAGAAAGCCCAAGAAAAGATGGTATGAGAGAAGCCTGCCATAGAAGGAAAGATATAATGTACAGACAGAGAGAGAGTACATTCTCCCCATACAGTGATCAGATCGAGTGTCTCCTGTTCAGTCCATGCCGGAGCTCTTTTGTGATTCTGGAGCTCCTGTGCTGCTGAGCTTGCCACACTGACCAAACAGGAAATGAAATTCAAAAGTTCCTGGGGCTTTTCCAGTGTACCTGGCTAGTGCATCTGAGTTGAAAGTGCTATCCAGAGTGGTCACAGTGGAGCACTCTGGGATAGCTCCCAGAGGCCAATACCATCAAATTGTGTCTACAGTACCCCAAATTTGATCCAACAAGGTTGATTTTAGTGCTAATCCCCTCGCCGGAAGGAGTACAGAAGTTGATTTTAAGAGGCCTTTAAGTCAACAAAACGGGGTTGGTTCTGTGGACGCATAGAATGTCAAATTGACCGAACGCGGCTAAATTTGATCTAACCTTGTAGTGTAGACCAGGGCTAAAAGGGGAGATTTAACAGAGAGAAATTACACACACATTCTGAAGGATGATGTACATTTTATGGTATTTTAACTCCTCCTGCATTTTAGCAGTAGAAGCAAATTTTGGAGTATCCTTTAACAAGTTTATGTTGTGCATTTCACTATGCCTGTGAAAAATGCAGAGATTAGAAGGATCTTTAAATATTAATTAATATAAGGGAATTATTTTTTAAAAAAAACCCTTAATCCCACTCACATTGTTTAACGTTAAGTCACCCAGTTTTTATACTGTTTTCTTTCTTATCAACCTGGCAGTCATAGCTGTTCTTTATCAGTATGGGATCATACAGTACGGGATCAGAGGCCAAAAGAGGTTGCTGCGCATAGATGCTGCCCATAGAGCTCTCCTGTAGCCAAGGGCTGTCCAGACCACACAACAGAGAATTAGGCAACTATGTTATAGGAAAATATCCATTTTTGCATGCCCATGAATACGGTGATACTACGTTTCATCTGTCTGGGGGCATTTGTGGCACATTGCTTAAATCCTGTCTGCAAGCACTATAAAGGTCAGCTGTACCATCACACACCTCGCAACAGTAGAGGCATCCTTGGAATTCTTTGGTGCCTAGCCCACACACTGTACTCCCCTCAACTCCTGATTACCTAATATCTTGAGGGGGACAGATAATCAGGAGTTCAGATTATCAAGATGGCAGGAGCCATTCAGCTCCGCCCCCCTCCCGCACTCCCATGGCAGCCCTGCTGACAGGTTCCGTACCGGCCGGGCCGCCAATGGGGAAGGGGAGTAATGTTAAAGCGCTGCCATGGCAGCATTTTAAGGACCTTAAAAGTGCCTCCACAGCAGCACTTTAACATTGCTGCCCCTTCCCGTCATTGGCCTTGACAGTGTGGACCCTACTGCAGGGCCGTCACTGGGGGGGGGAGGGGCAAAAGGGGCAGGGATGTTAAAGCGCTTCTCTGGCAGCGCTTTAATGTGGGTTACTACGGGCCAGTACCAGCTTCTTACCAGTATGCCATACTGCCCCTTGCCAGCTCACTTTCATCCCTGGGCTATTATTTGAACCTCTGCATTATCCGAATCCCTTACTTGTCCCCCAAAATGAGATACATGAGCTGCACACTGCAGCGGGCATGTATGTCATGCTGAGAGACAAGGAAGGGATTCAGTAATGAGGAGGTTCGGATAATAGGGATTCAGGTAAATGGGAATATACTCTACTCAGAATTAATACATAGATCAATGAAATTAGCGGGAACCCTGAGAACAGCCTGATAGTGCATATTTTCTATCACATACACAGAAGGAAGAAGAAAAATGGGCCACTCCATTACTGTGATACTCAAACTGTGTCCTTCATACACTTGTATGTGGCATTTGTTGGTATGCTAAGAACTTCTGTAACTCTGCCTCATGCAAAACTAGAGTCTGTCAACACTCCTGTTGAGGCAGCTGTCATAATAGAGAGCAGCCTACTCTGAGATTTTGAAATCCTCTTAGCTAATGTACATACTTCACCAAATTCTCACTCCCCACCCCTTGCTTATATTCTAATACTAGTCTTATTACAGTTTATATTAAAATAATACTAATGTGCATTGTTAGAGTGGGAATGAACCAGCACTCTGGATCCAAATTCACAATTCAATCTTAATTCTAGTAAAAATGATGGAATCTAAATACTCAGGACTTTGGGAAGGTTCAGACTCAGATCTGGATTTCGTACCCTCAAGTATTCAGATCCTGGGTTTTGATAAGACCAAATAGACTATTACAGAGCTAACTATGAAGTTTGGATCCAGGCATTATATCTGGGATTTTTGTTCAGGTCCATTTCTGATTCCCATCACAGATTTCCTTACAGCTATATACCTATGCCACCTCTGAAATGCTGCAGCTAGCACTCTGGCATAGCTTGGCCACAACTCCCACTCTGGCAGGGAGACAGTTGGCACATAGAGAGATGTTATGATCTTGATTTCAAAACATTTCTGTAGTCACTATAAAACTATATATAACATGCAGTCAAATGCACAGTGTAAACAAACTGGAGAAAACTAGAAACAACAGTTGATCTAATCTTTCAAATATAGTAGTCTAGGGTGTTGCTTTTAACAATGATAGGTTTAAAAAAATCTTCAGAAAATGTGATTTTTAAGTTAGTTACACTTCCTTTTAAGACTCTCACTGTGTAGCACTTTTGCAGAATAATATTGACCGAGGAATTGAATGACTTTAACAATATATTCCCTTGAGTAAGTGGAGACCTCACCAACCTTGCACAACCCACTTTTCTCCCCTGCTGCTCCCCATTTCCACATCTATTCCAGCTCTTTTCCTGCCTAACCTCCTGATTATATGCTTAAGACAAAACATTCCTGATAAACTGATTTTAGGTTGATACTCAAATATTTGCCCAGAACAAACAGCAGGAAGCTATAAGGACTTATCCCTTTCAGTGGAGCTCAGAAGTAGCACAAAATGATTGCAGCTCCTTTTTTCCACCGTTTTTCACTTGGCTAGATGATGTGATGGTTTCTCAAGCTGTCCAGGACTGAGAGTCTCTTGTTATCCCCCTGCCTCCAGCCAGAGAGAGACATGCTAGTGCTTAACTAGGTGCCAGCTCCCCAACACTGCTAGTCTGTTAGCCACCCAAGGGATCACATCTGGGCAAGGATTGCCCTCACTTTGTGTTGCAGCAGGTGCACCTCAGTCCCAGACTCCTTTCAGAGTCCTTCTGTGATATCCAGCCCCTGTTGCTGGCTACTGAGAGAAGTACCATGTTTGCCACCCCAAATGGCAGGGTTGTACATAGCAACTTGTTTGATTTAACTGAGGATCAGCTCTTGTATAACATCACAGCTCTGAGGTATATTTACAGTGATAGCATTCATGAGTGTCTTATCGAAGGGTAAGATTTAAGTGTGTGTGTGTGTAAGGACAATAATGGAAATAGAAAGTTTGTGTATAAAACAAAATCATATTTTCTAGAAACTAAACTTAATGTTAACAGGGTAAGCAACAATCTAAAAGTTGTTTGTTCTCACCCAAAGCCTTCCTGCAGCATTTCCAACCAAGGCTCATTGGGATCCCATTTTCATGAATGTAATCACACTGCCTGATTACGTCCCCAGGTGCAGGATAAAGAAGTGTCCTTTTGCCTTCTCCTTACATATCCCCAAATCCATTGTGTGTCCCTGGAGTCAGGATGACTCTCAGGGTTTACGCTCTGGTGTGGTGACTTCATGTTGACTTCATATGCAAATAGGGGACTTCTATTGTGTTGACTTATGTTGTTTAATTTACATATGAACTGAGGCAGACAGATGAAAATACATCTTTTGTCTGGCAGCAACCTGTTTGTCAACCCTGCCTTCACACCTTAGGAACATATTTTCTTTATATGTTTTTACATAATATCTGTACATACATTTCACAACAATATTTATGATCTATTTGACACTGGCTTTCATTTAACATCTTACATGATATTTTTTATGGATTAACACTATGAAAGCCGTGTGCTAGGTGCAGTGAGTTTCTCCGGCCTGTCAGACGTTACTGTTACAGACCAGGGAACTCCCTTGCCACTGAGCACTGAGAGGTTCTTAGGGTCATAGATGCACTTTGTGGTCGCTGAATTCATAAGGAGCAAGCTATAGGGCTCTGACGAGGCTCACTTCATTACAGTGCGCATACTAGCAAAGAGACACACAAATGGGCACAGGCAAGAAGACATGCTGTAGCATTGGGAAAGTCACAGATGCAGCTGTAGCACAGATGGAGAGAGAGAATAGGAAAAAAACAGAAAAACAAACAAGCTTCTGTCATTTAAATCCAGCAAAAACAAAAAATATTTCATTTTCGAAAATCTGTTTTTCTAATTCATATAATCTTTAAAAAAAATAAAACTGTATTAGCGGGAGAAATATTTCAGTCTCAGCAAAAGTTCCATACCCCATAGGAAATGACTTTCACTTTGGCTGTTTTGGACCACCTTTCTAAAAAGATGTCACTGACATATATGCTCAGAATGTGTCATTTCAAAATGAGTTATTACATGTTCATTTGGTAATAAGTAATTTCGTTTACCGAGGACATGCTTGGGAGCAGAGTGATCTATTTAAATGTATACATGCACTTTCAAAGTGGAGAATATATTCCACTTCGCTGATGTGTAGGTTTTATTGAACTGGAAGCTTAGGAATGCACTACTGCATGTACCAGAGCATTTTCAGAAGTGCAACTGAATGGCACTAGTGTAGAATAAAAGTATAATAAAGTGGCTGGAAATATTTTCTAGAAATTCAGCAACTACACACTTGAAATCTGAAAAATCCAGCTCTGGGATGCCCAAAGCATTGCAATAAGGAGAGTTGACCAGAACAGGGTCTGAAAGTAGCGACACACTCTGAGTGCCAAAAAGCACCGTTAGCCAGTAATCTTCTATAACTTTTTATGACTCTATGGGCTGGCCTCACTACCGGGGGGGATCGACGACAGATACGCAACTTCAGCTACGTGAATCACGTAGCTGAAGTTTGCGTATCTGCAGCTGACTTACCTGCCATCCTCACGGCGGCGGCAGTCGGCAGCATGCCCCCCCGTCGACTCCAGCTTGTGCCTCCCGGCAAGCTGGAGTTCCGGAGTCGACGGGGGCACCGCGGGCGATCAATTTCTCGCGTCTTCACAAGATGCGAGAAATAGATTGCCAAAAGATCGATTGCTACCCGCCGATCCGGCGGGTAGTGAAGACCAGCCCTATGCCAAGAAGATAAGACATAGTTAAGGGTTGTTAGTCCACTCCTTTACAAGGTTTTTCTAGGATAGAATGTATCACAAAACTAATTGGTTACGTTTGTAAAGCAGTTTGAGGATGTATCTAATCCTATTCCATTGAAGTCAAGGGGAGTTTTTCCATTGATTTAAATGGCAACAGGCGTTGGCCTATAGAGCACAATTGGCCTGATCCAGTGCCTATTGAAATCAATGCAAAAAGAGTCCCATTGACGTCACTGGGCCTTGGATTGGGGCCCTATATGCTGATATATAGGGCACACAGGGTAGGTCTACACTACAGTATAAACCCAGCTTTCAAACTCAGACTCAAGCCTTAGCCCCCTTCATTGACACACAAATGCCACTAACCCAGAGCTCAGACCAAGGATCCCAAGAGGGTGGAGGGTCCGAGCCTGAGTCAAACTAGGACCCAAAGTTCAAGTCCTATTGCTTTGCAGTATAGATGCTGTCCCACTGGACTCATGCTCTGAGAGTCCATCAAAAGTATCCCACAATTCCACAGTCTGACTTTGTGTCCTCTGGACAGTCAAGTTTTCCTAAACTGCACCACAAACAAGGGGCTAGAACAGCCATATTTTGGGAGGGGGCGAGGAAGCCTAGGATATGGGTGGTTGGATTCAAGCCCCCATAATGCAGTATAGATGCTGGAGCCCAGGCTGGGACCCAGGTTTTCAACAATTCCTAATCTAGAGCTACAAATGATCTTAGATGCTCAAACCCTAGGTTAACAAATCCAGGGTCTGCAAACTCAAATTCTACTAGCTCTGGGCTTACGTTGCAATGTAGCCGTACCCACAGATCCTGTGGTGACAAGTAACATAGAAGTGCACATACATGAATGCTGGTAAAGGTTAAATGTTGTTACTGATACTACCAAGGACGTTTTATGGCTGACATAAAACCCCTGAGTATTTCAAGTGACATCTTTTTAAAATACTGACAGTGCCTTAGCTGAGTGAGTGGCACCACTGAAATATTACTCAGTTATAAAAAAAGAGTTCATGTAGGGAAGAAATTATAAACCACGGATGCAAGCCAGTGCCTACTAAGAAGAAACTGACTTGTGAATCCCAGGCGCACATTTCCAAGTTAAGGAGCCACAGGATAAAATTTAATTAGTTTCTTGCCAAAGGGAAACAAGAGAATCCCATCTCTATTTGACAGCCATGAATAATGAAACGTTTTTTTCCTCCTCTTGCCTGTCATGTTTTCATTTACTTCAGTGGCAACCACTGTGCTGCTATAATGAAGACTGGAGCTAGGTTCCCATTATAATCCCCCTTATTTTCGTTGTGTATAATCTGACAATAAAAGTTCATTCCAAACTGACACTGGGCACATAAGGTGATTGTGCCATTTGTTATTCTAACATTAACAAATCAGTGCATCATGCTGGAATACCCAGGTACAATGAGCTGAGTTCAGAACAGAGGTTCACTCTACTGTTATTTTACAGGCTGTTTTTTGACTTTTCTCTCAACTTTGGATTCAAGCTTGGATGGATTCAAGCTTTTCAAAAACTCAGAGATGTAAATATCTAGGGTACTGGTCTCTCTTGTTGTAAAGTTCACATTTATACCCGGATCCAAATTTTTCTACAGAGCCGAGATTTAGGTGCAGCCCATCCATTATTTAAATTACTCAGATGCCAGTGAGTGATGCAGCTAATTCTTTTCCATTCAAACCATGGAAAATATCTAATTTCCTTCCTTCATAATTGTAGCTTGAACAGAGACCATTGTCTTTGGAGATTTCCGTTTTGTCAGATCAAGAAGGAAATCTTCCTTGGTAGGACAGATTATGCAGTGAAACGCTACAAGTCGTGGTGCAAGTAGCCACCGTCACGGAAAAGCTGAGGGAGCATCGAATGAGATAGCTGAGTCATTTGAGACAATGAGATGTGGGATATGTTTCAGATAGAACAAGAGCTAATAGCAATGGGACAAGAAGACTCAGAAAGACTATAGATGGAAATAAAGAGGGGTGTTGTCAGCTTGGAAAATATGTTTGACAAAGAATATCTGGAGATGAGGAACAAGAGCTACCAACTCCAATTGATGTAATTAGGTTATTAATAATAATAATAATCAAATATATTTGATTTCATCCACCATAACAAAGTTTCTAGGACAGCAGATACTGGCAATTAACCTGACCCTATGAGTTTCTGAGCACAATCTGCTCCCATAAGAACATAAGAACGGCCATACTGGGTCAGACCAAAGGTCTACCGACAGTGGCCAGTGCCAGGTGCCCCGGAGTGAGTGAACCTAACAGGTATGATCGAGCGATCTCTCTCCTGCCATCCATCACCCCCCTCTGACAGACAGAGGCTAGGGACACCATTCATTACCCATCCCGGCTAATAGCCATTTATGGACTTAGCCTCCATGAATTTATCCAGCTCTCTTTTAAACCCTGTTATAGTCCTAGCCTTCACAGCCTCCTCAGGTAAGGAGTTCCACAGGTTGACTGTGCGCTGTGTGAAGAAGAACTTCCTTTTATTTGTTTTAAACCTGCTGCACGCCAATTTCATTGAATGGCCCCTAGTTCTTCTATTTTGGGAACAAGTAAATAACTTTTCCTTATTCACTTCTTCCACTCCACTCATAATTTTATATACCTCTATCATATCCCCCCTTAGTCTCCTCTTTTCCAAGCTAAAAAGTCCTAGCCTCCTTAATCTCTCTTCATATGGGACCCGTTCCAAACCCCTAATCATTTTAGTTGCCCTTCTCTGAACCTTTTCTAGTGCCAGTATATCCTTTTTGAGATGAGGAGACCACATTTGTACGCAGTATTCAAGATGTGGGCGCACCATGGATTTGTATAAGGGCAATAAGATATTCTCCGACTTATTCTCTATCCCTTTTTTAATGATTCCTAACATCCTGTTTGCTTTTTTGACTGCCGCTGCACACTGCGTGGATGCCTTCAGAGAACTATCCACAATGACTCCCAGGTCTTTTTCCTGATTGGTTGTAGCTAAATTAGCCCCCATCGTATTGTATGTATAGTTGGGGTTATTTTTTCCAATGTGCATTACTTTACATTTATCCACATTAAATTTCATTTGCCATTTTGTTGCCCAATCACTTAGTTTAGTGAGATCTTTTTGAAGTTCTTCACAGTCTGCTTTGGTCCTTACTACTTTGAGCAGTTTAGTATCATCTGCAAACTTTGCCACATCACTGTTTACCCCTTCCTCCAAATCATTTATAAATAAGTTGAATAGGATCGGCCCCAGGACTGACCCTTGGGGAACACCACTAGTTACCCCTCTCCATTCTGAAAAAGTTCCATTTATCCCTACCCTTTGTTCCCTGTCTTTTAACCAGTTTTCAATCCATGAGAGGATCTTCCCTCTTATCCCATGTCCCAGTGAAGACAGTCATACTTAGGAGCTTGGCAGGGCCAAACTTACTCAGTTTACAGTCTAAATCAAGGGTGGGGAACCTTTTTTCTGCCAAGGGCCATTTTGACATTTATAATGTCATTCGCGGGCCGCTCTCTTTCCTCCCCCCCACCCCCGGAAGCCCAGGCTGGCAACAGGAGCTGAGACCCCAGCTGGCAAGGGGCCAGCGGGGGAAACCCCAAAGCAGTGGCAGGAGGAGTGCTTAGCCCTGCACTGCTTTGGGGTTTCCCCCAGTGGCCCCTTGCCAGCCAGGGTCCTGCCACCTGCCTGACCTGCCCAGCCCAGCCTCCCCCCCACCAAACCTCCTTCCCTCCTACACCCACGCCTCGCCTGACCCGCCCAACCCGGTCTCCCCCCCCCTTGACCGTCGGCTCCCCGCGGCTCCTTGTTTCACCGCCTGGCTGATGGTGGCCGCGCGGCGCTTCCCGACCCCTGCGCGGAGCCGCCCCTGGCCGACGGTGGTGGCCCGCGCGGCGCTTCCCGGCCCCTTCGTGGAGCTGATGCTGGCCGGACAAAATGATTTGGCGGGCTGTATAAGGCCCGTGGGCCGGAGGTTCCCCACCCCTGGTCTAAATAGACACTATTTATAAACACAAATTACAGTTCATTACCATGGGTCAGAAATGTCATTTATTTGATCTTTATTATTTTTTGGTCAGTGGACTTTTAGTGCTCCATGAACCTATTGTATCTTTTTCCTCCTCCTGGCACTTTCCCAAGATTGAAATATTTATTTAATTACAATTGTTTTTAAAAAATCAGCTGTCGAAAACAAGTTAATGAATAAATTATCTCAGCTAAAATTCTTGATAGTTGATGGCATTATTTTTGTACTGGAGCAGGAAGAGGAGGTACCATATTTATGTACAGTAAAATCTGATTTTCTGGAGGATTATGGCTGCTCTGTTGACCATATAAGTTGGCAATGAATATGTGAAGAAGGAAAGCAGCTATTCTAGGCAGCTAGTGACTTACTGGTTGCTAGAACAACTGGCCTTTAGTCCATCAAAACAGTCTGTGAGAGTTCCAACATGAAATTAATTGATTCTGAATTAATTTTCTGCAACTAATGTGAGGGAACTAATCTGCAAGGTGATGAGCACAGCAACTCTCATTAACTTTAATGCAAGTTGAGGGTGCTCAGCACTTTGCAGAAATTAGGTACAGGCAGGTAGCTACATCTATCCTCATTCATGGAAACACTGAAGCATGTACCCAAGTCCCATTGATTTCAATTAGATTTATTGCCTGCTCCTGCTGCCCTGACTCATAAAAGCAGGTTGTCTTTACATCAGTGGTCATACTGACTTCAGTAAGACTATTCTAATAAGGAAGAATTACCTGTGTAAGTAAGGGGTGCAGGAACTGACTAATAGTATTTCAATACATTTTTATTTCCTGCCAGTCTTATTTGGTTCCTTTTTCTTCTGGATGACCTGCTTATTTTGCTTGTTCAAAATTGTAGGCTAGTTGTAGGTCTGGGCCTGTTTTCATTCAAGTCAATTTGCAACAGCTTGTTGCAATTGTAGTTGTTTTCATTTTATACATTCCGATAACAAGTTTTGTGAGTGAAACAATGTGCATTGAAAAAAGAATAAAGCAGCCATTCAGCTTGCAAGGTAATCATTGTACTATTTTTATTACAGCAATTGCTTTGCAACTTGAAAAAAAGGGAGAGGGGAGAGAGATTCCCATAGGCAAAAGGTACAAGAATGTCAACCTGCAGTATAAGATAGGGTATGAAATTATGATGGCCTCATGAACCTCTGTTAATCCATCCAATTATTGCTGCCCCACTACTAATATGTAAAGACCAATAAAAGATACTCCTTGTTAACTCAAGAAGTGCTAAGTAAAATCTCTGACCAATTAATTACATTCAGTAAGTACTATATGTCTTTTTCATTTTATCTGATATGCATTGCTCATACATTTAGTTCAAATGAAGTTAGCTCATAATAAGTGGGTTTGATCTAGTAGAAACCATGTTCTTTTTTTCCCCACGTACTCTGACAAAAATTACAATTGAGAAAATTAAACTAAACTAAACAATTTGTTGCCACTTAAAGTACAGATTTGCTAATACACACTATGTCTCTTGTAGCATTAGCAAACATTTTAGGAGAGACCACTTTCTATTATTTATCTTGTTTATCTGGAAGTTCAATAATGAAAACTTAGGCAAACTGGTACTATGTTGGGGGGGGAGGGGTGGAATGTTTTACATGAGGTGATGCAGAAACTGGCCAATTATTGAAACTATAAATCTGAGAGGTTTGGGGACATTTTCCAGTTAATATAGCGTGTATTCATTGTTTATATTTGTACCCAGGCCTTTTATGGATGCATCTTTTAAATAATTATTCCAGACAGCTTCTCTTTACGTCTTCCACCTCCCTCGTGAAAACCCACCACTTCAAGCAATCCCCTCTTATCCTTTCCTCTACTTATCAGTAATCCTCTCATCCTCACCATCTATGTCCTGATCTGTTTTCCTGTCTGTCTGTCTTACGTAGACTATCAACTCTCTAGGGCAGGTAACATCTCTTATCTATAACCAAGATGGACTGCTGCACCCGCACAAAGCCCAGTTGTTCATTACTTTTTATTTGTATTGCAATAGCACCTAGGAGACCTAATCATGGACCCAGGCCCCGTTACAAAAGGCAATTGTACAAACACTTAGGCAGGGCTGTGCAGGGACACAGCAGTCTATTCCCATGCTGTGTGCTGCAGGAGTGAGACCAGTGTTAGTAAAGTGCAATATAAATTTCAACACTATAAATGTTTTCTAATAATTATTAACTAGTCTCTTCCCATTGCTAGCTGATCAGTGGCTCAAAGGACTGCTAACCAGTTTGGAAGGTAATAATCGAGGGTTTATTGGTGATATTTTAAAAAGCAAGAGCAGAGTTTGAAGTCTGTGGCAGAGCAAGGGAATTGAATCTGGATCTTCTGAGTCAGTCTGAGTCAGGATAGTGCCCTATCAACTGAACCCTCCAGAAGCAGGAGAGGATGAACTAATAGTTTCAGTTGAAAGCAGAGAGACAGCTGCTGACTGGGTCAACTTCAAAGCAGTGCATGGGAGGAATGCAGACAAAATTCTTTAAAATAATGACATTCAAACAATATATCTTCAGTACCTAAGCTATGGGCATTTACTTACCGGAGTCTTAGGGCTGGTCTTAACTACCCGCCGGATCGGCGAGTAGCAATCGATCTTTTGGCGATCGATTTCTTGTGTCTTGTGAAGACACAAGAAATCGATCGCCCGCAGCACCCCTGTTGACTCCGGAAGTCCAGCTTGCCGGGAGGCGCAAGCTGGAGTCGACGGGGGAGCGCGCGGCTGACTGCCACCACCATGAGGATGAACTGTAAGTCAGCTGCAGATATGCAAACTTCAGCTACTTGATTCACGTAGCTGAAGTTGCGTATCTGCAGTCGATCTCCCCCCATAGTGGGGACCAGTCCATACGCCCTTAAAGCACCAGAACTTCAGTTCTAGATCTCTCTTTGCCCTGCTCATGGTTTCCATATTTAAATCCCGCTCCAAAACCAGTCCAATTTTACTGTTCTTTAACATGTGTGGGAAAGAGACATTATTGGCCAAGACTCTTCCAATGAAAACCCAGTGTGGAGCTAAAATGCTTGATTTGTTTTTACAGATATGTATAAAGAATTTTTTTTGCTCAAGATTGGTCAGTAAATGCACCACAGACCTAGGGCGAGGTAACAACAGGAGCATATTTATTCAAGTATAACCTGCATAGAAATGAATTACTCAAGAATACATTGCCAGAGTGTGGGCATACAAGAAGATCATAGAGAGCTCAGGTTTTAGAGTAGCAGCCGTGTTAGTCTGTGTCCGTAATAAAAAAGGAGTACTTGTGGCACCTTAGAGACTAACCAATTTATTTAGCATAAGCTGGTTAGTCTCTAAGGTGCCACAAGTACTCCTTGTTTTTTTTTTAATAGAGAGCTCAGTTTCTAAAAGATACAGATGTCTCAAACAGTACACAAATGGGCCATTGCTACAACAAAGTCTTAGCAGCTAAACCTAAATACCTCCATCCATGGAAGAGAGGCCCATTGCTTCATGGGGGAGGTTAAGGTTGGATATTAGGAAAAACTTTTTCACTAGGAGGGTGGTGAAGCACTGGAATGGGTTACCTAGGGAGGTGGTAGAATCTCCTTTCTTGAAGGTTTTTAAGGTCAGGCTTGACAAAGCCGTGGCTGGGATGATTTAGTTGGGGATTGGCCCTGCTTTCAGCAGGGAGTTGGACTAGATGACCTCCTGAGGTCCCTTCCAACCTTGATATTCTGATTCTATGATTCACTGTCCTCTGAACCACTTCCAAAGAATGTACCAACCAACAGGGCAATAATTTCTGTGCACACTTTCTCCTGTAAATAAGTTCTATAGAAGGCTTCTTCCAAAAATGTGCTGGAAGCAATGCCTGACTTCTCTAGAATAAATAGGACAGTGTGTGAGAATACTAGCCATCTAGTCTCCATTGGGGTTAGTAATCTGAAATATGTCTGTTCTAAACCCATCAAAATTTCTGTTATTTAGAATTCACACTGGCTTCCAAGAGGTAAAGCTTCAATATTTCATTCACTATGCCACTCAATTCCCATTTTACCGTTAACCTATTTAAGTCACTTTTTGTTTGTAGAAAAACCTGTGAAGGAAGCTTGATTTTATATATAGTCAGAGCATCTAGAGAATGCTCCTCTCTTAAGCATAAAAAATAATGGATGTTCCTTTAGCATTTTAAAAATTAAACAAGATCATATTTGTTTGACATTCTGTCCCTGAGTCAATGTAATGAAAGAGGTCAGTAAATTACTGTGCAGTTTTAAATGAATATTAGTGTCTCTTCACCTAAACACACCTTACTTCCCCGGCCCTCCCCATACAATTTCTGAAATTCTCATCTCTCTGTGGAAGCACATTCCTTGTGTTTGTATTCATAAACTGTTGATATAAAAACATGGCTTAAAGAACATGAGATGGAGTCAGGTTGTCTACAGTCTATTCCTCTGCTCTGTCACTTCCATTCTATATGACCTTGAGCAGGTTACTCAATATGTATTCACTTTTCCTCATCTGTTTAAAAATAAAAGAAACACAACACTATGTACAACCTCACAAGGAAATTACGAGACCTAATTAATTGGTAAAATGCTCTGAGATCCTTGTATGGAAGGTGCTATACAGGTGCAAAGGATTCCTGTAGGTGTTCTTTTCACCACCATCTGATTTGTCCATATGTTCCAGTCAAAAGGCTGATAGCACTGAAGGGGTTAAAATGAGAACTACAAAGTTTGGTGATCTAAATGTGGGTACAAATGTATTCAGTTGAAGTGCTTGATGGCAAAAGTATAAGTTCCAGACACAGGGATGTAGCTGTAGAAATGTTTCACACACCCAGTCATAGGGTTATTGAGGTATCTGTGACTAAGTTGATCCAGAGAGAAAACCCTCCAATTACAGAGGAGAATAAAGAAAACATTCACACTTTTGTATATTTCAGAATTTTGACTATATCTGTGTGTGTTGTGCTTTGAAGAACCACTGCCCTACATACATGAATTAGGATTTTTTTGTTGTTGTTGTTTGTGCTCCTGCTTTTCTCCACATTATCAGTTTGATGACAGACACAAGCTTTCAGATCAAGGAAGAAAATGCAAAGAGTTCTCATTCTATCAGGTAGAGCATACTCCACACTTTCTCCTCAGCCCCTTGTCCTCCCCTCCTCCTTTGACCTGCAACCCTACATCATTTCACTCGCCTGCTGTTCCATTCCAAAAAGTGCTGACTTTTCTTTCAGATACATGTAACTAAACACATGAACTGAATGTCAGTGTTGTATACGAGAGGTGAGTGAAGGCACTGGCAAGATATTCAAAGACAGAGGGAACAGGAACATCATTTTAAATTAATGTTGGCTCACTGCACATTGTTTCCTCCCCCACACCCCTAATACCCATACTAAAATGATGGTGGGAAAAGGACCTCTGTCCAAAAGGATGTGCTTGTCACTACTACTGCAGCTTAGCCTGCATCCTCAGCTGTCCCAAGGTCTGACAGCAGGCACCATAAATCCAAGACTTAAAGAATAAAATTGCTCCTGTGCTTCTGGGCTCTTGAGAGAGACAGAGTAAAATGCTTTTCTGTGTGCGGCATCAGCTCTGCTCATACATTATCATTTCCTCTCTTTTCATGTTGACACCAGCAAGAAATCTGACTTGATTTCAGTCCTTCCTCCTCCTCACTGGGTGGCTGCGATTTACCACATCAGTGAAAAAAAGAGTTGAAATATATATTGTAAAAATCAGGCTGCCCTGCCACACCAGGGACATCTGTTCATTCCGAAGCTCCTCGCACCCGCAGGTGCTGCAGACATAGCAGAAGTGTGCACTCAGGTGGTGGGGGGAGGCGGCACTTTGCTTTGTTCTTGAACCACTTCTAGGGATGCCAGTGGTCAAGTTATCCCATGATCATCCCTCTTTTGAGGTACAGTAAATCTGTAAGGGTGCTCAGTAAACACTGCCAGCTGTCCAGTTTTATGGCCTCAGGATCATCCTAGATGTTTATGTGCTTTATATCTCAGAGGCGGTAATCATTGCCACCCGTGACAGGTGTTTGGAATAGTGACAACAGGTTCCATAAGTCCAGTGATGAGAAGGAGGGTCACCGTGATGTGGTTAGGGAAGGGATTAAATGGGTTGGGGGCCCAAAGAACCTTTAGAGAAGTAGTCATGTTAGTCTGGATTTGCAGAAGCGACAGAGTCCTGTGGCACCTTAAAGACTAACAAAAGTATCATTATGAAGCTTATGCTTCAATACTTTTGTTAGTCTTTAAGGTGCCACAGGACTCTTTGTTGCTTCTGCAAAGAACCTTTGTTTCTTTACATTTACTAAAAACAAATCTATTCACATTCCATGCTCCTGAGATGCAGAAGTTGGTAGAGGGCAGTGGCTGCTACACCTAACTACTGCTGCTCCTTCTAGAGGTGAAATGCACTCCACCTACATAAAGAAAGCGAGGAATACTTGTAGCACCTTAGAGACTAACCAGTTTATTTCAGCATAAGCTTTCGTGGACTATAGCCCACTTCATCGGATGCATAGAATGGAACAGAAGTAAGATGCATTTATACACACAGAAAAGAAGAAGGGAAAAAAGTTGTATATTAGCATACCAATTCTAAGAGACTGGATGGTACCAATTAGAATTGGTATGCTAATATACAACTTTTTTTCCCCCTTCTTCTTTTCTGTGTGTATAAATACATCTTACTTCTGTTCCATTCTATGCATCCAATGAAGTGGGCTATAGCCCACGAAAGCTTATGCTGAAATAAACTGGTTAGTCTCTAAGGTGCTACAAGTATTCCTCGCTTTCTTTATGGATACAGACTAACACGGCTGCTATTCTTGAATCCACCTACATAAATCATGAACTTTCAGGTTTTGGTGGTGTATGGAGCAGCTGAGGAAGGGCGATTAGGCTGGAATAGTGGCTACATTCCCTCTGTGCCATTTTCCAAAGTACTGAGGCTAGTGGACCCACATAAACATGGCTTGCCTATCCCCACTATGGGCTTCTGGGCACGGTCTGTCCAGACACCTTTATGCAGCTCTTTCTGAACCTTTTTATGGCTGCTCAGTCAACAGACTCCTTCACAACTCCTTAGCATCAGCCTTCTACATCCAGAAAAATGTTACTCTGTTCAAATGGAAGTCAGTGCACACCCAGGGGTCTGCTCCATCCACCACGTTGTGAGACTGGGGCCTAGTGGTTTGTGAAATCTTTGAAACAAACTGCAAAACTACCCTGGAACCAATGGTGGGTTTTTTGCATTTTGTCATCTACTTGGAAATAGATCTTTGTTTCACAAAAAGAAATAACAAAGGCAGAGATACGTACTCCTTTAATGTGTTTCCTGCAGTTGTTTGCAGCACATCATATTCAAGCACTGTATGATTTAATTTTTAATCTATATAAGTTATTAATTTGGATGCATCTACTGTGTTGTTAACCAACTGTAGTTAGTAAAATATTAATACTTGGTCAGCCATTTGGCTGTGAGAATAATATTTTATAAATATTTCCCCGCCATACTGTTTAAATATAAATATATATCACTATAGTAAATGAAACCATGAATTCACACTACTGTGGCTCTTCTGGGTAATGTTGGTTGGTAATTTAGCTCCTGACCCACTGAGGTCTGAGTACCATAGCTCTAAGGTATAGCATTTCTTAAGGAACGATGTTCCTATATTGAGCAACAAAATGTTTGCATCAAAAACATGAGACATTTTTCTGTATGTATCTATAAGTTTTCCTTAAAAAAAATACCTATTTTGTTGACATTTCACATAAAGTAAAATTGTGTGAATGAAACATTCCCTCCCTACAACATACATTTGTTGTATACGTATGTAACAAAAATTATCAGTTTGGAGTGCTTTTAGTTATGTAATCTGCCAGTGTTCTATAGTAAAAATCCAAAATATTCCAGCAACAGTGTTGCAAACTGAAATGTTTTAGACAACCCAATTTTTCAAAACTTCCCATAACTATGCAAATCTGGTCTGTGTGCTTTGCACACAGGCACTGCAAAACAGCAAGTATGTGTTGTATACACACATATAATCTGGGAACTGCTGTATATTTAACTCCTGATGTAGCAAAGATACAGTCTTTTGGGGATGCAAGTCATTTTTTCAATGTTCAGATTGCTAGGATGCCCTCAGCTAAAACAAAACAACCTACTGTATTTTGCAGAATTGCAATGCAGAATCACAGTGAAGGCTGTTAACCAACAGAGCACATCATATTAGATAAAACCTGCCATGATGAGGCAGAACCACACAGAGAGGGGGAAGAAAAAGGGAATCAGTCAAGGAAGAAAGGGGTATTCACTAGGGAGAAAACAGTGCTGATTTAAAATGAGTGCTTTGGCTAAGAATTCTGGAGTCAGGGCAGTTTTTTTTCTTAGCCGCTGTCTGTCCTGCCCTTTCCTCTCCATCCCCTTTTTACTTGGTTTCTACCTGCCTTGCCTGAAAATGAGTTTACTGCCCTGCTGGACTGTAATTACAGCTGGCAAGTATCACAGTGTGCTGCAATCACTGTGCTTGCAGTGACAGTCTGGTTTGGCTCAGTGACTTCACAGCACTTTCTCCGTGGAAGGATTAAAACACAGCTAGCTGTCTCTAGAGGTTAATCCTGGTCACATTAACATGCATTCAGTAAAATCCACAGTAGGGGGAAAAGGGACCTTCGCAGGACTTTTCTTTTCCTAATATTTTTAGGGGTGAATCCTGGTCCGTGTATATAGGCAGGTTTTGTGGGAGCAAATAGGGGAGAATCCTGTCTGGCACTGCATTTATTCTTTAGCTGCTATTGTGTCCTTCCCAATCAAGCTTGTATAAGAGTTTGGCTAGTGGATCCACACTGTATGACGTCCCATTTTCTGCCCCTTCTCCTGCCCCATAGCAGCAGGAAAGGAGCCCTGCAGAACTGCTGCACATGGGACCTTCCTCTCCCTTCCTCACCTAACAAATGTTACTGTTGATCCTACACAATGAGAGGCACTCTGCTTTCCCTCTTATAGAGATTGGGGGTTTATTCCTTCACTAAAGTCAAATATAAATCTGGACTGAAAATACATGTTTTACTCTTTACATAGAGAAAAACAGGGATACAGCAAGGGGACTATGCACAGAGCTAGACTCAGCAATCAACCAGGTGCACATCACTGCTGCTTTTGCAGCATGTTAGTGCCACCCATTGTTGGAAATGGGGAGGCTTTGCTCCTGTTTCCAGGTGTCTATTAGGATTTGATCCAGAAACACTAACTGCATTACTGGACAGCCCTCCTCTTAAAGGCGTTTTTCTCAAATAGGTTATTTGGTTTTGTGAAGACAAGAAAAAATAATTTAAAAAGAGAAAACAAACTCTCACTCGCTTAACAAAGGCTTGTGCTGTGATTATAACTTGCACTTGTTCTCTAGCATGCCGTGTGCCTCAACCTAGTGTCCGGAAGAGTCATGGCATGTCAATAAACAGTTTCAGCATTTTCAGAAGATCAGCAGCAACAACAAAAGACAGCAAAAATCATTTTTTTCTTAAGAACTCACGGTAGCAGAGATTCAAACAGCCAGCTACAAATGAAAATAATGTGACTCAATCTAGAGGAAAAATTTAGTTTTTTTCCCCTCTTTCTACCAGAAAAAGAACATGATTTTTCAGGGCCAAAAGAAACAAGAAGATAAAACAGAAGTTTTCTCTCTAATACAGTTTCAAACATGCCTGGAAAAATGGAAAACTGTTTAAAGATGAGGGTCAAGCCAGGTCAGCATAATGTGAAATCCTGAGTCTAGACTAGTAATTCGTTTTTTTTTTAGCAGATGAATGGCAATACCAGTCTGTATAATACTATAAATCTTTCCCTTCTTTCCTTTTAACAGATAAAAACAATGCAGTCCTGAGTACAGTCACATGGTACTTTTTTGAAATATAATTTAATATATCTTTATTTTGTTTAGCTCTAGGTAA
The DNA here is from genome assembly GCA_032164245.1 of Sternotherus odoratus. Taxonomy (NCBI): domain Eukaryota; kingdom Metazoa; phylum Chordata; order Testudines; family Kinosternidae; genus Sternotherus; species Sternotherus odoratus. Next base: position 28,700,941 of record JAVMKO010000007.1, on the reverse strand, counting down.
ATGCTCTAGAATGTATGTTTCCTGTTTTCATAGAATCATAGAATATTAGGGTTGGAAGGGACCTCTGGAGGTCATCTAGTCCAACCCCCGCTTAAAGCAGGACCAATCACCAACTAAATCATTCCAGCCAGGGCTTTATCAAGCCTGACCTTAAAAACCTCTAAGGAAGGTGATTCTACCACCTCCCTAGTGAAAAAGTGAAAAAGTCAACCCATTCCAATGCTTGACCACCCTCCTAGTGAAAAAGTTTTTCCTAATATCCAATCTAAACCTTCCCAACTGCAACTTGAGACCATTACTCCAGGGGGAAAAATCAAAGACCGCGTCACCACCTTACCTGAAACTCCAGGTAGGACGGAGTTGGAAGGTAAACAGCTCAAAAGCTGTCAGAGACCAATGAAGAGTAAACAAACAGCCATTGATCAAGGCGGACCATTCATGCTTCCTCCTCTCGGAGGAAGGAGAAGGCTCAGCTTTATTTTAAGACATCATGAGAGATTTATAGGATACAGACAGCAGAGGAGTGGTTTACAGAAGAGGCGTGGTCTAAGTTAATACATTTGCCAGGGGCATGCGTACTATCAACAATTACATAAACCAGGGATCCCTGACCTGGGTCACCATCTGGTCTCGAGTCTCTAACTCAAAGTATCAAGTATAACCTTGAGGAAAAGCAACAACAGGCCACAACAATAGTTCTTACAAGACCTCATTGTGCTAATCAACATACATAGTCTAATGTAGGTCAGAATAAGAGATAGTGACACAGGTACTTTTATCTCCTAAGCACATAACAGAGAAACTTTTTGCTTAGCAATCATAAACAAAGCTGTGAATAAGTTTAACCCTTAACACTACCACTGAGAACAGTCTAGATCCATCCTCTTTAGAACTCCCTTTCAGGTAGTTGAAAGCAGCTATCAAATCTCCCCTCAGTCTTCTCTTTTGTAGACTAAACAATCCCAGTTCTCTGAACCTCTCCACATAAGCCATGCACTTCAGGCCCCTAATCATTTTTGTTGTCCTTCTCTGGACTCTTTCCAATTTTTCCACATCTTTCTTGGAGTGTGGGCCCCAAAACTGGACACAGTACTCCAGATGAGGCCTCACCAATGTTGAATAGAGGGGAACAATCACATCCCTCGATCTGCTGGCAATTCCCCTACTTATACAGCCCAAAATGCCATTAGCCTTCTTGGCAACAAGGGCACACTGTTGACTCATATCCAGCTTCTCATCCACTGTAATCCCTAGGTCCTTTTCTGCAGAACTGCTGCCTAGCCATTCAGTCCCTAGTCTGTAGCAGTGCATGGGATTCTTCCGTCCTAAGTGCAGGACTCTGCACTTGTCCTTGTTGAACCTCATCAAATTTCTTTTGGCCCAGTCCTCTAATTTATTTAGGTCCCTCTGTATCCTATCTCTACCTTCCAGTGTATCTACCACTCCTCCCAGTTTAGTGTCATCTGAAAACTTGTGGAGGGTGCAGTCCACACCATCCTCCAGATCATTGAAAAAGATATTCAATAAAACTGGCCCCAGGACCAATCCTTGGGGCACTCCACTTGATACTGGCTGCCAACTAGACATGGAGCCATTGATCACTATCTGTTGATCCCAATGATCCAGCCAGCTTTCTATCCACCTTATGGTCCATTCATCCAGCCCATACTTCTTTAACTTGCTGGCAAGAATATTGTGGGAGACTGTATCAAAAGCTTTGCTAAAGTCAAGGAATAACACATCCACTGCTTTCCCTTCATCCACCGAGCCAGTTATCTCATCGTAGAAGGCAATTAGGTTAGTCAGGCATGATTTGCCCTTGGTGAATCCATGCTGACTGTTCCTGATCACTTTCCTCTCCTCTGAGTGCTTCAGGATTGATTCCTTGAGGATCTGCGCCATGATTTTTCCAGGCACTGAGGTGAGGCTGACTGGTCTGTAGTTCCCTGGATCCTCCTTTTACCCTTTTTTAAAGATGGGCACTACATTAGCCTTTTTCCAGTCATCTGGGACCTCCCCCCCCAATCACCATGAGTTTTCAAAGATAATGGCCAATGGCTCTGCAATTACATCAGCCAACTCCTTTAGCACCCTTGGATGCAGCACATCCGGCCCCATGGACTTGTGCTCGTCCAGATTTTCTAAATAGTCCTGAACCACTTCTTTTTTCTCAGATGGCTGGTCACCTCCTCCCCATGCTGTGCTGCCCAGTGCAGTAGTCTGGGAGCTGACCTTGTTCGTGAAGACAGAGGCAAAAAAAGCATTGAATACATTTGCTTTTTCTACATCCTCTGTCACTAGATTGCCTCCCTCATTCACTAAGGGGCCCACACTTTCCTTGACTTTTTTCTTGTTGCTAACATACCTAAAGAAACCCTTCTTGTTACCCGTAACATCCCTTGCTAGCTGCAACTCCAAGTGTGATTAGCTTTCCTGATTTCACTCCTGCATGCCTGAGCAATATTTTTATATTCCTCCCTGGTCATTTGCCCAATCTTCCACTTCTTGTAAGCTTCTTTTTTGCATTTAAGTTCATCAAGGATTTCATTGTTCAACCAAGCTGGTCGTCTGCCATATTTACTATTCTTTCTACACATCAGGATGGTTTGTTCCTGCAACCTCAATAAGGATTCTTTAAAATACAGCCAGCTCTCCTGGGTGTTCAATTGTTGTGTCTTCATTCTTGTAGGACAGAAATCAAGGCTATTTGCTTTCTGTAGTTCTATGCAAGGCTTTAAAAAAGAAAGGGCAAAAGGTAAAATCATCATAAGTCTAAGCCCCATTGAAAGGGAATGATATGAAAGATTCTTAAATTGCTTTAAGCACTTTTGATAACATTACCCTAAAGCTTTGCTAGCACCATTTTGGAGGAACTGGTAAACATTTTGAAATGTAAAGGTGAATTCCCCGACTGCCCAAGAGTTTTGGTCAGGGCCGGTGACAGAAATTTTGGGGCCCCGTACTCTGATCGTTTGTGGGGCCCCCCCGGACCCCCAGGGCCCCCACCCCACCACCACCCCGTCTTCCCCCATCTAACCGCCTTCCCTCCCCCACCCCTGCCTAACCTGGCCCATCCCACCGAACCGAACCTCCTCCCCCCTCCCACTCCCAACCAAGCATCCTGCCCCCATGCCTGACCCGCCCAGCTCAGCCTCCCCCCACCCAAACCTCCTTCCCTCCTGCACCCATGCCTCGCCCACCCCGCCCAGCCTAGTCTCCTGCCCCCCTCCCCGCCCGCCCAGCCTGGCCTCTCCACTGCCTACCGGACAGAAGTCCGGGGCCTGGTAAAGCTCTACCCGTAGTACCCGTAGTACCCCCCTGTCGCCGGCCCTGGTTTTGGTCAGCACCAGGAAAGTTGTCAGATGGTAACTCATAAGATTAATTGACAGATCTCCATTGACTGGTCATGCAAAACAAGCAAAAGCCACAGTAGTATCATGGGGAAGTGTGTGCTTTTCAAATGACCTCTAAGTGTAGTTGCTCTTTAACAACATTTGTCAGGTCTTTTAAAGACCTTCCAAGTAATGGCCTGTTTCAGAAAGGTACTTGACAAGAGTAACTCAGGGTACAGCTACACTACCCCCTGGATCAGTGGGTAGCACTCCATGTATCAGGGATCGATTTATCACGTCTCATCTAGACACAATAAATTGATCCCTGAATCGACATCTCTACTCCACCTTGGCAGGAGAAGTAAGCAGAGTCGGCAGGGGAACGGCCACAGTCGACCTGCTCCATGGGGACGGTCAAGTAAGTCAAATTAAGCAAATAGCCTAGCTGAAGTTGCGTATCTTAGTTTGAAACACACACACACACACACAGTGTAGCCCATGCCTTAGATTTGTTTCACTGTGTGTGTTATGGGAGATTTGCACCTCTCAGGCTCAGTGAGAGTTTTGCCTAAGTAATGACATCAGGATTTGGCACTATATGCTCATCCTTGCGAGTGTGGGAATTGATATACTCTGCAGGGCTATGGATTGTTTAGGTATCTATGTTAAAAACCCTAATTTATGACTAATTACCCTCTCCACAGAAACTCTATTTGTTATTCTTCATTATTAGGCTTCATTTTTCTTGTATCTCAGAGAGAGGTGATAAAAAACAAAGGAGTGACAGGTGTTCCAAATAAAAGTTGACAGGAACATGCAGCTTTGTTCTTTAATGAACAACCTAAGAATTACAGCAGCCAACAGAAATTATACTGCAGCAGGGTACAAAAGTCATCTGTGATATTGACAGTTTTTCACACAGTGCTGATCTATTGTTCAATATAGATGTATAAAATATTCTTCCAAACCAAAAGCTTTTTTCCTCAAACCTATAATTATTACCTCAGGAGAAATTTAATCTGAATCCACCTGGTTTGATGATGACAAACTGCTGTCATTGGTTAAAAAAAGTCATCCTGGTTCTGAGTCCTCATCCTGACAACTCTACACATACCCTGTTTCCCTGAAAGTAAGACATCCCCCGAAAATAAGACGTACTTCCAGTTTTGCCTCTCGCTGTAATATAATGTAATGTAATTTTGGGAGCAAAAATTAATATAAGACACTGTCTTATTTTCGGGGAAACACGGTAGTAGCTCAGCTCTCTGGCATTTAATTCCATCGGAGTCGCAACAATTCAAAAGTTATCCTTTGGCCACTTTACAACAAATGTTCAGTTAGCAGGGACAGACCTGAGTTTAAACATTTCTCAGGACACCCATCAAAAGACATAATTGCTGTCAGTTTGGCAAAGGTAGTTGGGGGTTCAGAACTAGAATACAGAGGTGAGATGCATAGACAGAACTGCTTGAGGAAGCTTTCACAGTGTCTGCCAACAATAGAGCCCTATTTTAATTCCTCTCCTTATATGAGAGCACGGATTAGAATTAAGAGGCAAATTTACACCACAATCTTTCACATTGTAAGCACTGAACCTAGAGCTACACGGATGCATAAGAGATTTCAGGATCAATTATTGCAGGTAGCAAGAGCCCAGTTTTAAATCTGGACTATTTATTAGGCTCCCTAAACAGTGGATGAGTTGCCAGGAACTGTCATGAGAGTTGTCAGTTGTAACCGAAAGACCAGGTGACACCGAAGCTATGTCTACACTACACAGCTTTTAGTAACATGGCTGTGTCACTTCATCTGTGCCACTAAAAGTCAAAGTGTAGCTGCTGTTTGTTGGCTCTCCTGCGGACAAAAATCTTCTGCCCCCAACAAATGTGTTTGCATTGTCAGCAGGAGAGCGCTTCTGCTGACAATGGGGCAAAACTTTTGTCTTTTGGGGAGGAAAGGTTTTAATACCTCTGAAAGACAAAAGTTTTGTTGTTCAATTGCCAGTGTAAGTAGGGGAGAGAGGGAGATGTTGAGAAATTTAGTTTGAATCAGTGTAGCAACAAAATATGGTACCCTTCAAAGAAACTGAGTGATGACAAGTGAACAGCTTTTTGAAGGAAGTACCCAATATCAGTTGCTATAGGGGGATTAGAAAAAGTTGACATAAAACTGATGTTATGACATCTAATGTGTTAGTAGATAAATGGTACACAAGCTGGAGTGCTTGCTGCTATTATCACAATGGAGGGCGGAACGGTGGTGGGGTGAGAGTTTTACTCTTAATAGCAAGGAGAGAGCAAGAGAGATTATATCTGTAAATGTTTAACCCAAGTCTTAACTAGGATTTAACTGGTCTAAAAGAAGGGCCCAGCTATATCACTATTCAGTAATGGAATTGCATTAGCTCATTACACGATATTAATGCATCCTCACCAGCAGCCACTCAGTCTTATATCCACTTCAGAAGTTTCCATATTTTATGGCTGGGTCAGCGACACCACATGACCAAGCCTACCTCAAAGCTCATTCTAAATCTTATTTGTGTTTTATAATGTATAATCTGGATTATATGTAACTAATTTGCTGAGTCTGAAATCATGGTGCTGAGTAGGATTGTGGTTTGAATGGTAAAACATCAAGGGTCATTCTCCAATTCTGTCCTCTGCTTATAAGCCTACTGAAGCAAATTCATCCCTTATTAACTCCAGTTGAGTAATAAATTTGACCCATTAAATCTAATTTTAATTTAATAGAAGGATATCATTTCCTCCTTACTTTTGGCCCTGTAGCTCTCGCTCAAAAGATTCTGGCTAGGTTCTGTTGTATGGTCATTAATGCCATTTACTGTGGTGAATTATAGGGCACAGAAATCCTATTCGTGTTAATGCCATCTGTACTTACTGCTCTATGGCTAGATAGTCACTTTGCAGCCATTGTGGTTTTTTTAGATCAAATGTTGCTACACTGATTAAGTTTCTATGTGAGCAAAAACTGAACACATTTCTGACAGTGGCATTGTTTCTAAAATTGCAGATTACAGTATTTCGCATGGGATCGGAAGGACACCAGGACATTGATTTAGCTATCCTGACAGCATTACTGAAAGGTAATAGAGTTTCACTGCACAGTGAGTCCATGAAAAATCCAAATGGTTTAACTCTGTCTCTCATGTACTGCAACCCTGCATTTATTGACAGCATACAAAGTATCTAAATGGTAAATTATAGGAGAAAATAAGTACTTGATGCTTCAACTACTTCTCAGAGTGCACAATCCAATGCATGCATTAACATTTAAAAACATCCCCTATTTCTTCTCCTTGAATCCTTCATCTTAACCACCAGAAGAAACTGTGTGCAAGGAAACAGAGATCTAAAGAAAATCAAAGAGAGACTATTTAATGTCACTACAATGCAGGCATGTCCATGCTCTGTAAAACATACTTGATAATTTGTTTCAATTTATAATGGTCTGTTGTAAATTAGTGTTTGTAATCCATTCTTAAACAATAGCTAATTGGTTTACTTTTTTTTTTTTTGGACCAAACTATTTTAACAAAAAAGAATCTGTGGTGCATTGTTATACAATTGTAGATGAGATGCACGGTATGGGTGTTTGTGCTTACTTTACTATATTATGATGAATCACCAAGTAATTCATCAAATGACAGTCTCTCTGTCAAAAGTTGTCAAAGATACAGTCTGCAAGCAGCAGTCTTTTGTGTTCGTTATTCATGCACTCTGGGGAACCTGCAGAATGATGGACTGGATAACATGCTATAATATAGTGGTGACCCTTAAAATCTTACCGCTTACCTTAGATAACAGTCAGTGTTACGGGTAGAAAGCCATAGTATTTGCATTATTCAGAGTCTTCCTTATAATAAGACTTAAAATTTTGTCATGGTTATTTTTAGCAAAAATCACAGACAGATCACAGACAATAAACAAATATTCATGGAAGCCGTGACTTGTCTGTGACTTTTGCTTCTGTGGTGGCTGGAAGCTGCAGGGTTCTCTTCCCTTCCCCCCTGCCGGCTGTCCCCAGTCGCTGGAACTGTGAGTAAGTCACCCAGGCTGGAAACCTGCCAGGGCCCTGCTGCCTGCCAGCTCCGGTCCCGCAGCCCCAGGGACTAAAGCAGAAAACGTCAGGGAGGTCTCTGGAAGTCACGGATTCAGTGACCTCTGTGACATAAACGTAGCCTTCCTTATAATTTAGTAGAGAGGAGTACAAGTAGATACTACAACTAGAGGTAACCTCATGTGCTCATCTTAGGTAAAACTGGGAACATTTCAAGAAGAAACTACTCTACATCTTTACCTCTAACTTTGGTGATCTTCTGAAGGGAAATAAGATACAGCAGGGAGATGCTGGGCTAGATTCTTATTGGAATTACTCCCAACTGAGACAACCATAAGTGAGATCTGGGCTACTTATATAGGTAATGATCATATACCTTGAAAACTCATCAATTTGCTCAGTCTGTCTCTCTGTAGCACCATACTAATCTAAACCTATTCTTCTGTTCAGTAAATTTAAAAGATTGCATTATGACAAATCAGCTTATTTGCCCTTAAAATATTTTCACATTTTGATTTACTTTGGATCCAGTCTTACAGATACTCATACAATTAGTCCTAATGCACATGAGCCATTTTACTGATTTCAAGGTATGATGCATCAAAGAGGTACAGGTAGATTGCTACTGAATAAGATCTGCTTGCAAACACAAAACTAATTTAACCAAACTGGAATTCTATGGCAAAATAGAACTACTTGCATTTCACCTGAACTTGTATTTGGGGATCTATCTCTCTGCTTACAAATATCCAATTTTTTGTAAAGATAGGGAATACAAATAAGTATCTGCAACCGTTGTCACTCAATTCTTTAATCACAAACTGGATTGGCTGAAAAATGGAATAATATTTTTGAACATCAAGTAGTTCTTTTAAGAATAGTTCTGGAACAATTTAAGGCATGAACTATGACTGCCATATGTAAACAGCACACAGAATATTACCATGTTCCCCAGTACCAGCATTTCTGCCATCTCACTTGCTACAAACTTCAAATATACAAGTCAACTTCTGAGTCCATTGTGAAGAGGGTCCATGTTTCTCTCTCACACACCATATGATCTGCTATTTATATAGTATTAAAATTCAAAGAACCTAATAAGAGATGTATGCGCATATGGTGTGCAGGATGGGGTGCATATGTTACACAGCCCTAATGTGTCAAAGTATGCAGATAATAATGAACGCTTCCCAGTGTTTCTGTTCTTACCATAAATGATTTGAAAAACAATTAAATGTGATCACTTCTTTTTTATGGTCTGATGTTTGCATGGAGTCCTGGCAATGTGTTCCCCCTTAACAGATAACGAGGCCAGTTAAATCACTGTGCTGAATTAAGGACCAGAAGGTTAGATGGCATTTTGGGGGTGCCATTCTGCTGCCTTGGAAAGTTTCCTACAATTGTCAGCAAGCTGCTCCCACCCGTATTTTCTGGATTTGGTGGAGTGCACTGCCATGTGGGAGACTTGGATGTGACTAAATTCAGTGTTGGACTAACAAAGTGCAGCTTTCATTTAAGCTAATGGGAATTGTGGCTGCTTATTCCAGGGCTGAGTTTCCCCCGGGTCTTTTGCCCAGCAGGCTGAAAGAATATGGTCTTGTGGGGAAAAGGACACCACTCAGCCCCACCAAGGAGATGAACGCCTTATATGATCAATAGCAGCTCCTTTGGTTTACAGACTGGCATATTTTGAGAATCAAAAGATGAAGAAAAGTGACTGTGACATAGGTTATAAAGCAGGGAGCATTATGGGGAGATCCTCCTGGTTCTAATAGAGATACAGATAGACCTCTTCTCTCCCAGTCCCATGACTGACCAAGTCTTCAGGTGTTCCAGTTTGGCTTGACCTAAGAGCTTTGCTTGACTTTTGAATTTCTGATAATTGAGCATGATTATAAGGCACAGATGAGCCAACATCCAGGCACCCATGTCTGATGGTCATGCATGATGGGATTTTACATTTTGCCTTCCAAAAAAAAGGTTGGGGGGAATCTCTAAATGATGTTGATGTTGTTTTGACTCAGAGCCAAGCAAGGCATTTACTTTTACCCACCCCACTAACTTTCCACATGCCCAAGAGAGAGTATCTTACCTATCCTGCCATTTCAGATTTTTGTTTGGTTTTATAAACAAATTGTTTCCTTCCAGACATGTGTAAGAAAAGTCTGCACAGAACAGTTAACTAGCAGTGTTCTGTTTAAATAATTTTACTATTTAAACACCAGAGCACTGAGCACGTGCAAATGTCTGACTTTAAAAGTGGTACTCTGGATTGGTGACTGTCAACCAAGGACACGAGCAGACATTTTTATTCCAGTGGTAGATTTTTCTTTATGTTTTTTAAAAAATAGAAGCAACCAACCAGAGAATTTTCTAATAACATTTCTATATCTCTCTCTTTATTTTTAACACAGATGCCATTTGGTTTGTGGTTAACAGGAATGCTTTGCTGCTACTCCATAGTAATAAGTGTAGTTAAAATCTCAAGGCATTATGGACATTTTCACACAGAATTAAGGAAACAAAGTTGGTCCATAGAAACCAAAAATCATCTCTTGCTTAAATAAATAAAAATCCCAAACCCAGGAAATACATGATTTCAAAATTTTATTCCGATCTTAATGATTTTAACAGGATCCTTCCACACTATACTCTGCCTAAAGTGTGAAAACTTGACATTTGCTATTAAGGCAATCACAAAAACTGCAGTTCTTCGTCCCTGTTTGTTAGTAGGACACAAATGAGATCCTTAAATATGACATTCTGCTTTTTTCAGGTATTTTTCCAAGGTTTGAATCCTAATATGTATTCCCCCAAATACTTCAACCCCAGCAGTGCTCCTTCTACAATGTAATTCTCTCTGCAGTCAAAGAGGATGATTTATAAGCCAGGGAAGGGTCATTCTCTATTTAAAAAGTTCTTTCTCATACCAGCTCCCGCTGCAATACTAAGTTTGTGATCAGGATATATACCCTGCAGGGGTCCTGTCAGGTCCAGAATATCATGTTTGCAAATATCATCTATCCATATCTTCTCCTTTCTCAGGAAATGGAAAGGTGTTGCCTCTTCATCCATCTTGGTAGTATAAAACAGCATTTTTCTCTAAGTGATCTTCTATTGCCTCAGAAGGAGGTTGATCCTATGAGGGTAATTTATTTACATCTCTTTTGATGTTTTGCTGATATCTGTGATTTTGTAGCATGCTGAGAGCAGCACGGATATTTCGCTTGAGTTTGAAAAGCTAAAATTTTCAGTTTGAACACCCCATCTTCAATCTTTTATGCCATTCAAAAGTTGCTTTGTTTCTGACTATGAAGAGGACGAAAGGAGAGAAGTTTTCTAGATTCTACTTTGTCACATATCTTCTTGTTAACATCAAGCTTTTTGATCATAAAGGAAAACAGGAAAATGTAGGGAATGTGTGTGACTTTTTAAAAAAATCAATGTGTTCAGCTAAGTGAAATCTCGTTAATTCTAAAATAATTTTCAGTTGTCTTTCTGCATGTTTGCATTCACAGTGAATGACAGTTCTGACCCATTTTTTGTAGATGTGCATGTTTTAATTAACTTGAATCAAGAAGTTGAAGGTAGTTATGCTATTGAATTGCTTCATTTTTTACTAATGAGCAAATATGGACCCAAGCTTTGACGATTGGACCTGAACAATCTGAAATTCAGGAGTGTTTGGATACAGGGTTTCAGTTCTGGACTATCTTTACAGCTATCTCAAGAAAGGAAAAGAGGAAAGGGAGAGGAATTACTGGCTGATTTGTCACAATGTAATTGAGAAGGATTTTGTAACCCTTGCCCACCACTCGTTGGGTGCTATATAAATACTCATTAATAATCCCACCACCCGCTGGACTGAACTGAATAAGGAGTTCATAGGGAATGGTAGAAAATAGGAGGATTGGGAGTAGAGCAGCATCAATTCTTGCCTGTCATGAGTCTTGCTACCCGCTCATTGCCCTTTAAGACGGAGTCAGATACATATACTTATAGTGCAGAAACTCTTGCCTCAAACATTTCACATATTTAAAACTTGTACAGAATCTGAGAGATTGTTTCCTTGGTTGTTCTAAGGAGCCATGAAAAACCTGCACTTTACATAATCATGTCTTCAGCATCACCTTGCTTCAAGGTGATCTCCAATAAGGCAGAGACTGGTATCCAAACCAGTTTTTAGGTTATATTGCCCAGGTGCTACAACATCATATTGTTACAACAGCCACTTGAACATGTGGGAAGTAGATTTGTAGTTACATGATTTTGTGGTAAGTAATTTTCTTGCTACAGCTCATGTAGTCTACATTTGCCTACATTTAATAGTGGCAATCAATTTTGTGCTCTTGAAGCTGCTTTTTCCAAGAAGAAAGTATGACAGGAAAGTTAAAGGCAACATACTGTGATTAGTACTAAAAATGCCTGGTTTTTGTGGTGCATCAAAGATCCTCAGTTCATACTAGACTGCAAGGGAAAGGCTGCATCCTGCAGGATCACAAGGCTGTTGCAATGCCTGAAGAATGTTGACAGCACTGTCATGTTTCCATCCAATGGACACAGAGGGCCGCCCAAGTCCTTTCAATGTCTGAATTGTTAATATTTTGGAACAGGCACACTGTATGGTGTATACTCATTATGACATTACTGCCACGTAATTCACTGATATGCTCACTGAACCATTTGCTAGGCTAATGCAAACCTGATGTCTGTGCACTCCTTCCAGCTTGTGAATAAGTCATGATTCATGCTTACAGAGCATCTATCATGTAGCATCTGTTTGTCCTGGAAGGCACAGTGTGATGGGTCTGTCAGCCATGAAATCACTGCACATTTGACACAGAAGGACATGGCATTAGCTTAGTACAGTATGTTTCAGAGATAGGCGGGAGCCTGTTAACAGACTCCTGCCTATTTATTAATATAATTGTTATTGTCAAATTTTTTTGTTAAGTGCCAGTAATTTTCTTTGAGCTGTGCAAGATACAAATCCACTAGGAGATACAGAGGAATGTAGATTGTTATTTTTCTAATCTAACACCCTTCAGTTCTAATGAAATGATGGAACAGAGAGAATGTTTGACATGAAGTTGTGCTTAAAAGCATCAGGGAAGAAGTGTGTCTTTTGGATTCTCTTTCAGACATGGTTATCTGTATAATGAAGTGTCTCGGGCACGCCCTCTAGATTCTTGACCTTGAACATAAAAAAAAAGAGACTATCCTAGAGAATCCATCACAGGTTTTATACTAGAGGTAACAAAGTCCTGTGGCACCTTAAAGACTAACTATAAAGTTTTGAAGCATGAGCTTTCGTGGGCTAATACCCACTTCGTCGGACTTTATAGTTAGTCTTTAAGGTGCCACAGGACTTTGTTACCTCTGCTATTCCAGACTAACACGGCTACCTCTCTGAGGTTTTATACTGAGCACTATATCTCTAGAAAATTCTAGCTAGTACAGGATGCTGCAGTATGTCTCCTCAGCAACACAGGCTACCACAACCACATCAAACGAGACTTCTGCTCTCTCTACTGACTTCTCATAGATCAGCAATAAGGTCTCAGTCCTTATTTCCAAGGTACTCAGTGGCCTGAGCCCAGGATATCTAAAAGATCACCTAAAACTCCAGGATGAGGACTGTGGTTTACAGCTCTACTCCCTGGGCATAGTGGAATTTTCTACCACAAAGGTAACGCTCACCTGTGGTGGAGACAGAGCTTTCCAAGGGGCCAGTCTAAGACTGTGGAATTAACTCCCATGGAAATTAAGGATCATCACAGACCTCACCCTTCCACTTCTTCGCCTCTTCTCCTATAAACCCATAGCAGTGTGTACATTAAACAAAAACCCTTCCAAAACATCGCTCTGCAAAGATAATTTTCCCTGTGAGCAAAAGATGAGAGGGAGAATATGATAGATGTTAGTCATGTGTCACTACTGGAAGGCACTCAGATACCACAATGAGAACCTGAATAGAACAGAAAAGTATCCGCTGGAATAGAAGTTTGGGAACAGGCACGCTGACAAAGTGTGTGTGTGGGGGGGGGGAATGGGAGCAATTTTCCAGGGGCCCGGGCCGCAGAGCTCCTAGGCACATGCAGGGTGAAACTGGCAGCAGAGAAGGCAGTCAGGTTGGCATGGGGAAGCCCTGGCCAGGTCAGAAGAGTGCACTGAGCAGCACAGCTGTCCTGGGGCCCGGAATTGCTCTCAGCGGGTCTGTTTGGGAATATAGGATCTTGTCCTGAAAACACTTCCATGTGTGGAGCTTGGCTTCAATAAAACTATTCTCAACAGTGTTTGTTGTAACAGGTCCTTGGTGAGTACTTTGCAGATATACCCATACAATGTGGTTTGCACCTAGAAGTTCATAAACTTGTTAGTGAGAAATGTAAGTGCTTTGATTTAAGGAGACTGCTAATAATCCAGGACACAATATTCACCAGTCAGGCAAATTACTACCAAGTAATAGCCACAAATGTAGCTATTCTCTGGATTACCATTGTATGCATGGGTCTGTGTTTTCCTTTACATGCAGCTGATACTCATGATTCTGAGCTCCAAGGAGTGGCCCCCTATTCTAGAGTGGTCTGAATTCAAAGTTTTGTCTTTCTGCAGAAGCTGTCAATGGCACTGCATAAAAGGTGAAGCAGCAGAGAACAGAAATGCTAGTACCTCAGCACAGACCGTGTCAATGACAAGTGATACCATTAGTGTCCAGAGTAGCAGATAAATAAGAGGTGTGGATACTGTGTTTACTGTGCCCTATTTTTGCATTTCCAATTTATTCTTTGATATTGATTTCTTTATGCTGCAGCAACACGTGGGAATGAGGGCATCCTACCTATAAAGTCAGTCTTGGGAGTAGGAAAACTGGTTAATTTTTACATTTTTCACACAATGCACAGTCAACCTGTGGAACTTGTTGCCAGAGGATGTTGTGAAGGCCAAGACTATTACAGGGTTCAAAAAATAACTAGATAAGATCATGAAGGATAGTTCCATAAATGACTGTTAGTCAGGATGGGTAGGGATGGTGTCCCTAGACACTGCTTGCCAGAAGCTCGGAATGGGTGACGGGATGGATCACTTGATGATTACCTGTTCTCTTCATTCCCTCTCGGGCACCTGGCATTGGCCGCTGGTGGAAGACAGGATATTGGGCTGTATGGACCTTTAGTCTGGCCCAGCTTGGCCATTCTGATGTTCTTCGTTTCCTAGGGTGCCAAAACCAGGTGGCATCTATTGGCGTTATAGCTGAATCTGTATCCAAAATTACAGTGGCTTTTCTAAAATAATTGCTTGGTTTTGACCATTTCGTACATGTTGGAAGGATGTTTCTTACTCCAGTGCTCATTTTTGTTTCTTGTTTTTAGTGCTGTTTGGAATTTAATCTTAAATGGTTTGAATTTTCTTTATCTATTAAAAGTAATCAGTGCATCATGGGGGAAAAATGGACTAAACTGCATCCATAGCCCATAGGCTGTTTTGTATAAATATTCTACACCTTTGATTTTGTTTTCCTTTGATGTATTAGCAGCATAATCTAAATAATCACACACTGAAGAAGGCAACCCTCCGATGTGGACAAACAAATGAAGGGGTTTCCTAGTAACAAGAACCACATGATGGCTCTCAGAGCAACTCTTCTGCCTGGGCCACATTTCCTTCCACATTCATGGCTCTCATGAAAGACAGGGACTCAAGATGCCTGTGCCCAGTTGGTTCACTAACTGATGGACTAATTTTGATGTAAAGTAAGAACACCCTGGAGAGACCATCTGTTTCATTCACGTGTCACATCCTGGTGTTCAGCACATTTGCTATCTGATAAAATGAACCAATACAGTAATTAACCTAAATAGGAAAATGCTGCCTCATCAAGGCCCTGTGCAACTCCTTCAGGAGTTCAGCTGTAGTTGGACAGTTCTGCTGGCCAGTGCAGTAGCTGGGAAGGCTACAAGCTGGACTATGTCTCCACATTTCACATCCTTTCTTGCAGAAGTGAGTGCCCATTGGAGATTGAGCCCTGATCAGCCAGCCTCAAGGGCCTGGTGCAAGCACAGGGGGACCAAGGTCAGGAAGAGGCTCCTTGCATCCTCGGGCAGGGGAGTTGATTTCCACAGCCTCTCACACCCTTGGATGATTTGAGTGTAGTTCTGAGTTTGGGCTGAGGTTTAGCTAGTGCTTATTTATTTTTTCCAAACCATTTCTCCCATCCTCAGCCAAAAGTGGCTTCCAACCAGGCTACATGGCTCTATTCCCAAGCTGTACTACTGCAGTTGACACCAGCAGACCTGGAGCTTCCTTGCTGGAATTGGAGTTGGCTGGAATTCATCCCTCTATCTGATCCACCAGACCCCAGATCTGTTTTATCTCAGAGTGACACTGCAAGCCTCATCTTTCCTCTCAGCATTTGTGGAGGGGGTCCATTGAGGGTTTGACAGGGTCTGTTACATGAACATATTATTAGAATGGAAGACCAATGAATTCCAAGCAAGTGCCAAGGAATGCCAGAGAATGGATGACAAGTACATGAGATCTAGAAACATGGGTGACATGATAAGATTGCCAATGATGGAAATAACTGACTATCCGATCAGACCACCCCCAAGACCTTGCCAAAGATTAACCTTGTGGCACTTGATCTGCAAGGAAGCCACATCCCTTTGGGATTTGCCATGAAGACTTGTTTGGGAGAACAAGGGGATTTTTATGTAGCAATATGTATTGAAGTTACACCTTTATGCATCATGGCACACAAGGCCTCATCCTGCCTCCATGTAGTCTGTACAAGTTTGCCACTAGTTTTGATGGAAGCAGGATCAGGCCAAGAGAGCCTAGGATTGGAGTGTTTTTTTCTGTTTACTTAAAATTGAATTACACAAGGACCTTCTTTTGCCCCTCTTGACCCTCCCAGGTATAAAGGGAAAAGTCAATCTAAGCTACGCAATTTGAGTTACGTGAATAGTGTAACTCAAATCAATGTAGCTTACATCAACTTACTGCAGGGTCCACGCTACAAAACATTGATGGGAGATACTCTTCCATCAACTCCCCTTACTCCTCTCAATCATGTGGAGTGCAGGAGTCACCGGAGGAGTAATCAGCAGTCTTTAATTTAGCAGTTCTTCACTGGACCCCACTAAATTGACCACATGATTGCTGCACCATCGATCCTCCAGTAAGTGTAGACAAGCTGTCAAAGTATTAGACCAACTAAAAATAAAACCTTAATACAATAACTTACTTCTGCTTCCTACCAGCAAAATCAAAGGGCTCTTATTTATTTTGCTGATCAGTCCATTAATACTAATTGTCATTGTGAATACTGAAGTTCAGATATTGGTTTTGGTTACACATCAGCTCATTAACCCTGAACATTAAAAAAAAAAAAACCCAGCAGATTAGGACTGTCCCACAAAATCAGTTAAAACTGAATTGAAGAACTCTGCCTTCCCAAAAACAACTCCTCTCATAAATATGAGCTGCATACTCTCTTACTTAAAGAAAGTAATATTACATGTCATTATTAGCTATATGTCATGCCTGCTCATATGAATTTCTCTGCTATGGGACTTGCTGTTCATCCATACTGGTAAAAGAAGGTACAACGCAAGCATTTTCTTTGTGGGTAATACAAAATCCTTATTATAATACAGACGCCATAGGATCAGACACTAATTCATAAAAAGTGGAGGCTACTTAATAGATAATCCATCAAAGCAGGTACAAGATTGACATGTTTGTAGATTGGGCATATGCCTCTGTGTATATGATCTTGTAATTGGAGCAGGAGACAGTCAGGACAGTTGGGTTCTATTTCTGGTCCCTATTTGAGTGGACATACTTGCATTTCACAAAGGTGCTGAGGCATAATACATCAAATCTTTGCATAGGTGAAAAGTGCTATACTGTATAAGTATTTTATTGCAGAAGCGCGGGGGAAGGGTTGTGTTTGATGACATAGTTCTGAAGTTCTTGCTCAGGAAGAATTGCCATTGACATCAGTTGGAGTTTTGACGAGGTGAAGAAACTTCATATTCTAGTGTTGGGCCATTGACCGGGTCTAAAGTATGCCTTTATTTTTTTCTCCTTGTCTGTTTATATACAGGAGCTAATGCTTCCGCTCCAGACCAACTGAGCCTAGCTTTGGCCTGGAACAGAGTAGACATCGCTCGCAGTCAGATCTTTATTTATGGGCAACAGTGGCCGGTACAGTATATACAATTTCTTGATGTAATACATTAAAGTTAGATCAGACACAAACTATCACAATGTGAGACCCCCAGAGCCAATTGCATCAAAGAAAATTGCCTATGTTTAAATACATCTGTTGCATTTTTATTTTAAACGTACTCTCCAGTTCTTGCTACTCACAAAGATGGGATTTGCAAAGGAGCCTTGCTAGCAGTTTTTCAGTTAACCTGAATATTTCTCTTGCATTCTCTGTTGGAAATATGCATGAAAAAAACATGCAGCAGAGATCTGAGAGAGAAACCTGGATTAGGTGGTTCCTGTCCCTGCCAGCAGGTATATGGGATCTTGGGGAGCAATTACCACACAGGTGGGGTGCAAAATAAACTTTATTAAGAAAATACAAAAAACAGGGAAAATTTAATAGTGAGGGGTATGGGGTTTGTTGAAGTAGACAATTGGGGAGGGGTTTCTTTTAGTAAATGGGATAGGGGGTTTCAATAGTGGGGTATAATATAGTTGGTAACCAATTAGCACTGAAGTATAAATGTAACAGGTAGCTAACAATTTCTATGTAAAGAGTGTGTCACAGCAGCATATAACCAACTAACAGTATGGGTAAAATGTGTTAAATAACCAACAATTTTAAGTAAAAATGTAAATGTAAAATGTGAGGTGTGTTAGAGAGAAAAGGGGTAACCAATGGGGTTTTATGCTAGAAAGAGAGAGAGAGAGAAGACAGGCTGTAAGTTGAAACAGCAGAGAGGGAGGGAGGGAGGGAGGGAGAGAGAGAGAGAGAGAGAAAGTGGTAGATAAGTAAGGTTGGGGGATGGGGGAAGAGGAGCACGTGGTGGAGGGAGATTTAAACTCAGGGAGACACAGAACAGACAGGCTGCAAGTTTAAACAGCAGAGAGGCAATTATACAGAACACAGTAAAATCTTATCTATGATTTAACTTAACCAAAACTACACAAATTAGCAAGTAACAAAACACAATGCAACAATTCTTTAAGGCTAACTTACAGGGTACAATGCAAGCAATTTCCTAAACCTAATTTAACTACAGCTATGCAAAATGAAATTACAACTTATCTAGACTAAAAGACAAAATCTAACCTAATGGGTGCACCTTATACTAGGGGTAGTTTCAGAGGGCAGGGTGGTGTGTGCCCAGGTACAGTCCAGGAAGGCACAGGCTTATTTCTAGCAGCAAAGGTGCTGCAAAGCAAGAAACAGATTACAGATACAGACCAAGGAGTTTAAGAGAGGTTTTTGAGACACAGACCAAGGTTTAGTTTAAGTCTAAGAGAGGTTTTAAGACACAGACCAAGGTTTAGTTTAAGAGAGGTTTTAAGACACAGACCAAGGTTTAGTTTAAGTCTAAGAGAGGTTTTAAGACACAGACCAAGGTTTAGTTTAAGAGAGGTTTTAAGACACAGACCAAGGTTTAGTTTAAGTCTAAGAGAGGTTTTAAGACACAGACCAAGGTTTAGTTTGAGTCTGTGTGTTGGGGAAACAGAGCCAGCAGCTAAAGTAATTAAGTATAGAAAGTTTCACAGAGGGATTCTCACCAGTCCCTAAGGCAGCAGCAAAGGCAGAAGCAGCAACAGCATCAGAAGAAGCAAGGAGGGCTCGGCACGGTCTTGATAATCAGGAGGTCTCTCAGGCAGCAATTTGTTCTTCGTGGGGGGGGGGGGTTTAAAACGGGGGTATGCTCAAAAATAAAACGAGAGCAGAGAAAGGACCCCCCAGAACCCCTGGCTGATCAAACCAGGTAGCAATGCAGGAACCTTTCTGATGTTTGTTTCAAAAATGCCTGTTCTTAAAGGCAAACTCAGGCAGTTTCCCCGCCAGTAATCCTGATAGGCTCCCTCTGTCACAGGGGAGGAGTTACAGGGAAAAACTGCAGGTGAGCATAGAGACCTCCTGGGCAGAGTCCTGGACCATAGGCGTGAGTTCCACCTCATGACTCAAAAGCTCATGAGGCCTATGACTCATGCCCAGGATCTCAAACACATTAGGTCTTACAGCTTTGGACATTCCCTACACCGAGCCCAGGTTTAACAAGGTGATAACAGGACCAACCCTTTGAACAGGGCAGTTGTCCCACTTAGCACGCAGCACAAGTGGCCATCCCTTTGAGAAGGGCAGTGGCCCTGGTAAACAACTTAACAGCCAGGGAGGGGCGGCCACAGGAGAACAAAAACAAAATGGAGTAAGGGGACAGCTGTAAGAAACAAAATGGAATAGGGGGAAAGCTGTAACAGACAGTTCCAAACAGCTACTGGTGTGTCTCTCCATCACAAAATCACAGTGGCAATCTGTGTAAAATCTCTTGTGTAAATTCAGTCCACAAGCTAAAAGCTGTAGGTACAAAATACCTCCCCAGAACAGAAGAAAACCTGGACTGCGTGTATAGTGGATGTGATCTATCCATTCCATTTGGGCCCTTGGAAATGCTGTTAAAAAACATATTTCTGCTTTCCTGGTTTCAAATCCTTCTTTGCTGCTTGTGCAACAATATTCACTTAGGAGGAGGTAGGTCTGAATGAGCACAAAATGCAAAAATCAAAAGAAACAATATGTCTGTCAAGAGAGTGAAACTAATAATGAAAAGCTGACATGGTCACTTGCTATCTAAGAACTGAACCTTTTGGTTCATAGGTGCTAATCCAGATTTATCAGGAGTGGATGGATTTTAGCACACTGATCTTTTCATTTTTGTACTGATACTTTGAAACAGGAAAATCAAATTAGATTTTAAAATGTACTGATCCCCTTCTAAGCTTAGCAAACTTGGGGAATTCTGTCAAAACACCAACACCACCCCCCATGCTAGAATGATAGTAGCATCTCTAGAGGTTGTCCTCTAAACGCAGGAACAATCTGTGTGAATTCTTTCCTTTACAGGTGGGATCCCTTGAGCAGGCAATGCTGGATGCCCTGGTGTTGGACAGAGTGGATTTTGTGAAATTGCTTATTGAGAATGGAGTAAGCATGCATCGGTTTCTCACCCTCTCCCGACTAGAGGAACTGTACAATACGGTAGGGCCAAGCTAAGGCAAATTTTCTATCTGTTTTTTCACGTGTTTCATCCTAGAATGACACAGTGGTGCACAGCACAGCCGACACGTTCTCCACAAATGAGTTATCATTTTCTTACATCACAAGCAAGCATTGTTTTTATGGATTTGACTCTCTTATCATGAGAATTCACTATTGCCTCCTGCTCACTCTGTCTAAATACACATCACGAAGTGTGGTTAAATAAAGGTCACTGAAGTTGCAGACAGCACTGGGTGGTTGCTGGGAGTTGTAGTTCAGGATGATAAACCTTCGGCTTAGACCATTGTCAGGGACGTTTTGGGCAAGGTAGGACTTGAAGGACAGTGCGACGTGATTCCAGTGCATGCCAGATCCCTAGAGACGATGCATTATTTTTTAAAACATTCTTTGAGTTTTCCAGTGTTGCCAACCCTTGTGATTTTTATAGCAAGGTTAGCAATATTTGGAGTTTTTCTTAAAGCTGCAACTGCTGAACAGGTTATTACTTGAGAACGAGGGCTTTAATTAGAAAAACAAAGTTTCTAGCCCTTATGGTTGCAGAGAAAATCCTTCAAATATGTGCTCTTAAATACTCGAACACCAGAAAGTGTGTAAAAAGAACCCTACGTATATTGCTTTGTAAATCTGCTTTTTAAGAAAAAGCTCATGATGGGGGGCTGACCCATGGTTTTTGAAAGCTTGGAGTTGGTAATACCATCATGCAAAATGTCATCATTTTTGCAATCCCCAAATTTTCCAAAATTAATAGTTTTTACTTTTACAAATTTTATTTCCAAAATGTCTTGCTTCAAAAAGCAAAAGTCCTTAAAGCAAATGTTTGAGTACTGCACTGCTCTAGTTGCTTACAGCACTTCCTACACCAAAACTCACCACAGTCACCCTCATCATAACATGTCAAAAAAAAATTATTTGGGTGCTGTCGGGAAAAAACTCCTGATTCACATCAATGCCTGGTTCTGATTATTTCTGTTTCAGTCTAACTGAATGGAGTTGTGTTCTGCCTGTACATTTCAAATCCATTTCCTCATTGGGCATGTCACAGGGTTCAGCCAGACTGGCACCTCTTCCTGGTCGTGCTGGGGATTCATTCAAGGCCAACACCCATGTCTGTGGTCTGCATACTAGCACTCTGTCTCTGCTCCCACCTATAGCTCCTCTCTCAGCACCCAGAACCACAGAATCCTCTTTGCGACTCAGTCCTATGGCTAGGTCATCATCTGTGTTTGCCCCTTCCAGGGGAGGGGGGAGAAGAGGACATGTATCTCTGTACAACTGTCCAACCTCTTCCCATGTGGCAAGTTGGAGGGGCATCGGCCAACCCACTACTCTGGAGCCAAACCCAGGGACTCTGTAAATAGCAGCCTCCTGCTTCTCCTCTGTAACCGCCATCAATGCTACTCTATTTCCCTGGGCCACTTCCCCATGGCCCCAGCATCTTCAGGGCACTCTGCTGCTCAGTCCTAGCAGCAAGCTAGGAGCTCCCTCTCATTCCCCCTCTCCATGCTAGCAGCTGTTCTGTCCAAGGTACTTACAGTTCTCTCAGCCCTCCAGGGACACAGTCCTTACTCCCTGGGCTCCCAGCAGCCACTGACTCTACTCTGTCCTGCTTCTCTCTTTTATCTGAGCCTGTTGGGCCTGGATTGGTTGCTTCCTGCAACTCCTCCCTGATTGGCTGTGCTTCATGCAGCCTCTCTGGGCCACTCAGAGGACTTACCTCCATTGCTCCTTCTTGGGCAGAGCAGGATTAACCCCTTGTATGCCTGTGTGGATTAGGTACCCCATTACCACAGGCTGTCACATTATGGGCCTTAGAGGCACATAGTACTAATTTACTTGTGGTGGCCAGAAGTTAAAGTGTCTCCAAATATCAAACACTAAAAGGTTTGACTCAGCTCATACACATAATAGAAAAACAAGTATCTGTGCTGCCTGTTCTTTCCCTGGCTTGTTCTTTGACTGCCTAACCTGGGACATGTCTATTAATTGAAAAGAGAGAGCCTGAGAATTTTCTGAAGGATGTTGGATGAAGCTATGTTGTTGTAGTTTATTTGAAAAGAATGGATACATTTGTATAACTGAAGTGCTACTGATTATTAGGGGAGTGCATATGTTTGGTTGGTTGGTTAACCAGGAAAACTTTACATGAATGGAGCACCTTCCAGATTTTACATTTTATCTCCTACTTCTTCTGTATAAGGCAAAAATATTTGATTCTTCTTTATCTGTCATTTACAGAGACATGGACCATCCAACACTTTGTATCATCTAGTAAGGGATGTCAAAAAGGTAAGAGTCCAATAGACGGTAGGTTGGAGGTGATGTCATGATTCCTTCTCGTAATTAGACACAGTCTCTGTTTTGCATGAGCTTTCAGAGCATTTTCCTGTTCCTTCCTCTCCCCTTCTATCCACCATGCCATTTCAGACTGCATTGTTTGTTTGTATTGAATCTGAAACTCTTGCACATAATGTACCACTAACAAGTTACTGGACTTGCTGTCTCAGTAGTTTTAGATGCTTTGGATACAGCGCTTTCGCTAGTGGAATTGTAGGCTTTTTCATGCCATGTGGATTTATGCTGTTATCTGTATTTTTCCAGAACCACAACTATTTTGGAAGCAAATGTCCATGTTGTCAGTAAATCCCTGAGACTGTAATAGATCTATCTATATATATTTTTTTGTTCTTGATCCTAGTCCACTGCAACATTTCCAGTTCCATCTTCTGTAATATACTGTAAAAGCTGTAAAGTCCTCCATCACAAACAGCATAGAAAAAGGAATAGTGCAATAAAGCAAGAAGACAGTTTGTCTGTCCCCTATTATCAGAATTTCAAGTGAGTTTTGGGCATCTTGAACTATATAGGTCGCATTGGGACTAAACCAATCCGCTTTCTTTAACAATATCTTTGCAGGAGAAATTGCCATGGGACCAGAAATAAATGAAAAACAAACGTCTTCTATATGCAGATGGTGCAAGCAGGGAATTGTGACCATGTGCTGACCCCATCACCTTTAATTTTCTTTCAAAGGGTATATAAACTGCAGACATTCTCAGTGCACACTGGTGCCTATGTTTCATTAAATAACTTGTGCCTCCAGAAGATATATGCGTTCAAGGGGACTTTCTGTATTCAGATTAACTAGTTAAATAATAGAAGAAAGAAGGAGGGAGAATTTTTGTCAGAGCACAAATCAAATTTGTGGTGTTCCTTTCATCAGTAAAAGTGAGACAACATTAATTGGGTTCTGGTACAATAGACATTTAGGGATTTGTAAACATCACAGTGTAATACCTGATGTTTTATGCAATGCTACTATATTAAATAATGTGATATAATAATTATATTAAATAATACTGGGGGGGCAGGCCATAGCCCCAATGGTTCTACCACACCCAAATGAAAGCAGTTAATGGCTCTGTATGCAATTGTATTAAATAAAGAATTAAAGCAGAGAAACTCCATTCCACCCCAGAAGCTGATCTTATCCCATTTGAGCCCCATTCATTACACTGGTGTAATGGAAAGTAATCAGAGACCTTCCAACTCCCCCTTTATTTTAATTATTCATGATGCCCCTTCTCCACCTCTTTCCTCCCGCTCTTTGTCTAGAAATGTAATGGCAAAAGGGTCATTTGTAAATAAGGCAGAGGAAGGGCTAGTTGCAATATCTTGCATTGCTTTCTGAAGGAGCTAAGTGGACCTCAGGAGCTATTGCTTGTCATGGAAGTACCATGCTTGGTTTCTGGAGGGAACCTCTTGTCAGTCACCCCATGGAGCTGTGATAGCAATAGCAGCAGCCTGGAAATAAAGTCACATGTCATCTTTTATGCTTCATGTAGGTGTAAAAATGTCTGGCACTGAGTGGGAGGGTAGAGGGTAGAGTTAGGATTGAAATAACAGATAGGCATAGATACTACAAAATAAACAAATTGGCAAGAGTCTATTGCTGGGGTTTCCCAAAACAGAAACAGAAGAAAGCAAAATCTTGAAAATTGATTAGAAATATTTGAAGAGGTTGGGTCATTTTAGTTTTGTTGAGAAGGGGTCTACAGTATCATCTGTAGAGTACACGCCATTAACTAATATACACGTGTCAATGAGAAAATATGAAATGTCTGCAACATAATTGGAATTGTTCACATGCATAAATCCCTTGGATGGAGCACAGTACTCAGATTAACCCTGAGTGCATCTAGGCTGCCTGCTTTTCTGTACTTTCTCTGTGAGGTGCAAGCTAGTAGTACATTTTTCTTAGTAAATGTGTGATCATTTTTGTGTCTTTAAATGTTTGGAATGATTATCATCTGTCTTTTAGATTAAACAGATTCCATTTCAAATTCCCTGGACTCCTCTTTCTAACATCCTTCTTCAGAAGCAAAGCATTTCAAGTGTCAAAAAGTTGTGTTATAAAATAAGGGTAATTAGAACATTGTTTACCCTGGTTTCCCAGGGCCTCTACTCTGAGAGGTGATTTTAAAAGAACCTTATAGTGAAAAATCAAGTGTTTTATAAACACTTTATATAAACAGAAGACTTTGTCATAAAGCAGTATGGAACTAAAAGATTTTAAATATATTTTAACAACAATATGTATCTCCTGTGATTAAAAAATAAGCAAGATATTGGAATTTTTCTTAAAATGTATCCTATTGGGGTTTTTGTAGTTGTTGTTCTTTTTCCTTGTGTAGAATCTTTCTTTCTTTAACACCTGCCTTTATGTTGAGCAAATGTATGCTCTAACTGGAATACAACTAATGGCTTAGAATACAAACAGGTCATGAGCAACCAGCCACTAGTGCTTATCAGAAATATGCCTCATTATGGTCTATTCTTTTCATTTTGTCAATGATGAAAAATACTTATGCCATGCTGACTGATATTTGATATTGTACTACAGTCCTGCACCTGAACAATCAAATCCCTTACTAGTCAATCGATCAGTCAGGAGATTTGACACAAATTTAAAAGCAAACACATCATGAAAATAGGCTCTGAGTGAAACATACCATTATTTGACAAGCAAAATGGTTCACTGTACATGACAGAGGCAGATTGGTGTATTGAAGCTGGTCTTTTAGTTTAGATAAATTTTGAAGCCAGATGGTTAAACTTTCAATCTTAATGTCAGTCTCTAAAATTATAAACACCAAAGAGATTTAAAATATGTCACCTCAACCTGGTACTTCCAGGACTAGCACAAACTATATGCATTTTATTTCATAGATAAAATAATTTGTGAATGCTCTACTGTAAAATGTGAATTATTTACATCTTCTGTATCTTGGCAAATTACAGAATAAAAAATAACTGCTTTAAAAAGGAAACATGAAAACAATGTTGAATTTGCCATAGTGTATTAAAATGTATCACCCTTAATCTCTAATATTTTTCCTTTGATTTGAGAGAGATTCATGGTTTATAGGAGTTCTTAGTTTTATTGGGATTCCCTTTAGAACAAAATGTTATGCACTGAGGAAGGTTCCTTGCCACAGCCTTATTTATGGAAGCTTGTATTTGTTTTGTGGATTCTGATTCACAGTCTCCTGAGAGTTTCCAAATATTGTTGTGGAGATTGTTACCTCAATGTAGCTGTTTACCCCTAAGTGTAGCCCCAAGGAAAAAAAGCTAAAAGAATTACAGTCACACTCAGGGGTTGAATTCTAAATGTGTCAATTAACAAAGAGAATACTCTCCTTTCTAATTACTATGGATTATGGAGAACTGTGTCCCGCTCCCACTTTTGATCACTTTAGTTCAGCCACTAAAAGTAAAGCTAATCCTGTTCTCACACAGAGCCTCACTCATGCCAAAGGGGCATGTGGAAAGGTGAACAGAATTTGTCCCAGGGTGGTTACTTTCATCACATTGTTGTTCAAATGATACACTCAAAATAAACAGCAGGAAAAAATGGAGTTGACTTGTCTTGACACTATTTTTGTGAGCAGAGATTGCCCTCTACTGATCACTTTTTTAAAAAAAAAGATTTTGCCCTACCTTTGGACCCTATCCATGCAAAATCAGGCAGAATAGATGTTCATCCTGCTCATTAGTTATATACATTCAAATTTAACTGCTATTAGTTCTAGAGATAGTTTCTGGATTTCTATATTATAGGGAATTGTGAAGCATAGTTTTATCACCAGTAGGTATTTGTGAAATACTTTTGAATTCTTAGTATAGAAAATGAGAAATGGTCATTATTTGTTACAAATACAAAAAGTTATGACCTAGTGAAAGGAACTCCACTCATAGAATCATAGAATTTCAGGGTTGGAAGGGATGTCAGGAAGTCATCTAGTCCAACCCCCTGCTCAAAGCTGATATGTTAGAATTTGAGAAGGGAAGAATGGTGGGTTAGTGTCATAAAGCTTACTTGAGGATCACTGCAGACTATTAGTACCATTGGCTCAAACTGTCCTCTCTCGTACCTGTGTTGTGTAGGTAGGTTACATGCTGTCTGAGGATCAAGGGTTGTGGGCAGCTTGCATCATTGTTGGGGTATGAACTGAGTCATCTTATTAATCCGTTTATTTGCTGCAGCTTCTGCTACAATATTCACAAGCACTGACTTAAGTATAATGTATAGTTGACGGTGTAAATAGTTATAATACGACCTAGAATATTTACAATAGCTTAATGAAACCTAATATTGCCCATTAGCAACTACATATCTACTACAGAACGGACATATTTTTTATGTGGGCTTGATCCTGCAAACACTCTGGCACAAGGGTAACTTTTCTTTCCCATGGACTTTGAGACTATTCACTATATAAATTTATTCCCATGCTTAACAGAATTGAGCTTGGTATATGTATTATAGAATGTATACTTTTGCTATTGTTTTACAAGGTTTCTTCAACAAAGTGTCCATTGATAATTAAATTGACTGAAATTTTCAAAACTCTCTATGGGGATTTAGGCACATCTTCCATTAAAGTACAGGTAAATGTATTGGAAGATGTGTCTAAATCACCTAGGTCGCTTTGAAAAATCTCAGCTATTATGTGATAAAGTATTGAGTTCAACATATATATATACAGTAAAACCTCGATATAACGGACTAATTCGGGCGAGGGGGTGTCCGTTAAAGCCGAAAGTCCGTTATTTAATAATTTTTTTAAATTATTAAATAACAGGACTTTCGGCTTTAACGGACACCCCCTCGCCCGAATTAGTCTGTTATATCGAGGTTCTACTTGGCTAGGGTGACCAGATCGCAAGAGCGAAATATCAGGACACCTTGGGCAAGTGGGGGGGGGGGGAGGAGGGAAAGTGGGGGGGAGGAAGGGGTGGGGGCAAGCGGGGGGGGGAGGAAGGGGTGGGGGCAAGCGGGGGGGGGAGGAAGGGGTGGGGGCAATTGGGGGGAGGAAGGGGCGGAGCAACAGGTGGTGGCGGTGCAAGGATATTTTGTGCCCTAGGCAAAATTTTTCCCTTGTACTCCCCTCCCCTGTTCCCGGACCATTGCTTATTATACATTTTTAAAATGAATATTGCATGTAATGTAGCATGGGGCAGAGGGGTGGGGTGTGGTGGGGCTCTGTCTGGGGCTGGAGATGAGGGGGTTTGGGGTGCTGGAGGGACTCAGGGCTTGGGTAGAGGGTTGGGGTGCAGTGGGGGGACATGCTCTGGCTGGGGGTGTGGGCTCTGGGGTTGGGCTGGGGATGAGTTTGGGACGGGTGCAGGCAGGCTGCTCTGGGACTGGGGCCAGAGAGGAGGACTCCCCCCCCCCCCCCCCCCCCAGCCCTTTCCCTGCCAGCAGCAGCAAGCTCTGGGGAAGGGCCCCTCCTTTCCTGCCCCCCCCCCCCGCACACTCACTCACCCTCCTCACTGGCAGCAGAAGATGGCGGGCACTAGGACCCTGCGGTGGCAGTTGCTGAAGGGAGGAGAAGGGCGCAGCTGCTCCTGGCTGCCCTGCTGTACTCCGGGGCCATGGAAAGTGTAAGGGGAGGCTGGGGGACCGTTGGGGGAGACGTGGGGAAGGGGGGTGGCCACAGCCAGGTTGCGAGGCGGGGCTCTCTGTACCCCCCCCCCCCTTCCCTCTGCCTGCCGGCACTGGCCGCAAGCCGGCTGCAGCAGCAACTCTCCTCCCTGCCCCTACAGCATGTGCTGCGCTCTCTGCCTGGCCCTGGGGCAGTGGGGGCGAGCCGTGTGCTCCTGCCGGCGCCGGGCTCTTCTGAAGGTCCCAAAATCGGGACAATAGAGGCGTCAGTCGGGACGCGGGACAACTGCCTAAAAATCGGGACTGTCCCGATAAAATCGGGACATCTGGTCACCCTATACTTGGCAGCCGGGAGCCGTGAGTAAGCCCACCCAGTGGCAGCCAGCAGCCTGCCCGCCCGGTTCCCCGGCTGCTGGGACCCGGGCGGTAGCTGTCAGCCCGCCCGCCCAGGTCTCGGCTGCTGGGACCGGGGCGGCAGCTAGAGCCCGCCCGGGTCCCCGGCTGCTGGGGGCTAGCAGCCTGCCTGCCCGCCCGGGTCCCCGGCTGCTGGGACCCGGGCGGGAGCCGTCAACCCGCCCGCCGGGTCCCGGCTGCTGGGACCCGGGCGGGAGCTGTCAGCCCGCCCGCCCAGGTCTCGGCTGCTGGGACCCGAGCGGCAGCTAGCAGCCCGCCCGCCCACTCGGGTCCCAGCAGCCGAGACCTGGGCGGGCGGGCTGACAGCTTCCGCCCGGGTCCCAGCAGCCGGGACCCGGCGGGCGGGTTGACGGCTCCCGCCCGGGTCCCAGCAGCCGGGGACCCGGGCGGGCAGGCAGGCTGCTAGCTGCCGCCCCGGTCCCAGCAGTGGGGACCCGGGCGGGCGGGCAGGCTGCTAGCTGCCGCTCGGGTCCCAGCAGCCGAGACCTGGGCGGGCGAGCTGACAGCTCCCGCCCGGGTCCCAGCAGCCGGGACCCGGGCAGGCGGGCGGGTTGCTAGCTGCTGGCCGGGTCCCAGCAGCCGAGACCTGGGCGGGCTGACAGCCCCCAGCAGCTGGGAACCAGGCGGGCGGGCGGGCTGCTAGCTGCCGCCCGGGTCCCAGCAGCCGAGACCTGGGCGGGCGGGCTGACAGCCCCCAGCAGCTGGGAACCAGGCGGGCGGGCGGGCTGCTAGCTGCCGCCCGGGTCCCAGCAGCCGAGACCTGGGCGGGCGGGCTGACAGCCCCCAGCAGCTGGGACCCGGGCGGGCTGGCAGCGGGGAGCCGGCAGGCAGCCCGTTGGCTGCCTGGACCCAGGCGGCAGCCGGGAGCCGGCAGCCAGCCCCCGAAAAAACGGATTTTGGATGCATCGGACTTGCTCATAAATTTTGTCCGTTGCATCCGAAGTCCGTTAAATCGGGGTCCGTTAAATCGGGGTTTTACTGTATATATATATATATATATGTAATATAATAAATATGCTATAAGATATTATATATTGTGTTTATTTAAATTAAATTATAACTAATATTTTTCAGTTCACATATTTCTACTACAGAATATTCATTTATTGATGTGTCCAAAACTGCTCCTATATAGAGTTCAGAATCTTGCACAGAATTTATAAAGTGTACACAAAGATTCTTAAGATCATCACAATCTGGTTTATAATGCATGCTTTAATAATTTAAATAAAATTAGCACATCTGCATAGAAGTCAGGCGGACATACAGAAACTCTGCAGACCCTCTGTCTGCAAAAAATTCCCTAAGAAAAAAAAAAGGAATATTCATAAAATTAATTATTTTGAATTAATAACCCATGTGTAATGATATTAAGAAAACTACAGCTTAACAACAGTCTATGCTGCTTATCATCATAACAAACATGATGGTTTTACTAGAGTACATTAAATAGTAGTATTAATATAACAATTGCAATTTTGCTGCCTTATTTTAGTTTTACTATAAAAGCAGAGTTCCCCTACGGAGACAGAGAAAGGTCAAATGCCAGCTTTGTGGGACTGTCCTTCCATCTCTGGAATTTTCCAGGAATTCTTCCATGGGATACCTGTGAGGGCACAGCTCTGTGGGATTTTGATGGTGGGGTCTAGTGAACAAAGGTGTGAAAGAGAGGACCAGTCGTTCTCCAGGCCATTCTTCGGTTCTATTCTAGTCTGTGTATAATCTTATACCATTATCGGGTAGTATCTGGGTGGAGCTCATTTTACATGTAGAGCAGAGAACTGTTTGAAGGTTTGATTTCACAGCTGCATGGAACTCATGACCTTCAGGTCATAATTAGCAGCATTGATAATAGGAAGTAGAAGGGAATGTGCCAAGGAGCACACAAAGCTGGAGCCATAAATATTCTCTATATTTATTGTTGGCCTTTTCCATTTAAATTAAAGGTGCTTGATGATGGCATGGGAAATTAATATGAATTTATTCCAGTACCAGGAAGGGTATGAAACAGTGAGGCAATGGGTCAGAACTGATTTTTCAGCTCAACAGCACCCAGAGTCCCAGAGGCTATCCAGGACATCAAGGGTTCATTTTTGAAAGCAGTGCATGACAAAGGAGCTGTATAGCCCCCATTGGCATTAACGGTAATTGTGTAGCAATAACCCTGTGCTGAAAACTTACCCTTTAAACCAGGGGTCTCAAACTCAAATGACCATGAGGGCTGCATGAAGACTAGTGCACTGGCCCGAGGGCCGCATCACTGACGCCCCCCCCCCCCCTCGCTGCCTGCAGCCCCGCCTCCACTCCACCCATTCCATGAGGTCTCGCTCTGCCCCGCCTCTACCTCTGAGCTCCTGGCCGCTGCTGCAGAGGCCTCCTGTGAAGCGCCACCCCAGCTTGTTCATTGAGGTCGCAGCAGCAGCGCCTGGAAGCCAGGGCTCGGCAGCGGTCCAGCCAGGGAGCAGAGAAGTTTCCGCTTCTGGCCCCTCCCTCACAGATACTGCTGTGGGCGGGGGGGGCGCCAGGGAGCTTCGTGGACCGCAGGGAAGGGCTTCGCGGGCCTCATGCAGCCCCGGGCCGCATGTTTGAGACACCTGCTTTAAACTAGCTTAAAATAAAATATATCAATTCCACAAGAGGGCAGTGTGTTAAAATATCATTGGACTTGTATATTTGTTCCTAAAACTCAGGATAAAACAGAACTGAATAAGAATCAGAATTGCTTGATGCTCACCACATATCTGGCCTATGTAAAGCAAAGAAAATAGGTACTTTATGAATCAGTTTAATGTTTTCTACAAAGAAGATGATGACATACCTCCTGGGCTCTAACAAGTCTTTTAAAAGACTCATTTCAAGCAAAAGAGATTTAAATCCACATTTAAGTGGACACACCTTGCTAATGAAAATCCCCCCCCCTTCATTTTATTTGATGAGTGCTAACTGTTAAATAATGCAACGTAGGGAAGAAACCTGCTTTTCGGAAATAGAGATCACAACTGAGGAGTTGCAAAACCTTTCTTTGCAAATGATATAGAGCTGCCTTCCCAATGGAGAAGGCAGCCAAATGGGTGCCAGTGCAAATATTCAGCCAAAGAGATGCTGTGAACAGATTGTATGGAAATCATACCTCATAGAGGGACTAACGATCAGCCAGTGTGTTTGACCTTTAGGAAAATGCTTGGTCCTCACGCTTTTTGTTCTGCAGTGGTGTTTCTTGTTTCCCCCAGCAGAAGAAATTGAGTGCTGTTTTCTGACATTATTATCTTTTTTAAATCTTCTGTTACTACCAAGGATTACTGCACATTCTTATTTACTTATGTCTTCTTTCCAAGCGAGAATATCCAGGTTTCGGTTGGATCTATTTTAAGGTGAATTAATTAACCAGCATAATACATTCCTATGTTTCTTAACTAATTGTATTTGTTTTACTCTAATATAGTTAGAGGAAACATTGAATGGTATCTGTACTAATCAGCTTTGTCTCTTTGTTTATTTCCTTTTTCTTTAATTTGATAGGGTAACCTACCTCCGGATTACAGGATAAGTCTGATTGATATTGGCCTGGTGATTGAGTATCTGATGGGAGGAGCTTATCGCTGCAACTACACCCGAAAACGGTTCAGAACCCTCTACCACAACTTGTTTGGACCCAAGAGAGTAAGGAGTTGGTATTCCTTTACCAGTAGTACTGTGATACTGATGTCAGGCCCACCAATAGCAATTGTGGGCCCCAGGGTAGAACAGTCAACAGCCCTGCACGTACGCAAGCTGCGCACACACAAACACACTCTGCTTAACATTTTCGCGGTGCTGCACCTGCGCTGGCTGATGCCCAGCAAACTGCCGGCCGCACTGCTGGTGCCAAGGGAGCTGCTGGGCGTGCTCTTGCAGCATGGCCAGGGCCTCCCCATGCCCGCCCAGTAGGGTTGCCAACTGTCTAAGCACACAAGCCCAAAGACCCTTGTACTGCCCCACTCCTTACCTGAGACCACGCCCCTGTCCTGCCCCTTCTCTGTGGCCCCACCCCTTGCTCATTCCATCCCCCTTACTCTCCCACCCTCACTCTCTTTCACCGAACTGGGGCAGGTGGTTTGGGTACGGGAGGAGGGGGGAGTGAGGTAAAGGCTCCGGGAGGGAAAATGGGTGTAGGGGGGCTGCGTTAAGGCTGTGGAAGGGGGTGCAAGGTGCAGGCTCTGTGAGGGTGTTTGAGTGTGCGAGGTCGAGCGCTGGGATGGAGTTTGGGTGCAGGAGGGGGTGCGGGCTCTGGGCTGGGGCAAGGAATTGGAATGCAGGAGAAGGTCAGGGGTCGGCGCTTACCTCTGATGGCTCCCAGAACCAATTGGCACACCCCTCTGGCTGCCGTTTTTAGGCGGGGGGAGTCGGGGGTCAGAGGATCTCCATGCATCACTGCCAGCAGTCACATACCCCGCAGCTCCCAACCAATAGAAGCTGTGGAGTCAGTGCTTGGGATGGGGGCAGCACACAGAAACCTCTCCCCAGGGGCCACAGGGACATGCCAGATGCTTCTGGGAGCGGCGGAGAGCAAGGGCAAGCAAGAAGCCTGCTTTAGCCCTGCTGCACTGCTGGCAGCAGCCAAGGGCCCCGGGCCCTTTTAAATTCTTGGGCCTCTGGGCAATTTTCCCCTTTTGCTTTCCCCTGTTGACGGGCCTGTCTGATGTGGCAATAACAAAAAGGTGCTGGAAGGAAGTCAATTCAGTAAGGGGCTGAATTTTGGTAGTTTTCTTCCCATCGTAGAAGTCATAAGAGGAAGAATCAATACATGCATAGGCGCCATCTTCCATTGTTCCCAGTGGGTGCTCGACTCTCCCCATCCTCTCCCCTGACCCGGCTCCTGCACTGCCCTCGCCCCACCTCCGTTCCACCTAGGGTGACCAGATGTCCCAATTTTATAGGGACAGTCCCGATTTTTTGGTCTTTTTCTTATATAGGCTCCTATTACCCCCCACGTCCTGTACCGATTTTTCACACTTGCTGTCTGGTCACCCTAGTTCCACCCCTTCCCCAAAAATCCCCACCCTGCCTCTTCTCCACCTCCTCCCCCCTCCCTCCCGGAAAGTCCTAAGCACCATCAAGGCAGAAAGTGCTGGGAGATAGATTGAGGAGCGGGGATGTTGCATGCTCAGGGCAGGGGAGGAAGTGAGGTAGGGATTGTTACTGGATTCTAGTTTTTTTAAAAGCAACAATTCTCTCTACTGATCATCAATTCATTATGATCAGGGATTTGTGCACAGCAGAGCAGCCATCTCAGTGCGACATAGTGAAAGTCAGCTCTTGACACAAGCTATTTTATGGGCCGGATGCAGAAATTATTAGGTGAGGTTCTTTGTGTTATGCAGTAGGTCAGACTATAGATGATCATCATGGTCCCTTCTAATCCTAAAATCTATGAATATGAATCTGTGACTGGTTCTGATACAAAGCCTTATGAAGGCAACGAGTGCCTTTCCATTGGCTTTTATGGGCTTTGGATCGGCCCCTGTAATAGGCAGTATACTGGAGTTAGACTGGAAAAATAATTGAGAGAGAAATTTCCCTGGTATGTGCTAAATCCTTTGTAAGTGGCATGGAGATTTCAGAGCAGGAAAAATCTTAACTCTAAATGGGCTTCCATGAGCTTGATCCTGCACCCCTTAACTCAAGGAGTGCAAGTTCAAAGCACAATTTTGCACTTTTTGATGTTATACTGCTGTGAATCTGGAGTAATTCCTCAGTCTTTATAAATCAAAATGCTGTTTATTCTTGTCTTTGATGAAGTCTCCCCAGATTTACAGCAGCAGAATTGAAAGCAGAATTTGGTTGTCTTCCATGAAACTTCTACATATAACAACTTCTCTTAGCTTATTCTCTAGCCGACACAGGGATTTCACATATGGGTTCACATTCTAGAGACATATATGAGTATGACTGTGATGATCTCATCCTAGTAGACATTGGTCCTGATAGTACAACAGCTGCTATAAAATGTTTACATCCAAAGGAAAACTGGAGACCTGCTGAGTTTGTGTGTGTGTGTGTGTGTTTGTTTTTGCCAATTCCACCTTGGGTCTGACTTTTCTGTCATTTCATTTTTATTTTTATTTTTTTTAAGTAACAAAATGCACTCTTTTCTCTGCAGAGGAATGTTCCCTTCCCTCAGCCACTCATTGGAAAAACTGTATAAATTAAGGCCTTGGTCCCTTTGAATTGCTGAAGCAGTGCAAAAAAAGGACTGTATATCTGCTCTCTGAGAAGATGGGAGAATCCCTGAGAGAGAGCCAGCAGTATGCCCCCTCTTCTGCAGCTCCTTGTTAGGGGGGTTGTCCGGTTGTACATGTCCAGGATGCTAATGAACTCCAGGATGGAACAACGGATGGAATGGCCCCTTAGTGTCTGTTGCCATCCAGCACAAATTAGAGATGTTGTAACTTATGGTAGGGGCCAAACGTATGCCAGGAATCTTGGGGGAGAGGGGATAACTAGAATTATATAATTTTGTTTAAAATGTTGTTGGTATGGACAGGCTATATAATGGTTTTTTAAACTCTTTTTTGTACAGCCAAAAGCCCTGAAACTTCTGGGAATGGAGGTAGGTGACATAATAAATCTTAATATTAAATTCTCTTCCCTTTCTCACCAAACAAGTTCATCAGCATTATACTATCTGAGGCTTGTAATTAATATATTTTAAAAATTCCACAGATTTAGAAATGAGAAGTTAATCACATACAAGGCTGTACTTTCCACCAAGGTAAATTGTTTATATAAATGCAAGTAGAAAATCAGTTTTTCCATATGCTTCCCCACAGACAAATTAAAAATAAAATAGGTAGGGGAAGTAAATCCTGCTGTACTCCAGGTCTCTGCTGGTGAAATCGGTATACATTGTTTTAAATAGTACAGTCTATTTGAAACCAGTGTCCCAACCCAATACCTATAAAAATAAAATGCTGTCAGAGAGAGAGGTC
The DNA here is from genome assembly GCA_032164245.1 of Sternotherus odoratus. NCBI lineage: Eukaryota > Metazoa > Chordata > Testudines > Kinosternidae > Sternotherus > Sternotherus odoratus. The sequence continues at coordinate 28,664,941 of JAVMKO010000007.1, read as the reverse complement.
AAACAAATATAGTATGTGATGCTCAATTCCCATTGACATGGCTGAGGCTTTTGACTTTGCCTCTAACCTTTTCTACAAGGGGAAAAGGAAATTGTTTGGGGTACAGGGAAGCACAAACTCCTACTTTGCCAGTCCAGAATCTATAAATAGCAACGAGATGCCTTGTTGTCCTCAGCCAAATACCTGCTACCACATCCAACAGCAATGGATAGATTACCACATTACATGAATGTTTCTGCTAAAATAGGGTCAGATGCACATCCTGTTACTCATATTGAGTGGTGCCTTACTCCACAAATAGTCCTGTTTACTTCAGTGGGGAGAAGGTACTACTTAATGAGAGTGAAGGTATCAGAATCTGGCCCATGCCCATCAGGTTTGCACTTCTCAGGGCAGTTGTTTCAGGCTGTCTGCAGACTACAACTATATGAGATAGAAGCCTCTTGTTTTAATGAAAACCTCGATTGTGGGGCATAATTTTGTTTCAAGTGGTTAGATTCTGTAGCAATTTCCGTGGCAACCTAATCATGGAAAATGTGGAGCACTGAGTATAGTTTGTAAAAAATATTTCATGTGGAATTTAGGCTGGGATTCTCAAAAACCCTCCACTTTGTCCTGTCTGTCCTTCCAATGACATCCCTGGGAGCACTTTGACAAATTCCAGCCTTCATTATTTTGTAAATATCATTGGTTTATAATTGTCACTTTTATTATCACTTTTTAAATATATTTACTTGTAAATAATATTTTTAAAAGATTTTCAGAAGTGAAATATCTTTACTTGGTAACTTGAGCGGAGATAGAATGGAGGGTATTAGTGTAGTGCAAAGTCAGTGTTTTATCCAATTTCAGTAACCCAACATCCTTCAGCCTCAGTAATGCTTGTACATTAGCACTTCAGAGAGCTGAGATTTTGTATGATAAGTTTCACTTTGCTGCTCACACAAGGAACAAAGTTCAGTGCATGCAGTCTGGGAACAGAAGGACAAGTTAAGAAGAAAGAAATAAACATGACACGCAAGCAAGAAGAAATAACATGGAATTAGAGGGGGAAAGGGGAGGAGAAAGGACATAGAATTGAGGGAGTGGGATAGTATTTGAGGAGAGAGAGGTTAACCCACTGGTAAGATCAGGATGGGAGATCACTAAAAATGAGACAGAAGTGAGGAAAGTACAAAACAATACCATGCTACCATCTTTTGATGAAGCATCCTCCAGCCTCTCCCTCAGTGTCCTTCCTCTCTAATGCAATTAGAGTGGAAAGAGGGGAATGTATCCACCCCAGAGAGATTAAAAACTCACATGTAAATGGACAAACCAAAAGCTTTAATGTATGGGTGGCTTTCCCAGGAGTGACCTGGGCATGTTCAGAGAGTGCTCTGCACTGCCACAGGGAGGTGCCAGGTTAGACTGACATTTCCAGCCTCCCATTTCCCACCAGGCAGGAGCTGGGAGTGTTGAATCATTATTTCATATACATCACATTTATTCTGTGAATTTTTTTTTTCAGTGAATGTGAAATTAGTTATGTAAGTTTGTGTAGGGAGGAGGAATGGGAATCAGCAGAAATTCTCCTTCTAGAAACTCAGAGCGTGGGCCGGTCATAGTGAATAATTAGTCAGTCTAATCAGCTATTAAAAGAAAGTAAGTTACATGAACATGTGTGTGCCTGTGGAGAGGGAATCAGCTTCCTCACGTCATGTCTCCTGTATCCAGTGTAAACTGATTCACATCATTCCCTAGAACCACACTTTCTCCTTGTTTGACAGGATGACGTCCCTTTGCGAAGAGGAAGGAAGACCACAAAGAAACGAGAAGAAGAAGTGGATATTGATTTGGATGATCCTGAGATTAACCATTTCCCTTTCCCCTTCCATGAGCTGATGGTGTGGGCTGTCCTGATGAAGCGTCAGAAGATGGCCCTCTTTTTCTGGCAGCATGGGGAGGAGGCTATGGCGAAGGCTCTGGTTGCCTGTAAACTCTGCAAAGCCATGGCCCACGAGGCATCAGAAAATGACATGGTGGATGACATATCCCAGGAGCTGAACCACAACTCCAGGTTGATTTCCTTTCATGCAAACATTCTGGGGAGTAGCAAAGAGAGGCTGCTGAAACTGCCAGTAATCATCTTAGGAGTGGCTTGCTTTAACTGCTAAAGATGGAGGGAAAATGCAGTCTTCTCGAAGCCAAAGGAGTGACTTTTAGAGTTCACCTTGCTAACAGAGCCCATCTTAAAAACTGTGCTAACAGTGCAACTCCTGAAATGCATAGAACAGGAGCCAAAAAAGATGAATAAAGCCTCTATACCTGAGGTCAGCAAGCTATGGCACGCGTACCAAAGGCAGCACGCAAGCTGATTTTCAGTGGCACTCTGCTGCCGGTCTGGGGTTCTGGCCACCGGCCCCTTGCCAGCCAGGGTCCCAGCCGCTGGCCCACTCAGCCTGCTGCCTGCCTGGGGATGTTGGAAAACTCAGCAAGGAAAAGCAAGGGCAAAGATCACACTAAACTGATACGTTCTGCATTTTAATTTAATTTTAAATGAAGCTTCTTAAGCATTTTAAAAACTTTATTTTACCACATTAGATTGGTTATATAATATAGATTTAGAGAGAGACCCCTTCTAAAAATGTTAAAATGTATTACTGGCACGTGAAACCTTAAATTAGAGTGAATAAATGAAGACTTGGCACACTACTTCTGAAAGGTTGCCAACCCCTGCTCTATACTGACTATATGCGTTCCTCCATCTTGAGGCTACCTGAGCCTGAAGGTGATTCTTTTGAGTTATTTTTCCCAACCCAATGAAATACAGTTCAAAATTTACTGAACTAGTATCTAGGTGCAAGAAGTAACTAATCAGAAGATCAGACTAGATATCAGGAGGTCAGACTAGATCATCATCATCAATCCCTTCTGGCCTTAAAATCCATGAATCAAAGACCAGCAGGAATTTTAACAATTTTTGGACACGGGTTAATAAAGGATACCTGACCATCAGGTCATAAACAAGCAGCGGGGGCCTGGATTGCCTAACAGCAGATACACAATGGGCTTCAAGGAAACAACAGCAGCCAGCCAGGTGGGAGCAGATGTCTGGGAGTGGTGGGTACTCAGTACTTCTAAATCAGGACATTTATTTAAGTGCCTAACTTTAGGCACTTAGGTTTGAAAACATGGACCTCCATGTACAGCCAGCATTTCCATTGCATATCATGGAGCGTTATGCCTCTCTTGCAGGAACTGTCATTAGCAGTGTCCTTTTGGCAAAGCAGACTGTGCTCGCTAACGAGAATGCTCCTCTGTTGCAGGGATTTCGGCCAGCTGGCGGTGGAGCTGTTGGACCAATCTTACAAGCAGGATGAGCAGCTGGCAATGAAACTGCTGACCTACGAGCTGAAGAACTGGAGTAACGCCACGTGCCTGCAGCTCGCGGTGGCAGCCAAGCACCGAGATTTCATTGCTCACACTTGCAGCCAAATGCTGCTCACAGATATGTGGATGGGCCGGCTCCGGATGCGCAAAAATTCAGGTCTAAAGGTCAGCACTGCCTTAGTATCAATTAAGAGCAAGAGCTCTGAGGGATGGCGAGGGGCCTGACACCAAATCAGCAACAACTAGATGTACTAATAAACTAATTGCATGGTCCTGTGTTATTTATAGTGACATGACACTGTGCTCATCCCTGTAAGGCGCCTTACTTGGTCCTTAGTCAAAACTCTCTCCAAGATCAATAGGAGAGTGACTGGCATAAAGACTGAGCAAGGACTTCAGGATGTCTCCCTAACTGAAGTGGCTGTATATTTCTTTAAATCAATAAATAAATTAAAAGGGGGTGTGAGTGAATTTATTACTCATGTAAGGTGCTGAATTGACAACCCTGGAGAATGATCCTCAGAACAAGCAAATGCAGTAGCAGTGCAAATACTCCTGCAGTCCCATGTCAAGCTGCCTCCTGCCTAACCTGGACAGTCCACCCCTAGGGGATGTGCAGGGTAATTCAATCAAGACCACTTAATCCTCAATTTCTCTGGTAAAACAGTCAGTGAGAGTGGGGTTTTCTGACAGGCATTTCTGTCCAAGAGGAACACTGATCTGTGGTACATTCACCTTCACGACAGTATTCACTAGTGAGAACAAGTATCAGAGGGGTAGCCATGTTAGTCTGGATCTGCAAAAGCGACAAAGAGTCCTGGGGCACCTTATAGACCAGGGTTGGGGAACCTCCGGCCCGGGGGCCTTATACGGCCCGCCAAAGCATTCCATCCGGCCCGCGCGCATCCCTGGCCAGCGGCTCCCCGAGGCGCTTCCCGGCCCCTTCGCCGAGCCGCCCCCGCCCGGGGCGGCTCCGCGCTCGGCGAAAAGGCCGGGAAGCGCCTGGGGGAGCTGCTGGCCAGGGACACGTGCGGGCCGCCAGGTGGGGGCGGCTCCCCGAGGCACTTCCCGGCCCCTTCGCCGAACGCGGATCCACCCCCACGCTGAACACGGATCCGCACTCCGTGAAGAGGCCGGGAAGCGCCTCGGGGAGCCATCGGCCAGGGACGTGCGTGGGCCGCCAGGTGGGGGGGGGGGGACGGGACTGGGCTTCCTGGGGGGGGAGTGGCCCCCAAATGACATTGTAAATCTTCAAATGGCCCTTGGCAGGAAAAAGGTTCCCCACCCCTGTTATAGACTAACAAACAGACATATTGGAGCATAAGCTTTTGTGGGTGAATACCTACTTTGTCAGAGGCCACCATTTTTCATTATGTTTTGTGGGATATTCCCTGATGGGAGCATTCTCTCGCCTGTATCAAGTTTACATGTGAAAATCTACACTTTCTCTGGTTGTTCTACTATGCTGCAAAAGCATGTATCTGAAAAAATAATTATGAACAGCACAGATATAAATAGATCATTATCCCACTGGAACTAATGCACTACCAGTAAGAAATGAGTGTCAGGGCAATACAGACTGGCACAGCTACCACTCTGAAACCTGACACCATGCGGGGGCTAATACGATTCTTATCTCACTTGTGTCAGAGCTCTGCACAAGTACCTTTCTCTTTAAAACTAGGACATGTTCTTACGTTTTGGAAAGTCCTCCCTCTTAGCCATATGTTTTCTGAATCCATCTGTGCCCTGATCCCCTTGCTCTCCCTGGGGGGCCTGATCCTCTTGCAAACCTGACTTTTGAGATGTTCCAGTTCGTTACTCAGTAGATCTTGCTTCCTGTAGTGTAGTGGATCTATCCATTTCCTCCTCTCTGCCTTGTTCTTCACAGAAAGTATCTCTTCAGCCACCCAGCAGACCCCTGGCCCTATCTTTTGCATGATAAGTACCTCAAGGTGATAAATTCCATTTTCCTTTTGGATTGTTCCAACAGCAGCTCCTCCCAACTGTCCACACTCAGTTATTGTTGACTCTATTTATTATTCTGCTTTATTCCATAAACCTTTATGCTTTAACTCTCCCTCCCTGAAGCAGCTCTCTTTAGGCAAAAGAGAAAACAGCATAGACTTTTTCATGTACCTTAATGGATTATATGGCAGCATTGGAGGTTGGGTGAGGGATTGTACTTTGAAAGCAGGGAAGTTCCAGTCCAGAGACTTGGAATGACCTCTGCAATGCACTACTAGGCATCAGTAGACAAAGCAGGAATGTTCTTCCTCATGGGATGGAAATATTCTCTCCCCACATATGCCAACAGGCTTACTAAATAATTTCGTTGGATTTACTGGAGTTAAATTCATTGGAGATATGTAGGAAATGATTTTTCCATGAAATTCTGGCAAAAATCAAGCTTTGGTGTGTGTGTATGTGGTTACAAATGGGCCTAAACCACAATGGGCTTGATCCCGCACAACCCAGGTGCAGTGTGTTGCATGTATAAGCAGAATGTAAAATTGATGTTCAGCAGAAGACAGTGAATACAGGAGAATATGAGTGCACATTGATGGGAGCAGTGCTGCTGGGCTGCCAAGTTACAGGAGTGACTACCTAAGCACATAAGTTGCATACTTTTCAGTCTGTCTCCTCACTCACTCATGCCATTGTCCTGACCTATTCTACCCTACGTAATTGCAAGTAAGCAAGCACAGGGAACTTACTAAGCCATGATCGACACAACTATTTTTCATTGACATAGCTGTGCCAAAAATATCACACCCGTACCAAACATAGTTAGGTCAACAACCTCCCGAATGTAGATGTAACTATGGCAGCAGAAGAGTGCTTTCCTTGGCATAGCCAATGTCTTTTGGAGAAGCACTATTACCATGCTGGCTAAACTCTTGTTGGTTTATTCTGTTTCCACTAGTGGGCTCTATCACCATAGCTATGCCAGCACAGGCTCTGTACTGTAGACACGGCCTAACACTGCAGAGGACTGTTGCCTTGTCTACACTACCATTTGGATCAACGGGTAGAGATTGATCTATTGGGGATCTATTAATCGTGTCTCATCAGGACGTGATAAATTGGTCCCCAAAGTCAACTCCAGAACTCCAGCTCGCCAAAAGGTGCAAGGCAGAGTCAATGGGAGAGCCCACCACCGACTACTGCTTCCATAAGGACAGCAGGTAAGTTGACCTAAGATGCATCGAATTCAGCTACGTTATTCACTTAGCTGAAGTTGCGTATCTTAGGTCGACCCTCCCCGCTAGTGTAGACCAGGCCTATGTCTATTGCCTAATATTTCTTGTATCTCACATTAACACTGGAACACTCTACTGTGCAATGTGCAAAACTTTTCAGGTTCAAGATTCAATGCTTTTGTGGTTCCACCTACTACCTAGGATGGTAATATTTTGTAGTGTTCTAGCTTGTAACAATATGTATGAGATCAGCAGTGTAGGGATAAATAAATTATTCAGCACTGAGTTAGCCATATAGCTTCCATTAACATTGCAATGCATGCTGTGCTTAGTTTCCCCACAGGCCTCTGAAAACATAATCCCAAATGATAGATTTCCAGGTGCCACTGGAATGTTTGATTCCCAGATTCCCCAAGGGACCTGTTCCATTTGATACTAAGCTACCACCATAATCATAACCTGTTAATTGAGATGATGATGATTATTATCATTATTATTGCTTTAGGTAATTCTAGGAATTCTACTTCCTCCTTCAATTCTCAGCTTGGAGTTCAAGAACAAAGATGACATGCCTTACATGTCTCAGGCCCATGAGATCCATCTACAAGAGAAGGAGCCAGAGGAACCAGAAAAACCAGTAAAGGAAAAGGAAGAGGAGGACATGGAACTCACAGTAAGAGCAAACAATACAAAAGCCAGCCCAAGTGTTGTCAATTTACTATTCCCACATCCACAGGGACTGCAGACTAGAATGTTCAAGTTTAGTGAATAAACACCTCCAAAAACCCTCTTTCCTCGGTTAGACTCAACAGATATGTTGCAATGCTGACTCACAAATTTGCCTCTTTGAGTCCTGATGTTGCCTCACTGCATGACAATACTGCCTCAGCACATTGTGATGTGATGTCATGTATTGACCACCTGCAACGTGGCATTGTCTGAAATAAATGTAACAGACTTGCAGGATTCAGAACACACCCAAGAATGTTAGGATTAGTGGCCTGGATGAGACTGAGCACTAGTCTTTCATGTGTTCAGAAGCCAGGGAGAATGGAAGTTCCCAAGGCTTGGATGGAGACTGGAGTGGTGTTGTTGTTTTTTATCTGTTCTTGTTAAGCACAAATTAGTGTACTGGTATGTCTACTGCTAAACTAGGGAACTGTGTCTAATCATCAGAATTTCACCTCTTTGAGTCCCTCACTCAACCCTTTCTCACACTGGTGATTACTTACTAGTACACATGTGGAAGTACTTAGAAAGGATTGCACAAGCTAGCTCTAGATAATAACAGGAGCTCAGTGGGACGGTTACATTTGATTTTGTTCTGGTTTTTTATAATGAATATTTTATTTGCTTCATTTAAAATATTAGACTTGCACAATGTAACCCTGAATGAATAATTTATACCACAAAAGGTCTCAAACAGTTGAAATTATGATGATTAGACAAATCTCACAGTTTCTTGTTTGTATCAAGCTTCATGGGCATTTTTTATTTGGCCAAGGTAGGGGAAAAATTGCAAATCCCATCATCAGAGAGCTTTGAAGGGCTTTAAATCCACCCTAGTCCTCCAGGGCCAAGATGCAACTGAGATACATCAGTAAAAAAAGAGAAGGGTTCTTTCTGGTTAATTTTTTTAAAAAACAGCCTATTTCCCACAGGCAAACAGCAGGCGCTGCCCCCAGGACCCCGTCTGCAGGCAGGCAGAAGGACCTGCCTACAGGACCCAATATGCAGGCAAGCGGAAGAACCGGTCCACAAGACCTGCCTACAGGACCTATTTGCAGGCAAGAACCTGGCCATTGGAAAAGACCAGATGCCAGCATAGCATTTGATGGGCTGTTTTCCACTTATTAGCTATTAATTACAATTAATTATTGCTGGCTTCTGCTCAATTCATGAAGTGCTTATTCAAATCCAATAAGCGCTTCACACAGTGCCGTGTTTATGGCATTGGGTAAAAATATGGCGATGAGGTAAATACCATTATCTCTCTGTGAACATCCTGGCTCTCTGTTTCTTGTCTCCAATACTACATTTCCCTTTAAAGGCCTTCTGATTCCCACTACAAAAGCACTATATGCTGAATTCTTGTTCCCAAGCCTTAGGATTTAAGCTTTCCTTCCTCTCTGCCTTTTGACAGTCCTGTGGCTCTTTCCTTCACTGATCCCCACCCCCTCCTCCCTGATGTGCTGTACACACACTCAGTTCAGGGAGAATGACTACAGCCTTCTCTACAAAAAAGCAGGAGCCGGGAAACCCAGCTGATAGCCTGGAGTCCAGCAGCTCTTGCTGTATGGCCTTGGGCCCTCTGCTGCAGAATTCGAATGTTTTTTATATGTCCTTGAGTTGTGAGCCAAAGAACACTCAACTAATTAATTTTGCATCAGTCAACACAGGCAAGCTGCTGGGCCCCACAGTGGAGATGTAGGAGATTTGCAGAGAATGGGACCTTTCAGGATAGTTTCAGAAGAAAGACAGCATCCATGTCAGGAGGCTGTTCTATTTAGTCCTTTCCCAGGCTTAGTGACAGGTGACGTTTTCTAATTATGAAAAATAGTTTGGTTTTAATTTTGGGTGAAAGTTAGCCATTGGTTCTTTCTTTATCTGACTACTTCACCCCTGGGATAGGAGGACCTCAGACAGGTTACTCCGAAAGCTTTCATTAAGACATTTTTTTGGTCACACTTGATATTTAGGGTACATTTTAAACCGTCTATGAGAGTTAATAAATTAATAGATATTTTCATAAATGGTTCATCAAGTTGCTTATCTACATCAAGTTGTAATCATCTACATCACCGTCCATAACACACACTACTCAGGTCTGTAGCGTGCTTATAATGTCTATTAATTCTTTATAAGTGTATCTTGAATCATTTTTTTAAATGGCTAGTAGTCCAACTTTGTGAATTAATTATAGAATAGGATGTGTTCTATGTTTTCTGTGCTGCCTCAGAGAGCCGGGGGGGGGGGGGGGGGAAGAGGGGGATATTTTACCACCACCCTGTGGTGCACACAAAGGATTGTATTACCACCCAGGCTTACACTTATGCAAAGTGTGTGTAAATTGCTAACATTCTGATCTGATAGCATTTTACACCCAATCTGCATTAATTCTGCACAGGAGTAAATGACCACACAAGGTGCAAACGCAGAGAAATAAAGCCAGTGTGTATGAATCTGTATGTCTATATGTATTTCACTGCTTTTAACCATTTTTTGTTTGGTAGTACCCAGAGGAAGAGTTATAGCAGGAGAGAAGAATTGAGGGCTTGTCTACATGGGCAGCGGTGCACAATACAGAGTGTGATTTCTAAAGTGCACTAATGTGTTGCACACTGCTCGTGCACACTAAAGGTTCCCTAGTGTGCTTTAATGTAGTGTCATTTGAAGCAGTACTTCATTAGGAACCTTTAGTATGAACCAGCAGGGTCCACACAGATCAATTAATGCACAACACATTAGTGCACCTAAGAAATCACACCCACATAGAGCTTGTTTACTGGATAGGGTAATTAACACTAAGTTATCACCCATAGTATGCTGAATATATACATTGTAAATTACTTGTTTCTCACTTTTACTTTTTACATTTCTAACAGGTGCATGGGAGTGCCAGGCACAAATCCCATTAGCACTTTGGTGATAGGCAACAAGATTTCCTGACATAACATGCCCACAAGAACACATTGGCTAGAGCTCCTCTTTCCTCATTGCAACCCAGCACCAAAAGGGTTAACAAGTCAGAGGTTTTGTGTGTATAACTTTCACTCACTAATCCTTAATACTGTACTTAAATTTGAAAAATTTACCACATCACAGTAATTTATTCAGTATTTTCTTAGTTTAGTGCTATTTTTCCACATCAGAAAGAGTCTGCCCTTTCTACAAGTAGTAAGAGTACAGATGAAAGAAACACATTTGGGTTTAAGACATTCCCCACTTCAAAAAAATCTCTCAAATAGGTTAATTTTTTTGGCTATGAAATGATTCAGGCTCTTTCTGGAATTAAAAAAATATAAAATGAAATGAAACCAATACAGACTGAAACATTAAAGCTACAAAGCTTTGAAAGTTAGCTTCTCCATGGGATTAGCGCTGCTGTGGTACAGATGAGATCTGTGAGATAGCAGGGCAGTTTTGCCTGTATTTTTCTTACTCGTGATAAAGACCAAGTGAACTAGGGAAAATGAGCACAGTTGTCTAGGAAAGGTTGGCGAAAAAAAATGATTCCCTCTCCGTGCCAGGAAACACTGAAAGGCTGTCTGTGAGGGAGATTGTTTTCCCACAACCTCTGAACATATTTCTGTGTCTGTCCTCCCTGCTGTCAGCAACTCTTAATCTGATTTGAGTAAACTGCTGCTATTGGCCAGCAATAGGAGCAGCAAAAAATGCTAAAGAGGGGCCACTGAGCTGAACTTTTGCCCTGGCCTTGCCTTAACTCACCTCTATTCACATGCTTCTGCTCTCCCCATGACTCAGTTCAGGGTGAATATATAGGCTTGCTCACATTGCTAAGCACTATGGGTGAAATTCGCCTCAGTGCAGAGAACCAGCACAAGGGATATGCAAATTCCAATATTAGAGAGAAAAGTGAATCCATTACTTAGCTCATGCTGTTGTCTTATTTCACAAGAGGCACCTTGAATGAGCTCCCACCAGTATCTCCCATTTCAGCCTCCTAGCAGCACTTCGTACCATGACGACCTCATTTGCGCCATTATTAGCACTCAAGAGCACCATGGTATGTCTATAAAAGCCATAATATGGGGACTTAAGAGACCATGCTGGTCTCTTGCAAAGAGATGAATTTCACCCTAACTGCTGTACATTTCTGCACCCTGTGTGGAAACTAGGGTGACTAGATGTCCAGATTTTACAGGGACAGTCCCAATTTTTGGGTCTTTTTTTATATAAACTCTATTACCCCCCACCCCTGTCCTGATTTTTCACACTTGCTGTCTGGTCACCCTAGTGGAAACCTCTGTGTATAACTGCTGAGCAAACACTAAGGGTAAGTCTTACGCAGCATTTTGGAGCAAACCTCATAGGCCAAGTCAAAAGATGGGCTGGCGGGGATCACACTAGTGTGCTAATAATAGCTGTATAGGAACGGCTTTGGAGTTTCAGCTTGGGACAGAGCTCAGGCTTTGAAGCTCACCCCTCCCATTAAGCTCCTGCCCAAGCCACAGCTTCAAAGTGCTACCTGCACAGTTATTTTTTGAGTGCTAGTGCAAGCCCTGCTAGCCCATCACTGACCATTTTTTAAGTAAAGATTGCATGTTTTTCAGTAAGATCTGCTCTAGGAAGAACTTCCCAAAATTATATATATGGTCTGTGTTATACACAAGTTCAGATTAGAGAATCATAACGGGGCCTTAAAATCTGTTGACCTAAGCAGGGGGGCTTGCTCCAAAATGCTGTGTAGACATCTGCCCAACACTAATGATTTGTCTCTTGCTGATTTCTTTCAATAGTGTTCAGCAGATGCTGCAGAATTGAGCATGTAGAGCTGCAGTTAATATATATCAGTGTCTAGAACACTGTGTTCTCAGATGTCAGAAAAAGGAACTATTGGGCTGGTTCTTACATCTCTGGGGTTTTTAGCTATTTTTGTCCTAGAAACAATGAAAGCATCTGTTCCTTAGCAAGGAATGGCCCCCCAGCACCGTTATCACATGGCCACCATTTCCCTATGTATTGTGGGGATGGTTGTGTATTGTGTGCGTATGCGCATGGATGGATATTCAATGAGCTATGTCCCATTTTTCATCACTAGTTTGTAGATACTAAAGTTGTAAATATCAGGTGCATTTCACTAAAGAAGAGTTCTGAAAAACCTAAGCTCATATTCAGTGGAACCAAAATCCCTGTTATAAAACAAATATACAGTATATACTGCTACTACTAAAAAACATATTTTAATTTGTAAGTGCACAACCCAAATGTATCTTGTTGCCAGAACAACTCTAAACATAATTACAATTAAATAAAGCCAAATGCCTAAAAAAATGCCAGAACCCTGCTCACAAATTCCCCATGTCCCAGTCAATAATGTACATGTAGCACACAACATAAAACTCCAGGCCAAAGGGAAAGTAATGAGGAGGCTGCAGATATACTGCATTGTGTGTGTTGCCCTAAAGTCAGGATTACCCTGACTGACTCATGGCAAATCCAGCCTCCAAGATAGGCACTGTGGATTTGTGTAGCACCAGAAATCAGTTTTCCCCATAAACACTCAGGAGGCAGAGGAAAGTAAGTAGACAAATGATTTTCTCGGGCAGGAAGAGCAGAAATTGTTCAGAGCATCTCAAATCGCATGCAAAAAGCCATCCTCTCTTGTGATCTGGGAAATAACCCTGTCCCTGTGTCCCTCAGGCAAGTTGCCTTTGGTAATGGAACAGGTTAACAGTCTTTATTAGTATAACATTCACCAAATGCTGCAGTTAGAGTCCGCAAGGAGTGAGTCAGTCTGCTTAGCTAAAGTGAATCCTTCTACCATTTCCCTTTGGTCACTAACCACTTCCTCCTTTTATTCTGATACTATGTCTCACCCAAACTTCTTGTGGATTTTTTTTGTTTGTTTAAATTGGGTGCCCTGTGTTAACATTTAATATCAGTTGTTTTAAACACTTTTGGTAATGCCCCTAGTGGCTGGGACAAACACAATGAGCTAATGGACAAATAAGGGTATGTCTTCACTACAGGAGTAGGTCAATTTCACTTAATTCGATTTTCTAAAATCTACTTTAGAAAATCGAATCAGTGTGTCCCCACCAGGACAGCAGGTCGACAATGGTCAACACTGTCTGTCCTTAAACTTTTGCAGGGGTCGACATAGCCCGCATTGCACTGTGGGTAGGTAGCCCGCATTGCACTGTGGGTAGGTAGCCCACAGTGCCGGGAATGCTGGACCCCCCCGCCTGCCCAAGCAGCCCCGCGGACCCCAACCGCTCGCCCGAGCAGCCCCGCGAACCCCCCCGCTCGCCCAAGCAGCCCCGCGCCGGACCCCGCCCGCTCCAAGCAGCTCCACGAACCCCCCCCGCCCACCCGAGCAGCCCCACAGACCCCCCCTGCCCGCCCGAGCAGCCCCGCAGACCCCCCCGCGCCGGACCCCCCCACCCCCACCCGCGCAGCTCCGCGCCAGGCTGCTCGGGCGGGCTGGGGGGTTCGCGGGGCTGCTCGGGCGGGCAGGGGGGATTCGCGGGGCTGCTCGGGCAGGCGGGGGGGTCCAGCGCGGGGCTGCTCGGGCGTGGGGCTGCTCGGGCTGGCGGGGGGGTTCACGGAGCTGCTCAGGCTGGGGGAGCCGGTGCGGGGCTGCTCGGGCTGGCGGGGGGGTCTGCGGAGCTGCTCGGGCGGGCACGGGGGTCCGCGGGGCTGCTCGGGCGGGCGGGGGGGTCCGCGGGGCTGTTCGGGCGGGGGGGTCTACGGAGCTGCTCGGGCAGGCGGGGGGGTCTGGCATGGGGCTGCTCGGGCGGGAGGGGGGTCTGCGGAGCTGCTCGGAAGGTCGGAGGCTTAATGTCACCTGCATCCTCACTAGATGACAATCGACCCAGAGAGAGGTCGATTTCAGCTACTCCTCTTGTTAGGAGTACAGAAGTCGATTTTAAGGTCTCTTTAAATCGACTTTAAGGGCATGCATGTGAGGACGGGTACAGGCTTAAATCAACTTTACCTTGCTAAAGTCGACGTTAAGCCCTAGTGGGGACCAGGCCTAAGTCATTAGGTATCAAAATACTTTGACTTGCACTACATGGAGAAGTACCAAAATTTGTGCCTGTCACAACAAATTTAAGAGTGGGAACTTGCTCGCAGCATGAAAACTCTCATAAAAGAGTGGAGTGAAAACAATAGAGCAGTTTTACAGTCAGTATTACAAATACAGCAGGACAGTTCTCTTTTCATTTTTTGGCCTTATTTCTGTAAGGAAAACAATAACATTCTTCAGAGGTTATAAAATCATTTAAGATTCAGTGAATAGTAGTTATTGTAATTATTCTCTCTCTCTCAGGTTGAGCATGAATTTCAGACTAGCTCTACATGTAGACAACATCCATTGTTGTTGCTTAGTCACCATTAGTGTTGGATTTATTAATGTCTTATGTATTTATTTCTAAAACACCTTGCCGCAGATCCTCAGCTGGTGTAAATTGTAATGGCACCAATGAAATCAAGTAATTGAAGTTAATGGAGCTATGGCAATTTACACTATGTGGTAGATCCTCAGCTAAAGAGTGTTCAGCATTCTGGAAAATTATCATGGAAGAAGATACAATCCCTAGAGCAAGGAACTTACAGTCTAAAGTCTCATTCCTGCAATGGACTCCAATGGTCAGGCCTCTGCATCCATATGGAGATCACTGCATGATTGTGGCCTAAGTAGGATACAACAATAAACATGAACAACAGCCAACTTTGTTATTTCTAACTAGCAAAAATACCAGGCGTTGCTCGGGTCCGTTGGAGGGAGGGAGGGGGGAGAGAGCTGAGTGAGTGCGGGGTCCATTGGAGGGGGGGAGGGGAGAGAGAGCTGAGCGAGTGGGGGAGCCGTTGGAGGGGGAGGGGGGAGAGAGCTGAGTGAGTGGGGGGGCGGGCAGGAGGGGGGGGAGATTTTAAAAATTTTCAATTCTTACCTGAGGGGGGAGAGAGCTGAGCGAGTGGGGGGGGCCATTGGAGGGGGGAGAGAGCTGAGCGAGTGGGGGGGCCATTGGAGGGGGGAGAGAGCTGAGTGAGTGCGGGGGCCGTTGGAGGGGGGTATTTTTACATCATAACTATGTCACAGAGAACAGCAGGTGTTAACCTGCTGCCCAGCTGATGTTAATGGGCTTTAAAGAATTTCACCCCTAGGCGGTGTCAGAGGTGAGATTTGACAAATTTTCTATTCTTACCCTGATTAGGACCCTAAAGCCTATAACTGTACCAAATTTCAAGTCTCTAGCTCAAACGGTGTGGAAGGAGTAAGGAAACGTACATACACGCACGCATACACCATTTGACTTTTATATATATAGATTCAGTAACCTTCAACACCTGCTTTCCTCCTTCCTGCGTGTCGCTTCCAGTATCAACTCTCTAATCATTTTCCTATAACAACTTATATTCTAACCTCCTCTGCTTTGCATATAGCTACATAATAGAAAGTGACTGTCGGGAGAAGAGAAATCAATATAGCAAAAAGCAGAAATGTCTCCCACATCTTATTCTTGTCCCAGAACCAACATGTGAATGGAGCGCAGTAGTCACATTGGTACTGACAGTTCCGCTAATGTGTGTGGCTCCTTCAGCTTATGAGGAAACAATTGGTATGATCTGAACTGGAGATTCCCATCCAAACGAGGTTGTTTGCAAACAAAGTCTTTCGAATCCTGCAGCTACATGGGCCCAACAGGGATGGGTCATCTGATCTGAACCTCATGTTAAGATGAAGATATCAGAGAATCAATTCATGTGGCTCCTTTCAATTCTTTCAAAAATAGCAATCCTCCCTGTGGGATCCAACTAAGGTGTAGTTCATAGTTCACAAGAAAATAACTACAACAGTGGCCTTTCTTGTTACAGGCAATGTTGGGCCGAGGGACTGGAGAATCATCAAGAAAGAAGGAGGAGGAGGAAGTTCACAGCAGGCACAGACTCATCCCTTTCGGAAGAAAGATATACGAGTTCTACAATGCACCCATAGTTAAGTTTTGGTTCTACACGGTAAGCTATCTTCCCCATAATACAGGCACCTATAAAGAAGTCAGTGTCACTCTGTTGACCGTATATCTCTTTGTACTGGCACAAATTTTCAGAGGACCTCCATTAATACATTCACAAATGCCATTTGAAGAAGCAGACTGGCATTTGCAAGTCCAACCACAGTATTTGCTTATACATTTATATATATATATAAATGATATACATTTGATATACAATGATGCTTTACGTGGACAAATGGATGAGCCTGTAAATGTTGTAGACATATTTTTGGAAAAATCTGTCTCTAAGTACTACAATAATAGAAACAAATTCTGAAGCCCACCATCAGGCAGTACTCCCATCGAATTTGTTGTTTGTTGGACTCTGGGAGCTTTGCCTGAGTAAGGACTCCATAACTGGGTCATAATTAATTAAAATAGGTATCAGCTACAATAGCAGTGTACTTTCTTAGCTCATTTTTGTTTTGTTCGGCTAATTTTCAGGATCTGCCTTCTGCTGAATCCAACCCTGATTTCAGCAAATAACAAAAAAAACCTTCCAGTTTCTGGAGATGACTTTTTTTTAAAAAAAGCCATGCTTTCCTGCTGAGACCTTAATGATATATATATAAGCAACACAAACAGCTCCTAGTCAGAAGAGATCATAGCATATGCTACTAATTTACTCCAACCTGGCAAGTGTCATCCAACAAGATACTACTGAACTATAGCTAATAAATATGAATCAAGCTGATGAAACTAAAAATTGCTCATCAGCAGTCCAGTATCATTATGAATATCAATGTGCATTATGCCTACCAAGAGAATTCTTTCCACTAAGCAAAATGAGTGTCCTGGCTTGCACTACTATTTCAATCCTGAAATGGGAGAGGGAGATCAATACTGCATTTTCATTTAGACCTGTTTCTACTATTTTAAGTCCTGAGGTCTGGGTCACTTATTTATGGGTCTTGGGTAGATTCACCTTCGAGAACAAATTAAGACTGTGGGGCCTGGCTGATTGGACTTGAATCAGAAATGTTGCAAAATGAAAGAAAGTGAGGGTTAGACTAACTCTGAAATCAGTCTAGCATTTTTTTTAAAAGTATATCCTAGAAACCATTCAAAAGAAATCCCCAAAATCTTTGTATCCAGGGTTCAACAAGCAAAGAAAGTGTCCATGTCAACTGCAGTTGTCTATATGAATGGTATACAAAACTATTCCATTATTCTGTGCCCACCTCTAATACTGTCATTCTTAATGTATATTGGAGTGGGCTAAATTCAGCATGTTGTGACTGTTACTATTGAAAAGGATCTTGTATTTTTACAACACTAATGTCCACTTATTCAGTAAAGGGTCCCAATTCAACTTGGATTGGTGGAATTAGTTGCCAAGAACAGGCAAAAATCTATCTAATTGGTACATTTTAACTGAAAAAAAGACATCAAGAGGTGGTATTACCTGGATTTCAAAGGCACTGTCCCTATGGTGTTTTGCATGAAGAATAGGCCCATCCTACTTTGACGCTGTTCTTTCAATTAGGTAGCAACATCTTCAATCTAGCAATTCTCATTCAGATAAATCATCTGTTGACTCAAAAGGACTAGACCCCAGAATAGGTCAACCTGGCTCTCCCTTTCCTTCAAAGATGTTAAGAAGATCAGGTTAGCTCTTGAAAAATAATCCACTCACCAAATACGGATCTAAAAGATGGAATGAGTTTTTACATCCTCCTCCTGTTTTAAGTAGAAGAGGCAGATCTTAGCTGTGGTCATAATTATTGTCAATTTAACTAATTTATCTAGTGGTTTCCAAGCCAGTGACTGAAAATAAAGCCAGCACTGAGGGCTGCAAGCTTTATGCTTTCAAACACTTCAGCAAATTGTTTGTGTGAACTAATTGAACAGAGCAGAACTATGGACCCAATTCTCTGAGGTGCTGATCACTGTCTACCACCACTGAAATCACCCTATCCAAAATACAAAGCCCCACTATGTTGTTTCCTTTTGACCTTGTTACAGCATAGGCGATAGACTTAGCCCTGTCTACACTGGGCGGGCGGGCGGGGGGGGGCGGGAAATCAAATAGCGTAGCTGAAGTGGATGTATTCAGGTCAACTTACTTCAGTTGGACGGGGGGTGGTGTCCAGGGAGGTAGTTTGGGGTAGAAGGTCCTCGGAGGGGGCGGTCAGGGGACAAGGAGCAAGGGGGGACTAGATGGGTTGGGAATTCTGGGGGGAGCAATCGGGGGGCGGGAAGTGGGAGGGGGAAGATAGTGGGTGGGGCCAGAGGCACAGCCTTCCCTACCAAGCCCTCTATACAGTTTTGCAACCCCAATGTGGCCCTCAGGCCAAAAAGTTTGACTACCGCTGAGTTAGTGGTTTCTGATGTCGAGAGAAATTCTTTGTTTTCTTACAGTTGGCATACATCGGGTACCTGATGCTGTTCAACTACATTGTCCTAGTGAAGATGGAGCGTTGGCCTTCTACCCAGGAATGGATAGTTATCTCCTATATTTTCACACTGGGAATAGAGAAGATGAGAGAGGTAACTCTGTCCTCTAGATGAGCCAGAAACAGAAAGGAAACACAAATACTTTTCACATTTTTTTTGTTTTAATTATTTTTCTCTTGAGTATTTTGTTAGGTAGACTTACCACAAAGTTTCTTTTTTCCATAGAAGGATTGTTGAAATTTCTATTGCTACATTTTCCATTTTACTGTTTTTAAAAGAAACAGTCTGGTCCACACTCATACAACCCCCTTTAGAACTTCCAAATACAGATTTCTACACAAAGTGTAATGAAATTGTCAGAGGTTGAGTTTTCTTCTAACATAGCCTCTTCACAGTGTTCCTCATAGGCATGGCCACTGATGAAGAATTGTGGGGCTTGTTGTATACTTTTAGGTGTGTGTGAAGGGGGTTAGAGAGAGAGCTCCTACCAGAGCCTCACATCTAAATACCCCCAAAATGTCCGAAAGTTTGGCTCTGCAATCAATATTTGTAACTGCCCTATGTCTCCATAATGTGCTGAACCAAGACTCTGGATCCAAACATCCTGAGTTCTGTGACCATTAGTACCTATAACCAAACACTGAGACCCATTTCGGGGGGGGAGGGGAAGGGAAGGGTTATCCTTCTTTATGTAAATGTTTGTTCACTAATTACATCAACTGATGACGGGCATCTCCCAAAAGATTTGAAAGCACTGAGAGAAAAAAGATGAGTGCATTCAAAATTCTATAATTATATGAGAAGTAGAATTGTTTTGTCCTCTTCTGTCCCCTATCTCCCTGCAGCTACAGCTGTGCCCTTTTCACTTGGCTGAAAAAGGGTTTATTTCTGCAATGAGAGCACAGGCCAAATTCAGCCCTGATGGGAGCAAGTGTCTCTCCCATTGACTACATTTGTGCCCCTGGGCTGAATTTGATCTCGTCCTCAGACTCTGCCATCCATGTTTGCATTTTCCACCAACAAATCTATTTAAATGCCTTTGAGGACTGGTGAAAAAGTCATCCTAAAACAGTTACTTAAAAGGACAATGCAGGTTCCAAAAATTTGGGCTTTAAATCAAATGAATAGTTACAACATGGTGGAATAGAGCAGCGATTTTGTGGGCCCGCACCCCATGAATCAGCCACAAGAGGGCTCTGCAGCACTGATAAAAAGTTGCAGAGGATTCAGTGAATGAAAGCAAATGCTGTTAAATATTTTCTGTGAATATTTGTTCCATTTTTATAATAGTTCACTTCACCTGTGTGTGCACTTTCCACAAACATTTTCGGAAGAATATTTATGGAGAAAGAGTTCTAAGTGGAGGTTGGAGATTATTCACAGAAAACTAGACTACAATTTGTCTAAGAATTGTGTTCACCAGATTAGGGAACAAAAACAGACCACATGACTGTGCTCAAACATACTCAAATTCCAAATGTAGACTACTCAAAACAAATTACTTGCAAATAAGCTAAAGGCAAGAAATTATTCACAGAAATTGTTTGGTGAATAGTTTCAAACAAACAAATAAATTCAGGGAAATTGTAAACGCCTCACAGATGATTTTTCAAACAGAAAAGAAGCTCAATTCACAGAATAAATTATAGTTATCCATTATTTTCCCAATTGTGGAACTCAGTCTCCCAAAGTTATGTTCAAGTAGTAACGTCAATGTTTTGGATGAAATGCACAACCAAGGCCCTTGTGGTCATTAAAGACCCCTGGCTCCTTTGTGTCATTTGGAAACACTTTTCTGTAGTTTCTTTAAATAAGAATTTTTTTATTAAACACCTTTTACCTCTCTTCCTTTACCCTTTAGTTCAAAATTGGATCATTCAGTTTGGGAAATGGAAAGTAACAGTGATTTATTTATTTTTTTGTCACTTATAGGGGATTTTAGAAAGATGTATTTGCTTTTGTTTTACAGATGAATAACTCTTGATTTTTTTAAAAAAAATAGTACATTGTGAATATATCACAGATGGGAGTTTGATTGGCTAGACCACAAGGTATCTAAAGATGGGTCAGAAGCATGTATGGTATTCATGAAGGATGTCATAGCAGGGACTTCATCAAATTTGCTTTTGGCCTTTATAAAATATGAATATTTGCCATGTGTTTTCTATAGGGCTTAAAGTGAAAATAACATAGATCCCTGTCCTTCTTTCATGCCCTTCAGATATTGATGTCAGAGCCTGGGAAGCTGTTACAGAAGGTAAAAGTGTGGCTCCAAGAGTACTGGAATGTTACAGACCTCATAGCCATTCTCCTCTTCTCTGTCGGAATGATACTTCGTCTGCAGGATCAGCCATTCAGGAGTGATGGGCGAGTCATATACTGTGTTAACATAATTTACTGGTATATACGTTTGTTAGACATCTTCGGCGTGAACAAATATTTGGGACCATATGTTATGATGATTGGGAAGATGGTAAGAGAAGTTTCCATATTCTTTCCATAATTTCTTATCATTTGCTTGATTTTATTGGTTTAGATTGGCAGAATTAAATCACTACAAATCACTAATATTTTCCTATGATCCTAGCAATGCCTTTACCTTATGTCAGCATCATGGCAAACCCATATCCTCCAGATTGCCAAGAATCAGAGAGGTAGCCGTGTTAGTCTGGAATTGCAGAAATGACAAAGGGTCCTGTGGCACCTTAAAGACTAACTAAAGTATTGAAGCATAAGCTTTCGTGGGCTAATACCCACTTTGTCGGATGCAAGCAGTGGAAGTATCCAGGGGCAGGTATAAATAGGTAGGCAAGAACCAGGTTAGAGATAACAGGGTTGGTCCAATGAGGCTGAACCAGCTTGTTATCTCTAATCAGTGAGGGTGAGATATTCCTTTAGTAGCTGAATTGGAGGTGTGAACACCAAGAGAAGAGAAACTGCTCTTGTAGTTAGCTAGCCATTCATAATCCCTATTCAGTCCTTCATTGATTGTTTCCCCATATTTTTCATATCACAATATGTTAATTTATTATATTTATTTATTTATTCAGTTTATATAGCACCTATGATAGATAGTCTAGGCATTCCCAAGGGTTACTCTTCTTTTAATATGCCTTTCTTGGGGTTCTCATCCCTACTGCTAGTGCAACATCTGTCTCTAAGCTCATGCCTAAGGTCCTACCCAGTACCTCCTGGGCCTGATGTGTGTGTTTTGAGGCACAAATGCGCAAACATTATAACCATGTGGTAATGAGTGATTTGCATATGCTAATGAGACACAGCAGAGGGGAGATATATAGGGCTGAGCCTCTATGATGATATTTGCATGCTATCTTTTGAAAATTCACCCTCCTAAGTCTCCTGACCTCTGCTGGTCATCCCCAAACATGCTGGTCTCTGGTCCTTCCAGTGTCACAAACCTCCTATCTCGCTGGGCACCACTGTGCCTGTCCGTTCTGTTGCACTAATGAGCTGTTCTGCCATTCACTGTTCCTGTGTGGCCGAGAGAGGTTGAATCCTTTTGCTAGCTGCAGCCTCACTTCTATTACCTGGGACATTGACTGCTGCTAGCTACACAGATGACTGTGCCCATGACTGCCCCTTGTTTTTGTAGACTTCACATGTCGCAGAAGAGCAGTGCTTCATCCTGCAAGTGTGGCCCAAAGTGGGCTGAGTAGATATCAGTGAATTTGTAGTGGTTGCAGGCAGCCCATGCAGCCAAATGGTAGCTTGTAATTTCAAACCTGCAAACACTCTCATAACAAGCTTTGAAAATCCCACTGAAAATGAACTCTGCCAAACCAAGCACCCAATTTCCCCAACCACCAACCTTTGAAAACGCCAGCCCATATGTGCAAAATTTCATCCTTAAATTTAACAATGTTTTCATTATATCAAAGTTGAAACATACCCAAATAATTTTCTCTAATTCATTTCTTTTCTGTCTCTTTACCCCTCCTGCACCCTTTAGATGATAGACATGATGTATTTTGTCATCATTATGCTGGTGGTTCTGATGAGCTTTGGTGTCGCAAGGCAGTCAATTCTTTTCCCCAATGAAGAGCCTTCGTGGAAGCTGGCAAAGAACATTTTTTACATGCCCTATTGGATGATCTATGGGGAGGTGTTTGCAGACCAGATAGACCGTAAGCGTGTTTATGATTCTCATACTCCAAAGTCAGGTATCCAATTTTGATCAGGTGATGTCTTACAAGATCATTTGTATGTTCTCAATAAATGGCTTGAGATAGAGGACTTGTTCATTGAAGAAGATATTCACATCAAAGCTATTACTAGTAGCTGCTAATATCGGGGTAACATTTCTAAATTTTATCTTTTATATATAGAGATAGATATACACAGACACACACAACTTTTGTAAGTGATTTATTCTGTTTAAATGCTTAAGGGAATTGGGGTGCAGAAAATCTAGGTATCCATGAAGAGTTCATTGGTCTATGTAGGACATAGCACTCCACTCCTTTTCCATCCATTGGCTTGATTTTGGAATGAATATACCAGTTTTTACTCAACTTGGTATTGAGAATCCAGTCTGAAAATACTGAGACAGCTCTTCAGCTGGTAAAAGTTGGCATAGCTGTACTGCACTGACTGGAGTTACACTGACATACTCTAGCTGAGGATTTGATCCATTTAGTTTTGCTTTCAGTGGGACCTGTTCACCGCTACCACCCTTATGTTAAATTGTGTGATGTGACCCTTTGTGGATGGTGGACATATTACTAAAATTTTGTTTCATTATTTATTGAGGTGAGTGTGTGCTCAGTTCAGTGCAAATAGAATGGAAGCCACCATTTCCAATACATTTTCCCTGAGGATTTATTCGGCTGGCAATCTGGAAAATGCCAGTTTTCTATTTAAATTAAACCTCCTAATGCCAATATGCATAGTATGGCAAAGGAGATAAGTGATCATGTGAAATGATCCAGTGTGAGGAATGGAAAAAGCTAAGAACCATCTTTTTAACAAACACTGACGGGCAAGAGTTGCTAAGCCCCTTCATTTCTGCTTAAATGTGCATAGGTTTTGGAAGCACTTACAAATGAATAGTTCTACTAATGGTAGAGAGAGCCCATTGAGTCTACATAAATATATCAATTCAAGTACAAGTTACAGCCTTAAGGAAGGAATGTGCTTCCATAATATATCTTTGGCTCATTCAACACTGAAGAATTTAGAATGATGTTTTGACTTTTCCTAGATTGTTTAGATCCGGAAATAATAAACTTATCTGCATCTCCATTCATCCCCTTTAATGCCCTTTAGATGTAGACTGTGTGCTCCATGAAAGGGGACTCAGAGAGTCCTATTTGCATTCTTTCTCCATCATGTCCATGGAACTGTATGCCAAATGCAAATAGTCTCCATTATGTTCTCAAAGGCAACATGGCATTTAAAATAAATAGCCTGAAACCTGGAGAATTTCTCCCTGTATTTACTTTTCCACTAAGTTCCATCTTTTTTTTCCCTCCAGAAATCCATTTTAGTTCCAAGGGTATAATACTTGGGGGGCTGCTATTACCCCTTTAAACTATGGCTCGCCTTTACAAATGGAATTCTGTCTGTCCCTCTACAAGTGGCCATTTATTGATGTTGTACTAAGAAACTAACATAGTGCAACAAGTGTGGCAATCTGGCAAGATAAAAGGATTTTTTTAAATGAAGTGCTGATTGTAGTTTAGAACCCTGCAATCGGAGAGATTATTTTAACATGAGTGGAATATGAATATGACTGTTGGTAACTGTAACAGGCTGGCAGACTCTCTGTCCTTGCATAGGGATCCAGGGCTAATCTAGTGAATCATCCTGATGTCCAGTTCTTAAAACTTGCATAAAAATTCAGGGTAATTACTGCTGAGTCATAAAGGCCAAGTGCATTATCTTAACCAGGTATAAAAGGAGTTGTTTTGTCCCTCTGTCTGAGGAAACTGGGGGTTTTAACAGATGAGGTCCTTCATAGAAACTGTAAGAGCAGCCCCTACTTCTTTCTCTGAGAGAGAGAGACTGAGACAGTGCAGGGTATTAGAGTCTGCCACTCTCTTCAGTGTATTTCAGTACATCACAAAATATGTTATCCCAAGGAATAGAGTGAAGAATGCACTGATTAACTGACACATAGCTGTGGATTTTTTATATTGTTGTTTTTTCAGTTTGGAAATTTACTGCCATATATTCTCCACACTGTTCTAAGCTAAATCAGCCACTGTATTTATTCTTTTTAGAGTGACTGTACTTTCTCAAATGTGATTCTAAACTTATCCTAAAAGTTGTCATGCCACCTCTAAAATGTAATCAGATTTCACACCCTGTGGTTTTACTTTCCTCTTCGTATTACGATAAAAGGATTGCTCAGATGATTGTTATATTTTTTTAATATTTGTATTTTGGCCATGAATTCTGGATGCTGCCAGAGTGTTTCTCTCTGACATGTCACACGATGAAGCTGTATTCTAGGAATCATTCGTGTCTATTTGAGAAATGTACAAAAAGTATGTTACTCTAAAATGTGTTTTTTTCTTTTATCTTTCTGTGGATTTGTGAAGCATGTTATAAGGCTGGCCAGATCCACCTCATCAACTGGTAGCCTGTCCATCCAGTAGATCTGCTCTTATTTTTAAATGGTATCTCAAAATACTACACTCTTAACACATTAAGCAGTCATACTTTTCCAATTTACTGCATGGACTGTACATGTTTATATACATCAATAAATGCCTGCGTTCATTTCATGTGAAAAAAAATTCTCTTGGTTGAAATGTTTATAGATGCTCAACAATGCCCTGTGGATACTGAGTCGCACTAGCAACTCAAAAGTGGGGACAGTTTTACCCTCACTTCTGGGAGTTAATATATAACCCAGTTGTATGCACTATTACATCTGCACTATATAAATACTATATTCATGTGGATTATTGGCTACCAATCAATCATAAATAGGGCCCTACTAAATTCACAGTCCATTTTGGTCAATTTCATGGTCAGAGGATTTTAAAAATCATAAATTTTATAATTTCAGCTATTTAAATCTGAAATTTCATGGTATTGTAATTTTAGGGGTCCTGACCCAAAAAGGAGTGGGGGGGAGGGGGATCGCAAGGTTATTGTAAGGGGAGTTGTGGTACTGCAACTCTTACTTCTGTACTGCTGCTGGCGGCAGCACTGCCTTCAGACCTGGGTGCCCAGCTAACAGCTGCCACTCTCTGGCTACCCAGCTTTGAAGGCAGTGTAGCAGTAAGGGTGGCAATACTGCGACACCTCACCACAATAGCCTTATGACTCCTCCTGTAACTCCCTTTTGGGTCAGGAGCCCCAGTTTGAGAAATGAAATCTGTATAGTCTAGAGTAAAAGCACACGAAGGACCGACCAGATTTCACGGTCCGTGATACATTTTTTATGGCTGTGAATTTGGTAGGGCCCTAATCATAAAGGAAAGGAAATAGAGCAAAACTTCTAAGATTATTTTTAAAACATGCTCAAATTTTAAAACAAGTTAAACAAAAAGCTAAAGTTAGTCCTAAAATTGAAACTAAAAAGCAGTTTCTCTCAGATAGACCCAGTCTTGTTTATTGCAGAAAGACAGGCTGGATGACACAGGGAATTGGTAATAGAATATCACTTTTAGGTTGCCATTTCTAATCCAGCTCAGACTGGCATTGATGGATAGTGACTCCCAATCAACTACTGATTAGTCATTTCAGTGCCTTTCTAGTGGACAAGTGTCTTCATCACAAAATCTACCCCGGCAATTTGCACTAATTGCTACCCTTGTTGAAAATCTGGGCAGAGAACCCACAGATTGAATAGCCAAAAAGAATGAATGGTTGTCTCATCCCTAGAACCCATCCCTTCAGAAAAACACAGGTGGGGTAGGGAGGAGTGGAGACAGCATCAAAAGAAAGTGTGTGATGCTATTGTCTATAGTGCACCTCTTCTATAAACAAAGCTAATGGTAGTTAATCTTATATGTGGTCAGATTTTAACTGTCAAATGACATCTTGATAGACAGTAATCACCATTAAAATCCAACAGATAAGTCTTCCTAGACTTAGAACATGGAATAACTGTGATTGCTGTTGGCAGATATTGACTTTTTAATGGCAACCCCTGTATGTTGGCTCATTGTCTTGTATGTGAAATGTTCTTAGTATATCGATCAAAACAAGATTTTCTTTCCAACTGACAGCATTTCAAAAGCAACCTGAGAACTAAAAGTCAATCTGGATTCTTTCTGCTCCCTATGTCCTCTTATGGAAAAATCCCATAGAATTGTAATAGACAGTGATGGAACCTGATTCCCCTCTCATTAACACTTGAGTAACACCAGTAATTAGAGTGGGGTTACTTCAGTGCATGGTCAGTATAGGCACGAGGAGAGTCCTACCTAACAAGTCTTTATTGGTTTTTGAATCACCTTATAGAATGTAACAAAAAATTATATCCTTTATATAGAACTAGCACAAATACCCGGCATTGCTCGGGTCCTTTGGAGGGGAGAGGGAGCTGAGCAAGTGGGGGGGGGCTGTTGGAGTGCGGGGGAGGGGGGAGAGAGCTGAGCGAGTGGGGGGGCTGTTGGAGGGGGGGAGGGGGGAGAGAGCTGAGTGAGTGCGGGGGCCCTTGGAGGGGGTAGGGGGGAGAGAGCTGAGTGAGTGGGGGGTGCCGTTGGAGTGGGGGGAGGGGGAGAGAGCTGAGCGAGTGGGGGGGCCATTGGAGGGGGGAGGGGTCAGAGAGCTGAGCGAGTGCGGGGGCCGTTGGAGTGGGGTATTATTACATCATAACTATGTCACAGAGAACAGCAGGTGTTAACCTGCTGCCCAGCTGATGTTAATGGGCTTTAAAGAATTTCACCCTAGGGGGTGTCAGAGGTGAGATTTGAAAAATTTTCAATTCTTACCCTGATTAGGACCCTAAAGCCTATAACTGTACCAAATTTCAAGTCTCTAGCTCAAACGGTGTGGAAGGAGTAAGAGAACATACATACATGCACACACCATTTAACTTTTATATATATAGATTCTCCAGTGGAGAGGGAGAATTCTGATCTCAAATCCCCAACCGGGGATTAAAGAAAGTCTGGTGTTGGGCAGTGGTTGATGGTCCTCCAGGTCTGTGGCAACAAGGTGGGAAGAGAATGAGCAAGAACTTAGTCTAATTGGGAAAAGGTTTCAGAGTGGTAGCCATATTATGCATCTGATGGAGTGGGTTATAGCCCATGAAAGTTTATGCCCAAATAAATTGGTTAGTCTCTAAGGTGCCACAAGGACTCCTCGTTTTTGTTTTATTGGGAAAGGCATTCTCACTGCTTAGGGACACCAGCTGATACTCTATAGTTCTTACTGGAGTAAAAGGACAAGACAAATATAGAATTCTATTGGATGGTTAAAACAAACTATAGAAAGGGTATATTTTTCTGTTAAATTCTATGGACCCAGTACACATTTACACTTTACCCTATTCTGGTTGCCTAGCAGGGCCTTAACGTGATTATAAATTGCATCTGCATCTACTTGAAACCCACTTAATACTGTCAGAGCAGAATAAAGGTGCCCAATGTGAATAAGAATTCAAGACCTATAGATTTTATAATAATTTACATTGAGCCTTATTATATTTCTGTAGAATCTTTTAAGTTTCAGCCTTCTTACATTTATATAGAACTTTCTCCGAAGGGTCATCACCTTTATTCTAGTATTAGAGCTAACAGCAATTTTGTACAAGATGGAATGAAATGCATCTTTGCTCTTTTGTGACTATACTGTACATTAACTCTGCATCATTGACATTTTACTAACATGCTAGATAGACATACTGGGTGATATTCCTACAAGGCCTACGTACCCTTGTGTGGGTTTTTTTCTTCTCTTGTTGCAAATATGTTTATTGTTTTTAGTATATGGAGAAGGAAGGAACTAGAATTAGAGGGAGCAAGTGTAGAATAAATAGACTTTTAGTATAAAATGTGACTAAAGCACCAACATTATGAGGCACAACAGATATTTGGAGGAAATGTTTTAGCCCAACCCAGGACAAAAAGTAAAATACAAGAACATGGTTTACTTGGTCCTGCCATATCTCAGGGTGCTGGACAATGTCCCTTCCAGCCCTACAGTTCTAGGATTCTGGTTTTTTAGGGTTTTTCCCCTAGTGACTAAAGCGAGCATGTGATAATCAAGACTCTCAGATTTTAGTATTTTCTCTGTCTCTGAATCACTGTGCAGCCTTAGGCAAATCACTTATCCTCTCTATGCTTCAGTTTCTCCATTTGGTGAATGAGGATAATAAATACCTAGCTCACAAAGTTGTTAGTGTTTCATTAATTATTGGTTATAAAGTATTTTAAGATTCTTGATGGAAGGCTCTGTGGAATTGGAAGTATTAAGATGGAAAAAGCACCTAGTTATTCATCAGGATGAGGATATAAGTATTTCAGATTTCTGGAGCTTCACAAAAAATATTATTCATTACTTAATATTCATGTTTTTGTCTTCATCTTGAGAAACATGACTGTAGGTACCCATTAAGCAGTTTCTTTTAACAACATAACATACCTTGAATTGTAGAGACCTTATCAATTTTTAAATGAAAAGCTTTTCTATTGAAATGGTTTTTGCTGCCAAGTAGTACCCTTCCCTCTCTCATTTGGGATGGCAGATGGGGGCGGGGAGGGGGGAAGAGATTTGCAACTGTCCTTTCACAAGTCCTCAGCCGAATGAACATTAAAAATTAGCAATGTCCATGTTGTGTCTGGTGTAATTATATTAGAGAAATAGACCTTGGAGTAAACATAGCCATAGGCTTAAATTCTGCAGATGCTTTAGGCCTGAAACACTCTGAGATGTGGGTTACAGCTGTTTGCTCTCATGTGATGATCTGGCCAGGAAAGAGGAAGGGCTGGGGAGCTTGGAGGAAAGGCTTGTACAGGAAGCTGCAAAAGTGAGCATGGAAAAGGAAAATAAGCATTGGAGGGGATTATGAAAGAAGAAACAAAGGGTGCAAAAAATAACTGTTTCTACAGATATCAGGATCCAGTGTCCTAAAATTTAGTGAAGTTGCACATGTGTAACCGAAATTGGAGCTGGGCCCTGAAGAGCCAAATTGTTCAAAGCATAACTCTGAGTTCTATGCTCAATGTCCTGCCTTCATTTAATTGGTACCTAGATATCCAACTAGTCATGTGTATGTGCAGTCACCTAGTGTACACATGCAGTTGTAGTAAAAAGCCTAGAATCTGCAAAACATTTACCGTGCTTAAGTACTGTGTTGAATCAGGGTCATAGTGTGCACACACTCTGAAACAAACATTGCAACTCTGTTTTGAAAATGTTTGTTATTGTGATCAAATTCTGGGTTCATTTAGGAACCAATACAAATAATCCTATTGTATAGTTTAAAACATTGTAAACAGTCAATTCTGGTGTGATGTGCAACAAAACACAGGTGTTCCATATTTGGGTCATTTGTCACACAAGTTAATTGTTTCAGGCAGATCTGAAGGTTGAGAGGTATGCTTGATTATAGCAGATTAGCTGCCCGTAGAGTGCCACACAAAATTAATATTGAGTTGTCACTTTAAAGGCAGCCGACTGCAACACAACAGGCATAGGCAGGAACCTTTGGAAACCTGTATGGGGAAAACCAAACACCCATGTATGTGTAATTGCAGTGGCATGAAAGGGGTTGGAGAGTTGTTGTCATGCTAAGTCTAATTGTCCATCATACTATATGGCATAAACTGACAGGGCTGAATGAATGGCATTCTAAATCCTCTGAGAGAGGGGGTCTATATTAAAGGAGGCTGGAGAAATCCTCTTTGTCTAGATATTTGAAGCTGGATTGTTTTAGTTGAAAATCCTTTTTTTAAAATTAGAAAAATAGGATAAATGTAGCCAGAGTTTGGGCTAAGCTTTTGATTTCCCTGATGTATGGTACAAAATACGCTTTTGAGAAATTTCTGTCAGAGATAGAGAGAGTTTATTCTTCCTGCACAGCTATTCCTCAACATCCTTCATGTGCTGTATCAACTAATTGTGTGTTTATTTTATTACTGATCTGGAGTCTTTATAGGGCCAAGTTATGAATTAGGCTTTGTATCCTGCCGGACTATTGTAGCTTGAAATTAATGCATGCACATAAATCAATGCTCTCGCCCTCCCATCCCCAACAGAATTTTAAAAGCACTTTGTTTATTTCCTGATCCTGATAAATACTGAGTGCCCTCAACCTCTGTTGAATGGAGGCTGAGACCAATCAGCACTTCACAGAAAATCCTCCATAAGGCTTAAGGCAGAGCCATTGATGCCTTAATGAAACTACAGTTTTAGAAGTTAAAGGAAACATTAAATAAGCAGCTAATTGAAAAGATCTGTAAATAGCATGTTGTTTGAAGAATTATTCTCTTTGAATTCATCCCAGAGAGGGTCCCCCGCTCCCCCTGCCTTATGTGGGAAGACTAATAATGATCATTAGCATATGCACATGCCCACAAGCTCAGCATAGCCTTTACAGAAGGGTGTTATTGGTGTATGGGGTATTGCTTGTTCTGGCAATGTAATGCCTTTTCTGTTGGTGGTGGTTGTATATTTTATCCTGGGATAGTAAGTCAAACATTGACCTCTCCCATACAACCGCATCAAGTACAGATTTAACATCTTCACATACTGCCCCAAAAAAACCAAGGCCTCGGGGCTACTTGATACCACATGACTAACACCACAATATCATCCACAATTGACTCCAGAAGGCTTTGGACCAGGCC
This sequence comes from Sternotherus odoratus, assembly GCA_032164245.1. NCBI lineage: Eukaryota > Metazoa > Chordata > Testudines > Kinosternidae > Sternotherus > Sternotherus odoratus. The sequence continues at coordinate 28,633,453 of JAVMKO010000007.1, read as the reverse complement.
CAGGATAAACATTCTGAAAAGAAATCATACTAGATTTGTACATCACAGATTTGTTGATTGGGGGTGGGTGGGTGTCGCCAGAAGCACTCGGTGTTTGCTTAACTTTGCTCCCACTGAAGTCAGTCGTAAAACTCCATCGACTTCACTAGAGCAATGTTAGGCCAATGCTGAGTACTTTTGAAAAATCCCACCTTAATGGAGGGAATGATGGAAGGCTATCGATAATGCCCATTGAGTCTTTGAAGGGGTATCTGTAAGCCACTTCTTCAGTGGTTTCCTTGAAGAACCCACAAAGATGCTTACTCAGGATGAATCTTAAGTTATAGGAAAGTTACATGCCAGCATAAAACAGGTCAGGCAACACCACCTGTTACCAGGCTCACCACTTTTAAGTTGCTCAAGGAACCAAAAAACAAAGGAGCTCTGACATTTACATGCCTTTTCCCTGACAGCTAAGGCACCTTTTAAAACACGGTAGGTAGACAGCAGGCATGTCATGAAAATAAGGAACCTGATCTTCACAAAAGGCTATTCAGCACTTCATTTCTCTTGCCAATAATCTTCAAAAAGCACGCTCACCAAATATTACAGTATTATAAATGGATCAAAATAATGTGGCCACGATTGTATTCTGGACACTTATTTTTTGATATTCTAGTTAAAAGCTGATCTGAATAAGGCAGGGTACTGCAATGAGTTAGCCAGAGTACATAGATCATTTGAGACCCAAAGGTCAGACTTATGAACTGAACTCATACTTCTAAATGGGAGTCTCTGGCCAAAACATTATCAAAGAATTTTAAGAGTCATATTTTATCCCTCCTCCCCCTACTTCCAAAAAATGAGTACAGAGTGTATTTGAATCTAAATGATTCAGAAAATAAACAGGGGGCAGCTCCACTGCCTCCACGTTCCTATACCTGGTGCAATAAATACTTGACTGATTCCTACATTATTCTAGGCAGGCAGGCAAAAGTCCTTTGTAGCAGAGGGTCATTACAAACATTTTCCATGGTGGTGGTTCTATTCTTGTGTATTGCACTGGTCAAATAATTTCATATATTATTTGTGTTACTGATTTGCAGTGCCTTCTATCAATGAGCAAAAGCATAAATATTTATCCCCAATAGAAAATAAACGTTAGCTCATAGGAATAAGCATTTTGGTCAGTTCACATGCAACCCTCTAATTACAACTAGAACATAGCACTATTTCAGAAGCAGCTTGATAGGTCAACAAGGGACAGGTAGCTGCAACTAAACTCACTCAAATCATATAGACTTCCTGAAATTTCTCAGGGAAGATCTTGATGCTGCAAACAGAAGAGTATTCAATATCAAGAGCAGTATCTTGTCTAATTTGTAGTGAATTTGACAGCTGTTTGATCACAGCAAGAGGCAAGTGCATAATCAAACCTCTTGAGGAAGCATCATCCCACTGTGCTTTGGAAGATTTTAGGGGGGGGGGGGGGGGAAACCTTCATAAATATTTAAATGCTTTTGTAGGGAATGATGAAAATTAGGTTTCATTCTCATTTGTTTGTTTTATACTATTTCTTCCCAGCTCCCTGTGGCCAAAATGAAACCAGAGAGGATGGCAAAATAATCCAGCTGCCCCCCTGCAAGACAGGAGCATGGATCGTTCCTGCCATCATGGCATGCTACCTCTTGGTTGCAAATATCCTTCTGGTGAACCTTCTCATTGCTGTTTTTAAGTGAGTGGCACATTGATACATGTGGATTCAGGGAGTTATGATTGTGATGTTTCCCTGGGGCCTCCTAGGTTGTGAAGCACTCACCACCACCTGAAAGAAACCCTGTTTTTCACCTTTCTGGTGACTAGTCCTTAATCACAGACCTTAAGAACATAGTTTTAAGTATTTACACACAACTCATTATACAACATCCGTACATACATTTTGCAATGGCTATGACCACCAGTGTGATATAGGCTTTAATTGGAGACCTTATATGACATGCTTTTGATGAACCCAGAAGATCCCTAGACGTCATCCAGAGGTCCTTGGGTCACACTGATGATTTGGTCAGCATGGTGGCCTTTACAGACTGCTGTGCTGTAGACTGGGGTTTGGAATCAGATTCAGGGGAGATTTATTATAGGTGGGAGTGGGAGAGTAGATTGTCTCCAGGCAGGGCCGGATTTAGGGGCAGGTGACCCAGGTGACTGCCTTGGTGTGCTGGGCTTAGGGGGGGCTCTTTTTGTTGTTAGCAACAAAAGAGAAAATAGAATGTTTGAAGTAAAATGTTTCGGGTATTGATGTTAGTACATTTCAGTTATTCTTAAAATTAAAAAGTCTCCAAAGGTATGTGGTGGCTGTATAGTTCTTTCGAATTTGTGTTATCCAAACTACAGAGATCCATTGGATAATATGTGGATAAAATGTGGATAATAACACTTACCTACCTCTTGAGCCTAACTGTGAAGTGTTAAGTATTGATATTCTGTCACTCATAACCAGCATTTCTTTGAAACTGCTGGTACAATCATTGTGCTTTCTTGAGGAGAAAACGGTGAATCTTGTCCTGTTTTTATGATGCGCTTTGACACTATGTGAAATCTGTCTAACTAGGTACTGTATTATCCTGTGGGAGATACCCAAAGATGGTTTCAATCTCACTTTATTTTCCCTTTTTCCCTCTCTCTTTTCTCTTAGCAATACATTTTTTGAAGTCAAATCTATATCCAACCAAGTGTGGAAATTTCAGAGGTATCAATTAATCATGACATTTCATGAAAGGCCAGTCCTACCACCTCCTCTGATTGTTTTCAGCCACATGACTATGATTTTCCAACACCTCTGCTGCAGATGGCGGAAACATGAAAGTGACCAAGATGAGAGAGACTATGGACTAAGTAAGGTTCAATCAGTTCACAACTGTAGATAAAAAGTGTGACTTTCAAATTCATTTGCTTGTCCTTGAGTTTGGAGGTCATGTAAACTGAACTCAGTTCTATAATAATCTTTTCAGTGAGAAACACTAACTGAAATTAATCATTTAATTTATCAGTGCATCTCCCATTATGAGAGAAAACCCACAGAATATGTTCAATTTTCCCCTCTCCCTTAATACTGTTCAATATACAAATATGTCCTTCCCTCCACTTGACAACAGGGAACACTGAGACTTGAAAGTTTTGAAAACAGCACCTGGCTCAGCAGAGATGCTAAGAATTTAAGTACAATTAAGGATCTTTGTTTGGGAGATGTTAGAAATAGGAGAACTTACCAAAACTTTTCCCAAGGAAAAAATGGTTCAAATTTGGCTAAGGTCCAGGCTTTATTTCTTTGTTTTAACTAGTTCATTATACCATAATAATAATTTTGTAAAAAGATAGGACTACATTTTCAGTGTGACATTCATCCAACTGCTAAAATTCATACCAATAGTTTTGTGTGCACAATATTTAACTGCCTGATAAATGGCTGAGTGCACTAATTTAGTAGTAGCTGATTCTCATACAAGTGTATGATGTAGATACAGCCTTGGAGACTGTTTTTGAAAGTTTTGCCAACTCACTAAAATAATAAAAATCAGGATTTTGTTTCTTATAAATTTGTGCTTTGTCATTCCCACAGAACTGTTCATAACTGAAGACGAACTAAAAAAAGTGCATGACTTTGAGGAGCAGTGCATAGAAGAATATTTTAGAGAAAAGGATGATAGATTCAATTCTTCCAATGATGAAAGAATCCGTGTTACTTCTGAAAGGTGATTTTTAGTTTGGTTTGGTTTATTCTATATCAGGGGTGGGCAAACTACGGCCCACATCCGTCCCTCCACCAAATTTAATCCAGCCCTTGAGCGTAGGGGTAGCCAGGAGGCTTCCCCTACCCCAAGTGCCACCCCTGCAGCTCCCATTGGCTGGGAACTGTGGCCAGTGGGAGCTGAAGGGGCAGTGTGCAGAGCTGGAGGTGGGACATGCTGCTACTTCCAGGATCTGCTTGAGGTACAAAGGGGAATCCAGATACTGCACTCCTGGCCCCTAGCCCCCTGTGCCCCTGCCCTGATCCCTCTCCTGCCCTCTGGACCCCTCGACCCCAGACCAGAGCACCCTCCTGCACCCCAAAATCCTCGACAGCTCCATCCCAGAGCCTGTACCCCCAGCTGGAGCCCTTACCCCCCGACCATGCCCAAAGCCCCTGCCCCAGCCTGGAGTCTCCTCCCTCACTCTGAACCCCTCGGTTCCAGCCTCCTATATTCCAAACCTTTCACCGCCTCCTCCACTCCAACCCCAATTTTGAGAGTATTCATGGCCCACCATGCAATTTCCATACCCAGATGTGGCCCTTGGGCCAAAACGTTTGCTATATAGTATGTATGCCACCCCTGTGCTATATAGTATGTATCTTTTAATGTGTTCCTGTTACCATTGCTACTCTTTCTTCCTCTCCTTGGTGAGGGAACTGCTTGAGGCTACTTTTTAAATTATTCTTCACAGCCTAGAAACTGCAGCTGGTAGGAAAATTTTCACATTTTTTTACTACAAATTTTCGGCCAGATTTTGAAACTATGAAACACTGACCCAGCTCAGCTAGAAAATAACAAATCCATGCATTCTTCTTCTATCTGACTTTTTCAAATCATAGCCCTATCACACAGGTGGTCAAAATATAACCTGGAGGCCCAATGTGGCTGTTAGGCTCTTCATGGCAACCAGTAACTTCAGCACTGGATATCTGGATTTGTAGAGTGGAATGGAATGGGAGTTTTGCCATTTACTTCAATGGGACCAGAATTTCACCCATAGAGTTTACAGACTCCCTCTCTCTCTGTATTCAAGCCGAAGGTAACTGCAGTCAACTCCATTTTATGTAAATTCTGTGCAGCCTCAGGTTCCTGGCAAATTCCCAACATAGTTCTCAGATCTCTCTCTTCAAATGAGTGTTTATGGAGCTCTCATAACCACTGTATGTTCAATTTAGTTAAGTTTGAGCTCCCCATCACAGATCACGTCTATTGACTCAAGGCATTGTTTTCAATAAATATTTCAGGCCAACATCCAGTCAGTCTATTCATAACTAATTTATTTGAGCCAATGAAAACTCTAATTCCTTCTGGTTAAGATTTTCTTAAAGAGACAAATGGTTGTGAATTCATTTCAAGAAGAAACTCTCTTCTACTTATGCTGCATCCTCACAGCACTATGTCTGGGGTTTAAAAACTGCTTTATACTGGCATAGTTTTATTTCAGCTTTGAAAGCAAATCCAATGAAGAACAGGACTAGCATATCGTATATGCTCTTAACTATCTGCAGTCCTGGCTGAGAACTATATTCTCAGCAACAAACTTTTATGAAAGTACATTAAAGAGGAAGGATAAGACCAGTGGTTAGGGACTAACATAGAACATGGAAGACCCAGGTTCCACCTCAGCTCTGTCACAGACTTTCTTTTGTGACTGTGCGCACTCATTTTTCTGTGCCTCAGTTCCCCATCTGTAAAATGGACATTACAGTAATTTTCTTCCTCAAAGGGGTGTTGTGAGGATAAACACAATAAAGATTTGAGGTGCTTAGATATTTATATTGTAGTTATTGTAGTATCTAAGATAAAAGACATTTTATGAACTAGAACCAGATCTGTGCCAGTCCATTCCCAGCAATCATGAACACAGGTGAAAGTTTGGAACTGGACCCAGACACATAAATCTAACCCCTCTACTCTTTTCCCAGACTGAAGAATGTTCAAAACTCGCTCCAGATTCAAGCTACATAACTCAGGGCCATCTCAATAGAAATTGTTAATAAGTTGCAGGACACAGAAGCTGTGTGTGTCCTGTAGCAGAATGCTATTACATCCATTAAAAACTTAAATTATAGGTCGAGTCCACCATATCTACTTTGTGTGACATAAAGTGGGCATGAAACAGCTAGAGAGGCCTGTGGTAATTCCCCCTGAGTTGGGGAACTCTCTCCCATCAAGAAGCAGAAAGAAGGCAGCTCTACCACCTCCTGAATAAGTCTCTCCTCCCTCTCCAACCCCTAGCGTGGGGGAGGTTATATGAGTGGCATAGCAGAACTCCCCAAGGGGGAGCAGAGGAATGTTTGTGGAGGTGAGCAGCAACGTCAGGAGGCTTGAACTAAATGAAAAGCAGAAATCGGGGAGGGGGGCATATGCTCCCATCCGCATGCCTTGTCTCCGACTGTAGAATCCAAAGAATCCAATCAAGATTGGGACCAGAATGTAATAACTGGTACACAGATATGTATTCAGACATGGTCCCTACTGTTATGCATCAGCATACACACAAAGAAATTAGATAAAAACATAAATACTCTTGCTGGAAGGCTGCAACATAACACTACTTTATTTCCTAGAATTCCGAACAATAACCTTAACAAACAGAGAGGGAAAAAAAGGCTTCTCCCTAAAACAAAGAAGCACAATTCACCCTGCATTACCATATACTGGCTGTCTACAAACTGACTCTAATTGCATTGCTTCATTCCAGAGCCTTCCATTAAAATCAATGGCAAAATTCCCCATGACCTCAATGGGATCAGAATTTCCAGTTGTTCAGTATCTTCTATATCCCTACATTTTAAAGTTAGATATGTCATCATAGAACAGTTATTTTACAGGTTGAATGTGTGCTAGTGCATTCAGTCATTGGCTAAGTAGTATATAAAACTTGCATTTTAAAACCAGAACTTTTTGCCAAATTGTTAAATTATATGGAAAATTTCTCCTTGATTCCAATAAGAATTGGTAAATTGAATATTCTCTATTATGGATTATATCTTCTGCTTGAAGTGGGATAGGCCTTTTGCTCCAAACATTTTTGTTTCTTTTGACTAGAAGGGATAGTTTAGTGTTCAAAAAACCACTTGGGAAGAGTGGCATTCCTCCAAACCACAGCTTCAAATCTCATCAGTGTTTGTTTAGTCATTTGTCTTTCCAAGTCTGATACATATAGTACTGAACAGTTTGCTGTGTGTTGCTCTTTCAGATAAGAGTTTTGAAACTAAAATTTTGTCCACTCTGTATGCCCATTAAACTGGGGTGCAATCCAGACTCCATTTATGCAGTGTTTTCCACCTCTAATTTCTATGGGTGTATTGTATTGAATCTACTAAAGGGTTTAAAGGTAACTGATAAAACAATCATTTTATCACATCAGCGAAAAATAAACTGCAAAGCAATTAGACTAGATTCTTAGATCTGTATAAGCTCTACTTAGCCAAAACCCAAGGAGGGACAGGGGCAAAAGTTGGTTGTATTCCACTTTCTCACACACACCCTTAATCCTGGAGCCAGCCATATCCCACTTTGGCCTGTGGCACGATTTATAGCAACCTCATCGCTGCCCTAACTTTTGCCCATCTGCAACAGCACCCAACACAACAGTTCTGGCAGTGGGGGATTGTCAGAGGGGAGGATCACCCCCTTCCTCCTGCCAGCACACCCAATATCCAGGCCTACAAGTGAGTAGAACCAAAATAACCAATTCTATGCAACACCACTACTGCAGTTTCCTATAAAAGGGGAATCATTTTGGCCAGTTAATCCATCCTTAGCTGTGCTTTGCAGCAGATGGGGTGGTATAAAAATTAGAATAGAACAAAGGATTTGGCCTGAACTTTTTAAGCCCTATTTGTTCCCATACACTTTGGCAGGTTAATAAATAGACACTAATAATCACTCCCCTGCATATAACCCATGCATTCTTCTTTTGAAGGGTGGAGAACATGGCTATGCGCCTGGAGGAAGTGAACGAACGAGAACATTGTATGAAGGCTTCACTTCAGACTGTAGACGTCAGGCTTGCTCAGCTGGAGGATATGATAGGACGAATGGCTGCAGCCTTAGACAAGCTGACTGGTATAGAGAGAGGGGAAACTACTAAGATACGATCTAGAACCTCCTCAGACTGCACAGATGCAGCCTACATTGTGAGACAGAGCAGCTTCAATAGCCAGGAAGGGAACACTTACAAGCTTCAAGAGAGTATAGATCCTGCAGGAGAGGAGTCAATATCTCCAACCTCTCCTACCGTCACGCCCCGCCTGCGAAGCCACTCTTTCTATGCAGTGAATATGAAAGACAAATGTGGGTTAGAAAGGTTGGAAAATATTTTTAAAGAGAAATCTGTGAGCCTGCATCGAGCGAGTAGCTCACACTCTGTATCAAAAGAAGCAAAAGTACCGTTACCCCCTGCAAGCACTTTGTCAATTGCCCCAGACTCCAGAAGGCCTTCGTCTTGCATAGATATTTATGTTTCTGCCATGGATGAGTTGCATTCTGGTATAGAACCTCTCGACAGTTCAGTTAATATACTTGGTACCGGAGACCCATCTCTGCAGGCTCAAATAGCCTCTTCTGTTCTAGCAAACAGTGCGTATATTAGCAGTACTCCCAGTGACAGAATTTCCGGCAGGAGTATTGATCATGAGGAAAGCTCTACTCTGGAAACAAGAGTGCTTTCTTCAGACTATTCACATATCCCAGATAGCCAAAACATCTGGGAGTCAGACACTCCTTTGTATCAGACCTTAGAGCGATCTAAAAGCAGTCGCTATCTGGCTACTACCCCATTTATTCTGGAGGAAACCCCAATCGTGAAGTCTCATAGTTTTATGTTCTCTCCTTCTCGGAGCTATTTCAGCAGCCTTGGGGTGCCAGTTAAAACAGCAGAGTACACCAGTATTACAGACTGCATAGACACCAGGTGTGTCGGCGCTCCCCAAAATACTGCAGAAAGATCCAATTTTCCTGGAAATCATGGAGACAAAGTGGAGGACATGGGATGCTGCCACCCAGAAAGAGAAGCAGAGCTCAGTCACCCAAGCTCTGATAATGAGGATACTGACACCAAAGACAAAAAGGGGGCTTCCTTATCTCCTCAAGACAGCAGCAGAGCAAGAACACTGTCCAACAACATACCACTTCCAAAGATAGAGAGGGCCAACAGTTACTCAGCAGATGAGTCCAGCATGTTGTATGCACACACAAGAAAAAGCTATTCTATCAGCGATAAACTTGACAGACAGCGTAACACAACGGGCCCACGAAATCCATTCCAGAGGAGTAAGTCATCCAGACCGGAGACTAGAGAAGACAACTTGTCTATGAGAAGACTGTCTAGAACAGGCGCCTTCCCTAGCTTTGAAAGCAAGCACAGCTAGATATGCATAACAGGAGGTCTAAGAGTCATCTGCTCTGCAGTCCATTTTCCTTAGCAGAATAAAATAACCTCCCACCGTGATGTGTCAACTAAAGTCAGAGTCTGTCACCGGTCAGGTTAGCACTTTGTTTATCTCATTGTCGCACACTGAGTTACTGGATCCTGACTGAGTTGACATTTGCACTTAAGGAAAGAGGGAGGGAGGAAAGCTTTATAAAGACTTCAATAAAAAAGGAAAGAAAGAAACCCTCACAAAGCCTTGAGTATGTTCAGAAATCTGCCTTTTACCAGAAGACATCCTAGGATTTCTGGTAATTATTCATGAGTTTCTAGGACACAGGGCTAAATTGGCAAAAAGAAAAGCATACAAATGAGACACTCTAAGCTGATTTCTTTTTACATCAGTTCCATCATTGCAATGACTGAGGAAGAGCATCATTGTAGTCTATAGAAATGAGTTGTAAGGCAATCCTAAGCTCCCCCACTTCTGCAACTGATCGTTGTAAAGATAAACAAGGCAAGGATCATATAGTTCACCAGTCTCTTTTTGTATTGAATTCTAGTGCCACAAAATGTTTATATTTTCAAGATGGGAAAGAAAAAAGAACTGCCTTTTGTATTGCAATGTAAATGAAGGAAGAATTTATGTAAAATAAAATAAAATTGTCAGGTGGTTTCCTGTACTAAACAGGCATTGTGGCACAGTTAAGCCAAGCTCAGGATGAATGTAATTAAGTGGAATAGTATATATTTATTTTTTTACCACATTTGTCATCAATATATTGTCTCACTAAATTAAATGATGTTATGGAATAGTAAGAATAATGGGCTGAGATGCTCAAAGAGCAGGAGTGATATTATATTTTCACTGTTCTCTACATGATTGCCATTACTTCCATTAATTGTTATCCCCCTCCCAAATAGCTACCATGTTCTTCTTACTATTCTATCATCAAGCTGCTGATTTTTCACATCATTCACCCCCCACAAGCATTAACATTTTACTTATTGAGACAGTTGTATCTGAATACTCAAAACATACCATACAAAGTTTATCAAGCAGTCTGATTTCAGATTACCATTGTTTAATGGAAAACGCTCTTGGCCGAGTATCTCAAAACAATAAAAAAAGGATTTTAGAGGTAAGTTAAGCACCAAAGTGAAAACCGATATGGGTTAACAGCAAAAGTCATCAGCTGCAAGTGTGCTTCCATTTAACAGCAAGATAGAACAAACCACAACATGCATTTTAATACAAATTCTGCCCTCAATTGTGTGTATGGGACCCCAAATGAAGTCAGCAGTAATATGTCCTATGCATCTGAGTGCAAAACCTTGTTTATGATGTTAATAAGGTGCTTCATGCCCTTATGATAGCCATCTCTTGGTCATATAATAGAGCCTTAAAAGTAGTAATTTGATCAAAATTTCACATTGTTATGGGGGGGGAGGAAACTTAATCTTGAGAAGTTTGGAAGTGAATGCTGTGACCACTCGTTTAAAAATAAAACAGCCTCTAAAAAAACTACTGTAATATGTGGATCCAGGTCCTTTATTATTAATGTTAACATGGGTCAGATATTCAAAGTTACTTATGGGATTTTGAGGCATCCCATACCCATTAATTTTAGTGAGAGTTGGCCATGTAAATCCAAGAGACATCTTTGAAAGTCTCAACCTAGTTTATCTCTAGGCATTCATCCCAGGGGCATCTGAGTGATAGGCAACAAAGCCCTACCTCAAAATTAAATATCTGACCTGTGAAAAGAGGCAAAGAGAGTGGAAAAAATTGCGAGCAGTGACTCACTTTGTGGAAAGTTGGTGAAATAAACAAATACAACATGTTGACTTTAAAACACAAAACGTATGATTTGTTAGTGCACCAATTATTTCCTTTTCATACTTGGTTAAACCAGACCTTTTGTGATCTAGGCTCAGCTTGATCCACAAACTGTTTACTCGATTGCCTTGAGGTCCATGTACTGCTTTTCTGTCACATGTCACTGATCAAGGGTACAATCTCTGACCTGTCACTCAGTGATTACAAAGTGTGCTTGTGATGGGCTGATTGTTAAACAATAGCTTTCCCAGGGACAATGCCATTTTTGTTTAACAGTCTGCTTCAAATGTGCCAACTTTTGTATCAGTCTGTTCCTAAGGTTTTTTTTCTTTATTGCTTTTTAAATTTAAGGATGTTTTTTGAAACTATTCATAGACTTTTCTGCCTTCATCAATAAGATTAGCATGTACAAGAAGAATTCATTTGAGACACCCCCATCATTTTATTAGTTCAAGGTGCGGAGATCTCCCTCTGGGTGATGCATTGTTAGTTTGTTAGGGTAAAGGGGTTTCCCAATCCAGGGCGCTGTAAAATAATTAGAATACAGCACTTTATTGACCTGGCGCATAAACTCCAGGCATGGTGAACTAGGACACTTTAGTTACCTCTTTTAACTGCCATTATCTATAAATTCCACTATAAAGAAGTATAATTGCAAAATGTCAAAACTTTTCCTGAATGTTTCCCATTTAACTAAAATAAGGTTTCTATAGTATGTATTATGATGGATGGTAGAGTATTTTGTTCATCTTCACCTGTTAACATCAGTGGGATGAGGCTTTTGCCCCCCTTCTCAACACTGAACGGTACAGGTTGTAATAACTTCTTTAGCAGAGAGAAAAAATAACTCAGCCTTCATCATCTTATAACTATAGCTTGTGCCATATGACATATTATGTATTGAATGATATCTTATTAAATATAAATATATAGCGCCCATGTATAATCCAGTATGGTTTTGACATGTGATCATATAGTGAATGTTACAGAGCAGCTTTAACGTTACATTTTAAAGTCATACTTTTAAATCTGTAACATTCAATAAAATAGCACATGTTGCACTGAACATTAAATTCCAATATCCAAGTTAGCATACATATGGATTATGCATTTTTGGTCACACTCTGTAACTGCTGTATGTTTCACACGTCCTTCTGTACAGCGCCACTGTAAATGTTTGTATGAGCTGATGTATAAGTCTCTAATGAGCCACTGTGAGTTGTGATTGGTGAGTTGTGATAGTGTGAAAGATGAACTGGCATGTTATGCAAAAGATAAGATAAATGAATTTTAAATAATATTTTGAAACTCAGTTGACTTAGCTGTTTGTTTACATATGCTGGCCAATTAAGGAAGCAGTGTACAGTATTTTATAAATATTTTCATATAGTAATCTGTTCTGTTTCTAGTTTAAGTGATGCTATTCTATAGTTCGGTGTACACTTGTTTTAGATATTGGATTATAGCATATTATTCCTTCACAACAATATGATATGACTGAACTAGTTTCTCTTCCTTAAAGTCCAGTCTTTTTTTGTGTCAATGAAAATGCATGCATTGTTCCATGAATTTCTTTGGACTACTATGAGGCTTAACATTTTATTATTGCCTGCCTGTAATGATGAATCCAGTTAGGAATTAAAACAAAAAATCAAGTTTTTGGACTTTTACATTATGTTCAAACTAAATTATTATTATTATTTTTTGTAAACTATACTTCAAGATGTCATGAAATTGAAGTACTAAGCACAAAGGTGTGAACCTTCAACAGTGCTGAGACATTTAGCTCTCTACTTTGGAAAGGATAAGGTGTTTCATTACTGTTCTTGGCACACCTGTCTGGTAACTAATGGCCGTGAGGTACAAATTGCTAAAACATAACAACCAGTGAGAAAAGGCTCATTAAGCCACATGGCAATATCGCTCTAGACTTCAGATAATTAATGTTGATTTAAAGACTTCTAGTGAAAATGAATCTGTGTATATGGCTGGGATGGATGATTTTGTTAGGGTGGGGGTGACTTGAGATGTAATATTTGTAAGAGAAGTAGAATATTTGTTTCTTAGAAACTGTCTGGCACCTGGAAAATGCAAAAGTAAAGCATGTCTGCCAAGATTCAACAACTGCTTATACAGTAAAATTAGTGCCATTCACAAGACAGGGCCTCAGTCTAATTTGGTGGGTCTCAACCAGCAGCCTGGGGGCCACATGTAGCCCAATTAGTGCACAGCTGTGGCCCGGTCCAGCTCAGCTGTGTGTTAAAGGCCATCCTGCATGCCAGGCTCTGGGCTGCCCCGCTGCCTAGTGCAGCAGGGTTGGGATCCCCTGGCTGACCCCACGAGCTCTTGGATCCTGGGCAGCCAGCCTGCCCCGCGTGATGGGGGTCTGGAGTCGGGGCACCTGCCTGGCCCCACACAGCAGGGGTACTGCTGCCCTGCCACCTGGCCCCTGTGGTCCCGCTAACACTTTGTGGGCCACACATATGACCCACAATGTCTAATAAGTGGAAAACCACTGGTCTAATTCCTGTAGTTGGAGAGACCAGGCCTGTTTTCTCAAAAGCAAAAGTTATCAATTTACAAATTTGGACTGAGCTCACTGAAGTGATCAAAAATCTCTCTCTAAACTGTTTAAAACAATATAAAAAGTCTTGTATTTGCTCAGGTTATCACTTTAAGGGGATTCAACAACCAAGAGTAAGTAAAATATAGAGGTGGTCATGCTTGGATTTCCAAAGTGGGAGCTGTGATTTAGGTTGTTGTGATGATTATGAGTTTCTCCCTTTACCCACCACCACCACCTAACAACAAGAGAAAAAGGAAAACAAAATTTGCATTTTTGCACAAATCAGCCCATTTGAGACAGCAAAACCACATTTCTAGATTAATGTAAATTTATTATAAAAACTCTGTTAGTACTTTTTCTAAGAAAGGTGCCTAAGGGTATTGTAGCATGAGTTCTCCCTCACCAATCTCTCATAACCAACAGCACATTCCAAATAGGGAAGGAGGGCAAATATAAAAAACATGGCTGCCAGGGGTAGGGGGGTGCATTTAGCTAATGAATTCCTTCATTACTGTACATTAGAATTTACCCTCCTGTCCTCTGTGGAATAAATGAATACATCACAGCACTACTCCTGCATGTGAAAGGCGTGTCTGTCTCCACTCCCATGACTGTTATGTTGCTTTACAGCCAACTGTAGTGGCATTTTGGAGAGCAATATAGCATGTTCCATCCTTCCCCTTTCCAAGGTAGATTATTGGCTAGATCTTTGTTACCCTGGTGTAAATCTGCAGGAAGTCTACATCAGTGGAGTTACTGTGTATCCACTGCAGAATAACAGGGAGCAGAACTAGGCCCTGAATTTCCAACTTTACATCAATCACTCTAGCCAGTACACACATTGTCCTTAACCAGGTTTCCAGAGGGAAGTCTACTGAATGAGCCCCTGGGCCTGTCTAACCTCAGTTCAGATAGGCTCTGAAACCTACTTATCAACTGCACTTTCATTCTGAACAAGGTTCCACAAAGTTCTTACCTCAAAAAGCTCTTAAGGAAAATGGTTGGTTATGATATTGCTGCTGCTGTTGCTGGTGGAAAAAGGTAACTTTTGTTTCTATGATAGGAGGGGGGGGGAAAGGGCTCTGAAATATATCAATATGTGTGCACAACCATTATCAAAGATACATCCTCCTTCTACCCCTGCAGCTGTCTTATGAAAGGGGAGCCTATATGCTGCTAGTGCTGTGTGGAACAGTGTTTGCAATATTACTGTACTAATAGCTATGTAATGATATAGTATTTGAGTTATCCTTTGTAACTGTTATACCAAACATTTATAAAAGGAGGGGGAAACAATTAAAATGTCATTTTTAAATGAATTCCTATAAATATGAAGGTTTTGAATTTTGATTTAGTCAAATATATATATTACATGGGGAAATAGTCCTTTTTAAAAGGTCTACTGGATTCACAATGCACTTTTAGACAGTGTGGTTAGCTATATAATGAAAAAGCGGAAGTTGGCAGTTACTGCAGTAGAACTTTCTGAAATTTCTGTAACAAATGTTTTGCAATAAAAAAGGATGTAGTTCAAAACATTTCTACAGTTTTCCAGTGCATTTATTTGCAGTCATCTGTTTGCAACATCACAGTAGACAATGATGCAAGTGGCAGCTGCCTTTCTCCAAATAAAATCCGATTGTTTTACTTCAGGTCTAACTCAGACTAATTTAAAAACAGAGGTGCCCTCCCTCACAGCATTTTATAGATGTAATACAAAATATCAGACTGGTTTAATAGTTCTGACAACCACTTCTGGTTCCTGGTCATCTAGATTTTTTTAAAGTAGGCCACCAGTTCCAGCTATTCTTTACTAGTTGAAACTTTATGTTAAGTGCCCTGACACAGGTAGTACTAGATTTACATATACTGCACATATATAGACACAGTAAATGACGAGATGTGTGGTAATATCTCCTATTGGACTAGTTAAAGAGATGAGCTTTCAAGCTTACACAGTGCTCAGGCCAATACATTGGTCACACCAGTGTATGGAAAGGATCCAGAGGCAAGCAACAAAGATGATCAATCCTGAATGCAATCCCTATGAGCAAATGCTGAAGGAACTGGGTTTGTTTAGTTTCAAAAAGAGGCGATTAAGTGGTGGGGGATATGGTAGCAATGTTCAGATACGTGACAGGCTGCCATAAAAAAATTGTTCGCTTTTGCCACCGAGGGCAGGATAAGAGGCAATGGATTCAACTACAGCATAGCAGATTATGAAAAAAAAATCTCAGGAAAAACTTCCTCACTGTAAGAACAATAGGACAATGAAACAGATTGTGTGGGGAGGCTGTGAAAGTGTCTTCACTGGAGGCTGGGTAGCCGTCGATTTTGGGTGGTTTAGACAATAAATCCTGCAGCTTGGCAGGGGGTTAGACTAGATCGGGGTGAGCAAACTACGGCCTGTGAGCCACATCAGGCCTGCAGGCTCATTCTGCCCAGCCCGCCTGAGCTCCTGGCAGGGGAGGCTGCCATCGTCCCCACCTTGGCTTTCCCGCCTTCCCCAGAGCCTCAGCACACTGCACAGGAAGCACGGGGGAGGGGGGATGTCTGGTTCCACGTGGCTGCCAGACACACTGCTGAACGGAGTGGTAAAGGGGGCCGGAGACAGGAGAGTTGCATAACAGGTGGGGAGTCCCTGGGGGTAGTCTGGGAGCAGGCGGGGTTGGATCGGCCGTGGGAGTCGCAGGGGCCTGTCGGAGGCAGGAGGGTGGATGGGGGGGGAGTCCTGGGAAGGGATGGTCAGGGGACAAGAAGCAGGGCGGCATTGGATGGGTTGTGGATTCTGAGGGGCGGCAGTCAGGGGATGGGAAGTGGGAGGGGGTTTGCTGGGGATGGGGTCAGGTTGTTTGGGGAGGCACGGCCCCGGGCCTTCCCTACCCGGCCCTCCATGCAATTTTGCAACACTGATGTGGCCCTCGAGCCAAAAAGTTTGCCCACCCCTGAACTAGATGACCCTTGCAGTCCCTTTTAAATCCATGATACTAAACCATATTACCTCACTCACTGTATATCTCTACTATCCTGGGCCCAACACAGCAAACCATAAGATTACAGAGACTGTCAGGAGGGATGATACCCATTATAGGTTTAAAGAGAGTGCAGGAAGCCAGGTCGCCCAGCTTCTAATCCTGGCTTTGCTGCTCACTTGCTAGTGTATTTTAGGTCATTTACTTTATTTCTGTGCCTCAGTTTACCCATCTGTAAAAATGACACACAACGATT